>CM073571.1:165823042-167072712 GCA_037074715.1 Magnolia kwangsiensis
GTGGACCACACCACAAAAATAGTGGAGGATTGAACGTCTATCATTAAAACCCATTTGGGTCATGAAAGTTCTGGATAAATGGGAAATTGTTCTCCCTCTTAATCCAGGTCTTTATGACCTTATGATTAGATTGGTTGGAAAATAAACTTTATATTGGGCCCTGTGTATGGTCCAATTGATCCTTCAATATGATTCTTTTTGGGTACGTGATGAGGCCCATCTTGATGTAATTATGTCCCATTGTTGAGGCCCGCTTTGATGTGAATGAGGTCCTGTTGTTGAGGCCCACCATGATATATATGAGGCCCACGTGATGCGGCCCATTTGATGTATTTGAGACCCATGGGTCAAGGCCCAATGGAATGTACATTAATAGACCCATTGCAATGTGTGATTCCACCATGGTTTATGTAATGATGTTTATGGCAGGCCATGTCTTGAGAGAAATGATTGTTTGACATCCACATTGTAAGAGAAATGATGGTTAAATGTCCACATTGTAACTCTCCCTTATACTCATGGATAGACCCATACTTGTAGTGTGTAGGCCATCTAGGCCCATCTTCATTATGAACAGAGCTCATCACCATATAATATGTTTAGTATAAATCCATGATTCATGCTCATATGCATCATATGTATGTTTGATATGAGGAGTGACTGATCATAGCATATGTCTTCGGGCAAATTGTTTATGGGATCCCTGATAGGCGGAGTTGCCCTCCATGAGCGTGCGGTATGCGCAAGATTGCTGCATGTTTGGTAGGCTGATTCATACACTCGCATTTGTGTGATTATGATTATTGTATGCCCTAGCGACATTAGGGCCATAGCCTCTACAGACACATCATGGGTGGTGGGATTGGATACCGAAAATACTGTTTCTAGCATCGGGGTGTGATAGATGTCCCTAGGTGAAAATCTTTAAACCCGATAATACCATAGGATGACTTTAACATCGAGACCGAGTGGATACATGAGCGTGTGAGGGCCGTATACCAGTAAGATGCATCTCACATTGTGTCATGGTCTGTTGGAAAGATGTGTGACCTTACTCGCATGAGTGAGGGGACAATTTCTAGGTTGATTTTGACCAGCTTGAGGAATGGGTTTGCTATCGACGAGTCGGGCCCGATACTGGCAGGCGAATAGTGAGGTCTCTTCCTCTCTCCCAGTTGTGCATTTGGATAGGGGCGCCAATCTAGAGTAGAGTGTAGTAGACCCCGGTGATTATCCAGAATGAGAACTGTACTGATATTTGATGAGTTGTATGAGGATTTGGATGAGGATTGGCATGCTTGAGTTATATCTTACATCGCATGGTCTTGACATGGCTGATGGCATTCATATCTTGCACCATGTAGCCTTAGTACGGCTGATTTCATTCATGTATCCATTAGCATGATTCCACATTACTCTAGCATTGCATTCTGAGCACGTTCATATTACGCACATACTTACACCACCCTCTAAGCTTTCTATAAGCTTATGCATGATTGATGCATGCAGGTGATGTCAGGATGTAGCCATAGCCTCGTTGCGGTTGAAGTGTGCAGTCGAGCTTCTGGAGTTTCTACTATTTTCATTATCTTGTACTTCCCTTTCATACGTATTATACTTAAATTTTTTTATCATAGTGGATTTTGTGATGGTGTTCTTATGGTTATTGTTCGTGGGTTATGCTTATGGTTATGCTCATTACGAATCAAATCAAGTTTGAAATCCTCCTTGTACGATCTCAGGATCAGAACCTAGTGTATAGGTGCTAGGAGATGAGAATGGGGTGCTATAGAGGCTGTAAGCGCTGGATTTGGTGATCGATAATTTTGTGAGCCCTGTTTCTAAGTTTAGGTCATGACAGAAGTTGATATCAGAGCATAACTTGGGAATAACTAAGAACAACATCACATGTTTGCTATGACTTTAGGACGATTAGGTTCCGAGTACCTAGCCTTCTGATTGAGTTCCCTAACGTGTGATTCTCAAGGTTGATTGGAGTCCTTATTCTTCCTATAGGACATGTCACCCAGGAGAGTGACCTGAGCGAACCCCACTCCACCACCTAAGGCTCCAGCTTTACTACTTACGACTCCTTTTTCACCCCTTGAGGTCACTGTTCTCCAGCTTGAGGATGTCGTTCCTCCACCTGAGATCGGTGTGACTCTGATAGTACCAGTAAGTGCCTTTCAGTTACAGGAGATGTTGTATAATGTGACGGTTGCACTTCAGGGACAAGGCAAGCACCCAGTTGTTTCGCCAGCCCAGGTAGAGTAGGAGCATGCATGCGCCCTTCTTCAAGAGTTCAGGCAGCTCGATTGTCTGCGTTTCTAAGGCAAGCTAAATCCGATTACAGCTGAGAGGTGGCGCTCTGATGTGGATAATATTTTTGATATGATGACATGTACGACCCAGTAGTGAGTCTGATTGGAAGTATTTCTTCTCCAAGGTGAGGTCGAGCACTGGTAGACCTCAGTTACCCATGTTGTAAGACTTGATTATGTCTAAACATGGGAGGATTTCATTGATTGATTTAAGCAGCAGTACTTCCCTGACCACATTCATCGTCAGAGAGCACTAGAGTTAGAGACCTTGGTGCAGGAAGACATGTCGGTGTCACAGTATGCGTCTCATTTTATGGCGTTATCGAGGTTTGCATTGTATTTGGTCGATGATGAGGGGAGGAAGGTCTGCCATTTTGAGAACGACTTATGTTACGGTCTTCGAGGCCATGTTATTGGGCATGAGCTCCCAACTTTTCAGGTGGTAGTTCAGAGGGCTCAGATTTATGAGGCCGAGTGGGCCAATACACAGAGCGATCGAGATCAGAGGAGAGGTCGGAAGAAGTAGGCCCCCTTTAGTAGTTCCCATCATCATTGGCACCTTCAGTACTACTATCCGCACCTCTAGCAGCACCACCTCAAAGGTAGTTTTCTGATACCTACTATGGATGTGGTGGGATAGGACACTGTAGGTGGGACTGTCTCCGACCTCACCAGTAGCAGCTAAGAGCACCATAGCAACCTTCCTAGCAGCGGTTGAGAGCACCACAGTAGCCTTCACAGCAGCAGTGATAACAAATCCAACTACCGAGGCCCCATTAGCAGCAACATCAGCACCAACCTTTGAGACCACAACAACAAAGGCAACAATTTCGAGCACCTGAGCAACATCAATAGTAACAGCATCCTCCGAGGGGACGAGCACCTCCCCAGCCAGCTTAGGGTAGATTCTATGCGGCTCAGTAGGACCCACAGTCATCCGGAGGAGTCGTTGAGGGTATACTTCCAATCCCTTTATGCATCGCCCGAGTATTATTTAATTCTGGTGCTTCGCACTCATTCATGTCTGAGGATTTTACCGATCGACTGGATTGCTGACAAAGTCGGCTAGTGAGGGATTGATCATATCAACGCCGTTGGGGATGACTATAGTATTAGGCCACTTCTGTTCATCTTGTCCCATGTTAATGGAGAGATTTTCTTGTCCGTCAACTTGTACGTGTTGTCGATGTCAGATTTTGATGTTATTTTGGGCATGGATTGGCTTGCCAAGTACTACGGCATATTGGACTGTTCTACGAGGATAATTACGTTTTGTATACCAGGTTTGCCATAGTTTCAGTTTGTTACTGAGCCCTGAGGAGAGCCATTGTCTTGCTTAATGTCTTGTGCCATTGAGGAGCCTATTACCGCTTGTATTGATCGGTTGCCAATTGTCTGTGACTTCCCCGATGTGTTTCAGGAGATTCCAGGATTACCACCGCCTCGTCATATTGAGTTCTAGATTGATCTTATGCCCGGTACCGCGCCTATTTCGAAGGCCCCGTACGGTATGACACCAATGGAGTTGCGTGAGATGCATTGATAGTTGGACAAGTTGTGTGAGTTAGGATTCATTCGTCCAAGTAGTTCACCATGGGAAGCGCCGGTACTCTTCGTTAGGAAGAAGGATGGTTCATTGAGGCTCTGCGTGAATTACTGCGAGCTCAATCGGGTCATGATTAAGAATAAGTACCCACTCCCAAAGATAGATAATTTGTTTGATCAGCTGCAGGGTACACAGTTCTTTTCAGAGATTGACCTATGTTTCGGTTATTATCAGATTCGGGTTCGAGAGGTGGACATCCCGAAGACGGCTTTCAGGACACGTTATGGTCATTTTGAGTTTCAGGTCATGTCCTTCAGACTGATCAATGCACCCACGGTCTTCATGTACTTGACGAATGAGGTCTTTCGTCTATATCTTGATCAGTTTGTTATTGTCTTCATCGATGACATTCTAACATATTCGAGGACCCATGAGGACCATATGTAGCATCTAGAGATCGCGTTGCAGACTCTCATGCCCACCAACTGTATGCAAAGATGGAGAAGTGCGAGTTTTGGCAGGAGGAGGTGAGGTTCCTCGGTCATCTGATAACGAGGGAGGGTGTCGCAGTGGATCCCTCGAAGGTTTTAGTGATGTGTCAGTAGGGCCAGCCCACAATTGCGTCCAAGATCCGCAGTTTCCTTGGTTTTGTGAGCTATTATCGGTGTTTCATTGAGGGCTTCCTCCGTATTGTAGCCCCGTTGACTAGGTTGACTCAGAAGGGTGCAGATTTTGTTTGGACTAACGCATGTGAGAAGAATTTCACGGAGCTAAAGGACCATTTGACATCTGCTCCTGTCCTCATCCTTTCCTCTGGGAGTGATGGATATGTTGTAGTTACCGATGCCTCACGTATTGGTTTAGGTGTTATCCTGATACAACACGACAGGCCTGTAGCCTTCACCTCTCATTAGCTCAAGGTCCATGAGCTGAACTACCCCACGTATGATTTAAAGTTGGCAGCAGTCATCTTCATACTTAAGGTGTGGATGTACTACCTCTGTGGGGGTTAGGTTCGAGCTTTTCTTTGACCATAAGAGCTTGGAGTATCTATTTTCTCAATCATAGCTGAACATGAGATAAAGACGCTGGATGGAGCTTCTGAGGACTATGATTTTAACCTCCAGTACCACCCAGGAGAAGCGAATGTGGTAGCAGGTGCCCTCAGCCATCAGCCACGAGGCTTAGTGGCACACATGATGATTCAGGAGTGGAGGATGCTCGAGGATATAGCAGAGTATGACTTCGATATTAGTATACAGTCTTCTATCATTCAACTATCGAGCCTGTCGATTCAACTCTCTCTTATCACGAGGGTGATCGAGGCTCGACAGACAGACGAGTTGTTACAGGATTACTGAGTAGAGGCAGCATCTGAGAGTCAGACAGATTGATAGATTAGTTCTAATGGTAGACTTCACTTTAGAGGCCGATTATGTGTCTTATATATTCTTAAGTTACGTAGAGATCTTATGACCAAGGCACATCGATCACGATTTTTTATCCATCTTAGCTCAACGAATATGTATCATGACATGAGGCGATAGTATTTTTGGGAGGGGATGAAGTGCCAGATCATTATTTTTGTGGCTGAGTGTGACACATGCCAACGTGTTAAGCCCAATCATCAAAGACCCCCTGGTCCATTGTAGCCATTGAGCGTGCTGGCATGAAAATGGGAACACATGTCAGCAGATTTTATTAAGGGCTTGCTGAGGACTTAGCGTTGTAATGACGCTATCTGAGTTATCATTGATCGTCTGACAAAGTCGAAATATTTTCTTACGATTTGTGTGACTTGGCCTTTAGATCGGCTTGCGAGGTTATTCATCAAGGACATTGTGAGACTGCACCGCGTTCTAGTCTCGATCATTTTTGACCGAGATCCAAGATTCACGTCTCAGTTCTGAAGGAGTTTTAAAAGATCGATGGGTACTGATTTGTAGCTCAGCACCACATATCATCCGCAGACCAATGGTTAGACCGATAGGGTCAACTAGATCTCGAGGATATGCTTCGGGACTGCGCGATTAATTTCAGGAGCATCTGGGATGAGCATCTACGATTGGCTGAGTTCACATACAACAACAACTATCAGGTGACCATTAGTATGGTTCCTTTTGAGGAATTATATGACAGATCGTGCAAATCTCTGAGTTGTTAGACCGAGGCCAGAAAGCGACGTCTCCTAAGTCCCGAGCTTGTGTAGTAGACGTCAGAGGATATCGATATCATCAGGCAGAGGATGCGCATAGCTAAGAGCTGGTAGAAGAGTTTTGTTGATCGCCGGTGTAGGGACCATGTGTATCTCAAGGTCTCTCTCATGAAGGGCGTAGTTCAATTTGGAGTGAAGGACAAGCTTGCCCCGAGATTCATAGGACCTTTAGAGATCAGTAGGCGCGTTGGCACCATAGCCTATCGGCTTGCCTTGCTATCTCAGTTGTCTAGCATCCACAATATTTTTTATGTCTCTATGTTGAGGAAGTGTGGGTCAAACATCGTTCTAGTTATTGATTGGCAGCTGCTGGAGGTTTGTGAGGACGCTTCTTACATTGAGCTACTAGTTTGTATCCTTGATCGGAAGGAGCAGGTCATTCCCTTGGTGAAGGTTTAGTGGGGTCACCATTCTGTTGATGAGGCATCTTGGGAGCACGAGGCCGAGATTCAAGAGTTTCATCCCCATATTTTTTATGATTGATTATGTGTTGTATTTTGTTCGCTGTCTCCGATTTTATATGATGCTACTATGTTTCCTCTTTCCTTATGAGTTATATTTACTTGCAATAATTGCATAAATTTCGAGGATGAAATTTTTATTTGGAGGGGAGAGTTGTAAGACCTGTATACTGGTCTGTACCATTCTATAGTCTTCCGCGATCCTTCCATTTGAATTTTGGCAACCTTCGACCTGTATCCGACATTTGCGCAAGATCCTAAGCCAAGTCCTGCATACCAAAGTCTGCTCGATTTGAAACTTGTATCTTTAAGATCATGTCGTCGCCATGACTCGCGCACCGATCCGATACCCAAGTCAAAAGATGTGGGCCCGTATTCATTCCGAAGAAATGCCTCGCATGTGAATTCTAAGAGAATCTCTACAACATGTCCCATCAATCAATCAATCAATCAATGTCAAGTACAAGTCAAGTACACTCTATACCCCAAGTACAACAACCCATCCCTTCCCATTCCCAAACTCAACTCTTTCTCTCTCTCCACCAATCCCTTTCTTACAACCTCATCACTCCACCCATCACCCATCACACCTCATCCCATCCCTTTTCACCCATCACTTCTCTCTCTCTCTCATTCCCTCTCTTCACTCCCAAGCAATAAAACATCCCACATCCATGCCTCCCCAAGGTCTCCCAAAAACAACAAGTGTGGTTCACCCTCTCATCTCTCATCCCCACATTAAAAATCCATCATCCACCATCAAAAGTTGAGCATAAGAGCTAAGGAGGTTAAGGGAGCAAGACGGAGGCCAATAGGTGGGTGATCTATCGTTAATTTACATTTGAGGGCCCAATTATAGGTGGGACCCATTATGATGTATGTGTTATAATGATGAGGGGCCCATAGTGGCAGGGCCCCTCCATCACCATCTCTCTCATCTCTCTCTCTCTCTCTCTCTCTCTCTCTCTCTCTCTCTCTCTCTCTCTCTCTCTCTCTCTCTCTATCCTCCACTAAAATGAAGTAGGCCCCATCGATTTGTGTTAAATCTATTACATCTATCATACGATGTGGCCCACCACATTTTAGGAGTGATCCACGATGGGAAGTCCCACATGCTGGATTGAATATATATAATATATTATATCTATATTATATTAATATATATATATACACACACACATAAATGGTGGGCCACGTCCATGTCGCATCCACCATGATTCCTGTGTTGTATCCAATCTATCTAGCGTCCATGGACGTTGGACATGGCCCCATAATGAAGTAGGAATTGACATGGGTGTGTGGCTAACAATGAGGTGTGAATTGTAACACCCCAAATTTTTGTCAACCTAGATTTAGACATCCTTAGGCAATGGGTCAATCCTAACACCTGATTAACTTCTCAAAACTCAATCCAAAAGTCTCAAATCCCTATTTCCTTTGAAAATCTCACCTTTCACTACTTTATCCTTCAAAAGTTTCTAAGAGCTTTCATATTAGACACAAATCTTAAAGTTTAGGTGATGTTGATCAATACTTAAACTAAAAAGTACTATGAATAGTAAATAAATAAATAAAAAGAATTTTTAACCATTAACCTTTTGGAATCTCACAAAATAAGTAGGCTATTTGGATAGATCAGCTTCTCCTACCCTAAAATCATATATTGCATGTCAAATAACTCATCCCAGATTCTAAAATACGCCCATTTCAAATATCAGATGGTGAAATTACCCCAAACAAGTCAGCAAGCAGCGAGGGGATCGCCGGTTCGGCGAGGCCTCGCTGATTATAGGGCTTGGCCGGGCTGCAGTTAATCGGCTGGCCCGTTTTTGGCCACATTTTCTATGATTTTAGTTTAAATTTGAAAAATTATATTTCCTTCGTTATAACTCTGATTTAGGTGATTCAAAAGCCAGATTGAAGCTAAATGAGTCTAGTTTCATATAAAAATAAGTGAAAAATATAATAAAATAATTTAGTATAGTTAAAAATGGGTCGTTTTGACAACTATTTGGAAAGTATAGTTTTGGACAGCTGCTGCTTCTGGAATTTTTAGAATTTTTATACAACTTGAAATATCATGAAATTTGGTGAAGATAGGGCAAACTTGATGATGAACCACCAAAAAAATAATAAAAATAATATGATAACTAAAAGTGCCCAAAATGGGGCATAGAATGGCCCTATGACCGTATTCTGCCCTATTAGGGTAGAATTTAGTTTAAGTACCAAACTGAATACTCAGTAGAATTAACTTGGATGACTTTAAATATAAACTGAAAGATCCAAAATTAGTAGGACTGTTAACGCTACATTACCTAAAAATCTAAAATCTAAGTTAGGGCAGAATACTATAGTAAGGAGCTACATGTGGGCGTGGAGATTACTATAGTAACATCGTCGTTGGTGCAAGATGATGGAGATGCAGATTCAATGGCTAGGATTTTGATGGGGTCCCCGGTGGTCCCTGTATCAAGATCTTCTATTGAAGCATTCTGACCATCAAAATCTGATCCAAATTTATCCTCGGATCAAGGAACATTTCCCACTCAGGTCAGTATACTCGCACGTCGAAGGTCCGATATTTATAAACTTACTAGTTAGACTTGACAATCACCTCAAAAATTAAGTCCAGATGATGTCATGAGACGATTTCCTTGCGTACGGAGTGAAGAGAGTGAGAAAATGAAGATTTTTAAGAAATTAAATATAATTTAAGTAATCTGGCATGGGTCACTTGCGTGACATTTTCTAAGCATTCTGACCATCAAAATCTGATCCAAATTTATCCTCGGATCAAGGAACATTTCCCACTTAGGTCAGTATACTTGGAATCCTCGATCGAGTCTCAGTGACCGCTGAACTGAAACTGGTCCGCCACATGCGATCTGGGAACACTATCGGAACGAAAACTTAATGTGATCAGGATCCAATACCCATGAGCTTAAGTCTGACCGCATTTGGTCAGGGAACCTCCAGAAATGCTCTTTTGGATCGAAAAAGACCCGATTTGGCTATAACCCAAGTATACCTTGACTTAAAGTCTGTTTTGGTTATGTTTGGGCTTATAAAAGGGCCTTAAACCCTTAGCCTTCTGACCCATACGAATTTGGGGAAAACCCTAGGAGAGAAGAGAGAAAAGAGAGAGAAAGTGGGGGAGAAGTTGGAGCTTTCTCCTGAGATTCTTTCCTGCTACTCCACGTGCCAAAGCCACCTACCTGCATCGTTATTCCGGTGATTCTGGTTTCGTTCTAGGTAAGAAAACCCTAACCCTAACCTGATTTGAAGCTTAGACTAGTTATAGAAGAGTTTTAGCTAACCTGTTTCTTGCCATAGGTAGCGTATCTGCCGTTGACGAAGACACATCGTCTGAATCTTAAAGAATACGCATTTCTGGTTTAAGGTGTGGATTTTAGACACTTAGATTGCTTATTTTTAAAGCTTTCAATGCCGTTTAATGGTAGATTGCTAATAAGGATGTTGTTTGACATGTAGAACATGTTGTCCATTTTTCATTTCGAATACGTACGAAGAATATGAGATTTAGGGCATTTTAGGTATTTGTAGGAAATACCGTATACGTATATATTTTGCTGTTGTGATCGCCATGAGTATTTACCATGTACCTATACTAGTAATACGTGTATGATCAGTTTGGCGAAGAGATTCGCCCTAATGCACATATTGGCCGACATATGCTATGTAGACTAATGTGTGTAGACTAAGTGTTTGTTGAAATGCCTAAATCAATATGGTTTATGCCTGCCATATATTTTGAATGTAAGAACATGATTGTTGTGTATTAGACAACTCCTTGATATAAGGATCTGTCATACTATATGTTGAAATCAACACACGTCAAGTACATTAGAGTTAAGTAGTCTAAGCATTTGTATAAATGTATGTATTAGTAAGTATTGAGTAAATGGTGTTGTACATTAGCGTTAAGACTGGATTCTCAACTAATTTGATGTTGTATATGATTTCCTCTATGCTTGTTGTATTTCAATTGATTTCCTTATGTGTGAAGTACTTGTGTACGGTTAAATTGCCTATATTGTATATTATAACATGTTGCTAACATGCTTGGATTACTTATTATTTCAATTCTGTTTATCTCATATAATTACTAATTCACATCTTTGCGTTTGGGGCTATACTCTAGTCCAGGTAGTCGGTAACAGATTAGGATTCGTGGTTGGATTATATTCGCCACGAAGGATGTGTATGGAGAACCCGAGTTGTACTAGAGTTGTCGGCAGTGGTTAGGCCACACGAAGTGCTTGTGCACTTCATGTCGGTCGATTCAACGTGCGTTCATGCTAGTCAGACTCATCAAGTAACCCGACTGACCATTGTATGTTCACCTTGTATTCGTCATAACTGCTTGAACCTAGGGTAGTAAACTTACCATTGGAAAGCCCCTCTAACCTTGGTACCTCGATCCCCTAAGACTCATGAGCCGGGCATGGTGGTATGGGACACCGTGGTCGAGCTGTCGGCCTATGGTGGGGCCACAAACCTCCCCATAGTGACCAGTGAGTACCCTACTCTGAGCAGATTATGGTGGTATGGGACACTATATTCTTGCTGTCGGCCTACATTGATAAGGTGATGGGGGAGTGGAGCAATGAGTGCGAGCAACAGCCCTGGCAGCCCTTTGTAGTGACCTTGAGTTTGTCCTGACACCGCATGGGGGCGACGAGTCCTGATGCAGTCTTAAGGATATAAAATAGGCCTGTATTGATAAGGTGATGGGGGAGCAGTGCAACGAGTGCGTGTAACAGCCCTGACAGCCCTTGCAGTGATCTAGAAATGTATCATCGTATAAGATTACTAGGAGTGACGACCTTAGATAGGATCATTATTTGGGTATTGATATAAGGGAGGTACCTTAGTTTCTCAATCCTGCTGTATGAAAAGGACTAATAACAACTCGGCAATCATATTCATATCGCACTGCATGTGCCTGGAAGATGTGGTGCACTGAGGAAAGAAAGCATGCCACGGATGTCAAATGGTGTCGCATGAGGGAGTATGTCAGTGAGGGCATCCATCATGTCATTTCATGCTTGCATTAATCAGTGTTTAGGAATGTTTGTTTTGCTTGCTTTACCATTATCGCTTGATTAATTTGATAACATGCTAACCTTTGCTCTATGATACCACTGAGTTAGTTACTCATTCCCACGTTACGGGATGGTGTTCCGGACACCCACCAGTTCCTATTTTAGTTTCAGATGATAGCGATGCTCGCGAAGCAGAACCGAACTTTATGATGATGAGGAGGATCCCTCCTATATGCAGGTTCTGATTGATGGGGTTGCAGGGTTACTGATTAGATGCCAGTACACCTGGTATTTTTCCCTTTATTTTCGCACCCATGTATAGTATTTTTGCTCATCTTTGAGTATACATGTATATGTTTAACCTGGTAACATGTTCACCCTCTGGAGACTCACAACAGTTCATATATTCTATATATCTATCACATTCTTTCACTGCTAAATTAACTGTCTCTGGAGTATGATATGCTGTTTTGGCTTGATCCACCTCATGTTTTATGTACTATTACCGCCGACATTCACCCATCATTGAAAATGTTGCATAAGTGATGTTCTGGGACTCGGGAGTTGGGTTTCTACCCGACCCCCGATTTTCGGGGTGTTACATGAACTGACGTAGGTGTGTGGCTAACAGTGATGAATGGACTACTCATGCAGGCCTCACCATGATGTATGAATATAATCCACATCATCCATCGTATTTCTTAGTTCATTTTAGGCATTGAGCTGAAAAATGAGGTCAGTCCGATAATCAAGCGGGCCATACCATAAAAAACAGTGATTTCTACCGTTTAAATCCTTTAGGGCCCACTCTAATGTTTCTATGCACCAACACATACTGCATATTGGGCTCGTTTGGTATGTCCTGAGCCTTAAAATCCAATGGTTGGGGTGGATCTTTCTGATGCGGGCCCCACCTATGAAAACCCTTAGAAAACAACATATACATATATATAACACACTAGTAGGCGCTGCTACTACTGACCACAGGACGCAGCAGCGTCCTGCACTGGGCGTGAAAGGGGCAGGTACGTGGTCCCAGCCGTGGGCCCCACGTGATGTATGTTAAACAGCACACCGTGCATTTGGTTGGTCCTTATTTAAACAGTGGGCCCCCCTTTATTTGGCCGTACACACAACTCAGGTGGCCCACGTCACAGGGAGCAGTTGGATTGAATAGCTGCCATTGAAACCCTTTTTGGGTTGTTCCAGAAGTTTTGGATCATTATGAAATTTATTTTCCCCTTCATCTAGGTCTGCGTGACCTTATCAACGGATTGGGTGGAAAATAAACATTAAGGTGGGACCCACTGATGTATGTGTTGCACGCCTTCTATCAGTGGGATCACCACCATGGGGTATGAGCTTTATCTATGTTGTCCAGGACCCACCATGATGCGTGTGTTACATCTAAGCAGTCCAACCATTTTAAAAGCTCATTTTAAGGCTTGAGATTAAAAATAAGATAGATCTAGGATCAGGTGGACCTACCATCAATGTGGATAGTGACATCCACCGTTCAAACTTCTAAGGGCCATAGTAGTTTCTGATAAAGCCGATATTTGTTCTCACTTCATCTATCATTGTGTTAACTTATGAATTGGTTGGATCTCAAATACATTAAGGCGTCCCACACCATGACATGATCATCCATTTATCAGGTGGACCACACCATAGAAATAGTGGAGGATTGAACGTCTATCATTGAAACCCATTTGGGTCACGGAAGTTATGGATAAATGGGAAATTGTTCTCCCTCTCCCTCTTAATCCTGGTCTTTATGACCTTATGATTGGATTGGTTGGAAAATAAACTTTATAGTGGGCCTTGTGAATTATTTAACCGTAAAAAAATTTATTATCTCTATTACTATTTTTGGAATGGTCCAAATGATCCTTCAATATGACTCTTTTTGGGTATGTGATGAGGCCCATCTTGATGTAATTATGGCCCATTGTTGAGGCCCGCCTTGATGTGAATGAGGCCTGTTGTTGAGGCCCACCTTGATATATATGAGGCCCATTTGATGTATTTGAGGCCATGGGTCCAGGCCCAATGGGATGTACAGTGATAGACCTATTGCAACGTGTGATTCCACCATGGTTTATGTAATGATGTTTATGGCGGTCCATGCCTTGGGAGTAATGATGGTTTGACGTCCACATTCTAAGAGTAATGATGGTTAAATGTCCGCATTTTAACTCTCCCTAAGGCCCATGGATAGACCCGTACTTGTAGTGCATAGGCCGTATAGGCTCATATTTGTTATGAATAGAGCCCATCACCATATAATATGTTTATTATAGATCCGTGATTCATGCTCATACGCATCATATGTATGCTTGATTTGAGGATAACTAATCACAGCATATGCCTTTGGATAGATTGTTCATGGGCTCCCTAATAGCCAAAGTCACCCTACATGAGCGCACAATACGCGTAGGATTGCTGCATGTATGGTAGGGTGATTCATGCACTCGCATTTGTGTGATTGTGATTATTTTATGCCCTTGTGACAACGGGGCTATAACCTCCACAAACACATCATGGGTGGGTAGATTGGATACCGAAAATACTATTTCTAGCATCGGAGCACCATAGATGTCCCTAGGTGAAGATCCCTAAATTCGATGGTACCGAAAGATGACTCCGACGTCAAGACTCAGTGGATACATGAGCATGTGAGGGCTGTATACCAGTAGGTCACGTCTCTCACTATGTCATGGTCGGTTGGAAAGGGGTGTGACCTTACCCGCCTGAGTGAGGGGACAATTTCTAGGTTGAGTTTGACTAGCTTGAGGAATGGGTCCGCTATCGATGAGCCGGGCCCAATACTAGCAGGCGGATAGTGAGGTCTCTTCCACTCTCCTAGTTGTACGTTCGGATAGGGGCGACAAGCTGGCGTATAGTGTACTAGACTCCGGTGATTATCTGGAACGAGAACTGTACTGATATTTGATGAGCTGTATGAGATTTGAATGTGGATTGCCATGCTTAAGTTGTATCTTACATTGCATGGTCTTGATATGGCTGATAACATTCATATCTTGTACCGCATAGCCTTGGTACGACTGATTGCATTATGTACCCATCAACATGATTCTGCATTACTCTGGCATTGCATTCTGAGCACGTTTATACTACACACACTTACACCACCCTCTAAACTTTCTATAAGCTTATGCACGATTTATGCGTGCAGGTGATGCTAGGACATAGCCATAGCCTTGACGCAGTTGCAGTGTGCAGTCGAGCTTCTAGAGTTTCTGTTATTTTCATTATCTTGTATTTCCCTTTCATAAGTATTGTACTCAAAGTTTTTGATCATAATGGATTTTTTGATGGTGTTCTTTTGGTTATTGTTCGTGGGTTATGCTTATAGTTATGCTCATTACGAATTAAATCAAGTTTGAAATCCTCCTTGGAGGATCCCAGGATCGAAACCTGGTGTATGGGTGCCAAGAGCCGAGAATGGGGTGCTATTGAGGCTGGTAGTGCTGGATTCGGTGATCGGGAATTTTATGAGTCTGATTTCCAAGTTTGGGGCATGACACATTTAATCTCCCCCTTTGTCAATTACATAACAAAACATCCTAACAAACCTTAGGTTATTACAATCAACTGAATACATAATGAATTTTCGACTGAATTACACTTGCGTTTCTTGTAACCCCCCCTTTCTTCATGCTCCCATTAAGTTCCTGCATTAAGATTTTAAAACACAAAAGAAACAATAAACTTGGGATCTTATAGTTCTCCCCCTTTTTGTCAGTCATTGGAAAATGGTAATAAATGAAAGAGATAGGTCAATAAAACTGAAGTATGAAATTTTCAATCATATCTAAGGTTAAAGGAAGAATAATCACAAATGTTCATAAGATAGAAGCATATAAGGTAAGAACTTAATGTGAAATAGGCATGCCATAAGATATATACCTACTTAAAACATTAATAGGATCATCATGATTAAAAAAGGTATAGGATATCATCATTCATTCACAAAAAAAAAGAAAAAAAGCCCTTAAGGACAGAAATAATAGAAATGTATCATCATGTAACAACCCAAAAGAACAGCCACGTTTGGTACCTAAATCCAAAATAAAAAAAAAAAATAAAATAAAATAAAAAAATTCCTTTTCAAACATTCCCAAATCTGATCATAGATATGAAATTGAAATTAGATCAGACTTATTTGGCAGCCAAAAAGATATCTGATGCAGAAGCTAGTAATCTTACTCATGCATAAGCTGAAATGAATGCCAACTGGATGGGCCACTCTTTGGTGGAGAGATATCATCTCGTTGACATGTGAGTGTGATGATAAGATTCTAGATCTTCTGTTCCACCCGCTCTAGGCTTCTTTGAATGATCTCCAAAAGATGCTCCAAACATGAGAAATGATGACCCTGCTCATCCATTCGTAGCAAGATGGATTCCCGTCAGTCATGGTATGGTGTGTGATGTCTGGTATGCCGATCCAAAGTATGTGGCACCTCACGATGCTCGTCCTCAGTAGGATAGTCAGTATCAGTTGCCTCTATTTCAGCTGCTTTCGTCTCTGCCACCTACGCTTCAGTTTCTCCATGAATATCCTCAGTGTGCACTCTTGATGAGAATGGACCCTTGCTGTCTAGGCACATTCATTTGATATTAGTTTTTGTGAATTGACGTGCTGGTTTGGGTCGGGTGATCAGTTGTGGGCATCAAACCAACATGGCGAGAGAGCAAACAAATGAGATATGGAAATGGAATGAACATGTCTCTAGTGCTCTGGATGCAATCGACAATCAGATGTACCATGATTGTGGGAAGACACAATGGAATATCTTGGCAGACAATGTAGAGAATGTCAAGCATGTACGGGGTTATGTTTGACTTGTTTTTCCTGCGAGGATAGACGTTTACACATAAGATATCGGGGAGCACCTTGTACCAGTCTGACATATTTGAAGCTCGAAGTACATTTCCTTAATGTCAAGGGACATTTTCTCCATTGCAAAAATAACGTGTCACTTTTGTTCAAACATCAATGGAGTCAAAGTTATGATTAGTCAGCCCACGGAAAGAGGCTGGAATACTACTGAGGGAAAGGACTACAATAGGAGTAATTATAGTCGAGGTTTGTCCTATGGTGCATACAAAGGAAGCATGATGAAGAACTGGAGAGTGACAATAGGAAAGGAACCATATTACTTGCTCATTTCGAACCGTTCCTCCAAAGTCTAGAATGTTACTCCATCCGACCTTTTTCAATATTTTTATTATCCCAAATGGTCTAATACATTCACGATCCACCTTTTTTCTCATACACCATTTTCCTTGTATGGAATTTGTGATATAGATTCTCAGGTGGAGGAGGGAATTGAGGAATTAATATTTCTGGTTGAATAGGTGGATGAGGAGGAGCTTGGGGGGTGTATTTCGCTGTGATCTCCCTGGTCATCCAGTAGGAGATTGAGGAGAGGTTAGCTCATCTGGTGGGGGCCATTAGGATCTAGGTCTTGAGTGAAGTTTTGTTCAAACCCACTTTTAGGACTCTCCTACCTTAGTTGTTTTCCCTTTTTCTTTTAGCATTTTGGTAAGATCAGATAGATTGAATTGGATTTCTAAGAGAGATGAATTAAGAAAACAGAAATCCCCCAAATCTATTTCAGAAGGCTTAAGGAATACCATAAAATGAGAGTGATGAATCAAAGTAGATGATCTTACCAAACTTAGAAGTATGGTAGTGATGAAGGAAAGAGTGCATAGAGGTCACTATGGCTTCAAAAAAAAATCAGAAGGTAAGAAGCCGCTAAAAGGAGGTGAAATCAAAGAAATCTTGCCCACGTGATTTTTATAAGTCCCGATGTTCCGATTCTAACGAAGCATGTTCGATGTTATCAAAGAAGGAACTTCGATATTATCGAAACACGTTCAATTTAATCAAACAATTTTCCAATTAGGTCAGTGAGTTTCAGAAGAGTTTCGATGCAATCAAGTAGTAGTTGATATCATCGGAGTGTTTTCGATGATATCGAGTATCATTCGATTGCATCAAAATAGCCTAGATAAAATCTATACCATTTCATCTTGCACCAACCTATTTCAATTGATGTATACATATTTTTGCCAATACATTTGCATTTTGTACATCCAAAAAGTAAAATAAAAAAATAATTTACAAGAATCCAAAAAGAATGGTGAGGCTATGGATCCTTAAATATTATCATTAGAACAAATGGACCACAGTACAATTGTTTTTTTAAAAAGAAAAAAGAAAAAAGAGATGGTTGTTCTTCTGTTTTAAGCATCAATTTTTGTATGTAGATCAACCTTTTATAGTCCAATATAGGTATCAAAATACTTAGTATATTTTTCAGTAATGATTCCAAAATCATGCATGATACCTATATCATATAGAGACGCAAAGTATTTATCAAATTTTCTTGTATAACATAAAATTCAACAAGCTCCATATTTGTAAAGAAACTATTAGTCAAGTGATTGATTACGAGTTGATTCTTTCAAAATTTCTTATCTTCATTTATCTAATCTTTCCAATGTCCCTGAATCAATTCTATATGATTGTGTTTTACACATTGACCAATATTTCTTAATTAATCCTCACAAAAAAATAAATAAATCTTCTTTTGCTCATTTTTTCTCGCTATAGCTCCCTTATCAAGTACTTGACCCATTATAAAGTATATCAAAAGGATGGGTTATGGTCATTGGTTGTTTTACTTGGAGCAATCATTCTAAGAGTCCGAGATCATTTTTGCATTATTTTTAGGGCCATTGTATTTGTGTTGTGTTACCCACATGGTAACCACTTTCTTTGAGTAGGACGATTCATTCTCAGAGTGATTTCCAAATGATTTGAATTTGAATTTTTTATTTTAACTTGGAGGTGAGGTAAGTATGTCTACGCGTATGACATTCACCTTTGTAGTGTCCTACTTTTCCACAATGATGTCAAGATGACTCAACCAATTTTTTGTTTGAGATGGTTGAATTTTTCATCAATGATAAGGTAGAGGAAGAGTCATAATTATCTCTGTCATATCCTAGGACTTTCATATTTTTGGAATTTCTACCCATGCCTAAAAGTTTTTCTAACTTTTCATTGCTTTGAGTGAATTTTAAGTTAATTCTTTTATATGCTTAGATTTTTTGACTTCTAGTTTCAAACTTTTGTTTTATCTTTTCAATTTCTCAACTTTTGGTTATAGAAGCTCTATTTTCCTAATAAGATTTTTAAAAGTAATACTTCTAACAACAAATCCTCTTCTGTTTTTTATTCTCTCAAGATGAAGTTCATCTTCCTCCTCTAGTTCCTTGAGAATGACTTTAGTGGTGGAGGCCATGAGTATTCTCAATGACTATTGGTCTCCATCACTTTCTAACTCACTTGTTTATGAGTTTGAGTTATTAGTGTCATCCCAAGTGGTTGCTATAGCTTTACCCATAGATTTCTTTGTGGGACATTCCGTGGGAATGTGACCATCCTTTTTACAGTTGTAGCATTGAAGTTCTTTAGACTTTTTGAAAGGTTTACCTGGTTGGCACTTGCGGTCTGAATGAATTCCTTTATTATTATATGACTTTCAGCGATTCTTGTTAAAGAATCTTTTGAATTTTTTAGCTAAGAGGGCAACCTCCTCAACTCCATCTTCATTCTCACTATCTTCTTCCTCTATTGTAGTTATGTTTTTAGAGGCTTTGACAAAAGTCCACCCATGGAGTTGTATATGATATTTAATTTTGCAAAGAACTCCATGAAGGTCTTATCTTCCTTTATTTTCACTTGTTCAAATTAAGTAGTCAAGAATTGCAAACTTGATCTCTTTATTATGTTGGTTCCTTCATGGGTAGTTTTCAATAAATTTCATGCTTCTTTTGAGGTTTTACTCATACTGATATGATTGAATACCTCTTTTAAAACTGCACAATAAATGACATTCATAGCTTTTGCTTCATTTGTCTTGTTTTCTTTATTAAAAGCCATCCATTTTTCTTTTGGTTTGGGTTTGGTGATGGTTGTGTTGTTTTTCAATACAACATGTTCAGTAGGTGGCACATATCCATTCTTAACAATTTCACAAACCTCATGATCCAAGGACTGTAGAAAATAATTCATTTTTGCTTTCCAATATGTATAATTTGAGCCATTAAAAATAGGAGGTTGAGAGACCGATGTTCCCTCTCCTTTAGCCATAATTCCTATTTTAGTTTAAGGATCTCCCTCTAGGTTGTTAAACCCTTCAAGAGGAACCCAACCTGATACCAATTGAAATTGCAGTAAAACTACTATTATTGAAGTATGAAGTATGTCCAAATGGCTTATAGGGGGTGAATAGGATTATTTCAAAATTATTTTCAACTAAGAACAAACTATGCCCAACTTCAATCAAAAGAGTAAGGCAAAGTAACTCTATGGCTTCCAAGCCAATAGACGGTCCAAATCACATATGCTTATATATGATTTTTATATGAAGAACAAGCTTATAAGGGATAGTGTATATGATAGCGTGTGGAATGAAATCTGTATCAGTAATTATACATTAAGAAAATCATGCAACATAAAAGACATTGGATAATCATAAACAAAATTAAAATAATGCACAATAAGAAATTCCAAACGTAATCATATATAGTGGTTTAGTTACTTTCCCACTCCACTCTCGACGGATGCACTCTCTCCTAGATTGTACCAAATTTTACTATCTAATGGTCTTAAATCAGGTTAATCATGACCCTTCATAACCTACACAAGCTTAATAAGGGACCTACACAAGGTTCCCTTAAATGACTACTCAAGGAAACGAGTCTTCCCAAGGACACAACTGGAAGCCTACCCAAGTAGCCCATGTAACATCCCAAATTTTCACAGCTAGAGTTTATAGTCGTGTCCAAGAAAATTGGTTGTTAATAATGTATAAATTTTGTAAAACCCGTATCCTGGCCTGTATTGTTCCATCGACTTCCGCGATCATTCTCATCGAATTCCAGCAACTTGCAACCTATAATCGACATTTGTGCATGATCCTAAGTCATATCTGGTAGATTTGAGTCGGCTTAATCCGAGACCTGCACCATTAAGACCGCACTGTCGCCGTGGTTCCAATGCCACATCTCATGTGCCAATCCGACGCTTATATCATAAGATGTGGACTGTGCATTATAATGACCGTAGACCGCACATTGTGGGACTCACCTATCCCATGTGACACCAATCCCTAGGTATTCATGAAGGTGATGGATGACATCACCCTAGCTATAGCCACCCTATCCCCTAGCCTTCTTACAAGAACTTATGGCTCACCACCCTACCCCTAGTCCTCTTACAAACATTTATTGCTAGCCACCCTCTCTTACAAGTAATTATGGCCTACCTAAGCTACTCTCTCTCTCTCTCTTTACAACCCTCTCTCTCTCTCTCATTTCTCAACACACTTTCCAAGAAAGGGAAGAGAGCGCACGTCCAAGCCTTCCCATGGAGAGAAAAGAGTGATTTTGGTGGCCCACTTTCCTCTCCCAAAATCCTTCATCCAAGCCCTTCAACTCTCATCATCCACCATCAAAGTGAGACACAAGGAGATCGTCTTTCCAACGGACTGAGAAGATTGAACAGTGGATGCTTCTATTGGCTAGTTTTCATGTTTTTATGATGTTTCAAGTGAGGCCTATCGATTGATGGTATGGATCTTACTTTGGACCCAAAAATGTAGCCGATGGCCCACCTTGATCCTCATGATCATCCCATGATGGGGCCATTCTCCATGGACCCCATCATAACGTTTATTTTTCTTGCATGGATAGGGTCATCTAGACCTTCCATTTCGGGGGAGAAAGGACATTCACCGTTGATTTTGAATCGGAGGGCCCATATGTAATGGGACCCACTTGATGTATGATTGAATGCAAGGGAGGGCCCATAGTGTTGGGGTCCCTCCATCACACGTGTCCCTCTTCTCTCTTTCTCTCTCTCCCTCTCTCTTTCATTGTTCCTATTTGTATGTGATGATGTGGCCGTGTGGCCCACCCGGATGGACCCCACCATGAAGCATGTATTTTGTCTAAGCCATATGTAGGTGGGGCCCACTTTACATGTGTTGTATCTACACCATCTATCAATTGGTGGCCCACCTGAGCAGGGCCCACCTTATGTACTTAGTTTTCCCACACGAAAAACACAAATATTAGCTTTATTTCAAAGCCTTTGGGAAGGGTTGCTCATGTAGGCCCCACTTTGATATATGGATTCTATCCATGCCATCCATCCTATTTACCAACTCATTTTAGGCGTT
This sequence comes from Magnolia kwangsiensis, assembly GCA_037074715.1. NCBI lineage: Eukaryota > Viridiplantae > Streptophyta > Magnoliopsida > Magnoliales > Magnoliaceae > Magnolia > Magnolia kwangsiensis. Next base: position 165,844,944 of record CM073571.1, read on the forward strand.
GAGCTAAAAAATGGAGTCAATTTGATTTTTTTGGCAGGCTATAGCGTTGAAAACAGTTTCATTACCATTGAAATCTACCCTTATTTTTCTATACCCCAAAATTTATTGAATATTGGGCTTGTTTAGTCCTTCTTAAGTCCTAAAATCTAGTGGTTGGGATGGATTCCCCTAATGTGGGCCCTACCATTGAAAAATCATAGAAGAACTTCTTTTTCAAAAATAAAAAATAAAATACATGCAGCAGTTGACGCTGCTGCTGTCAGAGGTGCAGGCAGCGCCTCCTGCTTTGGCAAGAGGACGAGCAGGAACCCATGGTCCCGCAGTGGGCCCCACCATGATGTGTGTTTTGTGTATCCACACTGTCCATTTTGTAAGCCCTTAGGGCAGTGGGCCGCCCTCCAAAAATCTGCCTGATCTGGGACTCAGGTGGCCCACATCATAGGAAACAGAGGTGATTTAATATCTGCCATTGAAACACTTTTTGGGTTCACAGAAGCTTTGGATCAAGATGAAATTTGTTTTTCCTTTTCATCTAGGTCCGTGTGACCTTACCAACAGGTTGGATTGCAAATACGCATTATGGTGGGCCCCACGTGGGACCCACAATGATGTATGTGTTTCATTCACACCGTCCACTGACCGTGGATAGTGAAACCCACCATGATTTATGTGTTCCATCTGCACTGTCCACATTGGACGATGGTACCCACCCCACGTTTGGGACTGTAGTGTGTTTGTGTGTGTGTGTGTGTGTGTGTGTGTGTGTATATTATATATATTATATATAGATTATATATTATATTATATATAATATATACAAGATGGTGAGCCGTCATATGGACCCCCTCCATGATGCATGTGTTGCATCCAATTTGTCCAACCATTTTGAAAGCTTGTTTTAGGGCTTGAGGCTAAAAATAAGATAGATCTATAGTTCAAGTGGACCCCACCTTGGTATATATAAGGCCCATGTGATTAGGCCCACTATGATATATGTAACACCCTGAAAATCGGGGGTCGTGTATAAACCCGACTCCCGAGTTCCAGACCGTCACTTATGTAACAAATATGATTATGATTCCCTGTTGTCTGAGTTAAAGCATTCGCATGAGTAAAATTATACCAAAACTACAATCCATACTCCAGATTCAGTGATAAAAGTAAGCGAAAGACTGAAGAATATATATATCACTGTATGGAAAACAAAATAAATCTCGTCTGTCTCCAAAGTATGAATACATCTCTGAGTCTCATATACATGTAATAAAATAAAATTAAAATGTCAGAAGTCTAACTAGTATGTCCCGCCAATCCAGGCAACCTATGCAAAGCCGTCGTGAAACTACATATATAAGAACTCATCCTGGTCCTCATCATAATCCGGCTCTGCCTCCTGAATCGCTACCTCACCTGCATCTAAGACAGGATCTGGTGGGTGTTGCAAACACCATCCCGTAATGTGGGAGTGAGTAATCAACTCAGTGGAATAATAGAGCAGAGATTAGCATGTTCTCAAATCAATCATGCGATAATAGTAAAGTAATTAATCAAACATTCTTAAATACTGTTGTTAATGCAATATGACATGACATGATGGATGCCCTCACTGATGATCTCCCTCATACAGCACCATCTTACGCCCGCGACATGCTTTCTTCCCACAGTGCTCCACATCTTCCAGGCAAATGTAATGTGATGGTGATATGATTACCGAGTTATTATTAGTCCATTCATACAGCAGTATTGGGAAACTAAGGTACCTTACTTATATCAATCCCAACACAGATCCTGTCTAGGGTCGTCACTCCTAGTAATCTCATACGATGTATATTTTGTAGGACGCTGCAAGTGCTGCCAGGGCTGTTGCTCGCACTCATTGCACCGCTCCCCTATCACCTTATCAATACAGGCCTACTGTACTCTCATTGCTACGGAAGGGTCGTCGCCTCCCGTAGACTCAGAATACTCTCGCGGTCACTACAAAGGGCTCGTCACCTGATCAGTGTAGGCCGACAGCAAGAATATAGTGTTCCATACCACCATAATCTACTCACGAGTCATAGGTGCTCACTGGTCACTACAGGGAGGTTTATGGCCCTAGCGTAGGCCGACAGCTCGACCACGGTGTCCCATACCACCATGCCCGGCTCATGAGTCTTTATGGATCAAGGTACCATGGTTGACAGGGTTTCCAATGTTAAGTTCAGTACCCTAGGTTCAAGCAGTTATGATTCATACAGGGTGAACATACAATGGCCAGTCGGGTTACTTGACGGGCTCGACTAGTATGAGCGCATCGCAAGTCGAATGACATGAAGTGCATGAAATACTTCGCGTGGCCTAACCACTGCCACCAACTCAAAACACGACTCGCGTTCATCGACGTGTCGTTCGTGGCAAAGATAAGCCAACCACGAATTTACTCGGTTACCGACTGCCTGGACTAGGTATAGTCCCAAACATTTGTGAATCCACTTCATCAATCATATAAGAGTAACGGAAATGCATTACAACAATGTGAGCATGTTAACACATGTTATGACATACAACTTAAGTAAATCATCTAGCACATGCATTTCTTACATATAATGAAATCATACATATAGCCAACATGAAGAAAATCATTTACATCAGCATATTATTTGAGAATTCAATCTCAAACTAATTCAAACCACCATTTAATTCAATAAATGTTATTACAAACATTTATACAAAGACTTAGTCTACACACTTAAGTCTACATATTGTATGTTGACTCAAAGTGCGCATTTGGGCGAATCTCTTCGCCAAACTGATTATACACGCATTCCTAATATCGTAAGGCGACAAAAATCCATGTCAATCATATCAGCAAAATATGGATGCAAACAGTATTTCCTATAAATGACTAAAATGCCCTAAATCTTATATTTACGAAACAGGAAATGGACAGCATGTTGTACTTGTCAAACGGTGTTGCTGTCGATAATCTACTATTAAACGACATTGAAAGCATTGAAAACAGCCAATCAAAGCGTCTAAAATCCACACCTTTTTCCCTAGAGGTGTATCGACTCAAACGGAGCGTATACGCTTCGTCTACGGCGAACAGGCGACCTAATACACAAGATTCGTAAGCTACATCGCTAAGGAATCGATGGAACCTTAAATCAGCAAGTATTTAGAGTCTTTTCTTACATAAAAATGCGGCGGAATCACTGGAAAAGTGATTGAGATGCGTTGCTTAAGCACGTGCAACAAGTAGTGCAAGTGGCAGGAAGATCACTCCCACTTTCTCTCACAAACTCTCACTTTTTCTCACACTCTTGCTAGGGTTTCTAGCAAATTCGGATGGCTGAGAGAAGTGAGGGTTTAAAGCCCTTTTATAAGCAAATTTCTTCCCAAATTAGGCTTGGGAACAAAATTTACTTAAGGTATAACCAAATCAGGGCTGTTCTGGTCCAAAAAGGCATTTCGGGAGGTCCCCTGGCCGAACGCGATCGGACTTAAGCTCATGGTCGCCGGATTTGTTCACATGAAGTTTTTAGACCAGCAGAGTTCGTAGATCGCATGTGGCGGTCCAGTTTCAGTTTAGCGGTCATTGTACCTGGATCAGGTCTACAAGTCTCATGATATGAAAGAGAAATTTTTCCTGATCCGAGGGTGTAAATTGGCTGAATTTTGAAGGTCAGAATGCTTAATAATAACGTGATTTAGATTTCTAAATCTAACCTTATTCTCACTCTCTTCACTCCAGGCTCAATGAAATAGCCTCTGAACGTTGGTTGGGCTTGATTTTCGAAATGATTGTCAAGTCCAGCTAAGCGGTCATAACGGTCTAAGATTGTAAGTATCGGACTTTAGACGCACGGTCTAGATCTAATACAAAGTTTCAAAGGGTTCCTGAGGATAAATCAGTTTAGAGTTTGATCCTAGGTTTTAGGATATTATAGCGTCATGAATTCTACAAGTTTTGGGTCTTGTAGAACGTATTTAAAGTGATCAAGGACAATTTTACAGCTACTCTAGCGTTGCGCTAGCTAACTTATGCTTATTTTCTAAAGGAATTAATCCTACGTGATTTCTAGTCGAGTTAGTACTCGAGTTTCAGTACGAATTTTTTCGGGGCGTTACAATCTACCCCCCTTAACAAAAATTTCATCCTCAAAATTTATACCTTTTCGTACTCCTCGAGAAGCTGTGGGTAGTTCTTTCTGATCTCGGCTTCCATCTCCCAGGTAGCCTCTTCCTCAAAGTGATGCGTCCAGAATACCTTCACAAGGGGAATCACCTTGCTACGCAATACCTGCTCCTTCCTGTCTAGGATACGCGTCGGTCGCAGGATATATGTAACATCCTCTCCTAACTGCACCTGCTCCCATCTGATGATATGGGAAGGATCAGAAATGTATTTCTTCTGCATAGAAACATGAAATACGTTGTGAACGCTCGCGAGAGGCGTAGGTAAATCCAAACGATATGCCACTGGTCCCACAAGATCGAAGATTTGGAATGGACCAATGAATCGCGGTGCCAGCTTCCCCTTCTTTCCGAACCGAAGGACTCCCTTCATAGGGAAAACTCGTAAAAATATATGATCCCCAACCGTGAACTCTAACGGCCGCCGTCTCGTATCGGCATAACTCTTCTGTCTGCTCTGCGCTGTGAGAAGCCGACGTCTATTAATATTAATCTTCTCCGACGTCTCCTGCACTAACTTTGGGCCAATCAATCTAAGCTCACCGACCTCTGCCCAGCAATGCGGTGCTCGACTAGGTCGCCCATACAACGCCTCGTAAGGTTCCATACCAATACTCGCCTGGTAACTGTTGTTGTACGCGAACTCCGCATATGCAAGACAATCATCCCAACTGTCCTTGAAGTCCAATGCGCAAGCTCTCAACATGTCCTCTAAGATCTGGTTCACCCGCTCTGTCTGTCCGTCTGTCTGTGGGTGGAAGGCAGTACTGAACTTCAACTTCACACCCATAGACTCCTGAATGCGAGTCCAGAAAATAGAAGTGAACCGCGTGTCTCTGTCCGAAACGATCTCCAACGGAACTCCATGCAGACGTACGATCTCTCTGATATATAGTCTAGCCAGCTCGTCTGTAGATTTCGTAACTCTGATCGGTAGGAAGTGCGCCGACTTCGTCAGACGGTCGACGATCACCCATATGGAATCATGTCCCTTCCTTATCTTCGGCAGCCCTGAAACGAAATCCATGGAAATGAAGTCCCACTTCCACTTTGCGATCGGCATAGACTGAAGAAGTCCAGGTGGTCAGCGATGCTCTACCTTCACCTGCTGGCAAGTAAGACAACGGGACACGAACTCTGCTATGTGGGTCTTCATACCTTCCCACCAATAGGTCCTCCTCACGTCGCGATACATCTTCGTACTGCCCGGATGCATCGGAAGTCTGGTACAGTGCGCAGCCTCGAGAATCTCTCGTCTCAAGTCGGGAATGTCTGGGACGCATAGGCAGCCACGATAACGTAAGCCTCCATCGGTGCCCACTCGCCACTCGGCATCTGCATCATCATTGGCCTGCTCTCGAAGCTCAGTAAGACACGCATCATCCCGCTGCGCCTCGATGACCCTGTCATCGATCTGAGATCGCACTTGCACATGTGCGATGAACTTAAAAGGCTCCTCTACTGTGAGTTTCTACTCAAAGTCTCGTAAAAACTCAACCATATCCCACTCAGCAACCATCAGAGGAGCCACAAACTCTATCGCCTTCTTGCGGCTCAACGCGTCAGACACAAGGTTCGCCTTCCCAGGATGGTAAGAGACTTCGAACTTAAAGTCCTTCAAAGTCTCCATCCATCGCCGCTGCCTCATATTCAAGTCTCACTGCGTGAATATGTACTTGAGGCTCTTGCGGTCGTAAAAGAGCTCGAACTCCTCTCCATAGAGGTAATGTCTCCAGAGTCTTAGTACGAATATGATGGTTGCCAACTCCAGGTTGTGTGTAGGATAATTCTCCTCGTGCTTCCTTAATTGTCTCGAGGCATATGAAATTACCCTGTCCTTCTACATAAGGACACAACCCAGACCAACGCTAGACGCGTCAGTGTATATAGTGTATCTAACCCCTTGCTCTGGCAATACTAGAATAGGGGCCGACGTAAGTCTGTCCTTTAGCTCCTGAAAACCTGACTTCGCCTTGTCATTCCAGGTGAACTTCAGTCCTTCCGTGTTAACCGAGATAAAGGTCTCGCGATCTTCGAGAAATTTCAAATGAAGCGTCGATAATAGCCAGTGAGACCCAAGAAACTCCTCACCTCAGTGACAGAACTAGGCTACTCCCAGTCCTGAACTGCAGCTACCTTCGCCAGGTCAACTGCTATCCCATCCTTGGACACCACGTGTCCCAGGAACTTTACTTCCTGCTTCCAGAAGTCGTACTTCTTATACTGTACGAACAACTGATGCTGTCTGAGTGTATCCAGGACTAAGCGTAAGTGATCCTCATGCTCCTCTCGACTCCTGGAGTATACCAAAATGTCGTCAATGAACACAACGATGAATAGATAGAGGAAAGGCCGAAATACCGGGTTCATTGGATCCATGAACACGGCTGGTGGTTCGTAAGACCGAATGACATCACAAGGAACTCGTAGTGGCCATACAAACATTTTCTCCCTGGCCCACTTGATACAAGAAATCGACCATAAGGCGCATACATTCAACGCGATTTGTCGACCTGGGATACACATTGAACGTGCAAATGTGGTGCAGCAGGTGCCCTCACCGATGTTCTCCCTCATACGGCACCATCTAATGCCCATGGCACGCGTGCATCCCGCTCAGTGCTCCACATCTTCCAGGCACATGCAATGTAATGGTGATATGATTTCCAAGTTATTATTAGTCCATTCAAACAGCAGGATTGGGAAACTAAGGTACTTCCCTTATATCAATCCCAACACAGATCCTGTCTAGGGTCGTCACTCCTAGTAATCTCATACGATGTATATTTTGTAGGTCGCAAATCATCGGACATATGAGACGTCAAGAGGCTATTGTTAGGCTGCCATGGAACCAGACTACTGCATACGAACCTGGTACGGCGATCTCGCTCACGCCTACTCCTCAAATTCTTTGCACTAGGATGAACATCACCAAGGGGCATGTTCAAAAGTCGCGCTATCAACCGAACATCGATCGTAGCCATCCGGTCTCTATCAAAGGGAATCTTGAACTGCAATGACTCCAATGTAGGATTCCGGATACGAGCGTAGAAGGCACGAACGGTGCTCACATTAGCATGAGAACGGGCTTCAAAGAGCGGACCCCAATGTGCCGCTTCAATGCGATCAAACAATAGGAATTCATCGAAGAGCTGCCCATCCACGTCCGCCTCAAACAACACCTTACGGTCAGTATAATCGCCATGAGGCATCTCTACTAACAGCACTCGCCCAATTTGAGCATGGGGATCCAAATCTCGCTTTGTATGAAACTCCCGGGCTGCGCTTGGACTTGCGGCGGCGCTTGAGCTAGCGGCGCCACCCCTCAGTCTTCTTGATCGTGCAGGGAGACTAAGCCCAGCCTCATCCGCTGCGGTCTTTCTCTTTCCCATCAAAGAGAGGATGGTGGAGAAAGAGAAAAGAGCCAAAATGGCTTCAACAAAAGCCATAGAAAATATGGAAAATGTAGAGAAATGGCTGCCCAAACGGATAGAAGGAAATCTAGGCATTGTAGAGGGATAAATTAAGCTTCCAAGGGCTAAAATTTTAAAGGAAAAAGGGAAAGCTAAAAGGGTTTAGAACTCCACACAATTTCAACTCATTTTGGGGGTTGTAGGAGCTCCAACGGATGAGATTTGCAAGGGAGGGGGTTGCAAATCATGATGGAGGGATGGAGTGGGATCGTTTCTAGCAGGGAATGGGATTGGGAGTGATTTGGAGTTGCGGCTTGAGCTGGGGCAGCAAGAAAAATGAAAATGGAGCTTGGGAGGAGAATTTTTGTGAAGGAGGTACCCTTTCTAAGGGGTTTCGACAGACGGACGGCATATGGGAGGGTTTCCCTACCCAAAAAAACACGCGTGCCCGACTTTCACAACAAGTGAGGCCCACTGTACGGCGATCCACGGCCGGCCGATGGTTGATCTGGCCATTCTGTCCTAGTGGGCTAGGTCACCCCTGCCCTGGAGGTCCCAGATGTATATGGGCCCCACCCTAGTTCATTGTATTTTGACCTAGGGAGGCCTAAACTTCCCTCCGGGGTATTCCGGGTCCAATCTGTAAAATAGAATACTTTTACTAATCATGTAGCATATGATTTTGGGGTAGGAGGAGCTAATACATCCAACTAACTCATTAGTTACAAAATATTTTAAATTTGGAATGTCCAAAAGGCTAATTTTTAGGTATTTTTACTATTCATTATAAAATTTTGTCAAAGTATGATTTTATATCATTTTTACATTAGGATCAATGCCTAACATGAATATACTAAGAAAGAATTGAAGAATGGAGTGGTGAGGGGAAGGATTCTGAAGAAATTGAGTGAAACGGGGTTTTTAAGCCCTAGCGATTGAATGTAAGGGTCGTGGTTTCCCCACTGCCCAAGGATTCATATTTCTGGGTTTAGAACCTTTCAGAAAATGTCTCAAACCCACCTACTTACAACCTAGGAGCTAGTTAGGTCGCTTTACGCGACCCTAGATGCGTTATGGACTCGATCGAATGATCGACTTGAGTAGACTTCGCCTATTGGCGAAACTGCGATCCTACGAGTGTTTCTAGGTTCTTCTCGTACCCACCTAAGTCAAAGAAGTGACAGCGTACGTCGCGTGTCCATAACTCAGGTCCGGTTTAATCTCATTCATGCTTTGATACCAACTTGTAAAACCCTGAAAATTGGGGGTCGTGTATAAACCCAACTCCTGAGTTCCAGACCGTCACTTATACAATAAATATGATTATGATTCCTTTTTGTCTGAGTTAAAGCATTCGCATGAGTAAAATTATACCAAAACTGCAATCCATACTCCAGATTCAGTGATAAAAGTAAGTGGAAGACTGAAGAATATATATATCACTGTATGGAAAACAAAATAAATCTCGGCTGTCTCCAAAGTATGAATACATTTCTGAGTCTCATATACATGTAATAAAATAAAATTAAAATATCAGAAGTCCAACTAGTATGTCCCGCCAATCCAGGCCACCTATGCAAAATCGTCGTGAAACTGTATATATAAGAACTCGTCCTGGTCCTCATCATAATCCGGCTCTGCCTCCTGAATCGTTGTCTCACCTGCATCTAAGACAGGGTCTAGTGGGTGTTGTAAACACTATCCCGTAACGTGGGAGTGAGTGAACAACTCAGTGGAATAATAGAGCAGAGATCAGCTTGTTCTCAAATCAATCATGCGATAATAGTAAAGCAATTAATCAAACATTCCTAAATACTGTTGTTATTGCAATATGACATGACATGATGGATGCCCTCACTGACGATCTCCCTCATACGGCACCATCTTACGCCCGTGGCATGCTTTCTTCCCACAGTGCTCCACATCTTCCTGGCACATGCAATGTGATGGTGATATGATTACCGAGTTATTATTAGTCCATTCATACAACAATATTGAGAAACCAAGGTACCTTACTTATATCAATCCCAACACAGATCCTGTCTAGGGTCGTCACTCCTAGTAATCTCATACGATGTATATTTTGTATGTCGCTGCAAGGGCTGTCAGGGCTGTTGCTCGCACTCGTTGCACCGCTCCCCTATCACCTTATCAATACAGGCCTACTGTACTCTCACTGCTACGGAAGAGTCGTCGCCTCCTATAGACTCAGAATACGCTCACGATCACTACAAAGGGCTCGTCACCTGATCAGTGTAGGCCGACAGTAAGAATATAGTGTCCCATACCACCATAATCTGCTCACGCGTCATAGGTGCTCACTGATCACTACGGGGAGGTTTATGGCCCTAGCGTAGGCCGACAGCTCGACCACAGTATCCCATACCACCATGCTCGGCTCATGAGTCTTTATGGATCAAGGTACCATGGTTGACAGAGTTTCCAATGGTAAGTTCAGTACCCTAGGTTCAAGCAATTATGATTCATACAGGGTGAACATAGAATGGCCAGTCGGGTTACTTGACGGGCTCGACTAATACGAACGCATCGCAAGTCGAACGACATGAAGTGCGTGAAACACTTCGCATGGCCTAACCACTACCGCCAACTCAAAACACGACTCACGTTCATCGACCTGTCGTTCGTGGCAGAGATAAGCCAACCACGAATTTACTCGGTTACCGACTGCCTGGACTAGGTATAGTACCAAACATTTGTGAATCCACTTCATCAATCATATAAGAGTAACGGAAATGCATTACAACAATGTGAGCATGTTAACACATGTTATGACATACAACTTAAGTAAATCATCTAGCACATGCATTTCTTACATATAATGAAATCATACATATAGTCAACATGAAGAAAATCATTTACATCAGCATATTATTTGAGAATTCAATCTCAAACTAATTCAAACCACCATTTAATTCAATAAATGCTAATACAAACATTTATACAAAGACTTAGTCTACACACTTAAGTCTACATATTGTATGTTGACTAAAAGTGTGCATTTGGGCGAATCTCTTCGCCAAAATGATTATGCACGCATTCCTATTATCCTAAAGTGACAAAAAGCCATGTCAATCATATCAGCAAAATATGGATGCAAACAATATATCCTACAAATGACTAAAATGCCCTAAATCTCATATTTATCGTCTGCTTACAAAACAGGAAACGGACAGTATGTTGTACATATCAAACGGCGTTGCCGTCGATAATCTACTATTAAATGACATTAAAAGCATTGAAAACAGCCCATCAAAGCGTTTAAAATCCACACCTTTTTCCCTAGAGGTGTATCGACTCAAACGGAGCGTATACGCTTCGTCTATGGTGAACAGGCGACCTAATATACAAGATTCGTAAGCTACATCGCTAAGGAATCGATGGAACTTTAAATCAGCAAGTAGTTAGGGTCTTTTCTTACCTAGAAATGTGGCAGAATCACCGGGAAAGTGATTGAGATGCGTTGCTTAGGCACGTGCAACAGGTAGTGCAAGTGGCAGGAAGATCACTCCTACTTTCTCTCACAAATTCTCACTTTTTCTCACACACTTGCTAGGGTTTCTAGCAAATTTGGATGGGTGAGAGAAGTGAGGGTTTAAAGCCCTTTTATAAGCTAATTTCTTTCCAAATTAGGCTTGGGAAAAAAAATTTACTTAAGGTATAATCAAATCGGGGCTGTTCTCATCCAAAAAGGCATTTCGGGAGGTCCCCTAGCCGAACGCGATCGGACTTAAGCTCATAGTCGCCGGATGTTGCTCACACGAAGTTTTCAGACCAGCAGAGTTCGTAGATCGCACGTGGAGGTCCAGTTTCAGTTTAGCGGTCATCGCACCTAGATCAGGTCTACAAGTCTCATGATATGAAAGAGAAATTTTTCCTAATCCGAGGGTATAATTTGGCTGAATTCTGATGGTCGGAATGCTTAATAATAACGTGCCAAGTCACGTGCCAAATTTGGATTTAAATTTCCAAATCTAACCTTATTCTCACTCTCTTCACTCCAAGCTCAATGAAATAGCCTCTGAACATCGGTTGGGCTTGATTTTCAAAATGATTGTCAAGTCCAGCTAAGCGGTCATAACGGTCTAAGATTGTAAGTATCGGACTTTCGACGTGCAGTCTAGATCCAATACAAAGTTTCAAAGGGTTCCTGAGGACAAACCGGTTTAGAGTTTGATCCTAGGTTTTAGGATATTATAGCGTCATGAATTCTACAAGTTTTGGGTCTTGTAGAACGTATTTAAAGTGATCAGAGACTATTTCACAGCTACTCTAGCGTTGCGGTAGCTAATTTACGCTTATTTTCTAAAGGAATTATCCTACGTGATTTCTGGTCGAGTTAGTACTCGAGTTTCAGTACGGATTTTTCTAGCGCGTTACAATATATTTGTGGCCTGTTGTTGAGGCCCACTTGATATATGCATGAGGCCCATGTGATTAAGCCCACCGTGATGTATGTATGGCCCGTTGTAGACGCCCACTTGATATATGCATGAGGCCCATGTGATTAAGCCCACCTTGAAGTACTTTATGGCCCATCTGTCAGTCCCACTTTATGTATTTTATGGCCTAATCAAGAGGCCCGCTTTAATATACATGTGACTCATCAGGATGTATCTTTAACCAATGAGCGGAGCCCACCTGTTGCGCATTTTGAGGCCCATGTACAGGGCCCACCTGTTAAGTATTTAAGGCCCACGTATGGAGGCCCATTGTGATGAATGTGGGGCCCATGGGTCAAGGCCCATTGTGATGTATTAGGGCCCATGGGTTGAGGCCCATTGTAATGTATAAGGGCCCATGGATTGAGGCTCATTGTGCTGTATTTGGAGCTCATCGATTAAGGCCCATTGTGATGTATTAGGGCCCGTGGGTCGAGGCCCATTTGATGTATACAAGGTCTATTGCATTGTGTGATTCCACCATGGGTTATGTAATGACATTTATGACGAGCCATGCCTGGGGAACAATGTTGGTTTGACATCCACATTGTAAGAATAATGTTGGTTAAATGTCCGCATTATAACTCTCCCTAGGGCCCATTGATAGGCCCATATTTGTTGTGTGTAGGTCTTCAAGGCCCATCTTCATTGTGAGGATAGTTCATCACCATATAAAGTGCTTAGTATAACTCCATGATTCATGCCCATACGCATCATATGTATGAATGATATGAGGAATGTTTGATCATAGCATATGCCATTGGGTAGAGACGGAGTGCCCACATTATTGCACCGTACGCGCAGGATTGGGTCATGACTGGATAGTGTGACTCATGTATCTAGCATATATGTGACTTGATCATTATACGCCCTAGTGACATCAGGGCCGTGGCCTCCACATACACATCGTAGATGGCCAGATGGGACACCGAAAATGCTTAGTTCTAGCACTATGGGCACGTAGGATGTCCTTAAGTGAAAATCCCAGAACCTCCTTGGTACCAGGAGATGCTCCAACGTCTAGATCAAGTGGCATATGGGCGTCGGTGCCTATACCATGAGGCCGTGTCTCTCACTATTTCATGGTCGGTAAGAAGGGGGTGTGGCCTTATCCGCCCGAGTGAGGGGGCTTAAGCTAGGCTGAGTATGACCACTCGTAAATGGGTCTGCTATCGATAAGCTGGGTAGGTATTGGCAGACTGCTGGCTAGGCAGATAGTGAGGTCTCTTCCACTAGCTAGGCTGTGCGGCTAGGGAGACAGCAGTCAGTGTGGAGTGTAATAGACCCAGGTGATTTCTCAGAGAGGAACCGTTTTGATATGTGGACTTGATATGAGGACCGACATAATATTATGACATGTCACTGTTGCACATTTGGGTGGGCGCACTTGGACGAACGCTTCTGTGGGCGGGTGTGATGTGGGCGGGGTTAAGGCTTGGGTGAGCTGCCACACTGGACGAGCTACCAGCGATTGGCAGGCTACTGAGCAGGAGTTGCATACTCATTCATTCATCTATTCACTATCCACTCGGATTGGTGGTGCGCAACTATTTATTACATGTACCTTCGCAATGGCTAGGATTTCGGTTGGGGAGCGTGACTAATATGAGATCAGGAGTTTACCACAATGAGAGTGACTATCCAAATTTAGGTATGGGACTTCTTTGGATAGAAGTCTCTTGTGATGGATCCCATAACCTGCGATACTATGCACTATCATCCCGACTTCACATTCCAGCATGGTCATTTTATTCACACCGCATATTACATTGCATCTGTAGTACTTATCATTTTGGGTTACTATGTTTTTGTACTTATATGTCCTAGATGAGATTAATGGTATTTGTGACTCTTCAGGATTTGCATATTGCATTGCATCCTCATCATCCGTTATTGTCTTTTTATGTCTTGCATCATATAGTCTTGGTACGGTTGATGGCACTCATGGACTTACCAGTATATTTCTTCTTACTCTGATATTGTATGATTTATGATCTTGTCGGTATTTCCTCTTATTCTGATAATGTATGATTTATGAGCTTTATGGTATACTTGGCACTTGCCTTACATACACTTTCACCACCCTCTAAGCTTTTATAAGCTTATGCACGATAGATGCGTGCAGGTGGCGTTAGATTGCAGCAGTGTTGATCTTGGAGCGTGTAGCTGTCCTCTGGAGTTTTGATTTTGATATATGTATTTTCCTTTCAGCATTGTATTCAAATGATTATATTAGTGGATATGTGATGATGATGTTGTCATTATGATTTGGGTATACTTGTGGTTATGCTTCTTATGAGACAAATGTACGTTAGAAAATCCATCTTGTAGGATCCCAAGATTGGAATCAGGTGTATGTACGCTGGGGGCCGAGAATGGGGTACTACGGAGGCTGTCAGCACTGGGTTCGGCGATCAAAATTCCCGTGAATCCGATTTCTGGATTTGGGGCATGACAAATTTGATACTTAAAAAATAACACGTTAACTTTTTTTTTCCATCATAATCACATCCAGTTACATTCATGAAGGTAACCATTCACGACAATAAAATCAACTGTAGTTATTATCTCATTAGAATAAAAGAATTCAATAAATTATCAAATGCCCTCTCGATGGGAGCTTATTACACTATCGAGTTTGCAGTGAAAATATAAAACCAAATCATAAAACAATCTTGTTATTCTTTCAGTATAATCTTCCTTATGGAGATGGTCCTTTAGGTCTTCAATCTGTACATCACTTGCATCATCTATGTGGTTGGAGAGGCTCAACGCCCTACTCATAGTGATGGTTATCCGTTAAGATTAACAATAATTCAAGATATTTATAAAAGTAATGTAAGGGCTCTGATGCGTCTCGTGCTCCACCACTACGAGTTGTATCAGTATGAGTAACCAATATATATATATATATATATATATATATATATATATATATATATATATGAATGCATCCCTAGTAGAAAACCCCGACTTGCCCAACATTCTCACACTATGGAGATTCACCGGTATGTCCAATGCTACCATGGATTTATGTGAACACCTTAAGGAAGCACAACACACAAGTCAGATGAATTACATGACACAATTCGTTCATGGAGTGACTATTTGCGACATCCAATCTCAGAAATGATATAACACGTATTGCAAATTACTTATATCGATTTGTGCACCACTACTCAAACCCAAGGAATTATGTGTCGACCAAGAGGATCTTTACCCAAAGTGAATTGTGTCCATGATTGGATATTGAATCACTAGTTGTGATACCTTCAACACATCACTTGTAATAAAGGGAACATAAACTGAATCATAAGGGTTTTGAAATACCAAGACACAATGAATAGGAGAGTAGCGATGGTGTTTGGACAAGAAACAAGAAACAAATGCATTCGATTTGGGGGAAATTCATTCACTCAATAGTTAACAAAAGGAGAGTAAAGAGAACAATCACAATATTTATTCATACTGAATTCATTTACATCCTTTATCTCCTTTGATTCCAAAGTAGAACATTTACATAAACATTATACAAATGTTAAATGCTCAATATTGATTGTATCATGACCTTCAATATAACAGTATTGATATGCTGGGATTGCATATATATCTAATTGATTCCATGCTCTTGAAACCGAATTAGGGTTTTCTTTGATCTTTAATTGACCATCGATGAGTCTAAAAAGGCCGAGCTATACGTCCTAGAGGGGGCGGGGGTGAATAGGACTATGTCAAATTAAAAAATAAATATAAAATTTAAAGAATGATAGCACAATTCAAATAATAATAAAACACAAGTAAAGAGTAACCTCAAATGTACTAGTCTTGATAGGTTGATACAAACTTAGTTCTAAGGACAACCTAACACCAAAAACCAAAGGCTTATGGCAGAACAACCTTACTAGAATATTTGTAAGTATCAAAAGCCCAAACCAACAAAGAGGCAAAGGGGAATAGCAAATAAAATAATCTAAATTATTTCAACATTCTCATAAGTGCATAAAATAAATTACAACATTCACATACATAGGTACATTCAATTGTCCACCACAACTCCATAAATTATACCGATTCCCTGGTGTGTACACCAACTGTTAGAAAATAGCCACACAACTACTCCACTCCTAATATCCACTCCCTGGGGATATTAGCGTTCACAATGAAAAAAGGTTTTCTAAGGTTCACCTTAAAACCTTCACAATTGTGTCTTTGATTGAGCTTACACAATTCCAAAAACCCCACACCTTGAGATTTTTTGGCTCACCTCAAATAAAACTACATGAAGATTTTTCTGGCAGAACCTCAAAAACCAAACAAAGAATGTACAAAATGTAAATGTACTTATCTAAAAATTCTCATTTGAAGAAGCCCAGTAGAACCAATCCGATGTAGATGAAGATGTTCAATGTCTAGTCTCACAGATGAAAAGCTTCTAGTTCTAAATAATTATTAAATTAAATCAACCTGGGCTAGCTTAATTTGATTTTGATATCAAGAAAGGGGAAAACACAAATCCCTTCTTAAAGTAAGATTGGAATACAGATCTCAACATCAAATAACAAAACTAATTAAAGAGAATATTAAATAAGCACAATATAGCTTAAAAATATCACAAACTTATCTCTCAGAGTGGTATCTTGATTTTTCTTTTATGAATGAATAAACTCTAAAATTCGTTCTCTATTTATAGGTGAAAATATTGTTCACTCGACTGGTTTAAGGGTCGGTTCGACTGGTCTAAGGGTCAGTTCGAATGGTCGAAGGACCAACAAAATTTTAAATTTTCTAGCGTGATAAGATAAGGTGATTACTCGACTGGTCGAGTGGCCTACTCAACTGGTCGAGCAATGCAATCGACTAGTCGAGTGGGACCAGAAAAGCTTGTTGGACTTTGAGTTGAGCTTGCACGATCGGTCGAGCACTGTTCACTCGACTGGTCGAGCAGTCTCCAAGATTGGTCGAGAGTCCAACAAAAATTTTAAAAATTAGCAACAAACCTTAGACTGGTCAAGAAAACTCTTAGACCGGTCGAGCCAGTACTTGGACTAGTAGAACAAGGTCTAAGACTAGTCAAGAAAATGACCTATAAACATGAACTTTAACACTCTTCACTTCAACTTGAAGATGTAGGAAAGTTCCATGAAGATCTAGAGAACTTTGAAATGTATGAACCTGATCAATTTAACTCAATGCATGATACAAATACTAAATGGTTTGGCACGACAAAATTTTATAATACAACGGGTGCTAGTTTTACTTAATAACATTTACAATCCCCCCCTTTGTCAAATTTGTGACAAAACTAAAAGAAGAATTATGCGTAATAAAGAATCATACACTAGTCATACACTAATAAGAAATCATGCATCAGTTATATATACACAATAAAGAATCATGCATTGAGTAACAAATGATCAACAGACACGACTCCCCCTTATTCCGTTACTCCTCCTCAATCCAGGACAGGTGATTTGCAGAAATTTTTTTTTTCCATACATACCATATTCCACAATCACACATCTCTACAATTTCTCCCCCTTTTTCTCACAATATGACAAAGGAAAGATAGATAAAAAAAAGATAAGTAAATGAAATTAAATACGAAATAACATCACCATGATAATCAAAATATTAACGAAAGGCACAATAGCATGTCCACATATTAAAAAGTAAAAGTATGTCCAAAAAATATCTCAACACACAAAGAGTAGAAAGTATTAATACATGTCCAGAATGAAATAGATAACTAATCAGATCCAGATGAAGGAGCGAAAATAAAAGGATCTATCTGATGCAGTCCCTTGTTAATGCGCCTAAGATATTTACACATGTATTTGAATTGATTTTCTTGGGACACATGCATATCCTCTACCTTCTCCTCAAGGGATCACAATCGTTCATCAAAGTCAAAAGGCTAAAAGTCTGGATCAGCCGCAGAGTCGGAATCAATCTCATCAAACAAGTAATCTATATTGACATCATCTGGAGGAAAAGCATCCTCCTCTTCAGTTGCTTCATCAACTCCTCCAGTACCCACATCAACTTGGCTAGGAGCCAACCTCAAATTCATCTTATTTATGTTCGAGTTATTGAAGGGAAGATGGTTAATGTGAGCTTCTCCAACAGGCATAGCCACAAGACTATAGGTGGCTAAGACAGTTATAAGATAGGAAAATGGATTATCACTATGACCTGGATAGAGACGAAACTGAATCATGATGTAACAGATAAGAGATGGAAGACATACAGAAACACTAGTAATAATAGAGTGAAGGATGCGAGCAATGAAAGTAGTGAGCTCAGTCTTGTTACCAGACCTAGGATAAACATTAGAGATGAAAATTCGATGGAGAATCCTATATCAAAGTAACATGAATTTGGAACTGAGCACATTCCCGGAACTCCATTCCATATTCATGTTACATAACACTCTAGTGAGCATTCATTTCTCAAACTTAGAAGGTTTTTCTATAAGAGTATAAATGGGAATTCCGTCATCATTAACTAGAAGATCCATCAATTCAGAAATTAAGTGACGATCTACTTCAATAGGACCTTCTCTAGTTGTAATTATAAAAGTTAGATTCTTAGAAGAGAAGTCAGTTATGTAAGAAAAAATGGCCTGCGCAATGGAACGGTATGCCAGACCACCCCAATTAAAAATATTATCCCATCCTATAGTTTGAAGGAGGGGGACAATGCCAAAAGGTTCCAAATGATCAGTGTTGACCGTTCGTTCAACAATCACATTGCGAAGACGTATATCCCACATATACTTGGGATCTTCTTCAGGTGACCGAAAATCGCGCACCATGATTGGAGCAGAATGAGAAGAAATGGACCACGAGAGGCTCTCTTCTTATTTCGAACTTCCATAGCAATAAGAAAGACAAGGAATACAAGCAATGTAAGAATTGAATGATGGGTTTCAAGAAAATCAGATTTTTAGCTAACCCAACAAACCATCAATAACCTTGAATAAACTACAAAAACAAGGAAATGAAAGTGCGAAGAAATTAAATCCACAAGGAAATTGAAAGTGATGCATTAACCATGAAGGAATCGAAGGTGAGTTCGACCGGTCATGGTTGGGCTGGTTGGGGAAGATGAAACAAATGAAGAAAAAGTGCATTTTGCATAATAAAAAACTCCCAAACCTGTAACACCCTATTTCTCAAAACCAGAGGATAGTCGCTCCTCATTGAGAACTCGAGTATTACGTCATAAAATGGATCAGCATACATCCAATTAATAGTAAATTCAAAGTATGACGGAAAGCAATCACTACATAAGCCAGGGATATCAAGAGTTACAAAAGGGAGTTCAATACAAGTAAAGGAAAGAAAAATGAAATCTCATAGTAGGGAATTATTATTACAATTCAAGCAAAATATAAAATTTGAAGTACAAAAGTAAGTAAATTCTAGAGCTCCAATGGCTCAACAACATTCTCATAGAACTCTTCTGTGCCAAACTCCACCTCAGCCATCCCTGGAAACCCATCGTTGAGGTCTCCACCTATCCACATTCCTGCATCTATTTGGTGCAAATGCATGATTGGGTGAGTGAAAACTCAGTGGAAATTTCCGCAAGGATTCATGCATACCATGTTATTCCAAAACAATTTAAATCAACATATTCAAATTACAAGGAGACTAATCATGAAATTATAAATGAATGTATAGGTGTATGAATGTATGCTCAAGTCACAGATCTGAGGATGCACATCCAGCTGTCAAAATAAAGGGCAGCCTAAGGCGAACTAGTCACCCGAAAAAAATACTCATACGTACGCCCAAGGAGAACTAGCCACACGGAAAAGACCATGCCGACTGCCCTCGGTAGATTATCTACCTGGAAAAAGCCATGTAAGTGAGTGCGCCCGAGGATATCTCCTGAAAAAATACACGGGGTACGCCCGAGGAGTGTTTAATCCTGAAAAAGCCTCATGAAAAGAAAGAGCGCACAAAGTGACCCAAATGCACAGGTTGTGTGAGTTAAACTAAAGTGTTGGAACTCTCAGTAAATCGAACAGAATGTATCTTACATTGAGCACCCAAAAAAACTCATATGCATGCATGAATGTCATGTACAAAGATGCCCATGCACATTCCATAGGATTAACAAGATTACTCTCACAAAGATGATCATAACTTGTAGTCATTTAATAGGATATCCAACATTCAAATATGAACTCAATATAAATTCATTTACTTTCCCAAGGTCCAAAGGAGGGCCCAAATATGACATTTCAAATACATTAGGATAGTAACATGGTTACTACATATCTTAAGAAAATATAGATTCATTTATATCAAACTATAACAATTCTAACCCATATAATGAGAAATGGAGCAAGCTTATTATTGTAGTGGAGGCAAGGACTCTTACATTTAATGTAACTAGAAGATGTATATATGTAATTTCAAAAGTGGCATAATGAATGTACAACAAGTAGAAATGTACATGCACACAAGCAATTCCCAATATGGAATGGTGATCTTAAAGCAGTTCTCATAAGATATGTTGGAGTAACATATTTTGCGGCAGTCCCACATGTTTATTCATGTCAATTCAAAGTTAAAGGAACACAAATACTATTTGCACAATTATAATATCTTTCTACAATTATTTTAGAATTCTATGAAATGATGAAACCATGTGGGATATTCCCCACCATAAGTGAATGCTCCTCTTGTTTCGAGACATTCTTATGGGGTGGATGTATTAATCCTGAGATCCAAGCAATGAAAATCAAATATTATTCTAGTTCATGCATGGACTATGGGTGAATTAAAATCTTCTTCACTTATTTGATTCAAAACTGATAGAAGGAAATTATCCTTCAGGATTTCAGTTGTAAACAACCCTCATTAAGATGCTACAAGACTCCAGTGAGTCATGACAGAGATGACTCGGCTGGACTCCTCATCTTTCAACCAGTTGGGTATGGCCTTTGATAGTTTGCTTGTTTAAAACCCAGTTGAAGGAATAGTTATTCCTTAAGGAGGGCTACTGAAAGTGGCAATGGATGAGTTATTCTGGGGTTTTAGTAAGGTGTTATGAGTTGACAGAGTCGGAACCCCCAACCAAGAAAACTATTTGAGATTGGAATTTTTCTTGGACTCGGCCAGTTGCGACATTTAGTTATTGGTTCCCAGGACCTGTAGTGGAATTTTAGACTTCTAGTTATGGCCTTAAATACTCAGTCGAGGTCATCCTAGATCCCAACCAAATTAGGGAAACTGGACGAGTCAACTTGTTACTGAGTTTGGGCAGACTCTAGTCTAAGCAGTCAGGTTTAGTCTCATACCTGAGTAGCGTCTACTACAATCGATAGAGTGAAGCGGATTCGGGCAAGTTTCATAATAGCAGGATCCTATTCTCTGTAAAACAGGGACTGGTCGAGTCAATAAGACAGTGACTCGCTAATGAGTCAGGCTTGATGTTTGATTGAAATGGTGATTAGATACCTGTAATGTGAGCTAGTCGAGGAGGTTCTACACATTGATTTTACCTTCTCGATCTGTCACAAATAGATGCGGCTGGGGATGATTGGTGTGAAGGCATGAGCAGATGGGTTGGGATGATGTGAACACGACTCGCTACGGTTGCTGTTGACATAGGGGACTAATGGTTGAATCGAGTTTAGGTACAATTTTCAGACCGAGTCTGTGATTTATTGACCCGATTAGTGATTGTTGTTAGAAAATCTATTGAACCGGGAGTATGGAATGGTGATTTTTACCTATTAGCAAAGATGGTGTATCTGGATGGCTAGGTCCGGCTGAAAATTTGGCTGGATACCGGTTCCGGTAGCAACCCCACACATTCTCCCTCTCGCGAGCTTCTTCGTCTCTCCCTATCACTTTTCTTCCTCTACTCTCTTTACGATAGTAGAATGACTCGAGCCAAGTCGAGTTGCTACCGAACTAGTAACCTACACCAGCGGAGCCTATTCTCTCTCTCTCTCTCTCTCTCTCTCTCTCTCTCTCTCTCTCTCTCTCTCTCTCTCTCTCTCTCTCTCTCTCTCTCTCTCTCTCTCTCTCTCTTTCTATCCTTTCTTTTATCCTACCTCGAACAACGCCCTAATATCCGGCTATTTATAGCCGTTCTTTTTCTGGAAAATTCCATGACTAAACACGAAGATTAGTGCGAGGTTAATACATAATAGCCAGGAATAACTAGCCATCAGGATCTTCCCATGAGTCGGATCTTGTGCAGGGACTTTAGATTTAAACTCCAATGGACATTAGAGAGGGTGAGCCACACGATGGACATTTCAAATCAATGAACGGGATTCATCAACTAATGGTGGGTTTTCCAAATGAATGTGGAAGATGACCTAGTCATTATTCAGGTCAGTGGCGAATGGTTGATCTTATGATCAATGACGTTTAGGCAGTCCTGATCTATCATAACACGAGTGTGGGGTCCATCTCACGGTGCATGGAGTGTTGATAGTCTAGATGAAGAGTCATATCACGTCATTTTGGTTTCATGCCAAATTCTCTTCAGCTTCTTGCCTTGCTGTTAAGCTCTCAGCAGCCTTAGTTTCGACGTGTGGGGTCATCTAAGAGAACCTTCCAGATGGCATGGAATGGTTGAGATCTTGCTAGCCTAAAACGGAAACATTCCCTTCACCATTTGGCTGGGAATAAACATTTACGAAAATAGGTGACTCGGCTTATACGGAGTGTGCAGACATGGGTCTAACCTCCAGCAATGCAAGATCGGTGGTTCCAACTAAGCATGATGAACAATTCGGATTTTCCAAACTGTGATGGTTGGTGGGTCGTATCTCAACCAACAAACCCCGACCGATGCGTAGTCCAGGTGCACCTGGATTTGTGCTCACATAAATGGAATTATCTACAGGAAATGAATAGGGTCATGGTCATTTTTTTACCGTCAGAAAGATGGACGGTTCAGATTGTTGAATGATCTTCTACAGTGGGCCATGGTGAAAGAGAATGGGGACCGTTTGTTTGAATCTTGCTCGAGCGAGAAAAAGAGTGGACATTTCTCTTTTTTATTATGTTATTAGGTCAGTGTGGTCATTGCCGCATGCATACTTCTGGTACGAGGCGGGTGCATGGACAGAAGGTGCACACATACTTCCAAGGTGGGGTCCACAAGATGTTTGTGGGAGATCCACGTCATCCACTCATTTTGGACACAAATGTTTTGTCATAAGGTCAGAGATAAAGGCGGATCTAATGTTCAGGTGGCCATGAGGTTTGATTTAAGTACCTAAATGGCATCATTTTGATGGTTAGATCTTTTCATAGGAAGGTTTTAGTTAGTGGTTTAAGGCTTCTTACTCTTTATGAGATTTATTAGTAGGGTGAGTGATCATATGCTTAATTGCAGTGGTGAAGTGATTGTTTCTGAAATGCATAATGTGAATAGGGTGAATGGTGTATATGATGGGTTAGATTTTGACTAGGGTATAGGCGAGTGGTTCAATAAGGTAGGAGTTCGTGGTAATACCTGAGTACCGAGTCTACGGGGTGTTACAATCTACCCCCCTTAAAGAAAATATTGACCTCGAGATTCAATATGTACATTTCAATTGTTACTTTTACTAGTAGGATCCTCTTAACGTGCACCTCATCTTGAATTTTTTCAACTATGCAATTTGGATCTAGATCCCTAGGAAGTTACAGTTTTTTTTTTCTTTTTTTTTTTTTTTTTCCTGTCACAATTCTCAAGTCTTTGGTCTAACTAATTAACTAAGGTACATAGATATCACTAAGGGTAGAAACTTGTACAGTCCTACTCAAAAATTTTAGGATTTGCCTCAACACTCATCACCATTTCGATTTCCAATAATATTTATTAGGATTACACGTTCATCTAAGAGACAACTACTAATAATAGTAGTTCTTTTTTTATTTTCTTATACTTTTATTAATAGTTTTCTGCCACCTAAGGTACAATACTACTTTCTATCTCCAGTGTTCGGGTTACTATGATTAGATGGTTATAGTAAGTTTTAGCTTGATACATCGATCCTCTGCTTGCGCGTAGTAGTGGATTTACTAGTATCATTTCCTAATCCTGACAATTCTTGATCCTTTGCTTGATTAGGGCAGTGAGATCATTGGGATTTTCTAGGATTTAGAATTTGAGTCAAACCACATATGCTTTGTTTAAAATATGATTCCATCAGTTCGTGGTCCCGATTACTCTAGACGTCTGAGGATATCATGAAATCTTCTATTTTCGTAATAAGAGTGCTTAGAATCTAGGTGAACCAGTCCTAAATGACCAACACAGTTTCCCTACGCACTCTGATCACTTAATGTACTACTTGAAATTTCAGGGTTCAAGTTTCTACATGGAAGTTCGAGTTCAAAATTTTGTTAATTTCCCCTAAGTTTTCACTTTGCTCCTAACATGCTCATTTTAGGGTTAGAAGCTTACCCAAAACTCTATAATTTCTTCTCTAGTTAAATCCAGGTGCTGGAATTATTTTCTCTAATCCTAAGAGACGTATTAGGAGAGTTCAGATTGTCCTTCGTAGTACAATCCTTTAAGTTTAGGGAGTTTTTGTGTTGGATGTAATGTGCAACATGGTGCAAAGAATTTCCTACAATGTCTAAGTTCGTTTGTTTGATGAATGTTGGTAGGCTACTATTTCTAACAATAATAATAATAATAATAATAACTTAAATTCTAGATTTCTAAAAAGTTCACTGGAAGTAAAGTTTAAGAAGTATTCTTCATGACCTTAATCAATTTATAGTGGGCATTTGTTCTCCCATGGCATCTACATTTAGTTTATAAGTTTGGACAATTCTTCTAATAGTTTATAATGGGGACTTATGTTTTGTTCATAGGTTTAAAGGTTACTTAGGCAATTTCCTAGAGAACTTCCAGTCTTAAGTCTCTATATTCTCAATTTTCATAATTATAAAGTAATTCCAAACGAGATAAAATGACTATCCTAATGATTTTAGGGTAACTCGAAGTTGAATTTCCAAGTTCAAACAACCAAACCTTAAATTTCCTAAGGGTTTAAGGTTTTATATTTCTATGTTCTTAACTCTCCATATTCTAAGGGGATTTCATGTAAGCTAGAATGGCTAATTTAAAAATTTATAAGGAACTGAAGTTTGGATTTCTACATTCTCTAAATTATCTCTAAATCTAAGGAAAATTTACTTAGGTTCAAATATCTAATTCTAACATCTTAACTTAAGACATTTAATCTGTGTATAAGTCTATTTCCCAAAGGCAAGGTTAGTCTAAACTCTCTCTGATACCATCTTATAACACCCTAATTCTCAAAACACGATGATAGTCACTCCTCATTGAGAACCAGAGTATTACGTCATAAAATGGATCATCATGCATCCAATTAATAGTAAATTTCAAAGCCTGAAGGAAAGCAATCACTACATAGGCCAAGGATATCAAGAGTAACAAAAAGAAGTTCAATACAAGTAAAGGAAAGAAAAATGAAATCTCACAGTAGGAAATTATTATTACAATTCAAGAAAAATATAAAATCTGAAGTACAAAAGTAAGTAAATTCTAGAGCTCCAATGGCTCAGCAACATTCTCATAGAACTCTTCCTCGCCAAACTTCACCTCAGCCATCCCTGGAAACCCATCGTAGAGGTCTCCACCTATCCTCATTCCTGTATCTATTTGGTGTAACCGCACAATTGGGCGAGTAAAAACTCAGTAGAAATTTTTTACAATGATTCATGCATACCAAGTTATTCCAAAATAGTTTAAATCAACAAATTCAAATTATAAGGAGACTAATCATGAAATTATAAATGAATGTATGGGTGTATGAATGTATGATCAAGTCACAGATCTGGGGATGCACATCCAGCTGTCAAAATAAAGGGTTGCCCAAGGGGAACTAATCACCAAAAAAAAACTCATAGGTACGCTCAAGGAGAACTACCCACCTAGAAAAGACCATGCCGACCGCCCACGACATATTATCTACATGAAAAAAGCCATGTAAGTGAGTGCACCCAAGGATATCTCCTAGAAAAATACAAGGGGTACGACCGAGGAGTTTCTAATCCCAAAAAGCCTCATGAAAAGAAAGAGCACCTAAAGTGACCAAAATGTACAGGTTTTGTGAGTTAAACTAAAGTGTTGGAACTTTCAGTAAATCGAACAGAATGTGGCTTACATTGAGCACCCGGAAAAGTTCATATGTCATGCGTGAATGTCATGTACCATGATGCTCATGCACATTCCATAGGATTGACAAGATTACTCTCACGAGCATGATCAAGACTTGTAGTCCATTAATAGGATATCCAACATTCAAATATGAACTTAATATAAGTTCATTTAATTTCCTAAGGTCCAGAGGAGGGCCCAAATATGAAATTTTAAACCCATTAGGATAGTAATGTGGTTACTATAGATCTTAGAAAAGAGATTCATTTATATCAAACTGTAACATCCCAAAAATTGGGGGTCGAGTAGAAACCCAACTCCCGAGTTCCAGAACATCACTTATGCAACATTTTCAATGATGAATGAATGTCGGCTATAATAATGCATAAAACATAAAGTGGATTAAGCCAAAACGGCATATCATACTCCATAGACAGTTAAATTAGCAAGCGGAAGAATGGGATAGATATATAAAATATATCAACTGTTGTAGGTCTCCAGAGTGTGAACATGTTACCAGGTTAAACATATACATGTATACTCCAAAAATGATCAAAAAGAATATACACGAGTGCTCCAAAAATATAAAATGACAAGTGTCATGGTGTCAAATCAACCTCCCTGTAATCCCGTCGATCAAAACACGGAGAAGAAATCCTCCTCATCATCATACAAGTCCGGCTCCGCTTCACGAGCAGCGCCATCATCTGAAACTAAATCAGGGACTGGTTGGTGTGTACAACACCGTCCCATAACGTGAGAGTGAGTGGCCAACTCAGTGGAATCATAGAGCAAAGGTTAACATGTTATCAAATCAATCAAGCAATAATGATAAAGAAAACAAATCAAACATTCCTAAATACTGTAATTAATGCAAGGATGAAATGACATGATGCAAGCCCTCGCCAACATACTCCCTCATGCGACACCATCCTACGTCCGTGACATGCTTTCTTTCCTCAGTGCTCCACATCTTTCAGGCATATGCAGTGCGATATGAATATGATTACTGAGTTGTTATTAGTCCTTTTCATATAGTAAGATTGGGAAACTAGGATACTTCCCTTATATCATTCCCAATAAGGATCTTGTCTAAGGTCGTCACTCCTAGTAGTCTCATACGATGATAAATTTTTAGGTCACTGCAAGGGCTGTCAGGGCTGTTGCACACACTCATTGCTCCACTCCCCCATCACCTTATCAATATAGGCCTAGTTGTACTCTTGTTGTTACGGAAGGGTTGTCGCCTCAAGTAGACTCAGAGTACGCTCGAGGTCACTACAAAGGGCTGCCAGGGCTGTTGTACACACTCGTTGCACCTCTCCCCCATCACCTTATTAGTGTAGGCTGACAGCTCGAATATAGTGTCCCATACCACCATAATCGGCTCACGAGTCTGGGTTGCTCACTGGTCACTACGGGGAGGCTCGTGACCCTAGCGTAGGCCGACAGCTCGACCACGGTGTCCCATACCACCATGCTCGGCTCATGAGTCTTAATGGATCAAGGTACCACGGTTATCAGGGTTATCACTGGTAAGTTCAGTACCCTAGGTTCAAGCAGTTATGACCAATACAAGGTGAACATACAATGGTCAGTCGGGTTACTTGACGAGCTCGACTAGTACGAGCGCACCTCAAGCTAAACGACATGAAGTGTATAAACACCTTGTGTGGCCTAACCACTGCCGTCAACCAAAGCATGACTCGAGTTCGTCGACGCGTCCTTCGTGACGAATAGAATCCAACCACGAATTTAAATCTGTTACGGACTGCCTGGACTAGAGTATAGCCCTAAACACTTGTAATCTAAATCAATAATCACATGAGAGAGACAGAATTGAAATACAAGTAATTTCAGCATGTTATCAGCATGTTATAACGTACATCATAAGCAGTTAACCATACACGAGTATTTAACACATAAGGTAATCAATTCAAATACAACAAGCATGGAGGAAATCATGTGCATCGTCAAATTAGTTGAGAATCCAATCTCAACGCTAATCTACAACACCATTTACTCAATACTTACTAATACATACATTTATACAAACACTTAGTCTACACACATTAGTCTACATAGCATATGTCGGCCAATAATGGGTATTAGGGTGAATCTCTTCGCCAAACAGATCATACACGCATAACTAGCATAGGTACACAACAAATTCTAATGGCAATCATATCAACAAAATACATATGTATACAGTATTTCCTACAAATATCTAAAATAACCTAAATCTCATATTCTTCGTACGTATTCGAAATAAAAAATAGACAGCATGTTCTACATGTCAAAAAACATCCTTGTCAATAATCTACCATTAAACGATATTGAAAGCTTTTAAAAATGGTAACCTAAGCGTCTAAAATCCGCACCTTACGCCGTAAAATCGCAACGAACTTGATAGACACTCTAAGTCTTTGTCTACGGCACAAAGGTGACCTGTAGCATGAAATAGATTTGCTATTTCATCACCTACGCTATTCAAACCTCTAGAACTGATTAGGGTTAGGTTTTCTTACCTAAGAACGGAGCCAGAATTGTCAAAAAAATGATACAGACGTGATAGTTGAGTACGTGGAATGGCAGGGAAGAAGCCTTGGATAGAACACCAACTCTTTCTCACACTTTCTCTCTCTTTTCTCTCTCACTCTCTAGGGTTTGGAAAATTCGTATGGGTTAGAAAGCTAAGGGTTTAAGGCCCTTTTATAAGCCCAAAAATAATGAAAACGGACTCCAAGTTAAGGTATACTTCGGTTATAACCAAAGTGGGTCTGTTTCGATCCAACGGAGCATTTCTGGAGGTCCCGTTATCAAACGTGGTCGGACTTAAGCTCACTAACATCAGATCTTTAATCAGTTAGGTTTTCAGTCCAATCGGATTTCCAGATCGTCCGTGGCGGACAAGATTCAATTCAGCGGTTACCGAACTCCGATCAAGGCCACAAGGTCTTGGACATGTAAGGGAAAATTTTCTTGATCCGAGGGTGAAATTTGGTCGAATTCTGATGGTCAGAATGCTTAAAAATAACGCGCAAGTGAAACATTCCAGATTCTAATTTATTTTTTAAAAATATTTCTTTTCCTACTCTCTTTACTTCAGACTCAAGGAAATTGCCCCAGAGCATCGTTTGGGCTTGATTTTCGAAGTGATAGTCAAGTCCAACTAGGCGGTCATAATGGTCTAAGTTCATCGCTATCGGACTTTCGATGCACGGTCCAGGTCCGATACAAAGTTTCCAAATGGTCCCGAGGTCAACTGGGCGTAGAGATTGATCCTAGATTTTAGGGTAACGTAGCGGTAACAATTCTAGAGTTTTGAATCTTACAGATCGTATTTAAAGTTATTGGTGCTAATTTTGCAGGAAATCTAGTGTAGCGCTGGTTAATTCACTTTAAATTTCTAAAGAATTAGGTTCTAAATGATTCCTTTAGCTTTTGAATTGATTCCTAAGAGGTTACCAAGGTGTTATGGTTGACCCATTGCCTAAGGACGTCTAATTCCAGGTTGATAAAAATCTGGGGTGTTACACAAACTATAACAATTCTAACCCATATAATGAGAAATGGAGCAAGCTTATTATTGTAGTGGAGGCAAGGACTCTTACATTAAATGTAACTAGAATATGTATATATGTAATTTCAAATGTGGCATAATGAATGTACAACAAGTAGAAATGTACATGTACACAAGCAATTCTCATTATGGCATGGTGATCTTAAAGAAATTCTCATAAGATATGTTGGGGTAACATAAATTGAGGCAGTCCCACATGTTTATTCATGTCAATTCAAAGTTAAAGGAACACAACTACTATTTGCACAATTATAATATCTTTCTATAATTATTTTAGAATTCCATGAAATGATGAAGCCATGTGGGATATCCCTCACCTTGAGTGAATGATCCTCTTGATTTGAGACGTTCTTATTGGGTGGATGTATTGATCTTGAGATCCAAGCAATGAAAATCAAATACTATTCTAATTCATGAATGGACTATGGGTGAATTAAAATCTTCTTCACTTAGTTGATTCGAAACTGATAGAAAGTAATTATCTTTTAAGATTTCAGTTATAAACAACCCTCATTAAGATGCTACAAGACTCCAGTGAGTCATGGCGGAGTTGACTTGGCTAGACTCCTCATCTTTCAACTAGTTGGGTATGGCCTTTGATAGTTTGCTTGTTTAAAACCCAGTTGAAGGAACAGTTGTTCCTCAAGGAGGACTGCTACAAGTGGCACTGGATGAGTCATTCCAGGGTTTTAGTAAGGTGTTACTGATTTGAATCAGTTGGAACCCCCAACCAAGAAAACTATTTGAGATTAGGATTTTTCTGGGACTTCACCAGCTGCAACATTTTATTATTGGTTCCTAGGACCTATAGTGGAATTTTAGACTTCTAGTGATGGCCTCAAATACTCTGTTGAGGTCAGCTTAGATCCCAACCAAATTAGGGAAACTGGGTGAGTCAACTTGGTACTGAGTTTGAGCAGACTCTAGTGTAGGTAGTCGGGTTTTGTCTCGTACCTGAGTAGCGTCTGCTACAATCGGGAGAGTGAAGCAGATTCGGGCAAGTTTCATAATAGCAGGACCCTATTCTCTATAAAACAGGGATTGGTCGAGTCAATAGGACAGTGACTCGCTGACGACTCAGGCGTGATGTCTGATTGAAATGGTGATCAGATACCTATAATGTGAGCTAGTTGAGGAGGTTCTATGTATTGATTTTACCTTCTCGATCTGCCATAGATAGATGCAGTTGGGGATGATCGGTGTGAAGGTGTGAGAAGTTATGTTGGGCTAATGTGAACACGACTCGTTGCGGTTGCTGTTGACGCATGGGACTGTTGGTCTGAATCGAGTTCGAGTCTGATTTTCTGACCGAGTTTGTGATTTATTGACCCGATTATTATTGCTAAAAACTCTGTTGAACTAGAAGAATGGAATGGGGTCTTTTACCTATTAGCGAGGACGGTGTATCTGGATGGCCAAGTCTAGCTGAAACTGTGGCTGGATACCAGTTCTGGTAGCAACTCCACACATTCTCCCTCTCACGAGCTTCTTCCTCTCTCCCAATCGCCTTCCTCCCTTTGCTCTCTTTATGATAGTAGAATGACTCGAGCCAAGTTGAGTTTCTACCGAACCAGCAACTCGGACCAGCGACTCCTATTCTCTCTCTCTCTCTCTCTCTCTCTCTCTCTCTCTCTCTCGCTCTCTCTCTCTCTCTCTCTCTCTCTCTCTCTCTCTCTCTTTCTATTTTTATCCATTCTTTTATCCTACATAGAACAACACCCTAATATCTGGCTATTTATAGACGTTATTTTTCTGGAAAATTCCATGACTAATCACGAAGATTAGCGCGGGGCTAATACGTAATAGTTGGGAATAACTAGCCATCAGGATCTTCCCATGAGTCGAATCTTGTGCACTTCAGATTTAAACTCTGATGGACATTAGAGAGGGTGGGCCACACAATGGATGATTCTGATCAGTGAACGAGATTCATCGCCAAATGGTGGGTTTTCCAAATGAATGTGGAAGATGACCCAGTCGTTAATGGCAGGTCAGTGGCAAATGGTTGATCTTATGATCAATGATTTTGGGCGGTCCTAATCTATCCTGACAAGGGTGTGGGGTCCATCTCATGGTGCATGGAGTGTTAATAGTAGAGATGAAGAGTCATCTCATGCCATTTTGATTTCGCATTAGATTCTCCTTAGCTAATAGCCTTGTTGTTAAGCTCTCAGCGGCCTAGTTTCGACGTGCAGGATCGTCCAAGAGAACATTCCAGATGGCATGGAATGGTTGGGATCTTGTTTTCCTAAAATGAAAATATTCCCTCTGCCTTTTGGTTGGGAATAAACATTTACAAAAATAGGTGACTCGGTTTACATGGAGCATGCAGACGTGTATATAACTGCCAGCAATGTAAGATCGGTGGTTCCAGCTGAGCTTGATGAACAGTTCGTATTTTCTAAACTTTAATGGTTGGTGGGATGCATCTCAACCAACGAACGCTGACCGATATGCAATCCAGGTACACCTGGATTTATGCTCACGCAAATGAAATTATCTGCGGGCAATGAACAGGGTCTGGTCATTTTTTTTCCCGTCAGTAAGATGGACAGTTCAGATTGTCAAAGTGATCTTCTATGGTGGGCCATGGTCAAAGAGAATGGGGACCATTCGTTTGAATACTGTACGGGCAGGAAAAAGAAGGGAAATTTCTCTTTTCTATTGTGTTATCGGGTTCAATGTGGTCAAAGTCGCATGCATAGTTCTGGTGTGAGGTGGGTGACCGCATAGAAGGTGCACACATACTTCCAAGGTAGGGTCAATAGGATGTTCGTGGGAAATCCACACTGTCCACTCATTTTCGACACAAATGTTGCATCATCAGGTCAGAGATATGGTGGATCTAATGTTTAGGTGTCCATGAGGTTTGATTTAAGTGCCTAAATGGTGTCATTTTGACAGTCAGATCTTTTCATACAAAGGTTTTAGTTAGTGGTTTAAGGTTTCTTCTTAGTCTTTATGAGATTTATTAGTAGGGTGAGTGTTCATATGCTTAATTGCAATGGTGAAGTGATATTTGTTTCTAAAATGCATAGTGTGAATAAGGTGAACGATGTATACGATGGGTTAGACTTGGACTAGGGTATAGTCGAGTGGTTCAATAAGGTAAGAGTTCATGGGAATACCCAAGTACCGAGGGTAAGGGGTGTTACAAAACCCGAGTGGCTCGACTAGTCGAGTACATACTCGACCGATCGTGCCACGACTGGTCAAGTGTGTACTCGACTGGTCATGCACCGTAAAAATTCTGTAATTTTCACTATTTTTAAAATTTAAAAATTTATAAAAATAAATAAAATAGAAGCATGCAATATATTACAAATAAACACAAACATTTTAGTTCATATTGCACATACCTATATCCAATTTCAACTTAGCAAACCTATTTCTATCAAGTGGTTTTATAAATATGTCAGCAAGTTGATTTTCAGTCTAAATATAATCCACAGAAATAATCTTATCTTCTACTAATTCATGAATATAATGATATCTAATGTCAATACGCTTAGTTCATGAATGTTGAATTGGATTTTTAGAAATGTTAATTGCGCTAGAGTTGTCACAATATAATACCATAGAATCTTATGCAAATCCATAATCACTTAACATCCTCTTCATCCACACAAGCTGGGTGCATGCATTACCAGCTACAATATACTCAGCCTAAACTGTGGAAAGTGATACGGAACTCTATTTCTACTATGCTATGAAACTAGACAGTTCTTGACATAAAAACATCCACCGCTGGTAAACTTACAGTCATCAATATTACCAGCCCAATCAACATCCAAAAAATTGGCTAATTGAACATTAGTATTATGAGGATACCAAAGGCCAAGTTTGGCCGAACTTTTGACATATCTTAAATTGCATTTTACATCAATCGGGTGGGACTCTTTAGGGTTCGATTGATATCTAGCACAGATTCTTACGCTGAACGCAATATTAGGTCAGCTCGCAGTTAAATATAATAAACTACCTATCATACTGTGATACAACATAGGATTTATACTTTTACCTGTTGAATCCTTAGAGAGTTTAAGTGTCGTACTCATAGGAGTATCGAAATATTTACCACTCTCAAATCCAAACTTTTTAACCAAGTTTAGAGCGTATTTGGTTTGAGAGGTAAAGAACCCATTAGGAAGCTATTTTACTTGCAAACCTAAGAAATAGCTCAGTTCTCCAACCATGCTCATTTCAAAATTCAACTTCATTAAATCTACAAGCTTAATAGTCATGTTAGAATAGGTAGATCCATAGATAATGTCATTAACATAAATTTGTACTATCAGTATGTGATTATTATGTTTCTTTACAAAAAGTGTTTTATCAACACTCCCCATTATAAAGTTATGACTTAGTAAAAACTTAGTCAGTTTCTCATACCTTACCCTGGGAACTTATTTCAATCTATAAAGTTCCTTTTTTTAACGATAAACATGATCAGAATGCTTAGGGTCTTCAAAACCAGCAGGATATTTTACATATACTTCTTCATGTAGATCACTATTCAAGAAAGTACTCTTAACATCCATTTGGTAAATTTTGAACTTTTTGTAACAAACAATGGATATAAACAGTCTGATAGATTCAAGATGAGCTATTGGAGGTAAAGGTTTCATCATAATCGATGCCTTCTATTTGAGTGTACCCTTTTACAACCAGTCTATCCTTGTTTCTTATAATGTTACCAAGTTCATCAGACTTATTTTTAAAGATCCATTTAGTTCTAGTAATGTGTTTATTATTAGGTCTAGGAACTAAGTACTATACAACATTCGTTACAAATTGATTAAGTTCATCTTGCATAGCTACAATTCAGTTTCCAACAACACGAGCTTCTTTTACATTGGCCGGCTCAATTAAGATGTAAAGCACACATAATTACAAATATTTTATAATTGTCTACGAGTGTGCACACCAATGAGAGGATTCCTAAGAATTTGATTAGTTGAATGGTCTTTAACTGACTGCAGTTCAGTGTCATTTTGACTAGATGAAGAGTCTGGTTTATCAAATAAAGGGACTTCATCATCTTTTGAACTTAAGACAAGGTTATTCAAGTGATCATCTATAACCACATTAATGGGTTCTTGAATAACACCGGTCCTCTTATTAAGAACTCGATATACTCAACTATTTAGTGCATATCATAGGAAAATACCCTCGTCACTCTTAGTGTCGAATTTTCTCAAAATTTTCCGGTCAAGCAAAATATAGTACTTGCTGCCAAAAACTCGAAAGTATTTAACAGTAGGCTTCTTATTGAACCATAGTTCATATGCGGTCTTATTATTAAACTTTCTAGTATAAACACGGTTAGTGATATAACAGGCAGTGTTCACAGCTTCAGCACAAAGATTTTTAGGAAGTTTCATACTATTTAACATCACATTGGCCAATTCTTGAAGAACCCAATTTTTTTCTTTTAACTACACCATTCTATTGAGGTGTCTTTGGTGCAGAATACTCATGCGATATTCCATGATCGCTATATAACTTTTTAAAACTGTTATTATTGAATTTAGAACCATGATCACTACGAATTTTGGTGACATGTGATTCCTTCTCAGTTTGGATACGCTTGAGTACCCTTTTCACTTCATCGAGAGTCTCAAATTTCTCTCTCATGAAAACTACCCATGTATACCTGGTAAAATCATCTACTATGACCAATATATATATCTTACCACCTCGACTCTCCATTCTAGTCGGTCCAATGAGATCCATGTGGAGGAGTTCAAGAGGTTTGGAAGTGGCACTGGAGTTCACTTTCTTGTGAGCACTCCTTGTTTGTTTTCCAATTTGTCATTCGCACTAAGCTTTATCCAATTTCTTAATTTTAGGTAGACGTCTTATTAATTTCCTTTACTTCGTCTATAAAGATTATGATAGTGTACATGTCATAGGCGTTTATGCTATAGTTCGGTCTCATCGGTTTGGACCATGTAACACGATAATTTAGATGAGCTTGAATCACCAACTACATAGTAGTTCTCAAATGTTCTATGACAAGTTAATATCACAGAACCATTCTCATTAGAAATTTCACACCCTAGGTTGGTGAATTTTATGCTATGTTTATTATCACAGATTTGAGAAATGCTTAAGAGATTATACTTAAGTCCCTCTACAAACAACACATTCTCAAATGAAAGAAGATTAAAGAGTTGAACCATACCTTGGCTAATAATCCTGTAGTTGCTACCATCACCAAATATGACTGAACCATCAGTCATATCTTTAAGATTGGTGAGCAAATATTTATCACCTATCATATGTCTAGAGTAACAACTATCGAGGTACCACTTTGATTGACTCGAAGACTTGAAAGCGATGTGGGCAACTAGACAAGCAACCTTAGGAACTCATATCATTAATATTTTGGGTTTTGGAGTATAATTAATCTTCTATACTTGTAGTTGTTGTATATTCTACCATTCAAGTTAGATTTTAAAATCTCCTTAAGTAGATCCACAATTTTCTCAACTAAGGGGTTATGATTCTGATTTCTATAATTGATATGGTTGTTTTTAGGTTTCATAGCCTAATAAGTTTTAGAATTTTTGAAAGTATTTTGATTCAAACTTTTTCTTTTTGAGTTAGAGGACTCTCCTTTAACAAATTTAGGAGGAGTAGTCTTATATTTAGGAGGGGTATTTTTATCGTAGCCCAAACTAGATCAATCTTCACATTTCCTTGATCCGGTTAGTAGTCTTTCTAGTTTAGGATCACCCCGGGCATACCTCTAAGTATCCTTCAAACTCAAGAGAGAATAGATAGCTAGTTTTAGTTTTTCATTTTCAAATTTTAAGTTATCAGTTTAGGAAGTTTTAAAATCTAAATCACACTTAGCTTTTTCAAAACAATCTAAAAAATGTGATTTTTCTAAGATTAGATTATCAAAACTTTCTTTTAA
This sequence comes from Magnolia kwangsiensis, assembly GCA_037074715.1. Taxonomy (NCBI): domain Eukaryota; kingdom Viridiplantae; phylum Streptophyta; class Magnoliopsida; order Magnoliales; family Magnoliaceae; genus Magnolia; species Magnolia kwangsiensis. The sequence goes on from CM073571.1 coordinate 165,881,661, forward strand.
TTTCAAAAACTTTTCTTTTTAAAGTTTTAATTTTACAGCTATCTTATAACTTTCCCTGTATATGGCATCATATGCATCTTATAAATCCTCTTCATTTTCAGGATCACTTCTCAGATTTTCTTCACTAGTTGAATCAAAACTGTTTGAGAAAGTGAATTTGGCTAAAGTCATTATATAATGCCCCGAAAATCGGCACTCAAGTACATAGACTCCGATCTCGAGTTCCCAGGTATTAACCAAATGAAAACACATGTATGTGCTAATTCAGATTCAAAATCATTTCACATACAGATAATCAAAATTGCACAATTCAATTTAGCAGATCCAAAGTGAGGTAGAGATAACAAAAATAAATAAATATGGGGCTGATAGTAAAGATACAATTAAAATATGGTGCTCACCCAAATGAGAATTATATAAATCACAATAATTGTAATAGGAATAAAAGAACATCTATCAAGTGGGAAGAAGTTAGAGATCTACTGGGGCCCCGAGCGAACCACCGAATGGTCCTATTGTTGAGTTTTCTGCATATGTCCAATAGAAGGCGTCGAATGCCAACATAGTGAAGAAATATCCCCAAGATTGTTACTTGGGACATTTTAGAGATTAACAGGTTCACAAAAAATACATATTCATACATGTAATATACTTAAGCATGTTGTATTTAACACATAGATACTAAGCATTTACACGTGTTATCAACCCAGTCAACACAGGTAACGATAAAATAAGAAATCAAACATTTCCTTAATACTCTTGTTAAATATGCATATGAAGATATGACATGATGCATGCCCTTTCCAAACAACACTCCCTCACACATAACTCTGACCACCTGGTTCACAAATGACAACACTCCCTCAAACGTGTGACTCAACGCCTGTTCCGCCACATTCTAACTAATACAATGCGGTGCATGATCGTGTTGGCCGAGTAATTATTAAGTTCAATTCATTCAACATATTGGCGAAGCTATGATACTGATGTTATATCACAAGTCCTTATCTGGATCACATGGTTCATTTCTACATGTAGCGACTCCTTACCAGTGTCCCTTGATTCAACTTTAGGTATCACCCGTTTATCTCACAAATCAACAATTTCGAAGGTATAGCATAATACTTAAATGTATGAGGATTAACCCGGTATGAATCATCACCTAATACTGGGTATGATCACTCAATAGCCGACAGCTTAGACACGGTGTCACATACCACCATGCTCGGCTCATGAGTCTTGGCATCATATTAGTACAGTTATGAGTAGACTAAATCAATGGTAATGGTGGTATTCCAGATTCTATTTAATGTTATACAATCACCAAGCACAAGAATGATCGAGCTTGCATTAGACTGATGCGAATGACTAACGGAGGACCTCGAGCAAACCGACATTGGGTGCAAAGCATCCCGTGTAGCTCTAACTACTGTCGATCGTCCGTATTCAACTCCGGTGGGCCGTATAAGCCTGGGATTGCCTCCCCAAAGTTAGTTATCCACGTATTTGGATAATTTACAGAGCTCCGTCCACCACCACAATACAATTTCATAATCCTAGTATTTCTAAGCATTTAACATCTAAGAATTTTATAGTATTAAGAGTTTCATGTTATTCAAGCATTTCATTGAGCATGTTATCAATCAATTAGTAAATAACTGCATTTGATTATTCTAAAATGCCGAGTAGAAGCTTGGGGGTAGATCTTTACCTTTCAGTTAAAATTCAGTACTCGAATGCGACCCTATCATTGGGAATTTGGAAAAATGATCCAAACCTAAATTACAGTATAAGATTATCATTAATGATGTGGATTTATTCATAATAAATATTAAACAATGAATTATGGCTAAACAAAATCAATTTGATTGATCCATCAACTCGGTTTGACGAATAGGGACTTGAAATCGGCTCACAACCTAATCAAAATGGAATGGGGCCCGATTATGGCTCTCGAAAGAGTACGAACCGCTCCAATTGATAATTGTGACTTAAAGCCCTAATATACTTAATCCTAATATTAGGGGTTGTTTGGCGTCATGGATTGGAGGGGATTAGGGGGGTTTCTAATCCACTCTTTGAGAGGGTTTGCAATCCATGGTGAGAGCTTTGATTACACCTAAAATCATTTCAATAGTTACAAGTGTAACATGTATGTCACTGTACACTATCATTCTATTGGGCACATGGCCTACTAATGATGATCAGCACTGTCCAAACATTTTCCATATTAATCGACGATTAAAAATTGTTGGCTAGTCACTCAGACATGATCTTGTGCTTGCAGTCCATCCGAGACTTGGAATTTCATCATTTTCAGGCAATGCATATATTTCAGTAGGATTATCACAACCATAGTGTCAAAAATTATATATCTCACTAATTAGTTATATTAAAGCTGATTTAGTAATTAAATTCAAACCCCTGTAAATATACCATGCATTGGTATTTTTGAATTAAAGTTGATTCACACTCTAAGGTGCCAAACACACCGGGAGGATTGCCAATCTAAGGGGTTTCCAAATCCACGCTCCCAAATAGGCCATTAGGGTTTATGAGAATTGATCGAAACAAAAGGTGGTTTCTAACCCTAATGGCTTAAAATGAAGGAAATGAAAGAAAAAGATGGAAAGACATGTAGGGAAACCTCTTACCTAGAAAGTGAGCGGAGAATTCAACCCAAAATCTTTAGAATTCATCCATGGAAGGCATGAGATCGGGAATAGAGATGATGTCTTGCACGAATCCGGCGAGCACGGAGATTGGATGTTGTGATCCGGCCGCCAGGGGTGCATGCAAGGTGGTGGCTCCCACTTTCTCTGTCCTCTCTCTCTCTCTCTCTCTCTCTCTCTCTCTCTCTCTCTCTCTCTCTCTCTTTCTCTCTGAGAGTTTCTCTTGCTGGAAAATCAGTAAATGGGAGAGGGTTGGGTCATATATATTTGGGAATTAAATCCCTTGGCCCTAAGTTTCATAATATCCCTCCAATGGCCCTATGGGGCTCTTGTTTTGCTTTGGGGGCCACCCTGCTGCACCCTTGGCCATGAAAACTTTAGGATAAAATCTCCATGGCCTGATGAAGGGTTGTACAAAGTTTGATAACAAACAGACACGGGATTTTACTGTATTAGTCAGATCTTCAAATGGCCCTGTGGGGCCCAGTTTTGGTAGATGGGGCCACCCTGATGCCCCCTTGGCCATGAAATATGTAGGATAAATGCTCCATAGCCCAATGAATGGTTGTACAAAGTTTGACGGTAAACGGAAGTGGGGTTTTACCATATTGCCCCATTGATAACGTGTACTTGTAGAAAATCTTAAATTTCAATAACTCTATTTCATATAATTTTTTTGGTACTTTTAGTTAGTATATTATTTTAATTATTTTTTTAGTAGTTCATAATCAAGTCTAATTTATCTCCAAAAAATTTCATTAAATTTTATTTTCTAAAAAATCTAGAAGTACCAGCTGTCTAAAACTAATGATTTTTGGACAACTGTCAAATCATCCACGATTTAACTATATTAATAAAATTTATTTTTTATTTATTTTTATATGAAACTATACTTATCAGGCTTCAATCTTGTATTTTAATCAACTAAATTGGGGTTATATTGAGGGAGATATGATTTTTTAGGTTGGTCAAAAAAGATAAAAAATTGCAGAAAATTTCAGAGGGGGTCAGCCAAAATTCGGTGCACTAGCGGTGCACCACCATCATGGCGGTGGCACCACACTCCTCTGGAGCTGGCTATAGTGCACTGTCGATTTGGCAGTAGCGTCGCCATCCTCTGTGGTGTGTGGTGGTGGCTCTGCCACTTGATATTTGAAAATTGGTGTATCTCTCAATCCAGAATGAGTTATTCGATGTGCAATATATGATTTTGGGGTAGGAGAAGTTAAGATATCCAAATAACTTCATTATGTGGTTAGAATCCATAAGTTTAATGGTCAAAAATAAATTTTATTTATATTTTTACTATTTATAGTAAATTTTACTTTAATTATAGTCTTCATCCTTTGAGCTTTAAGATTTGTATATAATATGAAAGTACTTATAAAGATTTAAGAATAAGGTAGTGAAAGGTGAGATTTTTGAATGAGATGGGTTTAAAGGGGGATTTGAGACTTAGGGATTGAGTTTTGAGAGCTTAGGAAGAGAATGGAGTGATGACTTGAGAGTGAAAAGGGTATAGCAGACTTGAAATGGGGTATGAGTGAAGTAGAAATGACCCTAGCTGAAGCCCCTGAGGCTTCTATGTGATTCATGAGAGCAAAGAGAGGTCCCTTCTATAAGTGAACCCTAGGCTAAGACTTTAGTGTTTAGATTTCCCAGATGGCTTGGTCGTAAGTTCCTGTAACATCGCTAAGTTTGATCGCTCCCTCCTAAGTCAATAAGGAGTTATGATAGACCCATTGCCTAAGGATGTCCAACTCCAAGTTGGCAATAAAAATCTGAAACGTTACACATTAAGGCTTTAAGTTCATTAGTAGACTCAAGTTCAGAATCATCTTACTCAAAAGAGGCTTTAGAGTAAGACGATTCATCCCATGTAGCCAATATGCCTTTCTTTTTAGATTTATCCCTCTTTAGACATTTGTTTGCCAGATGCCCATATTCATGGCAATTGAAACATTGGCTGTCTTTAATATATTTCCAAGTTTTAGATTTAGTCCTTTTCTTTTCAGAAGGTTTTTGCAAATCTACCCTCTTTTTAATTTTGAAAATCTTATAAAACTTCTTGGCTAATAATGTCATATCATCTTCGGAGTTTTCAAAATCAGAATTACTAACATTTTTATGAGAAGTATTTTTAGAAGACTTAAGGACGATGGACTTACCTTTAGGAGCTTTAAAGTTTAACTCACAGGTTTGTAAAGAACCAACCAGTTCTTCAACCTTCATATTATCCGTATTATGAAGTTTCTAAATGGTAGTAACCTTTAAATTGAACCTTTCAGGCAATGAGTGTAGTATCTTTGCACAGACTTTACTTTCTGGGATACTATCACCAAGACCCTACATAGAGTTGACTATATTATTTAACATTGTATAGAAGTCCATGAAAGTTTCACTTTCTTCCATACGTATTTCCTCAAATCGAGTGGTAAGTATTTGAAGTTTAGATTTCTTGACAATAGTCGTACCCTCGTGTGTTATTTCTAGAATGTCCTAGTCTTTCTTTGCAGAATCACTAGATATAATTCCAGAATCACTAGATATAATTCTTTTGAATTCATCTAGTGATAGTGCACATGTAATTACATTTAAAGCCTTTGCATTGGCACTACTTTCATTTTTCTAAAGTATGGTCTAAGAAAAATAAGGTGCAACCTTCATAAATTTGGTACCATCAGTGCCTAGAACTTCAGTGGTAGCAGGGGTCCATCTAGTCACTATGGCTTGCCACACTCTCTCCTTTATAGACCTTAAAAAGATCCTCATTCTAGCTTTCCAATAGGCATAATTGGAGCCATCAAAAGGTGGAGGCCTAGTGATTAAGGCTATCAAAATTTGACATCTTATAAGCTCAAATCGGTTAGTTTATGAAATGAATCCAAATCAAAAAGCTATTAGGCTCTGATATCACTTAAAAAGGCCGACCTATACATCCTAGGAGGGGGGGGGGGGGGGGGGGGGGAGGTGAATAGGAATATGCCAAATTAAAAAATAAATGGGGAATTTAAAGAATGATAGCACAATTTAAATAATAATAAACCACAAGTAAATAGCAACCTCAAATGTAATAGTCTTGAGAGGTTGATACAAACTTAGTTCTAAGGACAACCTAACATAAAAAACCAAAGGCTTATGGTAGGACAACCTTACTAGAACATTTGTAAGTATCAAAAACCCAAACCAATAAAGAGGCAAAGGAAAATAGTAAATAAAATAATATAAATTATTATAACATTCCCACAAGTGCATAAAATAAATTACAACATTCACATATATATGGGCACATTCAATTATCCACCATGGCTCTAAAAATTATAATAGTTCGCTTGTGTGTACACCAACTATTAGAAAATAACCACACAACTGCTCCACTCATGATATCCACTCCCTCGGGATATTAGCATTCACTATGAAAAAAAGTTTTCCAAGTTTTAGCTTAAAACCTTCACAATTGTGTCTTTCATTGGGCTTACACAATTCCAAAAACTCCACACTCTGAGATTTTCTGGATCACCTCAGACAAAACCAAATAGAGCTTTTTCTGGCACAACCTTAAAAACCAAATAAATAATGTACAAAATATAAATGTACATATCTAGAAATTCTCCTTTGAAGAAGCCTGGTAGAACCGATCCGATGTAGACGAAGATGTTCAATGTCTAGTCTCACAGATGAAAAGGTTCTAGTTCTAAATAATTTTTAAATTAAATCAACCAGGGCTAGCTTGATTTGATTTTGAACTCAAGAAAGGGGAAAACACAAATCCCTTCCTAAAGTAAGATTGGAATAGAGATCTCAAAATCAAATAACAAAAGCTCATTAAAGAGAATATTAAATGAGCACAATATAGCTTAAAAATATCACAAACTTATCTCTCAAGATTGTGTCTTGATTTCGCTTTTATGAGTGAATAAAATCTGAAATTTTTGCTATATTTATAGGTTAAAATATTATTCACTCGATTGGTCTTAAGGTCGATTTGACTGGTCGAAGGACTAACAAAATTTATAATTTTCTGGTGCGATAAGATAAGGTCGTTACTCGATTGGTCGAATGGCTTACTCAGCTAGTCGAGTGAGACCAGAAAACTTGCTAGACTTTGAGTCGAGCCTGCACGACCGGCCGAGCACTGTTCACTTGACTGGTCGAGCAGTCTCTAGGACTGGTCGAGAGTCCAATAAAAAATTTTAAAAATTAGCAACAAACCTTGGACTAGTCGAGCTAGTACTTAGACTAGTCGATAAAATGACATATAAGTATATGAAATGACCCACATAAAATTTATAATGAATATGACACAATCTAAGTTCAATCTAGGGTCATCCAAACCTATTTGTGAGTAGGAACAAATGAAACATCATTCGCTTCCGAATCTTGATATCTTGTGATACTTGAAGCTTGAGTTCTTGAATTTGAGCTTAAAACCATGAACTTCAACACTCTTCACTTCAACTTGAAGATGTAGGTAAGTTCGATGAAGATCTAGAGAACTTTGAAATGTATGAACCTGATCACTTTAACTCAATGCATGATACAAATACTAAATGGTTTGGCATAACAAAATTTGACAATACAACGGGTGTTAGTTTTTCACAATAGCATTTACAGAGTCCCTGACATAAATGAAGTCATTATATGCCCATAAACGATAACGATATGTCAAAAGGAGGGTTGTGCGCACATAGGTGTTGTGCACCCCCAAACGTTGTGCGCTCAGCCCTGTTGTGCCATAGCATGGTTGTGTGCCCCATGAGTTGTGTTCCGCGCAACAGGTGTGGAAGATACTTGAGTTCTTCTAAAGTTTGGGTTTTCTCTCCTCCACTTGAATCTTTCTCTAATGAATAATTATATAGGGATGACGGGGTATTTATAGCCTTTTGCATGTGTAAGAGCCCTCAACGTGTTCATTGTGTGTCCAGCCTTGTTGTATGGTCGCCCCCTTATGTGCAGGCCTCACTTGTGCTGCCATGCCTTTGTGCGCATAACACCTTTGTGCAGACGCTTTATGTGGACACCTTTGTGCGGCACACAACCCTTTTTCAGGAGAGATTTCTTCTTTTATCTCTCTTGATTCTCTCTTTTTTTTATGCCTCAACAGATGCCCCCTTGATCCTGTATTTTTAATTTTCATCTACAAAATAAGAAAATATAGGATCAACCTTTAATAATTTTAATTGATTTTTATTTTTCTCATTGTACGCAATTTCAAGCCCGCACACGATGCATCCTGCGCATAACCTGCGTTTGTGCACAACCTGGCCTGGAAAGCTCTATATAAACCACCACATGCCCTCATTTCATTCATTCTCTCTTTTTGACCCTCTCTTTTTGCATGTCATTCTCTCTTGCACACAACATTGTTTTGCGCACAACTCAACCTTGCACAAAATGAAACCTTGCGCACAACTGCCTGTTGCACACAACCAGGACTTCTATGCACAACTGATCTCTTCCGCACAACCTTGAATTTTGCAATTTTCAGACTTATCCAGGTGTTTTAACTTGTTTACTAAATTCTCTTCTTCCAATGGCACATTCTAAGAGGCCTCATACTTCTCAAGAAAGTCACCAAGCTGTTGAATCACCCATACCCTCGCCTCTTGAAACTCATTCCCAAAAGAAAGCCAGATCTTCTAAGGGCTACTCAACTCTTTTTAAAGCACTAAACCCATCGATAATCAGTTTTTCTGATCGAATCCATCATATATCTGATTCCATTTGCACTGTCGTCTTGATGAGAGAAATAGAAGCACCCCCCATGGAAGGCCAAGAATCAAAATAGGAGAATTGGCTGAAATCCACCACTAATTTCCAGACAGATGACTCCTGTCCTACCCTTGTTGAATCTTCCCCTCCTCCCTCGATTTCGAAGAAGAAAAGGTGAAAGAGTAAAAATGAAATCTTCTAAGAGAAAATTCAACAACACAATAAGAGACGCTACCAAAATGTTTGGGACATGATCAAGTCTCAAGCAGATGTAATCAAATTCAGAAATCCTTATAAAGAAGAGATCATCACCATCCCTTTGCATCTTCAGCATCACTTATCTATGATCTAGAGCAAACCATCAGATTATATGACACAGAATCGGCTCCGATATGTGGCAAACTGGGTCATAAAAGAACCGATGATTCACGAAGGCTATCTCAAGAAAACTGTCTGCTTCAGAAGACTGGTCAAGTATCATATATACGTTTTCTCACGCCGTGCTACAATCCTCACTTTATATATCCCACTCATTATTTCAAAACAATCCAGCAGCATTTTCATGACCACGATACATTGTGGGGGAAAGACGAATTCAGGGCACGTGGTCTCCTAGTCAATCGTCAATATTACAGTTCATGGACCAAGGCAATCCTGAAAAAATATGAAGAAATTCTCATTGCAATGAATATATATGCAGCCATAGAAGCCACCTCTGATTTCTTTCACAAGGATACTCTAATTTACAAGGGCTTTAGGAAGTATTGGTCTCCCATCACGAATTCCTTTCATCTCCCAGTTGGCGAGGTAAGTATTACTCTATTGGACTTGCACAGAATGGCAAGCCTCCCCATCACTGTCTTTTCTGGACGAATATATCCCTACCAACGAGGAGTTCGCTTATGTTACCCCAGACAGAACACTTATGATCTCAGCTTCCACTATAAAACTTTTTCTTGAGATGTCCCATTTTCCTGAGTTCACAAAATATCCCCACTCCAGTGGCTTACACATTTCTTGCAATTTCTGCAGTAAAAATTTTAATATTTCTCCCCTTCCTCTCTCAAATACATCCTCGTGCATTTTTTCTTTTGCTCATATCTCTTTTCTTTTCAATTTCTCTAGTAGTCACTCACCATAACTGGAGGCTGCCCATAGGAGGATAAGAAGTCCAACCAATTTCACTGCTAAAACTGAATTAGCCGCTTTCTTAGCGTACTGGCTGAGTTTGGTCATTTTACCTAGCTCAAAATGGTCAGACTCCATTCGACCAACTCTATTTGTAGAAGTAAGAGCCATAACGGAAGGTAAAAAGAAGTATTCTCTGGCCCCTCCCATCCTATATTCACTATATAGAGCTTTCGAAAATGCTGCAGTGCATTGCTCAAGCCCAATAATTGGAGCTTCATCTTCTTTTACTCCATGGCACTATTTCTCAGGTTAGCTCGACGTATACTTTCATTGGACTTATGGTGACCCTGAGAAAGCTTACATTCACCCTGAACGCCTTCCCTTGGGGTATTATCTTAAATGGAAGATGGTGAAGAAAACATACGAATGGATAGTTGATAAAATTGAGAATACAGAATCCATCAATTTCTTCCCCTTCTACTTGACTCACCAGGCTGAGGGCAAAGAGGTTAAGGACAATGATAGTTTGGAGCTTATTAAAAGAACTTTCTTCCTTTGTATTTGTTCTTGCAGCTTGCCCATGCGCAAAGAGGTGAAATTTTGGAGAGAATCCTACTATTCAAGTAGGTTCCCCAGGCAATTTGGCTACGATCAAGCTGTGCCACAAGCGGGAGAGGAGGTTACGCGAGCAATGAGAATTTATGGAGTCGGCCTGTATAATTGGGCTTTAATATGGATGCAACTCTTAGCAAGAAACTTTGGTTCTCATTTCCTCCTTCTAGGATTTAATCACTGAGTACAAGCTTCATATTCTTGGATACGCTGGTGGACGCACCATTATTACCTAGTGCGCAATTGCTTTCCTATTGACCACCCCATTTAGATTCCCCCTCCCAAGCTAAGAAATTATAGACCAAAATAAGGGATCAAGTTTTTCTTTGAAAAAGATCACGCAGGAAATTCAGGACAACTCTGTCAAAAATTCTCTGTAGAAGAACCTATCAGAGAGCTAAAACTGCCAAACACTTTGGAGGGGTGGATTATTTTTGGGTCCCCCCTCGATCTCATAAAGCAAAGAGAAAGACAGGCTACTATTATAGATGAATTCAAAATTCCTGGCGCCATCCTCTCTTCTCCTACTCCCAAAAGAGAAGATCAACCCACTGTCATGGTCCCTCCTTCTGTAGGTCATGCAACCACTACAGTCTCTCTTGCCGCAGATCATACAACAACTGTATCCTCTCCTGTCGTAGGTCAAATTGTTGTTACTACCTCCCCTATGACTCGTTCATAGGACAAATCATTATCTCCAAGAGTTCTAGCACTTCCTTCTCCTGCTTGAGGCACTCATCTTCTCCCTGTGGAAACTGTTTATGAAGGAAAGCAAGCCATCTCAGAAGAGGATAGCTCGTTTGACTATTCAGTGAACACTCTAACCGAAACATCTTCCTCTACAAGTTTAACTAATGAAGGGAATATTTTATTAGATGAAAATTAAGAAGCAGATGCCGAAGTGAATATTGAGGAAGAAGATGAAATCAAGACCGAGCCTCCGACCCTTGAAGTTCAACTAAATTAACCTGATGGTTCTTTCCCTATCAGGGTAGCTTCTTTTGAAGAAGAACAACTCGACTACGGAGGGTCTAGTTGCTCTCTTGGGGAAAATATTTTCATTTCTTTTGACGCTTCGTATTCTCCATACATCATAAAGACCATCGATGCAATTACGCATACTACTCTTCAGACGATAATAGAAGTGTCTACATCAAGAGAAGTAGAAGTCCCACCATCGAACCTTCAAGTAGAAGCGGAAAACATATTTTGTCCTCAGAGTGGGAAGATGAACCAAGACTGCATAGGTTCCACCAATGGTCATTGTAATCTCTGATATTTCTACTCATGCTAATAAGTCTCCAACTGTGTGTCCTCCTCCGATTCAACCGAAAGCTCAAAGTTTAGAATTCTTTTCTGATCTGGTTGATGTACCAACTTTGAAGACTTTAGACTCAAGTACTGGGGCCCTTGAACTTTCTCTTAATGTTGCTGTCATGGCTACAGACGTGCTCTCATCTTCTAAACTAGAAACCCTTCCTATTCAAACCACTTTTGCAGTTGCTCCCAGAGAAGGTATACTTTCTTCTTTTATATTACTAGCTTTACATTTTCAGTTCTCATCTTTCCAATTGTGTTTCTTCTTTTTCAGCTACAATTATACAGACTCCAAGTGGTTTTGAAGATTCCAATTATGCGGCTACAGTTTCTGATGATCTTTCATTGGATAAAGTGTCACCTCTTATGCTGATGTTCTTCAATAATGCAATTTCTATTATTATAAGTGCCTTTAAGGATCTAGCACAGTGGCCTTTTTTTGGATAGTGCTATAGTTGTTCTCGATCATTCATCTCGCTTGGCTCATATCAGCATCCTTTCTCTTCACAAATCCCTATCGCAATTTTATGATTCCATCAACAATCTAGAAGCAGCGCGAAGTGTAGTTGTGGCACCAAAAATTTTAGATTGTCAAAAAGAACTAATGCTATTGAAGGAAAGAATCTTTTGAACAGATGACCTACTCTCTAACTATAGTGTTGTGTTTCAGTCTCTTTATATAAGGTCAAAGGCTTCCGACAAAACCAAAGCAATCATCAAGAACCAAATTGCTTTCCTTCAAAAGAGATCTCACTACTCAAAATTGAAAAAGAGGAAGAGGAGTTGAACATCCACCAAGTCAAAGAACAGATCAAAATGAATGCTCCAATTGTTGATATCGAAAAGGCTGAATAGGCGAAGAGCAGAGAAGCCGTTGCCTCTTTGAATTAGAATTGGCCAATGTACCTGATCAAGCCAGGGTTATCATTAAGGCTGAACAAGTGTCTACTGTAGCACAAATTCAATTGAAGGAAGATTTACAACGCTATGTCAAAGTATTAGGCATATCTGAAGATTTGTAGTAATTAGGTTTTTCCTAGAAATTTTCTTTATTTCCTTTTGTTTGGTCATGTTCAGATGAATTTTAATGCTTTATTCAAAACAAAGATATTCTTGGCACTGCAATCATTTTTTTTTTTTTTGGAAACATGTTGATGCAATATTCACATGATCATCATGCTTTATTATATCTATAATCTATCATAATTTGAATCACAAAGAATCCCTATGTGATGTATATTCTAATGGGCAGAGCTATTTTTGTTTTGGAGTTAGAAGAGTTAGTTTTACACACAGTTTAAGCTCTTGAGTAGTAGAGCAAACACAGTTTTTTAGACTCATGAGTAGTTAGAGTCAGGTCTTATGTGAATGGCCTCTGTAACTCTCTAGAGTTCATGAGCCTTACCATTGTCGTGGAGTCCACAAATCATGATCCATCAGAGGGGCCCAGTGAAGCTATCAGGGCCGTGAAATTGGTGGGATTTATGCACAGGATTGGCCACAATAACTCTCTAGAGTTCATGGGGCATGCAAAGCTACATTTGGTACCAAATCCAAGGCCGCCAGTCCATCAATGAGGGGGTGTTTTAGACCCTGTCCTCATAAGTTACTACTAAAATCAAGCCAAGAATCTAGGGGGTCTTATTCTGCTCTCCATTTTTCTTCATCTGCAAGGTCGGACCCATTCACAAGAGAGTATTTTCATCCTCGTCTGTGACTCTATCAGAAGCTATATAGACGGCATTGGTCTCACGTGTGACTAGCCATTGAGGAATTTTTGGCCTTTTAAGGCTTTTAGTCAATTGCTTCATCCGCTGCCTGCATGGGTATGCATGTGATTTGGCATATACGGGCCTTTTAGGGCCACTGGCTCTACACTGATGCCCAAATAATATATAGGTCTTATGTGTAGTTAGTTGCATAGGGCTTAACTAGGCTGCCTTAAATGATGAGCTGTCATTATTACCATAAAATCGGTATGTGTTAGGCTGTATAAGTTATCTCATTGCTCTAAATGGTAAATTAATAATTGATACATCGTCATTGCTTGCTATTGTCAATAATGTTCCGACGCGGTCCGTCTTCGTATTGAATTAGCTTAGTGAAGATAACAATTTTAATATACTGTCAGTGACGATAAGGATGGTTGCTAATTACAACGATAATTGTTAATACTTAACCTTGATATGCTTGAAAATTTGCCTTTTATTCATCTATGAAAGAAAGAATACAAGGCTTCACCTTTTAAGGCTATTTTTATCACTTCACTCATCATTGCCCCCTTTTGATTTAGAAGAATTATTCTGATAATCTTCTAGATCAAAACTACTTCCTCTGTCAATGATGATATTTCTTGATGAAGCAGGCATTGATCGGTATACTGATTCCTTGTCCATCTTGATCTGTAACTCTGTATGCCCCATTGGAATATACTTCGGTTATGACATATGGTTCATCCAGTTTAGGATCGACTTGCTCCCTATTTTACGGGTGACCACTATTAGCCTTTTCAACATCAAAACCAGGTCACCTTTCTTAAAAGATTGATGCTTAACTTTCTTGTCAAATACTGTAAAAAACCTCACCTGATACAATTGCAACCGTTGTTAAGTCGTCAGTCATTTTTCATCGAGCAAGTCTAATTTTGTCAACCTTATTCTGGCATTCTCATCATCCGTAATCGACTGGTGCACTGCTACTGTCACGCCCCAAACTCAAAAATCAGACTCATAGGAATCTCGATTGCCGAATTTGGTGCCGACAGTCTCACCCTATTCTCGGCTCCTAGCGCCAATATGCCAGGTTCTAAGATCCTACAAGGAGGATTTTCCAACATGCATTTATCTCATAAGAGGTATAACCATAAGTTTACCCAAATCACAAAGGCAACATTATCATCACATATCCACTAATATAAACATTTGAATACAATGTTGAAAGGAAAATATACATGTTAAAATCAAAACTCCAGAAGTCAGCTACATACGTCAAGCTCCACGTAGCTGAAACCTAACATCACCTGCACGCATCTATCATGTATAAGCTTATAGAAAGCTTAAAGGGTGGTAAAAGTGTGTGCACAAGATAAGTGCCAATCACACAAATACAACATCGCATTCATACAATGTCAAAAAATACAGCTAAGATCACGAATTATAGGATATCAGAGTAAGCGAAAATACTAAAATTTCATAAGTCAAACTCTATCACAGTACGCAATACAGATCAGCTATGCAAATGAGGAGCCATAAAGAACCAAATATTAGATGCCGTATCTAGCTCATATAAATGCAGAAACACAGTAACCCAAAATACCATATGCCACGGATGGAATGACTATGCTGGAATTTGAAGTTGGGATGATATTACATAGTATCTAAGGCTATAGGATCCATCACAAGGGATTTCTATCCAAACCAATTCCATACCTAAATTTGGATAGTCAGACTCAATGTGGTCAACTCCTCATCTCAGGTTAGTCGTGCACCCCAACCGAAATCTTGGCCATTGCGAAGGCACACGTAACAAATAGTTACACATCACGAGCTCGAGTGGATAGTGAATGAATGAGTATGCAACTCCTGCTCAATAAGTCCACATATCGGTACTGTTCATCTCTGGGATCATCACCAGGGTCTAGTATACTTTACATCATCTTGTCGCCCCATCAAGCAGACAACTGGGTAAGTGAAAAAGATCTCACTATCCACCTGACCAGTAGTTGGCCAATATCTACCCAGCATGTCGATAGAAAACCCATTCATGAGCTGGTCAAACTCAGCCTAGTTATGCCTATTCCCTCACGCAGGTAAGGTCACACCCCTCCCAAAAGACCACGACACAGTGGAAGACACGGCCTACTGGTATATGGCCCTCATGCGCTCATATATATATATCCACTCGGTCTCGACGTTGGGGCATCCTTTGGTACCAAGATGGTTTAAGAATTTTCACCCAGGGCCATTTATGGCAAACTGATGCTAATAACATATTTTCAGTTTCCCATCCGGTCATTCATGATATGCCTATGGAGGCTATGACCCTGATGTCGTTAGGGCATATAGTAATCAAAACACACAATGTCAGATGTATAAGTTATACAATTCAGTTATGCATCAATCCTGTGCATACCATGCACGCTCATGTGAGACAATCTCCGCCTATCAAGGAGTCTCATAACAACCTTCCCAATGACATATGCAATGGTCAACCACATCTCATAACAAATATGCAGATGATGCATATGGGCATGTATCATGATGTTATGCTATCACATACTCATAATAGGTATCAATAACCAGCATCGATAATCGGCCTCGACAATGTGGACATTTAACTAACATTGCCTCCAAGGAATGGCCCACATAGAGCCTAACATATAGTGGACTCATGGCCTCACACAAAGGCCAAATATATAACACCATGGGCCACACTCAAGAGTTTAATATACATCACGATGGGCCACTCACATGGGCCTAATATACAACACAACAGGCTCCATCGCCTGACCCTTAAATGCACCACAATGGGCCTCATCACATAAGCCTCACTTGTATTACATAGGCCTCAAATGCATCTAGCCAAGACCGAATGCTCTCAGAATGGGCCTCAAATGCGAGCCGCATATACATCACAATGGGCCTCGACAATCGACCTTGATATCCTGCCTCGACAATAGGAGTCAACCTTGACAATCAAAATCAGCCTCAATAATCAAAATCATCCTTGATAATAATCGAAATCGGCCTCTATAATTAGAATCGGCCTCGACAATCGAAATCAGCCTTGATAGTCGAAATTGGCCTTGATAATCAGAATCAACCTCAAAATCAGAATCGATAATTGGTCCTTAACAATCGGATTCGGCCTTGATAAATCGAAATCGGCCTCGACAATCGAAATTGATAATTGGCCTCGATAATTAGAATCGGCCTCAACAATCGAAATTGACCTCAACAATTGAAATCGACTTCGACAAATCAAAATCAGCCTCGGCAATCGGCCTCGACGTAAGGCTGGGTCCGACCGATGATGGATCAAGCAATATCAATGGGGGCCAATAATTTGGATTGACCCATTAGAGAATGATGAAAATGGGTCAAACCAAACCTAAAGGAAGGTCATAATGTGGACATTTAACCAACATTGCTCCCAAGGAGTGGTCCATATAGGGCCTAATATATAGTGGGCCCCTGACCTCACACATTGGCCTAATGTACATCATGATGGGCCACGACTCATGGTCCTCAAATACATCATAATGGGCTGAATTACATGGGCTACATATATATAGTATCGGGCCTCATCACATCACAATGGGCCTAATCCTATGGAAATATATCACAAGGGGCCATAACATATGGGCCGTTAATACATAACAGGTGAACCTCAAATATCCAATAGGTGGGCCTCAAATATACATTACAGGCAGCCTTACACATGCAGCAAGCGGGCCTACTCATCACATCTGGGCCTACAAGCGGACCAACCAAAGAACGGCCTGGATAACATACACATCACGGTGGGTCGCTTCAATGGGCTGCACCAACATCCCTCATATCCAACAAGTGGGCTACATCAATGGGTCACACCAACGGGTCTCATGCACAACATGACGGGCCACACTATTGCTAAAAATGAATCCTATCGCAAGATCATCTGGACCATACTACAAATAGTAATGGAGATAATAATTTCTACTATTGAAATTCCATAGGGCCCACCATCATGTTTCTTTCCCATCCAGTTTGTTCATAAGGTGACGAAGACTTGAATTAAGTGGGAACAACAAGTTTCATACTTATCTAAAACTTTTGTAGTCCCAAAAGGGGTTCAATGGTGGGCATTCAATCCCTACTGGTCTTTGCAGTGTGGTTCACCTGATCAATGGCTGGACTTCATGCACCCATCATGGTGTGGCCTGTCGTGATGTCTTTTGAGATCCAACCTATTCATAAGTTAACATAGTGATAGATGAAGTGAAAATCAAATATCAGTTTGATTGAAAATTACTGTGGCCATTAGAAGTTTGAACGGTGGATGTCAATTGTCCCCATAATTTCAATGATGGGGTCCACTAGAATTAGATCTGTCTTATTTTTCTTCTCAAGCCCTGAAATGATATCTCAAAATGGCTAGACGGTATGGATATAATGGATACATGAGGGATGGGTCCCACCGTCCAGGGTGCTGGACGGTGTGGATAAGACCCGTACATCACGGTGTGGCCCACAAAGCTTACTACATCATTACAGTAGCTATATAACTGGTGTACGGTACCCAGCTAAGCTGCTTTATCAGGTGGGTACCACGTGTGGGGCCACGATTAGTAGGGTCCATTCAAATGGACAGAAGGAGTGGATGGTGTCCACACAACAGCTAGGTCCTATGGACCCTGCTAACGTCAATACAGTAGCTCTATAGTTGTGTACGAAGCAGCTTCTACTGCTGCATGCAGCACAGGTGGGTCTCACGTAGGGCCCGCCATAATATTTATATAATATATTAATATAATATAATATAATATAATATTTTATTATTATTATCATTATTGTTATTATTAATCTCTTTTTTTTAAATAGCTAGTTAGATGGCTAGCTAGTTAGTACATCCCACTGTCAGTTCACTGTAACGCCCTGAAAATCGTGGGTCGAGTAGAAACCCAACTTTCGAGTTCCAGAACATCACTTATGCAACATTTTCAATGATGGATAAATGTTGTTCATATTAGTGCAGAAAACATGAGTGGGATTAGACCAAAACAGCATATCGTACTCCAGAGACAGTTAAATTAGCAAGCGGAAGATATGATAGATATATAAAATATATAAATGATTGTAAGTCTTCAGAGTGTGAACATGTTACCATGTTAAACATATACATGTATACTCCAAAATAGAATGAAAGGAATATACATGGGTGTGTAAATAAAAGGCAAACCGCCAAGTATATTGGCATCTAATCAGTAACCCTGAAAACCCGTCGATCAGAACCTGCATATAGGAGGGATTCTCCTCATCATCATCAAGTCTGGCTCCGCTTCACAAGCAGCGTCATCACCTGAAACTAAAATAGGGACTAGTTGGTGTGCGCAACACCGTCCCGTAACGTGGGAGTGAGTAGATAACTCAGTGGAATCATAGAGCAAAGGTTAACATGTTATCAAATCAATCAAGTGATAATGATAAAGCAAGTAAATCAAACATTCCTAAATACTGTGATTAATGCAAGCATGAAATGACATGATGGATGCCCTCACCGACATACTCCCTCATGCGACACCATCTTACATCTGTAGCATGCTTTCTTCCCTCAGTGCTCCACATCTTTCAGGCACATGCAGTGCGATATGAATATGATTACCGAGTTGTTATTAGTCATTTTCATACAGTAGGATTGGGAAACTAGGGTACTTCCCTTATATCATTCCCAACAAGGATCCTGTCTAGGGTCGTCACTCCTAGTAATCTCATACGATGATATATTTCTAGGTCGCTGCAAGGGCTGTCAGGGCTGTTGCACGTACTCGTTGCTCCACTCCCCCATCACCTTATCAATACAGGCCTAGTTATATCCTTAAGACTAAATCAAAACTCGTCGCCCCCATGCGGTGTCAGGATAAACTCAAGGTCACTACAAAGAACTGTCAGGGCTGTTGCTCGCACTCGTTGCTCCACTCCCCCATCACCTTATCAATGTAGGCCGACAGCAAGAATATAGTGTCCCATACCACCATAATCTGCTCAGATTAGGGTACTCACTGGTCACTACGGGGAGGTTTGTGGCCCCATCGTAGGCCGAAAGCTCGACCACGGTGTCCCATACCACCATGCCTGGCTCATGAGTCTTAGTGGATCAAGGTACAACAGTTATCAGAGTTTTCACTGGTAAGTTCAGTACCCTAGGTTCAAGCAGTTATGACGAATACAAGGTGAACATACAATGGTCAATCGGGTTACTTGATGAGTCCGACTAGCACGAGCGCATGTTGAATCGACCGACATGAAGTGTACAAGTACTTTGTGTGGCTTAACCACTGCCGACGACTCTAGTACGACTCGGGTTCGTCATACACATCCTTCGTGGCGAATAGAATCTAACCACGAATTCTGAACTATTACCGACTGCCTGGACTAAAGTATAGCCCCAAGCACACGTAATGTGAATCAGTCCTCATATGAGAGAGACAAAATTCAAATACAAGTAATTCAAGCATGTTATCAGCATGTTATAACGTACATCATAAGAAGTTAACCACACACGATATTTCACACCTAAGGTAGTCAATTTAAATACAACAAGCATGGAGGAAATCATGTGCATCATCAAAGTAGTTGAGAATCCAGTCTCAATGCTAATCTACAACACCATTTACTTAATACTCACTAATACATACATTTATACAAACACTTAGACTACGCAACTCCAACATACTTGACGTAAGTTGATTCCAACATATAATATGACAGATCCTTATATCAAGGAGTTGTCTAATACACAACAATCATGTTCTTACATTCAAACATATGGCAGGCATAAATCATATTGATTTAGGCATTTCAACAAACACTTAGTCTACACACATTAGTCTACATAGCATATGTCGACCAATACGTGAATTAAGGCGAATCTCTTCGCCAAACAGATCATACATGCATAATTAACATAGGTACACGACAAATACTCATGACAATCATATTGGCAAAATATGTACGTATATAGTATTTCCTACAAATACCCAAAATACGCTAAATCTCATATTCTTCGTACGTATTCGAAATGAAAAACAGACAGCACGTTCAACATGTTGAACAGCATCCTTATCAGTAATCTGCCATTAAACGACATTGAAAGCTTTGAAAACAGGTAATCTAAGCGTCTAAAATCTGCACCTTTCACCGTAAAAGTGTATCGATTCGAATAGAAAGTCTACGCTTCGTCAACGCCTGTATAATGACCTAAACCTCAAGATAAATTAGCTACTTTGCTAATTGTATTGATGGAATTCCTAAAATAGCTTGAGGTTAGGGTTTTCTTACCTAGAACGGTGTTGGAATCACCAGAATAGCGATGCAGGTGGAAGGATTTGACACGTGGAGCAGCAGGAAAGAATTCCAGGAGAAAGCCCAACTTCTCCCTCACTTTCTCTCTCTTTTCTCTCCTCTCCTAGGGTTTTCCCCAAATTCATATGGGTTAGAAGGTTAAGGGTTTAAGCTCCTTATATAGGCCTAGAATTGCCGAAAATAGGCTTGGGGCCAAGGTATACTTATTTTATAACCAAAGCGGGCTTGTTCTGATCCAACGGAACATTTCTGGAGGTCCCCTAAATGAATGTGGTCGGTCTTAAGCTCATGGATATTGGATCCTGATCACATTAAGTTTTCAGTCCGACACTATTCCCAGATCGCACGTGGCGGACCAGTTTCAGTTCAGCAGTCACTGAGACTCGATCGAGGATTCCAAGTACACTGACCTGAGTGGAAAATGTTCCCTGATTCGAGGGTGTATTTGGGTCAGATTTTGACGGTCAGAACGCTTAAAAAATGTCGCGCAAGCGACATGTGCCAGATTTATTTAAATTGTATTTAATTTCTAAATAAATTCACTTTTCTCACACTCTTCACTTCGGACGGAAGGAAATGGTCTCAGGACATCGTATGGACTTGATTTTTGAAACGATTGTCAAGTCCAACTAAACAGTCATAATGGTCTGAGATTGTAGATATCAGATTTTCGATGCGCGGTCTATATCCAATACAAAGTTTCAAAGGGTTCCTGAGAGAAAATGGGTTTAGAGTTTGATCTTAGGTTTTAAGGTAATGTAGCGTCAATGATTCTATAGGTTTTAGGTCTTATAGATCGTATTTAAAGTGGTTCGAGCTAATTCTACTGATTGTTTAGTTCAGTACTTAACCAAATTCCGACCTAATTATGACAGAATAAGTCCCTAGGAAGTTCTATGCCCTTTCCTAACATTTTTAATTATTATATTATTTTAATTATTTTTTCAGTATTTCATCATCAAGTCTAATTCATCTTCATCAAATTTCATGATATTTCATGTTGTAGAAAAATTCTAAAAATTCTAGAAGCAGCAATTGTCCAAAACTATGCTTTCTGGACAGTTGTCACAACGACACATTTTTAACTATACTAAATATTTTATTATATTTTTTTACTTATTTTTATATGAAACTAGACTCATTTAGCTTCAATCTAGATTTTGAATCACCTAAATTAGAGTTATAACGAGGGAGATATAAATTTTCAAAGTTAAACCAAAATCACAGAAAATGTGGCCAAAAACGGGCCAGCCGATGAACTGCGGCCCGGCCAAGCTCGGTAATCGGCGAGCCCCTCGCCGCTCGCTGACCTATTTGGGGTGATTTCTCCATCTGATATTTGAAATAGGTGTAGTTTAAAACCTAGGATGAGTTATTTGACATGCAATATATGATTTTGGGGTATGAGAAGCTGATCTATCCAAATAGCCTACTTATTTTGTGAGATTCAAAAAGGGTAATAGTTAAAAACCCATTTTATTTATTTATTTACTATTCATAGTACTTTTTAGTTTAAGTATTGATCAACATCACCTAAACTTTAATATTTGTGTCTAATATGAAAGCTCTTAGAAACTTTTAAAGGATAAAGTAGTGAAAGGTGAGATTTTCGAAGGAAATAGGGATTTGAGACTTTTGGATTGAGTTTTGAGAAGTTAATCAGGTGTTAGGATTGACCCATTGCCTAAGGACGTCTAAATTTAGGTTGGCAAAAATTCGGGGTATTACAATCTACCCCCCTTAAAAGTAATTTCATCCCCGAAATTGGCTAAGGGTAGTAAGTAAAGATTTTATTATTTTCTTTTCCTAGGCTTTATTAATTTCAAGTTCATGGGAATTGTGGGGTATATACTATTGTAATGCCCAGGAAAAATCTGTACTTGGACTTGAGTACCAACTCGACCAGAAATCGCGTAGGATTAATTCCTTTAGAAAATATGTGTAAGTTAGCTAGCGCAACGCTAGAGTAGCTGAAAAATAGTCCCTGATCACTTTAAATACGTTCTACAAGACCCAAAGCGAGTAGAACTAATGATGCTACAATACTCTAAAACCTCGGATCAAACTCTAAGCCGGTTTGTTCTCACATCGAAACTTTGTATTGGATCTAGACCGCACATCGAAAGTGCGATACCTACAATCTTAGACCGTTATAACCGCCTAGCTGGACTTGACAATCATTTCAAAAATCAAGTCCAACCGACATTCAGAGGCTATTTCATTGAGCCTAGACTGAAGAGAGTGAGAATAGGGTTAGATTTGGAATTTGAAATTCAAAACTGGCACACGACTTGACGCGTTATTATTAAGTGTTCTGACCATCAGAATTCAGCCAAATTACACCCTCGAATCAGGAAAAATTTCTATTTCATATCATGAGACTTGTAGACCTGATTTACGTGCGGTGACCGCTGAACTGAAACTGGACCGCCACGTGCGATCTACGAACACTACTGGTCTGAAAATGGGATGTGAGCGACATCCGACGTGTATGAACTTAAGTCCGATCGCGTTCGGCCAGGGGACCTCCAGAAATGTCTTTTTGTACCGAAACAGCCCCAATTTGGTTAGGCATCAAGTGAACATTGTTCCCAAGCCTGTTTTGGGCAAGTTTTAGGTTATAAAAGGGGCTTAAACCCTCACTTCTCTCACCCATCCAAATTTTCTAGAAACCCTAGCTGGTGTGAGAGAAAAGGTGAGAGATTGTGAGAGAGAGTGGGAGAGAATTTCCTGCTGCTTGCACTACTTATTGCACGTGCTTACGCAACGCTCCTCAATAACTTTCTCGGTGATTTCACCGCGTTTCTAGGCAAGAAAATACCCCAAATACTTTCTTATTTAAGGTTCCTTCGGTTCCTTAGCATGGTAGCTTATAGATCATGTGTATTAGGTTCCCGGTTCGCCGTAGATGAAGCGTATACGCTCCGTTCGAATCAATACACTTCTAGGATAAAAGGTGTGGATTTTAGACGCTTTGATTGACTGTTTTCAACGCTTTCAATGTCATTTAATAGTAGATTATCGACGGCAACGCCGTTTGACATGTACAACATGCTGTCAGTTTCCTGTTTCGTAAATAGACGAAAAATATGAGATTTAGGGTATTTTAGTCATTTGTAGGAAATACTGTTTTCATCCATATTATGCTGAGATGATTAACATGGCTTCTTGTCGCATTAGGATATTAGGAATGCGTGCATAATCAGTTTGGTGAAGAGATTCGCCTAAATACGCACTTTGAGTCGACATACTATATGTAGACTTAAGTGTGTAGTCTAAGTGTTTGTATAAATGTTTGTATTAGTATGTATTGAATTAAATGGTGTTATGAATTAGTTTGAGATTGAATTCTCAATTAATATGCTGATGTAAATGATTTCCTACATGTTAGCTTTATGCATGATTTCATTATATGTATGAAATGCATGTGTTAGATGTTTTACTTAAGTTGTATGTTATAACATGTGTTAACATGCTCACGTTGTTGTATTTCATTTTCATTACTCTTATATGATTGCTGATGTGAATTTATAAATGTTTGGGACTATACCTAGTCCAGGCAGTCGGCAACTGATTGAAT
Organism: Magnolia kwangsiensis; assembly: GCA_037074715.1. Classification (NCBI taxonomy): domain Eukaryota; kingdom Viridiplantae; phylum Streptophyta; class Magnoliopsida; order Magnoliales; family Magnoliaceae; genus Magnolia; species Magnolia kwangsiensis. The sequence goes on from CM073571.1 coordinate 165,905,747, forward strand.
TCGTGGTTGGCTTATCTTTGCCACGAGCGACGCGTCGATGAACACGAGCCATGTTTTGGAGTTGGCGGCAGTGGTTAGGCCACACGAGGTGTTTTATGCACTTTATGTCGTTTGACGTGAGATGCGCTCGTGCTAGTTAATCCCGTCAAGTAACCCGACTGGCCATTGTATGTTCAGCCTGTATGAGTCATAACTGCTTGAACCTAGGGTACTGAACTTACCATTGTAAACCCTGTCAACCATGGTACCTTGATCCATAAAGACTCATGAGCCGGGCATGGTGGTATGGGACACCGTGGTCGAGCTGTCGGCCTACGCTGGGGCCAAAAACCTCCCCGTAGTGATCAGTGAGCACTTATGACTTGTGAGCAGATTATGGTGGTATAGGACAATATATTCTTGCTGTCGGCCTACATTGATAAGGTGATGGGGGAGCGGTGCAACGAGTGCGAGCAACAGCCCTGGTAGCCCTATGTAGTGACCTCGAGTGTATTCTGAGTCTACGGGAGGCGACGATCCTTCCGTAGCGACGAGAGTACAAGTAGGCCTGTATTGATAAGGTGATGGGGGAGCGGTGCAACGAGTGCGAGCAACAGCCCTGACAGCCCTTGCAGCGACCTACAAAATATGTATCGTATGAGATTACTAGGAGTGACGACCCTAGACAGGATCTGTGTTGGGATTGATATAAGGGAAGTACCTTAGTTTCCCAATCCTGCTGTTTGAATGGACTAATAATAACTCGGTAATCATATCACCATCACATTGCATGTGCTTGGAAGATGTGGAGCACTGAGCGGTACGCAAGCATGCCGCGGATGCAGATGGTGCCATATGAGGGAGAATGTCGGTGAGGGCATCCATCATGTCCTGTCATATTGCATTAACAACAGTATTAGAAATGTTTAATTTACTGCTTTACTATTATCGCATGATTGATTTGAGAACATGCTAATCTTTGCTCTATTATTCCACTGAGTTAGCTACTCACTCCCACGTTACGGGATGGTGTTTGCAACACCCACCAGACCCTGTCTTAGATGTAGGTGAGGCAGCGATTCAGGAGGAAGAGCCGGATTATGATGAGGACCAGGACGAGTTCTCATATATGCAGTACCACGACGGCTTTGTTTAGGTGGCCTGGATTAACGGGACTTCTCAGTGGTACTATTTTTGACCTTTTGATTCTGTATATTTACATATATATGAGACTCAGAGATGTATTCATACTTTGGAGACAGTTGAGATATATTTTGTTTTCCATACAGTGATATGTATATCTTTTAGTCTTCCGCTTGCTTTTATCACCAAATCTGGAGTATAAACTGTATTTTTAGTATAGTTTTACTCATGTGAATGCTTTAAATCAGACAACATTGAATCATAATCATTTTTGTTGCATAAGTGACGGTCTGGAACTCGGGAGTTGAGTTTATACACGACCCCCGATTTTCAGGGTGTTACAAGTTGGTATCAGAGAATGAATGAGAATATACCGGGCCTGGGTTATGGTCACGTGACATATGCTGTTACTTCCTTTGACTTAGGTGGGTGCAAGAAAGGTCTAGAAACACTTATAGGATCGCAGATTCGCCAATAGGTGAAGTTTATTCGTATCGATCGGGCGATCGAGTCCGTAACGCATCTAGGGTCACGTGAAGTGACCTAAGTAGCTCCTAGGTTGTAAGTAGGTGAGTAGAGACATTCTTTGAATGGTTCTAAACCCGTAAATGTGAATCCTTGGGCTATGGGGCAACCACAACCCTTACATTCAATCGCTAGGGCCCAAAAACCCCGTTTCACCTAATTTCTTCAAAATTCTTCCTCTCACCACTCCATTCTTCAATTCTTTCTCAGAATTTTCATGTTAGGCATTGATCCTAATGTGACAATGATATAAAATCATACTTCAATAAAATTTTACACTGAATAGTAAAATCTCATGAAAAATGGCCATTAAGCCATTCTAAGTTTACAATATTTAGCAACTAATGGGCTAAATGGATGTATTAGCTCCTTATACCTCAAAATCATATGCTACATGATAGGAGAATGCATTCAGGTTTACAGATTGGCCCCGAAAAGCCCCAAATGGAAGTTTGGGCCTCCCTAGGCCAATATAAAATGAACTAAGGTGGGGCCCATACATATTTGAGGTCCCTGAGGTAGGGGAGACCTAACCCATGGGGTCTTACCGGCCAGATCAGGGGATGGCCGGCGATGCCATCGCCGATGGGTGGGCCCCACTTGCACTGAGTTTCGGGCGCGGGGTGTTTTTAGGGTAGGGCATCCCTCCCATGTGTGGTCCATCCGTCGAAACCCCTTAGAAATGGCACCTCCTTCACAAAAAATGCCCCAACGCCCTCCCTTTCATGCTTTTCTTGCTGCCCCATCTCAAATCGCTGCTCCAAATCCCTCTTAAACCCATTTCTTGCTGAAACCGAATCCTTTCCATCACTCCATTATAGTTTTCAATTCCTCCTCTTACAAATCTCGTCCGTTGGAGCTCCTACAACCTCCATTTGTGGCTGAAATCGGGTGGAGCTCCATTCCCCATTTTTCATCTCTTTTCTTTTTAAAAATCTAGCCTTAGGGAGCTTGAAGCATCCCTCTACAACGCATAGATTCCCTTTTATCCATTTGGGCAGCCATTTCTCCCCATTTCCCTCACTTTCCATGGCTATTGTTGAAGCCATTTTGGGATTTTTCTCTTTCTCCACCATCCTCTCTTTGATGGGGAAGAGAAAGACCACAGTGGATGAGGCTGGGCTTACTCGCCCTGCGTAATCCAGAAGACCGAGGGGTGGCGTCGCTAGCTCAAGCGCCATCCCAAGTCCAAGCACAGCCCGAGAGTTCCATACAAAGCGGGATTTGGATCCCCATGCTCAAATTGGGCGAGTGATATTAGTAGAGATGCCTCACGGCAAATATATTGACCGTAAGATGTTGTTTGAGGCGGACGTGAAGGGCGACTCTTCAGCGAATTCCTATTATTCGAGCGCCTTGAAGCTGCACATTGGGGTCCGCTCTTTGAAGCCCGTTCTTGTGCTAATGTGAGCACCATTCGTGCCTTCTACGCTCGTATCCAGAGTGCTACATTAGAGCCATTGCAGTTCAAGATTCCCTTTGGTAGAGACCGGATGGCTACGATCGATGTTCGGTTGATAGTGCGACTTCTGAATGTGCCCCTTGGTGATGTTCATCCCAGTGCAAAGAATTTGAGGAGTAGGCATGAGCGAGATCGCCGTACCAGGTTTCTATGCGGTAGTCTGGTTCCATGGCAGTCTAACAATAGCCTCAAGGCATCTCATATGTCTGATGATTTGCGCCTGCTGTACCACATTTGCACGTTCAACGTGTATCCCAGGTCGACAAATCGCATTGAATGTACGCGCCTTATGCTTGATTTCTTGTATCAGGTAGCCCAGGGAGAGAATGTGTGTATGGCCACTTTCGTGTTGCGACAGATTATCCTCATAGCAAAATCTAGAAGAACGTCTGAGTCGCTTCCTTTTGGCCGACTTATATGTAATATCACACTTGAGTTTGCTTACAGACTTGGGCCGGAGTTGACAATTCTGATTCACTGTATTGATGATTCTACCATGGTCAAGATGAAGATCGGGTCTTAGTATCGTGAGACTCAGCTTGATGAGGATAGCGAGGGCGATTTTGATGAAGAAGAGTATCCAAGTAAGGGAGAACCTGAAGCGGAAGTAGAGGAAGAAGTCTAGGAAGAGGTAGAAGAAGAGGCTCAAGATACTGATGAGAGCCCGCCTCTTTCTACTCAGGCTACTCGTGATGCCCACATTACCCGAATTGAGGAGAGACAGGTCACCTTACGAAGGAAAGTTCAGGAACTTCGGGCTGAGGTCGAGGATACCAAGGCCGTTATGAAGAGAAAATTCGTCAAGGTGACTCGCACCTTGAAGGTGATCCTATGCTGCTTGCAGGATAAGGGTGCTCCTCCTCCATCACCCGTCTCACTGCCGACGTATCGCATGAGACCGTGTGAGATGGAAGAGTTGAGGACGCAGATTGATGGTCTGTTGGAGCTTAGCCTTATTCAACCTAGTGTGTCTCCTTGGGGAGCACCAGTCCTGTTTGTAAGGAAGAAGGATGGTTCGATGCGATTGTGTATTGATTATCGCAGACTGAACCAGATCACGGTGAAGAACAGGTACCCTCTACCCAGGATCGATGACTTGTTTGATCAGCTGAGAGGAGCGCAGTACTTCTCGAAGATTGATTTTCAGTCAGGATATCATCATTTGTACGTCAGGGATGAGGACGTACAAAAGACAGCGTTCAAGACCAGTTTTGGCCACTACGAGTTCCTGGTGATGTCGTTCGGTCTCACGAATGCACCAGCCGTGTTCATGGATCTGATGAACCGGGTATTTCGACTTTTCCTCTATCGATTCGTCGTTGTGTTCATTGATGATATTTTGATATACTCCAGGAGTTGAGAGGAGCATGAGGAGCACTTGCACTTGGTCCTGAATACACTTAGATAGCATCAGTTGTTCGCACAGTACAAGAAGTGCGACTTCTGGAAGCAAGAAGTGAAGTTCCTGGGACATGTGGTATCCAAGGATGGCATGACAGTCGACCTGTCTAAGGTAGCTGCAATTCAGGACTGGGAGCAGCCTGTTTCTGTCACTGAGGTGAGGAGTTTCTTGGGTCTCGCTGGCTACTATCGACGCTTCATTCAGGATTTCTCGAAGATCGTGAGACCTTTATCTCAGTTGACATGGAAGGACGTGAAGTTTGTCTGGAATGATAAGGCGGAGTCAGCTTTTCAGGAGCTGAAGGACAAACTTACGTCCGCCCCTGTGATAGTATTGCCAGAGCAAGGGGTTAGATACACTATATACACTGACGCGTCTAGCGTTGGTCTGAGTTGTGTCCTTATGCAGAAGGACAGGGTAATTTTGTATGCCTCGAGACAATTAAGGAAGCACGAGGAGAATTACCCTACACACGACCTGGAGTTGGCAGCCGTCATATTCGCACTGAGACTCTGGAGACATTACCTCTATGGAGAGGAGTTCGAGCTCTTTTGCGACCACAAGAGCCTCAAGTACATATTCACGCAGCGGGACTTGAATATGAGGCAATGGCGATGGATGGAGACTTTGAAGGACTTCAAGTTTGAAGTCTGTTACCATCCTGGGAAGGCGAACCTTGTGGTTGACGCGTTGAGCCGCAAGAAGACGATAGAGTTTACGGCTCTACTGATGGTTGTTGAGTGGGATATAGTTGAGTTTTTATGAGACTTTGAGCAGAAACTCATTGTAGAGGAGCCGTATGAGTTCATCGCACATGTGCAGGTGCGATCTCAGATCGATGACCGGGTCATCGAGGCAGAGAGGGATGATGTGCATCTGACTGAGCTTCGAGAGCAGGCCAGTGATGATGCGGACGCTGAGTGGCGAGTTGGTACGGATGGGGGCTTACGTTATCGTGGCCGCCTATGCGTCCCAGATATTCCTGACTTGAGACGAGAGATTCTCAAGTCTGCGCATTGTACCAGACTCGCGATGCATCCAGGCAGTACAAAGATGTATCGTGACGTGAAGAAGACTTATTGGTGGGAAGGTATGAAGAACCACATAACAGAATTCGTGTCTCATTGTCTTACTTGCCAGCAGGTGAAGGCAGAGCATCGCCGACCACCTGGACTTCTTCATCCTATGCCGATCGCAGAATGGAAGTGAGACTTCATTTCCATAGACTTCATTTCAGGACTGCCGAAGACGAGGAAGGGACATGATTACATATGGGTGATCGTCGACCGTCTGACGAATTCGGTGCACTTCCTACCGATCAGAGTCACGAACTCTGCAGACGAGCTGGCTAGACTATACATCAAAGAGATCGTGCGTCTGCATGGAGTTCCATTGGAGATCGTGTCGGACAGAGACACGCGGTTCACTTCTATTTTCTAGACTCGCATTCAGGAGGCTATGGGTGTGAAGTTGAAGTTCAGTACTGCCTTCCACCCACAGATAGACGGATAGACAGAGCGGGTGAACCAAATCTTAGAGGACATGTTGCGAGCTTGCGCATTGGACTTCAAGGACAGTTGGGATGATTGTCTTGCATATGCGGAGTTTGTGTACAACAACAGTTTTTAGGCGAGTATCGGTATGGCACCTTACGAGGCATTATATGGGCGACCTTGTCGAGCACCGCATTGCTGGGCAGAGGTCGGTGAGCGTAGATTGATTGGCCCAGAGTTAGTGCAGGAGACATCGGAGAAGATTGATATTATTAGACGTCGGCTTCTCACAGCGCAGAGCAGACAGAAGAGTTATGCCGATACGAGACGGCGGCCGCTAGAGTTCACGGTTGGGGATCATGTATTTTTGCGAGTTTCCCCTAAGAAGGGAGTCATTCGGTTTGGGAAGAAGGGGAAGCTAGCATAGCGATTCATTGGTCCATTCCAAATCCTCGATCGTGTGGGAGCAGTGGCATACGTATTTCATGTTTCTATGCTGAAGAAAAACATTTCTGATCCTTCCCATATTATCAGATGGGAGCAGGTGCAGTTAGGAGAGGATGTTACATATATCCTTCAACCGACGCGTATCCTAGACAGGAAGGAGTAGGTACTGTGTAGCAAGGTGATTCCCCTTATGAAGGTATTGTGGACGCATCACTCTGAGGAAGACACTACCTGAGAGATAGAAGCCGAGATCAGAAAGAACTACCCACAGCTTCTCGAGGAGTACGAAAAGGTACAAATTTTGAGGATGAAATTTTTTGTTAAGGGGGGTAGATTGTAATGCCCGGAAAAAATCCGTACTTGGACTCAAGTACCAACTCGACCAGAAATCGCATAGGATTAATTCCTTTGGAAAATATGTGTAAGTTAGTTAGCGCAACGATAGAGTAGCTGAAAAATAGTCCCTGATCACTTTAAATACGTTCTACAAGACCCAAAGGGAGTAGAACCAATGACGCTATAATACTCTAAAACCTCGGATCAAACTCTAAACTGGTTTGTTCTCATGACCTCTTTGAAACTTTGTATTGGATCTAGACCGCGCGTCGAAAGTCCGATACCTACAATCTTAGACCGTTATAACTGCCTAGCTGGACTTAACAATCATTTTGAAAATCAAGTCCAACCAACATTCAGAGGTTATTTCATTGAGCCTGGAGTAAAGAGAGTGAGAATAGGGTTAGATTTGGAATTTGAAATTCAAATCTGGCACACGACTTGACGCGTTATTATTAAGCGTTCTGACTGTCAGAATTCAGCCAAATTACACTCTCGGATCAGGAAAAATTTCTATTTCATATCATGAGACTTGTAGACCTGATCTACGTGCGGTGACCGCTGAACTGAAACTGGACCGCCACGTGCGATCTACGAACACTACTGGTCTGAAAATGGGATGTGAGCGACATCCGACGTGCATGAACTTAAGTCCGATCGCGTTCGGCCAGGGGACCTCCAGAAATGTCTTTTTGGACCGAAACAGCCCTGATTTAGTTAGGCATCAAGTGAACATTGTTTCCAAGCCTATTTTGGGTAAGTTTTAGGTATAAAAGGGGCTTAAACCCTCACTTCTCTCACCCATCCAAATTTGCTAGAAACCCTAGCTGGTGTGAGAGAAAAGGTGAGAGATTGTGAGAGAGAGTGGGAGAGAATTTCCTGCTTCTTGCACTACTTGTTGCACGTGCTTAAGCAACGTGCCTCAATCACTTTCTCGATGATTTCGCCATGTTTCTAGGTAAGAAAATACCCCAAATACTTGCTGATTTAAGGTTCCTTCTGTTCCTTAGCATGGTAGATTATAAATCTTGTGTATTAGGCTCCCGGTTCGCCGTAGACGAAGCGTATACGCTCCATTCGAATCAATACACGTCTAGGATAAAAGGTGTGGATTTTAGATGCTTTGATTGACTGTTTTCAATGCTTTCAATGTCATTTAATAGTAGATTATCGACGACAATGCCGTTTGACATGTACAACATGCTGTCAGTTTCCTGTTTCGTAAATAGATGAAAAATATGAGATTTAGGGCATTTTAGTCATTTGTAGGAAATACTGTTTTCATCCATATTTTGCTGAGATGATTAACATGGCTTCTTGTCGCATTAGGATATTAGGAATGCGTGCATAATTAGTTTGGCGAAGAGATTCGCCTAAATGCGCACTTTGAGTCGACATACTATATGTAGACTTAAGTGTGTAGTCTAAGTGTTTGTATAAATATTTGTATTAGTATGTATTGAATTAAATGGTGTTATGAATTAGTTTGAGATTGAATTCTCAATTAATATGCTGATGTAAATGATTTCCTACATGTTAGCTTTATGCATGATTTCATTATATGTATGAAATGCATGTGTTAGATGTTTTACTTAAGTTGTATGTTATAACATGTGTTAACATGCTCACGTTGTTGTATTTCATTTCCATTACTCTTATATGATTGCTGATGTGAATTTATAAATGTTTGGGACTATACCTAGTCCAGGCAGTCGGCAACCGATTGAATTCGTGGTTGGCTTATCTTTGCCACGAGCGACGCGTCGATGAACACGAGCTGTGTTTTGGAGTTGACGGCAGTGGTTAGGCCACACGAGGTGTTTTATGCACTTCATGTCGTTCGACGTGAGATGCGCTCGTGCTAGTTAATCCCGTCAAGTAACCCGACTGGCCATTGTATGTTCAGCCTGTATGAGTCATAACTACTTGAACCTAGGATACTGAATTACCATTGTAAACCCTGTCAACCATGGTACCTTGATCCATAAAGACTCATGAGCCGAGCATGGTGGTATGGGATACCGTGGTCGAGCTGTGTCACTTGCGGGCCAATTATAAGCATCTAGACAGTTGGAATCTGACCCAAATACACCCTTGGATCGAGTCTCAGTGACTGCTCAACTGAAACTGATCCACCACGTGCGATCTGAAAACCCAATCGAACTGAAAACTTAACTTGATCAGGATCCAGCATCTATGAGCTTAAGTCCGATCGTATTTAGTAACAAGACCTCCAGAAGTGCTCCGTTGGATCGGAACAGACCCGATTTGGTTATAACCTAAGTATACCTTGGTCCTAAGTCTATATAGGTGAGTTTTTAGCCTATATAAGGAGCTTAAACCCTCTCTCATTCCTCACATACGAATTTGAGAGAAACCCTAGGAGAGAGAAGAGAGAAAAGAGAGAAAGTATGAGAGAAGTGGTAGAATCTTCCTGCTATCTTTCCTACCAATCTACATGCTTACCCATCGCTTTACGGTCACTATCCCGACGATTCCAGCTTCATTCTAGGTAATAAAACCCTAACCTTAACCTATTTTAGGGTTACTATCGATAAAAGTAGTGAAGTAGCTGACTTCCCTTGTATAAAAGGCTGCCATATCGATGTTGGCGGAAGCATAGAGTTTCTATTCAATTCGTTACGCTCCTATGGCGTAAGGTGTGGATTTTAGACACTTAGGTTACCATTTTTCAAAGCTTTCAATGCCATTTAATGGTAGATTATTGACAAGGATGTTGTTTGACATGTAGAACATGCTGTCTGTTTTTCATTTTGAATACGTACGAAGAATATGAGATTTAGGGTATTTTAGGTATTTATAGGAAATACTGTATACGTACGTATTTTTGTTGATATGATTGCCATGAGTATTTATCATGTACCTATGAAAGTTATGCATGTATGATCTGTTTGGCGAAGAGATTCACCCTAATGCACATTATTGGCCAACATATGCTATGTAGACTAATGTGTGTAGACTAAGGGTTTGTATAAATGTATGTATTAGTAAGTATTGAGTAAATGGTGTTGTAGATTAGCATTGAGATTGGATTCTCAACTAATTTGATGATGTATATGATTACCTCCATGCTTGTTATATTTGAATTGATTACCTTATGTTTGAAATACTCGTGTATGGTTAACTGCTTATGATGTATGTTATAACATGCTAATAACATGTTGGAATTACTTATATTTCAATTCTGTCTCTCTCATATGATTATTGATTTAGATTACAAGTGTTTGGGGCTATACTCTAGTCCAGGCAGTCGGTAACAGATTTGAATTCGTGGTTGGATTCTATTCACCACGAAGGACGCGTTGACGAACCCGAGTCGTGCTTTGGTTGACGGTAGTGGTTAGGCCACACGAGGTGTTTATACACTTCATGTCGTTCAGCTTGAGGTGCGCTCGTGCTAGTCGAGCTCGTCAAGTAACCCGACTGACCATTGTATGTTCACCTTGTATTGGTCATAACTGCTTGAACCTAAGGTACTGAACTTACCAGTGATAACCCTGATAACCGTGGTACCTTGATCCACTAAGACTCATGAGCCGGGCATGGTGGTATGAGACACCGTGGTCGAGCTGCTGGCCTACGTTGGGTCCACGAGCCTCCCCGTAGTGACCAGTGAGAAACCCAGACTCATGAGCCGATTATGGTGGTATGAGACACTATATTCAAGCTGTCGGCCTACACTAATAAGGTGATGGGGGAGCTGTGCAACGAGTGTGTGCAATAGCCCTGACAGCCCTTTGTAGTGACCTCGAGCGTACTCTGAGTCTACGTGAGGCGACGACCCTTCCGTAGCAACAAGAGTACAACTAGGCCTGTATTGATAAGGTGATGGGGGAGTTGAGCAACGAGTGAGTGCGACAGCCCTGATAGCCCTTGCAGTGACCTAGAAATATATCATCGTATGAGATTACTAGGAGTGATGACCCTAGACAGGATCCTTGTTGGGAATGATATAAGGGAAGTACCCTAGTTTCCCAATCCTTCTGTATGAAAAGGACTAATAACAACTCGGTAATCATATTCATATCGCACTGCATGTGCCTGGAAGATGTGAAGCACTAAGGGAAGAAATTATGCCGCGGATGTAAGATGGTGTCGCATGAGGGAGTATGTTGGCGAGGGCATACATCATGTCATTTCATCCTTGCAGTAATTACAGTATTTAGGAATGTTTAATTTGCTTGCTTTATTATTATCGCTTGATTGATTTGATAACATATTAACCTTTGCTCTATGATTCCACTAAGTTGGCCACTCACTCCCACGTTATGGGACTGTGTTCTGGACACCCACCAGACCCTGGTGTAGTTTCAGATGATGGCACGGCCTGCGAGGCGGAGCCAGACTTCGAGGATGATGAGAAGGCATTCTCCTATATGCAGTATTCAGGCAGGTCTTCTTAGACCGTGTTCTGATCAACGAGATTACAGGGAGGTTGATTAGACGCCATGACATTTGTCATTTTATATTTTTGGAGCACTCATGTATATTCTTTTTGATCATTTTTGGAGTATACATGTATATGTTTAACCTGGTAACATGTTCACACTCTGAAGACTTACAACAGTTCATATATTTTATATATCTATCACATTCTTCCGCTTGCTAATTTAACTCTTTGGAGTATGATATGCTGTTTTGGCTTAATCCACTTCATGTTTTATGCACTATAACAGCCGACATTCATTCATCATTGAAAATGTTGCATAAGTGATGTTCTGGAACTCGGGAGTGGAGTTTATCCTTGACTCCCGATTTTCGGGATGTTACAAGAGACCTATAGAGTTAGACTTTAATAGCTCCTTGAGTAGATCAATTATATTTTCAGTGAATGAATTTCAGTTTTGAAAATCAAAGTTGACATGACTACCTTTAGGTTTTTGAAAAGTCCTTGAATTTTTGGAAAAATCTTGATAAGTATTCTTTTCTTTTGAGATTGAAGACTCTCCTTTTACAATTTTAGGAGCAATGTTCTTTTGTTTAGGAGATGTATTCTTATCATAGCCCAACCCGGATCGATTGTCACATTTTCTTAATCCGGATAATAATTTTTCCAATTTAGGATCACCTTGGGCATATCTCCATGTGTCTTTCAAACTCAGAAGAGAAGCTACCTCATTTTTGAGTTTCTCATTTTCGGATCTCAAATCTTCAATTTTGGAGGTTTTGAAATCTAAATCACATTTGGTCTTTTCAAAAGAATCGAAAATATGAGACTTTTCTAAAACGAGAGACTCATAATCTTCCTTAAGCTTAGAAAATTTTTCTATTTGTAATTGAAGCTTGACGGTAATTTTACAACTCTCCTTATAAAGGGCATTATAAGCATTCTGAAGATCATCTTCATTATCGCAATCACTATTCAGATTTTCTTCACTGGATATATCATCATTATTTGAAAAAGTGATCTTGGCTAGAGTCATAAGGGCTTTAACATCATCACTCGACTCGGTTTCAAAATCTTCTAATTTAGAATAGGATTCAGAATCAGACGATTCATCCCAAGTAGCCATCATGCTTTTCCTTTTTGATTTGTCATTTTTAGGACATTTGTTAGCTAAGTGCCCATACTCTTGACAGTTGTAACATTGACTATCTTTTAAAGATTTTCGACCTCTAAGTTTAGATCGTCTCTTATCATTTGACTTTTGAAAATTAACTTTTTTCTTGCTTTTGAAAATTTTATAAAACTTTTTTACTAAAAGCGCCATATCATCTTCGAAATTTTCTAAGTCCAAAGTGCTTTCTTGTGAAACATTTGATGATTTGAGAGCAATTGATTTTCCTTTAGGAGCTTTAAAGGACAACTCATAGGTTTGTAATGAACCAAATAGTTCTTCAACCCTCATGGTATCCGTATCACGAAGTTCCTGAATCGTGGTTACTTTAGAATTGAACCGTTCAGGAAGTGAGCATAGTACTTTGCGCACACTTTACTTTCTGGGATTCTATCACCAAGACCTTACATAGAGTTCACAATGTCATTCAATCTAGTGTAGAAGTCCATAAACATCTCATTCTCCTCCATATGAATTTCTTCAAATTTAGTTGTGAGGAGTTGGACTTTAGATTTCTTGACAATTGATGTACCCTCGTGTGTCATTTCTAATACATCTCATGCTTGTTTTGCATTTTCACAAGAGATGATTCTTTTGAATTCGTCTGGTGATAATGCATAAGTAATTGCATTTAGTGCTTTTGCATTGGCACTACTCTCACTTTTCTGAAGTGTGGTCCAAAGAGAATAAACTGTTACTTTCATTGATTTTGAACCATCGTCATTAGTTACTTCAGTGATAGGAGGGTTTCGTTCATTCACTGTGGCCAGCCACACACTTTCATCCAAGGATTTGAGGAAGATCCTCATCCTGACTTTCAAATAGGCATAGTTTGTGCCATTAAAGGGTGGTGGCCTAGTGACTGATATGCTATCAAAATTTGACATCTTAATATAGCTTAGATCGTTAGCTCAGGAAATAAATCCAATAAATAAACAATAAGCACGAGCTATTAGGCTCTGATACCACTTGAAAGGGCCTAGCTATATGCCCTAGAGGGGGGAGGGGGGGTGAATAGGGCAATACCAAATAAAATTAAAAACAGCAGAATAATAAAAGAAATAAAGCACAATGCTGAATTAAAAGTAATCTCAATAACCTAGAATTAAGAGAATGATACTATATCAGTTCTAAGGACAACCTTACACCAAAAACCAAAGGTTTAAGGTAGGACAACCTTATTTTTAGAACGTTCTTTGTATCTCAAACCAATGACAAATAAAAAGCAAGGAAACTAAAATAACTTGTAGAAATAAATCCTAAGTTATTACAACATTCCCACACTTGCTTGAAATAAAATGATTACAATATTCATACACAAATACAATCCATAAAACTGAATGAATAAAGGAATGAAAGAATAAAGCACATCCCCAACACAATGATATATAGTGGTTCGCCTGTGTGTACACCAACTGTTATCCAACAGCCACACAAAATGTTATTCCACTCCTAATATCCTCACACAGGGGATATTAGCATGCACTATCAAAATAGGTTTCACAGGTTTACCTAAAACCTTCACAATTGTGTCTTTTTATCTCGGGCTTACACAATCCAAAAATCCACGTAATTTGAGTTTTCTGGCTCTCCTCAGATAACCAAAACAATGAGATTTTTCTGGCAAATCTCAAACACAACCAAAGAATGTAAATTACACAAATGTACAATATCCGAATCTCCTTTTGAAGTAGCCCGGTAGAACCAATCGGAGTAGAAGTTCGATTCAACGTTCAAAGTCCAATACTCACTTTAAGAATGGTTCTAAGTCTAATTGATTTTAAATCAAAAGGGCTAGTTCTATTTGATTTTGAATCCAAGAAGAAGGAATATCAGAAATTCCCCTTTTCAAATAAGATTGGAATGAAGATCAAAATCAAATAATAAATAAGCTAGCAAAAGGAATATTAAATGAGCACAAAGTAGCTTACAAACAAACACGAACTTATCTCAGAGTATAGCCTAAAGATTGCTTGAATTGAGTTGAATTGAATTGAAAAACTCTGAAGTTCGTGATCTAATTATAGCCTGAAAGATCCCATCTACGACTGGTCTTAGGATCCTAGGACTGGTCGTAGCTTCAAAGATTTTCAAAGATTTTCACGGGATAAGGATTAGTTGTTCCACGAATGGTCCTGGGTAGCCTACGACCGATCATGGGCCACTTACGACTGGTCGTGGGTTACCTACGACTGGTCGTAGGACCCCCAGATTAGTTGCTAGAGTTTGAGTCGTAGGGCTAAGACCGGTTGAAGGATAAATTGTACAGCTCACAGGACTGGTCGAAGGATGTCCAAGACTGGTCGTAAGACAACCAGAAAAATCCAAAAATCTTCAACAACCTAGGACTGGTCCTGAAAAACTTAAGACTGGTCGTAGCAGAGCTAGGACTGGTCTTGAAGTCCCTAGGACTGGTCTTAGAACAGCCTGAACAAGTATATTAAAATATACGAATTATGTATCTAGAATGACCTACAGTAAAGCCCATCCTAAGGTCAAAGAAGCCTTAAAAGTGAGATGGATATTGATAGTCTGTACACTCAGATGACCCTTAAGAGAAGCTTGAGAATTTATGAATCTTATTGTAGGCCTTCTTGAGCTTGATCCTTTCTTGACTTGACAAAGTCTTCTTCTATACTTTTACTTGTTTGAATCTTGAACATGCATACTTGGAGACTTTTATTCTTGAATTCTTCATCCATGACGTGAAACTTTCTTCATTTAAGTTCTTGTCTTGAAATACGATGTCTTGAAGCAATGAATAGTCTCAAACATGAAACACAAGATATACGAGACATAGATATAAGTTTTGGCACCACAAAATTTGATAACCAAAGGGATATGAAATCATAACACTTACAGAAGCCAACTTCATTTTAACAAAAAGGGTGAAATTTTAGATGTAGGCTTCTCACACTATTTATCAACCACCAAAATTTGTCAAACCATTCACCTATCTTGACTACACATTTCTCCCAAAATTGGGCCCCGATCATTGAACGTGGATTGTTAATTAAGATCAAATCCGTATGTGCATCCACTAGGAGTATTTTTAAGATAAGCTAACTAAAGCCTCATACCAACTCCATATTTGGCCTCGTAGCCCAACACGACTTGCTTAGAATGATGGATGGAGTGGATTACTTATAAATTTCATGATGGACCCACATTATATCAACAAATAGCCCATGCATGCATCCAATCTACCCTCATGTACAGATCATGTGCTCCACCTGATTAATGAATCTGCCTCATTTTTAACCCCATGTCCTAACATGATAAAGAGAAACAAATCGATGAAGTGGACCTTTCAAAACCCATCATAAATGGACCTCACCAGATCCAGTAACCGAACCAAGTTCGACATTCCCACTTTGCACGAGATAACAACATTTGAGAAACACGTTCGCGAGATAATCATCCACCGAAAAAACTCCCTAGCTCATCTAGTAGATCTAAACCATCCAAATCCCATCAGGGAGAATTCTAACGCCAACTTGAAATTCCATGGGAGTTGAGAAAGCCCATGACGCCGGAATCGCAATTTCTTTTGAATTCAGGTTGTAATCACCGTGTGGAAAACACATTCGCACGTTTGGTGGAACCCACCAAAGAAAAAGATATGGATCCTTGATCACAGCCTCTTCTAAGCTCCATTCTGTCCATTTGATCCATCTGGAAGAGGCAGCATGGAGGAGCATGGATTGGAGAATGATCTGTCATTAAAACACATATCATCTTCCTCGTTACACGTTAATCGTTTAAGAATCCAATCCATTTATATAATGGCCCACTTAAATGGAAAATCTCCTTCTAAACATTAGAAGAAAGAAGATAGCATTAAGGGTCACAAATCTAGATCAATACCTAAGAAAAAGCAACGGAGTTTGCATAAGAAAACTAGCGCAAGGCACTATTACATTGGACTGGGACTCCCTCTCTCACTAGAATTACGTCTGATATATATATATATAACCCATCATGAATGATTGAGAGAACTGTTTAGTGGTAGCAAGAGAATTAGAGAGAGAGAGAGGAAGAATGGAAGAAGAAATAAGAGAGAGACTCCTCTCAGGAATTGTTGCAATACCAGGTGCTAAATCCTACAACGAAAGCTATGTCCATGCCCACCAGAATCCGATAAGAGTTGGATTTGATTAGGGACGATCTTGGACAGTCAGCCAGCAAATAAGAAAAGGAGAAGAAGAAAGAAATAAGAGAGAAAAAAAGAGAGACACGAGCGGGAGAGAGAAGAAGGAAGTGTGAAGGCCGTCACTTCGGTTCAGCTCCAACAAAGAAGAGGAGACCGTGTATAGCTACATGCTAGCTCGATTCAAAATCTAACTTTTCTTTTTCTCTTTTCTTCCCTCATCTTTTCAAATTCGATTTATCTCCCAACAATAGAATTTTATTTACAACAAACCAAGTCAATTCGATGATAGGATGGGCCAAAACATGATAAGTTAGAAACTTATCAACTTAGGAAACACGTAACTCACCTAAGGTACAGTTTAAGTTGAGTTTTCCTCAACCCTAATCTGACATCTAACTTAATCAATTCAAATCAGGTGGATTATAATAGAATCTGATCTTAAAATATGCCTCTTAGCATTTAACTCAGTAAGAGACGATACCACAACCCGAGGTAAGGGAATCCTTTAAGCTTACTTTGATTTAAGTTGATATGATCTTGCCTTTTCACATGCTCTCATGTTACTATGATTCTCTCCCTGCAATTGTTTAATTTACCACCAACCATTATATACCCATTGAGATTATGTATGATGTTAATTACGAGTAATCTTCATTATTTTTATGTGGGGCGATAGATACAATCCTTGCCCTTTCCTTTATAAATTTTGTTGAGTTAGCTGTTGAGAGTCAAATATTATATATTATCCCCCATTTATTTCTCAGTTTTACAAACATATTATGTCTTAATGATATATTTTACATGTATTTGTAATGCAAGATGAATTTAAGAGCTTAGATTAAAAAGAATGCTAAAAGCATGGATTTAATGCTCAAGAATCATCAAGCAAAGAATGGATCTTTGGAGACCAAGATGGAAGATTTCAAACCCCAAGATTCAAGAAAATCAAGTGGAAAAGAAAGGAAGTGCAAAAATTAATGCAGAAATTGGAGTAGAAATTCACAGGATTTGACCTTAGATGTCATCGAACAGAGTTGTTCGATGACATCAAAGGGTGTTGTTCGATGACATCGAAGGTTGGTCGATGACATCGAGAAATTACAGAAAAATCGAGTTGGTTGCTCGACATATTGGGTGCTCTTTTCGATCCATCGAAAATATATTTGATGACATCGAAGGAAGGGGTTCAATGACATTAAAGTCTCCTTAATGGCATCGAATTTATTGAAGAATTTAAAGCAACTCCCTAGACTATTTTAGGAACATTTTCATTGACATCGAAGACTGCTCGATGACATTGAAGCCAGTCTGTCAATGACATCGAAGGTTGTTCGATGAAATCAAACGGGTTATGCGGAATGCGTAAATTTGATCCGGTTTTCTGATTTTATGAAACTTTGCCTATAAATAGGGGTTCGTAAGAACTTTTTAGGATATCTAGGGTTTGGAGGAGCAGAGCAAAAGGGTAGAGCTACTTCTCAAGAGTGTTTCTTCTCTTCTCCTTAATTTTTAATGCTTTCTTCTAGGGTTTTTAGTTCAGTCATGTCTGTGGTTAGATAGATCCCTTAGCTAGGGCTAAGGGGTGAAGCTTGTAGCATGTTTGAAATGTTTTACTTATTTGATTCTTATTATTGTTGAACTCCTTTAATTCTAGTTTAATAGTTAAGGAATACTTTTAGTGTTTAATGGTTTGTTGTGACTGAAATTACAATAGATCTGCAATAGTTTGAAGTATTTTCTTTTTCTGTTCGGAGTTTGTGGAAATAGGAAATCCCGTTTTTCTCCATCATCCCTTAGGCATGGCTAAGTGATGGAATCTCTTCTATTCTTCACAAATCTCCCATGATAGTTGTTAGATCGGTATATCATGTTCTCTACCATTGTTTCCTGGGTATGGTCAGGTGATTAAATCACTTCCATTCTTCACAACGTTCATCCGTTGAGAATTAGGTCAATGGAGATTCGGACGTGATCTTATTAAATATCTTCTAATTGGATAGGATAGGACTCTGATTCCAATTGTGTGAGTTGAATCGAATGAGGAAACATCCTAATAGCTGCAAGTGGATCCCCAGAATCCCTAGTTCCCACTTTTAGATTACTTGTGTTTCTTAATAAACACTTCACAATTACTCTCTCTATTTTCCTGATTTAGGTTAGATCTTTTTCTAGTTTTGATTTTAATTACTTTCAGAATAGAGACACAAGATTAGTCCCAGTGGATTTGACCTTGGTCTCACTGAGATTATTACAACATCGCGACCCTACACTTGAGGTCGTGAACAAGTTCTTGGCGTCGTTGCTGGGGAGTAATGATTGTGTTTTTTCTAAGATTAACTAGTTTTGGAATTAGGTTAAGATTAGGGTTTTTATATTTTATATTTTTAGGATCAAATTTTTCTGTTTTATTTTAGAAACTAACTTTTCTTTCTAATTCTAGGTTTAAAAATTTTCCTAATTTATTTTTAGAAACTAACTATTTCTCTTTTTAGAAACTTTTTATTTTATTATTTTTAGAAACTTTCCTTTTTCATTTTTAGAAACTAATTTACTTTCCTAATTTAGTTTTAAAAACTTTATAATTTTATAATTTCTATTTTTAGAAACTAACTTGTTTTGTTTTATTTTGCAGGATCTTAATTAGGAACTTCTAATTTGGTAACTTCTTTCTAATTCCCTCTCTCTTTCTATTTTTAGATTTCCCTTCTCTCTTTTAGGTTTAGGTTAGAATTTGAAATGGAAGACTAAGAGTGTTTCATTCCCAAGTGGGTCTGTGACAACACTCAACATCTTTTAAGTGAAGGAGAATTGGTTGAGGGGTTATCTATCCATTACAGGATTAGACGACGCTCGAGATCCTTAGAGTTAATTGAAGTGATGACTACAAATCAACCAGTCAATTAACCTGGAAGACAACCTCAACCCCTAGGGTTGAGGAAGTCTAGGATGAGAATGAGGTGCATCAAGCACCCTCGCCTCGTACTTTATGGGATTATTTACAACCGACAAGGGTGAGCACGCCCTCATGCATGGTTTTTTCAGAAAATATGAGACACATGGATATCAAGCCAGGGGTGATTCAACTCCTTTCAAAATTTCATGGTCTTGAATATGAAAGTCCATATTTGCACTTGAAAGAGTTTGATGAGATTATTGCCACTTTATATTTTCCAAACATATTTTTTCCACATCATTAAACGAACACCCTTAGAAAGTCAATCATAAATTTCGCTCGAAAGGAGGATGAAACATTCTTCCAATGTTGGGAGCGGTTCAAGGATCTTGTTAGTTCATGCCCACAACACGGTTTTAAAATATGGCGCATTACACACTTTTTTTAGAATAGACTGACATCTTCCATGTGCCAATTGGTCGAGACAATGTGTAATGGGGAATTCATGAATAAAAATGTTGATGATGTGTGAGACTACTTGTACAGACTTGCTGAAAATGCATAATTATGGGACACCTACCCGAAATCAAGTACCACTTCTAAGCCCACTTAATTAAAGGAGAGGGGCGAGTTATACCTTCTGAAAGAGGATGATGATATTAGTACTAACTTGTCCAATCTCATAAGGAAATTTGAGGCCATGGAACTAAAGATGGATAGGGTTAAGGAAACTATTTGCAGTATTGTACTTGCAACATTCACACAA
Organism: Magnolia kwangsiensis; assembly: GCA_037074715.1. Lineage (NCBI taxonomy): Eukaryota > Viridiplantae > Streptophyta > Magnoliopsida > Magnoliales > Magnoliaceae > Magnolia > Magnolia kwangsiensis. The sequence goes on from CM073571.1 coordinate 165,925,925, forward strand.
CTGAATATTGTCCAACAATACCTACCTTTCAAGTGGTGTTGAATGAGCAATCTAATACCGTGAACAATTACCAAAGACCTTTCATTGGACCTACCTCCAATACATACAATCCTAATTGGAGAAATCATCCAAACTTTAGTTGGAGGAATGGACAAACTATTACCCCTCGAGGTTTCTTTAATCAATTTCCAAATCAATTGAAACCTTAAGAAGAACCGGTTTAAAATTCCACACAAACTCAAGAGCTTACTCAAGCAATACGATGTAACATCCCGAAAATCGGGGGGGGTCGAGCAAAAACCCAACTCCCGAGTTCCAAAATGTTATTTATGCAACATAGATATGTATGATTGAATGTTGTCTGTGATAATGTATTAGACATGAGTGAGATTAAGCTAGAACCGCATATCATACTCCAGAGACAGTTAAATTAACCAGCGGAAGTCTGTAATAGTATGTATAACATATATAAACTGTTGTATGTCTCCAGAGTGTGAACATGTTACCAGGTTATACATATACATGTATACTCCAAAAGTAGATGAAACGAATATACATGAGTGCGCTAAAAATATAAAATGACAAATGTCAAAGTATCTAATCAACCTCCCTGTAGTCCCGTCGATCAGAACACGCATAAAGGAGGGAATCCTCCTCATCATCATCAAGTCCGGCTCTGCCTCACAGGCCGCGCCATCATCTGCAATCACAAAAAGGTCTGGTGGGTGTCCGGAACACCGTCCCGTAACGTGGGAGTGAGTAGCTAACTCAGTGGAATAATAGAGCAAGGATTAACATGTTCTCAAATCAATCATGCGATAATAGTAAAGCAATAAATCAAACAATCCTAATACTGTTGTTAATGCAATTATGACATGACGTGATGTATGCCCTCACCGACGATCACCCTCATACGGCAACATCTTACGACCGCGGCATGCCACACTCCCTAGAGTGCTCCACATCTTCCAGGCACATGCAATGCTATGGTGATATGATTACCAAGTTGTTATTAATCCATTCAAACAGCAGGATTGGGAAACTAAGGTACTTCCCTTGTATCAATCCCAACACGGATCCTGTCTAGGGTCGTCACTCCTAGTAATCTCATACGATGTACATTTCGTAGGTCGCTGCAAGGGCTGCCAGGGCTGTTGCACGCACTCGTTGCTCCGCTCCCCCATCACCTTATCAATACAGGCCTACTGTACTCTACTGCACGGAAGGGTCGTCGCCTCCCGTGAACTCAGAATACGCTCGCGGTCACTACAAAGGGCTGCCAGGGCTGTTGCTCGCACTCGTTGCACCGCTCCCCCATCACCTTATCAGTGTAGGCCGACAGCAAGAATATAGTGTCCCATACCACCATAATCTGCTCACGAGTCATAGGTGCTCACTGGTCACTACGGGGAGGTTTGTGGCCCCAGCGTAGGCCGACAGCTCGACCACGGTGTCCCATACCACCATGCCCGGCTCATGAGTCTTTATGGATCAAGGTACCATGGTTAACAGGGTTTACAATGGTAAGTTCAGTACCCTAGGTTCAAGCAGTTATGATACATACAAGGTGAACAAACATCGGCCAGTCGGGTTACTTGACGGGCTCGACTAGTGCGATCGCATCTCGAATTGAACGACATGAAGTGCGTGAAACACTTCGCGTGGCCTAACCACTGCCGCCAACTCTCAACACGAATCACATTCATCGACGCGTCGTTCGTGGCTATGACCAGTCAGCCACGAATTCGCTCGGTTACCGACTGCCTGGACTAAGTCAAGTCCCACACATCTATGGAATTACATTAACACTATACAAAGGTGTTGGAATTGAAATACATCATGTGAGCATGTTAGCACATGTTATAACATTCAACTTAAGCAAATCTTCAAGGCATACTTCCCATGCATATTCAACTTAAGCAAATCCTCAAGCACATACATTCCATGCATGTAATGAAATCATGCATTTTGTCAACATGTAGAAAATCATTTAGGTCAGCATAATAATTGAAAAATCAATCACAAACTATCAAATAACATCATTTAATTCAATACATACTAATACAAGCATTTATACAAACACATACACTACACACTTAAGTCTACATATAGTATGTCGACCCAAAGTGCGCAACTAGGCGAATCTCTTCGCCAAACTAATTATGCACGCATTCCTAACTTCCTAATGCGACAACAAACCATGTCAATCACATCAGCAAAATATGAATGTAAACGGTACTTCCTACAAATGACTAAAATGCCCTAAATCTCATATTCTTCGTTAGCTTACGAAACGGGAAACGGAGAGCATTTTGTACATGTCAAACGGCGATGCCGTCAAGAATCTACTATTAAACGACATTGAAAGCTTTGGAAACAGTCAATCAAAGCGTCTAATATCCGCACCTTATGTCTTGTAGACTCGAGAATTGAAACGGAGCGTATACGCTTCGTCTACGGCGAGTAAGGAGCCTAATACACAAGATCCATAAGCTACATCGCTATGGAAACAAGGGAGACTCAAATCAACAACTATTTAGGGTTTTTACTTACCTAGGATCGCGGTGGAATCACCGGGAAAGCGGTAGAGGTGTGTTGCTTAAGCACGTGCAACGCGTAGTACAAGTGGCAGGAAGAACTCTCCCACACTCTCACAATCTCCCACCTTTTTCTCTCTCCCAAGCTAGGGCTTCTCTCAAATTCGGATGGGAGAGAGGAGTGAGGGTTTCAACCCCTTTTATAGCCAACAACATGCCCAAAATAGGCTTGGGAACAATGTTTACTTGGTGCCTAACCAAATCGGGGCCGTTTCGGTCCAAAAGGGCATTTCTGGAGGTCCCCTGGCCAAATGCGGTCGGACTTAAGCTCGTGCATACTGGATCTAGCACGCATCCAGATTTCAGGCCGGTAGGGTTCCCAGATCGCACGTGGCGGCCCAGTTTCAGTTTAACGGTCACCGCACCAAGATCAGGCCTATAAGTCTCGTGATATGTAATAGAAATTTTTCCTGATCCAAGGGTGTAATTTGGCTGTATTCTGACGGTCAGAATGCTTAATACTGATGCGTCAAATTTGTGTGCCAGATTTGAATTTGAAATTCCAACTATGTCCCTATTCACACTCTCTTCGGTCCGGGCTCAATGAAATAGCCTGTGATCGTCAGTTGGACTTGATATTCGAAACGATTGCCAAGCCCAGCTAAGTGGTCATAACGGTCTAAGATGGTAGGCATCTGACTTACGACGCGCGGTCTAGATCGAATACAAAGTTTCAAGGAGGTCCCGAGAACAAACCGGCTTAGAGTTTGATCCGAGGCTTTAGAGCATTATAGCACCCTTGGTTCCACTCGCTTTGGGCCTTGTAGAACGTATTTAAAGCGATCAGGGACCATTTCCCAGCTATTCTAACGTTGCACTAGCTAACTTAGTCATATTTTCTAAAGGAATTGATTCTAAGTGGTTTCTTTGGCTATGGAATTGGGTTCTAAGCAATTTTCCAGGTGTTTCAATTGACCCATTGCCTAAGGACGTCAAATCTCAGATTGGTCAAAATCCGGGGTGTTACAATCTACCCCCCTTAAAACACAATGTCATCCCCGACATTGGCGAAGGGCAAGGAGTACCTAGAGGGACTTTAGTATTGACATTCTAAGGAAGGTTCAAATCCTACTTAATAACCTAACCGTACATATAACCTAAATCAAATGTTTCGATCTTGGGCCAGTGGGGAAGAGCCTAACCACGCTTCCGCTGCGCCACTTTGATCGAACGGGAGCGTTGACTAACCTAACCGGATTGGACTCCATACGTTCTACCCCCCTTAAAACTTAGTTTTACTTAAATTCAAGAATCTATGCATCGCTCCGTATATCGGAACGAGGTGCAACTTAGGGGCTATCCTTAACCTAAAATGGAAACAGCCTTTCTCTATATGGTCTTCCTTGCTAATGATGCGTTCTATGGCATTGGTACCTATGATCATAGAGATGAGCCTAATCTCTATTATGATTGAATTCAGGGGCAGGTATGAGTTGGTGGCAAGATGTCTAATTCTCTACTGGCTTTAAGTCCTCGCCATTTTCCAAAGACAATGTGATCCTGTTTAGTTGTAAATGGTTGGGCCATCACAGAAGAAAGGTTGTATAGTGGGTCTAAGCCGGATACGTTGAACCTTCTGTCTAATCAGGACAGAAAATGCGTTGTATCAGTTCTTAATCCGAGTCGACGCCGATCCTCTGCTTGATCAGGGCATTGGATTTATTGGTAACCACTAGGATTAAGAAGTCGATTCAAACCGCGAATACATCGCTTACATGTAGTTCCTTTATTCCGCATTCCCGAATGCAATAAGTCCTTGGGGAAGGCAATTCTAAGGGGTGTGCTAGTACATTCTAAGTTCAATCTGAGGGAGTTATAAATGTTCCCTTAGAGTGTATGGTTCCTTCCTATGGGCAACAACAGAAGTCTATAAGCCATAAAGGAATCTACCGAAGGAAGGGAGTCCCATTCCAACCAAATCTAACCTACTATCCCTTAACATATATAGGCCTTACACTGCCTAAGACAACTAGTAGCCTAGTCTGTAACTCTGTAGCTATAATCCCAAGCCTAAGATTATACAGTAAATGGCTTTCTATTCCATTTCTACTACAGGGAATTCTTCTATCGCTTAGGGTCAAGATTTGTCTAACTGGAATTGGATTTCTTATGTCATCAGACCCTTCAAATCTAGGAGTGCTAACACTAGAACCAAAACACCTAGAGCCTATGTGGTCGGTAGCGCTTAGTGGTATTAAATGGAACTGCATTCCTAGTCCCATGGCAGGATTGGATGTGGTATGCTTGGTAGGAGGGTGGGTGGGGATAAAAATTAATTTGTAGGCTGGATCTCAGGGAGTTATAATACTCCCAATCTAGGGACAATATTTTATAGCAAAATGAAACAACATGCATTCCATTCGACAAATTTTGGCTATATTAAGCCCAAACCACAACACAAACACATTTTTCTACCTAACAACAAAACAACACAGAAATTTCAAACAGTAGTCAAACAAGCTAAAGGGCAACGACATAGATGCCTGATTCTACCAAAGGACTTCTACCAGGGTCCCGACTGACCTTCTTGAATACTATCAAGTTCAATACTGTCAGTTGCCCATTAGAGCTCTATCGGCCATGTGTTTTCAATACTTCTCAAACGGAGAAAGTTGAGAAATGGGATTTGAGGTTAGCATGATTCTGAGACCCAAAAAGGGGGTAAAGGCTCAAATAAAAGGGACATGAGAGAGAGAACGATGGAAAGGGAGGAAAAAGGCTGAAACAGCCTTAACAATAGCCATGGAAAATGGAGGAAATGCGAAGAAATGGTCGCCCAAAGGGACAGAATGAAATCTAGACGTTGTAGAGGGATGCTTCAAGCTTCCCTAGGATGTATTTTCAGAAAGAAATGAAAATGAAAAAGGGGAATGGAGCACCTCACGATTTCAGCTCGATTTTGGGGTTTTAGGAGCTCCAACGGATGAAATCTTCAAGAGGGAGGGCTGCCAACTTCAAAGGAATGACGAAGGGTGGTCGTTTTTGGCAGGGAATGGATCTAGGGTGGTTTGGAATCATGAATTTTTGGGATAGGGCAGCTGAAAACGAAAATGGGGCTAGGGGAGGGGCTGTTTGTGAAGGAAGTACCCATATTTGGGGTTTTCTTGGGGTGGGAGGTGCATAGGGGTGATGTGGACCCTGTTTAAGGGGGTGCGCCCGAAGGACGGCCCCATCGGAGCTCGCCGGCCGGCGATGCATCGCCGAACCGGCGATGGCATCGCCGGTGAAGTTGTAAACTAGCCTCTGAGGCCATATGGGATGGATTCCTCTTGCCCTAGGGATTCCAAAAAGGTATGGTGCACACTCTAGTTCATTGTAGATTGCCCTAGGGAGGCCAATACATTTTTAACATCCATTCGAGGATTTTTGGATCCAATCTTCAATCCCGAATACAAAACCCTATCATGCAGCATATGATTTTGGGGTAGAAGGATCTAGTACATCCATTTTAACCATTAGTTGCTAAAGAAAGTGAAGTTAGAATGGCCTTATGGCCATTTTTCATGAAATTTTACTATTCACTGTAAAATTTTGTGAAAGTACTAATTTGTGTTATTTTAATATTAGGTTTGATGCCTAATACGAAATGGATAAGAAATAATTGAAGATTGGGGTGGTGAGAGGAAGAATTTCGGTGAAACGGGGTTTTTAAGCCCTGGCGATTGAATACAGGAGTCGTGGTTGTCCCACGGCCCAAGGATTCACATTAACGGTTTAGAATTGTTCAAAGAATAGCTCAACCCACTTACCTACAACCTAGGAGCTATTCGGGTTGCTCTACGCGACCCTAGATGCGATACGGACTCGATCACGCGATTGAAATGAATAGGCTCCGCCTATTGACGAACCTGGGATCCTAAAAGTGTTTCTAGACCCTTCTCGCACCCACCTAAGTTAAAGGAAGCGACAGCGTACGTCGCGTGACCATAACCCAGGCCCGGTTTAATCCAAATCATGCTCTGATACCATCTGTAACATCCCGAAAATCGGGGGGGGTCGAGCAAAAACCCAACTCCCGAGTTCCAAAATGTTATTTATGCAACATAGATATGTATGATTGAATGTTGTCTGTGATAATGTATTAGACATGAGTGAGATTAAGCTAGAACCGCATATCATACTCCAGAGACAGTTAAATTAACCAGCGAAAGTCTGTAATAGTATGTATAACATATATAAACTGTTGTATGTCTCCAGAGTGTGAACATGTTACCAGGTTATACATATACATGTATACTCCAAAAGTAGATGAAACGAATATACATGAGTGCGCTAAAAATATAAAATGACAAATGTCAAAGTATCTAATCAACCTCCCTGTAGTCCCGTCGATCAGAACACGCATAAAGGAGGGAATCCTCCTCATCATCATCAAGTCCGGCTCTGCCTCACAGGCCGCGCCATCATCTGCAATCACAAAAAGGTCTGGTGGGTGTCCGGAACACCGTCCCGTAACGTGGGAGTGAGTAGCTAACTCAGTGGAATAATAGAGCAAGGATTAACATGTTCTCAAATCAATCATGCGATAATAGTAAAGCAATAAATCAAACAATCCTAATACTGTTGTTAATGCAATTATGACATGACGTGATGTATGCCCTCACCGACGATCACCCTCATACGGCAACATCTTACGACCGCGGCATGCCACACTCCCTAGAGTGCTCCACATCTTCCAGGCACATGCAATGCTATGGTGATATGATTACCAAGTTGTTATTAATCCATTCAAACAGCAGGATTGGGAAACTAAGGTACTTCCCTTGTATCAATCCCAACACGGATCCTGTCTAGGGTCGTCACTCCTAGTAATCTCATACGATGTACATTTCGTAGGTCGCTGCAAGGGCTGCCAGGGCTGTTGCACGCACTCGTTGCTCCGCTCCCCCATCACCTTATCAATACAGGCCTACTGTACTCTACTGCACGGAAGGGTCGTCGCCTCCCGTGAACTCAGAATACGCTCGCGGTCACTACAAAGGGCTGCCAGGGCTGTTGCTCGCACTCGTTGCACCGCTCCCCCATCACCTTATCAGTGTAGGCCGACAGCAAGAATATAGTGTCCCATACCACCATAATCTGCTCACGAGTCATAGGTGCTCACTGGTCACTACGGGGAGGTTTGTGGCCCCAGCGTAGGCCGACAGCTCGACCACGGTGTCCCATACCACCATGCCCGGCTCATGAGTCTTTATGGATCAAGGTACCATGGTTAACAGGGTTTACAATGGTAAGTTCAGTACCCTAGGTTCAAGCAGTTATGATACATACAAGGTGAACAAACATCGGCCAGTCGGGTTACTTGACGGGCTCGACTAGTGCGATCGCATCTCGAATTGAACGACATGAAGTGCGTGAAACACTTCGCGTGGCCTAACCACTGCCGCCAACTCTCAACACGAATCACATTCATCGACGCGTCGTTCGTGGCTATGACCAGTCAGCCACGAATTCGCTCGGTTACCGACTGCCTGGACTAAGTCAAGTCCCACACATCTATGGAATTACATTAACACTATACAAAGGTGTTGGAATTGAAATACATCATGTGAGCATGTTAGCACATGTTATAACATTCAACTTAAGCAAATCTTCAAGGCATACTTCCCATGCATATTCAACTTAAGCAAATCCTCAAGCACATACATTCCATGCATGTAATGAAATCATGCATTTTGTCAACATGTAGAAAATCATTTAGGTCAGCATAATAATTGAAAAATCAATCACAAACTATCAAATAACATCATTTAATTCAATACATACTAATACAAGCATTTATACAAACACATACACTACACACTTAAGTCTACATATAGTATGTCGACCCAAAGTGCGCAACTAGGCGAATCTCTTCGCCAAACTAATTATGCACGCATTCCTAACTTCCTAATGCGACAACAAACCATGTCAATCACATCAGCAAAATATGAATGTAAACGGTACTTCCTACAAATGACTAAAATGCCCTAAATCTCATATTCTTCGTTAGCTTACGAAACGGGAAACGGAGAGCATTTTGTACATGTCAAACGGCGATGCCGTCAAGAATCTACTATTAAACGACATTGAAAGCTTTGGAAACAGTCAATCAAAGCGTCTAATATCCGCACCTTATGTCTTGTAGACTCGAGAATTGAAACGGAGCGTATACGCTTCGTCTACGGCGAGTAAGGAGCCTAATACACAAGATCCATAAGCTACATCGCTATGGAAACAAGGGAGACTCAAATCAACAACTATTTAGGGTTTTTACTTACCTAGGATCGCGGTGGAATCACCGGGAAAGCGGTAGAGGTGTGTTGCTTAAGCACGTGCAACGCGTAGTACAAGTGGCAGGAAGAACTCTCCCACACTCTCACAATCTCCCACCTTTTTCTCTCTCCCAAGCTAGGGCTTCTCTCAAATTCGGATGGGAGAGAGGAGTGAGGGTTTCAACCCCTTTTATAGCCAACAACATGCCCAAAATAGGCTTGGGAACAATGTTTACTTGGTGCCTAACCAAATCGGGGCCGTTTCGGTCCAAAAGGGCATTTCTGGAGGTCCCCTGGCCAAATGCGGTCGGACTTAAGCTCGTGCATACTGGATCTAGCACGCATCCAGATTTCAGGCCGGTAGGGTTCCCAGATCGCACGTGGCGGCCCAGTTTCAGTTTAACGGTCACCGCACCAAGATCAGGCCTATAAGTCTCGTGATATGTAATAGAAATTTTTCCTGATCCAAGGGTGTAATTTGGCTGTATTCTGACGGTCAGAATGCTTAATACTGATGCGTCAAATTTGTGTGCCAGATTTGAATTTGAAATTCCAACTATGTCCCTATTCACACTCTCTTCGGTCCGGGCTCAATGAAATAGCCTGTGATCGTCAGTTGGACTTGATATTCGAAACGATTGCCAAGCCCAGCTAAGTGGTCATAACGGTCTAAGATGGTAGGCATCTGACTTACGACGCGCGGTCTAGATCGAATACAAAGTTTCAAGGAGGTCCCGAGAACAAACCGGCTTAGAGTTTGATCCGAGGCTTTAGAGCATTATAGCACCCTTGGTTCCACTCGCTTTGGGCCTTGTAGAACGTATTTAAAGCGATCAGGGACCATTTCCCAGCTATTCTAACGTTGCACTAGCTAACTTAGTCATATTTTCTAAAGGAATTGATTCTAAGTGGTTTCTTTGGCTATGGAATTGGGTTCTAAGCAATTTTCCAGGTGTTTCAATTGACCCATTGCCTAAGGACGTCAAATCTCAGATTGGTCAAAATCCGGGGTGTTACATACGAGAACTTATAAAATATATGCAAAAGATGGATTCCCGTGTTACGGTTATAGAGGGGGGAATGCTTCCTACTCAACTTCCCCAATCCTAAACCATAATACGAAATAAGTGATTCAAGCTCTTCTAATCAAAATGAGCAAGCTAAGTCTATCACCACTCTTAGGAGTGGGAAGATAACTGACAAATCCATTCCGGTAAGGGCTGAGAAGTCAAAAGACTCAAAATAGGATAATGATGATAGACCTAGCACTGCTTTGTAAGAATTAGAACCGAAACTTTAAGGTAAGCTGATTGCATCATTCCCCCAACAATTGTTGCACCAAAACCTCTTTCTAACTCTCAGCAATTTCTAGAGGTGTTGAAGCAAGTGAAGGTTAATATTCCTCTACTTGATGCTGTAAAATAAATACCTTCATATGCCAAAATTTTAAAAGACTTGTGTACGACTAAAAGATGTCAAAGTATCAAAAAGAAAATTTTTCTGATAGAAAAATTGAGTGCCATCCTAAAGCAAGACGTGCCACAAAAGTACAAAGTTCCCAGTAGCTTGACCATCGCTTACGTAATTGGGAACTATCAGATTGAGCATGCACTTCTTAACTTAGGAGCGAACATAAATCTGACCCGTACTCGATTTATGAGCAACTGGGTCTAGGTGAATTAAAACTCACCCGAACCACATTACAACTTACAGATCGCTTAGTTCGTGTACCGAGAGGGATAATTGAGGATGTGTTGGTCCGGGTTGACAAATTATACTACCTAATAGATTTTATCGTCTTGGATACTCAACCTATCGTGGACATGAACACTCAAATTCCCATCAGTCTTGGTCGCCCATTCCTTGCCACACCAAACACAATCATTAATTGTAGGAATGAAGTCATGAATTTGTCTTTTAAAAATATGACATCGGAGTAAAATATTTTTTTCAATGTGGGCAAACATGTAGAGGATGATGATGATGCCCACGATGTTAACTTGATTGATTTTTTCATAGAAGATAAAACTTTGATGACCTTATCCTCTAACCCTCTAAAGACGTGTTTGGTCCACTCACTTGATTTAGATGATAATATGATTAAGGAGATAGGTGTCATGCTTGATACTGTGCCGCTACTTGAAGTAAACCAGTGAAGGCCACAATTCGAGGAATTGCCCCAAACTGATGCAGTGTCTCTACCATCTAGCCTTAAGGCACCTAAACTTAACCTAAAACCTTTGCCCTCTAATTTGAAATATGTCTATTTAGGTCAAGATGAGACATACTCGATGGTGATTTTATCCCACCTTGAGCAAGAACAGGAGAGTATGCTCATCTCTACTCTCATTGAGCATAAGGAAGCCCATGGATGGTCAATTGCGGATCTTAAGGGAATTGGCCCTTCGATTTGTACTCACCGCATTTATCTAGAGGATAATGTGAAGACCACTCGATGATCACAACATAGATTAAATCCAAACATGAAGGAAGTGGTTAAGGTCGAGGGTCTTAAACTATTAGACGTGGGTATCATATATCTTATATCTGATAGTTAATGGATGAGTCTAACTCAGGTGGTTCCTAAGAAGTCCAGAATCACCATCATATCCAATGCCAATAATGAACTCTTACCAACTAGAGTTACTATGGGTTGGAGAATGTGTATTGACTATTGGAAATTGAATACCGTCACAAGGAAAGACCACTTCCCTTTGCCCTTCTTTGATCAAATATTCGAAAGGCTAGCTGGTCATTCCTATTACTATTTCTTTGATGGGTATTCAAGCAACAACCAAATAGAGACAATCCCTTAAGATTAAGAAAAGACCACATTCACATGTCCTTTTGGCACCTTTGTTTACCGAAGGATGTCATTTGGACTGTGTAATGCCTTTGCTACTTTTCAGCGATGTATGATAAGCTTACTATAACGCATTTAAGACCCCTATTAGAATGTCTCCCTTTAGACTTATCTATGGGAAGGCTTGCCACTTGCATATGGAGTTGGAATATAGAGCTTAATGGGTCATTAAATATTCTTAAAAAATCATTCACACCAGGTCAGAAAGTTCTCTTTTCGGGAAAACTCTGATCTCGTTGGATCGGCCCTTTCGCTATTATTAATGTATATCCTCATGGGGCTGTCGAGATAAAGAATTCTAACAATGGCAATGAATTCAAAGTAAATAGACCTCGACTCAAGCCATTTGTTGAAAAATTCAATCTAAAGGACATGTCCGTACCTCTGAATGATCGTGTTTATCAGGATTGATCTCCTAGTTTGATGAAGGTATAGGTAAGTTTATCGCTTTCTTAGGACTATGGTGGTTTGCTTATACACTATTGAGTTTTGTTCGTGCTAACCCATTTTATGCTGAGATCCGTAGAAAAGCTTCCATTTTCCTTTTTCTAGGTACTATCTTTCCAACACCATCTCCTTTATTTTTGTTGCCTCATTTGCATTTGCATGATTATTTCTTGTACATTGAGGACAATGTAGAATTTTTATGGGGGGTGTGGGTGACCTAATCAGTGTTTTCTCAGTTTTGAGTAAAAATTTTACAAAATTTTTGAGGTTTTGAGTTGAAAACTGTTTGAAAAACAAGAAATTGTATATTTAAGAATACCTTGAGTATGATGAGACAAGAGATTAGATTTCAAATTGTAAGATCTTAATCATCTAAGAAAAAGTTTGAATATCATGTTAATCTAAACCACACGACACGTTCAATTTGCTTTCTTATAATGTGCTTGAGTTTCTAATTGTTAGTATGTGGATCATTGTTAGATATTGAGAATTCAATCTAGCAAATCTTATCCACCTTAAAGATGGAAGACCGGTTAAAAAATAGGAGATTGACAAAGTGGTCATAAAGAATGAAGAATGACAACATCTTTGAGGGGAATGAAAAATGTCTTTGAAAAGAATGTAATATTTGGAAAAAAAAGAGGAATAAATAATGGTGACCGTTGATATAAAATCAAAAAATGAAAAAAGAATGGAAAAGGGGATAGGTTTAGAATCGGTACTTGAGTTTTCAACTAATCTTATTATGATGAACATGGCTAACATTGTGAAACAAAAGTAGTCTTCTAGATTGATTTTAACCAAGCACATATGAAAACTTGATATTTGAACTTTCATTCTGATTTAAGTGATAAAGAACCTACTCGATTGATTGCATAGTTGATTTGGCTCTAATTTTCAAGATCCTAATATCTCACTTAATTCTACTCATTCATACTTGATTGCGCAAAATATTATTTTTTGAAAAAGGATTTCGAACTTGAGATTGGAAATTATTTATCACATATTGTGCTTAGGACTAGAAAAATGTTAGTTGGGAGTTGTTTTGAGGGTCAAATATCACATATTATCCCCCATTTATTTCTTAGTTTTACAAGCATAATATGGCTTAACGGTTTATTTTACACGTGTTTGTGTTGTAAGGTGAATTTAAGAGCTTGGATTGAAAAGAATATTAAAAGCATGGATTTAATGCTTAAGAATCATCAAGAAAAGAATGGATCCTTGGAGACCAAGATGGAAGATTTCAAGACCCCAAGATTCAAGAAAATCAAGTGGAAAATGAATAAAGTGCAAAAATTCATTGGATTTGAGCTTAGATGTCATTGAACAAAACTGTTCAATGACATCGAAGGATGGTCATTGGCATTAAGGAATTACATAAAAATTGAGTTGGCTACTGGGCATATTGGGTGCTCTTTTTAATTCATTGAAGATATGTTCAATGACATCGAAGGAAGGGGTTCGATGACATCGAAGTCTGCTTGATGGCATCGAATTTATTGAAGAATTTGAAGCAACTCGTTGGACTATTTTGGGAACATTTTTATGACATCAAAGGCTGTTCGAAGACATTGAAGCCAACCTGTCGATGACATCGAAACGATTACGCAGAATGCGTAAATTTGATCCGGTTTTGTGATTTTGTGGAACTTTACCTATAAATAGGGGTTCTTAGGCACGTTTTGGGATATATATGGTTTGGAGAAGCAAAGAAAAAGGGTGAAGCCTCTTCCCAAGAGTTTTTATTCTCTTCTCCTTAGTTTGTAATGCTTTCTTCTGGGATTTTTAATTCAATCATGTTTATGGTTGGCTAGATCCCTTAACAAGGGCTAAGGGGTGAAGCCTGTAGCATGTTTTGGATTTTTTTTAAAAATCCTTGTTATTGTTGAACTCTGATTCTAGACTGATATTTAAGGAATACTTTTAGTGTTTAATGGTTTTTTTAGAGTGAAATTACAATGGATTTGCAATAGCTTGAAGTATCTTCTTTTTCTGTTTAGAGTTTGTGAAAGTAAGAGATCCTGTTGTTCTCCAACGTCCCTTGGGCATGGATGGGTGATGGAATCCCTTCTATTCTTCACAAATCTCCCATGATAGTTGTTAGATTGGTATATCCTTTTGTCTACCATTGTCTCCTGGGCATGGTCAATTAATTAAATCACTTTCAATCTTCACAACGTTCATCCGTTGAGAATTAGGTCAATGGAGATTCAGACCTGATCTTATTGCATATCTTCCAATTAGCTAGGATAGGACTCTAATTCCAATTGAGTGCCTTGAATTGAATGAGGAAGCATCCTAATAACTGCAAGGGGATCCCTGGAATCCCTAGTTCCCACTTTTAGATTACTTGAGTTTCTTAATAAAAACTTCACAATTACTCTCTCTACTTTCTTGATTTAGGTTTGATCTTTTCCTAGTTTTAATTCTAATTACTTTCAGAATAGACACACAAGTTTAGTCCATGTGGATTCGACGTCGGTCTCATCGCGACAAACACTTAGGGTTGTGAACATTAGCCCTTGCTACTCTTCTCTTTATTGGTTGGCCATTGCCACTCTCCTCTTTGTTTAGTTACCCATTGCTACTCTCCTCTTTGTTGAGTTAGCCAACAAATCTCTCCTAAGAAAGGGTTGTGTGTCACACAAAGGTGTCTGCACAGAGACGTCCGCACAAACATTTTCGTATAAAGGCATCCGCACAATGGTGGTCTCTGCACAAAGGCATGGCTACACAAATGAGGCCTGCGCACAAGCGGGCGACCGCACAACAAGGTTGGGCACACAATAAACATGTTGAGGGCGCTCACACGTGTGAAAAGTTATAAATACCCCATCATCCCTCTATAATTATTCATTTGAGCAAGATTCAAGTGGAGGAGAGAAAAACCAAACTTCGAAAGAACTCAGGTATCTTTTTCACCTGTTGTGCGAAACACAGCTTATGGGGCACACAACCATGTTGGTGCACAACAAGGCTAGGCGCTCAATGTATGGGGGTGCACAACACCCGTGTGCGCATAACCCTACTAACGCATAGTAGTTGTGGGCGCAAAACTCTCCTATTGACATATCGTTATCCCTTATGGGTGTATAATCACTTCATTTATGTCAGGGACTCATCGATGATCAATCAGAGATTAAAGAAAACCCTAATTTGGTTTCAGGAGCATGAAATTAATTAGAATATATGCTATCCCAGCACATTAATACTGCTATATTGAAGATCATGATACAATCGATATTGAGCATTTAACATTTGTACTATGTTTATGTAAATGTTCTACTTTGGAATCAAAGGAAATAAAGGATGTAAATGAATTTAGAATAAATAAATATTGTGATTGTTCTCTTTATTCTCCTTTTGTAACTATTGAGAGAATGAGTTTCCCCCAAATCGAATGCATTTGTTTCTTGTCGAAATAAAATGGCAACTCTGATGGGGATTTTTGTTTTACTCAATACTAACTTAAGGATTATATTAAGAATTTTCACCACTGTTTGGTGTTGTAAGACGCCAAAATGGCGACTCTCAACGGGAACATCCTTCCTTTCATCTCCAAATTAGAGCATAACCTTATTCAAGTACTAATTCATATCTTCTTTCTATAATTGAACTCAGATTCAAATTAAAAAACTACAATCAATCGATGGCGATTACTCAGAAAAGGACTATTTTCTACTTCACGTCATCAGGTTTTATCGTTGAATATGTCGACCAACAAAATAAGTGTCGCAAAGAAGAACTTATATCAGTCAAGCAAAGGGAATCATGAATTGCTTTTGTGGTCATAACCGCCTCGCTGGTAACATGAGAAGAAAGAGATGACTGGATCGTTGTTACGTGCAGAAGAATAAGAACCCGGAATGTCACTACTGCTAGGGTAAACTCACCACCGGAAAGAATCAAGGGACCGATAACGTGAAACACAGCCATGAAATACCCCAAACTCGCCCCACTGAAAATTTACCCTGAGAAAACTATTGTCCCTTCAACGATATTTGATTTTCCTACTCTGCCTAACAAAGGCGCTCGTTGGACAAAGCAACAAAAAGGCAACTCACTGATGACAGGCTCGCTAATCTCTGCATCACCTCAATCAACTGGCTATGCCAAAAACATAAGGAAATCAGACGAGATTCATCTTTCAGCGACTCCCATTGCATCGATGCATTCTCAGTCAGCCTCAACCATAGCTTCATCAGGAAATGTAGAGGTCGTTGTATATATGGCTGAAACAAATCAGGGACCATCGCCAACCACAGAAGACCGTATGGCTGAGATGGCTCAGGCACAAAAGGCTTCAATGGAAGAGTGTAGGAATCTTCAAGAAGCCCGGGCAACTCTCACAAATAATGTCACTTGAATGACAGCCCCTCCGATGACCGACAACGAAAGAGAACAACATCCTGAGAGATCACAACTTCCGAGGGCAGGATCACTAGGCTCTGCCCCTACATTCAGAGCAATGACTCAAGAAGAAGTGCATCAAGTCATTAAAGAAGCTGTCAGGATAGGAACGGAGCGTGAGAATATCCAAGGGAGGTAGAAGATATCACCTTTCCGAACAATTTCATACACCCGAATTTCCAAAAATTCAATGGTAACGAATCACTGGAAGAACATCTGATGCACTTTATCACTAGCATGAGGAAATTCTCTACATTGCCTCAATATTGTCTTTGATTGTTCGGATCTTCTCTAACAGGCAAATCATTCAGATGGTACTCAAGTTTAGCCCCAGGATTAAAGAGAACCTGGGAGCAGATGCAAGATGCGTTCATGTCAATTTTCTTCTCATTGGAACGCGATGTCAGTATCACAGAATTAACATTAGTACGAAAAAGGGAAGGAGAGCTAGTAGAAAAATTTATAGACAAATGGAAGATGTTGGGAGTTTCTTGCAGGAAATTTCCATAAGAGAAAGAGCAGGTGAAGATATGCTTGAATTTCATGGAGAGAGGGATCGCGTTTGGTCTCACTAGTGCTAATATCAGGACCTTCCATGACCTAGCCACAAAAGCACATGCTCTTAAGCTGATGACTGAGAAGATGTCAGTCTTCAGCTATGAAACAGCCAGAAGAGGGCCTCAGAAATTGATTACAAATGTAATTGATCACGAGAAGAAAGGCACTGATGCAAGAGAAATAAAAGGCAAAAGAACAAAAAGGAAAGAGGATTCAAATCGTCCTAGAGGAAGATTTTATGATAAAAGACCTAGATCATTGAATTCTCATGAGGGTTTTGCGTTTGAGAAAGAAGATGTACTCCCCATGATGAATATATTGTTGAAAGCTGGGACAATCAAATTTCCTCCGTCAAAACATCCTGAAGACTCATCGAAAACAAAAGAAAGAGATTTCTGTCATTATCATCATCTGGTAGGACATCTGATAGAAAACTGTTACACGTTGAAATGTATTATATAGAGAATGATAAATAGGGGCAAGATAATAGTTAGAAGAGAGAGAGAGAGAGAGAGAGAGAGAGAGAGAGAGAGAGAGAGAGAGAGAGAGAGAGAGAGTGAGAGAGAAGAACGACAGTGAATGTGCTTACTTTACAAGAGAATTCTTAGAGAAGAATGAAAGTAGAGCATCAGAAAACAACAGGGAAAGTAGCAATAACGACATTACGATTAAGGAAGAAAGTAGTTAGTCCGGTGAATACAAAGGCAAAAAAACTAACAGTGAAAACAATCAAGGATCACTCTAGTAGCAATAATGTCAAGAAAGAAGAAAAGAAGGAAGCCGAAAAGTGACTTATGACATCGTAAGTCACCTGAAAGGTATACCAGCTCAGTTAAGTGTTTACGATGCCCTAAGATTGTTAGAAGACTCTCGACAAAGTCTGATTAAAGCATTGTCTGATGATGATGTTAGAGAGGCATTGCTGACAAAAATGGAGGATGAAGAGTGCAAGGAACATAAATATTGTATGCCAGTTGTCTCCTTTTCCGATGACGATCTAACTTGAGATAGGGAACACAATAGGCTGCTGATGATTGTAGGACATATTTCGAGAAAATAGGTCAAGTGAATAATGCTTGATAATGGGTCTGTAGTGAATCTATTATGCCGTTAAAAGTACTAAATGAATTAGGATATAAACACTTTAATCTACGCCTTAGTGGAATGATGATATAGGGCTTTAACTAAGATGGGCAGTGTGTACTTGACAAAATTACAATAACATTGGAAATAGAAGACTTAATGTAACATCCCGAAAATCGGGGGTCGAGTAAAAACCCAACTCCCGAGTTTCAAAATGTTATTTATGCAACATAGATATGTATGATTAAATGTTGTCTGTGTTAATGTATTAAACATGAGTGAGATTAAGCCAGAACAGCATATCATACTCCAGAGACAGTTAAATTCACAAGCAGAAGACTGTGATAGTATGTATAACATATATAAACTGTTGTATGTCTCCAGAGTGTGAACATGTTATCAAGTTATATACATACATATATACTCCAAAAGTAAACAAAAAGAATATACATGAGTGCTCTGAAAATATAAAATGACAAGTATCAAGGTATCTAATCAACCTCCCTGTAATCCCGTCAATCAGAACACGCATAAAGGAGAGATCCTCCTCATTATTATCAAGTCCATCTCCACTTCTCAAGCAGGGCCATCATCTGCAACCAAAATAGGGACTGGTGGGTGTCGGAAAACACCATCCCGTAACGTGGGAATGAGTAACTAACTCAATGGAATAATAGAGCAAGGATTAACATGTTCTCAAATTAATCATGCGATAATAGTAAAGCAGTAAATCAAACAATCCTAATACTGTTGTTAATGCAATATGACATGACGTGATGTATGCCCTCACCGACAGTCTCCCTCATACGGCACCATCTTACTACCGCGGCATGCAATCGTCCCTCATGTGCTCCACATCTTCCAGGCACATGCAATCTAATGGTGATATGATTTTCTAGTTATTATTAGTCCATTCAAATAGCAGGATTAGGAAACTAAGGTACTTCCCTTATATCAATCCCAACACAGATCCTGTCTAGGGTCGTCACTCCTAGTAATCTCATACGAAGTATATTTTGTAGGTCGCTGCAAGGGCTACCAGGGTTGTTGCTCGCACTCGTTGCACCGCTCCCCCATCACCTTATCAATACAGGCCTACTGTACTCTCACTGCTAAGGAAGGGTCGTCGCCTCCCGTAGACTCAGAATACGCTCGCGGTCACTACAAAGGGCTGTCAGGGCTGTTACTGGCACTCGTTGCACCGCTCCCCCATCACCTTATCAATGTAGGCCGACAACAAGAATATAGTGTCTCATACCACCATAATCTGCTCACGAGTCATAGGTGCTCACTGGTCACTACGAGGAGGTTTGTGGCCCCATCATAGGCCGACAGCTCGACCACGGTGTCCCATACCACCATGCTCGGCTCATGAGTCTTCGTGGATCAAGGTACCATGGTTAACATGGTTTACAATGGTAAGTTCAGTACCTTAGGTTCAAGCAGTTATGACTCATACAGGGTGAACATAGAACGGCCAGTCGGGTTACTTGACGGGCTCGACTAGCACGATCGCATCTCAAGTCGAACGACATGCAGTGCGTAAAACACTTCGTGTGGCCTAACCACTGCCGCCAACTCCAAAACATGGCTCGCGTTCATCGACGCGTCGTTCGTGACAAAGATAGGCCAACCACGAACTTGCTCGGTTACCGACTGCCTGGACTAGGCATAGTCCCAAACAATGATGAATCCACATCAGCAAATCATGTAAGGGTATTGGAAATGAAATACAACAATGTGAGCATGTTAACACATGTTATAACATACAACTTAAGTGAATCTTCAAGCACATGCATTTCATACATATAATGAAATCTTGCATATAGCTAACATGTAGAAAATCATTTTCATCAGCATATTAATTGAAAAATAAATCTCAAACTAATTCATAACACCATTTAATTCAATACATACTAATACAAACATTTATACAAACACTTAAACTACACACTTAAGTCTACATATAGTATGTCGACTCAAAGTGCGCATTTAGGTGAATCTCTTTGCCAAACTAATTATGCACGCATTCCTAGTATTCTAATGTGACAAGAAGCCATGTCAATCACATCAGCAAAATATGAATGAAAACAGTACTTCCTACAAATGACTAAAATGCCCTAAATCTCATATTCTTCGTCGGTTTACGAAACAGGAAATAGACAGCATGTTGTACATGTCAAACGGCGTTACCGTCGATAATCTACTATTAAACGACATTGAAAGCGTTGGAAACAGTCAATCAAAGCATCTAAAATATGCACCTTTTCTCTTATAGGTGTGGGAATTCGAACGGAGCGTATACGCTTCGTCTACGGCGAATAGACAACCTGATTTACAAGATCCATAAGCTAACATGCTATGGAAATGGAGGAACACTAAATCAGAAAATATCTAGGGTATTTTCTTACCTAAAAATGTGGAGAAATCACTGGTAAAGTGATTGAAGTATGTTGCTTAGGCACTTGCAACAGGTAGCACAAGCGGCAAGGAATTCTCTCCTACTCTCTCTCCCAAACTCTCACCTTTTCTCTCTCCCAATCTAGGATTTTTCTCAATTTCGGATGGGAGAGAGGAGTGAGGGTTTCAACCCCTTTTATAAGCCCAAACGTGCCCAAAATAGGCTTGGGAACAAAGTATACTTAAGGTATATCCAAATCGGGGCTGTTTCGGTCCAAAAGGACATTTCTGGTGGTCCCCTGGCCGAATGCGATCAGACTTAAGTTCGTACATGTCGGATGTCGCTCACATCCCATTTTCAGACCATCAGCGTTCGTAGATCGCACGTGGCGGTTCAGTTTCAGTTCAGCGGTCACTGCACGTAGATCAGGTCTGCAAGTCTCATGATATGAAATAGAAATTTTTCCTGATCCGAGGGTGTAATTTGGTTGAATTCTGACGGTCAGAACGCTTAATACTGACGCGTCAAGTCGTGTGCCAGATTTAAATTTCAAATTCCAAATCTAACCCTATTCTCACTCTCTTCAGTCCAGGCTCAATGAAATAGCCTGAGAATGTCAGTTGGACTTGATTTTTGAAATGATTGTCAAGTCCAGCTAGGTGATTCTAACGGTCTAAGATTGTAGGTATCGGACTTTCAACACGTGGTATAGATTCAATACAAAGTTTCAAAGTGGTCCAGAGAACAAACCGGTTTAGAGTTTGATCCGAGGTTTTAGAGTATTATAGCGTCATTGGTTCTACTTGATTTGGGTCTTGTAGAACGTATTTAAAGTGATCAGGGACTATTTCCCAGCTACTCTAGCATTGCGCTAGCTAACTTATGCTTAGTTTCTAAAGGAATTAATCCTAAGTGATTTCTTTGGCTATGGAATTGGGTTCTGAGCGATTTCCCAGGTGTTTTAGTTGACCCATTTCCTAAGGACGTCTAATCCTAGGTTGGCCAAAATTCGGGGTGTTACACTTAACTACAAATGTTATTTGTCATGTTATAAATGCAGTAACGACATATAACCTCCTTCTGGGAAGACCGAGGATGCATCAATATAACATCATAACTTCCACCTTACACCAGTGTTTTAAATATTGTAAAGACGGAGTGTAATACAAAGTGTTAGCTAACACAAGACTGTGTATAGAAGCTGAAGCATTCTTTGCAGACGTTAGTTATTATGATGGATTCACCAGTGAAGAAGAAAAGAGAAATGATGAAAACAAAGCCCCAGGGAATGCTTACATGGAAATAGTGAAGAAAGAAAAGACAGAATTGTTCGAAGCATTGAGAGCAAGAAAGAAATTTTACTTCATGCCAAAGCATCTATGACAGCCGGGGCAGCCACCTTTAACATTATTGTCACCGGAATAGTTGAAATTTTTGAAGTCAAATTACACGATACCACTACCATATGTTGAAAGAAGCAAACCATATCCGATTATCCCGAAGAGATTTTACATCAAGTCCAGCACGAAGTATCTAGAGCCAATCGAATTTTATGCCCCTTCAGAAATAAAGATAGAAGAAATGGCCATTGATAATGTGAATCCCGAGAAGTTAACATTTGAAGATTTCAAAAAGAACAACCTAGCTAGTAAGAAAATCATGAAGAATATGGGTTTCGACTGCGATGATCCGATCAGCTTAAATTACGGGAAGGGGATTCAGGTTCAGATATGAGTCAATTTGAAAAATCAGGGGAAATTTTGAGGTTTGGGAGCAGTGTCTTTGGTAAATATGATTACAGTTGATCAAGCAGAGGAAGTAGATTATGAGATGGTCAAGAACCCTGAAACAAGTCCAAAGCAGATGGAAGATGGGGGGCAACTGATAATTGACAACCTGTAAGAAATAAATTTGGGCACAAAAGAAGAATCACAAAATACATTCATAAGCACCAGCCTCCTTAAACAAGAAATCGACCAGTATGTCAAGCTCTTGAAAGAAAATAAAGGCGTCTTTTCTTGGACATATTCGGAAATGTCAGGCTTAGAACTGTCAGTGGCGATGCACTGATTGAACAACTCTAAAAACAAGAAGCCGATTAAGCAAGCACAAAGGCAATTTCACCCGGATCTAATCCCCTTAATAGAAGAAGAAATAAACAAGCTGATAAAAGTTGGGTTCATCAGGGAAGTTAAATATCCCAAATGGATATCGAATATCATCCTAGTGAAAAAAAAGAATGGGCAAATCAGGGTATGTATTGACTTCAGAGACTTAAATGAGGCTTGTCCCAATAACTGAGTTGTTAATCGATAGTACAATGGAGTATATTTTCATGTCCTTCATGGATGGGTATGCAGGTTACAATTGAATAAGAATGGCTCCTGAAGACAAAGAAGTAACAACATTCAGAACTTCGTTGGGAATCTACTTCTATAAAATTATGCCATTTAGTTTCATGAATGCAGGTGCAACATATCAAAGGGAAATGCAGAATATATTTCAAAATATGATGCATAAACACGTTGAGTGTTACGTGGATGATTTAGTAGTTTGATCAAATAACCATGAAGAGCACTGTAGACATTTGGCCTCAGTTTGCCATCGACTTAGAAAGAAACATCTAAAGATTAATCCAACTAAATGCGCCTTCAGGGTGTCATCAGGGAAATTTATCAATTTTGTCATAAGATACAGGGGAATTAATATCGATCTAGGAAAAATTAAGGCCATTCACGATATGCCACCCCCGAAAATGTTGAAGGAATTAAAAAGCTTGCAAGGGAAATTGGCATACATTCACCATTTCATTTCAAACTTGGCAGGAAGGTGCCAGCCATTTTCTCATCTGATGAGGAAAGGAACGGAGTTTGTATGAGACAAGTCGTGTCAAAATGTATTCAACTCAATAAAGGAATTGTTGAAATAACCTCTAGTGTTAGTAGCTCCTGTGAAGGGTAAACCTCTTATTATATATATATATATATATATATATATATATATATATATATATATATATATATAGATATATATTTGCATCTGAAATTTTATTAGGAGCCTTGTTGGCACAGACGAATGAAAAGGGGAAAGAAACAATGCTTTATTATCTAAGTCGAACTCTAATAGGTGTAGAATGTAATTACTCTTCGATCGAAAAAGTATGTTTGGCATTGATATTCACGGTCCATAAACTAAGACATTATTATCTGTCCCACGACATAATCTTGATATCTCGAACAAACCCCATCAAGTTCTTAATGACAAGGCCAATGTTATCAGGAAGATTGGCAAAATGGATGTTATTACTGTCAGAATATACAATCACTTACGAGCTGGCGAAAGTAGTTAAAGGGCAAGCAGTGACAAACTTTTTGGTAGCTCATCCAGTGACAAATGACGAAATTATTTATGATGAATTCCCTGATGAACAAGTCATGATGATTGAACCGCCAAGTTTATGGCAGATGTTTTTCGATGGCGCATCCCAAGCGACAGGAACAGGTGCTAGAGTGATATTTATCACCCCTCAAGGTGATCTATTACCCTATTCCTTCACATTGGGTACTGCATGCACAAATAATGAAGCTGAGTATAATGCTCTCATCATCGAAATGAAGATTGCTAGCGAAATGAAGATAAAGATGCTGTGAATTTTTAGGGACTCCAAGTTGATTATAAATCAACTAACAACTGAGTTTGAAACAAGAAAGCGGGAGTTTTTTCTATATTGTTGAAAAGTGCAGCAATTGTTTAAGCGATTCCATCATGTCGAAATCCAGCATGTGCCGCGGTGTGAGAATGCAAAGAAGACCCTTTGGCTAGCTTAGCAGCAATGCTATCTTGTCTAGATTGAAGCCCCCTATAAGTGACAATAGAAGAAAGAAGATTTTTTCCATACTCAGAAATTATTAATGAAGTCATTGAAGCATTCCCTATATCACGTCTGGAGGTGAAAATAGATGATTGGTGTCATCCCTTTGTTGATTATCTTAAATATGATATTCTGCCAGAAGACTATATGTTGAAGTAGCAGATTAAGCAGAGATTGAAAAGATTCATTATGTGTAATGAGATATTATACAAAAGATCTTACAATGAAATTTTGCCGTGATGTTTGGATGAGTAATAAGCAAGTCAAGTGTTGCAAGAAGCTCATTCCGGAGAATGTCGCGCACATCAAGCTGGTCGAAATTTATTCCATCGAGTGCATTGAATGAGATACTATTGGTCCACAATGTTCAAAGATGCTATAGATTATACGAAGCGATATCACGAATGTCAAATTCATGGGAATATCATACATATACCTCCCAAAGACCTTCATCAGACGAAGAATATGAGATTTAGGGCATTTTAGTCATTTGTAGGAAATACTGTTTTCATCCATAATTTGCTGATGTGATTAACATGGCTTCTTGTCGCATTAGAATACTAGGAATGTGTGCATAATTAGTTTGGCGAAGAGATTCGCCTAAATGCGCACTTTGAGTCGACATACTATATGTAGACTTAAGTGTGTAGTTTAAGTGTTTGTATAAATGCTTGTATTAGTATGTATTGAATTAAATGGTGTTATGAATTAGTTTGAGATTGATTTCTCAATTTATATGCTGATGTAAATGATTTCCTACATGTTAGCTATATGCATGATTTCATTATATGTATGAAATGCATGTGCTTAATGATTTACTTAAGTTGTATGTTATAACATGTGTTAACATGCTCACATTGTTGTATTTCATTTCCAATACTCTCATATGATGGCTGATGTGAATTCATAATTGTTTGGGACTATACTTAGTCCAGGCAGTCGGCAACCGAGTAAGTTCGTGGTTGACTTATCTTTGCCACGCACGACGCGTCGATGAACGCGAGCAGTGTTTTGGAGTTGACGGCAGTGGTTAGGCCACACGAAGTGTTTTACGCACTTCATGTCGTTCGACTTGAGATGCGCTCGTGCTAGTCGAGCCTGTCAAGTAACCCGACTGGCCGTTGTATGTTCACCCTGTATGAGTCATAACTGCTTGAACCTAGGGTACTGAACTTACCATTGTAAACTCTGTCAACCATGGTACCTTGATCCATAAAGACTCATGAGCCGGGCATGGTGGTATGGGATACTGTGGTCGAGCTGTCGGCCTACGCTGGGGCCACAAACCTCCCCGTAGTGACCAGTGAGCACCTATGTCTCGTGAGCAGATTATGGTGGTATGGGACACTATATTCTTACTGTCGGCCTACACTGATCAGGCGACGAGTCCTTTGTAGCGACTGCAAGCGTATTCTGAGTCTACGGGAGGCGACGACCCTTCCGTAGCAGTGAGAGTACAGTAGGCCTGTATTGATAAGGTGATGGGGGAGCGGTGCAACGAGTGCGAGCAACAGCCCTGGCAGCCCTTGCAGCGACTTACAAAATATACTTCGTATGAGATTACTAGGAGTGACGACCCTAGACAGGATCTGTGTTGGGATTGATATAAGGGAAGTACCTTAGTTTCCCAATCCTGCTGTTTGAGTGGACTAATAACAACTCGGCAATCATATCACCATCACATTGCATGTGCCTAAAAGATGTGGAGCACTGAGCGGTACGCAAGCATGCCGCGGATGAAGATGGTGCCGTATGAGGGAGAATGTCGGTGAGGGCATCCATCATGTCATGTCATATTGCATTAACAACAGTATTAGGATTGTTTGATTTACTGCTTTACTATTATCGCATGATTGATTTGAGAACATGTTAATCCTTGCTCTATTATTCCTCTGAGTTGCTACTCATTCCCACGTTTCGGGATGGTGTTTGTAACACCCACCAGACCCTATCTTAGATGCAGGTGAGGCAGCGATCCAGGAGGCAGAGCCGGACTATGATGAGGACAAGGACCAGTTCTCATATATGCAGTACCACGACGGCTTTGCTTGGGTGGCCTGGGTTGACGGGACTTCTCAGTGGGACTCTTTTTGGACATTTGATTTTGTTTATTTACATGTATATGAGACTCAGAGATGTATTCATACTTTAGAGACAGTTGAGATCTACTTTATTTTTCCATACAGTGATATATATCTTCTTTAGTCTTCCGTTTGC
This sequence comes from Magnolia kwangsiensis, assembly GCA_037074715.1. Lineage (NCBI taxonomy): Eukaryota > Viridiplantae > Streptophyta > Magnoliopsida > Magnoliales > Magnoliaceae > Magnolia > Magnolia kwangsiensis. The sequence continues at coordinate 165,952,629 of CM073571.1, forward strand.
TTTTATCACTGGATCTGGAGTATGAATTGCAGTTTTGGTATATTTTTACTCATGTGAATGCTTTAACTCAGACAACATTGAATCATAATCATTTTTGTTGCATAAGCGACGGTCTGGAACTCGGGAGTTGAGTTTATACACGACCCCCGATTTTCAGGGTGTTACATGTACGATGTCATCGATCGGTGGTTGATGACATATAGAGTGAAGTTCAAATTCTTTGAATTTCTGCACTTTGCACTTTCAACTTTCTTTCTTTTCCACTTGGTTTTCTTAAATCTTGGGGTCTTAAAATCTTCAATCTTGGTCTCCTAAGATTCATCCCTTGCCTTGGTTATTCTTAAGCATCAAATACCTGCTTTAAACATTCTTTTTAATCCAAGTTGTCAAATTCACCTTGCAATACAAACATGTATAAAATATACCCATTAAGCATTATCATGTTCATAAAACCAAGATATAAACATGGAGAAATATGAAATATTTGACACTCAACACACACCCCAATCAATATTTTGCTAGTCCAGTGCAAAACATGTGTGAAATTCCAATAAATGCCTTTAAGCCATGGATTGAATGATGAACTTGTATCGCCCCAGATTTCGAGGATCGAGCAAGCTCAACTCTCAAGATCCAACGCATCATTTATTCAACATAGATAATGATGTTTAAATATTGTTCATATTAGTACATTAATGATAAGAGGGATTATACCAAATCAGCATATCATACTCCAGAGTTAACATTCTTAGCAAGCGAAAGACAAACAAATATATAAAGTATGTATGTATTTCACAACCTCCAGAGTATGAATATATTACCATGCTAAATATATACATATTTTGTCTCAAAATATATAAAATATCAAAATGTACATGTCCAACTAATCCATGTATCTCTATAATCCCGTCGAATCAGCATGAGGTCTACATAAACCCGCTTGATAGCTGAATATAGGAGAATTCCTTCTCCTCATCTATGAAGTCCGGATCAACTGCATGGACACTAGCATCACCTGCATCTAAACTAAATTCTAATTTCTATTTTAAAACACTGTCCCACAGTGGGAGTGAGTGATCAACTCAGTGGTATTATAACGCAAAGACTAACATGTTATCAATTCGATCAAGCAGTAATGATAAGTAATACAACAATCATTCCATAACTACTCTTGTTAATGCAGGGATGGTATGCAGTAATGATATATGCCCTCGTACAAAGATCTCTCAAGCGATTGCATCAACCATTCATGCATGATAAACTCCCTAAACATGCACTTCCTCGCTAAAGCGCATGCAATATGGTGCATGGTCATGTTAGCCAGGTACATAATTAGGCTTATTCATATAGCAGATTTGGGAACCTAAGGTACCTCCCTTTACATCATTAACCCAAACGGGGATCCATTTAGGGTCATTAATCCTAGTTAATCATATACGATAGACAAGTTGTAGAACATCAGCCGTAATGAAAATAGTGGATAGGAAAATTCAAGAGTTTATACTAGAGGTCACTACGGGGAAGCTCGTCCTCTCAGTGTAAGTCAACAGCTCAAATACAATGTCCCATACTACCGTATTCGGTTCACGAGTTTGGGTTGCTCACTGGTCACTACGGAGAGGCTCATAACCGTAACGTAGGCCAACAGCTCAACCATGGTATCCCATACCACCATGCCCAGCTCATGAATCTTAGCGGACCATGGTACCATGGTTGAAATGGGTCTTTACATTGGTAAGTGGTACCTTAGATTCAAGTAGTGATGTTCATACATGGCCAACACACAATAGGCCAATCAATCTATTAGACGAGTTCAATTGGTATAAGTGCACACTGAATTAATCGACATGGAGGGTATAAGCATTGCACGTGGCCTAACCACTGTCGACAATCATCGCGTGACCCGAATTCACTGAACGTATCAAATGTGGCGAGACTAATTCTGCCACTCAAATGAGAATTGTTACTGATTGCCTGAGCCAAGTGATGGCCCCAATCTTACTCAAGTGCAATAGGTAAACACATGTGATAATCATATGAGCATTTAATGAACAGTCCAAATACAATACTCATTTAAGAATTTTGTTAACACATTGAACATGTTACCAAATATTTGCATTTCATCTTGAAATTGCGTAATCAAAATTATGACTACATGAAGGAAGCTATACATATTGACTACATATAGAATCTCATCTCAATACTCTTATTAAATACAAATCATCAACCATTTCTCATTCAGACATTCGATTAAACACTTAGACTACACATTACTAAATACATAGACTAGATTAGTTACAACATGAACTATAGTAATTCATTACACAACATTGGTTATAAAGCATATAACAATATGGATCTCAGATTAGAAAGTATGGAAAGTAGAAATCACAATTTCTTATTCATTTAAACATTTCAACAAACACATGGAATGCATCATATATTCAACATAGTTCACACATGTATAATTTGTCGAAAGCATTGTAACTAAGATCATATGACAGCAACCAAGTTAGACATAAATCACTGCTGACATTGAAAGCCTTAAAAAATATAACCTAAATATTTATAGTCCATACCTTTTGTCGGAATACCCTATTTGAACTCGGTTCCAACACAACGTTCCCAAAAATGGAACGACGACACCTAAATAATAAAATAGGTTAGCTATTTCGTCGATTACTCGATTTGAATTTCTAAAACAAGATTAGGGTTATGATTTCTTACCCAAATTGTAGTTAAATGAATCAGTTAGTTAAATGTAATGGCGATTCAGTGCGTGGAGTAGCAGGAAAGAATCACTGCAATAAACTCCAAGGATCTCTCTTCCTTCCTTCCTCTCTGTAACATCCTGAAAATCGGGGGTCGGGTAGAAACCTAACTCCCGAGTTCCAGAACATCACTTATGCAACATAGATGATGATAAATGCATGTTGTCTATAGAATGACATTAAACAAAATTGAGACTAAGCCAAAACAGCATATCATACTCCAGAGACAATTAAATTAGCAAGCGGAAGAATGTGATAGATATATAAAATATATAAATGATCGTAAGTCTCCAGAGTGTGAACATGTTACCAGGTTAACTAAATACATGTATACTCCAAAAATGGAAAGAAAGAATATACATCAGTGCTCCAAAAATATAAAACGACAAGTTTCAAGGCATCTAATCAACCTCCCTGTAATCCCGTCGATCAAAACATGGAGGAGAATTCCTCCTCAGGATCATACAAGTCCGGCTCCACTTCACAAGCAGCGCCATCATCTGCAATTACAAAAGGGTCTGGTGGGTGTCCAGAATACCATCCCGTAACGTGGGAGTGAGTAGCTAACTCAGTGGAATAATAGAGCAAAGATTAGCATGTTATCAAATCAATCACGCGTTAATAGTAAAGAAAACAATCAAACATTCCTAGATACTATTGTTAATGCATGCATGAAATGACATGATGAATGCCCTCACCGACATACTCCCTCATGCGTCACCATCTGCGTCCGCGACATGCTTTCTTCCCGCAGTGCTCCACATCTTCCAGGCACATGCAATGCGATATGGATAATGATTACCAAGTTGTTATTAGTCCTTTCCATAAAGCAGGATTGAGAAACTAGGGTACCTTGCTTATATCAATCCCAACACAGATCCTTTCTAGGGTCGTCACTCCTAGTAATCTCATATGATGATATATTTCTAGGTCGCTGCAAGGGCTGTCAAGGCTGTTGCACCACTCGTTGCTCCTCTCCCCCATCACCTTATCAATACAGGCCTAGTTATATCCTTAAGACTACATCAGGACTCGTCGCCCCCATACGTTGTCAGGATAAACTCAAGGTCACTACAAAGGGCTCGTCACCTGATCAGTGTAGGCTGACAACAAGAATATAGTGTCCCATACCATCATAATCTGCTCAGAGTAGGGTGCTCACTGGTCACTACGGGGAGGTTTGTGGCCCCAGCGTAGGCCGACAGCACGACCACAGTGTCCCATACCACCATGCCCGGCTCATGAGTCTTTATGGATCAAGGTACCATGGTTAATAGGGTTTCCAATGGTAAGTTCAGTACCCTAGGTTCAAGCAGTTATGACTCATACATGGTGAACATACAATGGCCAGTCAGGTTACTTGATGGGCTCGACTAGTACGAGCGCATCTCAAGCTGAGCGACATGAAGTGCATGAAACACTTTGTGTGGCCTAACCACTGCCGCCAACCTAAGACACGACTCGCGTTCATCGACACGTCCTTCGTGGTAAATAGAAGCCAACCACGAATTTAATCCATTACCGACTGCCTGGACTAACGTATAGTCCCAAGAATTTATAAACAACATCATTGATCATGTGAGTGTGACATAATTGAAATAAAAACAACCAAAGCATATTCACAACATGTGATAGCATACAACGTAAGCAAATCATCCAACACCTGCATTTCATATATATAGTGAAATCAATACGTATAGCCAACATGTAGGAAATCATATACAACATCATATGGATCGAGAATTCATTCTCAAAACTAATCTACAATACCATTTACTCAATACATACTAATACAAACATTTATACAAACACTTAGTCTACACACCTTAGTCTACATAGCGTATGTCGACCCAAAGTGCACAATAGGGCGAATCTCTTCGCCAAACAGATCATGAACGCATACTTAATATCATAACACGATGAATTTACATGTCAAGCATTTCAGCAAAATACGGACGTACGCGGTATTTCCTACAAATACCTTAAATACCCTAAATCTCATATTTACCGGACGTTTATGAAACAAAAAACGGACAACATGTTGTACATGTCAAACGGAGTTGCCGTCGATAATCTACTATTAAACGACATTGAAAGCTTTGAAATCTGTCAATCAAAGCATCTAAAATCCTCACCTTTGGCCTTAGACGTGTATTGTTTCGAACGGAACATATACGCTTCATCAACAGTTTAGCGGCGACCTAATGCACAAGATGTATAAGCTACTTTGGTATTTGAATCGACGGAATCCCACAACAGCAAGTGTTTAGGGTTTTTCTTATCTAGAAGTGCGTTGGAATCACCGGGAGGGTGATGCAGGCAGGTGGATGTGACACAAGGAGCAGCAAGGAAGACTCCCAGGAGAGAGCTCCAAATCTCCCTCCCTTTCTCTCTCTTTTCTATCTTCTCTCCCCAAATTCATATGGAATGAAAGAGCAAGGGTTTAAACCCTTTTTATAAGCCCAGACATAACTAAAATAGACTTGGGGCCAAGGTATACTTATTTTGTAACCAAAGAGGGCTTGTTCTGATCTAACGGAGCATTTCTGGAGGTCATGTTACTGAATGCGGTCGGACTTAAGCTCCCTGACATTAGATCTAGGTCAGGCAGAATTTTCAGTCTGAGCAGATATCCAGATCGACCGTGGCGGACCAGTTTCAGTTCAACGGTTATGGGAACTCGATCGGAGCTACAAGTACTATGACATGTAAGGAAAATTTTTCCTGATCCGAGGGTGAAATTTGATTGAATTCTGATGGTCAGAATGCTCAGAAAAAGTACACAAGAGAACGTGCCAGATTTCATAAATTATATTTATTTCTCACACTCTTCACTCTGGACTCAAGGAAATCATCGTGGGACATCATCTGGACTTAATTTTGGAGGTGATTGTCAAGTCCAACTAGGCGGTCATATTTGTCTAAGTCTGGGGTAATCGGACTTCCGACGTGCGGTCCAAAGCCGATACAAAGTTTCAAGGTGCTCCCGAGGGCAATCGGGAATAGAGTTTGATCCTAGGTTTTACGGTATTGTAGCGTCACCTATCCTATACGTTTTAACTCTAGCAGATCGTATTGAAAGTGATTGGTGAGAATTTCATAAGCCATCTAGTGCAGCGCTAGTTGATTCTCGTTGGCCTTTATTGGTTTTTGTTTGAGATGAGATTTGGAGGGTGGAGCGAGGGTGTTTGGAAACGAAAGAAGGAAGAGTTTGGAGGGGTGGTTTTTACCAAAAATTAGGCATTTTGGTGAGAAAGGAGAGCTTGGAGGGTCACTTTGTGAAGGAAGTACCTGATCGGGGAGATTTTAACGGATGACCCACATATCTGAGGGCTACACTAGCCCCCAAACATCTTCAGCCTGAAGCCCGGACCCAACTGAGGATTTTGACCGGCGATGCATCGCGGAATCGGCGATGCCATCACCGATGAAAATCATCTTCGGTGAGGCCAGCCATATGGGCTGGGTTCCCCCTATCCCTTAGGTCCCAAAAATATGTGGGGCCCACGTTGGATCATTGTGGATTAGCGTGGGTGGACCCATGACTCCATTCGAGGCATTTCGGGGCCAGTTTACAAATCGAAATGAATTTTTATGGTGTATAGCATATGATTTTGGGGTAGGAGATGCTAATCTATCCAATTAACCTATCTATCTTGTTAGATTCCAAAAGGTTAAGGATAAAAGTCTATTTTACCCAGTTATTTACTATTCACCATAAGTTTTAACTTCGGTATTGTTCTTCATTATGAAGACCTTAGGATTAGTGGTCTTTACTATTTAGACTTGAGAATTTGTGTCTAATATGGAAGTACTTAGAGAAATTCGAATAATGAGATGGTGAAGGGTGAGATTTTGAAGGAAATAGGGAAATTTTGATTTTTAGACCTTGGGATTAATCATTGAGAGTGAAATGGTTTACCCATTGCCTAAGGACGTCTAATTCTAGGTTGGCAAAAAATCTGGGGTGTTACACTCTCTCTCTCCTTCTTTTTTTCTCTCTCTCTCCTAGGGTTTGGAGCAAATTTGTATGTGAGAGGGGTGGAGGCCTTTAAATAGACTCAGAACTGATGTCAATGGCCCCAAGGCCATGGTATACTTAGGTTATAACCAAAGGGTGCCTGTTTCGGGCAGACAGGGCTCCTGGAGGTCCATTACTCACCTACTGTATGGAGCAAGTTCCCTTACCATGGATCTAAGGCAAGTTATGATTTTGGTACAATCAGATTAACAGATCGATCGAGGAGGACCAGTGTCAAATTAATGGTCGTCGTAGCTCGATCAGGGCCACAAGTATACAAATATGTGTAGGAAAATTTCCCTGATCCATTGGTGCAGTTCGGCCAGAAACTGACGGTCTCAAATCTTCAATTTCACCCTCAAGAGAAAGGCCTAATTCACTTAAGTTTTAATGCATTTTTTAATGGTATTCATATTTCTCACACACTTTACTCAGAACTCAAATTGTGCGATTTTGGGTACTATTTGGGCTTGATTTCCGCAATGGATGTCAAGCCCAATAAGGCGGTCATAACCCTATAGTTTCGTATGTTGAGGCATAAAAAATAATACATTACATTGGTCAGAGAATTTCATGGTGCAGATCTTTCCTAGGGGTATTCTGGGTATTTTGGTAAAAATCTATGTCCAGGGGTATTCTGGATATTTTGGTAAAAATTCATGTCCAGGGGTATTCTGGGTATTTTGGTAAAAATCCATGTCTAGGGGTGTTCTGGGTATTTTGATAAAAAATCATGTCCAGGGGTATTCTGGGTATTTTGGTAAAAATCCATGTCCAGGGGTATTCTAAGTATTTTGGTAAAAATCCATGTCTAGGGGTATTTTAGATATTTTGGTAAAAATCCAAATCTAGGTGTAGTTTAGGTGTTTCAGTAAAAGGCATTAAAGTGGGTGTTTTGGTAATAAAGGGTGCATAGGTGTTATTTTAATGGAGAGAGGTTGTACACCACCATTTAAGGGAGAGCTTGGTGGACACTATTGTTTAAAAGAAGAAAATGTACATATGTGAAGGGATAAGTGGTGGTGATCACCACTTTGTAAGAGAGCAAGGGCCTATAAATACCCCTCCCCTGTTTCATTTGAGGGGTTAGATCAGTTGGTTGAATCAGTTAGTGGGCTAGAAAATGAGGAAGAAGAAGTTAGGAGAGAGGGAGAGATGATGTTGCGCTAACCGCATAAGGGAGAGTTGTTGCGCCAACTAGGCAAGGGAGAGCTGATGTTACCCCAACCGCACGAGGGAGATTTGCAGTTGCTCCAATCGCATAAGGAAGGAATACTGCTGTGCGGAGTTTCATGTGACCCGCACAATAGAAATGGGAGAATTCCCATAAGCCATACGTCACGTAACGTCGTCTGAGGGAAGATTTCCCTTGTGCGGACCGCGCAACCGGCTGAATCTTTAGAAGTGCATAAACTAAGGAAGAAATCTACTTTCCTTCCACTATGTTGCTAGTGAGGTCTACTATAGTAGTCTTTTGAGAGATCCACACCCTCCACTAGGTTCCTCTTGGGATTTCAACCGTTAATGGCCAGTTTTAGTCATCTATTGATGTGGCCCACTGAGATAATCAGACTGTAATAGCAGCTGAACGATCTTCTTTCGATCGTTGTAACAATCATGTGAATGTACATGATCGCCAACGATCAACATGACTTCGATTGGTTTTTCTTCCTCTACCTAATGGACGATTTAGATCCACCCTTTGCTGAGTGATGGTAGCCCACAACAAATGAATGCAACCTTTGTTACGAAATAGAGTCGACGTAGTCGACTCTGTGAAATGTGATGACCCATTTGTTGAAGTTAAGTGAAAAATCCATTCCATATATTGGATTCAGGGCTAAAAACCATCTAGGAAGGACCATTTCTGGAGTGAAATCGATGTGGCCCATGAGGTTGTCTACTCCACCGTTCATCTTGTGTTTAACGGCTGACATTTCGTAATAGCTTGGATGGTGGCGAAAGGATGCCTAGGCGAGGATAATACCCACCCTCTAGAGTGAATGGATGGACCAGATCACGCAATGGAGTGGAGAGTGGGCCCCACTACTCAAAATCAGTGAAACAGCATCCTCACGCTGTTTCATTTGAGGAAGAAGGTCGGGTCAGCTGACGTTTGACCAAGGGGCTTCCTGCAGTGCACGGCGAGTGCACGTGCAGTTCATGTACATGCAATGTACATGTGGTCTCTATAGTGATGTTCTTGAGAGATCTACTCCATCCATCCATTTTTCCATTAAATTTGAAGCATATCCAGATATTAGGTGGGCCCCAAATAAGGATCTTAGAGGCTGATATGATAGTTTAGCCATTTTCACATGGATCCAGGAGCTGAAATTTGACATATACGGCTAATTTGTGGTCCCAAGGCTATATATAAAGTTTCGAGTCGAATGGATGGTGAAAACACTGTAATCTTGCATTTTAGGTGATTGTTTAAGCCCATTTAACATGAGCGACCTGATTTTCTTGGGTCCTGGCCACATTTCAAGGGACTGCTCCATCTTTCAAGGAAGAATGACTGGAAGGATGCTTAAAACTGATCTCAACGATCAAATCAAGGGCTTCAATCCCACACAACCCCCATCTCCTTGAAGATTGGTTGATCAATTTAACATTCCTCATAAGTCCTAGGAGATGACTAAAGCAACTATCGAAACGCTGCCGAAATTTCTATCAGACTATCTTCTCTTTCATTCATTACATTACATTAATTGTACTTTATTTTCAGAATCAAGAGAATCCAAGGATGTAAATGAACTCTGAATAAATGTGATCAATGTTCTCTCATTAAATTCTTTGTTATCATTGAATAAATCCCCAAATCAAATGCATTTGTTTTCTTGTCGAAACATCACGGTCATTGGACTTTCGACGTGCAGTTCAGGTCTGATACAGAGTGTCAGTGTGATCCCAAGAGCAACCGGCTTTTAGGATTCCTCCTAGATTTTTAAGTAGTGTTAAGTTAGTGATTCTGATGGTTTTGGGTCTTGCAATTTGTATAGATAGTGGTTCAAGCCAAATCCATCGATTATTAAGTTTAATACTTAACTAAATTTTTATCTAATTTCTACAGGGTACGGTCCTTAAGAATTTTTTCCTGAGGTGGTACTCGGGTCCTCGTAAAGAGTTTTCCGAGATGTTACAATCTACCCCCTTAAAGAAAAATTTCATCCCCAAAATTAGTACCTTCTCATACTCCTTGAGGAAGTTCTTATGGACCTCGACTTCCGTTTCCCAAGTAGCCTCTTCCTCATTGTGGTGTGTCCACAGTACTTTCACAAGTGGGATTACTTTGCTGCGTAGTACTTGTTCCTTCTTATCGAGAACAAGTGTTGGTCGCTATACATAGGTAGCATCTTCACTAGCTGCACCTGCTCCCATTTGATAATATGAGCAGGGTCAAGAACATATTTCTTCAATATCAATACGTGAAATACGTTGTACATGCCTGTGAGTAGTGTGGCCAAAGCAAGGCGATATACTACCACACCCACTCATTCTAAATTTTAGAATGGACCAATAAATTACGGCGTAAGCTTCCCTTTCTTGCCAAACCAGAGGACTCACTTCATGGGGAAAACTTTAAGAAATACATGATCCCCAACTTCAAATTCTAAATGTTGTCGTCATGTATCTGCGAACTCTTGTGTCTGCTCTGAGCTATAAGAAGTCCACGCCTAATAATATCAATCTTATTTGAGGTCTCCTGTAGTAAATTTGGGCCAACCAAACTCTTCTCGCCAACTTTTGCCCAACAATGTGGTGCTCGACATGGGCGCCCATACAAGGCTTCGTAAGGAGCCATGCTAATGTTCGCTTGGAAGCTGTTGTTATAAGCAAACTCACATTGGGGAGACAATCATTCCAACTGTCCTTGAAATCAAGCACACATGCTCGTAACATGTCTTCTAATATTTAGTTTACCCGTTTCGTCTACCCATCTGTATTTGGGTGGAACGCGGTACTAAACTTCAGTTTCACTCCCATTGCTTCCTGGATTTGAGTCCAGAAAATGGACGTGAATATGTGTCTCGATCCGACATAATCTCCATAGGCACTCCATGCAGCCATAAAATCTCCTTAATGTATAGCTTGGTTAAATCATCTGCGGAGTTAGAAATTCTGATCGGGAGGAAATAGGCTAATTTCGTCACTCGATCCACAATCAACTAAATGGAGTCATGCCCTTTTCTCGTCTTCGGTAGCCCGGAAACGAAATCCATAGGTATGAAATCCCATTTCCACTCAACTATGGGCATGAGCTTAAGTAAACTAGGAGGTCAGCAATGCTCGGCCTTGACCTGCTGGCATGTGTGTAACACCCTGAAAATCGGGGGTCGTGTAGAAACCCGACTCCCGAGTTCCAGACCATCACTTATGCAACAAATATGATTATGATTCAATGCTGTCTGAGTTAAAGCATTCACATGAGTAAGATTATACAAAAACTGCAATTCATACTCCAGATCCAGTGATAAAACCTAAGCGAAAGACTGAAAAATATATATATCACTATACAAAAACAAAATAATCTCAAACTGTCTCCAAAGTATGAATACATCACTGAGTCTCATATACATGTCATAAAGCAAGAATTAAATGTCAAGTGATAGTCCACTAGCATGTCCCGCCGATCCAGGCCACCCACGCAAAACCATCGGAGAACTGCATATACGAGAACTCATCCTGATCCTCGTAGTAATAACACCCTGAAAATCGAGGGTCATGTAGAAACCCGACTCCCGAGTTCCAGACTATCACTTATGCAACAAATATGATTATGATTCAATGTTGTCTGAGTTAAAGCATTCACATGAGTAAGATTATACCAAAACTGCAATTCACACTCCAGATCCAGTGATAAAATGCAAGCGGAAACTGAAAAATATATATATCACTGTACGAAAATAAAATAATCTCAAACTGTCTCCAAAGTATGATTACATCACTGAGTCTCATATATATGTCATAAAGCAAGAATTAAATGTCAAGTGATAGTCCACTAGCATGTCCCGCCGATCCAGGCCACCTACGCAAAACCGTCGGAGAACCGCATATACGAGAACTCATCCTGATCCTCGTAGTAATCCAGCTCTGCGTCCTAAATCACCTCCTCACCTGCATCTAAAATAGGGTCTGGTGGTGTTGCAAACACTGTCCCATAACGTGGGAGTGAGTGATCAACTCAGTGGAATAATAGAGCAAAGATTAGCATGTTATCAAATCAATCACGCGATAAAAGTAAAGCAGACAATCAAACATTCCTATATACTATTTTTAATACAAACATGAGATGACATGATGGATGCCCTCACGACATTCTCCCTCATACGAAACTATCTTACGCCCGTGGCATGCTTTCTTCCCACAGTGCTCCACATCTTCCAGGCACATGCAATGCGATGTGGATATGATTACCGAGTTATTATTAATCCTTTCATACAGCAGTATTGGGAAACTAAGGTACCTTCCTTATATCAATCCCAATACAGATCCTGTCTAGGGTCATCACTCCTAGTAATCTCATACAATGATGTATTTGTAGGTCGCTGCAAGGGCTACCAGGGTTGTTGCTCGCACTCGTTGCACCGCTCCCCTATCACCTTATCAATACAAGCCTAATGTACTCTCGTCGCTACGGAAGGGTCGTCGCCTCCCGTAGACTAAGAATATGCTCGCAGTCACTACAAAGGGCTCGTCACCTGATCAGTGTAGGCCGACAGTAAGAATATAGTGTCCCATAATACCATAATCTGTTCATAAGTCATAGGTGCTCACTGGTCACTATGGGGAGGTTTGTAGCCCCAACGTAGGCCGACAGCTCGACCACAGTGTCCCATACCACCATGCCCGGCTCATGAGTCTTTATGGATCAAGGTACCATGGTTAACAGGGTTTCCAATGGTAAGTTCAGTACCCTAGGTTCAAGCAGTTATGACTCATACATGGTGAACATACAATGGCCAGTCAGGTTACTTGACGGGCTCGACTAGTACGAGCACATCTCAAGCTGAGCGACATGAAGTGCATAAAATACTTCGCATGGCCTAACCACTGCCGCCTTCCCAAAACACGACTCGCGTTCATCGACGCGTCCTTCGTGACAAATAGAAGCCAACCACGAATTCAATCCATTACCGACTACCTGGACTAGGTCATAGCCCCAAGTATTTGTAAATCCACATCAATAATCATATGAGAGTAATAGAAATGAAATACAACAATACAAGCATGTTAACACATGTTATAGCATACAAAGTAAGCAAATTAATCCAACACATGCATTCCATACATATAAGGAAATCAATTCATATGGCAAACATGATGGAAATCGTATACATCCGCATATTAATTGAGAATTGAATCTCAAAACTAATTCACAACACCATTTACTCAATACATACTAATACAAACATTTATACATACACTTAGTCTACACACTTTAGTCTACAAAGCGTATGTCGATTCAAAGTACGCATTAGGGCGAATCTCTTCGCCAAACAGATTATACACGCATACATAATATCATAACATGATGAATTTACATGTCAAGCATTTCAGCAAAATACGAATGTATACAGTATTTTCTATAAATGCCTAAAATACCCTAAATCTCATATTTACCGTACGTTTACGAAACGAAAAACGGACAGCATGTTGTACATGTCAAACGGCGTTGCCGTCGATAATGTACTATTAAACGACATTGAAAGCTTTGAAATCAGTCAATCAAAGCGTCTAAAATCCTCACCTTTTTCCCTAGATATGTATCAATTCGATTAGAACGTATACGCTTTGTCAACGGCGTAAAGGCGACCTAATGCACAAGATATATAAGCTACTTCGTTATTTGAATCGAAAGAATCCCAAAACAGTAAGTAGTTAGGGTTTTTCTTACCTAGGAGTGGGTTGGAATCACCGGGAAAGTGATTTGAACACGTTGCTTTGGTATGTGCAAAAGCTGGTGCAAGTGGAGGAAAATCTCTCCCACAAGTCTCTCACTTTCTCTCACTTTCTCCCTCTCTCTATCTAGGATTTGTTACAAATTCGGATGGGAGGGATATGATAGGGTTTAAGGCCCTTATATAGGCTAAAACCTCACCTATTTAGACTTAGGAACAAAGTATACTTAGGTTATAACCAAATCGGGGTTGTTTCGATCCAAAAGAGCGTTTCGGCAGGTCCCCTGGCCGAACGCGATCGGACTTAAGATCATGATCACTGGATGTTGTCCACACCAAGTTTTCAGTCTGGTAGAGTTCGCAGATCGCACGTGGCAGTCCAGTTTCAGTTCAGCGGTCGTCATACCTAAATCATGTCTACAAGTCTCATGATATGAAAGAGAAATTTTTCCTGATCTGAGGGTGAAATTTGGCTGAATTCTGACAGTCAGAACGCTTAATAATAACGCGCAAAGACTCATGCCATATTTGAATTAAAATTTTAAATCTTTACCAATTTCTCACTCTCTTCACTCCAGGCTCAATGAAATAGCCTCAGAGCATCGGTTGGGCTTGATTTTTAAAATGATTGTCAAGTCCAGCGAAGCTGTCATAACCGTCTAACATTGTAGACATCGGACTTTCGACGCGCGGTCTAACTCCAATACGAAGTTTCAAAGGGTTCCTGAGAGCAAATGGGTTTAGAGTTTGATCTTAGGTTTCAAGGTATTATAGCGTCATTGATTCTATAAGTTTTGGGTCGTGCAGAACGTATTTAAAGCAATTGATGCTAATTTCACAGCTAAACTAGTGTAGCGCTAGCTAACTAATGCTTAATTTCTAAAGGAATTAATCCTACGTGATTTCTGGTCGAGTTGGTACTCGAGTCTCAGTACGAATTTTTCTGAGGTGTTACAATGTGAGACAATGGGATACATAATATGCTATGTGGGCCTTAATGTTGTCCCACCAGTACGAACGCTTTATGTCTCGATACATCTTTGTACTAACAGGATGCATCGCCATCCTTAAATTGTGAGCGACTTCTAGGATTTCCCTTCTCAAGTCATGCAGATTCGGGATGCACAAGCGGCCACCATATCGTAACCCTCCATCCGAGCCAACTCTCCATTCAGATTCTTCACTGTTACTTTCTTTCTCTCTCATTTTCACCAACAGTTCGTCCTCTTTCTAAGCCACAATGATCCGATCATCGATAAGTGGTTGTACATGGATGTGTGCGATGCTCTCAAAAGGCTCCTCAATTATAGGCTTCTATTCGAAGTCTTGCACAAACTCTACCATATTCCACTCTTCTATCATCAGTGGAGCTACAAATTCTATTATCTTCTTGTGGCTCAATGCATCAGTCACAAGGTTGGCCTTACCAAGATGGTAGGAAACCTCAAACTTGAAGTCTTTTAAGGTCTCCATCCATTGTAGCCAAATGTAGCTACAGCTACAAATTAAATCTGTAGCAATAGATATCACTAGCTACGGATAAAGGCCATAGCTATACTTTTTGTAGCGGAATATACCTATGGCTACAGATTAGATCCGTAGCAGTAGATATCACTAGCTATGGAAAAAAGTGGTAGCTATAATTTCTGTAGTGAAATGTACCTATGGCTACGGAAATATCAGTAGCTAAAAGTGGAATAAAATCCGTAGCAATATGCTGTAGTTAGCAATAACTACAGTTTTTTAGAACAATAGTTACGGCCAAAATTCGTAGCTATTTTTTTAAAAATTGAAATAATGATGCCTGTTTCTATTGCAAGAACCTGCTGTGATTGATAACTCATCTAAGCTTAATGTAGATAGGAATAGTACATAAAATCAATCAGGAAAAAAATGATGCATTTATTACAAATAACAATCAAATCATACAATGCATCCCACATTCACATTTCTAAATAAACAATACTTCACATTACTCAACCTATCATAAGAATTACAACTAAGGTGTGCCCTCATGTGCAAGAAACAAATACACTGCAACATAGTAAATACCCTCCATATAATGCAATAATGCTCACATTTTTATAGAATTTTATTCCTTCAAACCATCAATTTTAGTAAATGCAGAAGATAGAGCTTCTTCCTTCCCTAAAACTGCAAATGTAACTTCTGTGGACTTTAACATAAGATCACTTTCAAGTTCTAAAACCCTTCCCTTGAGAAAATGAATTTCATCCTCCAGTGACTTTAGCTTGTCAGCCTGTATAAAACAGCATTTGTAGACACAATCAAACAAGCATGCCTTTGTACACATCTCAAAAGAAAGAAAGACAAAAAAAAAAAAAAAACTTATATAGGAAGAAATAAAAAATTTACCTGCATTCAAGTATGGAAAAATCCAACATGATTAATGTGGTTTGATGGACTATTGGTTTGTGTAACATTATATGGGAAGAAATCAAAATATAGTGAGAGGAGTAACGAAACTAAATCTCCAAGCAATTATATTCTACAAAAATAATAAACTAAAAGTTTTGAGAAGAATACTATGAAAAATAGGAACCCAATTTAGGAAACAGATAACAAAATTCAAAGATCAAAAGAACAAAAACAACACAAAAGCAATTTAATATAGAAACCCCTCAATTAGTACAGATGATATTAGGAAGTAATGGCATCATTTTTGTTAAATCCAGTATTCTTACGAGAGCGGCCACCGTTCATTGAGCCAATGGTTGAAATGGTGGGCCACACTATGAGATGGGCCATGCCCAAATTTCCCCACATGAGGCAACCAATATTTCACATCAAATGTGGCCCAATCAAACAGTTAGAATAATCTAATGGGTGAAACTTTTATCGCATTTCCCATCAACAACATGGCCTGCCACATGAACAGGTCAGTCGAATTGCCAAATGGTGGGACCCACATGTACAATTCATTACACTGATCACTCTGTATACACAGTAACTAAGAACATCACCAGAACAATCACAATCAGAATCAAAATGAAAATCACAACAGAAATTTAAATAAAAAGAATGGAATCGAAACAAACACAAAACAATACAGCAACATTCAACAATCAAATTTCAGTGGCTTAATAAACATTAAATGACACTTAAATCAGATATTCACTAGTTCAAACATAAACTATACTAACTTCATCTTTAATTAGTTCTAATTGCTGAAACTTATGTGAAATGTTATTTCTAACCAAAGAGATGTTTAGGGAATTCAAATTACAACTTCTATTACAGTCCCCTACATTTAGGGAGTGTTAAAATTTATTTATTTAAAATTTATAGGTTTAGGTTTAGGTTTAGGTGTAGGTTATAGGTAGGTTATAGGCTATGGGTTATAGGTTTGGGTTTAGGTTTAGGTTTAGGTTATATATTTAGATTGAGGTTATAAGTTATAGGTTTAGGTTATGGGTTATAGGTTATATGTTTATGTTATAGGTTATAGGTTATAGGTTTAGGTTTACGGATTTGAGAATAGGTTTAGGTTTAGGTTTAGGTTATAGGTTATAGGTTTAGTTTATAGGTTATAGGTTTAGGTTTAGTTTAAGGTTATAGGTTTAGGTTTAGGTGTAGGTTATAGGTAGGTTATAAGTTATAGGTTATAAGTTTAGGTTTAGGTTTAGGTTTAGGTTTAGGTTATAGGTTATAGGTATAGGTTATAGGTTATAGGTTTAGGTTATAAGTTTAGGTTTAGGTTTAGGTTTAGGTTATAGGTTCAGGTTATAGGTTATAGGTTTAGGAATTAGGGTTTGGGTTTAGGTTTGTAGTTTAGGGTTTAGGGTTATAGGTTTGGGTTTAGTTTGTAGGTTATAGGTTATAGGTTTAGGTTTAGGAATTTGGGTTCATGTTCAGGTTTAGATTTAGGTTTTCAAGTTTAGCTTTAGGATTAGAAAATCATTGTACCCACTATAAATATATGTAGTTTATCTACATCGTCCATCTACTTTTCCAGATCATTTACGTGGTTGAACCCAAAATTGAATCATATCCAAAACTCAGGTGGACCATACCGTAAGAAATAGTGGGTATAATGATTTTCATCATTGAAACCTTTCTAGGGCCTATAGTGATGTTTATTTATCATCCAACCTATTCATGAGATCACATAGACAGTGGTGAAGGGAAAAAATAAATCTCAGCAGTTCCCACCTTCCAGCCCGCTCAACATTCGGATAGCACCGACACAAATATAGAAACAAACTAATTAGGAACTTACAATAATAAAAGGTAACAGGTCTTTGGTCCAGGGGTGATCGACAATAAAAGGTACCATTTACCATGAACTAAAACCATATATTATCGATACCTTGATTGGACTCACTACAAGGGTAATCTTTTAATGATGGCCCACTGCTTTTGATAATCACTACAAGGGTAAGAAAATTACAAAAAGTAAGACTCATGAGATGACATATGTACAAATAGTGACAAGACTATCTGGTAATGACAGGAGGCTAAGACATCAAATAATTTATGAAGAACAGGAAAAACAAAGATAAAATAAATGGTTAGAAACTTTACCATTTCAATATTGAACCTTGTAATGACAACATTGATCTGTGGGGATAAAAATACATCAACCTGCATATAAAAATCTCAAGTTAGTAGGGCCTTTGAGGTACTCAAATGATAATAGAAGAAGACGGAAAACTATTGAAATTAACCATCAAGCATTTTAAAAATTCCTCTCAGAAAATGAATGAAAAGTACACAACTCACCTTGATGCCCATTCTCCCTCCTCCTTTACCCGGGCTTAGGACTAGCAATGCAAGGAGTTTCATTGGCGGAGATAAAAAGGGGCTTAGGCTCTATTTGGTTTGTGATGACCAAATGGAGTCTAATATGTTTAAATATATAGTATAAAATTCATTCAAAATGATAAAAGCCAAACCAAACAACATATAGAGTAACTAAAAAAACATGTAGACCATCAATATGTTGAACTATAAAGTGCCAAATTAGTTCAAAATTAAGGAAAAAATAAGCAAAACATTATATAAAGTAACTAAAAAAATCACCCACACCAAGTTCAATTATAGAGTACTAAATTTGTTCAAATGATCAAAATCCCAAAAATTCCTTCCCCCATTACACAAATGATCCCAGACTGGCCTCTCCAAGTGTAGATGCAAACCCATCTTCTTTCCACAAATGAGTGTCAGGATGTATAATCTTAGTCAGGGCAATAACAAAAGCTCCCTCCTCCAATGGTTCACAATGGACAACTGCATTTGGATTAACTTCGTGTACTTGACCACGAGTAACTACATCACGATTTTCCCAACTAAGCAAGTCGCATCTCTTACCGATATGTATAATATCTGGCTACATGTACACATATAAAATGGCATTGGTATTGTTATCGTTTATAAAATAATTGTAAGTTAAAATACAATAGAAAATTTACACTTGCATACTGACGATGCCTGAACAAATCTAGCAATTGTTGGTGATGCGAGGTTTTAAGTAGATTGTGTATGTTACTGCATCTCCATTCAGGCCTTCATCTCGACCAATGATTTCTTTGTATCAGATATCTCCTGCACTAGGCTCTCTCTTTCTTTTATCAAATTCTCTACCTTTGAACGGGCAGGGGCCGACATCTTCAATCCTATCTTGGTTAATGAGTAACCTAGACCCCGCGTTCGTCCTCTACTGTCAGAACCAACCAACTATAAAACATTATAAATCAAGTTATTAAAAAATTCATAATTACCATGAATCTCACTGTAATTTTTAAAATTTATTATTACTTGTGTAAGGGCATCGTCAATGCCCGTAATTTTAGAAGTAGGATTGCTTAAATAAAGCTCATCTAACTTTTCCTATGATAAAATATAAATGAATGTGAAATAATTCAAAGTTATACATTGGCATCTCATAAAGGTACTGGTTAGTGGTATAAGGGGATGCACTTACAACAAGATGAGGATACTGGACAACTTTGTCCTTGCTTGCATGGGCTCTTAAGTAAACATCATCTCTACCTATCTCGGCATCAGAGGTAAGGTTCCTCTCCTTCACCCTTGGCACATTACATATTAATGGAGTTAGATGAGTGATAATTCAAAAGTAAATTCAATATTAAACTATAATGCCTATATTTATAAATAAATAATACATACCATCTGACGGTGAATAATAGCCATGTTGTTCCTCCCAAGACATGCAGGTCCTTTTATCTTGGACCGATTGACTTTATTCTTTTCTCTTGCTCTCTTGAATTCATCAGTGCTATGTTGATTCACAAAGACCAACCAATCCTCCATAGGGATTCTTAGGGAGGAAGGACTATTTCTCACAACTGTAGGATCCTTGTCTTTAATATATTTTGTAGTCAACCTTTGCTTGTAATTCCACCATGTTTCCTTGATGTGTTTTGTTATGTATATAAGACTCGCATCCCAACTTTGACCCTCAAACTCATAAGCTCGTGATAATGACTCTATGATCATTTGAATGTGTACATGAGGCACTTGGCGAAAGTCCTGATATATGATTGGGATATGATTACAGGTGAGGATATCGATATGCGATGCAAATTGCTTTTGTTCGGGACAATCCTCATTCGATTGCCCGAATTCATTCGTCTTTAGGACTTTTTTCCTATTAGGTTGCTCATGTAAAAATGCACCCCTAGTAGGACCTCTCTTTCTAGATGAAGAAGAAGAAGCTGACACAACAACATAAAAAGAATAACAGTTATATATACACATCTTTAATTACCACCAATATATAAGAAAATTGAAATTTACGTATCTAATTAAGGAGAACTATCATATTACCTTTGGTCTTGCTTACATCTGTAGTCTCAGTCAAGTGCACACTCGATGCCTATGGTTATGAATCCATATGCCCGTTTATTCACTAATATAAATAAAATAAAATAAATTAAATTAAAAACACTTTTTAAATTAAAATAAAAATACTAATGATTAACACAATAATTTAAATAACAGATAAAGTACAACAATTCACTACATTATGCATACCTTGATTGGATTTCCTCCAATAAATATCATTTTGTTACATGCTTAGAAAATATAAACAATTCAAGAGATTCTCCTTGATTGCTTTCTTTTCTTTGTTTTCTCGACTACAACACTGATGTCTTCAAGTTCATTGAATATCAACTCATCAACAATTTCTAATGAGGTGAGATTAGGTCCTACATCGGCATCAGTTACATCCTTACACGTCTCTTCTTCAATAAAAATCTTTTTTGGAACCTCCAATACCACATGCAATTCAGGATGTTTTGGATCTTTAGAGTAGAAAACTTGCGTGGCATGCTTCGCAATAATGAATAGCTCGTCACCCAATTTGTCTGAACTTTAAATACTGGACAAATTTACTAATCTTAGATTTTTTTCGACATCAAAAGAAACACCATGATGCGTCACCTTCACCCAATCACACTTAAATAGGACGGACTTGTACCATGTTCTGTACTCCAATTGGATAATTCTATGAAGGACTCCGTAGTAAGGTTGATTTTAATCCACTGTATTCTTATCCTTAGCACTAAATCGGAAGGTGGTCATACCCTCTGTCATAACCCCATTGTTTTGCTTCATTTTATTCTCCTCATAGTCCTTAGTGACAAAGAGAAAACCACTAATACAATACTTATTGTTTGAGTACAAAAAACTAGAGGTCCTCTCACTATATCTTTAAATTGTTTATCGTTAGATTTGCTAAACTCTAGTTACCTCTTCAACTAATGTATGAATTCATCCTCGTTAGGCACTTTGTTGGTCCTCCTGTAACATCGTTGTAAGAAATATTTATGCTTCCTGCACGTTATTTGATACCATTGTTATATTGAAATCGCATACAGTCAAGAAGATTTATAAAAATGAGCTAATTGTGCATACCCTTCCCACACATCATAGTTGGGATGACTCTTCAGTACCCATGTATGAGCTTGTTCGTATTCAATACCCACTAGGATAACACTTTGACCTGAACCTATTCAACAAACATCGTCATTATTGTTATCATCATCAACGACATCTTGTAACTTTTGTAGTCCTGGAATGACTCCATCAAACCGTTCTTCCAATTTTTCCAAGAGGCTTGTTTTTTATTTTCCTCTAGAATATATTATTTTGCAATGCAACCCTCAGGTCGTTTCTTGTTACAAACATAAGCCTTGAATGTCTTCATGAACCTGACAAAGATAATGATATATTACAAATGCATACAACCATATATATTAAGCCAGATTATTCTTACTAAACTCATAGCGTACCTTTAAAATGGATACATCCATTGATAGTATATAGGACAACATATGCGAGCCTCATAAGCAAGTGGATCGACAGATACATCATCACGACAAATATAGATGGAGGGCATATAATCTCAAGCTGACATAATGTCCTACGCATACCCCTCTCAAGAGTGAGGAGCGTTTAAAGGTTACTGTTGTCGAGCACAAGGCATTAAAGAGGTGGAAAAGCTTGTAATTATAGGATGAATGACTTTTCTATCCCTGAATGCATGCTGGATGAGAATTGGGAGCAAATGTTACATCAACACTTGGTAAGAATGAGACTTTATTCCCTTTAAATCCACGCAATCTCCCTTTATAATAGTCTTCCAATTTGCACTAAAACCGATTGGAACACACAGGTCATGTAAAGTCTGGATGAAAAGCTTTTTCTCTTCTTTTCTTAAACAAAAAGGACCTTGTTTCTAAATCATCTTGCCATTGCTCTTTTTTAGTCATAGACGCTTCTTAATTCCTAACCTTTTTAGGTCCCTACGTGCATTAACATCATCATTGGTCTTGCCAGGTGTGTTCAACAATAAGGTGATAAGGATTTCATATATATTTTTCTCGACATGCATAACGTCAAGGTTGTAACGTACTGGAATATCTTTTTAATACTCCAGATCAAATAATATAGACTATTTGAAGAACTACGGTGATTCAACATCACCCATTACCTCTTGTCGGCCTCCATCAATACCCCTCATATTCCTCTTCTCAGTCTTCCCCCATTGCATATTCAAGTTCGCAGTTTGTCTTTCGACCTCAATCCCGTCCAGACAAATGGGTTGTCGTCGTATCTCCACCTTCTTATTGAATGTGTCAGCACTTGTGTCCTTCCTTACCTATATAACATTGACAACCATCATCTGTGGCCCATATAAACAAGTTTCTTTCCATATAGAAGTCGCAAGGATTCTGTGTTGGGACCACATACAGGACAACCATAGTTACCCTTAGTCCTATAACTAGAAACAGTACTATATGTTAGAAAGTCATGGATTGTCTAGAGCAAAATGACTCGCATCTTGAATTTGTTTTCATGGTATGCGTCAAGTGTCTTGACCCCTTTATGCCATAAGTCTTACAATTCATCAATTAATGACCATAAATAAACATCAATATCCTTTCTTGGTTGTTGTGGCCCCTCAATGAGCAAAGTTAACATAATAATCTGAGGTTTCATATAAAGCTTTGGTGGAAGGTTGTACATCACACACATAACGGGCCATGAACTATAAGCTGTAGTCAAAGCACCGAATGGGTTAAACCCATCTATAGCCAGGCCCAATCAAACATTGTGAGGCTTAGCTAAAAAATCCATATACTTCGCATCAAGATTCTTCCATGTAATAGAATCAGCCAGATGCTCCATATTTTCATGTTGTAATTTTCTGGTTGAGTGTCAGGACATTTCTTTCGTTAACCATGACATACTGAACATTCTTTGTAGTGTTGAAATTAATTGAAAATACCTTAACACCTTGACAAGTACTCAAGATTATTTTTCCTCAACATCCATTTCTATCTTGAACCTAGGAGCTTTACAAGTTTGACAACTAGTTTTCATCTCGTTCTCTTCTAGTACAAGATACAGTCATTTGGACAAGCATGGATCTTCACATAATCAAGACCCAACTTTGTAATGATCTTCTTCGCCTGGTAGGTATTAGTAGGGGCCTTGTTACCAGAAGGTAACACCTTCTTTAGTAGTTGAAGGAGCTCTGTAAATCTGTTTTCGCTCCATCCATGGTTCACCTTTAATTTGAAAATTTGTATAATAAAAGTTAGCATAGTGAAATCTTAGGCCCCTGGGTTTAGCTCAGTCATTGCGTCTCATAGATTTTCTTCAAACTTATCAGTTTCATTTTTCCCAAAGACTCCTTGACTACAGGGGTCACATTGGGCTCATCCTGTACAACTACATCTAGGTTATTACCATTGAGTTCTTGAATATTCACATTGTGAACCTCATTTAAGTTCAGTACATTGTGGTACTGTTGGGAACTTAATGTATATTCACTACACTTAGGTGATACATGCTCACCATGCATGTCCCAAACCTTACAGCTTGGGTCGAATCCATTTTTCATTAGATGTACTTCTAAATCATCATATGAAACTGGTAATCGTAAATGTCTACAAGTGGCACATGGACAAAGAATGGTTTCTCTACCAGGAAGGTGTTCTTGTGCAAACTTCAAAAAGCTTTTGATTCTAGAAATAAAATGAGGGTTCAAAAAACTTAGTGTCATCTACTCCCTATCTATTATAGCCAGATCCTGATTAACCAAGGGGTTCATTTTGAACCTACACCTTACCCAAAAAAATAATTATTTTTCACCCATTCATGGATCTAATTCTAAACAAATGCATCTATTACTATCATTGGAGTTTAGTCTTTGAATAACTTTAACTTTTCATGGACATATCACGAGGGACCTGGATTACCTACTGACGGTGTTGTGTGGGTCACCGCATGATGTATGTGTTTCATCCATGCTATTCATCCATTTTTCTAAATCATGTTAGGCATGAGACTGAAAAAAGGAAGATCCAAATCTTATGTGGATTACATAAGATGAAACAATGATTATTGAATGCCCATTCATTTTTGGGCTCATAACCTGTAATGATATGGAAAAATGAATGGACAGTCAAACTCAAGACCCACATCATGGAATGTCTAGATTAATGAACTGTTTGTAGTATGAATAATACAAACCATCAATTTCCTTAGCCATTGATTGGAAAAAGTAAAACGGAACAAATTGCAATTGTAGAGGGAACTATCACTCTAACATGGTGAATTCGAAGCCGAAGACATGGGATTTGCCAAAATTGGGATTAGAGTCAATCCTAATTAAGAGACTACAATGGTGAGTGGCAGTGGACATGCCAATATGAAACTCATGGGTTACATCACGTCCAATCATTAGGTTGGTTTAGCCAAGAAGATGCATGGTGGCACGTGAGTCAATGGAAGCCATTCATCAGGTAGGCCACATTCATACGGAGAAAACAACAGTTAAGAAAGAAAATAACCAACAGGTTATGCCCAACATTGGCCCACCCAATGAAAGGACCATCCTGGATTTAGGTACAAGGCATGTTCATGTATATGTAGTACCAGACCTGGCACCAGGCTCTTATGTTAGACATACATGCCATTTTGACACGTCGTCCTTTCACTGTTCCTCCCCTAATATTTTTGCTCTTAAGTTGGTCAGACGATTGCAAGGACAAGATGAAGATGTTGCTAGGGAAGAGATTCCTGTGACACCAAAGAAGAATTTTTAGCTTTTGAATCAGATTATTGAGGCCTTGTCATCTGTTCCATCACTAGAACTGACACTAAGATTGTACTTGTAGTGTGTTGAGGCTGCCAATGATTATGATCTCGAGCCTGTAGCATATGAGTTCTTCACACAAGCTTTTATACTATATGAAGAAGAAATTATGAATTCAAAAGCTCAGGTGACTGCCATACATCTAATAATAGGGACTCTTCAGAGGATGAATATATTTGGTGTTGAGAACAGAGATACACTTACACATAAGGCCATAGGGTACTCCGCAAAGCTTTCAAAGAAGCCTGATCAGTGTAGAGCAGTTTATGCATGTTCACATATCTTCTAGGTTGATGATTAGGACGACATCAAGGATGGTGAAAGGGTCCTGCTTTGCTTAAAGCGTGCACTAAGGATCGCGAATGCAGCCTAATAGATGGCCAGTGTAACGCGGGGTACTGGTGGGCCAATGACGCTATTTATAGAAATATTGAACAAGTACCTTTATTTTTTCGAGAAAGGAAATCCTCAGATTACAGGCTCAGTAATCCAAGGCTTGATTGAACTGATCACGACTGAGATGCAAAGCAATAACACGATGTCAGACCCATCTGTGGATGCTTTCTTTGCTAACACGTTGCGCTATATTCAGTTTCAGAAGTAGAAAGTCAACGGAATGGGTGAAAAATATGAGCCTATCAAGGTGTGATACACCTGATATGAGTGGGCCTTCATTTGATCAGATCATCACCAGCACATTTACATGATGAAGTTGAGGAATTGTTGGATTTGCAAAACAAGTGCTGATTTGATTGCAATCAGCAGTAGTCTTGATTTCCTACCATGGCCAAGTCAAGTCAATCCACAAGTGCTGGTGGATTCGGGTTCTTTTGGCTTATTGTTGGGGGATGTACATGGGGTGCATACAACCATGTACCCATTTTCACTTTTATTTTTATTTTCCCTTATATTTCCTAATCATGATGATTAGTTTTTTTTTTTCCTCCTGGACATGAAAACCAAGTTGTGTGGATTTTTTTAGTAATTTTAACTGATGCAACCACGTCGATGAAACATGTCTTAGTAATTCCGAGTCCATGGAGTAATTTTTCAGTTTCAGATTGGAGGGGGCATAGAAATACCATTAAGTTTCCACAGTTTGTGGCAATAATGTTATACATATCTATGGTGTTTTGTCAAAAAAAAATATATCTCCTAGCATGAATAACATTTCAAGAAATAGATAGTATGCCATTTTAACAAACAGATAGCATGTCATTTCATCAAATAGTTAGTGTATATCAAATCTAAAAGAAAGGAAAAGAGATATAAATAGAAAAAGATATCAAACCTATGGAGAGGAGCTTCATGGCGTGTGTTTCTTTGGGCATGAGATTCATGGTTGCTGCATTGGAGAGAGAGAGAGAGAGAGAGAGAGAGAGAGAGAGTAACGTCTCAGAAAAATCCGTACAGAGACCCGAGTACCACCTCCATCAGAAATCACTTAGGATTAATTCCTTTAGAAATTAACCATAAGTTAACTAGCGCTATGTTAGATTAGCTGTGAAATTAGCACTGATCGCTTTAAATACGTTTTGTAAGACCCAAAACTTGTGAAATTATTAACGCTATAACCTCCTGAAACCTAGGATCAAACTCTAAACCTGTCTGTTCTCAGGAACCCTTTGAATCTTTATATTGGATCTAGACCACGCATCGAAAGTCCGATATCTATAATCTCAGGCCAATATGAGCGCTAGTTAGACTTGACAATCGTTTTAAAAATCAAGACCAACTGATGTCCTGAGGCTATTTCATTAAGCCTGGAGCAAGGAGTGTGAGAAAGAGGAGAATTCTTTAGAAATTAAATGGGATTTAAATAAATCTGGCACGTGATGCTAGCAGGTTAAGTATAAGCATTCAGACCGTTGGAATCTGACCCAAATGCACCCTCGAATTAAGGAACATTTCCCACTCAGGTCAGTGTACTTGGAATCTCTGATCGAGTCTCAGTGACCGCTAAACTGAAACTGGTCCGACACGTGCGATCTGGAAACCCTATCGAACTGAAAACTTAATGTGATCAGGATCTAACATCAATAAGCTTAAGTCCGACCGCATTCAGTCAGGGGACCTCCAGAAATATTCTTTTAGATCGGGAAAGACCCGATTTGGCCATAACCCAAGTATACCTTGGTTTAGAGTCTAAATAGGTGAGTTTCTAACCTATTTAAAGACCTTAAACCCTCTCACATCCCTCCCATACGAATTTGCAAAAATCCTAGGACAGAGAAGAGAGAAAAGTGAGAGATTGTGTGGAAGTTATGAAGGAAAGTTCCTGCCACTCGATCCTGCTTCTACACGTGCTTAGCCATCATGTTCTAATCACTCTTCCGGTGATTCTAACTTCATTCTAGGTAAGAAAACCCTAACCTTAACCTGTTTAAGGAATTCTATTGATACAAGTAGCGAAGTAGCTGAATTATCTTGTGGTACAAGTCGTCATATCGACGTTGACGAAGCGTAGAGTTCCTAGTCGATTCGATACGCTTCTACGGCGTAACGTGAGGATTTTAGATGCTTAGGTTGCCTGTTTTCAAAGCTTTCAATGTCGTTTAATAGTAGATTATTGAAAAGAATGTTGTTTGACATGTAGAACATGCTGTCTGTTTTCCATTTCGATTACGTACGGAGAATATGAGATTTAGGGTATTTTAGGTATTTATAGAAAATAATGTATACGTACGTATTTTGCTAAAATGATTGCCATGTGTATTTATCATGTTATTATACTAGTTAGGCGTGTATGATCTGTTTGGCGAAGAGATTCTCCCTAAAGCACACGTTGGGTCGACATATGCTATGTAGACAAATGTGTGTAGATTAAGTGTTTGTATAAGAGTATGTATTAGTAAGTATTGAGTGAATGGTGTTGTAGATTAGTTTGGAGATTGGATTCTCAACTAATATGATGATGTACATGATTTCCTCCATGTTGTTATATTGAATTGATTTCCTTATATATATGAAATGCTTGTGTTTTGTTGACTTGCTTATGTTGTATGTTATAACATGTTGTTAACATGCTTGGATTATTTGTGCTTCATTTCTGTCACTCTCATATGATTATTGAATTAGATTACAAGTGTTTAGGGCTATATTCTAGTCCAGGAAGTTGATAACAGATTCGAAATCATGGTTGGATTCTATTCACCACGAAGGACGCGTCGACGAACCCGAGTCGTGCTTTGGTTGACGGCAGTGGTTAGGCCACACGAGGTGTTTTATGCACTTCATGTCATTCAGCTTGAGGTGCGCTCGTACTAGTCGAGCTCGTCAAGCAACCCGACTGACCATTGTATGTTCACCTTTTATTGGTCATAACTGATTGAACCTAGGGTACTGAACTTACCAGTGAAAACCTTGATAACCATGGTAACTTGATCCATTAAGACTCATGAGCCGAGCATGGTGGTATGGGACACCGTGGTCAAGTTGTCGGCCTACGCTGGGGCCGCAAACCTCGCCGTAGTGACCAGTGAGCACCTGAGACTCCTGAGCCGATTGTGGTGGTATGGGACACTACATTTGAGCTGTCGGCCTACTCTGATTGGTGACGAGCCCTTTGTAGTGACCTCGAGCGTATTCTGAGTTTACGTGAGGCGACGAACCTTCCGTAGCAACAAGAGTACAACTAGGCCTGTATTGATAAGGTGATGGGGGCGCGGTGCAACGAGTACGAGCAACAGCCCTGCCAGCCCTTACAGCGACCTAGAAATATATCATCGTATGAGACTACTAGGTGTGACGACCCTAGACATGATCTGTGTTAGGAATGATATAAGGGAAGTACCTTAGTTTCCCAATCCTGCTGTTTGAAAGGACTAATAACAACTCGGTAATCATATCCACATCGCACTGCATGTGCCTGGAAGATGTAGAGCACTGAGGGAAGAAACCATGCCGCAGATGTAAGATGGTGTCGCATGAGGGAGTATGTCAGTGAGGGCATACATCATTACTGCATCTCATACTTGCATTAATAACAGTATCTAGGAATGTCTGATTGTTTGCTTTACTATTATCGCATGATTGATTTGATAACATGTTAATCTTTGCTCTATTATTCCACTGAGTTGATCACTCACTCCCACGTTACAGGACGGTGCTTGCAACACCTACCAGACTCTGTCTTAGATGCAGGTTGTGAAGCGATTCAGGAGCTGGAGCCGGACTACTATGAGGACCAGGACGAGTTCTCTTACATGCAGTTTTCTGATGGCTTCGTATAGGTGGCCTGGATCAGCGGGATTTTTGCCAGTTGGACTATCATATGACCTTTGATTTTGGTTTGATATATGTATATGTTACTCAGAGTTATATTCATACTTTGGAGACAGATCGAGATTGTTTTGTTTTACATACAGTGATTATATATCTTTCAGTCTTCCGCTTGCGTTTTATCACTGGATCTAGAGTATGAATTGCAGTTTGGAAAAATCTCACTCATGTTAATGCACTAACTTAGACAACATCTAAATCATAATCACATTTGTTGCATAAGTGATGGTTGGGAACTCGGGAGTTGGGTTTTTACACGACCCCCAATTTTTAGGGCATTACAGAGAGAGAAGAGGGCGTTCACGGCTGATGCATTGGAGAGAGGGAGGAAAATGAGAGAGATAGAGCAGAGATCGGGAGGGAGGGAGAGAGAGGATTAGGGAAAAAGGAGCTTAGGGAATGCTCTGATTAGGGAACAGAGAGAGAGAGAGAGAGTGAAATACCCATCTTTGGGCGTGGCTCTGTTTTGAGCGTGAGCCCAAATTTGGGGGTCTTCTCACGGACGGACGTAGACGGTCCATTCAGGGGCTCTGTGGGGCCCACCATGATGTATTTCGTTAATCCATTCTGATACATAATTTTAATAAATTATTTTAGTTCATGACACCAAATTTCAGGTATATTGGAGGCCCACGTGGACCACACCATAAGAAGCAACTGTAATTTAATATCAATGTTTCCTACTGCGTGGTCCACTTGAGCCTTCGATCTAGCTGATTTTTTTTTCATCCTCTAAAGTAATATTTATAAATATATAGATGGCTTAGATAAAACATATAGTTTTTTAAGGGCTCATAGAGCCCTTTACAACGCTATTAATTATTAATGGTATATCAAATTTTTAGCTATAGATTAAAACTGTAGCAACCATAGCTAAGGTTTATATCCGTAGAAAAAAACTAACATGGTCTGAATCCTTTGCCCCTTTTTTTGGTAGTGATGTTCAGGTCCCTCTGCGTAAAAATGTATTTGAGGCTCTTGTGGTCGCAAAAGAGCTTGAACTCCTCTCCGTAGAGGTAATGTCTCCAGAGCTTTAATTTGAAAATGACTGCTGCCAATTCTAAGTCGGGCGTGGGGTAGTTTTCTTCATGTTTCTTTATCTGTTGTGATGCATAGGCAATCACTCTGTCTTTTTGCATAAGAACACAACCCAAACCAACATGAGACGCATTGGTGTATATAGTATATCTGACCCCTTGCTCTGTCAATACTAGCACGGGTGCGGACGTCAGCTTGTCCTTAAATTCCTGAAAGGATGTTTCTGCTTTCTCATTCCAAGTAAACTTAAGATCCTTCCGAGTGAGTTGAGACAACGGCCTGGCTATCTTGGAAAAATCTTTAATGAATCACGATAGTAGCCAGCAAGTCCAAGGAAACTCCTCACTTCTGTAACCGAACCTGACTGCTCCCAGTCCTGAACCGCAACCACCTTGGAAAGGTCTATGGCAATTCCTTCCTTGGATACCACGTGTCCCAGAAACTTGACTTCCTCTTTTCAGAAGTCGCATTTTCGGTATTATGCAAACAACTGATTCTTCTTGAGAGTATCGAAGACTGCTCAGAGGTGTTCTTCGTGATCTTTCTGACTCTTAGAGTATATCAAAATGTCATCTATAAATACATTGATGAATCAGTGTAGATATGGCAAACACCCGGTTCATGAGGTCCATGAATACGGGCGGTGCGTTTGTAAGTCCAAACGACATCATTAAGAATTTGTAGTGTCAAAAATTGGTTCCGAATGCTATTTTCTGCATGTCATCATCCTTGACGCGCATCTGATGGTACACAGACTGTAGGTCAATCTTAGAGAAATATTGTGCCCCTTTCAACTGGTCAAACAACTCATCTATCCTGGGCAGAGAATACTTGTTCTTAACCGTGACGTGATTTAGCCAATGATAATCAATACACAATCGTAGCGATCTATCCTTCTTTATGAACAATACAGGTGCTCCCCAAGGAGATACGTAGGGTCATATAAAACCTAAATTCAATAGATCATCGATGTGTGTCCTCAGCTCCTCCATTTCACATGAAGGCATGTGATACAATGGTAAAGAGATAGGTGTCACACCCGGTGCTAGGTCGATGGTAAAATCGATCTCGCGCTGAGGAAGTAGCCCATGGATATTTTTGAACACAACCATGTAGTCTTGGACTACTGGTGTGTTCCCAAGTGTTGGACCCCCAACATTTTTTAATAAGGAAGCGTAACAATAAACGCGAAAAGGGCAACTGACCTGAACTGGGAAAGTGAGGTTGTGCCCTCTGGCCCATGAGCTATCACTAATCTGGTTTCACAATCGATCTCTGCCTTTATTTCAGTGAGCCAATCCATGCCGAGGATGATGTTGTAATGGTATATCGTAGTGATAATCAAGTCAATGCACACCACCCTACTTCCTAAGTCTACTAAGCAATGCTTTCATAGCTTAGTGGCATCAGTAAAAGTTCCTGTTGCTGCGATAACCCTCACTACAACCATAGGGGTAGTATTCAACCATAAATGCTTGACTATAGAGTATGATATCATCGAAATAGTGGACCCAGTGTCCACCAACAAAAATACAGGTGTACCTTGAATGTGGGCAGTGACTTCAAAGGCTAAAGACACTCCAGTTGCTGACTCAGATGCTTCAGCTACAAGTGCGTGTACACATGCTTGTTGAGAACGATTGGGTTGTGTTGTCATAGGTCATTGAGGCAGCTTATTCTGAGATATGAGTAGTCAGTAGAATGGCTGTACTAGCAGTGCTAATCGTAGAGGTGAGGCTGATATAGCTTGTGGTGGCTGTCGGTCGATCTTCTGAGGCGATGTAAATCCATTTTCCCTCATCTTAGTAAAGCAAAAAGGCTCATTATGGCCCATCTTCTTATAGTAGGTGCACCAAAGGTTTGATCGCCTCTACTGGGTCGGTGGAGCGATAAGCCTGAGAGGTGAATCTATACGTGGTCTCTTGTCAAGAAATGGTGGGTTTGGCAATTCAGGTCGAGGCCTTAGGCTCACAAGTATACGTATCTGGGACAATCTGTCTCTGTCCCACTCAGCTCGCAGGGACATGTTCATTATCTTAGCAAAGTTGGGAATGCTAGCGCAACACATCTTTATGCGAATATCGGGCCGCAAACCCTCCAAAAATTGCCACGTTCTCATCGGCTCGTCTACTTTGATTAGTGGAGCATATCTAGCTAGCTCCGTAAAGCGGTTCTCATATTCAGTCACCGTCATCTCCCTACCAGAGGTGAAGAAATTCCCCCTCCTTTTCATTACGGTAAGTGAGGGGGAAATACTTTTCATGGAAATGGATCCCAATTGTGCCTTAGGTCCACATGTATCCTATGGGAATGGTTCGGAGGATGTTGTCCACCAAAGATTGGATTCCTTCTTAAACATATAAGTAACCAACTGCACTCGCTCTGCCTCAGTACAGTGCAATGGCTTTAACATCTTGGATATACGATCTAACCAATACTCTACCTCCTTGGGCTAGTGAGTAACCGCAAAGTAGGAGGGTGAAAATGCTAAAAGCATTCAGACAAGCCACTAGTGCTCATGGCACTAGCAGGCTACATAGGTGGCATAGGCAGGATCACGTTCATGTTTTAGGTAATGTCCTGTGCAATAGTGGCCCAAACTTCCTGCTGTTGCTGCATTAGGAGCATCATCTACTCCATCCTATCAGGAGGAGGAGCCACCTGAGGTATATGTAGCATCGATGTAGACGCACAGTTCTGTTCCAGAACCGGTGGTGCACGAGGTGTTGGCCCATTAGTGAGGTCTGTGGCCGGCTATGAATCCGGCATTGTGTCACTATCCCAGCCCAAACTAGGGTCCGTATGGCTATCGCTTG
The DNA here is from genome assembly GCA_037074715.1 of Magnolia kwangsiensis. Classification (NCBI taxonomy): domain Eukaryota; kingdom Viridiplantae; phylum Streptophyta; class Magnoliopsida; order Magnoliales; family Magnoliaceae; genus Magnolia; species Magnolia kwangsiensis. Next base: position 165,986,114 of record CM073571.1, read on the forward strand.
GGAGATGTGTCCCATTTATCGATCCGCCAAGTGCAAGACGTGCTATGTTTCGAGTGTTTTTAGGAGGCATTCCCTATATACAATATAGGGTTCCATGTGTGTAACATTTAGAATAATATTACTCACTTTTCTAAACACGCTACACATTCCAAATCAAAATAAGCTTCATGCATTTCAATTGGCCAAAATTGTCATGATACATATGATGTAGCATTACAGAAATCATGACAAAAGATGTATGTGAGCTAATCTACTACAAGTCTTAACATCAACTATTCTAACATCTAAGCCGGCAAGGGCTATTTCATAGAAAAATAAAAAATAAAGAAAACCAAAATACAACTACAACGTAGGACTAGTCTGCTAACTCTGGCAATGGTGGAGTTGTACCCTTATCCTACATACAACATAGGAGAGTCTTCAGAGTACGAGACATTCTCTTAAATTTCTGTTTTAGATATGGCTGGTTTTTCTTGACCTCCTATCTTAGGGTGGCATGATTCTCTTTAATCTTGGCCATACGTGCTTTTAAGGAGCCCGATCATGGCGGTCTTCATGTGCAGTAGGAGGAGGATCCTTATCTAAATCTTGAGCCTCCTCTTCTTCTTCCTGCTCTCCTCTTCACTTCCTTCTTCATCGTCACTACCTTCATCCTCACTTTCTTCTTCCTCACTGCCTTCTTCTATCTCATTTCCTTCTTCATCTTCACTACTTTCTTCCTCTTTACTTTCTTTTTCTATCTCATCCCCATACTCATCGAGTCGTGCTTAGTATTGTCTAGGGGCAATTCCCATGTTATTGAGTATGGTATCATTAATGAAGTGGATCGGCGCAAGATCATCCATATTAAATCTGAAGCCAAAATTATGACCAATCTTGCAGATAAGTCAGTCGAATGAGAGTGAGGTGTCACCCCAAGTAGAGCATGCGGTCCTGATTATCTGTGTTAGGATGAAAGTAGGTAGACATAGCTTATCTCCCAATCCAGCTCTGTACAGGAAGTCTACCATCTGACAAGTGCATTTTATACGGTTGCTCCACCTAGGATACACGTTGTACGTGCATATGTGGTGGAGTAGGCGAAAGTCTACAGTCATTCTAGCCGATGCGAGGCTATTGTCTCACCTCTAAGGAGCCAGTCGACTATGAAGAAAATGTGTGTGGTGATCTTTCTCTCGTCAACTAGTGAGATGAGATGCACTAGCATGTACCACACCACGTTCAATTCCAATAATTCGAGCTATGATGTCCACATCAACTATGGCTTCCTACCTTCCCAAGGGAATAGTAAACTGAAGAGGCTTCAGTAGTGGGTTTCGTATATAGGCATAGAAGGTTCGGACAGTGCCTTCACATGAAAGAGACTTGCCTTCAAATATGGGACCCACCTAGTCTCTAATAGGAGGTCAATCACTGGATACAGTCTAAATAATCTCTCATAGACGTGTGCTTCAAATATAACTTTACGATTAAGAAACTTACCAAGTACAGTGCCCACCAGTAGAGATCTTTTGAGTGGGATTTGAGGATCAAGATCCTATTTCATTTTTTGCTCTCTATTGACACTCATGCTAGGCTTGGTGCTCGCCTTCTTCCTCGAGCGGCTTGGATGGCTCAGCCTGGCCTCATCCGGGGCCATTCGAAAGAAGTGTGAAGATGGAAAAGATAGCAGTGACATGCTCAAAAAGAGTCATGGAAGATGAAAACTTAGAGATTGAAGTGGGTGAGAGAGTTTAGGAATTATGATACACAAAGATGGGTTTTTGTGCTCAAATGAGGGGAGATAAGGGAGATGGAAGGTAGTAAGAGATGGTTTTGAGAAAATTGTTGATGATGGGTGTGAGATAAGGAAGAAGAAGAAGCTTTGTGTGTATGGAAGGGAGGTTTGAGAGAGAAAATGGAGTTTTGGGGGGTTTAGAGGGTTAAAAAACTTGAAATGGGAAGGAAATGGAGCAAAAGGGGTGAAATGGAGTGGTCCCACACGTGGATAGGCCCCACATGAGTGGGTGGAGGTCGGTGGGCCACCGGGACTGCTGGCCCGCCGCGGCCCACTATGAATCTGGGCTGCACGTCGCCACCCGGGTGGTGCTGCCACACCTTCCTGGGTTAGCTGGCGATGGCTTCACCTTAGGGCGGTGGCGACCCCCTCCCTGGGTGTTGTATAGGTGCGGGGGACCCCCTGGGTCCCATAGGATTTTGTGTTTTGGGCCTCTACGCCCGTATGAAATGTTTTCTAGGCCCAAGATGCGCGTATTCACGCCCTTTGGCTCATTTTAAGTTCGGGATTCACCGAATTGTAGTTCAAACCCATCGATTGATGGTCTAAAAGGGGGCTGAGATCATTTCGCATGATCTCGTATGCGTATGATTACATTATAACGGTCAATCTCGCCCGTTGGTATAAATTTGGGATCCTATGATCATTTCTACATTTTATTGCATCCTTCCTAAGTTAAAGCACATCGGAGTGCATCGTGTTACCTAAGTCAAATCATGCTTTAATATCTACTTATAACGCCCTGAATTTTAAGGGTTGAGCAAGCTCAACTCTTGAGATCCAATGCATCAGTTTTACAACATAGATAATGATATTTAAATATTATCCATATTAGTGTAATAATCATGAGACGGATTATACCAATCAGCATATCATACTCCAGAGTTAATACAGTTAGCAAGCGGAAGACTGAGATAAATATGTAAAGTATGTGCATGTTTCACAACCTCCAAAGTATGAGTATATTACTTGGCTGAATATGTACATGTTTTGTCTCAAAATATATAAAATATTAAAATGTACATGTCCAACTAATCAATGTATCCCTGTAATCCCATCGAATCAGCACGAGGTCTACATAAACCCGCCTGATAGCTAAACATAGGAGAATTCCTCCTCCTCATCTATGAAGTTCAGATCCACTGTATAGACTCCAGCATCACCTACATCTAAACCAGAGTTTGGTTGGTGTTTTAAAACACCATCCCAAAGTGGGAGTGAGTGATCAACTCAGTGGTAGTATAAGGCAAAGGTTAACATGTTATCAATTCAATCAAGCAGTAATGATAAAGTAATACAACAATCATTCATTAACTACTCTTGTTAATGCAAGGATGGTATGCAATAATGATGTATACCCTCGCATAAAGCTCCCTCAAGTGAATGCATCGACCATTCTTGCATGACAAGCTGCCTAAACGTGCACTTCGTCATGGTCATGTTAGCCAAATACTTAATTAGACTTATTCATATAGTAGATTTGGGAAACTAATCTACCTCCCTTTACATCATTAACCCAAATGGGGATTCATCTAGGGTCGTCAATCCTAGTTAATCACATACGATAGGCAAGTTATAGGGCATCACCCCTAATGAAAAATAATGGATAGAAAAATTTAAGAGTTCATACTCGAGGTCACTACGGGGAGGCTCATCACCTCAGCATATGCCGACAGCTCGAATACAATGTCCCAAACTACAATATTCGAATAACAAGTTTGGGTTGCTCACTGGTCACTAGGGGGAGGCTCATCACCCTAGCGTAGGTCGACAGCTTGACTACAGTGTCCCATACTACCATACCCGACTCATGACTCTTAGCGGATCGTGGTACCATGGTTGAAACGAGTCTTTACATTGGTAAGTGGTACCTTAGATTCAAGCAGTGATGTCCATACATGGCAAACACACAATAAACCAGTCGATTTATTAGACAAGTTCGATTGGTACGAGTACATGCCAAATTAATCGACATGAAGCACATAAGTACTCCACGTGGCCTAACCACTGTCAACAATCATCGTACGACCTGAATTCACCAAACCTATGAAATGTGGCAAGACTAATTCCGCCACTCAAACGGGAATTGTTACCGATTGCTTGAGCCAAGTGATGGCCCTAATCTTACTCAAGTGCAATAGGCAGACACATGTGATAATCATATGAGCATTTAATGAACAATCCAAATACAACACTCTTTTGAGCATTTTGTCAGCACATTGAACATGTTACCAAATATTGGCAACCATCTATAAATCATGTAACCAAATTTAGGAATACATGAAGGAAACTATACATATAGATAAGGTAATTGAGAATCTCATCTCAATACTCTTATTAAATACAAATCATCAACCGTTTCTCATTCAGACATTTGATCAAACACTTAAACTATACGTTACTAAATATGTACACTAGATTAGTTACGACATGAACTATAGCAATTAATTACACGACATCGGTTATAAAGCATATAACAACATGGATCTTAGATTAGAAAGTGTAACATCTCGAAAAAATCCATACAAAGACCCGAATACCACCTCAAGAAGAAATCCTTAAGGACCGAATTCTTTAGGAATTTGATGAAACTTAATTAAGTATTAAACTAAGTTAATTGGTGAATTAGCTTGAATCATTATCTATACAAACTACAAGACCCAAAACTATTAAAATCAATAACTCAAAACTACTTAAAAACCTAGGAGAAATCCCAAAACCCGATTGATCTCGGGAGCACATTGAAACTCCATATCGGACCTGTACCGCGTGTCGAAAGTTCGATTACCAAGAAACCATAAGGTTATGACTGCCTTATTGGGCCTGACAACCATCGTGGGAATTGAGCCCAAATATTATCCCGAAACGCACAACTTAAGCCTAAAGTGAAGTGTATGAGAAACACGGATATCTTTCTAAAATAAACTCAAACTTAAGTGAATTAGACCATTCACTTGCGGACGAATTTGAAGACTTTGGACCATCAGATTCTAACTTAAATACAACCATGGGTCAAGGAAATTTTGCTGCTCGGACTGAAATCATAGCCTGGCTTAGATCCATGGTCAGGGGACTTACTCCATGATGCAGGTGAGTAATGGGCCTCTAGATGAGTCCCGTTTGCCCGAAACAGACAATTTTTGGCTATAATCCAAGTATACCATGGCCCTGGGGCCATTGTCATCAGTTTTGAGCCTATATAAGGCCCTTAAACCACCCCTATCTCATTTTATACGAATTTCCTCAAACCCTAGATGAGAGAATAGAGAAAAGAGGAGAAAAGTGCGAGGAAAAGAGGGAGAGTTTGGGAGATCGTGGCGGTGTTTCTCTCTTAGGACTACACACTCTAGATCCTCTTTACATCTTACTACAGAAGCCATTCCAACTCTAATTTGGGTAAGAAATCCTAACCCTAATCTTGTTTAGGAATCCAAATAGAGGAATCGATGAAATAACTAACGTATTTCATGATTTAGGTAGCCATTGTGCTGTAGACGGGAACATAGAGTACGAACCGAGTTCGTAATAAACGTACCAACGAAAGGTGCAGACTATAAACACTTAGGTTATAGTTTTTAAGGCTTTCAATGTCAGCAATGATTTATTTCTAACTTGATTGTTGCCATATGATCTTAATTACAATGTATTTGATGTATTGTACATGTGAGTAAACTATGTGAATATATTATGCATTCCATGCGTTTGTTGAAATGATTGAATGGAATTGAATTTATTATTTGTGCTTGCCATAACTATTAACCTATAATACATGTTCGTTATATGTATGACAACTCCTTTATGAAAGGATTTGCCATAATATATGCTATAACTAATTTATGTTATGTATGTAGTAACGTGTTGTTTAAGTGTTTGATAAAATGTATAAATGAGAAATTGTTTACTGAATTGCTTTTATTGAGGGTGTTGAGATAGGATTCTCAACCACTGTATCCATATCTATAATTTTCTTCATGTAATATAAATTATTACTATGTGATTTTATTTATTTATTTTTAAACGTGGACTCTTGCCACCATTCCATTAATCACAAGAAATTACAAGAAAGTCGGGTGAGGCCCGAAAAAATAAGGACCCCACCTATCGTGTTACAAAGAGACTGGCACTACCCTAATTAAACCGACCTTTTTTTATCCTAAAACTCGAACGCTTAACAACCAAACAATTCGAGGCTACCCCGGAAAAAGGACCCAGGGAGACGTAACAAAGAAAGGAAAAATAAACTCGGAGGTGTCAAACCAAAACGCTAAAAGGAAAACCCAAAAACTGAGTTACCTTTCTCTAATCGAACCCAAACCCACCTTGTCAAGGAAAAATGCAGAAATGAATGTATGATTTCAAGTTTCACCGACGGGCGAAACTAACAGCTGAAATGTACCTCTTATGTGTCTGAAATCACATGAAATGATCTCAATTCCTTTTTAGACCCTCAATCGATGGGTTAAAGCTATTATTCGATGGATCCCAAACTTGAAATATGCCAAAAGGCATGAATATGTGCGAGATGGAACCCGAAACCACCTCAAACCGATAGGGGTCCCAAACCACAGGAAACGGTGGGACCAAGGGGGTACCCTGCACCTTTCCAACACCCTAGGAGAGGGAAGCCACCACCCCCATGTGGAGGCACCACCATCGGTCCAGGGGATCGCGGTGGCACCACGCCGCGCCCCTCTCCAGCTGACCGCGGTGGACCCACAGGTCCGGCAACCCCCCGCCCTCCACACATACATACAGGTCCCCCCACATGTCGGACCACCCTATTTGACCCTTATTTTCACCCCTTTATTCATTTCACCACCCTCCTAGCTTCTGAACCCTCCAAATCTCTCTAAATCAACATTTCATCTCTTCAATATCCCTCCCATACACAACAAGCTGCATCTTCTTCCATATCTTCCATTACCTCCATCATTTTCCTCAAACCCATCTCATACAACCTCCCATCTCCCTTATTTCCTCTCATTTGAGCACACAAATCCATCTTTGTGTCTCATATATCCCAAAACCCACCAACCCATCTCATCCTTCAAGCTTTCTTAACCCCATGGCTCTTTTTAAGCTTATCACTACCATCTTTTCCATTTCAACACTCCTTTCTCTCATGGGAAAGAAGAGGGAGGCATGGATGAAGCCGGGCCTAGCCGCCCTACCCATTCAAGGAAGTAAACAAGCATTGAAGCTAGCCCTAGCGTCGAGCGACAGCGAAGGACGAAGCAAGATCTCGATCTCAAAATTCCACTCAAAAGATCTCTACCGCCGGGCATCAGACTTGGTAAGTTTCATGGTCATAAAGTTGGGTTTGAGGCACATGTTGATGAAAGGCTATTTGGGCTATGCCTGGTGATGGACCTCCTTTTGGAATCCAGGTGGGGTCCCATATTTGAAGGCAAATCTCATGCATGTGAAAGCACTATTCAAGCTTTTTATGCCCACATACGAGATCCACTACTGGAGCCTCTACAGTTCACTATTCCCGTGGGAATGCTGGAAGCCATAGTCGATGTAGGTGTCATGGCCTGAATCATGGGTATGGAGCATGAACTTGTACATGCTAGTGAAAGAAACCTTGCTAGTGTGCGAGAAAGAGATCGTCGCACGCGGTTTCTTTGTGGTCGACTGGTTCATTGGAAGTAAGGAAATTACCTCCCATCAACCAAGATGACAACAGACTTCCACCTACTCCACCACATATTCACGTACAATGTGTATCGTAGGTGGAGTAACTGTATTGAATGCACTCGATTGATGGTGGATTCCTATACAGAGCTGGGCAGGGAGACAAGTTGTGTCTGCCTATGTACGCCCTTCTATAAATAATTCAAACCATATGCTCTATTAGGGAAGATATTTTACTCCCATTTAGCCGACTTATATACAAGATTGCTCCTGAGTTTATCTACAAACTTAACATGGATGAGCTTACGCTGATCCACTTCATTAATGACACTACACTCAACAACATGGGAATTGGCCCACAATAACAGTAAGCCCATCTCAATAAATATTGAGATGAGATAGAGTAAAGAGGAAGAAGGGAGTGAAGATGAGGAAGACGATGATGAAGCAGTGAAGAGGAATGTGTTGAGGAGGAAAATAATAAGGAGAGCAGTGAGGATGAGGAGGAAGCCCAAGACTCTGATGGGGGACCGCCTACTGCTACACATGAGCACCACCGTGATTGGGACACCTTAGAAGCCCTCATGGCTCATATTGAAGAGAACTAGGCCACCCTGAGATATGAGGTCAAGGAGACCCATGCCGAGTTGAAGAAAAAGCTTGAATAGAATCAAGCCTATATGAAACAGAAACTCAAGAGGATGTCTCACACTCTGAAGACCTTCTTGTGTTGTATGCAGGACAAGGGTGCTCCTCCACCATCACCAAAGTCGAACGACTAGTCATATAATGTAGTCGTCTTTTATTTTTCCTTGTTTCTCATTTTCCTTTGTAATAGCCTTAGTAGGCTAGTTGTGTGTTGGTTTACATAGTGTTTAAATCTTTTGTTAGATTAACTCACTTACATCTTCTGTCATGATCCATGTAAGACTACATTCCATGTATTGTGATAATTTTGGCAAATGAAATGCATGAAGCTTCTTTTGTTATGAAATGTGTAGGATGTTTGGAAAATTGAGTATTGTTATTCAAAATCTTACACATGCTACATTCTATGTTGTATATAGGGAATGCCTCTGAAAAACACACGGAATATGACACATCTTGCACTTGGTGGATCATTTGACGGGGCACCTCCCCTAAGCGATAGCCAGACGGACCCTAGCGGGGGCTCAAATTATGAGACTATGCCAGATTCTCAGCCAGCCACTGGCCCCACAAATGGGCCAATACCTTTTGCACCACCAGTTCTAAAATAGAACCATGTGTCTTCATCGATGCCACATGTACCACATTCAGCTCCTCCTCCTGATAGGTTGAAGCAGATGATATTTTTGATATAGTAATAGTAGCAGTTTTTGGTTACTATTGCGGGGGCCATTGCCCAAAACATGAATATGGTCCCTCCTGCACCACTGTGAAGCCTGTTGGAAATATGATGCTAGCCACCTTTTTGAATGCTTCTAACGTCTCCATCCTCCTACCTTCTCGGGCACTCATAGGCCCAAGGAAGCCGAATAATGGCTAGATCGCATCTCTAAGATGCTGAAGCCGTTACACTGTAATGAAGCTGAACAGGCAGAGCTGGTTACATATATGTTTGAGAAGGAAGATAGTCTATGGTGGGACAGCATCCTACAAACAATTCCCACATGACACGTGTGGATATGGGATGCATTTGAGGTTTACTTTCATGGAAAGTACTTACCCCTCACATACTGTAATGAAAAGGAGGGTGAGTTTCTTCACCTTCAACAGGGAGGAATGACCATGTCAGAATATGAGAACAAATTTATAGAGCTAGCTAGATATGCACCTTTGATCCTAGTAGACAAGCCGATGAAGATGCCACAATTTTCTAAGGGTCTACGGCCTGAAATTCACACAAAAATGTGTTGCGCTAGGATTCCCAACTATGCTGAGCTAGTGAACATATCCCTGCGAGCTGAGCAGGATGGAGACAGACTGACCCGTATACATATGCCCATGGGCCCGAGGGCTCAACCTGATTTGTCGAACCAACCATTGCTCGGCAAGAGGCTAGGTGCCGATTCGCACCGACATAGGAGAGGCGATCAGATCTGCGATGCACCTACTGTAAGAGGATGGGCCATATAGACACTTATTGCTTTACCAAGATGAGAGATAAAGGCTTTACACCACCTCAGAAGATCAACCGTCACTTACCCCAAGCCATTCAGCCCCACTTCTATGATCAGCACCGCCAGCAAAGCCTTTTTACAGACTGAATGTAACTCAAAAGTAGGCCACTCAATGACCTATGGCAGTGAAGCCGAATCATCCTCAAAAAGCTCGTGTGCACTCACCTGCAGCTGAGGCATCCGAGTCAGTAACCGCAACACCATTAGCTTTCGAAGTCACAACACGTATCCAAGGTACACCAGTCTTCTTATTGGTGGACACCGAGTCCACTATTTTAATAGTATCATGCATGTCAGTCAAGCGACTAGTGTTGGAAACTATTCCTATGATTGGGGTGAGGAACCTTACCACCATAAGGACTATCTCAGACTCTACCAAGATTTGTAAGGGTTGCTCGATAGACTTAAGAAGTAAAACAGTGCTGGTTGACCTGATTGTTGCCCCACTATGCCATTATGATGTCATCCTCGGTAAAGACTAGCTCATTGAGATGAAGGTATAGATCGATTGCAATACAAGATTGTTAACAGCACATGCACCAGAGTGCATGGCTTTTACTTTTCCAAATGAGGTCAGTTTGACCTACCACATTAGTTGTTGTGCTTCCTTATAAGAGATTGCTGATAGCCCAACACTTGGGGACACCCAAGTCTAAGGTCAGGATGATACCTGGACTACCTCCTTGGCACAAGATCGACTTTACTATTGACCTTGTGCCTAATGCAACACCCATTTCTCTACCAACGTATCGCATGCCTTCATGTGAAATGGAGGAATTGAGGAGACAGATCGATGATCTGTTGGATTCAGGCTTCATACGACCAAGTGTATCTCCTTATAGAGCACCCGTGTTATTTGTGAAGAAGAAGGATGGATCACAGCGATTGTGTATTGATTATCGCAGGTTAAACCAAGTAATAATGAAGAACAAGTATCCTTTGCCCAGGATAGATGATTTTTTTGACCAGTTGAAGGGGACAAGATATTTCTCTAAGATCGACTTGCAGTTAGGGTATCATCAGTTACGCGTCAGGGATGAAGACATGTAGAAAATAGCATTCAGAACCAGTTTTGGGCACTATGAGTTTCTCGTAATGTCGTTCGAACTTAAGAACTCACCGACAGTATTCATGGACCTCATGAACTGAGTGTTTCGGCCATATCTGTACCAGTTCATCATCGTATTTATAGATGACATTTTGATATACTCTAAGAGTGAAAAGGATCATGAAGAGCACATGCGAGCAGCATTTGACACTCTTAAGAAGAACTAGTTATTTGTTCAGTACAAGAAATGCCACTTCTAGAAGGAAGAAGTCAAGTTTCTATAACATGTGATGTCCAAGAAAGGCATCACTGTGGACCTTGTTAAGGTGACCGCAGTTCGAGACTGAGAGAAGACCTGAAATTAGCGGTCGTCATCTTCTCATTAAATCTTTGGAGGCATTACCTCTATGAAGAGGAGTTCGAGCTCTTTTGTAACCTAAGAGCCTCAAGTACATATTCATATAGAGAGACCTGAATATGAGGCAACAACGATGGATGAAAACCTTGAAAGACTTCAAGTTTAAGGTCTCTTACTATCCTGGTAAGGACAACCTTATGGCAGATGCGTTAAGCCGTAAGAAGACAATAGAATTTATGACTCCACTAATGATTAAAGAATGGAACATGATAGAATTTGTGCTAGACTTCGAACAGAAGCTTACAATAGAGGAGTCGTTCGAGAGCGTCGTACACATCTGCGTGTAGCCACTTATTGATGACTGAATCATTATGGCTCAAAGAGAAGATGAATGGTTGATGAAGATGAGGAAACGAGCTAGTGATGATGAAGACTCTGAATGGAGAGTTAGTTCGAATGGGGGTTTACATTATCGTAGCCACCTATGCGTCCTGAATCTTCATAACTTGAGGAAGGAAGTTTTAGAAGCCACTCATAATTCAAATATGGCAATGCATCCTGGCAGTACAAAGATGTACTGTGACATGAAGCATTCATACTGGTGGGACAACATGAAGGACCACAAGAAGATTTTGTATCCCATTATCTCACGTGCTAGTAGGTCAAGGCTGAACATCGCTGACCTCCTGGATTACTTCAACCCATGCCCATAGCTGAATGGAAATGGAATTTCATATTTGTGGATTTCATTTCCAGGTTACCAAAAATAAGTGAGGGACATGACTCCATTTGGGTGATTGACGAAATCGGCTCATTTTCTCTCGATTGGAGTCTCAAACTCAGCAGACAATTTATCCAAGCTGTACATCAAGGAGATAATACGTTTGCATGGAGTGTCTATGGAGATTGTGTCAGATCGAGACATGAAATTCACGTCTATCTTCTAAACTCGAATCCAAGAAGCAATGAAGGTGAAACTGAAGTTCAGTACAACGTTCCACCCACAGACTAATGGACAGAATAGAACGGGTAAATTAGGTGTTAGAAGATATGTTGCAGGCATGTGTGCACGATTTCAAGGACAGTTAAGATAACTGTCTTCCCTATGTTGAATTCACTTATAACAACAGTTTTCAAGTAAGCATTAGCATGGCTCCCTACGAAGCATTATATGGGTGTCCGTGTCGAGCATCGCATTATTGGGCAGAGGTTGGTGAGAAGAGTCTGATTGGCCCAGATTTAGTACAGGCAGTCTCAGAGAAGATTGACATTATCAGGAGTTGACTTCTTGCAACACAAAGCAGACAAAAGAGATATGCCAATACCAGACGATGACAACTAAAATTTGAATTTAGGGACCATGTATTCTTGAAGGTTTTTCCAATGAAGGGAGTCCTCCAGTTTAGCAAGAAAGGAAAACTCATGCTGAGATTCATTGGTCCATTCCAAATTCTAGAACAAGTGGGTATGGTAGCAAACCGCCTTGCTTTTCCCACACCACTCTCAGGCATGTAAAACGTGTTTCACGTATCGATGTTAAAGAAGTATGTTCCTGATCCTTCCTATATTATCAAATTATAGCAGGTACAGTTGAGTGAAGATGCTACTTATATACTACGACCAACACGTATTATAGATAGGAAGGAACAGGTGTTACGCAGTAAAGTTATCCCGCTTGTAAAGGTACTGTGGACTCATCACACTGAGGAAGAGGCTACTTGTGAAATGGAAGCTGAAGTCCATAAGAACTACCCTCAAATCCTCGAGGAGTACAAAAATGTACTAATTTTAGGGATGAAAATTTTCTTTAAAGGGGATAGATTATAACATCTCGAAAAAATCCGTACAAAGACCCAAGTACCACCTCAGTAGAAATCCTTAAGGACCGAATTCTTTAAAAATTTGACAGAACTTAATTAGGTATTAAACTAAGTTAATCGGTGGATTATCTTGAACCATTATCTATACAAACTGCAAGACCCAAGACCATTAAAATAAATGACATAACACTACGTAAAAACTTAGGAAAAATCCCAAAACCTGGTTGCTCTCGGGAGCACATTGAAACTCTATATCAGACATGAACCACGAAAGTATAAGGTTATGACCACGTTATTGGGCTTGACAACCATCACAAGAATCAAGCCCAAATAGTATCCCAAAATGCACAACTTGAGCCTGGAGCGAAGTGTGTGTGTAATACCCTGAAAATCGGGGGTCGTGTATAAATCCAACTGTAACGCCCGTGAAAAATCCATACTTGGGCCCGAGCACTAACTCGACCCGAAATCGCGTAGAATTAATTTCCATGAAAATTAAGCGTAAGTTAGCCGCAACGCTAGAGTAGCTGGAAATAGTCCCTGATCACTTTAAATACGTTCTACAAGACCCAAATCGAGTAGAACAAACAACTCTACAATACTCTATAACCTCGGATCAAACTCTAAGCGGGTTTGTTCTCTGGACCACTTTGAATTCTTATATTGGATTTAGACCGCGCGTCGAAAGTCCAATACCTCCTATCTTAGACCGCTAGAACCGCCCAGCTGGACTTGACAATCATTTCAAAAATCAAGTCAAACCGATAATCACAGACTGTTTCATTGAGCCCGGACTGAAGAGACCGCGAATAGGGACAGAATTGGAATTTCAAATTCAAATCTGGCACACAACTTGACGCGTCAGTATTAATCATTCTGACAGTCAGAATTCATCCAGATTACACCCTCGGATCAGGAAAAATTTTTATTTTATATCATGAGACTTTCAGCCCTGATCTACGTGCGGTGACCGCTGAACTAAAACTGGTCCGCCACGTGCGATCTGCGAACCCTACCAGACTGAAAACTTAATACGTACTATATCTGGTGCGCATGAGCTTAAGTCTGATCGCAATCGACCAGGAGACCACCAGAAAGCAATTTTCGGACCGAAATAGCCCCGAAATGGATAGGCACCAAGTAAACTTCGTTCCGGAGCCTGTTTCCGGCATTTTTAAGCTTATAAAAGGGGTTGAAACCCTCATTCCTCTCTCCCATCCAAAAATTGCAAACCCTAGCTTTGGGAGAGAGAAAAGGAGAGAGAGTTTGAGAGAGAGAGTGGAAGGGATTTTTCCCGCTTCCGAGCCACCGGTTGCTACTGCTTCAGCAACTCCTCCCAATCATCTGGCTGGTGATTTCTCTGTTCTTTCAGGTATAAAACAACCCTAGAACTTGCTGATTTAGGGTTTACTTAGATTCACAGCGTGTTAGCTAACGTAACTTGTAAAATAGGTTTTCCTACTACCGTAGACGAAGCGTACACGCTCCGTTCAAAATCACGCATCCGTAAGAGACTAGGTGAGGATTTTAGACGCTTTGATTGACGGTTTACAATGCTTTCAATGTCGTTTAATAGTAGATTATCGACGGCATCGCCTTTTGACATGTACAACATGCTCTCCGTTTCCTGTTTCGTAAATTAACGAAGAATATGAGATTTAGGGCATTTTAGTCATTTGTAGGAAGTATGGTCTACATTCATATTTTGCTGATGTGATGGACATGGTTTGTTGTCGCATTAGGAAGTTAGGAATGCGTGCATAATTAGTTGGGCGAGGAGATCCGCCTAATTGCGCACTTTGGGTCGACATACTATATGTAGACTTAAGTGTGTAGTGTATGTGTTTGTATAAATGTTTGTATTAGTATGTATTGAATTAAATGATGTTATGAGATAGTTTGAGATTGATTTCTCAATTAATATGCTGACCTAAATAGTTTCCTACATGTTGACTTTATGCACGATTTCATTACAATGCATGGAATGTATGTGTTGAAGATTTGCTTAAGTTGAATGTTATAACATGTGTTAACATGCTCACATGATTGTATTTCAAGTCCAACACTCTTACATAAATTGCTAATGTGATTCCATAAATGTTTGGGACTAGACTTAGTCCAGGCAGTCGGTAACCGAGGGAATTCGTGGCTGACTGGTCATAGCCACGAACGACGCGTCGATGAACGCGATTCGTGTTTGGGGTTGGCGGCAGTGGTTAGGCCACGCGAAGTGTTTTACGCACTTCATGTCGTTCGACTTGAGATGCGATCGCGCTAGTTGAGCCCGTCAAGCAACCCGACTGGCCGATGTATGTTCACCTTGTATGAGTCATAACTGCTTGAACCTAGGGTACTGAACTTACCATTGAAAATCCTGTTAACCATGGTACCTTGATCGAGCTGGGCATGGTGGTATGGGACACCGTGGTCGAGCTGTCGGCCTACGCTGGGGCCACAAACCTCCCCGTAGTGACCAGTGAGCACCTAGACTCGTGAGCAGATTATGGTGGTATGGGACACTATATTCTAGCTGTCGGCCTACACTGATCAGGCGACGAGTCCTTTGTAGTGACCACGAGCGTATTCTGAATCCACGGGAGGCGACGATCCTTCCGTTGTAGTAGAGTACGGTAGGCCTGTATTGATAAGGTGACGGGGGAGCGGTGCAACGAGTGCGACAATAGCCCTGACAGCCGTTGCAGTGACCTACGAAATATCATCGTATGAGATTACTAGGAGTGACGACCCTAGACAGGATCTGTGTTAGGATTGATACAAGGGAAGTACCTTAGTTTCCCAATCCTGCTGTTTGAATGGACTAATAACAACTTGAAAATCATATCACCATAGCATTACATGTGCCTGGAAGATGTGGAGCACTCTAGGGAGTGTGGCATGCCGCGGTCGTAAGATGTTGCCGTATGATGGAGATCTTCGGTGAGGGCATACATCACGTCATGTCATCTTGCATTAACAACAGTATTAGGATTGTCTGATTTACTGCTTTACTATTTTCGCATGATTGAATTGTGAACATGCAAATCTTTGCTCTATGATTCCACTGAGTTGATCACTCACTCTCACGTTACGGGATGGTGTTTGCAACACCCACCAGACCCTGTTGTAGATGCAGGTGAGGCTGAGATCCAGGAGGTGGAGCCAGACATCGATGAGGACCAGGACGAGTTCTCATACATGCAGTATCACGATGGCTTCCCGTAGGCGACCTGGATCGATGGGACTTCAGTGGGACTATTTTGAACATTACATTTTTGTTCATGTATATGTATATGAGACTCAGAGATGTAGTCATACTTTGGAGACAGATGAGATTTACTTTATTTTTCCATACAGTGATATATATATTGTTTAGTCTTCCGCTTGCTTTTATCACTGGATCTGAAGTATGAATTGCAGTTTTGGTATACTTTTACTCATGTGAATGCTTTAAATCAGACAACATTGAATCATAATCATTTTTGTTGCATAAGTGACGGTCTGGAACTCGGGAGTTGAGTTTATACACGACCCCCGATTTTCAGGGTGTTACAAGTTGGTATCAGAGCATGAATGAGAGTATACTGGGCCTGGGTTATGGTCTCGCGACGTACGCTGTCGCTTCCTTTGACTTAGGTGGGTGCGAGAAGGGTCTAAAAACACTTCTAGGATCACAGATTCGCCGATAGGCGACGTCTATTTGAATCGATCGCACGATCGAGTCTGTAACGCATCTCGGGTCGCGTAAAGCAACCCGAATAGCTTTTAAGCCGTAAGAAGTCGGGTTGAGACGTCCTATGAATGATTTTAAACCCACAAAAGTGAATCCTTGGGCCGTGGGATGACCCCGACTCCTGTAATCAATCGTCAGGGCTTAAAAACCCCGTTTCGCAAAAAATCTTCAAAATTCTTCTTCTAAACACTCTGATCTTCATTTCTTTCTTATCCATTTTATGTTAGACATCAAACCTAATGTGAAAATAACACAAATTAGTACTTTCACAAAATTGTACAGTGAATAGTAAAATTTCATGAAAAATGGCCATAAGGCCATTCTAAATTCACTTTCTTTAGCAAATAAGGGTCTAGATGGATGCACTGGATCCTTTTACCCCAAAAGCATATGCTGCATCATAGAGTTTGGTATTTGAAATTGTGGAGTGGTCCCGGAAAGCCCCGAACACATGTTTGGGCTCATATAGGTCAAAATACAATGAACCAGGGGGTGGACCATAACCTTTTAGGGTCCCTGGACCATAGGGGACCAGACCCATGTGGTCCCACCGACCAACTGAGGAGTTGGCCGGCGATGCCATCGTCGGTTCGGCGATGCATCGCCGACCGGTGGGGCCCGTTGGTCCTGATTTTTGGGCGCACGCCCTTAAATGAGGTGCACATCATCCACATATAGCTCCCGTCCCACAAAAACTCCTAAAACACCCCCCTCCTTCACAAACAGCCCTCCCTTTAGCCCTATTTTTGATTTTCAGCAACTATCTCCAAAGTTTGTGGTCCCAAATCGTCCATAGATCCCTCCTTGGCCAAAATCGACCATCATCCATCACTTCTTGGGAGTTGGCAGCCCTTCCTCTTAAAGATTTCACCATTTGAAGCTCCAACAACCCCCAAACCGAGCTGAAATCGTGAGGTGCTCCATTCCACTTTTTTATTTTCATTTCTCCCTGAAAATACACTCCTGGGAATCTTGAAGCATCCCTCTACGACACCTAGATTTCCTTTTTCCAGATTGGACAGCCACTTCTCCGCATTTTTACTGTTTTTCATGGCTTTCGTGGAAGCCATTTTAGGCCTTTTATCACTCTCATCCATCATATCTTTGATGGGTAAGAGGAAAACCACAACAGACGAGGCTGGGCCAAGCCGCCCTGCTCAATCGAGAAGACCGCGGGGTGGTGCCGCAAGTTCAAGCACCGCCGCAGGTCTAGCTGCAGTCCTGGAGTGCCGTACAAAGCGAGATTTAGATCCCCATGCACACCTTGGGCGAGCAATTTTATCAGAGATGCCTCATGGCCAATACACTAATCGCAAAGTGTTATTTGAGGTGGACGTAGATGGATGACTATTCGGCGAATATCTGTTGTTCGAACGCATTGAAGCTGCGCATTGGGTCCGATCTTTGAAGCTCACGCTTGAGCTAATGTGAGCACCGTTCGTGCCTTCTACGCTAGTATCCAGAATCCTACCTTGGAGCCTTTACAGTTTAAAATCCCTTTTGGTAGAGATCGGATGGATACGATCGATGTTCGGTTGATTGCGCGACTTCTCAACGTGCCTCTTAGTGATGTGCATCCTAGTGAGAAGAATCTGAGGACTAGACGTGAACGAGATCGCCGCACCAGATTTCTGTGCTGTAAGTTCGTTCCATGGCAACCTAATAATAGCCTCAAGGCGACGTATATGTCTGAGGATTTATGCCTGCTGCACCATATCTGTACGTACAATGTTTATCCCAGGTCGACGAACCGCATTGAATGTACACGCCTTATGATCGATTTCTTATATCTAGTGGCCCAGGGAGAGAACGTATGTATGGTCACTTTCATCTTACGGCAGATAGTCCTCATAGCCAAGTCAAGAAGAACATCCGAATCACTTCCTTTTGGCCGACTGGTTTACAAAATCGCCCTCGAGTTTGCTTACAGACTTGGGCCGGAAATGCCAGTTTCGATTCATAGTATTGATGAGTCGACAATGGTCAAGATGAAGATTGGGTCACAATACCGTGAAAATCAGCTCGAGGAGGACAGCGAAGATGACTTTGATGATGAGGAAGATCAAAGCGAAGAAGAACCTAGAGTAGAGGTTCAGGAAGAAACTCAGGAAGAGGAGGCTCAGGATACTGATGAGAGCCCTCCTCCTTCTGCGCAGGCTACTATCGACGATCGCATTGCTCAGATGGAGGAGAGTCAGACCGCTTTGTAAAGGGAAGTGCAGGAACTTCGCGTTGAAGTCGAGGATGCCAAGGCCGTTACAAAGAAGAAACTCGGAAAGGTGACTCGCACCTTGAAGGCGATCCTGTGTTGCTTGCAGGATAAGGGTGCTCCTCCTCCGTCACCAGACTCTGACTAGTGATGCGATCTTTGATGTTATTATCAGCAGTTAGTCATTTCCTGCTTTATGTGTGTAAGCCTGTTAGGGCTAGTGCTTGTTTATGTTGCTGTTGCAATTTTAACTATCTTAGTTCCCATGTATTTCTCGTCATGATGCCGGTAAGGATATATCCCTTGTATTGTGACAATTTTGATTAATTGAAATGCATGGAATGCCTTTGACTCTTTATGTGAATGATTGCGGTGTATTTGTGCTAATGAGACTGACAAGGTTGCGTCCTATTTTGAATATAGGGAATGCCGCCTAAGGCTACGCGAAGCACGGTTCGGCTTGCATTGACTGAGCATATGGATCAGACTCCTTCGTAGTCTGGCACCCATGCGGACCCTGCTTTGGGACCGATTCCTGAGGCAGTTCGATCGTCTCAGCCTGCCGCTGGTCCTACAGATGGACTACCGCCATTTACGCCATCAGTCAGAGAACCATATCGCGCATCTACTTCCACACAGCATCCGCCACAGCCTGCTCCACCCCCTGACAGATTCGAGCAGATGATGGCTATGATGCTGCAGCAGCAGCAGCTTCTGACTACCATCGTGGGGACATTAGCCCAGGGTGGGGGCGCGGCTCCATCTACACCACCTGCACCGCCTACGCATCCAGCTGAGGATGCTTATACATACGCCCAGGATGAGGGCATGGCTCATCCTGCACCGCCTGCTTACCCTGCGGGGAATCCTGCCGATACACGGGGCCTATTGGAGCGATTTCAGCGCTTGCGGCCTCCTACTTTCACGGGTTCTCACAGACCCGAGGAGGCTGAGTACTGGCTCGACCGTGTGTCGAAGATTTTGCGGATGCTTCATTGCACTGAAGCCGAGCAGGTAGAGCTGGCTACATTCCTATTTGAGAGAGAGGCCAGCATGTGGTGGGATAGCGTACTGCGGACCGTTGCCGCCGGCTATGTTGGACGTGGGCAACGTTTGAGTTCCGTTTCCATGAGAAGTATTATCCCCAGACTTACAGGCACGACAGGGAGAATGAGTTTCTCCGCCTCAGACAGGCAGCTATGACAGTTACAGAGTATGAGCATCGGTTCACGGAGTTAGGCAGGTACGTCCCGACGATTTTGGCTGATGAGCAGATGCGCATACGGCGCTTTTTGGAGGGTTTACGACTGAATATTCGGTCGAAGATGTGCTGTGTTAGCATTCCCTCTTATGCGGAGTTAATTCACATGTCCATGCGGGCAGAGCAGGACGTGGATCGACTTGCGCGATCTCGTGGCCCTGTTACTACTAGGCCACGACCAGACTTACCAAACAGGCCCTTTGCGGGCAAGAGGCCTCACGTCGACCCTCCTACTCGGGCCATAGCGCCAGTACCACCATTTCGGTGCCCCGATTTAACGTGCACATACTGTGGGAGGTCAGGCCACTTGGCGCAGAGCTGCTTTTCGAGGATGCGGGACAGTGGGTTCTCGCCGCCGCAGAAGATTGACCGTGTGCATCCACAGGCGATATCAGCACCGCCTATACGGTCAGCTCCTGCGCACCCTACATTCAGATCTCTGGTATCGCAGATCAGACAGCCTCCACGGCCCTTGACACAGCGGCCGAACCGGCCACAGCAGGCTCGGGTTCATGTATTGACAGCTGAGGCAGCTGCGACTCCGACTTTCCAGCATTCAGCCTTCGAGGTCACGGCCCATATTGGAGGTACTCCCGTTCTTGTGATGGTGGAAACTGGTTCCACGATTTCTTTGATATCGCGTGCCGTAGTCAGGTGTCTTGGGTTACAAACTATCACTATGGATAGCGTGCGAGTCTTTGCAGCTCATGGGGATTATTAGGATGTCACCCAGATGTGTGAGGGTTGTTTAGTTGATCTGGGAGGCAAGACGATGACTCTTGATCTTGTCGTCGATCCCTCGCTCATTTATCTCGACGTCATTCTTGGCATGGACTGGTTGACTGCAGCGAGAGCCGAGATTGACTGCGAGGCTCGTATGGTGACGGTGTACGAGCCTGAGGGCACGCCTTTCACGTTTTCAGTGCGGGTAAATCTTCCTTTCCGCATACTTAGCTACGCCACTTTATTGCGCGACGCTGGTGCCCAGATACTCGAGCATGTGCCAGTCGTTTCTGAGTTCGGGGATTTATTCAGGAAGATCCCTGGTTTGCCACCCCGACATGAGATCGATTTCACTATCGATCTGGTTCCTGGTTCTACACCCGTCTCACTGCAGACGTATCACATGGCACCATGTGAGATGGAGGAGTTGAGGACGTAGATTGATGGTCTGCTAGAGCTTAGCCTTATACGGCCTAGCGTGTCACCTTGGGGATCACCGGTCTTGTTCGTGAGGAAGAAGGATGGTTCGATGCGATTGTGTATTGATTATCGCAGGCTGAACCAGCTCACAGTGAAGAACAAGTACCCTTTGCCCAGGATCGATGAATTGTTCGATCAGCTGAGAGGATCGCAGTACTTCTCGAAGATTGATCTTCAGTCAGGTTATCATCAGCTGCGCGTCAGGGATGAAGACGTGCAGAAGACAGCATTCAGGACCAATTTTGGCCACTATGAGTTCCTCGTGATGTCGTTCGGTCTCACGAACGCACCAGACGTGTTCATGGATCTGATGAACCAGGTATTTCGGCCTTTTCTCTATCGATTCGTCGTTGTATTCATTGAAGACATTTTGGTGTACTCTAGGAGTCGAGAGGAGCATGAGGAGTACTTGCGTTTGGTCCTGGATATGCTCAGACAGCATCAGTTGTTCGCACAGTACAAGAAGTACGACTTCTGGAAGCAGGAGGTGAAGTTTTTGGGACATGTGGTGTCCAAGGATGGCATGGTAGTTGACCTGTCTAAGGTAGCTGCGGTGCAGGACTGGGAGCAGCCTGGTTCTGTCACTGAGGTGAGGAGTTTCTTGGGTCTCGCTGGCTACTATCGGCGCTTCATACGGGACTTCTCGAAGATCGAGAGACCGTTATCTCAGTTGACATGGAAGGACGTGAAGTTCGCCTGGAATGACAAGGCGGAGTCAGTTTTTCAGGAGCTGAAGGACAGACTTACGTCCGCCCCTGTGCTAGTATTGCCAGAGCAAGGGGTTAGATACACTATATACACTGACGCGTCTAGCGTTGGTTTGGGTTGTGTCCTTATGCAGAGGGACAGGGTAATTTCGTATGCCTCGAGACAATTAAGGAAGCACGAGGAGAATTACCCTACACACGACCTAGAGTTGTTAGCCATTATATTCGCACTGAGACTCTGCAGACATTACCTCTACGGAGAGGAGTTCGAGCTCTTTTGTGACCACAAGAGCCTCAAGTACATATTCACGCAGCGAGACTTGAATATGAGGCAGTGACGATGGATGGAGACGTTGAAGGACTTTAAGTTTGAAGTCTCTCACCATCCTGGGAAGGCGAACCTTGTGGCTGATGCGTTGAGCCGCAAGAAGGCGATAGAGTTTGCGGCTCCGCTGATGGTTACTGAGTGGGATATGGCTGAGTTCTTGCGAGACTTTGAGTAGAAACTCACTGTAGAGGAGCCGTTTGAGTTCATCGCACATGTACAGGTGCGATCTCAGATCGATGGCCGAGTCATCGAGGCGTAGAGGGACGATGCGCATCTTACTGAGCTTCGAGAGCAGGCCAGTGATGATGCTGACGCCGACTGGCGAGTTGGTATGGATGGGGGCTTACGTTACCGTGGCCGCCTATGCGTCCCCGATGTCCCTGACTTGAGACGAGAGATTCTCGAGGCTGCGCATTCTACTAGACTCGCGATGCATCCAGGCAGCACAAAGATGTATCGTGACGTGAAGAGGACGTATTGGTGGGAAGGTATGAAGACCCACATAGCTGAGTTCGTGTCCCTTTGTCTCACTTGTCAGCAGGTGAAGGCAGAGCATCACCTACCACTTGGACTTTTGCAGCCTATGCCGATTGCAGAATGGAAGTGGGATTTCATTTCTATGGACTTCATTTCTGGGTTGCCGAAGACGAGGAAGGGATATGATTCCATTTGGGTGATCGTCGACCGTCTGACGAAGTCGGCGCACTTCCTACCGATCAGAGTTACGAACTCTGCAGACGAGCTGGATAGATTATACATCAGAGAGATTGTGCATCTGCATGGAGTTCCGTTGGAGATCGTGTCGGACAGAGACGCGCGGTTTACTTCTATCTTCTGGACTCGCATTCAGGAGGCTATGGGTGTGAAGTTGAAGTTCAGTACTGCCTTCCACCCACAGACGGATGGACAGACAGAGCGAGTGAACCAGATCTTAGAGGATATGTTGCGAGCTTGCGCATTGGACTTCAAGGACAGTTGGGATGATTGTCTTGCATATGCGGAGTTTGCGTACAACAACAGCTTCCAAACGAGTATCGGTATGGCACCTTATGAGGCGCTGTATGGGCGACCTTGTAGCGCACCGCATTGTTGGTTAGAGGTCGGTGAGTGTAGCTTGATTGGCCCAGAGTTGGTGCAGGCGACGTCAGAGAAGATTGATATTATTCGACGTCGGGTTCTTACAGCGCAGAGTAGACAGAAGAGTTATGCCAATACGAGGCGACGGCCACTAGAGTTCACAGTTGGGGATCATGTGTTTTTGCGAGTTTCCCCTATGAAGGGAGTCCTTCGGTTCGGGAAGAAGGGGAAGCTGGCACCGCGATTCATTGGTTCATTCCAGATCCTCGATCGTGTGGGAGCGGTGGCTTACCACTTGGCTTTACCCACGCCTCTCACGAGCGTTCACAACGTATTTCATGTTTCTATGCTGAAGAAGTACATTGCTGATCCTTCTCATATCATCAGATGGGAGCAGGTGCAGTTAGGAGAGGATGTTACTTATATCCTGCGACCGACACGCATCCTAGACAGGAAGGAGCAGGTACTGCGTAGCAAGGTGATTCCCCTTGTGAAGGTATTGTGGACGCATCACTCTGAGAAGGAGGCTACTTGGGAGACAGAAGCCGAGATTAGAAAGAACTACCCACAGCTTCTCGAGGAGTACGAAAAGGTACAAATTTCGAGGATGAAATTATTTGTTAAGGGGGGTAGATTGTAACGCCCGTGAAAAATCCATACTTGGGCCCGAGCACTAACTCGACCCGAAATCGCGTAGAATTAATTTCCATGAAAATTAAGCGTAAGTTAGCTAGCGCAACGCTAGAGTAGCTGGGAAATAGTCCCTGATCACTTTAAATACGTTCTACAAGACCCAAATCGAGTAGACCAAACAACTCTACAATACTCTATAACCTCGGATCAAACTCTAAGCGGGTTTGTTCTCTGGACCACTTTGAATTCTTGTATTGGATTTAGACCGCGCGTCGAAAGTCCGATACCTCCCATCTTAGACCGTTAGAACCGCCCAGCTGGACTTGATAATCATTTCGAAAATCAAGTCAAACCGATAATCACAGACTGTTTCATTGAGCCCGGACTGAAAAGACCGCGAATAGGGACAAAATTGGAATTTCAAATTCAGATCTGGCACACGACTTGACGCATCAGTATTAAGTGTTCTGACCTTCAGAATTCATCCAGATTACACCCTCGGATCAGGAAAAATTTCTATTTTATATCATGAGACTTTCAGCCCTGATCTACGTGCAGTGACCGCTGAACTGAAACTGGTCCGCCACGTGCGATCTGCGAACCCTACCAGACTGAAAACTTAATACGTGCTATATCTGGTGCGCATGAGCTTAAGTCCGATCGCAATCGACCAGGGGACCACCAGAAAGCAATTTTCGGACCGAAACAGCCCCGAAATGGATAGGCACCAAGTAAACTTCGTTCCGGAGCCTGTTTTCGGCATTTTTAAGCTTATAAAAGGGATTGAAACCCTCATTCCTCTCTCCTATCCGAAAATTGTAAACCCTAGCTTTGGGAGAGAGAAAAGGAGAGAGAGTTTGAGAGAGAGAGTGGAAGGGATTTTTTCCGCTTCCGAGCCACCGGTTGCTACTACTTCAGCAACTCTTCCCAATCATCTGGCTGGTGATTTCTCCGTTCTTTCAGGTATAAAACAACCCTAGAACTTGCTGATTTAGGGTTTACTTAGATTCACAGCGTGTTAGCTAACGTAACTTGTAAAATAGGTTTTCCTACTGCCGTAGACGAAGCGTACACGCTCCGTTCAAAATCACGCATCCGTAAGAGACTAGGTGAGGATTTTAGACGCTTTGATTGACGGTTTACAACGCTTTCAATGTCGTTTAATAGTAGATTATCGACGGCATCGCCGTTTGACATGTACAACATGCTCTCCGTTTCCTGTTTCGTAAATTAACGAAGAATATGAGATTTAGGGCATTTTAGTCATTTGTAGGAAGTACGGTCTACATTCATATTTTGCTGATGTGATGGACATGGTTTGTTGTCGCATTAGGAAGTTAGGAATGTGTGCATAATTAGTTTGGCGAAGAGATCCACCTAATTGCGCACTTTGGTTCGACATACTATATGTAGACTTAAGTGTGTAGTGTATGTGTTTGTATAAATGTTTGTATTAGTATGTATTGAATTAAATGATGTTATGAGATAGTTCGAGATTGATTTCTCAATTAATATGCTGACCTAAATGGTTTCCTACATGTTGACTTTATGCACGATTTCATTACAATGCATGGAATGTATGTGTTGAAGATTTGCTTAAGTTGAATGTTATAACATGTGTTAACATGCTCACATGATTGTATTTCAAGTCCAACACTCTTACATAAATTGCTAATGTGATTCCATAAATTTTTGGGACTAGACTTAGTCCAGGCAGTCGGTAACCGAGCGAATTCGTGGCTGACTGGTCATAGCCACGAACGACACGTCGATGAACGCGATTCGTGTTTGGGGTTGGCGGCAATGGTTAGGCCACGCGAAGTGTTTTACGCACTTCATGTCGTTCGACTTGAGATGCGATCGCGCTAGTCGAGCCTGTCAAGCAACCCGACTGGCCGATGTATGTTCACCTTGTATGAGTCATAACTGCTTGAACCTAGGGTACTGAACTTACCATTGAAAACCCTGTTAACCATGGTACCTTGATCCACGAAGACTCATGAGCCGGGCATGGTGGTATGGGACTCCGTGGTCGAGCTGTCGGCCTACGCTGGGGCCACAAACCTCCCCGTAGTGACCAGTGAGCACCTAGACTCGTGAGCAGATTATGGTGGTATGGGACACTATATTCTAGCTGTCGGCCTACACTGATCAGGAAGTACCTTAGTTTCCCAATCCTGCTGTTTGAATGGACTAATAACAACTTGGAAATCATATCACCATAGCATTGCATGTGCCTGGAAGATGTGGAGCACTCTATGGAGTGTGGCATGCCGCGGTCGTAAGATGTTGCCGTATGAGGGAGATCGTCGGTGAGGGCATACATCACGTCATGTCATCTTGCATTAACAACAGTATTAGGATTGTCTGATTTACTTCTTTACTATTTTCGCATGATTGAATTGTGAACATGCTAATCTTTACTCTATGATTCCACTGAGTTAATCACTCACTCCCACGTTACGGAATGGTATTTGCAACACCCACCAGACCGTGTTGTAGATGCAGGTGAGGCTGAGATCCAGGAGGTGGAGCCAGACATCGATGAGGACCAGGACGAGTTCTCGTACATGCAGTATCACGATGGCTTTCCGTAGGCGACCTGGATCGATGGGACTTCAGTGGGACTATTTTGAACATTACATTTTTGTTCATGTATATGTATATGAGACTCAGAGATGTAGTCATACTTTGGAGACAGATGAGATTTACTTTGTTTTTCCATACAGTGATATATATATTGTTTAGTCTTCCGCTTGCTTTTATCACTGGATCTGAAGTATGAATTGCAGTTTTGGTATACTTTTACTCATGTGAATGCTTTAAATCAGACAACATTGAATCATAATCATTTTTGTTGCATAAGTGACGGTCTGGAACTCGGGAGTTGAGTTTATACACGACCCCCGATTTTCAGGGTGTTACACCAACTCCCGAGTTCCAGAGCGTCACTTATGCAACCAAAATGATTATGATTCAATGTTGTCTGAGTTAAAGCATTCACATGAGTAAAAGTATACCAAAACTGCAATTCATACTCCAGATTCATTGATAAAAGCAAGCGAAAGACTAAAAGATATACATATCACTGTATGGAAAACAAAATATATCTCAACTGTCTCCAAAGTATGAATACATCTCTGAGTCTCATATACATGTAAATATACAGAATCAAAAGGTCAAAAATAGTCCCACTGAGAAGTCCCGCCAATCCAGGCCACTTAAGCAAGGTACTGCATATATGAGAACTCGTCCTGGTCCTCATCATAATCCGGCTCTGCCTCCTGAATCGCTGCCTCACCTGCATCTAAGACAAGGTCTGGTGGGTGTTGCAAACACTATCCCGTAACGTGGGAGTGAGTAGCTAACTCAGTGGAATAATAGAGCAAAGATTAGCATGTTCTTAAATCAATCATGCGATAATAGTAAAGCAGTAAATCAAACATTCCTAATACTGTTGTTAATGCAATATGACATGACATGATGGATGCCCTCACCGACATTCTCCCTCATACGGCACCATCTGCGTCCGCGGCATGCTTGCATACTACTCAGTGCTCCACATCTTCCAGGCACATGCAATGTGATGATGATATGATTATCGAGTTATTATTAGTCCATTTAAACAGCAGGATTGAGAAACTAAGGTACTTCCCTTATATCAATCCCAACACAGATCTTGTTTAGGATCGTCACTCCTAGTAATCTCATACGATATATATTTTGTAGGTCACTGCAAGGGCTGTCAGGGCTGTTGCTCGCACTCGTTGCACCGCTCCCCCATCACCTTATCAATACAGGCCTACTTGTACTCTCGTCGCTACGGAAGGATCGTCGCCTCCCGTAGACTCAGAATACACTCGAGGTCACTACAAAGGGCTGTCAAGGCTGTTGCTCGCACTCGTTGCACCGCTCCCCCATCACCTTATCAATGTAGGCCGACAAAAAGAATATAGTGTCCTATACCACCATAATCTGCTCACGAGTCATAGGTGCTCACTGGTCACTATGGGGAGGTTTGTGGCCCCAGCATAGGCCAACAGCTCGACCACGGTGTCCCATACCACCATGCCCGGCTCATGAGTCTTTATGGATCAAGGTACCATGGTTAATAAGGTTTACAGTGGTAAGTTCAGTACCCTAGGTTCAAGTAGTTATGACTCATACAAGGTGAACATACAATGGCCAGTCGGGTTACTTGACGGGCTCGACTAGCACGAGCGCATCTCAAGTCGAACGACATGAAGTGCATAAAACACCTCGTGTGGCCTAACCACTGCCGCCAACTCCAAAACACGACTCGCATTCATCGACGCGTCGTTAGTGGCAAAGATAAGCCAACCACGAATTTACTCAGTTACCGACTGCCTGGACTAGGTATAGTCCCAAACATTTATGAATTCACATAAGCAATCATGTAAGAGTAATGGAAGTGAAATACAACAACGTGAGCAAAAAGACATTGGATGGGTGATAGAAGTGAGGGTTTAAGCCCCTTTTATAACCTAAAACTTTCCTAAAATAGGCTTGGGAACAATGTTCACTTGATGCCTAACTAAATCGGGGCTGTTTCGGTCCAAAAAGACATTTCTGGAGGTCCCCTGGCCGAACGCGATCGGACTTAAGTTTATGCACGTCAAATGTCGCTCACATCCCATTTTTAGACCAGTAGTGTTCGTAGATCGCACATGGCAGTTCAGTTTCAGTTCAGCGGTCACCGCACGTAGATCAGGTCTACAAGTCTCATGATATGAAATAGAAATTTTTCCTGATCCGAGGATGTAATTTGGCTGAATTCTGACGGTCAGAACGCTTAATAATAACGCGTCAAGTCGTGTGCCAGATTTGAATTTCAAATTTTAAATCTAACCCTATTCTCACTCTCTTCACTCCAAGTTCAATGAAATAGCCTCTGAATATTGGTTGGACTTGATTTTCGAAATGATTGTCAAGTCCAGCTAGGCGGTTATAACGGTCTAAGATTGTAGGTATCGGACTTTCGACGCGCGGTCTAGATCCAATATAAAGTTTCAAAGAGGTCCTGAGAACAAACCGGTTTAGAGTTTGATCCGAGGTTTTAGAGTATTATAGCGTCATTGGTTCTACTCGCTTTGGGTCTTGTAGAACGTACTTAAAATGATCAGGGACTATTTCCCAGCTACTCTAGCGTTGCGCTAGCTAACTTACACATATTTTCCAAAGGAATTAATCCACGCGATTTCTGGTCGAGTTGGTACTCGAGTCCAAGTACGGATTTTTCCTGGGAGTTACAATCTATCCCCCTTAACAAAAAATTTTATCCTCGAAATTTGTACCTTTTCATACTCCTCGAGAAGCTGTGGGTAGTTCTTTCTGATTTCTACTTCTGTCTCTCAGGTAGCCTCTTCCTCAGAGTGATGCGTCCACAATACCTTCACAAGGGGAATCACCTTACTATGCAGTACCTGCTCCTTCCTGTCTAGGATACACGTCGGTTGCAGGATATATGTAACATCATCTCCTAACTGCACCTGCTCCCATCTGATGATATGGGAAGGATCAGAAACGTATTTCTTCAGCATAGAAACATGAAATACGTTGTGAACGCTCGCGAGAGGCGTGGGTAAAGCCAAACAGTATGCCACTGCTCCCACACGATCGAGGATCTAGAACGGACCAATGAATCGCGGTGCCAGCTTCCCCTTCTTTCCGAACAAAAGGACTCTCTTCATAGGGGAAACTTGCAAAAATACATGATCCCCAACCGTGAACTCTAGCGGCCGCCGTCTCGTATCGGCATAACTCTTCTGTCTGCTCTGCGCTGTGAGAAGCCGACGTCTAATAATATCAATCTTCTCCGATGTCGCCTACACTAACTCTGGGCCAATCAATCTGCGCTCACCGACCTCTGCCTATCAATGCGGTGCTCGAAAAGGTCGCCCATACAACGCCTCGTAAAGTGCCATACCGATACTCTCCTCAAAACTGTTGTTGTACGCAAACTCCGCATATGCAAGACAATCATCCCAACTGTCCTTGAAGTCCAATGCGCAAGCTCGCAACACGTCCTCTAAGATCTGGTTCACCCGCTCTTTCTGTCCGTCTATCTGTGGGTGGAAGGCAGTACTGAACTTCAACTTCACACCCATAGCCTCCTGAATGCGAGTCCAGAAAATAGAAGTGAACTGCATGTCTCTGTCCGAGACGATCTCCAACGAAACTCCATGCAGACGCACGATCTCTCTGATGTATAGTCTAGGTATCTCGTCTGCAGAGTTCGTGACTCTGATCGGTAGGAAGTGCGCTGACTTCGTCAGACGATCGACGATCACCCATATGGAATCATGTCCCTTCCTCATCTTCGGCAACCTTGAAATGAAGTCCCACTTCCATTCTGCGATCGGCATAGGCTGAAGAAGTACAAGTGGTCGGTGATGTTCTGCCTTCACCTGCTGGCAAGTAAGACAACGGGACACGAACTCTGCTATGTGGGTATTCATACCTTCCCACCAATAGGTCCTCTTCACGTCACGATACATCTTCATACTGCCTGGATGCATCGTCAGTCTGGTATAATGCGCAGCCTCGAGAATCTCTCATCTCAAGTCAGGGATATCTGGGACGCATAGGCGGCCACGATAACATAAGCCCCCATCCCTGCCAACTCCCCACTCGGCATCTGCATCATCACTGGCCTGCTCTCGAAGCTCAGTCAGATGCGCATCATCCCTCTACGCCTCGATAACCCGGTCATCGATCTGATATCGCACATGCACATGTGCGATGAACTCATACGGCTCCTCTACAGTGAGTTTCTGCTCAAAGTCTCACAAAAACTCAACCATATCTCACTCAGCAACCATCAGCAGAGCCGCAAACTCTATCGCCTTCTTGCGGCTTAACGCGTCAGCCACAAGGTTCGCCTTCCCATGATGGTAAGAGACTTCGAACTTGAAGTCCTTCAAATTCTCCATCCATCGCCGTTGCCTCATATTCAAGTCCCGCTGCGTGAATATGTACTTGAGGCTCTTGTGGTCGCAAAAGAGCTCGAACTCCTCTCCATAGAGGTAATGTCTCCAGAGTCTCAGTGCGAATATGATGGCAGCCAACTCCAGGTCGTGTGTAGGGTAATTCTCCTCGTGCTTGCTTAATTGTCTCGAGGCATATGAAATTACCCTGTCCTTCTGCATAATGACACAATCCAGACCAACGCTAGACGCGTCAGTATATATAGTGTATCTAACCCCTTGCTCTGGCAATACTAGCACAGGGCAGACGTAAGTCTGTCCTTCAGCACTTGAAAAGCTGACTCCGCCTTGTCATTCCAGGAAAATTTCACGTCCTTCTGTGTCAACTGAGATAAAGGTCTTGCGATGTTCGAGAAATCCCGAATGAAGCGTCGATAGTAGCCAGCGAGACCCAAGAAACTCCTCACCTCAGTGACAGAACCAGGCTGCTCCCAGTCCTGAACTACAGCTACCTTAGACAGGTCGACTGCCATGCCATCCTTAGACACCACATGTCCCAGGAACTTCACTTCCTGCTTCCAGAAGTCGCACTTCTTGTACTGTGCGAACAACTGATGCTGTCTGAGTGTATCCAGGACCAAGCGTAAGTGCTCCTCATGCTCCTCTCGACTCCTGAAGTATATCCAAATGTCGTCAATGAACACAACGACGAATCGATAGAGGAAAGGCCGAAATACCCAGTTCATCAGATTCATGAACACGGCTGGTGTATTCATGAGACCGAACGACATCACCAAGAACTCGTAGTGTCCAAAGCTAGTCCTGAACGCTGTCTTTTGCACATCCTCATCCCTGACGCGTAACTGATGATATCCTGACTGAAGATCAATCTTCGAGAAGTACTGCGCTCCTCTCAGCTGATCAAACAAGTCATCGATCCTGGGTAGAGGGTACCTGTTCTTTATCGTGATCTAGTTCGTTCTGCGATAATCAATACACAATCGCATCGAACCATCCTTCTTCCTTACAAACAGGACTGGTGCTCCCTAAGGAAATACACTGGGTCGAATAAGGCCAAGCTCCAACAGACCATCATTCTGTGTCTTCAACTCCTCCATCTCACACGGTGCCATGCGATACGTCGGCAGTGAGACGAACGTGGAACCAGGCACCAGATCGATAGTGAAATCAATCTCTCGTCGAGGCGACAAACCAGGGATCTTCCTGAACAAATCTCCAAAATCACAAACGACTGGCGTATGCTCAAGCATCGGGGCATCAGCGTCCCGAAGTAAAGCAGCGTAGCTAAGTATGTGGAAGGGGAGATTTACCTGAATTAAAAATGTAAAAGGCGTGCCCTCTGGCTCGTACACCATCACCATACGAGTCTCGCATTCAATCTCGGCCCTCCCAGCAGTCAACCAGTCCATGCCAAGAATGATGTCGAGATAAACAAGAGAGGGATCGACGATAAGATCAAGAGTCATCGTCCTACGTCCCAGATCCACCAAGCAACCCTCACACATCAGGGTGGCATCAGAAAAATTCCCATGAGCTGAAAGGACTCGCACTCCATCCATACGAATGGTCGGCAGTCCAAGATGCCTGACTATGGAATGCGATATCAAAGAAAGTGTGGATCCAGTATCCACCATCACGAGAATAGGAATACCTCCGATGTGGGTAGTGACCTCAAAGGCCGTATGCTGAGAAGTCTCTATCTCAGCTGCCTCAGCTGTCAAGGCATGCACCCGCCCCTGCTGTGGCCGGTTCGGCCGCTGTGCCATGGGTCGTAGAGGCGTCCTGAACTGAGATACTGGAGGTCTGAAGGAAGGGTGCGCAGGAGCCAACCATAAAGGCGGTGCTGATATACTCTCTGAGCGTGTATGGTCGATCTTCTGCGGCGGCGAGAACCCACTGTCCCGCATCCGAGCGAAACAACTCTGTGCCAAATGGCCCGCTCTCCCACAATAAGTACATGATAAATCAGGGCGCCGCATCGGGGGTACTGGCACTGTAGCCCTAGGAGGAGGGTCGACGTGAGGTCTCTTGCCCGCAAAGGGCCAGTCATGTAACTCTGGTCGTGGCCTAGGAGCAATAGGGCCACGAGATCGTGTAAGTCGATCCACATCCTACTCTATCCGCATGGACATGTGAATCAGCTCTGCGTAGGAGGGAATGCTCACGCAACACATCTTCGACCGAATATCCGCTCGTAAACCCTCTGAAAAGCGCCATATGCGCATCAGCTCATCGACCAGTATAGTCGAGACGTACCTGCCCAACTCAGTGAACCGATGCTCATACTCAGTCACCGTCATGCCTCCCTGTCTGAGGCGCATAAACTCGTTCTCCCGGTCATGCCTATATGTCTGGGGATAGTATTTCTCATGGAAGCGAAACTCGAACACTGCCCAGGTCCAAATGTAATCAGCGACAATGGTCCGCAACACACTGTCCCACCATAAGCTGGCCTCTCGCTCGAATAAGAACGTAACCAACTCAACCTTCTCAGTCTCTGAGCAATGCAGCATACGTAGTATTTTTGACACACGGTCGAGCCAATACTCGACCTCCTCGGGTCTATGAGAACCTGTAAAAGTTGGAGGCCGTAAGCTCTAGAATCGCTATAATAATCTCCGTGTGTCTGAGGCATTCCCCGTAGGGTAAGCAGGTGGTGCAGGATGAGCCATGCCCTCATCCTGAGCATATGTATCGGCATCCTCAGCTGGATGCGCAGGTGGTGCAGGTGGAGTCACACTCCCACCCTGGGCTAGAGCCCCCACTATAGTAGTCAGAAGCTGCTGCTACTGCTGCATCATGGCCATCATCTGCTCAAATCTATCTGGAGGTGGAGCAGGCTGTGGCATGTACTACGTCGAAGAAGATGCACGGTACTGCTCTCTGACGGGCGGTGTGAAAGGCGATGGTCCAACTGCAAGACCAGGAGGAGGCTGAGACTCACATGCTGTCTCAGGAATCGGGCCCACAGCAGGGTCCAAATGAGCACCAGACTGAAAGGGAACCTGATCCATAGGCTCACCCAATGTAAGCCGAGCTGTGCTCCGTGTAGCCTTCGGCGGCATTCCCTATATTCAAAATAGGGCACAACCTTGTTAGTCTCAATAGCACAAACACACCGTAATCATTCACATAAAGAGTCCAAGGCATTCCATGCATTTCATTTAATCAAAATTATCATAATACAAGGGATATCTCCTTACAGGCATCATGACAAGAAGTACATGGGAACTAAGACAGTTAAAGCTACAACAGCAACATAAGTAAACCACTAGCCTTAACAGGCCTACACAACATAAAGCAGGAAATGACTAACTACTAACAACAACAACTAAAATCTCATCGATAGTCTGAGTCGGGTGATGGAGGAGGAGCACCCTTATCCTGCAAGCACCAAAGGATCGCCTTCAAGGTACGAGTCTCCTTACCGAATTTTCTCTTCATAATGGCCTTGGTATCCTCGACCTCAGCCCGAAGTTCCTGAACTTCCCTTCGCAAGGTGACCTAGCTCTCCTCAATTTGGGAAATGTGAGCATCACGAGTAGCCTGAGTAGAAGGAGGAGGGCTCTCATCAGTATCCTGAACCTCCTCTTCTACCTCTTCCTGGACTTCTTCCTCTACTTTCACTCCCGGTTCTCCCTCACTTGGATACTCTTTATCATCAAAATCGCCCTCGCTATCCTCATCAAGCTGAGTTTCACGATACTGAGACCCGATCTTCATCTTGACCATGGTAGACTCATCAATACAGTGAATCGAAACTGGCAACTTTGGCTCAAGTCTGTAAGCAAACTCAAGCGCGATCTTGCATATAAGTCGACCAAAAGGAAGCGACTCAGACGTTCTTCTTGATTTTGCTATGAGGATAATCTGTCGCAACACGAAAGTGGCCATACAAACATTTTCTCCCTGGGCCACCTGATACAAGAAATCAACCATAAGGCGCGTACATTTAATGAGATTTGTCGACCAGGGATACACATTGAACGTGCAAATGTCGTGCAGCAGGCGCAAATCATCAGACATATGAGACGCCTTGAGGCTATTGTTAGGCTGCCATGGAACCAGACTACTGCATAGGACCCTGGTACGGCGATCTCGTTCACGCCTACTCCTTAAATTCTTTGCACTGGGATGAACATCACTAAGGGGCACGTTCAGAAGTCGCGCTATCAACCGAACATCGACCGTAGCCATCCAGTCTCTACCAAAGGGAATCTTGAACTGCAATGGCTCCAATGTAGGATTCTGGATACTAGCGTAGAAGGCACGAACGGTGCTCACATTAGCACGAGAACGGGCTTCAAAGAACGGACCCCAATGTGCAGCTTCAATGCACTCGAATAATAGGAATTCACCGAAGAGTCGCCCTTCCACATCACCTCAAACAACACCTTACGGTCAGTATATTCACCGTGAGGCATCTCTGCTAATATCACTCGCCCAATTTGAGCATGGGGATCCAAATCCCGCTTTGTATGGAACTCTCGGGCTGTGCTTGGACTTGCGGTGGTGCTTGAGCTAGCGACGCCACCCCTCGGTCTTCTGGATTGCGCAGGGCGACTAGGCCCAGCCTCATCCGCTGCGGTCTTTCTCTTTCCCATCAAAGAGAGGATGATGGAGAAAGAGAAAAAACCTAAAATGGCTTCAACAATAGCCATGGAAAGTGAGGGAAATGGGGAGAAATGGCTGCCTAAATGGACAGAATGAAATCTAGGCGTTGTAGAGGGATGCTTCAAGCTCCCTAAGGCTGAATTTTTAAAAAGAAAAGAGAAGGAAAAAGGGGAATGGAGCTCCACCTGATTTCAGCCATAAACAGGGGTTGTAGGAGCTCCAACGGACGAGATTTGCAAGAGGAGGAGTTGCAAACTGTAATGGAGTGATGGAATGGATTCGGTTTCAGCAAGAAATGGGTTTAGGAGGGATTTGGAGCAGCGATTTGAGATGGGGCAGCAAGAAAATTGAAAATGGAGCTTGGGAGGGGCATTTTTGTGAAGGAGGTACCCTTTCTAAGGGGTTTCGACGGACAGACCATACAAGAGAGGGGTGCCCTACCCCTAAAACCACTCGTGCCCGAATTTCAGTGCAAGTGGGGCCCACTCATCGGCGATGGCATCGCCAGCTGGTGAGACCACATGGGTTACGTCCCCCCTACCTCAGGGACCTCAAATATGTATGGACCCCAGCTTATTTCATTCTATATTGGCCTAGGGAGGCCCAAACTTCCATTCAGGGATTTCTGGGGCTAATCTGTAAACCTGAATGAATTCCCTTATCATGTAGCATATGATTTTAGGGTAGAAGGAACTAATACATCCATCTAGCCCATTAGTTGCTAAATATTACAAACTTAGAATGGCCTAATGTCCAGTTTTCATAAAATTTTACTATTCACTGTACAATTTTGTTGAAGTATGATTTTATATCATTTTCACATTAGAATCAATGCCTAACATGAAAATTCAGAGAAATAATTGAAGAATGGAGTGGTGAGAGAAAGAATTTTGAAGAAATTAGGTGAAACGGGGTTTTTGAGCCCTAGCGATTGAATGTAAGGGTTGTGGTTGCCCCACAGCCCAAGGATTCACATTTACAGGTTTAGAACCGTTCAAAGAATGTCTCAACCCACCTACCTACAACTTAGGAGCTACTTAGGTCACTTCACGCGACCCTAGATGCGTTACGGACTCGATCGCGCCATCGATACGAATAGACTTCGCCTATTGGCGAATCTGCAATCCTATAAGTGTTTCTAGACCTTTCTAGCACCCACCTAAGTCAAAGGAAGTGATAGCGTACGTCGCGTGACCATAACCCAGGCCCGGTATAATCTCATTCATGCTCAGATACCAACTTGTAACACCCTGAAAAATGGGGGTCGTGTATAAACCCAACTCCCGAGTTCCAGACTATCACTTATGTAACCAAAATGATTATGATTCAATGTTGTCTGAGTTAAAGAATTCACATGAGTAAAAGTATACCAAAACTGCAATTCTTACTCCAGATTAAGTGATAAAAGCAAGCGGAAGACTAAAAGATATACATATCACTGTATGGAAAATAAAATATATCTCAACTGTCTCCAAAGTATGAATACATCTATGAGTCTCATATACATGTAAATATACAGAATCAAAAGGTCAAAAATAGTCCCACTGAGAAGTCCCGCCAATCCAGGCCATCTAAGCAAAGCCGTCGTGGTACTGCATATATGAAAACTCGTCCTGGTCCTCATCATAATCCGGCT
Source organism: Magnolia kwangsiensis (assembly GCA_037074715.1). Lineage (NCBI taxonomy): Eukaryota > Viridiplantae > Streptophyta > Magnoliopsida > Magnoliales > Magnoliaceae > Magnolia > Magnolia kwangsiensis. The sequence continues at coordinate 166,023,282 of CM073571.1, forward strand.
CTGCCTCCTGAATCGCTGCCTCACCTGCATCTAAGACAGGTTCTAGTGGGTGTTGCAAACACCATCCCGTAACGTGGGAGTGAGTAGCTAACTCAGTGGAATAATAGAGCAAAGATTAGCATGTTCTCAAATCAATCATGCGATAATAGTAAAGTAGTAAATCAAACATTCCTAATACTATTGTTAATGCAATATGACATGACATGATGGATGCCCTCACCAACATTCTCCCTCATAAGGCACCATCTGCGTCCGCGGCATGCTTGCGTACCGCTCAGTGCTCCACATCTTCTAGGCACATGCAATGTGATGATGATATGATTACCGAGTTATTATTAGTCCATTCAAACATCAGGATTGTGAAACTAAGGTACTTTCCTTATATCAATCCTAACACAGATCCTGTCTAGGGTCGTCACTCCTAGTAATCTCTTACGATATATATTTTGTAGGTCGCTGCAAGGGCTGTCAGGGCTGTTGCTCGCACTCGTTGCACCGCTCCCCCATCACCTTATCAATACAGGCCTACTTGTATTCTCGTCGCTACGGAAGGATCGTCGCCTCCTGTAGACTCAGAATACACTTGAAGTCACTACAAAGGGCTACCAGGGCTGTTGCTCGCACTCGTTGCACCTCTTCCCCATCCCCTTATCAATGTAGGCCGACAGCAAGAATATAGTGTCCCATACCACCATAATCTGCTCACGAGTCATAGGTGCTCACTGGTCACTACGGGGAGGTTTGTGGCCCCAGCGTACGCCGACAGCTCGACCACGGTGTCCCATACCACCATTCCCGGCTCATGAGTCTTTATGGATCAAGGTACCATGGTTAATAGGCACGTTGCTTAAGCACGTGCAACAAGTAGTGCAAGCAGCAGGAAATTCTCTCCCACTCTCTCTCACAATCTCTCACCTTTTGTCTCACACCAGCTAGGGTTTCTAGTAAATTCGGATGGGTGAGAGAAGTGAGGGTTTAAGCCCCTTTTATAACCTAGAACTTGCCTAAAACAGGCTTGGGAACAATGTTCACTTGATGCCTAACCAAATCGGGGCTGTTTCGGTCCAAAAAGATATTTCTGAAGGTCCCCTGGCCGAACGCGATCGAACTTAAGTTCATGCAAGTCGGATGTCGCTCACATCCCATTTTCAGACCAGTAGTGTTCGTAGATCGCACGTGGCGGTCCAGTTTCAGTTCAGCGGTCACCGCACGTAGATCAGGTCTACAAGTCTCATGATTTGAAATAGAAATTTTTCCTGATCCGAGGGTGTAATTTGGTTGAATTATGATGGTCAGAACGCTTAATAATAACGCGTCAAGTCATGTGCCAGATTTAAATTCAAATTCCAAATCTAACCCTATTCTCACTCTCTTCACTCCAAGCTCAATGAAATAGCCTCTGAATGTCGGTTGGACTTGATTTTCGAAATGATTGTTAAGTACAGCTAGGCGGTTATAACGGTCTAAGATTGTAGGTATCTGACTTTCGACGCGCGGTCTAGATCCAATACAAAGTTTCAAAGAGGTCCTGAGAACAAACCGGTTTAGAGTTTGATCCGAAGTTTTAGAGTATTATAGCGTCTTTGGTTCTACTTGCTTTGGGTCTTGTAGAACGTATTTAAAGTGATCAGGGACTATTTCCTAGCTACTCTAGCGTTGCGCTAGCTAACTTACACATATTTTCTAAAGGAATTAATCCTATGCGATTTCTGGTCGAGTTGGTACTCGAGTCCAAGTATGAATTTTTCCTGGGCGTTACAGTGTGAGAAACATGAATATCTTTAGAAAATGAACTCAAACATAAGTAAATTGGATCATTCACTTGCCGGCAAAATTGAAGACTTTAGACCGTCAGATTCTGACCCAAATACACCCATGGGTAAGGGAAATTTAGCTGCTCATATCCATATACTTGTGGCCGTAATCAAGTGACGATGACCGTTAAACTAATACAGGTCCTCCACGGTCGATCCACAAATCCGATTGTATTAAAATCATAGCCTAGCTTAGATCCATGGTCATGGGACTTACTCCATAATATAGGTAAGTATTGGAGGCTGTGAGTAATGGGCCTCCAAATGAGTCCCGTTTGCCCGAAACGGACACTTTTTGTCTATAACCCAAGTATACCATGGCCTTAGGGCCATTGACTTCAATTTTGACCCTATATAAGGCCCTTAAACCACCCCTCTCTCATTTCATACAAATTTTCTCAAAACCTAGGTGAGAGAATAGAGAAAAGAGGAGAAAAGTGTGAGGAAAAGAGGGAGAGTTTGAGAGATCATGGCAGTGTTTCTCTCTTACGACTACATGCACTAGATCATTTTTACATCTAGCGACATAAGTCATTCCAAATTCGGTTTGGGTAAGAAATCCTAACCTTAATCTTGTTTTAGGAATTTAAATAGAGGAATCAACGAAATAGCTGACATATTTTATGATTTAGGTAGCCATTGTGTTGTAGACGGGAATGTAGTGTACGAACAGAGTTCATAACGAGCATACCGACGAAAGGTGCAGACTATAAACATTTAGGTTATAGTTTTCAAGGCTTTCAATGTCATCAATGATTTATGTCTGACTTGATTGCTGACAAATAATCTTAATTACGATGTATTTGATGTATTATACATGTGTGTAAACTATGTGAATATATTATGCATTCCATGTGTTTGTTGAAATGATTAAATGAAATTGAATCTATGCTTTGTGCTTGCCATGACTATTAACCTATAATATATGTTCGTTGTATGTATGACAACTCCTTTGTGAAAGTATTTACCATAATATGCTATAACTAATTTATGTCGTGTATGTAGTAATGTGTAGTTTAAGTGTTTGATAAAATGTTTGGATGAGAAATTGTTTGCTGAACTGCTTTTAATGAGGGTGTTGAGATAGGATTCTCAACCACCGTATCCATATCTATAATTTTCTTTATGTAATATAAATTGTTAGTATATGATTTATGGATGAAATGTATGTGTATAATAACGTGTTCAATGTGTTTGATAAAATGATCAAATAAGATTAAATTTTGAATTATTTGTTAAATGTTGTTGTGATTAATATATGTGACTATCCATTGTAATTGAGTATGATTGGGACTACTACGTAGTCCAAGCAATCGGTAACGATTCCAAATTGAGTGGCCGAACTAGTTTCGCCACATTGGATACGTTCGATGAATCCAAACCGTACGGTGATTGCCGACAGTGGTTAGGGAGATTACACCCTCCATGTCGACTAATTCAGTGTACGCTCGTACCAATTAAACTTTTCAAATAACTCGATTGACCTAATGTGTGTTTACCATGTATGGATGCTACTGCTTGAATTTAAGGTACCGCTTACCGATGTAACAGCTCGTTTCAACCATGGTATCATAATCTACTAAGACTTATGAGCTAGGCATGGTAGTGTATAGGACACCGTAGTCGAGTTGTCAGCCTACACTAGGGTGACAAGCCTCCCAGTAATGACCAGTGAGCAACCCAAACTTGTGAACCGAATATGGTGGTGTATGGGACACCATATTCGAGCTATCGGCCTACACTGAGGTGATAAGCCTTCCCCTATTGACCTTGAGTATAGAATAGGCTTATGCTGATGGTGATGAGCCTCTCCATAGTGACCTCGAGTGTAAACTCGTGAACTTACCTATCCACTACTTTCATCAGGGATGATGCCCTACAACTTGCCTATCGTATGTGATTAACTAGGATTGATAAACCTAGATGGATCCCATTTTAGATTAATGATATAAAGGGAGGTACCTTATCTTCTCGAATCTACTATATGAATAAGCCTAATTAAGTATTGGCTAACACGACCATGCACCGCATTGCATGTGTTTTGGCGGGGAAGTAAATATTTAGGGAGTTTGCCATGCACGATCGTGAGATGATGTCGCTGAGAGAGTGCAGGCGAGGGCATGCATCATTATAGCATACCATTCTTACATTAATAAGAGTACTTAGGATATGATTATTGTATTGCTCTATCGTTACTACTTGACTGAATTGATAATATGTAAACCTTTGCCTTATAATACCACTGAGTTGATCACTCACTCCCACCTTAGAATGGTGTTTTAAAACACCAACCAGACTCTGTTTTAGCTATAAATGATGATGAGGCTTATGCGATAGAGCTGAATTTCTTTGACGAAAAGGAGTTCTCCTACATGCAACTCTCAGGCGGGTCTATGTAGACCTAGAGTTACGTCACCGGGATTACAGGACTATGGATTAGTTGAACCTTTACACTTGATATTTTGTAAATTTTGGAACCATACATATAGTTATTTAGCCTAGTAAAATACTTATACTTTGGGGGTTAATAAACACTTATATACTTTATCTATTCATCTCAGTCTTTCACTTGCTCAATTTAAGTATCTTTAGAGTATGATATGTTGTTTTAGTGTAATCTCATTCATGTTTAATACTCTAATATGGACAACATTTAAATATCATTATCTATATTGCATAAGTGATGCGACGGATCTCCGGAGTTGAGCTTTGCTCGACCCTCGATTTCCTAGGCATTACAGAAGCATGGCAAGTAGAAATCACAATTTCATATTCATTCAAACATTTCACCAAACACATGGAATGCATCATATATTCAACATAGTTCACACATGTATAATTTATCGAAAGCATCGTAACTAAGATCATATGGCAGCAACCAAGTCAGACATAAATCATTGTTGACATTGAATGCTTTAAAAACCATAACCTAAACGTTTATAATCCACACCTTTCATCAGAATACCCGATTTGAACTTGGTTCTAACACAATGTTCCTGAAAATGGAACGACAACACCTAAACAATGAAATAGGTTATCTATTTCATCGATTACTATATTTGGATTTCTAAAACAAGATTAGGGTTGGGATTTCTAACCTAAATCATAGTTGAAATGAATCAGTTAGCTAGATGTATAGGAGATTTAGTGCGTGGAGTAGCAGGAAAGAATCACTGCAGCAAACTCCAAGGATCTCTCTTCCTTCCTCTCTCTCTCTCTCTCTCCTTTTCTCTCTCTCTCTCTCTCTCTCTCTCTCTCCTAAGGTTTGGAGAAAATTCATATGAGAAAGGGGTGGAGTGGTGTAAGGCCTTTAAATAGGCCCAGAACTAATGTCAATGGCCCCAGGGCCATGGTATACTTAGGTTATAACCAAAGGGTGCCTGTTTCGGGCAGATGGGGCTCTTATAGAGGTTCATTACTCACCTACTACATGGAGCAAGTTCCCTGACCATAGTTCAAGCCAAGTTATAATTTCAGTACGATCAATTAGCAGATCGACCGAGGAGGACCAGTTTCAAATCAACGATCGTTGTCGCTCGATCAAGGCCACAAGTATACAAATATGTGTAGGAAAATTTCCCTGATCCATGGGTGCAGTTCGACCAGAAACTGATGGTCTGAAATCTTCAATTTTGTTCATAAGTAAAAGGCCCAATTCACTTAAGTTTCAATGCATTTTCCAATGGTATTCGCGTTTCTCACACACTTTGCTCAGGGCTCAAGTTGTGCAGTTCTGGGTATTATTTGGGCTTGATTCCCATGATAGTTGTCAAGCCCAATAAGATAGTCATAACCCTATAGTTTCACGGTCATCGAGACGTTACAGAACTCTTGAGTCTCTGTACGAATTCTTTCATCTAATTTCTATAAGGTACAATCCTTAAGGATTTCTGCCTGAGGTGGTACTTGGGTCTTTATATGGATTTTTTCGAGACATTACAGAACTCTTATGGGAAAGAGAGATTGAGAGGAAAGGTAATAACTCTCTTAAAGCTCTCTTCACTATTCGCTCAAACATTCAAGAAGCAACCCAAGTGTTTATATAAAGTGAAATCCCAACGGTGGAAAAATAAGCACAAATCTATTCTTGCCAATGCCATCGAAGTTTCCTTCGATGTCATCAAACCTTCTTTGATTGCATCGAGTTTCTGCGCTAAGGTATTCAAATAAGTGCATAGTAGATTATGTCTAATGCCATCGGATATCCTTCGACGCTATCGAAGGGCCCTTCGATGTTATCGAGAGATGGCTCGATGCCATCGGAATTTCCTTTGAAAATCTCACTTTGGTTGTTGGACATATTGATCACTTTTTTGATGCCATCGAACATGCTTCGTTGCCATCAAGATTTGAATCTCGATGTCATTGAAGACATTTCGATTGCATTGAGAATAAATAGATTTTCCAATGAAAACTCACTGAACTATTTAGTACATATATCGATGCCATCGAATAGCCTTTTGACGACATTGAATGGCTTTCGATGCCATCCAGAATATATGATTTTCCATGGTAAGCTTGTTGGACAAGCTAGTCTCATTTTCGATGCCATCAATAACTTACTTCAATGCCATTGAAAGGGTTTCAATTACATCGAGTATACCTAGAATTTTTCAAAGCTTGTTAGAGATATTTATCCTTTGATCGATGTCATCGAAGTGGGTTCGATGCCATTGAAACTTAAGTTTTGATGTCATCGTTCGATGCCATCGAGTTTATCCATGTTTTTTCACAGTTTGGTTACTAGACTGTTAGGACTGCGTTTCGATGCCATCGAGGCTACTCAATTGCACTTCAATTGCAATCGATGGAATAAGAAAATTTTCAATTTGCTTCTATCTCCATAGCCTTTAAATAAATTCTAATTTAAGCTTACCAAGGGTTTTACAAATATGGTTTTAGGTAAGTTTAGATTTGTTTTACATGGGTCTTTTACCTGATAGGGTTTGGTTGGGAAGTAAGGTTTGATTTACCTGCATATCACACTCAACTTATTCAACTCGGTGAGTCTTTGGTCTTGTAGTCTTCATATGAGTCTTTGGTCATGTAGTCTTCATATGGGGCTCACTCAGTAAGCTTTATGCAAAAATACTAAGATCACTTCTTGAAATGTTTAATTCCGAGGTTACTGTTATATAAGAATTGATGGATATGGACAAAATGAAGGTTGAGGAATTGGTTGGATCTCTTCAAATATGTGAATTGAACTTCAAAGCTCCGAAGAACAAGTCCATTGCCCTCAAATCAGTTAAAGATAATGAATAGAAATTCAGATAATGAGGAGAATGAAGATGATATGGTGTTATTGGAAAAGAAATTTTATAAAATGTTCAAAAATAAAAGGAAAAATGATTTTCAAATACCTTTTGCTAAGAGAAAGGAAAATTCAATCTATAGGAAATCAAAATCCAAAGACACTCAATGCTATAACTGTATTGAGTTTGGGCATCTTACTTTAAAATGTCCTAACAAGGATAAATTTAAAAGAAATGGTATGATTACCACTTGAGATGAATCATCAAAATCTGAAATTGATTCAGGAATTAACGAATCAGATCAAGAAGAAGTTAAACAAAAAAAAAAAAAAAAAACAAATTGCCTTAATGACAATAGCCAGAGTCACTACTTCAGAAGATAGTGAAACATCTGAACATGAAACTCTTAAAAGTGACTCTAAAAATGAAGAATACCTTTAAGAACCTGATGACGTTCTTTACAGAGAAAGTTGCAAAATTGAGGCAAAGTTAAAACACAAAAGTAAAAATGTGAGGAACTGCAATTAGATATTGAAAAAGTTGTCTTGGAAAAATCTCTTTCTCTCTTTTTTTTTTTTTTACCATTTTGAAAAACTAAAACTAGATTTAGGTTTGAAAAATATAAAATTTCAAAATCTTAAATCTAATTATGAGAAATTAAAAATAGAAGTTTCTTCACTTTAAAGTTTAAAGGATACTTGGAAATACACCCAAGAAGACTAGAAACTTAAAAATTACTAACTTCATCCTTGAGCTATTAAATGTTAGTGATGGTTATCCAGTAGCTTTCCAAATGATCTAGTGATCTAGATGGAGAACAAGATTAGCACTTTAAAAGCAAGAAATTAGCGCACAACTACTTTCTTGAAATACATGTATGGATTCTTGTAATTCAATAAACTGCTTGTTCATGTAGAATTTTATGATCCCCAACCCAAGGATATGCACAATATGCAAGGGATTTCAGAAGCTATGTAGACATGCTCATTAGATGTATGTTTATTAGGATCCTTATTTTGAAGGAAACATTTTTTTTAAAAAACCAGCACCTGTCTAATCATGATAAATAACAGTGCAACTATTCTTCCTGTAAAAATTAACAACTATCAAAATTCAGAAGCAAAAAAAAAAGTCTTCTTGATATGCCTGTCAATAGGGCATCATCATCATACCCTATCCCAAGATCCCAACTAATTTGAACATGAATAGTATGATAAAATTAATAATAAAATTATCATTAATTATAGTGGAAATGTCTATTTTGGTGTTCTGGTTGCCTTTTCATTGAGCCACTTCATGCATGTGCTTGTCCAGGAATATGGATGATAATCAGTAGTTCTGAAACAACGGAAGAGATCATCCACCATAATTATCTAGAGCAAAGAGTTGGAAGGTGAAAATCTTCCTTAGAAAAACATGGTTTAGGGCATAAAAGAACCATAATGTTTTTAATTTCATAGGTTAAAGAGAGTATTCCAATTGATAATATGGACTTAACCATAGAAAACTAAGATTTCTATTCATCCAGCATCTTAATATCAGAAATGATGTCACATGTGCAACAGACGTCAAAAGGCAATTAATCAGTAAACAGAACTTATGAACGAATTAATTACGTAAGCATCAACTCATAGTGCCCATCTTCAAATATCAAAATTAGGGAAATCAACATGTACTGTCTCATAATGTTGTCCTTAAAATTGAAAACCATCGCAGCACCAAATCTCCCATTTGAAAAAGTTCATCTTTATTAACAGCATCACCAAAGGACAAGTGTAACTAGAAGTACTTAAGTTTTTAAAACCAACTTGTATTAAAGGGGGAAAAAATACCCCAAAAGAATTGCAAGACAACTTACTTTTATTCTCTACCAGTTGGCCTTCTTGAATGACTAAAGCATCAAGGGCAAGCTTTTTATATGCCCTCTCAATCACTTTAAGAAGATATAATTAGTGGTATTCCAAAGTTTATATAGTGCCCTTGAAATAGGTCATTAAATCAAACCAAACCTCTATACAAAAAATGGAAAAGTTGAACTTCTTTTGGCTTATCCGATGGGTAAGATCTTGAGATTGCAAATCCATCTGCAAGTTCCTGGTATATATTAGAGAGATTAGTTTCATTTTTTTTCCTTGCTTTAGTTCTTATGGTAGGAACACATTCATTTCTTATCATGTTTGAAATTTAAGGTGGTTTTGTTTAGTGCTTAAAGATTCAAATAAAACTAAAAAATTGTGTCGATTCCAAGTTTTACTTTGCAACTCAAGCAAGTCATGAAACCTTGTGTAAGAACCATTGCTAAGAAATTATAAATGAAATACCCAGGAGCTTGAATTTAAATCTTAAATCTTTAGGTACATATGTTTAACTCGATTTATTTCTGAGTGCTTACATGCATAGGAGAGAGTTAAGTTTATGGAGAATGAGTGATAGAAAATGAAGATTGTGAATCATCCTCTTAAGTATTTTGATAGCAGAATTAGTTTTCAAGGGGATGTCAGAGAGGATTTCAAAAGAAATTACAATAATTAAATCACTACTCACCCAAACTAACGCGAAACAACATAAAGTTGAAACCAAAACCTACACTTTCAATTTTTAAACTTTTTTGCATTAAAGAAACAAAACTGCAAAGGTAACCATTGGATTGTCTTCAAGGGAAAAAGTGATCACATTAATTGGCTTGGGTTCTTTCCAGAAGCTCTGAAATGGTTGATCTTTTGGCACTACGAGCTGGCTGAAACTGACTAATTCAAAAAAGAACTAAGTAAACATGCTTAGGTTGTAAACATTGGGTTCTTTCCAATTACCTGAGAAGGTGGTAAACATTTGTTGATGCAAAAACCTAGATCAACCTCTTCCCAAACCTTTTTCCTGAAAACACAAAGAATAGAGAACCCTGGCTAGAGCCGGGGAACCTCCGATGCCTAAGCCAGTAAGAGTTTAAGAAGAGGAGCTTCTGGGGTTTTTCTCACGTACCTTTGTTTCTTGGAGGACCTTCTTTATATAGGCATGAGGAGTCCCAGCGTACAGGGATTCTCTCCCGTATTTTTGGGAGATTTGGTTTAGTTTCCGATTGCTTATGGATTTTTCCGATCCCAAACTTTTTGGGGTCGGATCCTCTCACAATATGTAACTATGGTATTTAATATTGCACCGCATCTTCTTTGCTTGGCTCGGCCTCAACGTATTTCACTGTTTTGGCTGGCTTACAAAGGGGGAGCTTTGCTTACTGTCGGATGAAACAGAGTCAGGTTAATACTGACGTCCCTTTTTAGTCCGAAGCTGACACTTATTGCCCTTTTGTGGGTCAGTTTTGTGGTCGATCAGGTGGCTTCTAGCTTTCAGGACCTCACTCGGTCTCCTCAGACATTGCTTACTCTTTGGCTGAGTCAACTTTTTGCATCTTTCATGTCATGCTTTTGGTTCCTGACTTTTCATCTTTGATCGGGATTTAAATCACACAGATTCAAGCTAAGTCTCCCCTTTGGTATTTTATTCTTAGTTTTATCTATTGCTTCAGATAATGTAAGCAATCTTGGTTCGTTCTATACTGAGTTTTCAGACTTGTCATTTTTCTTTCCCAATAGTAAGCCCCCTACTCCTTGTGTTAGCTGTGTCAACACAAAGGAGTAACGATTTGCTTAGTCATTTTATCTCGAAAACTGAAGTTATGATTGAACATTTATTACTTCTTGTCTCATCCTCAACATACGACATTTCATTACTCAAGGTCGCACGAGCGGACAGTTGTCAGGTCGCTTTATCGACCTATGAACATCGGACATGTAACAAAGATGTTACTGGCGTCAGTCGGCGTGTGCCACGTGTCAAGCGGGGGAGTCGATGCAGGCATCGATTCGACTCCTTAAATGCGCCTTGCCACGTGACTCGGCTATAAAAAGTCAGGCGAGGTAAAATTTCCCATTTTCACGCCCACACTCGATCTTCCTCCTCATCTTTTCTTTCTTCCTTTTTCCTTCCCTTACTTTCCCCATCATTGTACCGTTATTATGCTTGCAACCCAATGTTTCACTTCATCGTTTGACCCTTTTTCTTTGTACGCTTTTCGCCTCTCTGGTGAGTCTTTTCTCTCCCCTCTCTCTTAAAATTTTAGCGATAATGCAACCTCTGAGTCCCCGGGAGGGGAATTTCGGTGACGAGGGTGAAATGAGACACCTTTAGAATGTCTCGGAATCACCCTTCCTACTGTCAGAGATGGCGATAAATGCCAATGAGGCCTTCTAGCAGGCCAAGCTGTTTAGTGGGGCTTCAGCAGAATGTTCTACTCTGGTGGGACCTTCTAGCTTGAAACATGCTCCTGGTAGATGTACCCCTTATTTTTTGGGGGATAATCCAGAAGAGGAAGACGAATCAGAAGAAATGGTTGAGTCGGCCCCTCTTAAGAGGCCGGTACGGGCCGAATATGGGGGAACCGCTGAGTCGGTTCCTCTAAGGAGATCGGCTCGGTTAATAGAATCGACAGCTGAAGAAGGAGGGGCTGCCGAAGAAGAGGCTGTGGAGAGTGAAGGGTCCGGAGATGAGCGAAAGGGCCAATCCCCTCGGTCTTGACTAAGGAGGATCTGGATAGGATCAGAGTTGGGTATCATGTCTCTGACTCAATAACTCTTCAACTTTTGCTTCCAAATGAATTGCCCGACCATCCCCTTCCTGGGATGGTAGCAATTTTTTAGGTTTTCATGCAATGTGGCCTGTGTTTACCCTTGCAAACTATTGCTCGGGATTTCCTCTCCCAACTCCAAATTGCTCTTGGAGAGATAATTCTGAATGGATGAACTTGTTTGGATATGCAGTATTGTGGGTTAAGGCTGAACAGCCCCCACTATTCATGGATGAGCTCCTTTATCTATATCAAGTACGGCCGCACGTTTTGCATCTAGGTTGGTACTTTTTAAGCGCTTGGTGGAACAAGGACGGCTCTTTGATAACCGAACCTCCTACTTCAAACAAGGACTGGAAAGAGAAGTGGTTCTGGGTCTGCGGCCGTTGGGAGACTGCCGAGCTTAGGCTTTTCGAGCCTCTCGTCCCTTGAGCCTTCTCTGAAGCAGGTGACTTGGCATGCTCTTTTATCTATCTTTTTACTTTATAATCCCTCCAAGTCTGACTAAGCTCATCCTGCAGTGATGCCCAAGACGTAGTCGAAGCTAAAAGAAAATGCTTTAGCTTGGATCAAGGATTTGTGTAAGATAAGTCTTGAAGATCGGTCTTGGAAGTCTCTCTTACAACTGGAGCGGCTTCTTCTTATGGGCTTAGACTCATCTGTGACAGGTCCCTCGGGCTACCCTAGTTTCATCAGTCATTCTCCTTGAACTTTTTTGATCTTGCGCTTTGTCTAACGCAGAGATGGCTGAAGCTCATCCTCTTATAAAGCTGACATCCAAATTGAAGGCTCCTCCTAGATCGGTGCTTTTGTCAGAGCCTCATCCTTCAAACAGGGTAAAAACCGTTCCTTCAGCCACAAGGCCATCTGTTCTGACCTCTTCTGCTCCCTCCATCCTGACCGTCGTCGTTCTTTCTGACCCCCAAGAGAGGGCGGATGATGCGAGCATTCCTGTCGAGTCCTAGGCAATTCTCAAGCCAGGACCTGTTGTAAAGCAGGTCTCAGGATGAAGAGAAGAGTAGAGGGGTGAGACTTCAAGGGGGGAGTCGGACCCACAGGACCAATCGTTCTTCCATAGGACCGTGATGGATATGGTCCCTTGGGCTATCTCTTGTGGGAGTGAGAAAGAGTTTGACTATCTCTTCGAAGCCCCCGGGAGTCGGATACTTACTCGTGCAGCGAAGATTCTGCTTAAGGTGAAACTCAGACTTATGTCTCGGCTTTTCATCCTTTATATCGCTATCCTGACTTGACTTTTCTTTTCAAACAGCTTGCTCCCTGCTTGCTGAGAGGTAGGGGGGATTTGTCCGAGGCTGAAAAGGCTCAAAGGGTCGTGGTGGAGGTCGAAGCGGCTCAGAAACGAGCAGCAGAGGCGGAAGCTCAACTTGAAAGCTCCTCGGGTCAGGTCGGCCGATTGACTGGCAAGTTGAGCATTGCCAGAAAGGTGGCTGAAGATGGTAAAGCTGAGTGCGATCGGATGGCTCTCCTGCTGAAAGAAGCACAGGACGAGAGTCTGCAGCATTGGCTTACTCGTGAAGCCTCTGAGGAAAAGCTGACTCGGCTTAAAACCGAGGTAAGAGGAGTGCTCGAGGTGGCTAAGAAAGAAGCCGGGGAGAAGGCCATAAAAGACTTTCTCTAGTCTCCAGAGTTTGAGGATGACAGGGACCGCTTATATCAAAGCAGGTATTCTGCTTGCATCGAAGTGATGAAGCAGCATTTTCCTAACCTTAATCTCTCGAGATATGAAGAAGGCCCTCCTGAAGATCTGACGGAATCTGCTGAAACTGCTACTGGTGTCATGGCCGAGTCTAAAATGACTCCTGCTCCAAAGGTTGCCCCGAGTGGTGCTTGATGAGTCTCGAAGCTTGGTATTTTGGTACCAGCATGAGCTCCATGTTGGTACCATCATCGGCTCCATTTTTTGGCACTCACACCAGCATCGACTCGACACCATCATCGGCTCCATTCTAGGCACTCACACCAGCATCAGTACAGCCCAAGGGTAGTTTTAGCCAAGGGAACAATTTACTCGTGATGTCCGATCTTTCTTTTACTTGTAACTCTTTCCTGATCTAGTTTATATACTGCTGAAGAAAGATATAACCTGATGTAATAAACAGTCTAATAAATGAACTCATTCATTTTTCCTTTTATTCATTGAATCAGTTTACATGTTCGTCATCCTTGAGTCTTTTTCATTGCTTTGCCATACCGACTTTAAGGGTAATAGATCTTCAGATGTTCGGCATTCCATGGATGAGGCAGCAGCTGCCCTATCAAGTCCTTCAATCGATATGTCCTTGGCTGAATAGTGCTTGAGATGACATAAGGTCCTTCCCAGTTGGGCCCTAATATGCCTAAACCAACTTCCTTGGTGTTCAAGAAAGATTTCCAGAGAATCATGTCTCCGACTCGAAAACACCTAACCTTAACTCGGGCATTATAAACCGAGCCACTTACTGTTGCCGAGCCATCATATGTAGTCGAGCTTTTTCCCTCTACTCATCCACAAGGTCGAGTTCGAGTGCTAGAAGTTCTTCATTTTCTCTTTCATTGAACGAGCTAACTCAGGCCGTTGGCATCCCGATCTCAACTGATGTGACTGCTTCAGTGCCATAAGCAAGAGAGAAAGGAGTTTCTCCTATGGCGGTTTGGGCTATAGTTCTGTATGCCCACAATATCTTTGGGAGTTCCTCGGCCCATGCTCCTTTGGCTCGGTCTAGCTTGGTTCGAAGATGCTGCTTATTAATCTTGTTGACTACTTCAACTTGCCCATTCGTCTGAGGATGGTGTGGCGAGAAATATACATTCCTTATTCTGAGATTAGAACACATCTCGCGATAACTTCTGTTATCGAACTGCTTCTCGTTGTCAGTTATAATAGTGAAAGGGCCTAGCTATATGCCCTAGAGGGGGGGTGAATAGGGCAATGCCAAATAAAATTAATAACAACAGAATAATAAAAGAATTATAGCACAATGCTTAATATAAAACAATTACAATAGCCTAGAATAAGGAGATTGATACTTTATCAGTTCTAAGGACAACCTTACACTAAAAACCAGAGGTTTAAGGTAGGACAACCTTATTTCTAGAACGTCCTTGTATCACAAGCTAAAGAGGAATAATAAGCAATGAAATCAAAATAACTTGCGGAAAATAGATCCTAAGTTATTACAACATTCATCCACACTTTGCTTGAAGTGATTACAACATTCATCCACAAACACAAATCACAAAACTGAATGAATAAAGGAATGAAAGAATAAAGCACATCCACAACACAACGATATATAGTGGTTCGCCTGTGTGTACACCAACTGTTATCCAACAGCCACACAGATTGCTACTCCACTCCTAATATCCTCACACAGGGGATATTAGCATGCACTATCAAAATAGGTTTCACAGGTTCACCTAAAACCTTCACAATTGTGTCTTTGATCTCGGGCTTACACAATCCAAAAACCCCACAATCTGAGTTTTTTGGCTCTCCTCAGATAACCAATACAATGAGATTTTTCTGACGAATCTCAAACAAAAACAAGAGAAAGTAAATTACAAAACATGTAAACTACCTGAATCACCTTTTGATGAAGCCCCGTAGAACCAATCGAAGTAGTAGTTCGATTCGACATTCAAAGTCCAATACTCCCTTTAAGAATGATTCTAAGTCTAATTGATTTTAGATCAAATGGACTAGATCTATTTGATTTTGAATCCAGAAGAAGGAATAACAGAAATTCCCCTTTTCTAATAAGATTGGAATGTAGATCAAAATCAAATAAGAATAAGCTAGAAAAATGAATATTAAATAAGCACAAAGAAGGTTAAAATAAACACAAACTTATCTTAGAGAATAGCCTAAAGAATGCTTGAATAGAATTGATTTGAAGTACTAAAACTCTGAAGTTCGTGCTCAATTTATAGATTGAAAAATCCCGTCTACGACTGGTCTTAGGATCCTAGGACTGGTCATAGCTCCAAAGATTTTCGAAAGATTTCTGCGGGATTTCATTTTTAGTTCCACAACCGGTCGAGGGTGGTCTACGACCGGTCGTGGGCCATCTACGACTGGTCGTGAGACACCTACGATCAGTCGTAGGATCCCAAAAATGGTTGCTGGAGTTTGAGTCGTAGGTTTACGACCGGTAGAAGGATGAGTCGTAGAACTCACAGGACTGGTCGTAGGATGTCTAGGACTGGTCGTAGGACGGCTAAAAAGATCCAAAAACCTTCAACTACCTAAGACTGGTCCTGAAAAACCTAAGACTGGTCGTAGCAAAGCTAGGAATGGTCTTGAAGTCCCTAGGACTGGTCTTAGAACACTCCAAACAAGCATATAAAGATATATGAGTTATGTATCCAGAATGACCTACAATAAAGCCCATCCTAAGGTTAATCTAAGGTCAAACAAACCTTAAAAGTGAGATGGACATTGAAAGTCTTAACACTCAGATGACCCTTAAGAGAAGTTTGTGAATATTCAACACTTGTAGTAGGCCTTCATAAGCTTGATCTTGACTTCACAAAGTCTTCTAGTAAGCTTGTACTTGATCAACCCTTGAACATACAACCTTGAAAACTTCTATTCTTGATTTCTTCATCAAGACTTGAAAACTTTCTTCTTTTAAGATCTTGTCTTGAAATGCGATGTCTTGAAATGTCTTGATTGCAATGACTAGTCTTCAAAGATATACAAGACATAGATATAGGTTTTGGCACCACAAAATTTGACAACAAAAGGGATATGAAATCATAGCACTTACAATCTCCTCCTTTGTCAAATTGTGACAAAACACATAGCATCAAAGATAGTAAGGAATGATAAGTCATGAAACCACAAAATACTCTACTCCCCCTGAGTAATACGAGTATTGCTCATATAATCAATACATAACATGAAAACCTCAAAACTTCAATTCACATATCCATCATTCCACATATCCTTCTCAATAAATACAAACAAAATTACTCCCCCTATCCGTATTACTCCCCTTTTAGCAATGCTTACTACTCCCCCTTTTTGTCACAAAATGACAAGGGAAAGGAATAATATAAAGGAGAATATAGAGAGTAAATAATGAGAAGGTGATATGAAAAGACATAAAATAAATCTGAAGTGTCAATACATAATCCATACCACAAAGTACAATATCCAAAATGTTATGAAACCAGAATCCATAATACATATCCAAAGTAAAAGAAATGTTATACTATTCAGAAGATAATTCACTTAATCTGATCCAGAGGAGGGAGCAGGAATAGATGGATCAATCTGGTGTAAGCCCTTATTTATGCGACGAAGATATTTTTGCATGTACTTGAATCTCATGTCATGGGCTATATTCATATTATCAAGTTTTTCCTCCAATGCACGAAGGCGTGCATCAAAACCAGAAGGATCATAATCTGGATCATTAGGTGAATCAGTTTCTATATCATCAAATAAGTCATCCATATTAACATCTTGTTGTGGAAGATCACCAGCTTCCTCTTTGTTTCCAACAACACCACCATCACTACCAACACCACTAACACCAGCTTCATCAAATTGGCCAGGAAGCAGTTTCAATTTCATCTTATTAAGATTGGCATTATTGAAAATGAGATGAAGAATTGGTGCTTCATTAACAGGTTTATCAACAAGCATGTGAGTGGCTAGAACATTCATAAGATAACCGAATGGAATATCACTGTGACCCGGATGGAAACAAAATTGTATAATGGAATGACAAATCAAAGAAGGAAGACAGACCTTGATTCCAGAAGCAATAGAATGCAACACATGAACCATGAAAGAAGTTAACTCGGTTTATTACTGGACCGAGGATATACATTTGAAATAAAAAAATGATGTAGTATTCTGTATTTGGGTAACAGATACTTTGCAGGGAGCGCATTCCCTTTATGAGTCCAATGCACATCAATTTTGCATAAATCTCTAGTTAACATGCATTTTTTCGATTCTGAAGGTTTGTCGTATAAAGTATGAATCGGTATTCCTTCATCATTAACAGGTATATCCAGAATACCTGATATTAAATGACGCTTCAAATTTCCCTTCTCTTGTATCAATTGAAAATGTTAAATTATCAAGGGAAAAATCTGAAATGCATGCAACCATTGATTGAGCAATGGACTGGTATGCAGACCCACCCCAAAGTAAAATGTTAGTCCAACCTATAGATTCAAGAAGGGAAATGACACCATATGGAGCAATGTGATTTAGATCAGCGGTATGCTCAACGATAATGTTACGGGCACGTAAATCCCGTGCATCTTGAGTAACATCTTCGGGTGACCGAAGATGCCGTCTAGTTATTGGTCCAGATCTGGATGAAGATGGACCACGGAATGTTTTCTTTTTCCCTCTAGCATCCATATCCAAAAAGATATACAAAGAACAAGCAAGATGCACAAATGAAAGATGGGTTTTTTCTAGATCAGCAAATAGAGAGAAAACCCTTAAAAACCTCAATAAGAGATGAAATCAAACTATACTATGAACAACTCAAAGCATAGAGATCATGAAACTTCAAGAAAAATGATGAAATAGGACTTACCTTGAAGAAAAACTAGAAATCATATGACTGGTCGAGCCACGACTCGTCGTAGGTGGGTGTGAAAATGAAGAAGAAGGAGATTTTTCCCAAATTATATGATGTTCACGAGATCCATGACCGGTCGTGAGTGGTCCACGACCGGTCGAACCACGACTGGTCGTGTAAAACCACGACTGGTCGAGCATCGACCAAAAATGCATTTTAAATGGAAAATTTTGAAATTTAAACAATTATAATGTGAAATATAATACACTATGATACATGCAAGCAAGAATATTCAATGTAAAATGAATATACCAGGATCAAATTTCAATTTATTAAACCTGCTTTTGTCGAGCGGTTTAGTAAATATATCAGTAAGTTGAGTTTCGGTTGGCATATATTCCAATGAAATGATTTTTTCTTCAACCAACTCACAAATGTAATGATACCTAATGTCAATATGCTTAGTACGTGAATGCTGGATTGGATTTTTAGAAATGTTTATAGCACTGAAATTATCACAATTTAAAATCATTGAATCTTGATTAATTCCATAATCGCTAAGCATGCGTTTCATCCAAACTAGTTGAGTACATGCATATCCAGCTGCAATATATTAAGCCTCAGTAGTAGAGAGTGATATTGAGCTTTACTTCTTACCGAACCAAGAAACTAAACAATTTCCAATGTAAAAACAACCACCACTGGTTGATTTTCTATCATTAATATTTTCGGCCCAATCAGCATCTGAATACCGGGCTAATTGAACATTAGTATCAAAAGGATACCAAAGTCCTAAATATATAGAACTTGCGACATATCTAATAATCTGTTTAACAACAGTAAGATGTGATTCCTTAGGATTAGACTGATATCTCGCACAAATTCCAACACTGAATGTGATATCAGGTCTACTAGTAGTAAGATATAACAAACTACCAATCATACTGCGATATAGTTTAAGATCTATATCTTTACCTGTAGAGTCTTTTGAGAGTCTTAAGGTTGTACTCATAGGAGTATCAAAGTTCTTACCATTCTCAAATTCAAACCTTTTAACCAAGTTTGAAGCATATTTGGTCTGAGAAATGAAAATTCCATCAGGTTGTTGTTTTACTTGCAACCCTAGGAAATAGTTAAGTTTGCCAACCATGCTCATTTCGAACCTTGATTTCATTAATTCTGTAAACTCAGTAGACATGTTAGAACAAGTAGATCCATAAATAATATCATCAACATATATTTGAACCATCAAAATATCATTGTTATTCTTTTTAACAAAAAGCGTCTTATCGACACTACCTACTTGAAAGCTATGACTAAGTAAGAATTTAGTGATTTTTTCATACCATGCCCTGGGTGCTTGTTTTAAACCATAGAGAGCCTTTTTGAGACGAAATACATGGTCAGATAACTTAGGGTCTTCAAACCCTGAAGGTTGTTCAACATACACTTCTTCATGTAAATCGCCATTCAAGAAGGCACTCTTTACATCCATCTGATAGATTTTAAATTTTTTGAAACATGCGATGAAAATAAAAAGTCTGATTGATTCAAGGCGAGCGACTAGAGCAAAGGTTTCATCGTAATCGATACCTTTAATCTGAGTGTACCCTTGTACAACCAGTCTAGCCTTGTTTCGTATAATATTTTCGAGTTCATCAGACTTATTTTTAAAGATCCACTTTGTTCCAATAATATTTTTATCTTTAGGTCTAGGAACAAGATACCAGACATCATTATGAACAAATTGATTAAGTTCATCCTGCATAGCAACTATCCAATTTTCGTCAGAAAGTGCTTCTTTTACGTTGACCGGTTCTATTTGGGATGTAAAACAAACATAATTACATATGTTCTCAAGTTGTTTACGAGTACGAACTCTAGTGAGAGGATTTTCTAAGAATTTGATTGGTTGGATGATCTTTAATAGTCCTTAGTTCAGATTCTTTTTGACTTGATGAGATATCTAGATTGTCAATAATAATAGCTTCATCATCATCTGAACTTGGAGCTGATGTATTCAAATGATCATCAATGACCACATTGATGGACTCTTGAATCACACCAGTTTTCTTATTTAGAACCCTATAAGCTCGACTGTTCAAAGAATAACCAAGAAAAATTCCTTCGTCACTCTTCGTATCAAACTTACCCAAATTTTCACAATCCCGTAAAATATAGCGCTTGCTGCCAAAAACCTGAAAGTATTTGACAGTAGGTTTATTTTCAAACCATAATTCATAAGCAGTTTTATTATCAGATTTACTAGTATAAACCCGATTAATAATATAGCATGCGGTATTAACTTCTTCAGCCCAAAGATTTCTAGAGAGCTTCATACTATTCAACATAACATTAGCCATTTCCTGACGCACTCTATTTTTCCCTTCAACTATACCATTTTGTTGCGGTGTTTTGGGCGCTGAGAATTCATGTGATATTCCCTGATCGCTACAGAATTTCTCAAAACTACTGTTTTCGAATTCAGATCCATGATCACTACGGATTTTACTAACATGAGAACCTTTTTCATTTTGGATTCGTTTGATGACCTTTTTCACTTCATCCAGGGTTTTAGTTTTATCTTTTAAGAATGATACCCAAGTGAATCTTGTATAATCATATACGATAACCAAAATGTATTTTTTGCTTCCTCGACTCTCCGATCTGGTAGGTCCAATAAGATCCATGTGGAGAAGCTCGAGTGGTCTAGATGTGGTGTTAGAGTTCACTTTCTTGTGAGAACTCCTAATTTGTTTGCCCAATTGGCATTCACCACATATTTTTTCTACTTTTTACAATTTGGGTAGACCTCTAATTAGTTCTCTTTTGCTTAATCTAAATAAGTTCCAATAGTGTACATGTCCAAGGCGTTTATGCCATAATTCAGTCTCATTGGTATAGACCATGTAACATGATTGAGTAGATGAGCTAGCATCATTAATAATGTAGCAGTTTTCAGAAGTTCTGTGACCAGTTAATATAACAGAACCCCTTTTATTAACTATCTCACAACCTTGATTAGAAAAATTTACACTATAGTTGTTATCACATATCTGAGAAATGCTTAATAGGTTGTGTTTTAAACCCTCAATATATAAGACATTCTTAAATAAGGGAAGGTTATAAAGTTGAACCGTACCTTGGCCAATAATCTTGCAATTGCTTCCATCACCAAATGTGACTGACCCATCAGTCATATCTTTAAGATCGGTGAATAAAGCTTTGTCACCTGTCATATGCCTAGAGCAACCACTATCTAGGTACCACTTTGAATGGCTTGTTGCTTTGAAAGCAGTATGGGCAACGAAGCTGGCAACTTTAGGAACCCATTTCATAACTGTTTTAGGTTTAGGAGTATAGATGGTCTTTTTCTGTCTATTGTCGTAGGAACAACCTATAGAGTTTGACTTTAATAACTCCTTGAGAAGATCAATAATTTTTTCAGCTAATTGATTTCGGTTTTGAAAATTAAAGTTGACATGGCCACTTTTAGGTTTTTAGAAAGACCTAGAATTTTTGAAAAAACCTTGAAAGGTATTCTTTTCTTTTGAGGTCGAAGACTCTCCTTTAACAAATCTAGGAGCAATATTCTTTTGTTTAGGAGATGTATTTTTATCATAGCCCAACCCGGATCGATCGCCACATTTTCTTGATCCGGACAATAATTTTTCCAATTTCGGATCTCCTTGGGCATATCTCCATGTGTCTTTCAAACTCAGAAGAGAAGCTACCTCATTTTTGAGTTTCTCTTTTTCGGATTTCAAATCTTCAATTTAAGAGGTTTTGAAATCTAAATCATTTTTGGTTTTTTCAAAAGAATCAGAAATATGAGATTTTTCTAAGACAAGAGACTCATAATCTTCCTTAAGATTAGAAAATTTTTCTTTTTATAATTTAAGCTTGACAGCAATTTTACAACGCTCTTTATACAGGGCATTATAAGCATCTTGAAGATCATCTTTATTATCGCAATCACTATTCAGATTTTCTTCACTAGATGTATCATCATGATCTGAATAGGTAATCTTAGCTAGAGTCATAAGGGCTTTAATACCATCGTCCGACTCGGTTTCAGAATCTTCTGATTTAGAAGAGGATTCAGAATCAGATGATTCATCCCAAGTAGCCATCATGCTTTTTCTTTTCGATTTGTCCTTTTTAGGACATTTGTTAGATAAGTGCCCATACTCTTGACAGTTGTAACATTGACTATCTTTCAAGGATTTACGAGTTCTAGGTTTAGATCGTCTCTTATCATTTGATTTTTGAAAATCAATCTTTTTCTTGTTTTTGAAATTTTTGTAAAACCTTTTTGCTAAAAGTGCCATATCATCTTCGGTATTTTCTAAATTCAAAGTGCTCTCTTGAGAAATATTTTTAGATGATTTGAGAGCTAATAATTTTTCTTTAGGAGCCTTAAAGGATAACTCATAGGTTTGAAGTGAACCAACTAATTCCTCAACCCTCATGGTATCCGTATCACGAAGTTCCTGAATCGCGGTCACTTTAGAATTGAACCGTTCAGGAAGTGAACGTAGTATTTTTATGCACACTTTACTTTCAGGGATTTTATCACCAAGACCCCACATAGAGTTCACTTTGTCATTCAATCTAGTGTAGAAGTCCATAAACATCTCATTCTCCTCCATATGAATTTCTTCAAATTTAGTTGTGAGGAGTTGGACTTTAGATTTCTTGACAATAGAAGTACCCTCGTGTGTCATTTCTAATATATCCCATGCTTGTTTTATATTTTCACAAGAGATGATTCTTTTGAATTCATCTGGTGATAATGCACAAGTAATTGCATTTAGTGCTTTTTCATTAGCACTACTTTCACTTTTCTAAAGTGTGGTCCAAAGAGAATAAGCTGTTATTTTCATAGTGTTTGAACCATCGTCATTAGCAACTTTAGTAATAGGAGGGTTCCATTCATTCACTGTGGCCAGCCACACACTTTCATCCAAGGATTTGAGGAAGATCCTCATCCTGGCTTTCCAATAGGCATAGTTTGTGCCATTAAAAGGTGGTAGCCTAGTGACTGATAGGCTATCAAAATTTGACATCTTAATATAGCGTAGATCGTTAGCTCAGGAAATAAATCCAATAAATAAACAATAAGCACGAGCTATTAGGCTCTGATACCACTTGAAAGGGCCTAGCCATATGCCCTAGAGGGGGGGGGGGGGGGGGGGGGGGGGTGAATAGGGCAATGCCAAATAAAATTAATAACAGCGGGATAATAAAAGAATTATAGCACAATGCTTAATATAAAACAATTGCAATAGCTTAGGAATAAGGAGATTGATACTTTATCAGTTCTAAGGACAACCTTACACCAAAAACCAGAGGTTTAAGGTAGGACAACCTTATTTCTAGAACGTCCTTGTATCACAAGCCAAAGAGGAATAATAAGCAATGAAATCAAAATAACTTGCGGAAAATAGATCCTAAGTTATTACAACATTCATCCACACTTTACTTGAAGTGATTACAACATTCATCCACAAACACAAATCACAAAACTGAATGAATAAAGGAATGAAAGAATAAAGCACATCCACAACACAATGATATATAGTGGTTCGCCTGTGTGTACACCAACCGTTATCCAACAGCCACACAAATTGCTACTCCACTCCTAATATTCTCACACAGGGGATATTAGCATGCACTATCAAAATAGGTTTCATAGGTTCACTTAAAACCTTCACAATTGTGTCTTTGATCTCGGGCTTACACAATCTAAAAACCCCACAATCTGAGTTTCTGGCTCTCCTCAGATAACCAATACAATGAGATTTTTCTGACGAATTTCAAACAAAAACCAAAGAAAGTAAATTACAAAACATGTAAAATACCTGAATCACCTTTTGATGAAGCCCGGTAGAACCAATCGGAGTAGTAGTTCGATTCGACGTTCAAAGTCCAATACTCACTTTAAGAATGGTTCTAAGTCTAATTGATTTTAGATCAAACGGGCTAGATCTATTTGATTTTGAATCCAGAAGAAGGAATAACAAAAATTTTCCTTTTCTAATAAGATTGGAATGTAGATCAAAATCAAATAAGAATAAGCTAGAAAAATTAATATTAAATAAGCACAAAGAAGGTTAAAATAAACACAAACTTATCTTAGAGAATAGCCTAAAGAATGCTTAAATAGAATTGATTTGAAGTACTAAAAATCTGAAGTTTGTGCTCAATTTATAAACTGAAAAATCCCATCTACGACTGGTCTTAGGATCCTAGGACTGGTCGTAGCTCCAAAGATTTTTGAAAGATTTGGGTTTTGATTTTCAGTTCTACAACCGGTCGAAGGTAGTCTACGACCGGTCGTGGGCCATCTACGACTAGTCGTGAGACACCTACGACCGGTCGTAGGACCTCAAAAATGGTTGCTGGAGTTTGAGTCGTAGGTCTACGACCGATCGAAGGATGAGTCGTAGAAATCACTGGACTGGTCGTAAGATGTCCAGGACTGGTCGTAGGACAGCTAGAAAGATCTGAAAATCTTCAACTACCTAGGACTGGTCCTGAAAAACCTAAGACTGGTCGTAGAAAAGCTAGGAATGGTCTTGAAGTCCCTAGGACTGGTCTTAGAACACTCCAAACAAGCATATTAAGATATATGAGTTATGTATCCGGAATGACTTATAATAAAGCCCATCCTAAGGTCAATCTAAGGTCAAACAAACCTTAAAAGTGAGATGGACATTGAAAGTCTTAACACTCAGATGACCCTTAAGAGAAGCTTGTGAATATTCAACACTTGTAGTAGGCCTTCATAAGCTTGATCTTGACTTCACAAAGTCTTCTAGTAAGCTTGAACTTGATCAACCCTTAAACATACAACCTTGAAAACTTCTATTCTTGATTTCTTCATCAAGACTTGAAAACTTTCTTCTTTTAAGATCTTGTCTTGAAATGCGATGTCTTGATATGTCTTGATTTTAATGACTAGTCTTCAAAGATATACAATACATAGATATGGGTTTTGGCACCACAAAATTTGACAACAAAAGGGATATGAAATCATAGCACTTACAAATAGTCCGAGGTATACCGAACCGACAGATAATGTTCTTTCACACAAAGTTAGTAATTTTCTGTTTGGTTATTTTCGGCAACGACTCTGCCTCGGCCCACTTTATGAAGTAATCTATTGCCATGACCGCGAACTTAGTTTGACCCTTCCCCATAGGGAGGGGTCCAATGATGTCTACTCCCCATTACACAAAGGGCCAAGGACCGGTCATGGGAGTCAGCTCTTCAGGAGGTTATCTCGAATCATCGCGAATCGCTGGCATTTATCGCATCTCTGGGCGAATTTACGAGCGTCGTGCTGGATAGTCGGCCAGTAGTATCCCTGACGCAAGACTTTGTGTGCGAGAGACCGTCTGCCCGAGTGATTCTCACAAATTCCTTCATGGATCTCCCGTAATACGTAATCGGCTTCTCTGAGGTTTAGGCACCGTAGTAATGAAGTATAGTAACCCTTCTTATATAGTGTTCCGTTGAGCATGGTATAACAAGAAGCTCGGATCTTCAATCTCCAAGCCTCAACACGATCTTCAGGCAACTCTCCACTGTTGAGATATCGGACGATCGGGTCAAGCCAAGTAGATCTCGAATCAATGGTGAGTACAGTCGAGTTATCTAATTCAAAGATGATCAGTTTAGTAACGTACTTAATCGGGGCAGACCTAGGTATGTCATCTTCATCGGTAGAGGCGAGCTTCGCTAGTAGGTCAGCTTTGACATTTTCTGTCCGAGGGATCCGAGTGACGATACAACGTTGAAAGTCTCCAATCAATTTTTTAGCTTTCTCAATATATGCTTTCAACTGTTCTTTTCATGTTCGATATACACTGGTGACTTGATTGACAACTAACTGAGAATTGCTAAAAACATCGAGATGCGTTACACCTAGACTGGCCGCGAGTCGGAGGCCGAGTAAAAATGCTTTGTACTATGCTATATTGTTCTAGACTTGAAATCCAAGTCTTAAGCCATACTGCATGTAGGTTTAATCGAAAGTTTTTAGTACCACTCCTGCCCTTCTTGCCTTAGAGTTGGAGGAGCCATCGACAAAGAGCTTCCAAGGGGTGGGGTCATGTGATGAGTCAGGTAAAGCGGTCGTCGATCTTTCAATTGGCTTAGTCACACTTATGTCAGTGTGTGGTGTGACTTCAGTAATAAAATCTTCTAGGGCCTAGCCTTTGATTGCCACTCTCGGCTTGTATTGAATGTTAAACTTGCTAAGTTCAATCACCCATTTTGTAAGTCAACCGGATGCTTTTGGTTTCTGTAGAATCTTTTGCAGCGAAAGGTCAGTCATAACGACAATGGTATGGGCTTGAAAATATGGCTGAAGTCGACGCGAGGAGACAACTAAGACTATGACCACTTGTTCTAAGAGTGGATACCTCATTTCTACTGGTAAGAGCACCTTGCTGACATAGTAAACCAGTAATTATTTTCCTTCATATTCTCATATCAAAACTGAGCTAACCGTTGCCTCAGACACCGCTAGGTATAACAATAGAGATTCTCCCAGTTTGGGCTTTGATAAGAGAGGTGGGGAACCCAGATATGACTTCAATTGCTGGAACGCTGCTTTACATTCTTCTATCTAATCTAATGTTTATCGTCCCTTCAATTGTTTGAAGAATGGGAGACATTTATCAGTGGCTCGAGATAGGAAGTGATTAAGTGCTGCAACTCGTCCAGTCAATCTTTGTACTTCTTTAATCGTCTTTGGAGATTCCATATTGAGCAATGCTTTGATCTTCTCTAGGTTCACTTCGATCCCTCTCTGGCTGACTAAGAATTCAAGGAATTTTTCTGAGCTTACACCAAAGGAACATTTACTCGAGTTCATTTTCATGTGAAACTTGCGCAAGATCAGGAACATTTCTTCTAAGTCGGCTATATGGTCGGCCGCATGTATACTTTTGATGAGCATGTCATCTATGTATACTTCCATGGTTCGGTCGATTAATCGAGTAAAGATTTTGTTCACTAATCTCTGGTAAGTTGCTCCAACATTTTTCAAATCAAAAGGCATTACTCGGTAACAATAAAGACCTTTGTCCTTGACAAAGGTAGTTTTTGATTTATCGTTGGCTTTCTTCACAAGTACGACATTAGTTACCCATTCTGGGTAGTATATCTCTTCTATGAAGCTTGTCTTGAGGAGCTTGCTGACTTCTTCCTCAATGATGGAGTACCTTTCTAGGCCGAGTGGACGTCGCTTTTGTCGGATAGGTCGATATGTTGGATTGATGTTAAGTCGGTGAGTGATTACTGAAGGGTTGATCCCCTGCATGTCTTCATGACTCCATGCAAATATGTTGGCATATCATCTGAGCAGAGATATTAGACGGTCTTTCAATGGTGATTGCAGAGATGAGCCAATCTGTACCAAAATGAGGTCTTCAACTGGCTGCCCTCGCTCGTGAGTCTCAACTCGAGGATCTAGTGATTTGATCATCGATATCTCGGCTTGAGTTTTCTCGGTAGGTACCTTTATAACTATTGCGTAGCATCGTCTTGCATCTTGCTAATCTCCTTTGACAACTCCGATGCCCGACTCAGTTGGGAATTTCATGGACAGGTGGTATGTAGATACTACGGCCTGGAGTAGACTCAAAGAAGGTCAGCCGAGTATAGCATTGTAGACGGACGATTGATTAACTACCAGGAAGTCAACCATTATAGTCATCTGATGCGGAGGACTCCCGGTAGTGAGCGGTAGTGAGATGACTCCTTCCGGGAGTATCTGCCCTTCTGAGAATCCGATCAATGGAGTACGAACCGGTCGTAGTGCCGATCATTCCACGCCCATTTTATCAAACACCTGGGTAAATAGTACATCAGTTAATGATACTATGTCGACTAATATACAAAACACCTTTCGGTTAACGATCATCAAAGTGACGACTAGGGCATCGTCATGAGGATGATGGATGCCCCGAGCATCTTCATCGGTGAATATGACACAGTACTTTTGTTTCTTTCTTTCCTTTGAAGGTCGAGTGATGATTAGGAGTTTGGACTCAGGTTGACTTATACTCCTGGCATGATTCTTTCGGGCATTATTTGAATTGCCTCCGCCTTGGTGACCACCGACGATAGTTCGAATTTCTTCCATTGGCCGGTTGTCGACTGGGCTGACTTCTGATGTCCCAGCTTTTTCGACATGCTCTTTGAGTCAGCCTTCATGGATGAGCCGCACAATTTCTTCCTTCAAATGAATACAGTCACTCGTGTTATGTCCGTGATCACGATAATAGTAGCAATACTTGTCTTTGTTTCATCGATTGGGATTGGTCCGAAGCTTGCCAGGCCAATTATCGAATCCCTCACTCTTGATCTCCATTAACACTTATTCCTACAGTTTGTTGAGTGGAGTATAAGTGGAAAACCTTTTGTCAGGACATTTCTTTGATTTCCGCTCGTCGCGATTTCGGTCATCCTTACGCTTCTTTTCCCCAGCCGAGTCAACTTCTTTTTTGGCTGACTCTTTGGCCGAAAGTTTTGCGCTTTGGGCAGCTTCTCGTAAGATCCTTGTTTCCTTGGCATCAACATATTGATCTGACTAAGTCATAAACTCAGCCAGTGTTATTGGTGGATTTTTGTCTAACGATGTCAGGAAGGGCTTGTCTCTCACACCCTGCATAAGCGAATTGAGTGATGTTTCTTCTGAGTGTTTCCAAACCTATAATAATTTGAAGTTGAAACGCTTAATGTAATCTTTTAGTAGCTCTCCTTCCTTCTGAATTATGTTATTCAGATGGGCAGGGGGCTTTAACTTCTTCTTTTCACCAATGAAGTTGGTGAGGAAGGCTTCGCTTAGTTCGGCGAACGAACTGATCAACTTCAGTTTTAACTGTTTGAACCAAAGGCAAGCCACATCTGCTAAGGTAAGAGAAAAAGCTCGACACATCACAGTGTCCGAAGCATCATGCAACTCCATATATGTCCGAAAGCATTCGAGGTGTTCAGCGGGTCAGTTTTTCGGTGAAAGGTGTAATTTGCAGTAAATGAAACCTTTTCGGTAATCGAGCCTGCATTACCTCATCAATAAAAGGAGATATTTTTTCTTCAAGCTGGGTTTATTGTATATCTCGACCCTGTTTCATATCCACCATCTCCTCCCGTACCTCTTTCTTGAAGTCCTGGAGCTCAGCTTTCCAGGGTTCGTCACTCTCCGTCACGCCCTCATCCCGAAGCCGGTTATGCCTCCTCCGATCTATCTCATGTCAGAGATTAGTGAGAGGCAACACGGTGGTTACCGAATAAGTAGGTGGTGGCTTAGTCGGACCATGGTGCTGACTCAATTGTGGGAGAGATCACGGATTGGTGGGTTGACTCGGCTGCGAGAGAGATCGTGGACCGGTGGGCTGAGGGTCAGCCACTTGATGCGGTGCATTTACCGCCTGACTTTGATGAAACTGTTGCATTTGCTGATGGTGCATTTGTTCCAACAGTTGCTTCATAACAGCCACGTCAGCTCTGAGCTGTTTGACTTCCTGTTCCAACCGTTCATTCTCTCTCGGTTAGTTGTCCCGGAAACGTCGAGACGATGGATGGGAACTTGGTCATTGGGTTGATTCTAAGCTCCTTGGGCTGCACCAGTCACGATCGTCCCTGGTTGACCAGGGTCAGCTCCAGCAGCGGCAACGACACTTGTCTCCTCAGGGCCTGTTCTTCTCGTAGTTCTTGCCATTAAGCACACTTTACATAGCTCCTTGGATAGAATACAAAAAATGACTTTTTGTATCATTTCCCATAGATGGCGCCAAACTGTTGATACAAAAACCTGGATCAACCTCTTCCCGAACCTTTTTCCTGAAAACACAAAGAATAGAGAACCCTGGTTAGAGCCGGGGAACCTCCGATGCCTAAGTCAGTAAGAGTTTAAGAAGAGGATCTTCTGGGGTTTTTCTCACGTACCTTTGCTTCTTAGAGGACCTTCTTTATATAGGCATGAGGAGTCCCGACATACGGGGATTCTCTCCCGTATTTTCAGGAGATTTGGTCTAGTTTTTGATTGTTTATGGATTTTTCCGATCCCAAAATTTTCAGGGTCGGATCCTCCCACAATACATAACCGCGGTATTTAATATTACACCGCATCTTCTTTTCTTGGGTCCACCTCAGTGTATTTCGCTATTTTGGCTGGCTTACAAAGGGGGAGCTTTGCTTACTGTCGGATGAAATAGAGTCAGGTTAATACTGACGTCCCTTTTCAGTCTGAAGCTGACACTAACTGCCCTTTCGTGGGTCAGTTTTATGGTTGGTTATGTGGCTTTTAGCTTTTAGGACCTCACTCGGTCTCTTCAGACATTGCTGACTCTTTGGCCGAGTCAACTTCGCACATCTTTCATGTCATGCTTATGGTTCCTGACTTTTTAGCTTCGGTCGGGATTCAAATCACACAGATGCAAGCTAAGTTTCTCCTTCGGCATTTTATTCTCAGTTTTAATTATCACTTCAGACAATGTAAGCAATCTCGGTTCGTTCTGTACTGAGTTTCCGGACTTGTCATTTTTCTTTCCCAACAACATCTTTTTCATAAATAAGTATATGATTCATAAGATATTAACTTTATATGCAAAAGAATTAGAGCTCAAATGTATGAGCACTGATCAGAGCAAGAAGATTTTAACTTTACTTTTCCAACAACACTATGATTTAGGTCAGATTTTAAGCAACAGCGCATATTTAGAATTTCACAAGATTTGCATTAGATAAAGAGCTACAACTAAATCAGGAATATTGCATTAATAATAGGGTAAATAACCAGGATTTCCTTTACGAAATTTTTAAAGGGGGAAATAATATGGTTCTTCTCTGCTTTAGTTGAATTATTACTAAAAAAGAAAAATTAAGAAATACAATAATTTTCATTCTACCTCATGGTTCCATAAAAAAGAGTCAGTGGTTCAGAAGTAAAATCCAGGATCATGGGAAGAACCTCCTACAACTTTCTAAACAAACAAATTTGAAAAAAAAAAAAAAAAAAACAGGAAAAAAGGAAAAAGCATAATTAGTCCAACTTAATAAAATTAGAAATTCCAAAAATCAAAAAAATATAGAGAGAGAACATGAATTAAAGAAAACTCAGGAAGAAAAATCCAAGAAAATTGAGTTTCAAGAAGAATCATGAAGAATATATATATATATATATATATATATATATATATATATATATATATATATATATATATATATATATATATATATATATATATATATATATATATATATATATATATATGTATACATCCTCTAAACAAATGGAGGGAAAGAAACGAAAATTGGAGCAATAGCCCATAAACAGAAAATCCATGAAAAAGTGACGTTTGGAAGAGAAAGGAAATTACAAATGTTAAAATATGAGTAACAAAAAAAAAGAAAAATAGATTAAAAAAATAAACAACAAAAGAATCATTACTGATTAACTAATGAAATTAGAACATTCAACGTTTGTAAGATAAAGGAGGGTTGTGAAGGGTTGTTGATCAATGCCCCAGACATATAGTGGAAGAAAGGTAATAATAATAATAATAATAAGTAGCATTTGCATGTAAACTAAATAAAAAATAAAATCAATATTGAGTGTCTTCTAATGCCAAGTGAATTTCAGTCTATGACTCACAACAAAAGGCCATCACTTCAATGGAAGACCACTAATGCCTTGGTTCAATCACCACAAGAAGATAAAAGCACCGGTATAAACCCTAAAAGCACCGGTGTTTACTTTAGCGGCGTTAGGTAAGTGCTGATAAATGGGGGTGTCGATAAAAGTTTTATCGGTGCCAGTACAGTTTTAGCGGCACTTGTCTGAGCCCCGGTACAGTATATCCTTTTCCGGTGCTTATTCTGCCTTTAGCGGCGCAGTAAATGTCTTCGAATAGATTTGAAATGCCCCCTAGCCTAATAATATATATTTTTTATATATAATTCAATTGAAAACCCTGCATTTTTTAAATATTTGAAACATAAAAAATGATTCAATAAAATTAAAACTAAATATGAAATAAAATTTATATTACTTCATGATAAAAAAAAATATAACATTTATTATAATAAATTAAAAATGGTCTTGAATAAATAAATAAATAAAAATCCTCTATATGGTCTACTCGTAGCATGAGTGGCGTTAAAAGGCTGAAGTGCTTGTAGGCCTAAATTCAGGTACAATTTGATTAAAACCCTACACACAAGAAAAAAGAAAAAAAAAAGAGTCAAAAAGTAGCATTCAACAAATTGAAGCATGGAAAATAATCAATCATTTGTTCCTATCCTTAAAAAGTCAAAAGCTATCAAGCGACAAATGTTGCAACTTGAATTCCATTACATCTATTAGCCCTACATTGATGCATGTGTTTTATCCATGCCTGTCCATCCATATGCACCCTTCGCACGTGACATTCAAGTGTACACGTGACCAATATCAGTGGTGAATCTGGTTCATTAATTACAATTCTATGATCCGCTTTAGGTGACATGGATGAAACTGGATGATATCTAAGATGTGTTGAGAATCTAAGCAAGAATCTGCTACATAATGATCACAATAATAGTAGTAAATGAACAGCTATAGAAAGTTGAGAATCTATTAGCATCTACAACCACTCAATTTAATTACAATCTAATATTATTAAAAAAATAATAATCAAAGAAAATTATTCCAAAATATCAAAGCATTACCTCATATATTGTTGGGGTAAATGAAAACCCATGCTTTATTTCTCTGCATAGATAAAGAAACAAGGTTCAAAAACTAAATCTCCAGACAAACCAATGAAAAAGTGAAAAATTGAGTTGATAAAAACTTGCCTATAATCAAAGGAAGACATGACCCCAAGCTCGTGTTCCAACTGCTGCATGGCAGCAAGGTTCTGCCTGATCCTTGCATCAAGTTTACAAATCTGCAGGAATTTCAGTTTACTACAACTGAATATTAGAAAAATGAAATGAAGAATGTAGAGAAAGTTTCTTCTTCTTCTTCTTCTTCTTTTCTTTTGCATTGAAGGAATTTCAGTTTAAGCCATGCTTGAATCCAAGGTTACTTTAAACATGAGGAATTTGAATTCAGAAAAATATTGTTTAATTTTCTGTATATCTTTTTAAACTCTAGAAATTCAGTTAATTTTACTTATTTTTAGTTGGTGAATTTGGTAATATTCTCCCATTGAATTAGGTGTGAAATATTCCTTTTCACTATCTGTTTGAAGGTTACCAATCAGATAAAGCAGGGTGTGATTTTAGAAATCTATAAAATCTGCATTTAAAAAAGGAGGATCCATGCTAGCAATGCAAGGCCCAACACAATTTCACATTTTTTTTAATTGAAATTTCTATCCAAGATGTCCCTAAATCATGTGGTTGGAAAAACTTTTAGAAAACAAGTCATCCATGGGCCTTAAAATAGGAACAATTCATAAAGAACTCACATTCAACAAAAAAAGCAAAAAAAAAAAAAAGAAAAAGAAAAAAGAAAAGCCTATATAAAATAGTGGCATTACTATAGATCATTTGGTTTTTATGATTTCGGACATATGGAGTATCCACAGTTGGGTATAATAGATGAACAATTTGGATCTCATACATATGTGCCTTACGTACTTGACATAACTAAGATATTAGCATCTAGCACTGGATACTTGATGATTCATACAACAATGAAGCATTTTGGCATCTGCAAAAAACAAAATGACAAGTGGAATTCTGCATATTACTGGTTTGTATTGGAACAAATAGCCAACCAAATGGACTACAAAATGAAAATTAAAGAATGAAACACATTGAAAGAATAAATTTTCATTAATCAAATGTTAAAACTTACAATTTCCCAAACAATCTTAATTTGAGGCCCTGCCTCGTCTAAAGATGGGCCCCCATGGTTTGAGTTTGGATCAGTACATGTATGCCCATGATTTGATCCTGACTTGTATTAGGCCGAAGTGTCCTGTTACCTGTTACATGTGTAGCCAGTAGTTGTGAGATATAAACTTTAATTTGGCCATGACTTCTAGAAGGCTTCTTTGATTTGCAACTATCCATTATGCATATTCATCCTGCATCAAGAAGAAGGTTCCATATGAAAAGGAGATCATTTAGAAAAGCAGTAAAGATGCTAGACTTCCAGAGACTATTCCTAACCTTTCCTGCAAGAGACACAAGAAATCTCAGACATTCAGCTTCATTAGGGTCAGAAGCATGAGCAGCTAATGCAAGTAGAGCAGCCTAATAAGATGCATCCATACACGTAAACATTGTGATTCTTGGAGAGATTAAAATGAATACAAAAAACCATAACCTGCCAAGTCATATACAACAAACCACCTACAACCAGTAAACCAAGCAAATGTATTTCTTTTTACAATGCAACAAAAAGGAGAGGCTGATCTATCAACATGTACAGGTTGGTCTCCATTGCACATGGCCAAACCACCTAAGTTAAATTTCCCTCTTATGATTACCTATTGGTGCTACTCCAAACTTCACTTGAAAAGAGTTCGTGTTATAAAACAGAAAAATATCAATCAAATAAATAATATACCGCATAGAAAAAGCATAGCAAGACCTAGTAAGAGTGATACCCACATGACTAGCAAGCATGTACCACAACTAATAGTATTTGGCATCAACTGTTTCCTAATCACAACCTGGTAATATATTGAAGTAAGACAATGAAGCATAGGGAATATGCACCACAAGATAAATGGATTAAAGAACCAATTGATTGCTAAGAGAAAGTATAGCCGGCCTGATGATTGGACCAGCTTATTCTAAGGCCAAGGCATCTACATGGTGAGACCCACCTCATGGACAGCTTCATTTGACCATCCAATAAATGTCCACCAATTCCATGAAGGAATGATATCACCAGTTACCTGATGAGCATTAGCATTGATATATTTTGAATCTGCCACCTAATATACAGAAAATAGATAGTTGGACCTGATTGATAATTCACCCTGCCTCAAATCTTTAGTTATGTTACATTCAATTTTACCATTGATGTGCTGCTTTCTTTAAAGAGCGCATCAAATGAAAATAAGTAGAGCTAAAACAGGGCATGACCCATCCATGATCTATCCCAATAGTCCAAGGGTTAAGAATGTTGAACCCCTAGGCTGTACTTGAACAAACTGAAAAGTGTGCATATGATCGCTGGCTAAGCATTGCCTATATTTCCTTCACTTAAATACAGCCATCAGAACCATCTTTTTGCAGGATGAACCATATCTCTAAGAAAATAGTTATAAAAAACCTAACTATCTGATTTGGACTAAACAGAGCTCACTCTATATTGACCTTATATCAACTGTCATGAGTTTTGGTGGTGAGTGATATCGTATGTCAAAACCAATTTTTAATCCATTTGCCTACATGTAGGGAAACTAATGCAAGTTGCCTAATTTAGGGCAAAGCTCACTCAACATAACTCACAGGGATTAATTTAAGGAAAAGAATTTAGGCAGTAAAGCTAGGCAATTCATATCAATTGATGCCTAAGTAGATAAGAATCTTATGTTTCTAGCCAAGCTAACAGCTCTCCTTCTTCCAGTTGGGAGAGAGGAATCGATTGAAATCTCAAATAAAAAATAAAATGGATTTCAAGGCATAGATAGTGAAATCAAAAACAAAAGGCAAGGGGTTTAGATAATTTGTCTTTTTAAAAATATCTTATTAAAATGGATGGTCAGAATTAGAATAATGAATGGTTAAGACTAAATCAAAGTTTTCTTGGAAAAAAGTATATATATGCATGTAATGATTTTTTTATGACTGAATGATGAATGGAACTTTAGTTTACTTGTCCCAACTCATTTTTTTTTTGTTTCATTTTGGTCTACTGACTTGTTTTGTTGCTAGATGACAATACTGCTATGGCTATACTTCAATCCCGATATTTAATTAACTAATCTTAAAATGTATTTACACAATTACCAGAACAATGCAGAACAATGCCTTTTGGAAATCTAAACATGGCAGACCATAACATAAATGCTTATTATCAAAAGCATAAACGGTCTATGTGATATATTGTAAAAATTATTATGATCAACAAAGCAGCATTTTGGCTGAACCCAAGCTATTACAAATTAAAGAATAATAGTATGATTATAATAAAGCCAGTATTTTTTCACCTTTAGAGCATTTGTCCAAGCAAGTCGGTCATGGATTTTCAAACACTTTAATAAGTTCTGCAAGCTCTACAATTGGAAACATCTGAATTTAAAAAATAAAATAAAATTATATCATAGCAATGCTGAAAATGATATAATTAGTAAAGAGTATCAATCCAAAAATTATAATTAGAGAGAGAGAGGAGAAAATGTAGAGGATTGACGAAGAGAGTACTCTTTTATTCTGCGCTAAGGATTTTGGAAGATCTGGTGGTCACTGTGCCTCTTCTTGAAGCTCTAAAAGGAAAATCATAAGAGCCTCAAGTTTCCAAATTCAAAATGAACCAGGAGAACTTCGAAGTAGAATTAATGGAGAAGTGCCTCTTCTATAGGCAATCTAAACTCATCTGATTTGTCTTTGATATTGAGCTGCAATTCTACCTCTGTATCTTTTAGTTCTCTTGCCTTTTTCTCGTCAATTACTCTAAGATATTTGATCCATCTGAATACAAGTCAGAACCTGAATCTGAATCTTTCTCTACAACGTGAAAGGAAAACCCATAAGAAACAAATTCAAGGAGATATTATACAATTCCACTGGAATAACCAGCATTTCCATATGGGCTAGCATTCCATACTATTTCTCGTGGTGTGGCAACTTGAGTATTTTATCTACCTCACTTTTTGTTTCACATAAAAAAAGGATGCAATGAAACTGATGGACAGAGTGGATGTCATATGGACATCACGGTGGACATCATAGAGCTTTCAGTTACAAGAGCCTGAAAGTACTTAGGCCATACCCACAATTCGTTCCTCCTGAGGAGCGAGCACCATAATAGGAAAGAAAGACCTGTCACTTTTGTAACTGTGAACACATTCAATTAGAAATTTTATATGCAAAAAATGTAAATAGATTCAACATTACCAAGCTAGAATTAAAATCCAAGCATGCACTAAGCTGTAGATATCTGTTTCCCTAAATAAAAGCTTGGCATGTATATTAATAGAAGGAGATTTACCATGTAGTGCCCATCCATGTATTCAAGAGTGGCACCAATTGGAACTTTTGAATCATACACAACCAGTCCAACCTGCCATTGATTATATATTTTACTTAAAATGCTCCATGTGTAGTGCCAACTGACAAATGAGTAAGTAAATGAATATTTGGCAATTCTTACCTTTGATCACTTTCTTAATGGGTCTAGATTGACTCCTCTATTTATGAAAACACCAGTCAAAACTTGTCTATGAGTTTGTACAAAAACAGGGGAAAGAAAAGACATGAAGAAAAGAAATTCCCCAAAACATAATCAAACAAATGCATCTTTCAAGCCAACTACAGTGATCTATCATGAATAATTGTACAGATGCCTCTACTAGGTGACCCACTGATTCAGAGTGGCCACACAAAAGTGCAGTAAAGTGTTTGGCTAGTTGTTGTTGTTTCATTTTGGTCTAGTCTCATTTTGTTCATCTTTTTTTTTTCTAGATGATAATAAATACAACTATGGCTGTATTTAAATCCCATTCCCCAAATCCTGCAGTCTCCTTATAGCCTCCTTCTTTTCTAAATGCCCAAACACAAAGGCCATGATCAATATCTTCAAGGAAGAAAGAAAAGACCAACAAAAAGATAGAAAACTCTGTAAGCAGGAAGTGGACCCACATAAATCAAAGTTCTACAAAAGAAAAAAAAATAGTACTTGTTCCTAATTAATGATTTTGGTGTTGTGCCACTTACCACACATCAACAGGAGTAGAGTAATGTCAGGATCCAAGGAGGATTTCTAGCGCCCGATACTATAGTGTAATCACTTGAAAAGAGTGTAACTAACCACACAAACCCCCCTACAATGAAGAAAAGTACCAATGTGGGTGTGGCTCCATTTTAAACCAATGATGGTCAAAGCTATTAATGATGTTCCATGTTTGGTGGCTAGCCTCGCATGGGTCATTCCTCTTTATTGATCCAGGCAATGGCACATGTGCCACAAATTGCCTTTCCATCTATACTTGAGAAAACAGTCTTGGAAATCCTCTATTGCAAATCATACCCAAAAAATAAAAACAAAAATAGAAAAATGTTCCATAAACTGTGCCCCTGTATGATTCGGTTTGGACACAGCTTATGAATGCATGTGATCCTCTATTGCAAATCACACACAAAAAATAAAAACAAAAACAGAAAAATAACAATATCTTTTTTCTTTTATTTTCATTCCCTTTTTTCTTTTTGCAAAAATAATACTATATTTATTAAGAGGGACATCTTGTTCATGAACATTATACAGTAGCGACTATAGAAATCATATCTTCTATCAAATTAAACTATACAAATTATGGGTCTTAGTCTAAGGGTATCGTGAACTAGAATTTATGCTAATGGGGTTGATGAACATTATTGGATAGTTAAAAATGAAACATATCCTATGGGCTTCTTTCAACAAATAAGTGAAAAAGGATTGTGAGAAATATGAAATCTGCACACAACTTAAAATTCGTTTGTCAGTTGTACTAGTCATAGTAATTGTGTACCACAATATCAACAGGTTGCTAACTTTTCTAATACATAACTCTAACTAGATTGGAAAAAGATTGTTGTATCATAACAAAATAAAAAATTAAAATTAAAATAAAAAAAGAAATGGCACATGATCACTTTTGATCTTTCTCTTTTCAAAAAGATAATTGAATTTTATTAACAAGCCTACAAAACAGAACAAACAATTAGAGACGAAGGAAAATGAGCCAACATCAAATGACCCTCACTTCGATCCTAGACTATGTTTGCATAGAAGGGATTACATCACATGTGAAACAATGGAAAAGGAAAAGGGTTTTCCT
Source organism: Magnolia kwangsiensis (assembly GCA_037074715.1). Taxonomy (NCBI): domain Eukaryota; kingdom Viridiplantae; phylum Streptophyta; class Magnoliopsida; order Magnoliales; family Magnoliaceae; genus Magnolia; species Magnolia kwangsiensis. Next base: position 166,062,528 of record CM073571.1, read on the forward strand.
TCGATGTGACCATTTCTCAGGTATCTTATATGCTCCACTCTTTCTCAATTATGCATTGATTAATTTTACATGAGCTTTAGCCATTTAATTTTTTATTTTTTTAAAAGTAAAGGGATGCTCGAGCAGCATGCTTGCTGACGACCTCTCTGCCGGATTCCTCCGTAAGTAGAACTGCATGAAATTCTTACCCTCAGGGGCCAATGTATCTGGTATAGGAGGGGATTCATTCTTCATAACCTTCAACATGGCAGCAGCCTGCACTAACATAGCAGAGAATTCTAACCATTTTAATTCATGGGAAACAAAAAATATAAGATGTGCATAAAAGAAAAACACAAAAACATTAACAAAATAGCAAAGGAACTTAATGCGACATGACAAAATCTGATCATTAAATACATGGTAGGAAGGCATATTTAGGATGCATATGAAGTTACTACATCGTATAGAGTGGAATGGCCTTTGTTTGTTTCTTCTAATAGAGGAAAATTGGAGCCAGTTTGACAAACTTTCTCCACTCCTTTTGAAGTGGAATGGGGGTTTCTACCCTTCTCAGACAAATTGCCATTTTCAATTTAAAGTGGTAGCTTCCTTAAAAATGGGGCAATTTCTATTTTCATCCTATTCTAAAGTTGCTTCTCATGCAAATGGTCCAATCTATCCCAAAGTCAAAGTAATACTTGTCTGGCAAGCTTGAAGACAGTCAGAAGTGAACATTCTTGGTCAGCTTTCTACCAAAGTATTATAATCATCATCATCATCATTGAAGTACACAATGTAAAATATAAAAGTACACAATCCTTTAAAAGAAAATATTAAAATACAAAGGTGAATTACCTGTTCCACGAGACTTTCACTAAATGCAGTTTATTGCATGAGCTTCAATTGATGGTGTGAAGTTTCTAAAACTCACGCAAAATGAGTTGCATGAGCTTCAATTGATGGTGTGAGGCATCATATTGTGTAACTATGTAACACATGCATGCTTCAATTTCTGTTTTGTACTTGGGCACATATCTTGTTTGTTTATGATTCTTGACACATTAAATGCCTTTGATAAAAAAAAAATTGAATAGACTTGTTTCATTGGGCCTTCTACCTAAACATGTTTAATATCTTTTCTGCCACAGATACAAAGCCTCCTTTCCTGGATGGAAGGGTTGTTTTTATTTTGGGAGCTTGCAGGATCAAAACTTGGTGATATACTGGGTGTTAAGAAGACAGCAGAGTAGGTAATACTTGGAATGGCTAAAATTAATGATTACCTTTCATCAATCAATACTATGACCGTTTGGATTTCTCATTATGATTGGATGCAGATACAGGAAACTAGAATCAATTAAAAAAAGGAAAGCAAGCCTTTGTATGATGCCACATATATGACCAAGTGGGCCTCATCTGAGAAATTCCTTATGCACCGTGGGGAGCCTACACATGTGGGGTGTCCACACAGCCATTCCTTATGCACCGTGCCCACCTGATTGTGTCCTAATAGGATTTGTTAAGGGTCCAGCTGGTCCAGATTCACAGGTCACACTCAAGGGCTATTCTTGTAAGCTGTGTGCGCGCACCCGCGCATGTGCTTTGGGGAAATCGCATAGAAGCTAATGGTTTCAGCATTTTCCCAATCTAGCTACTCTGGAGACAAACACAACATTTCATAGTTCTAAAGAAAATTTCACTAATTAGGCATTTTTAGTTTTTTTTTTTATCTATAATCCAAAATTAGGGAATCAACACTACAAATCCCTAATTAGGGATTCAAAACTCAAAAATTATCAAAACACAAATCATTACACAATGTTACTGAAAATCAAACCAATAAACCATAAAAGTGATTTTTTAGGAAAGCCCTAATCCTTTTCCCATTACAGAGTTTAGGAAATCCCTAATTCCAATATTGATTCCTCTGATAATCTGCGGATTTATAGATCTAAAAATAAAAAACCAAAATATCTATTTGAGAAAAATGAGTACCTGGCCGAGGAAGAGATGAAGGGCAGGGGCTGCTAGCCGCACCAGATCTGGAGATGATGCAAGTGAGGAAGAGAGAGAGAGAGAGAGAGAGAGAGAGAGAGAGAGAGAGAGAGAGAGAGAGAGAGAGAGAGAGAGGCAAATGGAGAGAGAGAGAGAGAGAGAGAGAGAGAGAGAGAGAGATCGGGAGAGGGAGAGGGAGAGAGAGAGAGAGAGTGCGAGATAGGCAGATGGAGAGAGAGAGAGAGATCGGGAGAGGGAGAGGCAAAAGGAAGATGGAGAGAGAAGCACGGGGGCGGTGAGAGAGAGTCGGGAGAGGGTAGCAAAAGAGGCTCAGGGCTTTTCGTACGGTATTTATACCTGATCGCAAATCGACGCCCCCTTTCAATTAGCGCCACTAATCAGCCAAATATATCGTCGGCTAATCCTGCTTTTGTTGTAGTGAATCCCGAATCCTGAATATAAGATGACAAAATTTAAAGTTGAGTAATTTTGGAGAACAAATCCCATAATATAAAACCATCATCCTCACATAAAACCCAAATATTAGTGGGAAGAATTACCCAAATGCATCCATCCTTACTCTATAAACCCATTTAAATTGAGTAGGTACACCATTTTCCCCCACCAATATGTCACATTTGCATGACACCCGAGCCATGCATCCATGCTTACCATTTTTTTGTTGACCAATATAACATTCCTAACACATAACCTTCGAATCATAATCACCTATAACATCAAAAGATCAAATATTTTAAAATAATTCAAAGATTAACTTTTCATTTCTTCGACGCAACAAAAAGGAATGGTTACCATATGGGTACCTTGCAATATGTATGTATCTTGGAGCAAAGCTACTTGCTTTTGCAGTCAGCACATTCCCTTTCTCTGACAATTTAATAAGTCCTTTCAATATTTTCAAATGATGCACCAAATGAGAAATAAAAAAATCAATCACAAATAATGATAGAGAGAAACTAATACACAACTATAGAAGTGACCCAGTTAGTAACACTTTCAATAAGGGAGGGGGGGGCACCAATTTTTTATTTTTTATTTATTTTAAAAGACAGTGATCATTTATTATTGTTGAAAGCCAAAAGAATACAGAATACAAAAGGATAAAATTCAAAAAGGAAATAATATATAAAAGGATATGATCAGAGGTTGTTGAAATCACGAAAGAGAGATTACATGAAAACGATACTTGCCTCTGCTTCTCTATACATAAAAATAAGGTTGAAGTATTCCAATGTGTTTAACTACCAAAGTGCAGTCTCTAACATGTCCTACAAAGGTTTCTAAACATGACAAGTTCTGTGAACAATTTGATCCAAAAGTTAAAAAGAAAATCAGAAATAGCAAAAACAAAAAATTGACAAGTGTTGATAGAATCATAAGTGGGAACCAACAACAGTGATATAAGAAATCCTTGCCTACTAATTCGAGGTTCTAGCCCTATATGCTCCTCCACATGTGGCCATGCATGCTAACTCGGCACATGTGTATGACATCCAGGCCACATATCAGGTGGAAAAACAGTGTCGAGATGGTATTATATATAAATCAAAGAATTTATAAACCACTTTCCATTGCTTACAGTGCATTGAAAAATAACATAGACAATTGGAGAACAATCCCAGTTCCGGGGCAGTTGCAGATTTCACTAATTATTGTGTTGACTATTGCTTAACTATCGCTACACTGTTCTTTAGCTGTCCATTGCATGCCTTGCATGCAATAATAAATAATTTATTATGTATGACTATTAGGCTATAAAAATAAGTCAAGTAGACCAAGAGTTTGGACCATCTTAAATGTTATTCAAATGGATGGTGGGGTTGTTATAGAAATCGGTAGGCTCACACAATTTTCAATCGAAAGATTCCTCCAATTCATCCTGGTGTATTGCAATCAGATACACAGGCACTTTAGCTTTCGAGCCAGGATCATCTTGGAATGAACTAAACCATTTATATGATAAGTCTCACTTTGTAAGGTATAAAGACAATAATAAAAGCTCTTAATTGGATTGGTTCAACCCTTTGATAATTTGATTATTTTTCTCTGAATCATGAATGGTCATCGTTGTATAATCATTGGGTTGAAATTTTTAGTCTGAAATTTTTTTTCATTTTCCTTTTTATTATTTTTTTTCCTGGACATTCCACCATCTAGATGGAGCCTTATTTTAAAATGGTTTATATCATTGAAGGACTACATTCAACAGCCAGAGTCCCAAATTATTTTATCATACATTTGGATGTGTTCAAGCAAGCCTCTAACAATAAAATCAATACTTAAGAAAGAAGCCTTGATTGTAAGAATAGAAAATTAGAACCAAGTTGCTCTAGTGCTAAGATTTCTTGGTCTTATGAATAAGGTGGTGGAAGACCTCAATTGTAGATTTTTTACCCTCACTTTTAAAGAACGAAAATGCTTATAAACTTACCATGCATAGTCATGTGTGGTGCATGACCATTCGCTGATGTGGATGGAGGACTTCATGTGGTTGAGACCACCCAACCTATCATGCGCACGATAGAGGCCCAAAAATCAGGCGGATTCAAAACTCAGATGAGTAACAACGTGGGGAACAATTGAGAGAAGGGAACTCCCACCATTAAAATCCTCCAAATTGTATGTGGATGCACCATGGTGCGTTTGTGCCATCCAATCCATTCATCTAGATGAATGGATTCCCTAAAAATAAGCATGGTCCAAGACTAATGAATGGATTCCCTAAAAATAAGCATGGTCCAAGACTCGTGTGGGCCACAAGAGGTGAATTTAGAATTCTTAGGTATGATTTTATAAACTTTCCTATGGTGTGGCCCACTTAAGTATTGGATTGGACTTATTTGAAATACCCAGGGCAAGAATGTAGTAAAGGACCTGATGGACAGGGTGGATCCGATGCACATTATCCTTCCCGTGGTGCTTGACCACAAGAATTCATGCTAGCACTTAGTACGTAGCTCCACAGAAAAAATAAAATTAAAAATTAAAAAAGAAAAAGAAAAAGAAAAGAACAAGTGTCACGATGAACCGAGTTACACAGCAATTGCCTGTTAAAGAGGCTTGATCACAAAGAGATGGAGTTACATGGAGCCCACCTATGATGTCTATGTGGAATTCAGACCGTGCATCTGGTGCGCCTTCTCATGTTCATCGTGCATTCCTATAACCATCCTAATAAAAAAATCTTAGGAGCAATATTGTACAATCACACCTAAAACCTAATAAATTCACATGGTGTGGCCTACCTGAGTTTTCGAATGGCATGAGCTTTGCTATCTTCGTGGGGAGCACCTGATGAAATGGGTTTGATGGCATATGCACAACATAGTGGAACCCAACGCACATTGCATCTGGAAGTTTTCCTTTGGTGGAACATGACCGAGTTATGAATTAGGCTGGATTTGGGATCTAGGTCTAACAACGGGTCCACATCTAGTGGAAGTTGGAATAGCATTCACACATCACGGTGGGCCGCATAGCTGGAACGTACCTTCGAACATATGATCATTCCTGCAATAGTTCACGAGCATTTTATAAATGGCGGTTAACTTTCAAACGGGAGATATGGCATAGTTCTACGGAGACCAAAACAACCCATCCACTAACCCAATTGTGATGTAACCCCTAAAATTTCACTGAGTATGGTTACAAGACTCACAACTTAGATGCACTCGTTCAGCCTAGAGTGAAGTAGGAAGGCACCCGAGTCCAGGCTGAATCCGCTTGGCTTGCCTGAGTTGGGGTGACTCGGGACACTGAACTGGATAGGACATTATCATACAGATATACTACATTAAACATGCAAATTTAAAGAAAATCTTTTAAAAGCTTAAAAAATTATTCACTAGGTGGTTGATTCAGTGATCTAGGGGACTATGGTCATTACCAATAAAAGGACCAAAGATGATAGTCATATGGTGGTTTCCACAACACTTTTTACCCGTCGGCAAATCACAATAAGCCAGCAACAAATCACAGTAAGCCAGCAATAAATCACAATAAGCTTTCGGCAAAAGCAAAAGGTTATTAAACCCTTATTGTGAGTGTGTTGGGGATTGCCCGCGGAATCACACAGTCTAGAATAGCAATCCAAGTGCATCAAACAAACACAAGAGAACAAAGATTTAATGTGGAAAATGTTGGGGGCCTTGCACAAAACCTTAGGATCTAGCACCCTGAACAAACCAAAATTATGGGATAATAATAGCAATGAAATAAATCAAAGCAACAACCACACACCACATAAAAGAGATTTTTACGTGGAAAACCCCAAAGAGGTAAAAACCACGGGACCTCGTCCAGATCAACAATCCACTATTAAGCAGACTGTTACAGCTTCGTCACTCACGCAGGAGTGGATGAACAATAAGAGAATAAAAAAAAAACAGAGAGATCTCACCGATCACGAGGACGTAAAAGCGCAGAGACGACGGCTCCCTTCCACAAGCTTCCTCTCTCTCTTTTCTCTCTCTCTCACCTTTGATATCCCTAAACCCTTTAGGAAACCCTCTTGTGCTTTTCTTCACACAACATCATGCCCTAGAAAAATCCTAGGGACCGTTTTTTATAGTTTTAGGAAACTCCCTTCTGCATCCCAGTTGCGAATACTACCAAAAAAATGAGCAAAGGCTATGGACTATATAGGTCTATAGCTATGGCTTTAATTCGTAGCTAATTAGTTGCGGATTTATTCCGTAGCTAAAATATAGCTCCCCATAAGAACTTGATGATGCTTAAGGGGCTCCATGGGGCCCATTGCAATATATTTATTTTATCTAATCAGTCCATCAATTTTGAAATATTATTTCAGTCCATGAGCCCAATACTTAGAAAGATCAAAAGTCTAAGTGGACCACACCATGAGAAAGAATGAAAAATAAATTTACATCATTAATATGTGGTGTGGTCCACCTAAATCTTAGATGTGACTCATTTTTTGAATAAACCCTAAAAATGAGCCGTTAAAATGAATGAACGGAGTGGATAATTAACATATAAAGGGTGGGCCCCACAAGTCCAAAAAAATAACCCATAAAATCCGTCCGCTTCCCGCGCACCCAACTTCACGAAAACAAATGCCCCTCTCTCTCTCTCTCTCTCTCTCTCTCTCTCTCTCTCTCTCTCTCGCGTCCGCCCGCGACTCACTCTCTCTCTCTCTCTCAGCCCTCTGTTGATCTCTCGCGCTTCCTCACCCTCTCTCTATCTCTCAACCCCATTTCCCTCTCTGTTTCCCAACCTCTCTGTCTGTCTCGCTAAGGTTTTTAAAACCCCCTTTCGCTGCAAGAAGGAGAAGAAGAAGGAGAAGGTGGAGATACGATGTCAACCGATCGTCTGGATGAGATTGAGGTCAAAAGACAAACTACGAACTTAAATATGTAGTGAGGTATCTCTCTCTCTCTCTCTCAATCTCAATATCGATTGAAACGATTTGGGGATTTAGGGATTTGGGGATTTAGAGATTTAGAGATTTGGGGATTTAAGGATGTGGGGATTTAGGGATTTAGAGATTTGGGGATTTAGGGATGTGGGGATTTAGGGATTTAGGGAGTTGGGCCTAATATGAAATAGCGGTGAAGACCGCTTGAGTTGAAGTTGGAATACGCCAATATGTCCTAGAGGGAGGTGAATAGGACTTTTTAAAATTTTTATGAATTATTAAAAATCCTATCACACTAATCCTATCACAGAGTATAGATTAGGATTACTCAAAGTTAACTCACTAACTTCCAAACCTGGTAGATGATCCAATCACAAAGCTATTTAAATGATAATCATGGTGCAATTATAGTCTATGATGAATGTGACTGTGTGTGAAGTGTGAGCAAGTATAGATGCAGTTACTATAATCTCACAAAAAAAATCAAACATAAGTATCAATCTCAAACACAGTCATTTTATAGTGGTTCGACTACTTATCTACTCCACTATCGACTTCTACACTCAACCCTTGAGTGACCGGATTTTACTAAGGAGGTTTTCCATGGTTCACCTCAAACCTAAGGTTTTAAATCAGGTTCACCTTCAACCTTTACACGGAGATTTCTACTCAGTTCACCTCTAACCTTAGAGTTTTGCTAGTGCAATCCTAACCAGATGTTTATGCCCACACAGAGCAAGGGTCCACACAACACACCCGGATGTTTATGCTCTGCACAGAGCAAGGATCCACACAACGCACCCAGCACATACAATCCCGTCGGAGGCCTCCTTTGAGGACTTCAAAGGGTGAGCAACACTTAAGACCCAATCCTAGAAAGGAATGATCACAAGTGTCCTCTGGAATCTAGATACTTACATATAAGTTGATGAGTCTCATTCAGCGCAATGTTGAAGATCTTCTTCTTATTGATGAAGAGTCTTCAGCTCCCTTGATCCGCAACACAAAAGATATACCTATTCTAGGCTTTAGGTTGGGTCAAGGTTGTGATGGAATTCCACTCTTTAAGGATTTTCCTATTAGGAAGATAGAGTGGTTTCGATCATCTATGCATTCAAGGCATCCTAGCTTAATGATTTACCAATAAGGTAATAGCTGGAGGATCCTTGAATGCGAAAGTTCATTCCCCAATCCACTCTATTGAATATCAATGATGAGGGTGGATTGGAGGATGAACTCCCTGAGAGAAAGGGCTTAAGGTAAATGATAGGAAGGTTAAAATACTCAAAAGCACTCTCTTCTTTCTCTACCAACAATAAAAGTAAGCTTCTCTATATATAGGAAAAAGGTTCCAAAGGATATAAAACGATCATATTTATGAAAGAGTTCGATATCATTGAGCAAGTGTCAATATGATCGAGCGTATACTCTCAATTGTATCGATTATCCTCTCGATGATACAAACTCAAATGTCATTTTCGCTTTTGGAAACCTTTTGCCAACTGGTCGATGGGATCGAGACACACATCGATGTTATCGAATTTCGAACTCTGATTCCATCGATAGATAAATCGATCTATCGACAAGTGAAAGTAAGAGAAACAAGCCTTGAAGATTTTCAGGTTCTAAAGATATGATAGGGGAACAGTCGATGTCATCGGAATTTATATATCGATGATATCTGAGACCGTGTCGATGGGATCGATAAATCATATAGATTTACCTATAAGCTTGCTAGACGGTTTGTGTCCCATTTCGATCTAATCGACCAGGTCTCGATAAGATCGATATATGAATATCAATTTCTCGACTGGCACCCCGATTAATGTTTTAAAACATCATGAAAATCATGCTGGAGAAAACATGAGCCCACTATCGATGTGATCGACTGACTTCCGATATGATCGATATTTAAGTTCAGATTGAATCGGACAGTCATCGATATATCGAAGCTCACAGTGGTTTTCTTTAGAAAAATAGGGGCGCCAAAAAATTGCCTGTCGATATTATCAATCCACTTTCGATAGGATCGATATTTGAATATCGATGATATCGACTGAACCGTCGATATATCGATAAATCGTCTAGATGAATGTTTGATTGCTGGACATTTTTTGTCCTCACTCGATTGTATCAATTGAGATATCGAGGACATCAACAGAGCAGGTCGATCATATCGAGATATGAATCGATATAATCGACAGTGTAAGAAAAACTTGAAGATTTTCCTATTTTGTAAAAAGTTTTCTTACGCAAAAACCTTAAGATGTTCTACATATTTTTAAGGGTTTTAATCACCTGGTGTTTTGGGACATGGGATGTAAGGCTATGATTTACCTATGGAGATCTTCCACACATCTAGTTGAGGCAGACACTTGAGTTGATCTTCCTGTTAGGCGCTGTTATGCAACTGACTTAACTTACACCATAATTGACAAATCAGGGCACTAGTAAGTGCACTTTCATAATACACAGCTGAACCTAAGCAGTCCAAAATAGCCGATAGAATGTTGAGGAAATATTTGATCCCCGACCTAAAGTTAATGAAGTGTAATCAGGTTTTCAGTTTGTATAAGTGGGGCCATGGTTCACTGATCCAGATCATCGGTCTGTTGTGTTGTGGATGGTGTACCATGGATGCACCAAACTTAAAAAAAAAAAATTCTCCCAAGATTGAGAGATCCTAACCACCAATCTGTAGCCTTTTTCAGCGAATGTGGATAGTTCCTCTTGAATACATATAACTGATGGATATCTTAATCACTCAAGGTGAACCTTAGCTGCTAAAAATAGTAGGAAGTGGGTGTGGGAGTGGATGCAGAAACTAGTAGTAAATAACCATTTTGAAGCCCAAAGTTTGTAGGAATTGTGAGATTATGAAGCGGGAAAAAATGGTAGATGATTTTTTTACAACTATAGGGTGAACTACAACACAACAGATGAATATATATATCTTGACAATGAACATGACATGTAGATAGGATGAAATTTCTATTTTTGAACTAGAATGACATGCTTTTTGTTTTTGGATGATAGATTATGAAATATGATAAGGTCAATCTCATTTTCATGCAATATATTTCCCAAAAACAGATTCACCTGTAACGCGGGGTCGTGGCGTTTGAGGGAGCTATTCTTCTCCCACAATTCTCTACTCACAACTTGTTCCCCATCTTAATATGAAAAAACTGCATTTATTTGAAACACTTGGTTATTGTTAAAGCATGCTTTAGCACCTGGATGGTCTCAAATTCATGGCAATGCATTTTCTTCTCTCAAATAAAAGGCCTTTTCTCCTAACAACTTGTTCTGGGTATATCTTTTCTCATCTGGAGTATATCTTTGCATTATTTTATTTCTCTAAATCCTAATTTTTGAACTCGGTTATTTTTATTTTAAAGACCTCTGAGAGACAGGCAGCGAAGAGGCAGAACTTAGCTGTTCTGAGTGAGATGATTCATCATGGATCTCTTGGTTCTGTGGCTTGAGAGGAAATGAGCTCCTTTGTGAAGCTGATGAGGATTATATACGAGATGACTTCAATTTATGTGGACTGCAAGGACAGGTTCCCTATTATGATTATGCCTTGGATATGATCGTGGATGATGACTCTTTGAGTGGATGATTTTAGTCACTAAATCTTAGTACTAATGTGTGTAAAATTGCCATTGATGGCTGCAGGTATCAGGATATTGCATCTAGGCTCATAGATCTCTCCATTATCACTTGCATGCAACTTGCAAATAAGCTCTGGAATTAGAACTAATTGACTATATTTGCATTTTGCAACTTTCAGGTATCGAATCTGTTTATAATTTCTCTCCGTTCTTTTTTTTTTTTTTAGTTTTTGTTTTACACACACACACACACACACACACACACACACACACACACACACTCTTTAACTTCTTAGTAGCTACTAGCTACCATTCAAAAAAAAAAACCTTAGATCTGACTTCATAGTACACTAAAAGCAATTGCACTGATCTAAATTTATTTTGCTTGTTCAGTGGTATGTGCCAAGATAAAGTTCAAAATGTGAATATACAACTCATTTCTAAGGTTTCAATGGTTGATCTTTTTATAAACATTTGCTGCACAGGCTTGTCAAATTGTGCTTTGAAAATACGGCTAATTCAAGTTTGGGTCATTGAGTTTTGCTTGATTGATTTATGCATCAAGGCTACTAAGAAGTCAGTTCGCAGTCACTATCTGCGTCTAGTGCTACATACTCAAGAGGTAACAATAAAGCTGGAAAAGAAGCTGGAGGATTTGCATTTCTCTGACAAACACCTCATCATTCCAAACCATCTTCATGTCCCTGAAGCTAAGAGAAGTGGATTGAGTTTCGGAAGCTTTGATGCTAGTTTTGGGCTTAATGCAGTCTTCACAAATGGCCCAAATACTGACAAGAGCTCTACACCTTTGTCTGAGTCATCTTAGGTGATCGAAAAGTCAGCTAAGGAGCCTTCTTCAAGGTCTGAAACTTTTTCCCGCCTGTTATCACTTTTCCTATCATGTGTAGAGTAGTTTTGAGTTCTTTTGGCTCATCGTATTACAAGGGATGTTTGTTCATCTTACATGGACTAAACTTCACAAAATACATGGATAGTGTCAGCTGTAATGAATAGTGTCATCTTTTTCTTCTATTTTCTTTTGAGAGTGGATGGTTGGAATACATGTAGAATCTTTAAATCTACACATGCATGCCTTAGTTCAATTTTTTGCATCTCATTTTCATTTTTTGTTAACTTTCTATTTTCTAGTAATTTTTGGAATGAATGGTGTCAATACATAACATTCAACAAAATTAGTTTTCTTCTTCTTCTTCTTTTGAGTGTGGATGGTTGGAATACATGTAAAATCATTAAATGTACAAATGCATGCCTTAGATCAGATTTTTGTATCTCATTTTCTATTGTTTTTATATTTTTTTTCAGCTAATTTTTCAAATGAATGGTGTTAGTTCATAAAATTCAGCAAAAAAAAAGAAGAAGATTTTTCTTTTCTTTTCTTTTCTTTTGAGTGTGGATGGTTGGAGTACATATAGAATCATTAGATCTACACATGCATGCCTTAGCTCAGATCTTCACATCTCATGTTCTATTTATTTATAATTGTTTATTTTTAGATAATCTCTATAATGAAATGTGTCACTTCATAAAATTAGCAATTTTTTTTTTCTTTTCTCTTGAATGTGGATGGTTGGAATATATGTAAAATATTTAGTTTTACAAATGCATGCCTTAAATAAGATTTTCGCATCTCGTTTTCTATTTATTTATAGTGATTGGGACTGTGCACTGGTTGTCACTACATTGGTGAGCAATGAGCCAAAAATGACAGAGATTGGACTGCTCTAGTTCATGTTCTGATTGAGAACTAGATTTTCATGCAAGAAAAGGTCAATGACAATTGCTGTATTTTCTGGCGATGGCTCTGTTCTAGCTATATTGCTCAGAGGATATTGTCACTTTATGGGACCTAGACACAAATGTTCTTGTAGCTGTAATTGGAGAGACTCTTACAGTGATTGTCTGAATATCATTATCGAATTGTGTTGTGTGTGCAAAGAAGACATTAAGCGTGAGATCCTCACCATCAAGTTCCTTAAGAAATACATTCACTACGCAAAAAACAGGATCCAGCCAAAGCTGACAGATGAGGTAATCTCTTTTTCGTGTATCCCGGCCCTACAACACAAGATCAAGATATGATTTTTCTAGTTAAAATAATTTCTCCCACATAATCGCGTTCAACAGGCATCCGAACATATTGCGACTGCATGCGCGGAGCTTAGAAATTCTGGCACAGCTGCAAAGGTTGGTGTTTAGATTTTTTATGGTAAAATAAACTGCTATGGATGATTATTACACAGTAAACCCTCTATCATCTGATGGATGATTATCCCCTTGTAGTCTGGAGGAGGAACACTTCCAATCACTGCAAGAACCCCAGAGACTATCATCCGTCTTTCCACTGCCCATGCAAAACTGAAGTTAAGCAACAAGGTACACCTTTTCAAATTTACAATCAATTCTACCTTGTTTTCTTTTGTTACTCTAAATGGGTCACTTCTAAGTTTGTAATATGTATCTGTTTTCAGAATTTAACTTCATTCTAGAATGTGATTTAAGTTGAAATGAGAGAGATTCATGTTGGATATAGGACTCTTTACTGACGGACTATTTTTTTTCCTTTTCAATTGGTTCTGATGATACTCAATTGGATATAGGTTTCAAAGATTGATGTTGAAGCCACTCTTAAAGTTTTAAACTTTGCCATCTATCATAAAGAGTTGATGGAGATGGAAGAGCGTGAACAAGAAAGGGCGAGGGAGTTGGAGAGGAAACACAAAGTTGATCATGATAATGGCAACGCTGGTGGTAGAACTAGCCACAGAGGTGATGGTACTCCTGGTGGAAGGTGAGTGCTGTTATGATACATAGTTATGGTTTTCCTTGATAAATACCATCTTTCTTTCTCAGAAAACCTTGTTCTTCTGTGAGATATCAATGGACCTGTTTTCAATACCATAATACATGAAGCTAAAACTTCATGTATTGATTGCATAATGCTTATCATGTATTAGTAAAATGTATAAAAGAAGCATGTAATTGAAATGGAAAACTTCAAGAAACTCTCCAGTCCCATAAAGAACTCTCAAACTTGATAGTCTCCCTTGTAGGAGATGATGTCCCCACAATCAAAGATCATGTATCTTTAACAACCCTCTGTAGCAAGATTTAAGGATTTCTACTATTAATAGCCATCGCTATCAGTAAATGTTTTCTTGATAAGTAAGTTGGGCTCCAACGAGAGACCTCATTGTTGAAACATGCCTTGTCTACTATTGAGCCACGGTCTTTCTACCGCCACACCCAAATTGTAACTTAGTTGAGCACTCTTTTCAGTTTGACTTGTGGCTTGATTTTTACTTGCTTATGTTGCAAAAGTTGAATCCATTACACTTCATATAGGGGTGTTGTTGTGTGTAAAGTAGGTATATGATTCCATTCTATGAAATTTGGTGGCTTGTTTTATTTATTGTTGGATTTGACTGTGATCAAGCAATCTCTTTCAGATTATTTTAATGTTCGTTGGGTGAAATATCTTTCCATCATTTGACAAAGAATGCAAAAGGTTCCAAAGTCACTCATGGAAGTACATGTAAAACTATTAGCATTATGAGGATTAAATTGATTGCTGGGAAGGTGTGTGCTTTCTATGTGGAATCTCATAATAGATGATCTTCAATTTTTCATTTTTCCAACTCATAGTGTCAATCGATTTCTTTGCATTCTCTGCAATTGCCAATGTATAATTTTACATCACAAGTGTTCTAACATGCCATCCATCTTTAGCAAATGTGTAGATGTAAAAAAAGGACAAACCAAGATGGATTGGATCATCTAATTAGTCGATCATACATTCTAATGGAAACTTGTGTGTAAAAATGTAATACATATATATATATATATATATGTATATAAAAGTTTGCCATACATTCTTGTGGTAACTTGTGTGTAAAAATGTGTTAGGTCTGACAAGCCTGATTTTTAATTCATCAATATCTATTTTGGGTTTTCTTTTCATTTTCTATTGATTTGTATTTTGGGTTTCCTTTCAATTTTCATCTAATGGTTTTTTAGGTTTTGATTAATATCAGTTTCTTGGGTCTTCATCAATACCTGCTTTGGGTTTTCTTTTGATTCCCTTAATCATCTACACCTTCTTTGTACCGTGTTGATTGAGTTTCTTTGGGTCTTCATCAACACCTGCTTTGGGTTTTTTGGGCTTATATATATCGGTAAGAGATGCGACTTGTTTGGTTTTGGAAAACGTGGTGTAGTTGCTCGTGGTGAAGTACACGAAGTTAATCCAAATGCAACTGTCCATTGCCAACCGTTGGAGGATGGAGCTTTTGTTGTTGTCATGACTGAGGTTATACAACCTCAAGCTCCTTTGTGGAAAGAAGATGGGTTCGCATCTACACTTGGAGAGGCTGGTCCAGGATCATTTGTGTAATGGGGGAAAGAGGCTTTGAGAATCTTATAGTTTGAACAATGTTGGTACTCTATAATTGAACATGTGTAGTGTGCATTTTGAATTAATTTTGAGCGTGTAGTGAGCATTTTGAACTAATTATGAACTAATTTGGCACTTATTTTTTTTATATTGAATGAATTTTGTACTCTATATTTGAATGTATTTATAGTCTTAGGCTCCAATTGGTCATCACATTAGTATTTATGAAAATATTTTTTTTGAAAACCAAATGGAGCCTAATCCCTTTTTTAACTCCGCCAATGCAACTCCTTGCATTGCCGGTTCCAAGCCCGGGTAAAGGAGGAGGGAGAAGGGCTTTAGAATGAGATCGTTAACTATGGAGGAGATCCTGAAAATGCAGTATCTCTGGTTTTATGGTTTTACTTGTACATTCCTGTATTGATTACTCAAGCATGACGGTTATGCGCATTCTTTCAGGTGGATGTTGTATGTGGGAGGATTGAAGCTGCATATTTCAGATTCAATTATCTGGTACGTCTCTTTTCAAGAATGCACATGTATAGTTATCATTGTGGTTATAGTTATTCATTATATGATAGGTTTTCAGGTGAGATGAACGAGTTTCAAAAGTAAACAGTCTGCGGTTTTGAGAAGCGATTCCTAATACCATTTTATGTTTAACTGCATATTTTAGATTCAAGCATCTGGTACATCTCTTGACTCAAGAATGTACATGATTGGAGTGGTCTGGCCATTTGGATAGAACGTGTTTATGTATTTGATCGAAATTGATGGAACAGACCCGAATGTGCGTCGGAGCTATCCGAAAGAGCAGGGGTCCCTGAAAGGTGGGAATCGCTGTTATGACCATGATGAAGCTGTCCATTTCCTATGGACAACATTGGAGGGGCCTGACCATTTGGACAGGTCGTATTTATGTATTCGCTCGAAATTAATGGAGCAGACCCGGATGTGCGTCGGAGCAATCTGAAAGAGCGGGGGTCCCTGAAAGGTGGGGAACGCTGTTATGACCATGATGAAACTGTTCATTTCCTATGGACAGCATTGGAAGGGCCTGGCCATTTGGATAAGCCATGTTTATATTTGTATTTGTACGTACCATACCCTTAACCTAAACCCGAACCGATTCTCAAATCTAAAAACCTATAACCTAAAACAAAACCAAAACCAAAACTTATAACCTAAACCTAAACCCATTCTCAAATCTTAAAACCTATAACCTAAACCTAGACCTAAACCTAAACCTATAGCCTATAACCTAAACCAAAACCTATAACCAAAACCAAAACTAAAACCAAAACCAAAACCAAAACTTAAGACCTAAACCCGAACCCATTCTCAAATCCCAAAACCTTTGACCTAAACCCAAACCCATTCTTAAATCCCAAAACCTATAACCTAAACCAAAACCAAAACCTATTACCTAAACCCGAATCCATTCTCAAATCCCAAAACCTATAACCTAAACCCGAACCCATTCTAAAATCCCAAAACCTATAACCAAAACCAAAATCGATTCTCAAATCCTAAAACCTATAACCTAAACCAAAACCAAAACCAAAACCTATAACTTAAACTCGAACCCATTCTCAAATCCCAAAACCTATGACCTAAACCTAAACCTTATCCTAAACCTATAACCTAAACCAAAATCAAAACCTATAACCTAAACTAAAACCCAAACCAAAACCAAAACCTAAGATCTAAACCCGAACCCATTCTCAAATCCCAAAACCTATAACCTAAACCGAAACCAAAACCTATAAGCTAAATCCGAACCCATTCTCAAATCCAAAAACCTATAACCTAAACCTAAACCTAAACCTTATCCTAAACCTATAACCTATAACCTAAACCAAAACCAAAACCAAAACCTAAGACCTAAACCCGAACCCATTCTCAAATCCCAAAACCTATGACCTAAACCTGAACCCATTCTAAAATCCCAAAACATATAACCTAAACCAAAACCAAAACCAAAACCTATAACCTAAACCTGAACCAATTCTCAAATCCTAAAACCTAAAACCTAAACCTAAACATAAACCTTATCCTAAAACTACAACCTATAACCTAAACCAAAACCAAAACCTAAGACCTAAACCCAAACCCATTCTCAAATCCCAAAACCTATGACCTAAACCCGAACCCATTCTCAAATTCCAAAACTATAACCTAAACCAAAACCAAAACCTATGACCTAAACCCGAACCCATTCTAAAATCCCAAAACCTATAACCTAAACCAAAACCAAAACTAAAACCTATAACCTAAACCCGAACTGATTCTCAAATCCTAAAACCTATAACCTAAACCAAAACCATAACCAAAACCTATAACCTAAACCCGAACCCATTCTCAAATCCAAAAACCTATAACCTAAACCTAAACCTTATCCTAAACCAAAACTAAAACCAAAACCTATAACCTAAACCCGAACCCATTCTCAAATCCCAAAACCTATAACCTATCCTTAAACCTTAACCCATAACCTAACCTAAACATATACTTATAACCGAAAACTATTCCTAAATCCTAAAACCTATAACCTAAACCTAACCTTTCCTAAAACCTATAACCTAAACTCAATTCCCTAAAGCGAAACCTACACCTAATCCTAATCTCAACTTCCTAACCTAAACCTAAACCTAAACTTAAACCTAATCTCGAACCTGAAACCGATTTCCTAAACCTAAACCATAACCGATTCTCAAATCCAAAACCTACAACCTAAACCAAAACTAAAACCAAAACCTATAACCTAAACCCGAACCCATTCTCAAATCCTAAACTAATACTTATAACTTAAAACTATTCTCAAATCCTAAAACCTTTCCCTAAACCTATAACCTAAACTCAATTCCCAAAACCTAAACCTAGACCCAAACCTTAGCCTAAACCTAAACTCAAATCCCTAAACCTTAACCTATAACCTAACCTAAACTTATACTTATAACCAAAAACTATTCCCAAATCCCAAAACCTATAACCTAAACCTAACCTTAACCTAAACCTAGACCTATAACCAAAAACCTTAACCAAAACCCATAACCTAAACCAAAACCAAAACCTATAACCTAAACCCGAACCCATTCTAAAATCCCAAAACCTATAACCAAAACCAAAACCAAAACCAAAACCTATAACCTAAACCCGAACCCATTCTTAAATCCCAAAACCTATGACCTAAACCCGAACCCATTCTCAAATCCCAAAACCTATAACCTAAACCTAACCTGTAATACCCCGAATTTTTTCCAACCTGGGGTTAGACGTCCTTAGGCAATGGGTCAACCATAACACCTTTGTAACCTCTCAGAACCCAATTCCAAAGCCAAATAAATCATTTAGAACCTGATTCTCTAGAAATTTAACGTGAATTAGCCAGCGCTACACTAGATTTCCTACAAAATTAGCACCAACCACTTTAAATACGATTTGTAAGACCCAAAACCTATAGAATCATTGACGTTATCTTACCCTAAAATTCAGGATCAAACTCTAAACCTGTTTGTTCTCAGGTACCCTTTGAAACTTTGTAATGGATCTAGACCGTGCGTCAAATGTCCAATTGCGATGAACTTAGATAATTACGACTGTCTAGTTGGACTTGACAATCATTTCAAAAATCAAGCCCAACCGATATCCTGAGACCATTTTACTGAGTCCGGAGTGAAGTGAGTGAGAAAAAGAAAATATTTAGAAAATTAATTCAATTTTTAATGAATCTGGCACGTGTTGCTTACGTGAAATTTTTAAGCATTCTGACCGCTAGGATTCGACCAAATTTCACCCTCGGATCAGGATAGGTGGCCCTTACATGTCATAGCACTTGTGTCCCTGATCGAGTTTCGGTGACCGCTGAACTGAAACTGGTCCGCCACGGTCGATCTGGAAACCCGATCGAACTGAAAACTTAGCTTGACCTAGATCTAATATTAGAGAGCTTAACTCCAATCGGATTTAGAAACAGGACCTCCAGAAGTGCTCTGTTGGATCGGAACAGACCCGATTTGGATATAACCTAAGTATACCTTGGACCTAAGTCATATAGGTGAGTTTTTAGCTTATAAAAGGGCCTTAAACCCTCTCCCATTCAGCCCATACAAATTTGAGAGAAACCCTAGGAGAGAGAAGAGAGAAAGGAGAGAGAAAGGAGAGAGAAAGTGTGAGAGAAGTGGGAGAACCTTCCTGCTATTCTTCCCTGCTGATCTACGTGCTTACCCATCGCTTTACAATCGCTATCCTGACGATTCTGGCGTCATTCTTAGGTAAGAAAATCCTAGCCCTAACTTATTTTATGGTTTTCATTGATGCTAGTAGCTAGATAGTCAACCTAGCTTGTATTACAGGTTAATATTCCACGTATACGAAGACTTAGAGATTCCATCTACTTCTTTACGCTTCTATGGCATAAGGTGCGGATTTTATACACTTAGGTTACCATTTTTCAAAGAGTTCAATGCCGTTTAATGGTAAATTGTTGACAAGAATGTTGTTTGACATGTAGAACATGTTGTCTTCTTTCCATTTCGAATACGTACGAAGAATATGAGATTTAGGGTATTTTAGGTATTTATAGGAAATACTGTATATGTACATATTTTTTTGATATGATTGGCATGAGTATTTTCCGTGTACCTATACTAGTTATGCATGTATAATCTGTTTGGAGAAGAGATTCGTCCTAATGCACATTTTGGCCGACATATGCTATGTAGACTAAAGTGTGTACATTAAGTGTTTGTATAAATGTTTGTATAGGTTAGTATTGCGTAAATGAGGTTGTAGATTAGTGTTGAGATAGGATTCTCAACTACGCTGACGATATGTATGATTTGCTCCATGTACGTTGTTGAATTGATTCCTTATATATGAAATGCTTGAGTATGGTTAAATTGCCTATGTTGTATCTTATAACATGTTGCTAACATGCTTGAATTATTTGTCATTTCAATTTTGTTTATCTCATATGATTACTGATTGACATTACATGTGCTTGGGGCTATACTCAAGTCCAAGCAGTCGGTAACAGTTTAGAATTCGTGGTTGGATTCTATTCACCACGAAGGATGTGTATGACTAACCCGAGTCATACTAGAGTCGTCGACAGTGGTTAGGCCACACGAAGTTCTTATGCACTTCATGTCGGTCGATTCAACATGCGCTCGTGCTAGTCAGACTCATCAAGTAAACTGATTGACCGTTGTATGTTTACCTTGTATTCATCATAACTGCTTCAACTTAGGGTACCGAACTTACCAGTGATAACCTTGATAACCGTGGTACCTTGATCCACTAAGAATCATGAGCTGAGCATGGTGTTATGGGACACCGTGGTCGAGATGTCTGCCTACGCTGGGGCCACAAACCTCTCCGCAGTGACCAGTGAGCAACCCAGACTCGTGAGCTGATTATGGTGGTATGGGACACTATATTCGAGCTGTCAACCTACACTGATAAGGTGATGGGGGAGCAGAGCAACGAGTGCCTGCAACAGCCATGACAGCCCTTTGTAGTGACCTCGAGCGTACTCTGAGTCTACGTGAGGTGACGACCCTTCCGTAGCAACAAGAGTACAACTAGACCTATATTGATAAGGTGATGGGGGAGCGGAGCAACGAGTGCGTGCAACAGCCCTGACAGCCCTTGCAGCGACCTAGAAATACATCATCGTATGAGACTACTAGGACTGATGACCCTAGACAGAATCCTTGTTGGGAATGATATAAGGGAAGTACCCTAGTTTCCCAATCCTGCTGTATGAAAGGACTAATAACAACTCGATAATTATATTCATATCGCACTGCATGTGTCTGGAAGATGTGGAGCACCGAGGGAAGAAAGCATGCCGCAAACGTAAGATGGTGTCGCATGAGGGAGTATATTAGTGAGGGCATCTATCATGTCATTTCATTCTTGCATTAATCACAGTATTTAGGAATGTTGATTTGCTTGCTTTATCATTATCGCTTGATTGATTTGATATCATGCTAATCTTTGCTCTATGATTCCACTGAGTTAGCTACTTACTCCCACGTTACGGGACGGTGTTGTACACACCAACCAGTCCCTGTTTTAGTTTCAGATGATGGCATTGCTTGCGAAGCAGAGCCGAACTTTATGTTGATGAGGAGGATTCCTCCTATATGCAGGTTCTGATTGACAGGGTTATAGGGTTACTGATTAGATGCCAATACACTTGGTATTTTGCCTTTTTTTATACACCCATGTATATTCTTTTCTTTCTATTTTGGAGTATACATGTATTTAGTTAACCTGGTAACATGTTCACACTCTGGAGGCTTATAATCATTTATATATTTTATATATCTATCACATTCTTCCGCTAGCAAATTTAACTGTCTCTGGAGTATGATATGCTTTTTTGGCTTAATTCACTTCATATTTTATGCACTATTACAGCCGACATTCATCCATCATTGAAAATGTTACATAAGTGATGTTCTGGAACTCGGGAGTGGAGTTTATGCTCAACCCCCGATTTTCAGGATGTTACAGATGGTATCAGAGCATGATTTAGATTAAACTGGACCTGGGTTATGGTCACACACCGCACGCTGATGCCAATTTAATGTAGGAGGGTGCGAGAACAATCTAAAAATAAGTTTAGGACCCCCAGTTTGTTTGTCAGTGAAAGTTTACTGAAAATGATTGCCGAGATCGAGTCTGTACACACTCCTGATCACATACAAGGACCCAAAATCACTTCTAGACCATCGATTGATGAGTTTAGATTGTGTTTTATTCCATCACAGCCGTTAGAAATTGGTAGATATCAATATGCATGAGTTTTGTTCTGAAATGACCCGAAGCGACTCGAATCGGAGCACGGGACCAATCGGGGCATTTTTAGGGGGACCCGGGGGGGGGGACCCATATCAATCTGGACCCTAGGAGGGGGGAGGGCCTCTCCGGAATGGTGAACCCTCGCCGGACAGTCCAGAGACCGGCGAGGCCTCACCGACCAGTGGGCTCGTCCGGGCGGGCCGGTCGTCCCGATCGAGTTTGGGGACTTATGGACCCCACTTATCCACGGTTCCTTGATTAAAACCCTCCCAATCACCTACTTCCTTCACAAACTACCCCCCAAGTTCTCCTTTCTCTTCCAAACTTCTAGTTTTTGGCAAAAATCGCCCTACCAATCATTCCCTCTTCCATCTTTGTACACTGTAACACCCTGAAAATCGAGGGTCGTGTATAAACTCAACTCCCGAGTTCCAAACCATCACTTATACAACAAAAATGATTATGATTCAATGTTGTCTGATTTAAAGCATTCACATGAGTAAAAGTATACCAAAACTGCAATTCATACTTCAGATCCAGTGATAAAAGCAAGCGGAAGACTAAACAATATGTATATCACTGTATGAAAAAAACAAAATAAATCTCATCTGTCTCTAAAGTATGAATACATCTCTGAGTCTCCTATACATATACATGAACCAAAAATGTAATGTTCCAAATAGTCCCACTGAAACCCCATCGATCCAGGTCACCTACGGGAAGCCGTCGTGATACTGCATATACGAGAACTCGTCCTGGTCCTTGTCAATGTCTGGCTCCACCTCCTGGATCTCCGCCTTACCTGCATCTACAACAGGGTCTGGTGGGTGTTGCAAACACCATCCCGTAACGTGGGAGTAAGTGATCAACTCAGTGGAATCATAGAGCAAGGATTAGCATGTTCATAATTCAATCATGCGATAATAGTAAAGCAGTAAATCAGACAATCCTAATACTGTTGTTAATACAAGATGACATGACGTGATGTATGCCCTCACCGACGATCTCCCTCATACGGCAACATCTTACGACCGCGGCATGCCACACTCCCTAGAGTGCTCCACATCTTCCAGGCACATGCAATGCTATGGTGGTATGATTTCCAAGTTGTTATTAGTCCATTCAAACAGCAGGATTGGGAAACTAAGGTACTTTCCTTGTATCGATCCCAACACAGATCCTGTCTAGGGTCGTCACTCCTAGTAATCTCATACGATGTATATTTCGTAGGTCACTGCAAGGGCTGTCAGGGCTGTTGCTCGCACTCGTTGCACCGCTCCCCCATCACCTTATCAATACAGGCCTACTGTACTCTACTGCAATGGAAGGGTCGTCGGTTCCTGTGGACTCAGAATACGCTCGCGGTCACTACAAAGGGCTCGTCGCCTGATTAGTGTAGGCCGACAGCTAGAATATAGTGTCCCATACCACCATAATCTGCTCACGAGTCTAGGTGCTCACTGGTCACTACGGGGAGGTTTGTGGCCCCAGCGTAGGCCGACAGCTCGACCACGGTGTCCCATACCACCATGCCCGGCTCATGAGTCTTCGTGGATCAAGGTACCATGGTTAACAGGGTTTTCAGTGGTAAGTTCAGTACCCTAGGTTCAAGCAGTTATGACTCATACAAGGTGAACATACATCGGCCAGTCGGGTTGCTTGACGGGCTCGACTAACACGATCGCATCTCAAGTCGAACGACATGAAGTGCGCAAAACACTTCGCGTGGCCTAACCACTGCCGCCAACCCTAAACATGAATCACGTTCATCGACGTGTCGTTCGTGGCTCTGACCAGTCAGCCACGAATTCGCTCGGTTACCGACTGCCTGGACTAAGTCTAGTCCCAAACATTTATGGAATCACATTAGCAATATATGTAAAGGTATTGGAATTGAAATATAATCATATGAGCATGTTAACACATGTTATAACATTCAACTTAAGCAAATCTTCAAACACATACATTCCATGCATGTAATGGAATCATGCATATGGTCAACATGTAGGAAATCATTTAGGTCAGCATGTTAACTAAGAAATCAATCTCAAACTACTACATAACATCATTTAATTCAATACATACTAATACAAGCATTTATACAAACACATACACTACACACTTAAGTCTACATATAGTATGTCGACCCAAAGTGCGCAACTAGGCGAATCTCTTCGCCAAACTAATTATGCAAGCATTCCTAACTCCCTAATGCGACAACAAACCATGTCAATCACGTCAGCAAAATATGAATGTAGACCGTACTTCCTACAAATGACTAAAATGCCCTAAATCTCATATTCTTCGTTAATTTACGAAACAGGAAACGGAGAGCATATTGTACATGTCAAACGGCGATGCCGTCAATAATCTACTATTAAACGACATTGAAAGCGTTGTAAACCGTCAATCAAAGCGTCTAAAATCCTCACCTAGTCTCTTATGGATGCGTAAATTTGAACGGAGCGTGTATGCTTCGTCTACGGCAGTAGGACCTGATTTATGAAGTACGTTAGCTAACATGTCCTAAATCTGGATAAACCCTAAATCAGCAAGTTCTAGGGTTGTTTTGTACCTGAAAGAACGGAGAAATCACCAGCCAGGTGATTGGGAAGAGTTGCTGAAGCAGCAGCAATCGGTGGCTCGGAAGCGGGAAAAATCCCTTCTACTCTTTCTCTCAAACTCTCTCTCCTTTATCCTAGGGTTTGCAATTTTCGGATGGGAGAGGGAAATGAGGGTTTCAACCCCTTTTATAAGCTTAAAAATGCCAGAAACAGGCTCCGGAACGAAGTTTACTTAGTGCCTATCCATTTCGGGGCTGTTTCGGTCCAAAAGTTGCTTTCTGGTGGTCCCCTGGTCGATTGCGATCGGACTTAAGCTCATGCGTACCAGATGTAGCACGTATTAAGTTTTCAGTCTGGCAGGGTTCGCAGATCGCACGTGGCGGACCAGTTTCAGTTCAATGGTCACCGCACGTAGATCAAGGCTGAAAGTCTCATGATAATAAATAGAAATTTTTCCTGATCCGAGGGTGTAATCTAGATGAATTCCGATGGTCAGAACGCTTAATACTGACACGTCAAGTCGTGTGCCAGATTTGAATTTGAAATTCCAATTCTGTCCCTATTCGCGGTCTCTTCAGTCCGGGTTCAACGAAATAGTCTGTGATTATCAGTTTGACTTGATTTTCGAAATGATTGTCAAGTCCAGCTGGGCGGTTCTAACGGTCTAAGATAGGAAGTATCGGGCCTTCGATGCACGGTCTAAATTCAATACAAGAATTCAAAGTGGTCCAGAGGACAAACCCGCTTAGAGTTTGATCCGAGGTTATAGAGTATTGTAGAGTTGTTTGTTCTACTCGATTTGGGTCTTGTAGAACGTATTTAAAGTGATCAGGGACTATTTCCCAGCTATTCTAGCGTTGCGCTAGCTAACTTACGCTTAATTTTCATGAAATTTAATTCTACGCGATTTCGGGTCGAGTTGGTACTCGAGCCCAAGTACGGATTTTTCACGGGCGTTACATACATCCTCTCCATTACCCTACTGTAAACTCTTCAGTATTGCTTCCTACCCTCTCCATTCTCTCTCATTTGAGCTCTTACATCCTCCATTGAGGCTCAGAATCTTGTAAGCTTTCAACTCATCCCATTTCTTCATTTTTCCTTCTCCGATCCCTGTCTTTTGGGCCTTTACAACCTCTGTTGAGGCTCAAATCCATGGAGAACCAAAGAACGCAATCTTGTCTCCCCTTTCCTTCACTTTTCTTCACGCTTCCATGGCCTTATTCGCGCTTGTTATGGCCGTTTTCTCACTTTCCACCATTCTCTCTCATGGGAAAGAGAAAGGGTGCTCCTCCTCCATCGCCAGATTTTGACGAATAGTCCTTTATGTAATTGTTGTTTGTTTGTTTGTTGTTTGTTCTTATGTATGGCTTGGTAGTTGTTTGATAGTTTGATAGTTATTCAGTGTCTGAAGCTTAGTTGTTTGGCTCACATGCTTTCTCCGTCGGGATTCATGTAATTCTATGTTTCATCTATTGTGACATTTGTTAATGAAATGCATGTTGCTTCTTTGACTTATAAAGTTATTATTATTTGGATGAACTGTATGAAGTGCTCGAGCGCATTTAGATTCAGGTTCGGGTAACTCAATCCTAATCAGGAAACTTTTGACCCTAAGCGATAGAACGATTCCCTGTAGTAGAAATGGTATGAAACCATCTAGCATATAAGCCTAGACTTTGGATTACAGCTAGTGAGTTGCAGACTAAGCTACTAGTTTTATTAGGCAGTGTAAAGCCCGTACATGCTAAGGAATAGTAGACTAGATTTGGTTGAAGTAGAACTTCATTCTTTCAATAGATCCCCGTAATACCCAGAGGCATCTTTAGTAGCTCTTAGGAAAGTTGTTTCGACTTAGAGACTATTCGTGCATAGTCAAACCAGCACGCCCCTTAGAATTGCCCCCCAAGGACTTAGTACAATCGGGGACACGAAGTAGAGAAACTATATATAAACGAAGTATTCGCGGTTTGAATTGACTTCTTAATCCTAGTAATTACCAATAAATCAAATGCTCTAATCAAGCAGAAGATAGGGATCGACTAGGATTAAGAACCGATACGGAAAATTTTCTGTCCTAGGCAAAAAAGTCTATGTATCCGGCTCAGACCCACTACACAACTTTTCTTCCGTCTTGGCCCGACCACCTACAACCAAGAGCTTATTACTTTGTCTTGAGGAGTGTTAGGAACCTACAGCCGATAGAAAGTTGTCTTCTTAAGCTCTAGAAATGTCTCAATGGGCAATAGAAAGTTAAGAATTAGGTCCCAAATCGCAGACTATTCTGGTATACATATCGTCCAACTTCTTTTGTCCAACTTCCTTATGTACTAATAATGTATATATCCTATCATGGCATTAAAGAGGGTAAGTCATGACCGTAGAAAGACTCCTTATTGGGTAGAATTAGACATCTTCCCGCTAACTCATACCTGCCCCTGAACTCAACCACAATAGAGATTAAGCTCCATAGGTACCAATACCATAGAACACATCATTAGCAAAGGAAGACCGATGTAGTGAGAGGTTGTTTCCCATTTCATGTCAAGGATAGGCCATAAGTTACATCTCATTTCGATATATGGATCGAGACATAGATTCTTGAGCCTTAAGTAGAACTAAGTTTTAAGGGGGGTAGAATGTACCGAGCCCAATCTAGTTAGGATTACCTAACACAACCGTTGGATCAGAGTAGCGCAGCGGAAGCGTAGTTGGCCCCTTCCCCACAGGCCCAAGATCGAAGAAGTTGATTTAGGTTATACATAAGGTTAGGTCATTAAATAGGATTTGAACCTTCCTTAGAATGTCAACACTAAAGTCTCTCTAAGGACTCATTACCCTTAGCCAATTTCGAGGACAATTATGTTTTAAGGGGGGTAGATTTTAAGGGGGGTAGATTGTAACACTCCAGATTTTTGCCAACCTAAGGTTAGACGTCCTTAGGTAATGGGTCAACCATAACACCTTGGTAACCTCTTAGAACCCAATTCCAAAGCCAAATAAATCATTTAGAACCTGATTCTCTAGAAATTTAACGTGAATTAGCCAGCGCTAAACTAGATTTTTTACAAAATTAGTACCAACCACTTTAAATACGATCTGTAAGACCCAAAACCTATAGAATCATTGACGCTATCTTACCCTAAAATCCAAGATCAAACTCTAAACCTGTTTGTTCTCAGGAACCCTTTGAAACTTTGTAATGGATGTAGACCGCGCGTCGAAAGTCCAATTGCGATGAACTTAGACAATTATGACCGCCTAGTTGGACTTGACAATCATTTCAAAAATCAAGCCCAACCGATATCCTGAGACCATTTTACTGAGTCCGGAGTGAAGAGAGTGAGAAAAGGAAAATATTTAGAAAATTAATTCAATTTTTAATGAATCTGGCACGTGTCACTTGTGTGACATTTTTAAGCGTTCTGACCGTTAGGATTCGACCAAATTTTACCCTCGGATCAGGATAGGTGGCCCTTACATGTCATAGCACTTGTGGCCCTGATCGAGTTTTGGTGACCGCTGAACTGAAACTGGTCCGCCACGGTCGATCTGGAAACCCGACCGGACTGAAAACTTAGCTTGACCTAAATCCAATATTAGAGAGCTTAAGTCCGACCGGATTTAGAAACTGGACCTCTAGAAGTGCTCTGTTGGATCGAAACAGACCCGATTTGGATATAACCTAAGTATACCTTGGACTTAAGTCTATATAGGTGAGTTTTTAGCTTATAAAAAGGCCTTAAACCCTCTCCCATTTACCCCATATGAATTTGAGAGAAACCCTAGGAGAGAGAAGAGAGAAAAGAGAGAGAAAGTGTGAGAGAAGTGGGAGAACCTTCCTGCTATTCTTCCCTGCTGATCTACGTGCTTACCCATCGCTTTACAATCGCTATCCTGGCGATTCTGGCGTCATTCTTAGGTAAGAAAATCCTAGCCCTAACTTATTTTATGGTTTTCATTGATGCTAGTAGCTAGATAGTCAACCTAGCTTGTATTACAGGTTAATATTCCACGTATACGAAGACTTAGAGATTCCATCTACTTCTTTACGCTTCTATGGCATAAGGTGCGGATTTTATACACTTAGGTTACCATTTTTCAAAGAGTTCAATGCCGTTTAATGGTAAATTGTTGACAAGAATGTTGTTTGACATGTAGAACATGTTGTCTTCTTTCCATTTCGAATACGTACGAAGAATATGAGATTTAGGGTATTTTAGGTATTTATAGGAAATACTGTATATGTACATATTTTTTCGATATGATTGGCATGAGTATTTTCCGTGTACCTATACTAGTTATGCATGTATAATCTGTTTGGAGAAGAGATTCGCCCTAATGCACATTTTGGCCGACATATGCTATGTAGACTAAAGTGTGTACATTAAGTGTTTGTATAAATGTTTGTATAGGTTAGTATTGCGTAAATGAGGTTGTAGATTAGTGTTGAGATAGGATTCTCAACTACGCTGACGATATGTATGATTTGCTTCATGTACGTTGTTGAATTGATTCCTTATATATGAAATGCTTGAGTATGGTTAAATTGCCTATGTTGTATCTTATAACATGTTGCTAACATGCTTGAATTATTTGTCATTTCAATTTTGTTTATCTCATATGATTACTGATTTACATTACATGTGCTTGGGGCTATACTCAAGTCCAAGCAGTCGGTAACAGTTTAGAATTCGTGGTTGGATTCTATTCACCACGAAGGATGTGTATGACTAACCCGAGTCATACTAGAGTCGTCGGCAGTGGTTAGACCACACGAAGTGCTAGTGCACTTCGGTCAATTCAACATGCGCTCATGTTAGTCGGACTCATCAAGTAAACCAATTGACCGTTGTATGTTCACCTTATATTCATCATAACTGCTTGAACTTAGGGTACCGAACTTACCAATGATAACCCTGATAACCGTGGTACCTTGATCTACTAAGACTAATGAGCCGGGCATAGTGGTATGGGACACTGTGGTCGAGCTGTCGGCCTACGCTGGGGCCACAAACCTCCCCGTAGTGACCAGTGAGCAACCCAGACTCGTGAACCGATTATGGTGGTATGGGACACTATATTCGAGTTGCCGGCCTACAATGATAAGGTGATGGGGGAGCGGAGCAACGAGTGCGTGCAACAGCCCTGGCAGCCCTTTGTAGTGACCTCGAGTGTACTCTGAGTCTACGTGAGGCGACGACCCTTCCATAGCAACAAGAGTACAACTAGGCCTGTATTGATAAGGTGATGGGGAAGTGGAGCAACGAGTTCGTGCAATAGCCCTGGCAGCCCTTACAGCGACCTAGAAATACATCATCGTATGAGACTACTAGGAGTGACGACCCTAGACAGGATCCTTGTTGGGAATGATATAAGGGAATTACCCTAGTTTCCCAATCCTGCTGTATGAAAAGGACTAATAACAACTCCGTAATCATATTCATATCGCACTGCATGTGACTGAAAGATGTGGAGCACTGAGGGAAGAAAGCATGCCGCGGATGTAAGATGGTGTCTCATGAGGAAGTATGTTGGCCAGGGCATCCATCATGTCATTTCATTCTTGCATTAATCACAATATTTAGGAATGTTTGATTTACTTGCTTTACCATTATCACTTAATTGATTTGATAACATGTTAATCTTTTCTCTATGATTCCACTGAGTTAGCTACTCACTCCCACGTTACGGGACAGTGTTGTACACACCAACCAGTCCCTGTTTTAGTTTTAGATGATGGCGTTGCTTGCAAAGCAGAGCCGAACTTTATGATGATAAGGAGGATTTCTCCTATATGCAGGTTCTGATTGACGGGGTTACAGGGTTACTGATTAGATGCCAATACACTTAGTATTTTGCCTTTTTTTTTACACACTCATGTATATTCTTTTCTTTTTATTTTGGAGTATACATGTATTTAGTTAACCTGGTAACATGTTCACACTTTGGAGGCTTACAATCATTTATATATTTTATATATCTATCACATTCTTCCGCTTGCTAATTTAACTGTCTCTGGAGTATGATATGTTGTTTTGGCTTAATCCACTTCATGTTTTATGCACTATTATAGCCGACATTCATCCATCATTGAAAATGTTGCATAATTGATGTTCTGGAACTCGGGAGTGGAATTTATGCTCGACCCTCGATTTTCGGGATGTTACATAATATTTCCCTAAACCTATAACCTAAACTCAATTCCCTAAACCTAAACCTAGACCTAAACCTTAGCCTAAACCTAAACTCAAATCCCTAAATCTAAACCTATAACCTAACCGAAACCTATACTTATAACCTATAACTATTCCCAAATCCCAAAACCTATAACCTAAACCTAACCTTAACCGAAACCAAAAACAAAACCTATAACCAAAACCAAAGCCAAAACCTATAACCTAAACCCGA
The DNA here is from genome assembly GCA_037074715.1 of Magnolia kwangsiensis. Classification (NCBI taxonomy): domain Eukaryota; kingdom Viridiplantae; phylum Streptophyta; class Magnoliopsida; order Magnoliales; family Magnoliaceae; genus Magnolia; species Magnolia kwangsiensis. The sequence goes on from CM073571.1 coordinate 166,093,719, forward strand.
ACCCATTCTCAAATCCAATAACCTATAACCTAAACCAAAACCTATAACCTAAACCCAAACCCATTCTCAAATCCCAAAACCTATAACCTATCCTTAAACCTTAACTCATAACCTAACTTAAACCTATACTTATAACCTAAAACTATTCCCAAATCCCAAAACCTATAACCTAAACCTAACCTTTCCCAAAACCTATAACCTAAACTCAATTCCCTAAAGACAAACCTGCACCTAATCCTAATCTCAACTTCCTAACCTAAACCTAAACCGAAACTTAAAAATCCAAACTTAAACCCGATCCTGAACCTGAAACCGATTTCCTAAACCTAAACCATAACCGATTCTCAAATCGAAAAACCTATAACCTAAACCAAAACTAAAACCAAAACCTATAACCTAAACCCGAACCCATTCTCAAATCCGAAAACCTATAACCTAAGCTAAAACCAAAACTAAAACCTATAACCTATAACCTAAACCCGAACCCATTCTCAAATCCCAAAACCTATAACCTAAACCTAAACCTAAACCTTAACCCATAACCTAACCTAAACCTATACTTATAACTTAAAACTATTCCCAAATCTCAAAACCTATAACCTAAACCCAACCTTAACCAAAACCTAAACCTATAATCTAAAACCTTAACCAAAACCAGAACCTATAAGCTAAACTCGAACCCATTCTAAAATCCCAAAACCTATAACCTAAACCAAAATAAAAAACAAAACCTATAACCTAAACCCGAACCCATTCTCGAATCCCAAAACCTACAACCTAACCTAAACCTATACTTATAACCTAAAACTATTCTCAAATCCCAAAACCTATAATCTAAACCTAACCTTTCCCTAAACTTATAACCTAAAATCAATTCCCTAAACCTAAACCTTATCCTAAACTTAAAATCAAATCCCTAAACCTTAACCTATAACCTAACCTAAACCTATACTTATAACCTAAAACTATTCCCAAATCCCAAAACTTATAACCTAAACCTAACCTTTCCCAAAACCTATAACCTAAACTCAATTCCCTAAAGCGAAACCTACACCTAATCCTAATCTCAACTCCCTAACCTAAACCTAAACCTAAACAGAAAAACACAAACTTAAACCTAATCTCGAACCTGAAATCGATTTCCTAAACCTAAACCATAACCCATTCTCAAATCCAAAAACCTATAACCAAAACCAAAACTAAAACTTATAACCTAAAACCAAACCCATTCTCAAATCCCAAAACCTATAACCTAAACCAAAAACAAAACTAAAACCTATAACCTATCCTTAAACCTTAACCCATAACCTAACCTAAACCTATACTTATAACCTAAAACTATTCCCAAATCCCAAAACCTATAACCTAAACCTAACCTTTCCCAAAACCTATAACCTAAACTCAATTCCCTAAAGCGAAATCTACACCTAATCCTAATCTCAACTCCCTGACCGAAACTTAAACCTAAACTTAAAAACCCAAACTTAAACCCAATCCCGAACCTGAAACCGATTTCCTAAACCTAAACCATAACTGATTCTCAAATCCAAAAACCTATAACCTAAACCAAAACCAAAACCAAAACCTATAACCTAAACCAGAACCTATTCTCAAATCCTAAAACCTATAACCTAAACTAAAACTAAAACCAGAACCTATAACCTATATCCTAAACCCGAACCCATTCTCAAATCCCAAAACCTATAACCTAAACCTAAACCTATAATGTATAATATAAACCAAAACCTATAACCTAAACCAAAACCTATAACCTAAACCTGAACCCATTCTCGAATACCAAAACCTATAACCTATTCCTAAACCTTAACCTATAACCTAACATAAATCTATACTTATAACCTAAAACTATTCCAAAATCCCAAAACCTATAACCTAAACCTAACCTTTCCCAAAACCGATAACAAAAATTTATAACCAAAACCAAAACCAAAACCTATAATCATATGGTGAGATCATTTCTTTTGTGTCAATTTCATTCCTCTTCGAGGTTTTTTTTTAAAAAAAATTCATTAAGGAAAAAAAAGTTGTTATACATGATGCACTTCTTTCACTTTGTCTTTCTTTTTCCCAATGAGCATTCTAATTTATGTATGACATGACTGTTTGGAGGATGATGGAATATATGAAGCTGTTCAAATTTCAGGATGAAGTCGAGCACATTTCTCTAATGAAGCCAAAGATTTATATTTTTAGCATTATTGTAATTGTAATTGTAATTGTAATTAATTGAATGAATTAGATTGTAATTGATTGTAATTGATTGAATGAAGGATTGTAATTTGATTGTAATTGAATGAATGAATGAGTGATTGTAATTGAATGAATAAATGGTCGTACATGTGGTAATTGAATGAATAAATGATTATATATAATTTTGTAAGGTACAAAATAGCTACGGCTATTGACCATAGCCATTTATCTGACAAGAGTAGCTTTTACAATTTAGATATATTGATATGGACTTTTAGATACAAATAATATCCGTAGCCATTAATCTGACAGGTGTAGCCTTTTTAATTTAGGCATATTGCTACAGACTTTTAGTTACAAATAATATCCGTAACCATTAATCTGACAGGTGTAGCTTTTCAATGTAGGCATATTGCTATGGACTTTAGCTATAAATAATATCCGTTGCCATGAATCTGATAGGTATAGCCTTTTCAATTTAGGCATATTACAATAGGCTTTTAGCTACAAATAATATCCGTAGCTATTTGAAGTTTTCACTACAGCTAAAATTGTTATAGATTTTATCTGTAGCTATTGCACTCTATAGCTATGAATTAAATCCGTAACCATAGGTTTAAAACCTATTGTTATGGCACCTACGACAACGGTCAAGCTATGGATAAAAATCATAGACATAGGTCTATGGCTACGGTTTTTATCCGTAGCCTTTGTTATATTTTTTGGTAGTGGAAAGGACTTGCGACACGAAATCTGTGCAAAAGTACGGAATGAATCTGCACAGGTTCGACCAGTCGAGCACCTCCTTCGACTGGTCATGGGCCACCTACGACTGGTCGAGCACCCTTGAAAAAAATGGTCCGCACTCGCTGGACTTTGAGTCGTGCAACCCACAACTGGTCGAGCAACGACCCACAACCGGTCGAGCAGGGCTCTCGACAGGTCGAAGAAGGGTAAAAAAACCCATCAAATCTCCCCCTTTTTTACCCAGGAGGGATCCTCCTTCTTCAAGCCAGCCAGGTTTCTACAAACCTCAAATTTTCCCTTGAGCAAAGCCTTGGTCATCATGTTTGACCCATTATCGTCTGTGTGTACCTTCTCAAGCTATAACACCTTCTATTCCAAAGTATCCCTGATCTAATGATACCAAATCTCTATGTGCTTTGACTTGGAATGTTGACTTGGATTCTTGCTCAAGTGTATAGCACTCTAACTATCGCAATAGACCACATGCTCCTCTTGCTTCAGGCTAAGTTCTTGTAGGAACCTCTTCATCCTTTACATACTTTTGTGACTGCAATGTACTCAGCCTCTGTCGTCGATAATGCTACGACCCTCTGTAGCTTGCTCTTCCAAGAAATCGCTCCTCCTGCAAACGTGAACATGAACCCCATTGTAGACTTCCTGAAGTCTATATCGCCAGCCATATCTACATCTGTGTAGCCCTCTAACTTAGGTTTACCCTCACCATAGCATAGGCTTAACCTGGATGAGCCTCTTAAATACCGTAGTATCTACTTCATGGCTGCCTAATGCTCTTTACCAGGATTGGCAAGATACTGGTTGACAACACCAATCGCATATGCTATGTCTGGGCATGTACACACCATATCAAACATTAAACTTCCTACAGCCGACGTGTAGGGTATCTTCTGCATCTCTTCCACCTCTACCTTCGTCTTGGGACATTTCCTGTCGCTCAATCTGAAGCGACCATCCAGTGGAGTACTAACCGGCTTCACTGCATTCATATTGAACCGCTCTAGGACTTTCTTAATATACCGCTCTTGTAACAGCCAAAGCTTCCTTCTGCTTCTGTCACGGGTTATCTCCATTCCTAGGATCTGTTTAGCAGAGCCCAAGTCTTTCATCGCAAAGGACTTGCCCAACTCCTGTTTCAGCTTATCCATCTTCTTGATGTCTTTTCCCATGATGAGCATGTCATCAACGTATAAGAGCAGAACTATGAAATCACCGTCTGAGAACTTGCGCATGAACACACAGTAGTCTGACTCCGTTCTGTCATACCCATGCTGTAACATGAACAAATTGAACTTCTTGTACCATTACCATGGAGCTTGTTTCAGCCCATACAAGCTCTTCTTCAGCCTACACACCATATAATCTTTGCCCTTGACTTCGAACCCTTCTGGTTATTGCATGTAGATCTCTTCTTCCAGGTCACCATGGAGAAAAGTAATTTTAACATCTAACTGCTCTATCTCCAGATCCATGCTAGCTGCCAACCCAAGCAACACCCGTATGGATGTCATCTTCACTACTGGTGAGAATATCTTCTCAAAGTCTATGCCTTTCCTCTGACCGAACCCTTTTATCATAAGTCTGGCCTTGAACCTCGTCTGTGAATTCTTCTGCTCAACCTTCTTTCTGAACACCCACTTGTTGCTCAAAGCTTTCTTTCCCTTAGACAGTTTCATCATGTCATAGGTGTGGTTCTTATGCAAGGATTTCATCTCCTCTTGCATAGCTTTCAACTACTCCTCTTTATGCTTATCAGCTAGAGCCTCAGAATAATCTTTTGGTTCTCCCCCATCAGTCAGCATAATGTACTCATGCGGTGAGTACCTCTTGGACAACTGTCTGTCCCTAGATGACCTCCTCACCTGTGGCTCACTATGTGGATTAAGTGGGGGCTGCTCCCCTGGTCCATCTTCTAAAGTAACTCCCTCATCTTTTGCACCTAGCTGTACTCGCCTGTCATCAGGCACTACGGGAGGCATAACCAGATCCATGTCCTCTAGCTCACCTGAACTATGTTGGTTCTTCTCTGGCTTACCAATGTCTTTTATACACTGATCTTCAAAAAAAAACCACATCTCTGCTCCTAACGAGCTTCCTCTCGGTTGAATCCCATAATTTGTAACCGAACTTTTCATCACTGTACCCTAAAAACACACACTGCCTGATCTTCCTATCGAGCTTGGACCTCTCATCCTTCAGTACGTGAACAGATGTCTTGCATCCAAACACCCTGAGATGATTATATGATGGATCCTGTCCAGTCCACACCTTCTCAGGTACTTCTCCATTCAATAGGGCTGATGGAGACCTGTTTATCAGATACACCACCGTGTGCATTGCTTCTCCCAAGAACGTCTTGGGAAACTTCACATAGGATAACATGCATCTGATCCTCTCAAAAATGGTGCGATTCATTCGCTCAGCTACACCATTATGCTGGAGGGTCTTGGGAACCGTCTATTCATGCGGTATAATCAGGGACTTGCAGTACTTATGAAAGTCACCAATGTATTCACCGCCATTGTCAGTGCGGATGCACTTCAATGAACTACCTATCTCTCTATCGACCATAACATAAAACAACTTAAACACACCAAAGACCTCGTCCTTGGATTTCAAAGGATAAACATAAACCCTTCTAAATGCATCATCTATAAAAGTAACAAAGTACAATGCCCCACCCAAGGTTTTTGTCCTCATAGTACCAAAAACATCAGAATAAACCAAATCTAATGCATGCACTTTATTAACATGAGAAGTAGATTTAATGAATGAAACTCTATGCCGTTTCCCTGATAAATAATCAAGACAGGTTTTGAGATGTGTACCTGTCACGTCTGGAAGGAGCTGCTTCCTCGCTAGTAGCTAAAGCCTTTTTTCACTCATGTGACCTAGACGCCTAAGCTACATGTCTATAGTTGAATCTTTTGCTGAGTTTAACCCACCCTTGCATACACTGACACTTGCCTTATACTGGGTGCAACACTTCTTTCCTCTGGATGCGATCAACGAACCCTTGATGAGCTTCCAGCGCCCACCAGCAAACCGATTTTCATAGCTATCATCATCCAGCCTTCCCGTCGACATCAAGTTGAGGTGAAGGTCTGGGATATGCCTCACATCCCTGAGAACCAATGTGCATCCCACATCGGTCTTCACACAAATATCACCGACCTCTATGATCTTTGATACGCTAGAATTTTCTATCTTCACGGTCCCATAGTCACCTAACTTATAGCTTGTGAAGAAATCCCTATGTGGAGTCGCATAAAAAAAAGCTCCTGAGTCTATCACCCAGTCGGTGTCCTGAATCGTAGTTGTGAGATATGCATCATGATCTGCAGAAAGAATAACTACAACGTCGCCATCTGAAGTAACCGCCGTAAAATCTGATTCATCATCCTTCCTTTCCTTATCTCGGGCTTTCCCGCCCTTCCTGTTCTTTCCACTCCCCCGTTCCTGTGTCACAAGGGCTTCCTGCTGAGTAGACCCCTGAGACTTCCTCCTTGACTCTTCTTTGAAGAGACAGCTAGTAACTTGTTCCATGGATATCTTTTCATCTGGCGCGGAGTTACTTAGAGACACCACCAATGTCTCCCAACTGTCAGGCAATGAAGTAAGAAAAAGTAAAGCCTGCAATTCATCATCCAGGACCATCTTCATAGAAGAGAGTTGGTTCACTATATTGCTGACCTCATTCATGTGCTCGGCATAGAACCACCATCCTTGAACTTGAGATTCACAAGTCGCCTTATCAGAAAAATCTTATTATAGGCTGTCTTCCTCTCATACAGCCCTTGTAGTTTCAGCCATAGGCTAGCGGCTGAGGTTTCCTTATACACATGGTGGAACACAGAATCATCCAGCCATTTTCTAATAAACCCCACCGCCTTCCGGTCCAACTTCTTCCAATCTTCATCAGTCATATCCTTGGAATTTGCTGATATGCCTAAAATTGGAGAATATAGATCCTTGCAATAAAGCAAGTCCTCCATCTTAGCCTTCCATATGGTTCAGTTAGAACCATTGAGGCTGATCATCCTTGATGAGCCACCTTCCATAATTCCAAACCGATCCTACCCATTCAATGAACTTAGCGCTCTGATACCACTTTGTCATGGGCCCTGCACAAAACCTTAGGATCTAGCCTCCTGAACAAACCAGAATTATGGGATAATAATAGTAATGAAATAAATCAAAGCAACAACCACACACCACACAAAAGACATTTTTATGTGAAAAACCCTCAAAGTGGTAAAAACCACGGGACCTCATCCAGTTCAACAATCCACTATTAAGCAGAATGTTATAACCTTCGTTACTCATGTAGGAGTGGATGAACAATAAGAGAATAAAAGAAAAATAGAGGGATCTCACCGATCACGAGGACGTAGAAGCGCTGAGACGACGGCTCCCTTCCACAAGCTTCCTCTCTCTTTTCTCTCACTCTCTCACCTTTGATATCCCTAAACCCTTTAGGAACCCTCTTGTGCTTTTATTCACACAACATCATGCCCTAGAAAAACCCTAGGGACGCCTTTTTATAGTTTTAGGAAACTCCCTTTCACATCCCAGTTGCGAAAGGACTTGCGACACGAAATCTGTGCAAAATTGGGGAACAAATCTATATAAGTTCGACCGGTCGTGGACCTCCTATGACCGGTCAAGCACCTCCTTCGACCGGTCGTAGGCCACCTATGACCGGTCGAGCACCCCTGAAAAAAATAGTCCGCACTCACTGGACTTTGAGTCATGCTACCCACGACTGGTTAAGTAACGACCCACGACCGGTCAAGCAGGGCTCTCTACTGATCGAAGACGGGTCAAAAAACTCATCAAAAAAACCTTTCGGGAAAAAACCACGGCATAAAGTAATAGAAATCCACTATGAAAGCATAAATTAGGAAGAGAAAAGACTTACCTGATTCAAACAACCTTGAATCTAACCCTTGCTACACCCTTTGAAACCCTAAAACCTCTTCTACAAACCCTTTTGAATACTTTAGGAAAACTTAGGATGTTTTAGAATGGCCCTAAGAACTCCTATTTATACATTAGGAATCCCTACTTTCGCACCCACTTGGAATAGTCCGGAAACCCCCTCAAATTTATGCAGTCCGTGTGCTGTCTACGTAACCTTAGGCTGGTCGAAACAAAGCTTGGGCTAGTCGATGGTGCCCTTCAACTAGTCAAGTCAGAGCTTGGGCTAGTTGAAGGGTGACCTTCAACTAGTCGAACCTATCCCTCAACTGGTCGAAGATCTTAAAAATTTCAAATACATTGTTGCTGGACTTTGAGCTAAACTTTCTATGGACTGGTCGAACTTTTTCATATTTAAGACATCTGTTAACAACAATCTCCACTATGTCTTCAATCTTCAAACGGTAGCTTCTTGACCTCTTCTCTTATCTTTGCATCACATCATAGCTTCAATTAATACTTCTCGTGCACACTTCATCCTTCTTTTACTCCATCACCAAGCCCAGAGAAGTTGCACAAAACTTGAACTTCTCTGTAGGAACGACCTTGGTGAGCATGTTTGTCAGATTCATGCTGGTGTGAATCTTTTCTAGTGTTACGCCTCCTTCCTCAAGCACCTATTAGATTAAATGGTGACGAACATCAATGTGTTTAATGTGAGAGTAATAAATGGAATTTTTAGCCAACTTTATAGCGCTTTCACAGTCAAAATTAACCGGCACAACTTCCTGCTGAAACCCCAACTGATTTATCATGCCTCTCAACCAACCACATTCTTTAAACACCTTTGTCACTGCCACATACTCTGCTTCAGCCATGGAAAGAGCCACCACAGACCAAAGCTTCGACATCTAACTAATTGCTCCACCAGTTAGTACAAACAAGTAACCTAAAATTAACTTTTTAGAATCTACACTGTCTACATAGTCTGAATCCACATACCCTACTAACTTTTCTCTTATCTTCTCAAAAGTTAAGATGTAGTCGTTGGTACTTCGAATGTATCTAAGTAGCCATTTCACCTCTTCCCACTATTGCTTGCTGGGGTATGACATGTATCTACTCACAACACTGACTGCCTGTGAAATATCTAGTCTCATACAGACCATGGCATATATTAAACTGACATCCGCATTCAAATAAGGTACATGAGACAAAACTTTCTTTTCCTCAATTGATTTAAAACATTGTTCTGAGGAAAGCTTGAAGTGAGCTGCATGGGAAACACTCGTTGTCTTTGCCTGATCCATCCCATACTTGATCAATACCTTTTCAAAGTATTCTGTCTATGATAATCAAAGCCTGCTTCTCTTCCTGTCTCTATAAATATCTATGCCGAGAACCCTCTTTGTAGCCCCCAGATCTTTCATCTCGAATATCTCTGATACTAAGTCTTCAGTACGTTGATTTCAGACATATTATGACAGGCGATCAATATATCATCAACATACAATACTAGGATGATAAATTTGTCATCACTTAGTGTCTTGTAATAAACACAGTGATCATATTCACTCCGAGTAAATTTCTGACTCAACATAAAAGAATCAAATTTCTTACACCACTGCTTGGGCAACTATTTCAAGCCGTACACTAACCTCATTAACCTACAAATATTTTTCTTTGTGCTTTTAACTTTATAGCCCTCTGGTTACTTCATGAAGATCTACTCCTCTAACTCCCCGTGCAGAAATGCAATCTTGACATCCATCTGTTCCAGCTTGATATCGTATTAGGCAACCAGTGCCAACATGAATCTGATGGATACTTGCTTAACCACCAGCATAAATATATCTGTGAAGTCGAATCCTTCTCTCTGAGCATACCCATTCACCACGAGCTTCGCTTTGTATTTATCATGTTTCCTTTCTAATAACCATTTTCATCCAATCACTTTTTGGCCCACCGGAAGCTCCCTCAGTTCCCATGTTTAGTTTTTTTACAATGAGTCTGTCTCATCATTCATAGTCATCTTCTACTTTTCTACATCAGACTCATCAAGAGCCTCTTAAATAGTTGATAGGTCCCCCTCATTTATAATGAGGGCATATGCGATATTAGAGTCGTCTCTGTATATTCTTAGTAACCTGCGATCATGCGATGGGTTCCTTCTCATAAGTGGCTGCTCTACCTGATCATGCACCTCTGTTTGCACATTTATTTTTGTCTGAGTATCATCTGTGTCAATTTGGATGTATATGATTAACATTTCTGGTTCTTCTTTTGTAACATCCCGAATTTTCACGGCCAAAGTTTATGCTCGTGCCCGAGAAAACTGGTTGTAAACTTGGATGCTTTAGAAATCATGCCTTATTTTTTATTTAAATCGCATTCGGATACATTCATGAAGGTAACATTCAAAATAATAAAATCGACTGGACTGATTATTTCATCAAAGTAAAGAAATTCAATAAATAATCAAATGTCTTCTCAATGGAAGCTTATACATTAATCAAGTTCGCAACATAAGTATAAAATTATCTTCATATTCTTTCAGTATAGTCTTCTATAGGGAGATGGTCCTCTAAGTCTTCAGTCTGTACAACACCTGCATCATCTATACGGCTGAGAGAGGATTAATGCCCTACTCATAGTGATGGTCATCCTTTAAGATTAACAGTAATTTAAGAGACTCATAAAAGCAATGTAAAGGTTCTGATACGTACCATACTTCACAACTATAAGAGGTATCCATATGCACAAGAAATCTATATGAAATGCATGCCTAGTAAAGTATATGCAGTTTATCACACTTAGCAATTGTCACAATGTGGAATATGATTAGAGTTATCTGACTCGCCTCGCTTCCCATACTATGAAGATTCGTCGGCGTGTCCCCCGTTTAACATGAATTTATGTGGTTATCCCAAGACGAACACAGCACATGACTGGGTGAATCACACAACCCAGATTGGATCGACTAATTATGACATCCAACCCCCAAAAAGAAAAGACCGGATTGGAGTGACTAATTGAGACATCCAAGCCCCAAAAGGAAAAGAATTGATATAGCACATATAACGATTTACATACACCAATTTGTCGACCATCACCCATGAAACATGGAATTACGTGTCGCCCCATGACTACTATCGAAAATGCATTACATCCACTATATTCATTCGATCTCGAGAAGAGGGATACCTAACATACTAATTGTACTAAAAATAGAAATCCATTGAATCATGAGAGTTCAAGAATATCAAGATACATGCCTAAGCCCTGCAAAAATAGATAGCACAAGGCCAATAACATAAAGAGAAGAGTGGCAATGACGAACTCAACAAAGATAAAAGTGGCAATGACCAACGTAATAAAGAGGAGAGTGACAATGGTCAACTCAATAAAAGAAAATTAGCAATGGCTAACTCAATAAATAAACGAGTGGCAGTGGCTAACTCAAATATAAGGAGGGTGTTAATAACCAACTCAATAAAGAGGACAGTGGCAAGGACAAAGCTTATATCCATCGCCCCACATAAATTCATGAAGATCATTCGTAATCAACATTACATTATAATCCCAAAGGGCAAATAATTAATGGTAAAACATATAATTGTAGGAGAATTCATAGTAACATGAAGGCATGTAAAAGGCACGATAAACATGAAAACTTAAATTAATGTAAGCTTAAAAGATAAAACCCTCACCTTTAATGTTTGTTTCTTCTTTGAACGTGAGTATGTGTCACGTGGTTGGAATTTTAACCAGGTGTTTAACAAATCTGAACGGTTAGATTTCGTATACTTCTTAATTAATTACGGTTGTAGATATCGGTTTAGAGAATTCTTGTGATTAACCTTAATTTGACTTAACTTAAGCCTTCATTTAAATTTCCTAGTTGAGTCGACTCATTTTAACTCGGTCTTAGGTATTCTGGTTTGAGCCGTTGGACAGAAAGAGAAAGAAAAGAAGGAGGGAAAGGATTGAGTGTGGGGCCTACCTCATTTTTAGCTAGGCTAGTCCTGATCCTAGACCCAATTCAATGACTCAGTGTACCATGACAACAGCACCAACATTCTGTTAGAGGTAGTTGCTGCCTCTCTTTGTTTTCTTTCTCTCTTTCTCTCTCGTTTCTCTCAATCTCTCTCTATCTTGCTCTATTTTCTTTTTCCATTCTCCCACCGTCGAACAAGGGGGTTTTATAGGCATTAGAGTCTCTAGACTCATCTGTAAAACCCCTTATGCAGTAAGAAAGATGGAGGGATTCTTTTACACAATCCTTGTTTCACGCAGCTTTCGAATGAAACAGCGTAACTGCTGTTTACGACCACCCTCCTTCCAAATCACTTCTTCTTTTCTCTGTACATCCGATCGGATCTGGATGGCATTGGGCTATCCTTAGATGGGCCCACAGATGGAAGGCTATGATCGGGTTCTTGAGTGCAAGAAGCGTCAGATAGTGGCCTGGCAAAGGGGTCTAACATAGCTATTCTGCATGGGAATGCAATCTCTGTTTCCCTCCTTTTCTTTCAAATTTCTTGGGGAGAATCGAAATTCTCCCTCCCGCTGGTTGGATGGTCCAGATTACTTCCATATTAGGAGTTTCATAATGAAGAACTCCCTCCACATTAGTTCTATTCAGAGTCATTCGTTGTACATTGATTCAAGCCGAGCCCGCAATGCCCAATTTTCCAGCATCTTGAGGTTCTTCCTGACTCTTTTATGATATCAGATTCAAGTCAGGACTCCCTTTTCCAGGGAATGAATAGTCTAGATCTATTAGATCCGCCATGGACGAAAGTTTTGGATGGAGGAAACTTCCGTGTTTAAGTTTCTTTCAAATGTTGTAACATCATCTAATTCTACTTGTCTTGAGGATGAATGGGCCCCCTGGTTCAGCTTTTGTGGTGTGATCCAACCCAGTCATCAGTCTTATCTCATTAATTTAGAGCATGAACTCAAGTTTGGAGTAGATTTGTTGATCAGGTGGCCCACACATGGAGTAGCAAGATGACGTTTCGTGGAAGAAACTTCCGTATAACACAGCTTAGTTCTAGGAAGTTTAGCAGAGATGGAGTTTTTATCTCAACTTTTTTCCACTCATACCATTATTAGAAGGAGTCGGAATCCTCTTTGGTGTGGTTTGGATGGCTTGGATTTGATAAAGGAGTTGAAATGGGAGGTTATGCTGGGAGGATTTCCTGTATGGACGCATATCTCGGATGTTGCTATAACATGTGGGATTTGTTTAACTTTAGATCAGTTGTACATAATAGGTGGGGTCCACTTTGATGACATTTAAGAAGATCCACACTCTTCATTGACTATGGCATGTCGTGTTGGCCCATGGGCCAAGGTATGGAGTTAATTAGGGTCTTATCTAAAAAGTTCCCTAGCGGATGCCACAATAGACTTAATCTTAATTAACAGTCCACATTTCATTATCGGGGCCAATTTTAGGAGAAACGTGTATTCGATAAGGTAAATGGTAGGACAAAATTTTGTGGTTGATCGATAGTGGAAAATGCCTAGATCTAAAACTTCACCTTTTGCGTTAAAAGGAAGGAGTTGCCTTCTACGTTCAACAATGTAGGATCATGGATCAGGGTCCAAATTTTGTATGATATCATAGTCATGTGAGGCCAAGTTGTAGTCCAAGTTTGAGTTGTGATGGACGACAAGAAGTGGTTAGATCTGAAATTTTAGGTTTATACAGAGTTGACAAGCCGTAAAAGGATTACTTGGCGGCTAAGTAAAAGCCTATCAAAGTGGGGTCTTCATATTTCATACTTGGTCCATGTGATGTGCAATCTAAGTCGTTCATATAAAGGGAAATATCTTTCTACGACTACCCATAAGGTTTCTTCACTTGATGGACAACAAAATCAACGGTTACGAGCTAATTTGTCAAATGGGCCACTTTTACAATGATCTAAGGGCTGAAATTCGATGTGTATGGTTAATATATAATACGTTGACATGGTATAAAATTTCACATAAAACAGATCATGAGAACCATGTGATCTAGAATTCAATGGTCTAAGTAAATGACATTTTCATAATTATTAGTAATATGAGAGTTTTGAGAAATCTAATGGTTCTACATGGTTATAGGCACGTTTCTAAGTAATTCTTTAAAAGGATATATATCTAAATCATTATGAATAAAGAGTTTTAGCAAATTAATTAGAGAATGTACATATATCAAACCACATAATAGATGGTCAGATGAAATGTTTAAAGAAGAAAAACTTGACGATTAGTAATCTAGTCATGTATGTAGGTGGGTGTATGGTCGGTTTTGTAAACAGATGATCGCAAGTGGGTTTTTATGGACATATGATGATCTTGTCTTAAAATCAAAGGTCAGATGGCTTGATCTACGGATGAAGATTATTCTCAACGGTTAGATTTATATTGGAGAATATATGTAAGGTTAGGATAGCTAGATCGGTATCGTAAACATGTACGTATCAAGTTACACTTCATGGTAACACTCGAGAACTTTCAATACTCGGATATTGAAAAGTTCGGAGTGTTACATCTTACTACTCCTAATCATTCTTATGGAATAGGGAGCTTTCATCGAACCTAATGTCACAACTAGTGATAAACTTGCGTGTGACCTTATCAAATAACCTGTAACCTTTCATACCTATACTATATGCAACAAACATGTACTTTTTTACTCTATGGCCTAGCTTATCTCTCTCAACTGATGGTACATGAAAGTAAGTCTCAGAACCAAATATGCGTAAAATAGAGTAGTCCAGCGTATGACCACTCTATACTTCCTCTATGATTTTACATTCAATTTTCATAGATGGGGATTGATTCACCAAATAGCAAGCCGTGTTAATGGCATCAATCCATAAATCTTTGCCCAACACATCATTACTTAACATGCATCTTGTCCTCTCTAACAGAATCTGATTCATTCGCTTAACAACACCGTTTTGTTCGGGCGTGTGGCACACTATGTTGTGCTTAATGATCCCTTCATCTTTATAATACTTATCAAATTTAATGGAAGAAAATTCTCCACCATTGTTAGTCCTTAAAACCTTTATTTTCACCCTAACTGTTTTTCCACCATTGTCTTTCATTATTTGAATATAGTGAAAACTTTGGATTTACATGTCATTAAGTAATCCCAAACTTTTCAAGAGTATTCGTCAATGAATGAAATAAACCATGACGACCCCCAATGAAAACCACTGGTGATGGCCCCCATACCTCAGAGTGCACATAATCAAGCACTCACATACATATTTTTCATATTTGAAGGATAATCTAAAATGTTTACCATATATACAATGCTCGTATATATCTAAATCAGAATTCTTAAATGTTAGAATTAAACAACTATCAGATAATACCTTCATGCCCTGCTTGCTCATGTGGCCTAGACGAGCATGCCACATACGTACAGAAGTGGAAACTATAACAGTTGCAACTGTTTCACCTGCTAAAGTGCTTCTGATCAACTTGTAAAGGTTTTTGCGCCTTTGTACTCTCATAACCACGAGTGCCCCCTTTGAAACTTTAAGGACACCATTAAGGCCGGTGAACTTGCACCTTATAGCTTCGAGTGCACCGAGAGAAATTAGACTTTTCTTCATATCAGGAATGTGCCTAATATCAGTCAAGGTACGCTCCATCCCATCAAACATCTTAATGCTTACAGTACCAATAGCCACAATATTATAGGCATTACCATTGCCCATAAAAACTTGTTCACCATCTCATTCCTTGTAACTAGCAAACCAACTATGATGAGGAGTCGTGTGATATGATGCTCTTATGTCGAAGATCAACTCATCTCTACCATTGTCGTGCGTGGACATAGACAGAACATCACCTCCACTTGTTTCTTCATCAGATGTGACAACATTGGCCTCCCTGGAAGAATCCTATGAGTTTTCTTTCTTTACTTTATGGTTTGTGTAATCCTTCTTCATGTGTCCATTCATCTCGCAGTTCCAGCACTTTAGTTTTCCTTTACCCTTACCCTTAGATTTGGATCTAGGACTTGAGGATCTTGTACCTCGATGTAACGCCCTGAAAATTGGGGGTTGATTAGAAGCCCAACTCTCGAGTTCCAAAACATCACTTATGCAACACATATGGTGATGATTGAATGTTGTCTGTATTAGTGCATTAAACATGAGTGAGATCATACCAAATCAGTATATCATACTCCAGAGGCAGTTAAACAACGTAAGCGGAAAGCATAAATGGTACGTATAGACCTTTGTCGGTCTCTAGAGTATGAATATATTGTCAGGTCAAATATTACATGCATTAGTTAAATATTACATGCATTAGTTCAAAATACAAAATATCAGAGATAGTCCAACTACAAATGATAAGCCTTGTAGCCCCCGTTGATTAGGACGGTCTATATAAACCCGCCTGAATACTACATATATGAGAATGCCTCCTCATCATCCATGAAGTCTGGCTCCGTCTCACAAGTCGTGTCATCCTTTGAAACTACAACAAAGTCTAGTGGGTGTTTAAAACACCGTCCCAGAATGTGGGAGTGAGTGATCAACTCAATGGAGCTATAAGGCAAAGGTTAATATATTATCAATTTAATCAAGCAGTAATGATAAAGCAATACAGCAATCATATCCTAAATACTCTTGTTAATGCAAGAATGATATGCGATAATGATGCATGCCCTCACCGATACTCCCTAAGCGTCTTCATCTCACGGCGCACGTGGCAACCTCCCGAAAGTGCTCTTCCTCACCAAAGCACATGCAGTGCGGTGCATGCACATGATTATCCAGGTTCTTACTTAAGTTTATTCATACAACAGGATTGGGAAGCTAACGTACCTCCCTTATATCAATTCCCAAACAATGATCCATTCTAGGGTTGTCAGTCCTAGTAAATCTCATACGAAATTGTAGTTCTAGGTCACTACAAAGGGCTCGTTACCTAATCAGTATAGGCCTAGTTTATACTCTAATAGCTATGGAAAGACTCATTGCCTCAATGCAGTATCAGAGTATGCTCGAGGTCACTACAAAGGGATCGTCACCTGATCAGTGTAGGTGTAACGCCCTGAAAATCGGGGGTCGAGCATAACTCAGCTCTTGAGTTTCAAAACATCGCTTATGCAACATTTTTAATGATGGATGAATGTTGGCTGCATTAGTGTATAAAACAAAAAGTAGATTAAGCCAAATCAACAAAACATAATCCAGGGACAGTTGTAATATGCAGGCGGAAGACTAAAAGAAATATATAAACCAATATAAGTCCCCTAGATATGTATGCTTTGCCAGGTCATAATTATAAGTATTATTTCAATATACAAATATCAAAAAGTGATAGTCCACTACAAACACAACCCTTAATCCCCGTCAATCAGGACATGACTCACATGAACCCGCTTGAATACTGCATGTAAGAGAATGCCTCCTCATTATCCTCATACTCCTGCTCTGCCTCGGGGGTCCCATCATCATCTGCAATTAAGACAGAGTCTGATTGGTGCTTAAACACCATCCCAGAATGTGGGAGGGAGTGATCAACTCAGTGCAGCTATACAACAAAGGTTAAGATGTTATCAATTCAATCAATCAGTAATGATAAAGCAGTACAATCAAACATGTCCTACATACTCTTGTTAATGCAAGGATGATATGAGGTAATGATGCATGCCCTCGCCTGCACTCCCTCTTACGACAACATCTAACAATCGCGGCATGAATCACTACCACTATGCTCTACACCAATGCCAACGGCACATGCAGTGCGATGTTATGAGCATGATTACTAAGTTCTTATTAGTCCTTTTCATATAGCAGGACTGGGAAGCTAAGGTACCTTCCTCATATCAATTCTTAAACAATGATCCGTTCTAGGGTCGTCAGTCCTAGTAAATCTCATACGATGTTACAGTTTCAGGTCACTGCAAAGGGCTCGTCACCCATCAATGCATGCCTAGTTATACTCTAGTTACTACAATAAGGCTCGTCGCCTCAATGCAGTGTCAAGGTATGCTCGAGGTCACAACAAAGGGATCGTAACCAATCAATGTAGGTCGACAACATGAATACAGTGTCTCATACCACCGTATTCGGATCACGAGTCTGGGTTTCTCATTAGTCACTACGGGGAGGCTCGTCGCCCCAGCGTCGGCCAACAGCTCGACCACAGTGTCCCATACCACCATGCCCGGCTCATGAGTCTTAGCGGATCCAGATACTAAGTTTAACGGGATCTCACTAGTAAGTTTGGTACCCTAGATTCAAGCAGTAGCATCCAAACATGGTGAACATACATCGGTCAATTGGGTTAATTGATAAGCTCGACTAGGGCGATCGCACATTGAGTTGATCGACATGAAATGCATAAGCACTTCGTGTATCCTAACCATTGTCGAACATCCTAAGTACGGCTCGGATTCGTCGAACACATCCTGCGTGGCGTAAACAATCTCAGCCACCAGTTTGAGGACTGTTACCGATTACCTGGACTGTGATACAGTCCCAACTACGTACAATCATAAGAGTGAATATTTAACTCAAATTCTACCATCATATGAACATGTTAGGGAATATAACTTAAACATGGATACATAGTACATGGAGGAAATCATACACATAATTAACATGAATAAGTAGGGTAAATAATTCATAGAGGAAATCATATACACAAGAAAGGTAATTGGGATTTCATATCTTAACACCCTCATAAATCATGCTTTACTAACTACTAACTTATTCAGATATTTTTACAAATACTTAGACTACACTTTTCAACATACATCACGTATGTCGACCGTATTGCGTGTTAGGACAAGTCCTTTTGCCAAGGATTTATCGCATACATAACAATCATGTTCCAACGACAATTAATCATGGAAATCACAATATCAGATTCCAAATGCATACAAACATTTCAATAAAAATATGAAATAGTATATACACAACATAGTTCATATATATACATAAAACAAAACAGATATCGCATTTGGCATGTGAAATAGCATCCGTGTTAGTAATAAACCATTAACCGACATTGAAAGCCTTGAAAACCATAACCTATACGTATATAGTCCACACCTTAAACCGATAAACGCGTAACGGATTTAATTTAGAGATAAGTCCTCGTCAACGACGGATTTACAACCTAGAACATGAAGTAGGTTAGCTACATCATTACTTAGACTATTGGAATCCCTAGAACAAGTTAGGGTTTGATTTTTTTACCCAAATATGTAATTATAATCGCCGGAATAACAATTCAAATAGGTGGATTAGGCATGTAGTGAAGTTGGGAAGAATCCCAAGATAAATCACCAACTTCTCTCTCTCTCTTTCTCTCTCTTTACTCTCTCTTTTCTTAGCTAGGGTTTGGAATTCGTATGGAATATGTGAGAGAGGGTTTAAGGCCCTTATATAGGCCCGAAACTAACAAAAATAGTCCCAGGGCCATGGTATGCTTAGGTTATAACCAAATCAGGCTTGTTCCGATCTAACGGAGAATTTCTAGAGGTCCCTTTACAGAATGCGGTCGGACTTAAGCTCACAGATATTGGATTTAGGTCAAGTTAAGTTTTCAATCCGATCAGGTTTCCAGATCGACCATGGCGAACCAGTTTCAGTTTAGCGGTAATCGATACTGGATCAGGGCCACAAGTATATTGGCATATGTGGGACATTTCTCCTGATTCGAGGGTAAATTTGGGTCAAATTCTAACGGTCAGAACGCTTAAAATCATCCCGCAAGCGGCACGACTTAGATTACTTAAATTTATATTTAATTTCAAAATATATTCACCTTTCTCACACTCTTCACTCCAGACTCAAATAAATCATATCAGGACATCATCTGGACTTGATTTTCGAGGTGATAGTCAAGTCCAACTAGGCAGTCAAAATTGTCTAAGTTCATCGTTATCGAACTTTCGATGTGCGGTCCAGGTCTGATACGGAGTTTCATGGTGCTCCCGAGAGCAACTGAGTTTAGAGTTTGATCCTAGATTTCAGGGTAATGTAGCGTTAATAATTCTACAAGTTTTGGGTCTTGCAGAACGTATTTAAAGTGATTGGTGCATATTTAACAGGTAATCTAGTTTAACACTAGTTAATCCTCATTTAAATTTCTAAAGGATTTAGTCCTAAGTGATTTCTGTTTGAGGTGGTACTCGGGTTTTTATACAGATTTTTTCAGGACGTTACAATCTACCCCCCTTAAAGAAAAATTTCGTCCTTGAAATTTATACCTTCTCGTACTCCTCGAGGATTTGAGGGTAGTTCTTTCTGACTTCAGCTTCAGTCTCCCAAGTAGCCTCTTCTTCACTGTGATGCGTCTATAGTACCTTCACAAGTGGGATGACCTTGCTACACAGTACCTGCTCCTTCCTATCCAGGATACGTTTCGGTCGTAGTACATATGTGGCATCCTCGCTCAACTGCACCTGCTCCCAACTGATAATGTGCGAAGGATCAGGAACGTACTTCTTCAACATGGACACATGGAATACGTTATACACACGTACAAGTGGTGTGGGCAAAGCAAGGCGATACGCTACTGCCCCCACTCGATCAAGTATCTGAAATGGGCCAATGAATCTCGGTGTGAGCTTTCCTTTCTTATAAAACCGAAGGACTCCCTTCATGGGGGAAACCTTAAGGAATACATAGTCCCCAACCTCAAACTCAAGTGATCACCGTCTCGTATCGGCATAACTCTTTGAAAGCTGTTGTTATACGTGAACTCTGCATAAGGAAGACAGTCATCCCAACTGCCCTTGAAATCTAACACATAAGCTCGCAACATATCTTATAGCCCTGATTCACAGATTCCGTCTGCCCGTCTATCTACTGATGGAACGCAGTGCTGAACTTCAATATCACACCCATCACTTCCTGGATATGAGTCCAGAAGATACATGTGAATCGCATGTCTTGGTCTGACACGATCTCCAAGGGAACTCCATGCAAAAGTATAATCTCCTTGATGTATAACCTAGCCAACTGGTCTGCAGAGTTCGTAACTCTGATTGGTAGGAAATGAGTTGATTTCGTCAATCGGTCAACGATCACCCAAATGGAGTCATGTCCCTTTCTCATCTTCGATAGCCCTGATATGAAATCCATAGAGACGAAATCCCACTTCCACTCAGCTATGGGCATGAGCTAAAGCAGTCCAGGAGGTCGGCGATGCTCTGCCTTTACCTACTGGCACGTGAGACAATGGGATACAAAATCTACAATATGAACCTTTATGTTATCCCACCAGTACGATCTCTTCATGTCTTGATACATCTTCGTGCTACCAGGATGCATCGTAAGCCTCGAACTGTGGGCTGCCTCGAGAACCTCCCGTCTTAAGTCATGATCGTCTGCGACGCATAGGCGGGCACGATAACGTAAGCCCCCATCTGAACCGACACTCCACTCGGAGTCCTTATCAGTACAAATCTGCTCACTCATCTTCTCCAATAGTTCATCGCCTGCCTCAGCTGCAATAATCCTGCTATCAATGAGGGGTTGTACTCGAATATGTGCGATAACCTCGTACGGTTCCTCCACCGTGATTTCTGCTCGAAGTCTTATATAAACTCCACCATATCCCATTCTTCTATCATCAGCGGAGCTGCAAACTCTATGGTCTTCTTATGGCTCAACGCATCTGCCACAAGGTTTGCCTTGCCCGGATGATATGAGACCTCGAACTTAAAGTCCTTCAAGGTTTCCATCCATCGGCGTTGCCTCATATTCAAGTCTCACTGAGAGAATATGTATCTAAGGCTCTTATGGTCATAAAAGAGCTTGAACTCCTCTTCGTAGAGGTAATGTCTCCAGAGCTTTAGTGCAAAAATGACAGCTGCCAACTCTAGGTCGTGTGCAGGGTAATTCTCCTCATGTTTCCTCAACTGTCTCAAGGAGCATACAAACACACTGTCCTTCTGCATAAGGACACAACCCAGACCACCGCGAGAGGCGTCGATATATATCGTATACTTAACCCCTTACTCTGGCAATACTAGCACAGGGGCGGACGTCAACTTATCCTTCAGCTCTTGAAAAGCTTCTTCGGCCTTCTCATTCAAGGCGAACTTCAGATCTTTCTGTGTCAACTGAGATAGCAGTTTGGCTATCTTGGAGAAGTCTTGAATGAATTGACGGTAGTACCCTACCAGACCAAGAAAACTCCTCACCTCAGTAACTGAACCGGACTGCTTCCAGTCCTGAACCGTAGCTACCTTAGCGAGGTCGATTGTTATCCCTTCCTTGGACACCACATGTCATAGGAACTTGACTTCCACTTTCTAGAAGTTACACTTCCTGTATACCGCAAAAAGCTAATTCTTCCTAAGAGTATCAAAGACCGCTCTTAGGTGCTCCTCATGCTCTTCCCAACTCGTGGAGTATATCAAAATATCATCAATAAATACGATGACAAATTGGTACAGAAACGGCCCAAATACCCTATTCATCAGGTCCATGATCACGGCTGGTGCGTTCGTAACGCCGAACGACATCACAAGGAACTCGTAATGGCCAAAGCTGATCCTGAATATTGTCTTCTGCAAATCCTCATCCCGGACGCGCAACCGATGATAACCTGACTAAAGATCGATCTTCGAAAAGTATCGTGCCCCCTTCAACTAATCAAACAGAATCTATCCTGGGCAAAGGATACTTGTTCTTTACCGTCACCCGGTTCAACCTACTATAATTAATACATAACCAAAGGGAACCGTCTTTCTTCTTCACAAATAAGACTAGTGCTCCCCAAGGAGACACACTAAGCCATATAAAACCTGCATCCAACAGATCATTAATCTGTTTTCTCAGCTCCTCCATCTCACATGAAGGCATGCGATAAGTTGGCAACGAGATAGGTGTCGTGCCGGGCACAAGATCGATAGAAAAGTCGATCTCGCACCGAGAAGGAAGTCCCGGGATCTTCTCAAATACGTTCAGAAAATCCTAAACCACAGGCATATCTCCCAACATCTAATCATCAATACTTTCTAACATGAAAGCATAACAACTAACTCAATAGGACCAACTAACCTGAACTGGAAATGTAAAGACTGTGCCCTCAGGTCTGTAGGCTGTCACCACTCGGGCCTGGAAATCAATCTCCGCTCGCATCTCTGTGAGCCAGTCCATACGGAGAATAACATTGTAATGCCATACCGGGGCAACGATCAGGTCGACGCAAATTGTCCTGCCTCCTAAGTCTACCAAGCAATCCTTACATATCTTGGTAACGTCTGAAAAAGTTCCTATGGTTGCAAGGAGTCTCACCCCCTTCGTAAGATTAGTTTCCAACCCCATACGCTTGACTATAGCGCAGGACACTATAGAGGTAGTGGAGCCAGTGTCCACTAATAAAAAGACCAGTATACCTTGGATATGCGCCTTGACTTCGAAAGCTGGCGGTACTGTAACTACTACCTCAGATGCCTCAGCTGTAAGCGCGTGAACTCAAGCTTGCTGTGGACGGTTTGGTGGTGGTACCATAGGCCATTATGGCGGCCTGAAGCGAGGTGCGGGTGGCCTGAAAGATGAATGCGCTGGTGCAGTCCTCAGTGGTGGTGCTGATATGGCCTGATGGAACTAGCAGTTGATCCTCTGGGGTGGTGAGAATCCACTGTCCCTCATTCTAATGAAACAAGTTATCTCAGTGTGGCCCGGTCTCTTGCAGTAGTTACACCACACTTTTGGTCGTCTCAGGTGAGTCGATGGAGCCGTAAGCCTTGGTGGAGAATCTACCTGTGGCCTCTTACCGAGGAATGGCCTGCTTGGGAGCCATAGGTGCATGCATATGAGACAACCTGTCCCCATCCTGCTCAGCTCGTAGGGACATGCTCACCAACTTAGCATAAGAAGAGATGCTCTCACAGTACATCTTCGACCGGATCTCAGATCGCAGACCCTCATAAAAATGCCACATCCGCATCAGTTGATTGCCCAGAAGTAAAGGAGCATACGTGCCCAGCTCCGTAAAATGATTCTCATACTCCGTCACCGACATCCCTCCCTGACAGAGGCAAAGTTACTCACTCTCCTTCTTGTGTCGGTAGGTGATAGGGAAATACGTCTCATGGAAACGAGCCTCAAATGTCTCCCACGTCCAGACAAATCCCTCCGCAACAGTGCAGAGAACACTATCCCATCACAAACTAGCCTCCTTCTCAAACATAAAGGTGGAAAGCTCAACCTTCTCCACCTCAGAACAGTGTAGAGGCCTTAGCATCTTAGAGAAGCAGTCAATCCAGTACTGAGCCTCCTCGGGTCTATGAGTACCTATGAATGTGGGAAGCCATAAGCGCTGGAATCGCTCAAATGTACCGCTAGCACTAGCGTTCCCAGATGGGTGCATAGGAGAGGCAGGTGGAGTCACCCCCATCGTCTGAGCAAAGATACCAGCCATGGTGGTCAAAAACTGTTACTGTTGCTGCTGCATCAACAACATTATCTGCTCTAGCCTATCAGGAGGGGGAGCAGACTATGATGCATGAGGTGTCGACGTAGACGTAAGGTTCTGCTCAGGAACCAAAGGTGTGACAGGTGGTACCACAGATGGTGTCATAGGCATCGGCCCAGTAGAGGGGTCAAAAGCCGGCTGAAAATTCAGCATAGAATCAGGATGAGACGGGCCCGAACAGGGGTTTATA
Organism: Magnolia kwangsiensis; assembly: GCA_037074715.1. Taxonomy (NCBI): domain Eukaryota; kingdom Viridiplantae; phylum Streptophyta; class Magnoliopsida; order Magnoliales; family Magnoliaceae; genus Magnolia; species Magnolia kwangsiensis. The sequence goes on from CM073571.1 coordinate 166,118,275, forward strand.
TAGCTATCGCTCAGGGGAGGGGCCCCGTCAAGTGACTCACCCGAAGAGAGATGGGCCGAAGTCCTCAAGCCCTTAGGTGGCATAACCTACATTCAACAGAGGGTGTAACCAATGAGATTTAACATACACAAAATCTACCCACACGGCATTCATAGCTCAACTCAAGAAAACATCATGCATTTCATTTAACAAAATTGTCACAATACATGAAGTGCAGCATTACATGGATCGTAACAGAGAATGCAAGTGAGCTAATACAACTAAGCTTCAGATACTAAAACAACTACCAAACTACTACGCCTATAAGGGCCACACACAAGAACAAGCAACAAAGCGAACAAACAACGACTACATATTGAGCTATTCGTCAGAATCTGGTGATGGAGGAGGGGCACCCTTATCCTGCAGATAGCACAGGATAGACTTCAAAGTGCGAGTTACTTTCTTAAACTTGTGCTTCAGGAGGCCCCGCAGATCAATAATATCCTGACGTAGGGTGGACTGGCCCTCCTCAAGTCTAACTAAACGGGCTTCCCTATCAGCCCGATCAGCGTCATGCTCTCGAGTTGTTGAAGGAGGGCTCTCATCCGTATCCTGGGCCTCCTCTTCTTCCTCGTCCTGCTCTTCTTCTTCTTCTATTTCAGCTTCAGATTCTTCATCTCTCTCTTCCTCATCGCTCTCGGTCTCATCCTCACTCTCCTCGAGTAGGGCTTGTCATTGTAGTGGCCCAATATCCATCTGATTCAGAGTAGTCTCGGTGATGTAATAGATTGGAGCCGGCAATTTCACCCCAAGTCTGTAGCCAAACTCGAGTGTAATCCTGCATATGAGTCGGCTGACTGGGAGCGATTCAGTCCTTCTATACGAACGTGTAGTGAGAACTATCTGTCACAAGACATATGTAGGCACACACAACTTCTCTCCCTGCCCCACCTAATACAGGAAGTCCACCATCAGGCGCGTGCACTCACTGCGGCTGCTCCACCTGGGGTAGACGTTGAACGTGCAAATGTGATGAAGCAGACGGAAGTCGTCTGTCATATTGGTCACTAAAAGGCTTTTGTTAGGCTGTTATTCAACCAGACGAACACAAAGGAACTGTGTGCGGTGATCCCTTTCAGTGCACTACTCAGATTCTTCTCACTTGTATGAACTTCGCCAAGTGGCACATTCAGAAGTCAAGATATGAAAGCAACATTAACTGTGTCCTCCTGATCTCTTCCAAATGGAATTTTAAACCGTAAGGGCTCCAATGTTGGCACTCAAATGTGGGCATAGAAAGCTTGGACAGTGCCCACATTTGCACGGTGCTCACCCTCAAATAGCGGACCCCACTTGGCTTCTACCAGGAGCTCAAATAACAAGTATTCTCCAAAAATCCGTGCATCTATATGAGCTTCTAAAAGGACCCTAAGGCCCTCATAAACTCCATGAAACAACTCTACCAACAAAGCCCTTCCTATGGGAGCATGTGGATCTAGATCTCACTTCGTCTGCAACTCTCGAGCGGTGCTTGAACTTGCGATGACACCGCTTAGCCTTCTAGAACAGGTTGGGAGACTAGGCCTGGCTTCATCTACGAGAGCTCTCTTCTTTCCCATGAAAGAGAGAATGGTAGAAATGGAAAATATGGCTGTGACAAGCTCGAATAGGGTCATGAAAAAGGAAAGAAAAGAGAGAAATGAAAGGAGTGATGGGGTTTCCATGAACTTGAAACTCAAAGTAGGGATTTGAGTGCTCAAATGGAAAGAAAAGAAAGAGAAATCAGTAATCGAGGTGGGTTTTGAAATGGGTAGAGAGAGGGTGCACGAAAATGGAAGATGGGAGGGTTTGGAAAGTGAGTTTTATGGAGTTTTGAGAATTATTTTGGAGAAAGGAGAGCTTGGAGGGGTGATTTGTGAAGGGAGGAAAATTTGGGAGGGCTTTTATTTGATAAACCATGGATCAGTGGGCTACACTAGGCCCTAGGGACGTCAGCCCGAGCTGGCCGCCCGGACTGGCGTGTCGAACCGACCAGGCCCTCACCGGGTCTTGGATCATTCGGTGATGGCTCACCGGTGGGGTGAGGTCCTCCCACCACCCCCCCCCCCCCCCCCCCTCCCTCAGGTCCAAAAAATGCATGGGTCCCACTTTGGGTCCCCCTGAAAGTGCCCCGATTGGGCCCCTACTCCGTTTTGACTCGTTTCGGGTCATTTCAAATAAAATCTAATGTACATTCACACTTACCAATTTTAAACAGCTGGAATGGGGTGAAACACGGTCTAAACCTATTAATTGATGGTCTAAAAGTGGATTAGGGTTGTTGTGCATGATCAGGGGTGTGAATGGACCCGATCTTGACGATCGTTTACAGGAATCCTTTGCCAAATGGAAAAACTGGGAATCCTAAATTTGTTTCTAGATTTTCTCACACCCTCCTACATTATATTGGCTTCAGCTTATGTCGTGTGACCATAACCCAGGTCTGGTTTAATCTAAATCATGCTCTGATACCAACTTGTAACGCCTTTAAAATTGGGGGTCAAGCATAACTCAGCTCCCGAGTTCCAAAACATCACTTATGCATCATTTTCAATGATGGATGAATGTTAGCTATATTAGTGCATAAAACATGAAGTAGATTAAGACAAATCAGCAAAACATAATCTAAGGACAATTGTAATACGCAAGTGGAAGACTAAAAGAAATATATAAACCAATACAAGTCCCCAAGATATGTATGCTCTGTCAGGTCATAATTACAAGTATTATTTCAATATACAAATATCAAAATGTGATAGTCCACTATAAACACAATCCTAAATCCCCGTTAATCAGGACATAGCTCACATGAACCCACCTAAATACTGCATGTAGGAGAACGCCTCCTCATTATCCTCATACTCCTGCTCTACCTTGTGGGTTGCATCATCATCTGCAACTAAGACAGATTCTGGTTTGTGTTTAAAAACCGTCCCAGAATGTGGGAGTGAGTGATCAACTCAGTGGAGCTATACAGCAAAGGTTAACATGTTATCAATTCAATCAAGCAGTAATGATAAAGCAGTACAATCAAACATGTCCTAGATACTCTTGTTAATGCAAGGATGATATGAGGTAATGATGCATGCCCTCGCCTTCACTCTCTCTTACGACAACATCTAACGATCATGACATGAATCACTACCACTATGCTCTACACCAACGCCAACGGCACATGCCGTGCAATGTTACGAGCATGATTACTAAGTTCTTATTGGTTCTTTTCATACAGCAGGATTGGAAAGCTAAGGTACCTTCCTCATATCAAATCCTAAACAATCATCCATTCTAGGGTCGTCAGTCCAAGTAAATCTCATAAGATGTTACAGTTCAAGGTTGCTACAAAGGGCTCATCACCAATCAATGCATGCCAAGTTATACCCTAGTTACAACAAAAAGGCTCGTCGCCTCAATGTAGAGTCAAGCTATGCTCGAGGTCACTACAAAGGGATCGTCACCAATCAATGTAGGCAGACGGCACAAATATAGTGTCCCATACCACCGTATTCGGCTCACGAGTCTAGGTTTCTCATTAGTCACTACGGGGAGGCTCGTCGCCCCAGCGTCGGCCAACAGCTCGACCACAGTGTCCCATACCACCATGCCCGGCTCATGAGTCTTAGCGGATCCAGATACCAAGTTTAACGGGATCTCACTGGTAAGTTTGGTACCCTAGATTCAAGCAGTAGCATCCAAACATGGTGAACATACATCGGTCAATCGGGTTAATTGATAAGCTCGACTAGGGCGATCGCACATTGAGTTGATCGACATGAAATGCATAAGCACTTCGTGTATCCTAACCATTGTCGAACATCCTAAGTACGGCTCGGATTCGTCGAACACATCCTGCGTGGCGTAAACAATCTCAGCCACCAGTTTGAGGACTGTTACCGATTACCTGGACTGTGATACAGTCCCAACTACGTACAATCATAAGAGTGAATATTTAACTCAAATTCTACCATCATATGAACATGTTAGGGAATATAACTTAAACATGGATACATAGTACATGGAGGAAATCATACACATAATTAACATGAATAAGTAGGGTAAATAATTCATAGAGGAAATCATATACACAAGCAAGGTAATTGGGATTTCATATCTTAACACCCTCATAAATCATGCTTTACTAACTACTAACTTATTCAGATATTTTTACAAATACTTAGACTACACTTTTCAACATACATCACGTATGTCGACCGTATTGCGTGTTAGGACAAGTCCTTTTGCCAAGGATTTATCGCATACATAACAATCATGTTCCAACGACAATTAATCATGGAAATCACAATATCAGATTCCAAATGCATACAAACATTTCAATAAAAATATGAAATAGTATATACACAACATAGTTCATATATATACATAAAACAAAACAGATATCGCATTTGGCATGTGAAATAGCATCCGTGTTAGTAATAAACCATTAACCGACATTGAAAGCCTTGAAAACCATAACCTATACGTATATAGTCCACACCTTAAACCGATAAACGTGTAACGGATTTAATTTAGAGATAAGTCCTCGTCAAGGGCGGATTTACAACCTAGAACATGAAGTGTAACATCCCGAATTCGGGGGTCGGGTAGAAACCCAACTCCCATGTTCCAAAACGTCACTTATGCAATATAGATAATGACGAATGCATGTTTTCTATAGAATGGCATTAAACAAGATTGGGACTAATCCAAAATAACATATCTTACTCCAAAGACAGTTAAATTAGCAAGCGGAAGACTGTGATAAATATATAAAATATATGAATGATTGTAAGTCTCCAGAGTATGAACATGTTACTAGGTTAACTAATTACATGTATACTTCAAAATAGAAAGAAAAGAATATACATGGGTGTGTAAAAAAAGGCAAACCGCCAAGTGTATTGGCATCTAATCAGTAACCCTATAAACTCGTCGATCAGAACCAGCATATAGGAGAAATCCTCCTCATCATCAAACAAGTCCGGCTCCGCTTCACAAGAAGCGCCATCACCTGAAACTAAAATAGGGATTGGTTGGTGTGCGCAACACCATCCCGTAACGTGGGAGTGAGTAGCTAACTCAGTGGAATCATAGACCAAAGGTTAACATGTTATCAAATCAATCACGCGATAATGATAAAGAAAGTAAATCAAACATTCCTAAATACTGTGATTAATGCAAGCATGAAATGACAAGATGGATGCCCTCACCGACATACTCCCTCATGCGACACCATCTTACGTCCGCGACATGCTTTCTTCCCTCAGTGCTCCACAACTTCTAGGCACATGTAGTGCGATATGAATATGATTATTGAGTTGTTATTAGTCCTTTTCATACAACAAGATTGAAAAACTAGGGTACTTCCCTTATATCATTCCCAACAAGGATCCTGTCTAGGGTCGTCACTCCTAGTAATCTCATACGATGATATATTTCTAGGTCACTACAAGGGTTGTCAGGGCTATTACACGCACTCGTTGCTCCGCTCCCCCATCACCTTATCAATACAGGCCTAGTTTATATCCTTAAGACTGCATCAGAACTCGTCACCCCCATACGGTGTCAGGATAAACTCAAGGTCACTACCAAGGGCTGTCAGGGCTGTTGCTCGCACTCGTTGCTCCACTCCTCCATCACCTTATCAATGTAGGCTGACAGTAAGAATATAGTATCCCATACCACCATAATCTGTTCAAAGTAGGGTGCCACTGGTCACTATGGGGAGGTTTGTGGCCCCAGCGTAGGCCGACAGCTCGACCACAGTGTCCCATACCACCATGTCCGGCTCATGAGTCTTAGTGGATCAAGGTACCACGGTTATCAAGGTTAACACAGGTAAGTTCAATACCCTAGGTTCAAGCAGTTATGACTAATACAAGGTGAATATACAATGGTCAGTCGGGTTACTTGATAATTCCGACTAGCAGGAGCGCACGTTGAATCGACCGACATGAAGTGCACAAGCACTTCATGTGGCCTAACCACTGCCGACGACTCTAGTACGACTCGAGTTCGTCATACACATCCTTCCTGGCGAATAGAATCCAACCACGAATTTCAAACTGTTACCGACTGCCTGGACTAGAGTATAGCCCGAAGCACATGTAATGTGAATCAGTAATCATATGAGAGAGACAGAATTGAAATACAAGTAATTCCAGCATGTTATCAGCATGTTATAACGTACATCATAAGCAGTTAACCATACACGAGTATTTCACGCCCAAGGTAATCAATTCAAATACAACAAGCATGGAGGAAATCATGTGCATCATCAAAGTAGTTGAGAATCCAGTCTCAACGCTAATCTACAACACCATTTACTCAATACTTACTAATACATACATTTATACAAACACGTAGACTACTCAACTCCAACGTACTTGACATATGTTGATTCCAACATATAATATGACAAATCCTTATATCAAGGAGTTTTCTAATACACAACAATCAAGTTCTTACATTCAAAACATATGGCAGGCATAAATCATATTGATTTAGGCATTTCAACAAACACTTAGTCTACACACATTAGTCTACATAGCATATGTCGACCAATATGTTCATTAGGGCGAATCTCTTTGCCAAACAGATCATACACATATAACTAGTATAGGTACACGGTAAATGCTCATGACAATCATACCGTCAAAATATGTACGTATACCGTATTTCCTACAAATACCCAAAATACCCTAAATCTCATATTCTTCGTACGTATTCGAATTGAAAAATGGACAGCATGTTCTACATGTCAAACAACATCCTTATCAGCAATCTACCATTAAACGGCATTGAAAGCTTTGAAAACAGGTAATCTAGGTGTCTAAAATCTGCACCTTATGCTGTAGGAGCGTAACGAATTGAATAAGAACTCTACGTCGTCGTCAACGACTGATTGGCAACCTAAAACACAAGGTAAGTTAGCTACTTCGCTACTTGGATCGATAGAATCCCTAAAACAGGTTAGGGTTAGGGTTTTCTTACCTAGAACGGAGTTGGAATCGCTAGAATAACAATGCAGGTGGATGGATTTGGCACGTGGAGCAGCAAGGAAGAATCCCAGGAGAAAGTTCCAATTTCTCCCTCACTTTCTCTCTCTTTTCTCTCCTCTCTCCTAGGATTTTTCCCAAATTCGTATGGGTTAGAAGGCTAAGGGTTTAAGGCCCTTATATAGGCTAAAAACTCACCTATATAGACTTAGGACCAAGGTATACTTGGGTTACAGCCAAATCGGGGCTTTCCTGATCCAAAAGGACATTTCTGGAGGTCCCCTGACTGAATGCGGTTGGACTTAAGCTCATGGATGTTGGATCCTGATCACATTGAGTTTTCAGTTCGATAGAGTTTCCAGATCGCACGTGGCGGACTAGTTTCGGTTCAGCGGTCACCGAGACTCGATCAGAGATTCCAAGTACACTGACCTGAGTGGGAAATCTTTCCTGATCCGAGGGTGTATTTGGGTCAGATTTCGACGGTCTGAATGCTTATACTAAACCCATAAGCGAAACGTGCCAGATTTATTTAAATCACATTTAATTTATAAAGAATTTCACTCTTTCTCACACTCCTTGCTACAGGCCCAATGAAATAGCCTCAGAACATCAATTAGGCTTGATTTTTGAAATGATTTTCAAGTCCAACTAGGCGGTCAGGATTGTCTAAGTTTATCGCTATCGAACTTTCGACGCGCGGTCTAGATCCAATACAAAGTTTTAAAGGGTTCATGAGAACAAACAGGTTTAGAGTTTGATCTTGGATTTCAGGGTAAGGTAGCAGTAATAATTCTAGAGGTTTTGGGTCTTACAGATCGTATTTAAAGTGGTTGGTGTTAATTTTGTAGGAAGTCTAGTGTAGCGTTGGCTTATGCACATTAAATTTCTAAAGAATTTGGTTCTAAATAATTTCTTTGGCTTTGGAATTGGGTTCTGAGAGGTTACCAAGGTGGTATGGTTGACCCATTGCCTAAGGACGTCTAATTCCAGGTAGGAAAAAATTCACGGTGTTATATGAAGTAGGTTAGCTACATCATTACTTAGACTATTGGAATCCCTAGAACAGGTTAGGGTTTAATTTTCTTATCCAAATATGGAATAATAATCGCCGGAATAACGATTCAAATAGGTGGATTAGGCACGTAGTGAAGCTAGGAAGAATCCTAAGATAAATCACCAACTTCTCTCTCTCTATCTCTCTCTTTACTTTCTCTTTTCTTAGCTAGGGTTTGAAATTCGTATGGAATATGTGAGAGAGGGTTTAAGGCCCTTATATAGGCCCAGAACTGACGAAAATAGTCCTAAGGCCATGGTATACTTAGTTATAACCAAATCGGGCTTGTTCCGATCCAACGTAGCATTTCTAGAGGTCCCTTTACTGAATGCGGCCGGACTTAAGCTCACAGATATTGGATCTAGGTCAAGTTAAGTTTTCAGTCAAATCGAATTTCCAGATCGACCGTGGTGAACCAGTTTCAGTTCAGCGGTCACTGATACTCGATCAGGGCCATAAGTATATTGGCATATGTGGAACATTTCTCCTGATCCGAGGGTAAATTTGGGTCAGATTCCAACAGTCAGATTGCTTAAAATCATCCCGTGAGCAACACAACTTAGATTACTTAAATTTATATTTAATTTCAAAATATATTCACCTTTCTCACACTCTTCACTCTGGACTCAAATAAATCATCTCAGGACATCATCTGGATGTGATTTTTGAGGTGACAGTCAAGTCCAACTAGGCAATCATAATTGTCTAAGTTCATCGCTATCGGACTTTTGATGTGCAGTCCAGGTCTGATATGAAGTTTCATTGTATTCCCGAGAGTAACTGGGTTTAGAGTTTGATCTTAAATTTCAGGGTAATATAGCGTTAATAATTCTACAAGTTTTGGGTCTGTAGAACGTATTTAAAGTGATTGGTGTATATTTCACAGGTAATCTAGTTTAGCACTAGTTAATCCTCATTTAAATTTCTAAAGGATTTAGTCCTAAGTGATTTCTGTTTGAGGTGGTACTCGGGTTTTCGTACAGATTTTTTCAGGATGTTACGTAGGCCGACAGATCGAATACAGTGTCTCATACCACGGTATTCAACTCACGAGTCTGGGTTACTCACTGGTCACTACAGGTGGGCTCGTCACCCCGGCGTAGGCCGACAGCTCGACTACGAGGTCCCATACCACCATGTCCAGCTCATAAATCTAGCGGATCAAGGTACCTAGGTTAAACGGGTTTTCACTAGTAATTTTGGTACCTTAGATTTTAGTAGTAGCGTCCATACATGGTGAACATACATCGGGACAATCGGGTTACTTGAGAAGCTTAACCGGTATGAGCATACGTCGAGCCGATCGACATGGAGTGCGTAAGAATCTTTGCATGGCCTAACCACTATCGACAGCAGCATATGACTCGAATTCACCGGGCATGTCCATTGTAGTCAAGCAGTTTAACCACCGTTCCCAGACATTGTAACACCCCGAAAATCGGGAGTCGGGTAGAAACCTAACTCCCGAGTTCCAGAACATTACTTACGCAACATAGATAATGATAAATGCATGTTGTCTATAGAATGGCATTAAACAAGATTGAGACTAATCCAAAACAGCATATCATATTCCAGAGACAGTTAAATTAGCAAGCGGAAGACTGTGATAGATACATAAAATATATAATTAATTGTAAGTCTCCAGAGTGTGAACATGTTACCAGGTTAATTAAATACATGTATACTCTAAAAATGAAAAGAAAAGAATATACATGAGTGCTCAAAAAAAATATAAAATGACAAGTGTCAAGGCGTCTAATCAACCTCCCTGTAATCCCATCGATTAGAACACGCATAAAAGAAGGATCCTCCTCATCATCATCAAGTCCGGCTCCACTTCATAAGCAGCGCCATCATCTAAAACTAAAATAAGGACTGGTGGGTGTCCGGAACACCATCCCGTAACGTGGGAGTGAGTAATTAACTCAGTGGAATCATAGAGCAAAGATTAGCATATTATCAAATCAATCATGCGATAATGGTAAAGAAAACAATCAAACATTCCTAGATATTGTTATTAATGCAAGCATGAGATGACATGATGAATGCCCTCACCGACATTTTCCCTCATACGGCACCATCTTACGCCCGAGGCATGCTTTCTTCCCACAGTGATCCACATCTTCCAAGCACATACAATGCGATGTGGATATGATTACCGAGTTGTTATTAGTCCTTTTCATACAACAGGATTGAAAAACTAGGGCACCTTGCTTATATCAATCCCAACACAGATCCTGTCTAGGGTCACCACTCCTAGTAATCTCATACGATGTTATATTTGTAGGTCGCTGCAAGGGCTGCCAGGGATGTTGCTCGCACTCGTTGCACCTCTCCCCCATCACCTTATCAATACAGGCCTAATGTACTCTCGTCGCTACGGATGGGTCGTCACTTCCCGTAGACTCAGAATACGATTGCGGTCACTACAAAGGGCTCGTCACCTGATCAGTGTAGGCCGACAGCAACAATATAGTGTCCCATAACACCATAATCTGCTCACGAGTCATAGGTGCTCACTGGTCACTACGAGGAGGTTTGTAGCCCCAGCGTAGGCCGACAGCTAGACCACGGTGTCCCATACCACCATGCCCAGCTCATGAGTCTTTATGGATCAAGGTACCATGGTTGACAGGATTTTCAATGGTAAGTTCAGTACCCTAGGTTCAAGCAGTTATGACTCATACAGGGTGAACATACAATGGTCAGTCGGGTTACTTGACAGGCTCGACTAGCACGAGCACATCTCGATCTGAATGACATGAAGTGCATAAAACACTTTGTGTAGCCTAACCACTGTCGCCAACTCAAAACACGACTTGCGTTCATCGACGCGTCCTTCGTAGTACATAGAAACCAACCACGAATTCAATCCATTACCGACTGCCTGGACTAGGTCATAGCCCCAAGCATTTGCAAACCAACGTCAGTAATCATATGAGAGGAATGGAAATGAAATACAACAATACAAGCATGTTAACACATGTTATAGCATACGAAGTAAGCAAATCAACCAACACATGTATTCTATACATATAAGGAAATCAATTCATATAACAAACATGTAGGAAATCATATACAACTTCGTGTGGATTGAGAATTCATTCTCAAAACTAACTTACAACACCATTTATTCAATACATACTAATACAAACATTTATACAAACACTTAGTCCACACACTTTAGTCTACATAGCGTATGTCGACCCAAAGTGCGCATTAGGGCGAATCTCTTCGCCAAACAGATTATACGCGCATACATAATATCATAACACGATGAATTTACATGTTAAGCATTTCAGCAAAATACGGACGTATACACTATTTTCTATAAATGCCTAAAATACTCTAAATCTCATATTTACCGTACGTTTACGAAACGAAAAAAGGACAGCACGTTGTACATTTCAAATGGCGTTGCAGTCGATAATCTACTATTAAACAACATTGAAAGCTTTGAAATCAGTTAATCAAAGCATGTAAAATCCTCACGTTTTGCCTTAGACGTGTATCGATTCGAATAGCACGTATACGCTTCGTCAACGGCGTAAATGCCTAATGCACAAGACACATTAGCTATTTCGATATTTGAATCGAAAGAATCCCAAAATAGCAAGTAGTTAGGGTTTTTCTTACCTAGGAGTGCGTTGGAATCGTCGGGAAAGTCATTGGAGTGCGGTGCTTTGGCACGTGCAAAAGCTGTAACAAGTGGCGGGAATTCTCTCCCACTACTCTCTCAAAATCTCTCACTTTCTCTCTCTCTCTATCTAGGGTTTGTTGCAAATTCGGATGGGAGGGTTGTGAGAGGGTTTTAAGCCCTTATATAGGCTAAAACTTCACCAAAACAGACTTGGGAACAAAGTATACTTGAGTTATAACCAAATCGAGACTTTTTTTATCCAAAAGAGCATTTCGTGAGGTCCCCTGGTCGAACACGATCGGATTACGCTCATGGTCATTGGATGCTGCTCACACCCAGCTTTCAGTCCGGTAGAGTTCATAGATCGCACGTGGCAGTCCAGTTTTAGTTTAGCAGTCATCGTACCTAAATCAGGTCTACAAGTCTCATGATATGAAAGAGAAATTTTTCCTGATTCGAGGGTGAAATTTGGCTGAATTCTGATAGTCAGAACGCTTAATAATAACGCACCAAGTCATGTGCCGGATTTGGATTAAAATTTTCAAATCTAACCCTTTCTCACTCTCTTTACTCCAGGCTCAATGAAATAGCCTCTGAACGTCGGTTGGGCTTGATTTTCGAAATGATTGTCAAGTCCAGTTAAGTGGTCATAACGGTCTAAGATTGTAGGTATCGGACTTTCGACGCGCAGTTTAGATCCAATACAAAGTTTTAAAGGATTCCTGAGAGCAAACTGGTTTAGAGTTTGATCCTGAATTTTAGGATATTGTAGCGTCCTTATTTCTACAAGTTTTGGGTCTTGCAGAACGTATTTAAAGCGATCAGGGACAATTTCACAGCTACTCTAGGGTATCGCTAGCTAACTTACGCTTAATTTCTAAAGAATTTGGTTCTAAGTGATTTCTTTGGCTTTGGAATCAAATTTTGAGAAACTACCAAGGTGCTATGGTTGACCCATTGCATAAGGACGTCTAATCCCAGGTTGGCAAAAATCCAGGGTGTTACAGACATTTACCGATTGCCTTGGACTACATCGTACCCCAAATCACATCCCAACAATAGCATTCGCATATAGTGATCCAAAACATTAAGTGACAACTGAAATCAGATATAAGTCTTACTTAAGAAATTAAACAAACACATACTACACATATTATTATACATAGGCATTTCATCCATACAACACATAGTAGTAAGATCGGTTACGTAAAGAATATTACAACCATAGTTAAGGGAATTGAGAATCCTATCTCAACATCCTCATTACACACATTCAAACAAGTATTTTCACATTCAGGCATTTTATCAAACACTTAGGCTACACATATCATATACATGTAATAAAGTAGTTATAACGGGTATTATAGCAAATCCCCTTCAAAGAGGGTTTACCTTATGTACAAAAAACATGTATCCTTAGTTAATAAACATGGCGAGCATAAATTATAATTCCATACTCATTCACTCATATCAACAAACACATGGAATGCATTACAACTCAACATAGTTATAATAAAAGGAAAACTTCATATGTAAACACATGTGATAGTAATCAAGTCAGTCATAAACCATTACTGACATTGAAAGCTTTAAAAACCATAACCTAAACATTTATAGTCCGCACCTTACGCCGATAAATAAGTATCGAACTCAGTTTGTAGATCAGGCCTTGTCTACGGCACGATGACCACCTATAGCATGAAATAGGTTAGCTATTTCATCACTTACACTATTTAAAACCCTAAAAAAGATTAGGGTTAGGTTTTCTTACCTAAGAACGGAATCGGAATCGCCTGTATAACAATACAGGAGCAGTGGTAAAGCACGTGGAGCGGCAGGATTTAATCCTACAGACGAACTCCAACTCTCACCCACACTTTCTCTCTTTCCTTCTCTTTTCTCTCTTCTCTCCCTTTGGGTTTTCTAAATTCGTATGGAATGAGAGAGAGAGGGTTTAAGCCCTTTATATAGGCCCAGAACTGATGGGAATGGCCCAAGGGCTAAGGTATACTTCGGTTACAGCCAAATAGTGTTTGTTCCGATCAAAGGGAGCACTTCTAGAGGCTCCTTTGCTGAATGCGGTCGGATGTGAGCTCCCTGAACATGGATCAAGGTCAAGCAAAGTTTTCAGTCCGATCGGGTTTACAGATCGACCGTGGCGAACCAGTTTCAGTTCAACAGTCACCGGTGCTCAATCAGGGTCACAAGTACACTGACATGTGTTGAAAATTTTTTCTGATTTGAGGGTGTAATTAGGTCAGATTTTGATGGTCTAAATCCTTAGATTTGGCCTGCAAGTGAATCGACTCAATTCACTTAAGTTTCAGTTCATTTTCTAAAGATATTCGTGTTTCTCACACACTTCGCTCCGGGCTCAAGTTGTACGTTTCTACGTACTATTAGGACTTGATTTATGAGATTATTGTCAAGTCCAGCAAGGTGGTCATAACCATATAGTTTTATGAAAATCAGACCTTCGACGTGTGGTCTAGGTCTGATATGAAGTTTCATGATGCTCCCAAGAGCAACTGGATTTAGAGATGGATCCTAGATTTTAGGGTAATGTAGCGTTAACGATTCTACAAGTTTTGGATTTTACAGATTATATTTAAAGTGATTAATGTTAATTTCATAGGTAATCTAGTTTAGCACTAATTAAGTCTCGTTTAATTTCTAAAGGATTTGGTCCGTAACGATTTCTACTTGAGGTGGTCATCGGGTCTTTGTAAGGATTTTTTCGAGACGTTACAATCTACCCCCCTTAAAGAAAAATTTTATCCTCAAAATTAGCACCTTTTTATACTCTTCGAGAATCTAAGGGTAGTTCTTTTGGACCTCGGCTTCTATCTCCCAAGTAGCCTCCTCCTCTATGTGATGTGTCCATAGTACCTTCACAAGCAGAATCACTTTACTGCGCAACACCTGTTCCTTCCTATCTAAGATGCGCATCGTACGTAGTACATATGTAGCATCCTTGTTCAACTGCACCTACTCCCATCTGATAATGTGTGAAGGATTAGGAATGTATTTCTTTTGCATAGATACATGAAATACGTTGTGCACGCCTACTAGTGAGGTGGGCAAAGCCAGGAGGTACGCTATCACCCCCACTCGATCCAATATCTGGAATGGGCCAATGAATCGTGGCCTAAGTTTCCCCTTCTTTCCAAATCGAAGGATTCCCTTCATAGGGGAAACTCTAAGGAACAAATGGTCTCCAACTTCAAACTCTAACGGTCGCTGCCTCGTATCGGCGTACCTCTTCTGTCTGCTCTGTGCTGCAAGAAGTTGACACCTGATAATGTTGATCTTCTCTGAGGTCGCTTGAACCAACTCTAGGCCAATCAGACTCTTCTCACCAACCTCTGCCTAGCAATACGGTGCTCGGCAGGGATGCCCATATAAGGCCTCATAGGGAGTCATGCCAATACTCACCTGGAAACTATTGTTATAAGCGAACTCTGCGTAAGGAAGAAAGTCATCCCAACTGTCCTTGAAATCCAGCACACAACTTGTAGTATATCCTCCAACACCTGATTCACCCATTCGGTCTGCCTAACAGTTTGTGGGTGGAATGCGGTACTGAACTTCAACTTCACACCCATTACCTCCTCAATACGAGTCTAGAAGATAGATGTGAATCACGTGTCTTGGTCTCACATGATCTCCAGGGGAACTCCATGCAGACATACAATCTCCTTGATGTACAGCCTGGCCAACTCGTCTGTAGAGTTTGAAACTCTGATAGGGAGAAAATAAGACGATTTCGTCAACCGGTCCATGATCACCCAAATGGAGTCATGTCCCTTCCTCGTCTTCGACAGCCCTAATATGAAATCCATAGAGATGAAATCCCACTTCCATTCAGCTTTGGGCATGGGCTGAAGCAGTCTAGGAGGTCGGTGATGTTCAGCCTTGACCTGCTGGCATGTAAGACAACGGGATACATAATTTGCTATATGGGCCTTCAAGTTGTCCCACCAGTATGACCTCTTCATATCTCGATACAACTTCGTACTACCAGGATGCATCGCCATCTTCGAATTATTTGCAGCCTCGAGAACCTCCTGTCTCAAGTCATGAAGATTTATGACGCATAGGTGGCCATGGTAATGTAAGCCCCCATCCATACCAATTTTTCAGTCGGTGTCCTCATCATCGCTAGCCTGCTCTCGAAGCTCAGACAATAGTCCATCATCCTTCTGGGCCTCAATCATCCTGTCATCAATAAGTGGTTGCACAAGAACATGCACGACACTCTCAAACGGCTCTTCCACGGTGAGCTTCTACTCAAAGTCCCACATGAACTCTACCATACACCATTCTGCCACCATTAGAGGAGCCGCAAACTCTATGATCTTCTTGTGGCTCAACGCATCAGCCATAAGGTTAGCCTTACCCGAATGGTAGGAAACCTTGAGCTTTAATTCCTTCACGGTTTCCATCCATCGTCGCTACCTCATATTCAGGTCCTGCTGAGTGAATATGTATCTGAGGCTCTTATGGTCGCAAAAGAGTTCGAACTCCTCTCCATAGAGGTAATGTCTCCAGAGCTTCAATGCAAAGATAACGGCTGCCAACTTTAGGTCGTGTGTATGGTAGTTCTCCTCATGTTTCCTCGACTATCTTGAGGCGTAAGCAATCACCCTGTCCTTCTGCATGAGGACACAACCCAGACCAACATGAGACGTTTCGGTGTATATAGTATACCTAACCTCATACTCTGGCAATACTAGCATAGGGGCGGACGTTAGCTTGTCCTTCAACTCCTAAAAAGCTACTTTCACCTTCTCATTTCAAGCGAACTTCAGATCCTTCTGTGTCAACTGAGATAGTGGTCTGGTAATCTTCGAGAAGTCCCTAATAAATCGACAGTAGTACCCTTCCAGACTAAGAAAGCTCCTCACCTCAGTAACCGAACCAGGCTGTTCTCAGTCCTGAACCGTGGTTACTTTAGCGAGGTCAACTGCTAATCCTTCCTTAGACACCACATGTCCCATGAACTTGACTTCTTCCTTCAAGAAATTACACTTCTTGTACTGTGCAAACAACTGGTTCTTCTTGAGAGTATCGAAGACTGCTCACAGGTGCTCCTCGTGCTCTTCCCGACTCTTAGAGTAGATCAGAATGTCATCTATAAACACGATGATGAATCGGAATAGAAATGGCCAAAATACCCTGTTCATCAGGTCCATGAACACGGCCGATGCGTTCATAAGGCCAAACGACATCAAGAGAAACTCATTGTGTCCAAAACTGGTCCTGAAGGTCATTTTCTGCACGTCCTCTTCCCTGACACCAACTGATGATACCCTGACTGCAGATCGATCTTCGAGAAGTATCGTGCCCCTTTCAACTGGTCAAACAGATCGCCTATCCTGGGTAAAAGATACTTGTTCTTCACTGTCACCTGGTTCAACCTGCGATAATCAATATATAATCACAGTGAACCGTCTTTCTTCTTTATGAACAACACTGGCTCTCCCCAAGGAGATACACTTGGTCATATGAAACCTGCCTCTAATAAATCATCAATCTGCCTCCTCAATTCCTTCATCTCGTATGAAGCCATGTGATATGTTGGTAGCGAAATGAGTGTCGCACCGGGTGTCAGGTCGATAGTAAAGTCAATCTCGTGCCCGAGGAGGTAATCCAGGTGTCTTTCTGAACACATCCTCAAAATCTCAAACTACAGGCATAACTCCAAGTGCCGGGCCATCCAAATTCTTCAACAAGTAAGCATAACAACGCAAGCGGCAGGGCATACTGACCTGAACTGCAAAAGTAAAGGTCATGCCCTCGGATCCATAGGTTGTCACCACCCTATGAAATTACGGTGAAGACCGCTTTAGTTGAAGTAGGAATAAGCCAGTATATCCTAGAGGGGGGTGAATAGGACTTTTTAAAATTTTTATAAATTATTAAAGATCCTTATCACACTAATCCTATCACAGAGTATTGATTAGGATTACTCAACCTTAACTCTACTGGCTTCCAAGCCTGATAGAGGGTTCAATCACAAACTATTTAAATGACAAACAATGTACAGATGAGATTATGATGGATATGACTGTGTGTGTATAGGATGTGATCATATATAAAGACATGCAAGGCAATCACATAAATGAAGGATAATATCAAACTCAAACACAGTCATTTTATAGTGGTTCGACGACTTGTCTACTCCACTCCCGGCTTCCACACTCAACCCTTGAGTGACCGAATTTCACTAAGGAGGTTTACCATGGTTCACCTCAAACCTAAGGTTTTAAATCAGGTTCACCTTCAACCTTCACAGAGGTTTCTACTCGGTTCACCTCAAACCCTGGAGTTTTATTGACGTACTCCTAACCAGATGTTTATGCCCACATAGGACAAGGGTCGACACAACGCACCCAGAGGTTTCTACTCGGTTGACCTGTAACCCTTGAGTTTTACTGGCGTACTCCTAACCAGATGTTTATGCTCTCCACAGAGCAAGGGTCCACACAACGCACCCCGCATACACTCCCGTCGGAGGCCTCCTTCGAGGACTTCAAATGGTGAGCAACACTTAAAAACCCAATCCTAAAAAGGAATGATTGCAAGTATCCTCTGGACTCTTAGTACTTACAGATAAGTTGATGAGTCACTTTCAGCACAATGATGAAGACTTTCTACTCTTGATTGTATCGGCCGACCTCTCGATGATAAGAACTCAATTGTCATTTTGCTTTTGGAAACCTTCTGCCAACTGGTCAATGGGATCGAGACACACATCGATGATATCAGATTTCGAACTCTGATTCCATCGAGTGATGGTTCGATTCTATCGATAGTTGAAAAATAAGAGAGAAGTCTTGAAGAATTTCAGGATCACAGATATGATCGGGGAACCAGTCGATGTCATCGAAATTTGTACATCGATCATATCGGCGATCATTCGATGAGATCGAAAATCGTATAGATTTTACATGTAAGCTTGCTGGACGAATTATGTCCTGACTCGATCCAATTGACATGGTCTCGATATGATCGATATATGAATATCGATTTATCGACAGGCACCCCGATCAACATTAAAAGCAACCTGAAATTCATGCTGGAGAGAACATGCGCCCCACAGTCGATATGATCGACTGACTCCCGATATGATCGATATTTGAGTTCAGATAGAATCGGACAGTCATCGATATATCGAAGCAGTTGATAGTTTTCTTTAGAAAAATAGGGGTGCCAGAAAGCAGTCTGTCGATACGATCGATCCACTTCAGATATGATCGATTTTCGAATATCGATGATATCGACTCGAAGGTCGATATATCGATAAATCGTCCAGAAGATTGTTTGATTGCTAGACGCTTTTTGTCCTCACTCGATTGTATTAATTGATATGTCGAGGATATCGACAGAGCTGGTCGATCATATCGAAAGGGGAATCGATATAATCGACAGTGTAAGAAAAACTTAAAAAATCTTCTTTTGGATAAAAAGTTTTCTTACATATAAACCCTAAGATGTTCTAGTTCTTTTTAAGGGTTTAATCACCTGGTGTTTTGGAACATGGGATGTGAGGCTATAATTTACCTTTTGGTGAGCTTCTACACATCCAGATGAGGCAGACGCTTGACATGATCTTCTTATTAGGTGCTGTCATCCGACTGACTCAACATACAACGTAATTGACAAACCAGGACACGTAATAGGTGCACTTTCAATCTCCCCCTTTGTCAATTACGTGATAAAATCCCCAAAACACCCTAAGAACTTATCTAGACAGATATATCCTAAATTGTGTGTACATGTATTAACATAATTTTATAAATTCTAAACACCCATGTACACAACAAACAAAATTCTCTCCCATAATTCAAAAACTCCCCATTTCTTGTTGCGGCTGCTCCCCCTAACACCTGCAACAAAGATATACAATTTTTGCTCGGGGTGTTTTGAATTGTTCTCCTCCTTTTTTTTCAGTCATTGGCAAAAGTATAAGACGTAATATTGACTGAAGATTGAAGCATATGGGAGAACCACAGAGAGATAGATAGATGCATATAAAGACAAGTATCATAGTTATAGAGACACATGCATTTTACAACAGATAGAGCAGAAAAGATAGAATGTGATACCCTGCCAGAATCAATATATTCATAAACCATTTGGAAACAAGCATCTCAAAAATGAAATTATGAAACAGACACTTCAAGTCATATGAATTTATGACATTAGCGACCCACTCAGGGTATGGACAGTCAAGAAGCCACTTTGTCCTAGTCTATAAGTCAGCAAATTATCACACATATAAATATGATCACAGGGCATTTAAAAAGAACTTTATGCCAAAGTATTCCAGAAGAATTGTCAATGTGTGATAAATGGAAGGATTCCCTAGTTGAGCTTTATGGAGAAGATAGATCGTTCAGAATCTGTCCTGCAGCATGTTGCAGAGACCCCAATCTTCGTCGGACGTCTAAAAGATAGGCTTCACAATCACTTAGTTTCTCTAAAATGTGAGCTTGTTCATTCAAAAGATCTTATATGTTGTCTCGCACAGGGATATCAGAATCAGAATTTTGCACCAATCTTCTATTGCCAGGAATTGAACCAGTTCTTCCACCACAAAACACATTTTCAAAGATGTTTAGTTTATATATGTCTTCAAAGTTGAACCACGCACATGGATGAGGAAGATCATAAGTCGGTGGTAGTCTGAATTGACATGAAAGCTTAGAGAGAAGACATGGAAATGGTAGTGTAATGATGGATGCTTCTGTAAGCACACGGATCAGCTGTTGTACAATCAGAGTGGGTAAGCATATTGGAATTCTCAGATGAATGTTATACAAAATGTTCAGAATGTATGGTGAGAGTTTGTTGCCAGAGATTTCACAGGGATAGACATTAGTGCTAAAAATGCTGTGAAGAATCCTATAGGTAGGATCAAGGTACTTGATGTGGAGAATATTTTTAGCATTCCTAGGAATTGTGGCACCATTGCACAAAGAACGAGTAACATCCCCCCATACACCGAGACCATTCAAGTTGCGATTAGTTACAGATATTCCAGTAAATTCGATGTCAACTAGCCTACTTATCAGTTTGGGCATGATGTATTTGACTCGATTGACTGCCGCAACTGAGATGACTAGAGGACTTGTGTCAACATTGAAGATCACGCTCATAAGCTGATGTACCAGATTCTGTTGAAATGATCCCCCAAGATTCACAACATTTTCCCATCCGATTTGTTTCAGAAGATCGATAATCCTGAATGGTTCAATACTCTTTGTCTGAACCGTTCGTTCTACCACAAATTTTAAGTTGAACAAAGAAGAAGAGGCGATTTCATCCTGCTTACCTTTCTTCCTTTCAATTGATGCAAATTGTGGACAAAGTGATCCTTTGCCTTTAGACATTTTGACTGAGAATTATACTAGAGACACAGTTCTAGAATGAGATTTCGGATCTTCTGATTTTAAGAGTTCTGGGAAGACCAATCGTCCCAATGTTTTAGCTACCCAGAGAGCCGTCGATGATATCGATTTAGCAGTCGATGTGACCGACATTTATAAGTGCTCACTCGACACTCCTATCGAAGGTGAGTCTTTTTGGGTTTTTCTTCAGTCTAACGATTGTTCATATACAAAATAGTATCTTATTGAAGTTCCCAACAGATAATATCAGTAAAATTTTGTGTAACTTCTGTACATTAAAGAGTATAAACATGTGGATGTTTATGTGAAAAATATGAGGTGAGATCCCTCAGATTGTTTCTTTAAATGCTCAGCAAAATTGCATCATTTCAGCAAATCTCCAGATTTTGATGCATAACCTGGACTAACTTCTTCTCTCTCAGTGTTTCTCAATATCACTCCTTCCTTTTCCTTCAATAATGTAGCAGTGGTTATTTGTGCAAAGTCTTTTTATAATTGACTTCCCTGATTGATCTAGAATCTCGCATTCTTCTTTGTTGAAATTTACCACATGCCCATTATCGTAGATTTGAGAGATGCTTAGTAAGTTATGTGTCAATCCTTTTATGCAAAAAGCATTCTCATTCTTAAACAGATTAATTCCTTTTATAATTCCCTGACCAATTACTTCAGCAGTGGTTCCATCTCCGTAGGTGACTATCCCTTTGTGAAGATCCTTATAGTTTGAAAGAAGAGATTTATCACCAGTGACGTGTCTTGAGCAACCACTGTCCAGGTACCATTTAGCCATATTGCCTGATAAATAATCTGATTAAGTAACAAGGCAATTAGTCTTTTCCTTAATCACCCACTCTGTGACAGAAGTTTTACTTGTGGTAAATTTATTTTTCTTATTTGATTTGTCCACATGACTTAACTACTTCTCCATCCTGTCAACTATCTCAAGTGGTGATGATTGCACACTTCTTTTATTTAGCTCATAAACTAACTCCTTATTTTTGCAATGAGCTGGAATAGGTTTGGTGTTACTACTGGATGCAATAGATTTTCCAAACGGTTGTGCATCAGTTTTTGTTCTACCCTTTCCATAACCTAATCCCTTTTTGTCTTCTCCATATTTTCCCATTCCTAATAGTTTTTCTAATTTCTCACCACTCTGGGAAAATTTACAGTTTATTTTGACAATTTTTCGAGATTCTTCAAGATCATTTTGAAGTGTATAATTTTAATCTTGAAGAATTAGGTTTTCCTCATTTAGTTCTTTGACTTGTTCCTCTAATTTCTTTGACTAAAATTTCAATGAGTTGTTAGTTCTTTTAAGTCTATCATTATCTGAGTGGAATTGCTGCAAATCAGTGATTAGATGAGTATTAATGTTTGAAGCTTTATCCAAATCTATTTGCAGCATTTCCTTTTTGTTTTCAACTATTCCAAGTCTTTTGACAATGTTAACGCTATGGATGTAGAGTTGATTGTACGTGTTTTGTAATTCATTTTTCTCTTTATCTTCTTCTTCAATTTTCTCATTGTCGGATGAGAATGATTCAGTGGCTTGTCGTTCTTTCTCAGATTCAGTTGGAATGATCGAAGTAGTGGAGACCATAAGTATTTTCAAGGATTTTCTATCTCCATCACTTCGAGAGTCACTGTTTTCTGAATTTGACTCTTCTGTATCATCCCATGTGGCGGCCATCGCCTTGTCCTTAGTTTTTCTGTTTGAGCATTCAGCAGATAGGTGTCCATACTCATGACAGGCATAACATTGTGGTTCTCTGTTTCTTTTCTCAAATTTTCCTGCTAAAGATTTGTCATCCACCTTTCTACCTTTAGAGGGGCGGCCGCGATTCCTTTGAAAGAATCTTGTGAATTTTTGTGCTAGTAGAGCCACTTCCTCATCTTCATCTTCTTTTTTGCTCTCACTGTCCTCATGTTTTGATTTTTTAGAAGTTTTTAGGACAGTGTTTTTGAATTTTTGGGGTTGTGTGAAGTGTAGTTCAAAGGTTTGTAGGGAACCTACCAGTTCTTCTACTTTCATCTCATCAATATTCCTACACTCCTCAATTGTTGTTACCTTGGGATTGAAGCGTTCCGGTAAGGATCTTAATATTTTTCTACATATTTTAAGTGCCGGAACCTTCTCTCCCAATCCACCCATGGAGTTATAGATGATGTTTAATTTTGTGAAAAACTCCATAAATGTCTCATGCTCTTCCATCCTGAGATTTTCAAACTGTGAAGTTAAGAGTTGTAGTTTAGATCTCTTCACAGTGCTTGTGCCTTCATGGGTTGTTTCCAATAAGTCTCATGCTTCTTTAGACGTCCCACACATACTTATCTGATTGAAAATGTCTTGGGACAGGGCACAGTAGATGGCGTTCATTGCTTTTGCTTCAGTATTTCGCTGTTCTTTGTCAAATGCCATCCACTTCTCATTCGGATTAGGTCTAGCGATTGTGGTTTCATTTTCAAGTATAATTTATTTTGATGGTACCACATGTCCTTTTTCAATTACATCCCAAACTTCATGATCTAAAGATCTCAGGAAGTAGTGCATTCTAGCCTTCCAGTAAGCATAGTTTGATCCATCAAATACTAGAGGTCTAATGACAGATGAGCCCTCTCCTTTGGCCATATTTCTACTTCAGTCAAGATCACTCTCTAGGCGGTGAAGCCCTTAAAGAGAGCCCCGCTCTGATACCAATTGAAATTGTGGTGAAGACTGCTTTAGTTGAAGTAGGAATAGGTCAGCATATCCTAGAGGGGGGTGAATAGGACTTTTTAAAATTTTTATAAATTATTAAAGATCCTTATTATACTAATCTTATCACAGAGTATTGATTAAGATTACTCAACCTTAACTCTACTGGCTTCCAAGCCTGATAGAGGGTCCAATCACAAACTATTTAAAAGATAAACAATGTATAGATGTGATTGTGATGGATATGACTATGTGTGCATAGGATGTAATCATATATAAAGACATGCAAGACAATCACATAAATGAAGGATAATATCAAACTCAAACACAGTCATTTTATAGTGGTTCGATGACTTGTCTACTCCACTCCCGGCTTCCACACTCAACCCTTGAGTGACCGGATTTCACTAAGGAGGTTTTCCATGGTTCACCTCAAACCTAAGGTTTTAAATCAGGTTCACCTTCAACCTTTACAGAGGTTTCTACTCGGTTCACCTCAAACCCTGGAGTTTTATTGGCGTACTCCTAACCAAATGTTTATGCCCACATAGGACAAGGGTCCACACAACGCACCCAAAGGTTTCTACTCGGTTGACCTCTAACCCTGGAGTTTTACTGGCGTACTCCTAACCATATATTTATGCTCTCGACAGAGCAAGGGTCCACACAACGCACCCCACACGTACACTCCCTTCAGAGGCCTCCTTCAAGGACTTCAAATGGTGAGCAACACTTAAAACCCAATCCTAAAAGGGAATGATCGCAAGTGTCCTCTGGACTCTTAGTACTTACAGATAAGTTGATGAGTCACTTTCAGCACAATGATGAAGACCTTCTACTTGTTGATGAAGAGTCTTCAGCTTCCTTGATCCGCAACATGAAGATGTATATATGCTAGGCTTAGGTTCGGTCAAGGTTATGATGGACTACCACTCTCTAAAGGTTTTTCTATAAGGAAGATAAAGAGGTTCCCATCATCTATGCATTCAAGGCATCCCAGCTTAATGATATGTCATTAAGGTAGTAGCTGAAGGATCCTTGAATGTGAAAGTTCATTCCCCATTCCACTCTATAAGATATCAATGATGAGGGTGGATTGGAGGATGAACTTCCCGAGAGAAAGGGCTTAGGTAAATGATAGGAAGGTTAAAACACTCTAAAGCACTCTCTTCTTTTTCTCTCTCTCAGCAATGAAGACAACTCTCTCTATTTATAGGCAAAAGGTTCCAACGGATATAAACGGTCATATTTATGACAGAGTTTGATATCATCGATCAGTCGTCGATATGATCGAGCGTATACTCTCGATTGTATCGGTCGACCTCTCGATGATAAGAACTCAATTGTCATTTCGCTTTTGGAAACCTTCTGCCAACTGGTCGATGGGATTGAGACACACATTGATGATATCGAATTTTGAACTCCGATTCCATCGAGTGATGGTTCGATTCTATCGATAGTCGAAAAATAAGAGAGAAGTCTTGAAGAATTTCAGGATCACAGATATGATCGGGGAACCAGTTGATGTCATCGAAATTTGTACATCAATCATATCGGCAATCATTCGATGGGATCGAAAATCGTATAGATTTTACATGTAAGCTTGCTAGACGAATTATGTCCTGACTCGATCCAATCGACATGGTCTCGATATGATCGATATATGAATATCGATTTATCGACAGGCACCCCGATCAACATTAAAAGCAACCTGAAATTCATGCTGGAGAGAACATGCGCCCCACAGTCGATATGATCGACTGACTCCCGATATGATCGATATTTGAGTTCAGATTGAATCGGACAGTCATCGATATATCGAAGCAGTTGATAGTTTTCTTTAGAAAAATAGGGGTGCCAGAAAGCAGTCTGTCGATACGATCGATCCACTTCAGATATGATCGATTTTCGAATATCGATGATATCGACTCGAAGGTCGATATATCGATAAATCATCCAGAAGATTGTTTGATTGCTAGACGCTTTTTATCCTCACTCGATTGTATCGATTGATATGTCGAGGACATCGACAGAGTTGGTCGATCATATCGAAAGGGGAATCGATATAATCGACAGTGTAAGAAAAACTTGGAAAATCTTCTTTTGGATAAAAAGTTTTCTTACACATAAACCCTAAGATGTTCTAGTTCTTTTTAAGGGTTTAATCACCTGGTATTTTGGGACATGGGATGTGAGGCTATGATTTACCTTTTGGTGAGCTTCAACACATCCAGATGAGGCAGACGCTTGACATGATCTTCTTGTTAGGTTTTGTCGTCCGACTGACTCAACATACAATGTAATTGACAAACCAGGGCACGTAATAGGTGCACTTTCACCCTAGACTTGCAATCGATCTATGCTCACATCTTAGTGAGCCAGTCCATATCGAGAATAACGTTGTAATGCCATAGTGGGGCAACGATTAGGTCAATGTGAACTGTCCTACTTCCTAATTCTATCAAGAAATCCTTACACATCTTAGTAATGTCTGAAAAGGTCCCTATGGTGGCAAGAAGTCCCACCCCCTTCGTGGGACTAGTTTTCAACCCCAGTCGCTTGACTGTTGCGCATGATACTATAGAGGTAGTGGACCCAGTGTCCACCAATAAGAAGACCAATATACCTTGCATATGCGTTGTGACTTGAAAAGCTAGTGGTGTCATAACTACTGTCTTGGATGCCTCAACTAAAAGTGATTGCACATGAACCTGCTACTGAGGTTAGGCTGCGGTACCATAGGCCGTTGAGGCAGCCTAAAATGAGGAGCACGCAGCCTGAAAGATGAATGTGTTGGTGCTGACTACAGAGGCGATGCTGATATGGCATGCGGAAGCTGGTGGTTGATCCTCTAAGGTGGCGAAAATCCATTGTCCCTCATCTTGCTGAAACAATACCTATCTATATGACTTGCCTTCCCTCAGTATGTGCATCGCAATTCTGTCCGTCCTAGCTGAGCCGGTGACGCTGCAAGCCTGGGAGGAGAGTCTGCCCGTAGCCTCTTACCGAGAAATGGCCTGGCTGAGAAATCAGGTCGGGGCTTAGGGGCCATACGTGCTCACATACGGGATTGCCTATCCCCATCCTACTCAGTTTGCATAAACATACTTACTAGCTGAGCATAGTTGGGTATGCTAGCGCAGCACATCTTCGAGCAGATTTCGGGTCATAGCGTTACGCCATAAATTTAAAAATCAGATTCACAGGAATCCCGATTGTCGAATCCAGTGCCGACACCCTCCGTAGTACCCCATTCTCGTCTCCCAGTGCAACATATGCCAGGTTCCGATTCTGGAATCCTACAAGGAGGATTTTCCAACGTACATTTTATCTTGTGATAAGCATAACCACAAGTTTACCTAAATTATAAGGCAACATCATCATCACATATCCACTAATATAATCACTTGAATACAATGCTGAAAGGAAAATACATATATCAAAATCAGAGCTCCTGAAAACCGTTGCACGCTCTAAGCTCAACGCCGCTGCAACCTAACGCCACCTATACGCATCTATCGTGCATAAGCTTACAAAAGCTTAGAGGGTGGTGTAAGTGTGTGTAAGGTAAGCGCCGAGTATATAGTAGAGTCCATAAATCATACGTCATTGAGATAAGCAGGAAAAATGATAAGGTCATGAATCATACGATCTCAGAGTAAACAGAAATATACTGGTAAGTCCATGAGTCACATAATATTAGAGTACGCAATGTAAATCATAATGAGCTAAATATTATATACTGCAGATGTGATGCAATATGCTAATCCTGTCAAGTCCTTCTAAGCCATATAAGTGCAGAAACGTAGTAATTCAAAATGTCATATGCCATGGAAGAAATGCAATATGCGATGTGAATGAAATGACCAAGCTGGAGTGAAGTCGGGATGATAGTATGTAGTATCGCAGGATACGGGGTCCATCACAAGGGAATTCTATCCAAACCAGTCCCATACCTAAATTTGGATGGTCAAACACAATGTGGTAAACTCCTGATCTCCGGTTAGTCGCACGCCCCAACTCAAATCCTGGCCATTGCGAAGGTACACGTAATAAATAGTTACGCACTACCAGCTCGAGTGGATAGTGAATGGATGAATGAATGAGTATGCAACTCCTACTCAGTAACCTGTCATCATAGTAGCCTGCCAACCGTTGGTACCTCGCCCAGTGTGGTAGCTCACCCAGGCCTCAGCCCCGCCCACATCAGCGTCCGCCCACATGTACAACAGTGACGGGGGGTCATAATATCATGTCAGTCCTCATATCAAGTCCACATATCAGTACAGTTCCTCTCTGGAAAATCACTGGGGTCTATTACACTCCTACCGACTGCCTCCTCCCTAGCTACACAGCCCTGCGAGTGGAAAAGACCTCACTATCTGCCTAGTCACCAGTCTGCCAATACCTACCCGGCTCGTCGATAGCGGACCCATTTACGAGATGGTCATACTCAGCCTAGCTTATAGTCCCCTCACTCGGGCGGATAAGGTCACACCCCCTTCCAACCGACCACGACATAGTGGGAGACACGGCCTCATGGTATAGGCACCGGCGCTCATATTCCACTCGGTCTAGACATTAGAGCATCTCCTGGTACCAAGGAGGTTCTGAGATTTTCACCCAAGGACATCCTACGTGCCCATAGTGCTAGAACCAAGCATTTTCGGTGTCCCATCTAGCCATCCACGATGGGCCTGTGGAGGCCACGGCCCTGATGTCGCAAGGGCGTACAATGATCAAGTCACATATATGAGAGATGTATGAATCACACTACCCATGCATGCAGCAATCATGTGCGTACAGCACGATAATGCAGGCACTCCGTCTCATAAGGAGTCCCGTAAATAGTCTACCCAATGGCGTATGCTATGATCAAATATTCCTCATATCAGGCATACATATGATGCGTATGGGTATGAATCATGGAGTTAAACTAAGCATTTTATATGATGATGAAATATCCTCACAACAAAATTGAGCCTTGATGGCCTACACACAACAAGTATGGGCCTATCAATGAGCCTTAGGGAGAATTATAATGCGGACATTTAACCAACATTATTCTTACAATGTGGACGTCAAACCAACATTACTTCCAAGGCATGGCCCGCTATAAATGTCATTACATAACCCATGATGGAATCACACTACAATGGGCCTCAACCCTTGGGTTCTAAATACATCACACTGGGCCTCAACCCATGAGCCCTATACACATCACAGGGGGTCTCAACCCATAGGCCTTTATACATCACAATCAGTCTCAACCCATGGGCCCTAATGCATCGCAATGGGCCTTAACCCATGGGCCCTATACATCACAATGGGCCTTAACCCATGGGTTCTAAATACATCATAATGGGCCTTAACCCATGTGCCTAATACATCACAATGGACCTCAACCCATGGCCCCAAATTCATTACTATGGGCCTCAACCCATGGGCCATCAACACACCAAAGGTGGGCCTCAACATCGGGCCTTAAACATGGTAAGTGGGCCACATCACATGGGCCATATGCGTATCAAATGGGCCACACCAATAGATAAGTAGTGTTAATGATTTTCACCATTAAAATTCCTAAGGCCTCCTGTTAAACAGGCCTAAAAACCCATTCAGAGTGTAAGATTACGGGGTTGCCATCATCCAATCGGCTCAAAACTTTATATGTAACCTTGGGACCACAAATTAGATGTACACGTCAAATTTCAGCTCCTAGATCCTTCTGAAAATGGCTAAACTGATAGATCAGCCCCTAAAATCATGATTTGGGGCCCGCCTGATATCTGGATAAGCTTCAAATTCAGTCTCAACGCTTTAAATGAGCTGACAATGTGGATGGATGGAGCAGATTTCTCATGATCATCACCATGGACCTATATGTACATTCCATGCACATCATGTATATACATGCATGACATTTTCTCATTTACGTAAACACACTGCGCATTTAAAATTTTTTTAGTACGGCCTATTCCACATTTAAATCATCGATTCATACCGTCCATTGTGTTCAGAAGGAAGATTTAACCCTTGCCAAAGTGGCATTCTGAAACTATGTGGGCTGTTGCAACATCTTAGCCATTAAATACAAGATGGATGGCGAAGTAGACAAACCCATGGACTGCACAGATTTCACTCCAAAAACAATCCTTTCCGGATGATTTTTCGTCCTGAAATCAATGGATGGAGTGGATAAAACACTTATATATCGTGGTGGGTTCCACCTCATAATGGACGACATGAATGAAACACATACCATGGTGGGTTCCACCGTCCACAGCCGTGGACAGTGTGAATAAAACACATACACTATTATGGGCCTCACAATACAATTCATGGTGGGACACCCCAAGTGAATAATCTAATCTGTTCACCTTCTTGGCCACCTCGAATGAGCTCAAATAGACTCTGACTAGGACTGGTTTGGATGACAAGGGACTCCAAAAATGGCCCTGGAGTGTTTCAATAGATGGGCATTAATACCCTTAGTATGGCCCACTCGAGACTCATATTTACCTCAAATTTTGGCACATGGCCTAAAATTATAAGGAGGAGATGGTGGACGGTGTGGATTAAACAAATCCACTATGGTGGGGTCCACGTGTGGTGGTAGCCCAATGAAGCTTCCACCCTCACCGTCACTGGACAACAACGTCCAGTGACTTGCTTTCTTTTTCTCCTTCCTTACTTTCTTCTTTTATTTTTATTTTATTCCACTATGTGGGGCCCACTAGTGGATAATCCATTCTGTCTATTATATCAACTAGCTCTCTACAAAGAAAATGAGTCTAATGATGGATAGGTCCACTACTTATACACACAACAGTAGGTATTAGAAAGTTGTAACAGTGGGACTTTGTTTCCCACGATGCGGTCCACTAAGAACTAAGATTTGTCTCATTTTTCGACTCATAGCCTAAAACTACATGGGGGAGGTGGTGAATGGCATGGATTAAACAATTACATCAAGGTGAGGCCATGGTTGGGATGCCCCCACCCACGTCCGCATGGTTGACGTGAGGGAGGTGCTCCCACTACCACCATCGGTTGTGGTGTGGTCCACCTGATGGTTGGATCGAGTTGATTTTTGGGCTTCATGGTTAAAATGTCCCGAAAACATGAACGTATGGCATGGATCTAAGGAATACATCAACATGGGTCCCATGAGTGAAAACTCACTCCAAACCTCCCATGCAAAAAAAAAAAAAAAGAACTGACGTGGGTAACCCAACCACTTAGCATTTGTGTTATGGCCCACCTGAGATTCGGATCAGCTTCATTTTTTGGCTCAATGCCTAAAATGATTGGGAGAATGGAATGGACAGCATGGATTGAACCCATACATCAATGTAGGGCCTACACAAGTGGTGCACCCAAAAAGTTGGAATCAAGCTAATATTTGTGTTTTTTCTATTCAATGTCTAGCGTCCAGGGACGCTGGACGGTGGTGCATTTCAAGTGAGCTGCCCACGTGGGCTGCCAAATGATGGATAATGTGGATACAACACTTGTAAAGTGGGCCCCACCTATTGGTGACTTGGATAAAATATATGCCTTATGGTGAGGTCCATCCGGGTGGGCCACATGGCCATTTCATCAAATTAAAAGAGAGAGAGGAAGAGAGAGATCGCGAGACACGTGATGATGGAGGGACCCCGACACTATGGGCCCTCCTTTGAAATCAATCATACATCAAGTGGGTCCCAAATACATGTGGGCCCACCAAATCCAAATTAACGGCGGAGATCCCTTCTCCACCAAAATGGAAGGTCGAGATGACCCCTTCTTATGCAAGGAAATTAAACATCATGATGGGATCCATGGAGAATGGCCCCATCATGGAATGATCATGAAAATCAAGGTGGGCCATCTGCCACACCTAGGGTCCAAAGTGAGATCCATACCATCAATCGGTAGGTCTCACTTGGCCCTTCATCAAGACATGAAAAATCTAGCCTAATAAGCACCCACCGTTCGATCTTCTCGGTCTGTTGGAACGCTAACCTTCTTGTGCTTCACTTTGATGGTGGAAGATGAGGTTTGAATGGCTAGGATGGAGGTTTTGGGATGGGAAAGTGGGCCACCAAAAATTACATTTTTCTCTCACTTGGGAAAGCCATGGACGTCCACCTCTCTTTCTCTCCTTTGTTGCTTGGAAAATGGTGTAGAGAAAGAGAGAGAGAAATGGGATGTAAGGAGAGAGAGTGATGGATGAGAGTGATGGGTGAAGTGATGGATGTGAGGTGAGTGATGGGTGAGGTGAGAGATGGGTTGACTTGGTGGTTGCTTAACTTATAGAGAAAGGAAGCATGGATGCTTTGTACTTGACATGAGAGGTGATTGATGGGATTGATTTGACATGTTGTAGAGATTCTCTTGGGATTTGTAACGCGCGATATTTTTTCTCGAACTGAATGCGGGTCCACATCTCCTTGCCAGGGTATCGGATCGGTATGCAAGACGCGGTACCAAAACCCCGGCGATGCTGCGGTTGCAATGGTACAAATCTCGGGTTGAACCAACTCAAATCTATGGGATACGACTTAGGGTTGAGTACAAACGTCGATTATATATCGCAAGTTGTCAGAATTCGATGGGAAGGATCGCGGGAGTTGACAGAACAATACCGACTAGGATACGAGTCTTACACGTAGTCCCTCAAAAAATTACCGCATATGCATCGGCTCATCAACCAATATCAATGGAGCGTACCCGCCCAGCTCCGTGAATCTGTTCTCATACTCTACCACTGTCATCCCTCCCTGTCGGAGGCTGAGGAACTCACTCTCCTCGTGGCGATATGTGAGGGGATAGTACTTCTTGTGGAAGCGTGTCTCAAAGGCTGCTCATGTCCACACATATCCGACCACAACGGTCCGTAGGATGCTATCCCACTAAAGGCTAGCTCCTTCTCAAACATGAAGGTGACTAGCTCAACCTGCTCTGCCTCAGTACAGTACAGTAGCTTTAAAATCTTAGAATGCGGTTAAGCCAATATTTAGCTTCCTCGGGTCTATGAGTACCTGTGAAAGTAGAAAGCCATAAACGTTGGAATCACTTGAATGTGCCACTGGCACTCATGTTCCCAATAGGGAGCATAGGTGATGCAGGTGGAGTCACGCCCATACTCTAGGCAAAGATACCAAACATGGAGGTCAAGAACTACTGTTGTTGCTGCTACATCAAGAGCATCATCAGCTCTAATCTATCAGTAGGGGGAGCAGAATGGGTCATGCACGGCATCGAAGTAGACGCATGGTTCTACTCTAAAACTGATAGTGCAGCAGTAGATGCAGGCCCATTAGTGGGGCCAGTGGCCGGCTGAGAATCTGGCATAGTAGCGTGAGTCGGGCCCGTACTAGGGTCCGTCTGCCTATCGCTCAGGGGAGGTGCCCCGTCAGTCGAATCGCCAAAGGTGAGATGTATCAAAACTCCATGCGACCTTAGGTGGCATTCCCTATATACAACATAGGGTACAACCCAAGTCAGATTCAACATACCTACAAACTCATTCACATAGCATTCACACACAACTTAAGAAACTTCATGCATTTCATTTACCAAAATCATCACAATACATGAGGTATAGCGTTACATGAATCATGACAGAAAATGCTTGTTAGTTAAGACAACCAAGACTACAAACACTAAAACATGCTACTAAACCACCACATTACTAAGCCTATCGAGGCCATACAAAGCAACAAGGAAAGAAATACACAAAACAACAAAAATAATGACTATGTGTAGGACTAGTCGTCAAAATGTGGCAATGGTGGAGGTGCACTCTTGTCCTGTACACAGCACAGGATGACCCTCAAAGTGCGGGACACTTTCTTGAATTTTCATTTCATGAAGGCCTCGGTCTCCTTAACTTTGGTTCGAACCTGCGTGATCTCCTATCGCAGGGTAGCTTAGCCCTCTTCTAGCTGAGCTAAGCGGGCCTCCCTAGCAGCCCGCTCACGGTCGCTCACCTAAGAAATAGGAGGAGAGCCCTCACCAGTATCCTGGGCCTCCTCTTCCTCTCCTTCTTGATCTCCCTCTAACTCATCAGCCTCTTCGTCAGTCTCTTCCTCTTCACTCTCCTCCTCATCTTCACTCTCTTCATGTCAAGCTCGATGTTGTCGTGGCCCAATCTCCATGTTGTGGAGAGTAGTGTCGCGGCGTTGGAAGTTCTGCGTCGATTCTGGAGCTGAACTCACGTGCAAGCTTGCATATGAGTCACCCAAATGGGAGCGAAATGACCATCCTAGTAGAGCATGCGGTCAAGACTATCTCTCGTAGGACGAAGGTAGGCAGGCACAGATTGTCTCCCTACCCAACACGGTATAAGAAATCCACCATCAGGCATATACACTCGCTGCAATTGCTCCACCTGGGGTATACAATGTACGTGAAGATGTGGTGGAGCAGACGAAAGTCATCGGTCATCTTGGACGCTAAGAGGCTATTGTTTGGATTCCATTAGACCAAGTAGCCACAGAGGAATCACGTGCGGCGGTCCCTTTCACATGCACTTGAAAGGTTCTTCTCACTAGTATGGACCTCACCACGTGGCAATCCCATAACTCGAATTATCAAGGCAACATCAACTATAAGATCTCGCCTTCCCACAGGGAACTTGAATTGCAAAGGCTCCAGTGTCGACTCCTGGATGTGCGCATAGAAGGCTCTGACAGTGTTCATATTTTTCTTTGTCTTACCCTCAAATACAGGACCCCACCCGATATCCACCAAGCTGTCCATCACCAGATATTGGCCGAAGATCTTCTCGTCCACATGTGCCTCGAAAAGGACCCTACAGCCCTCATAAATCTCATGAGAAAACTCAGCCAATAAAGCCCTTTCAAGGGGAGCCTGGGGATCGAGATCCCGCTTGGTCCTCATCTCTCGATCGATGCTTGCATCTACGGCAGCGCTCCTCAGCCTTTGAGATCGAGTAGGGCGGCTAGGCCTGTCCTCATCCGTGGGGGCGCTCTTCTTCCCCATGAGAGAAAAAAGAGTGGAAATGGACAAAACCGTTGCCACTAACTCAAAAAAATTCATGAGGATGATGGAAAACCTAGGAAATGGGATGGGTTGGTGGATTCCAAGGTTTTTAAGGCACAAAGTGGTGTTTCTGTGCTCAAAATTATAAGTGTTATGATTTCATATCCCTTTGGTTGTCAAATTTTGTGGTGCCAAAACCTATATATATGTCTTGTATATCTTGTTTCATGTTTGAGACTATTCATTGCTTCAAGACATCGGACTTCAAGTTAAGATCAAGCTCAAGAAGACTTTGTTCAAGTCAAGATCATGCTCAAGAAGACTTTGTTCAAGTCAAGATCAAGCTCAAGAAGGCCTACTACAAGATTCGTATATTCTCAAGCTTCTCTTTAAGGTCATCTGAGTATACAGACTTTCAATGTCCATCTCACTGTTAAGGTTTTTTTGACCTTAAATTGACCTTAGGATGGGCTTTACTGGTCATTCTGGATACATAACTCATATATATTTAATATGCTTGTTTGGACTATTCTAAGACCAGTCCTAAGGACTTCAAGACCAGTTCTAGTTCTGCTACGACCAGTCTTAAGTTTTTCAGGACCAGTCCTAGGTTGTTGAAGATTTTTGAATCTTTCTGGCTGTCCTACGACCAGTCCTGGACATCTTACGACCAGTCCTGTGAGTTCTTCGACTCATCCTTCGACCAGTCGCAGCCCTACGACTCAAACTCCAGCAACCGAATTGAGGGTCCTACGACCGGTCGTAGGTGACTCACGACCAGTCGTAGGTGGCCCACGACCGGTCGTAGACCACCCAGGACCGGTCGTGGAACAGCAAAATCTTATCCCGCGAAAATCTTTGAAAATCTTTGAAGCTACGACCAGTCCTAGGATCCTAAGACCAGTCGTAGACGGGATTTTTCAGGCTATAAATAGATCATGAACTTCAAAGTTTTAGCAATTCAATTCAACTCTATTCAAGCAATCTTTAGGGTATTCTCTAAAATAAGTTTGTGTTTGTTTTAAGCTACTTTGTACTTATTTAATATTCCTTTTGCTAGCTTATTTTTTATTTAATTTTGATCTACATTTCAATCTCATTAGAAAAGGGGAATTTCTGATATTCCTTCTTCTTGGATTCAAAATTAAATAAAACTAGTCCTTTTGATTTAAAATCAATTAGACTTAGAACCATTCTTAAAAGTGAGTATTGGACTTTGAACGTTGAATCGAACTTCTACTCCGATTGGTTCTACCGGGCTACTTCAAAAGGTGATTCAGGTATTTTACATTTTTGTAATTTACTTTCTTTGGTTTTGTTTGAGATTTGCCAGAAAAATCTCATTGTATTGGTTATTTGAGGAGAGCCAGAAAACTCAGATTGTGGGGGTTTTTGGATTGTGTAAGCCCGAGATCAAAGACACAATTGTGAAGGTTTTAGGTGAACCTGTGAAACCTATTTTGATAGTGCATGCTAATATCCCCTGTGTGAGGATATTAGGAGTGGAGTAGCATTCTGTGTGGCTGTTGGATAACAGTTGGTGTACACACAGGCGAACCACTATATATCGTTGTCTTGTGGATGTACATCATTCTTTCATTCCTTTATTCATTAAGTTTTGTGGTTTTTGTTTGTGGATGAATGTTGTAATTATTTTATTTCAAGCAAGTGTGGATGGATGTTGTAGTAACTTAGGATTTATTTCTGCAAGTTATTTTGATTTCCTTACTTTTTATTCATCATTGGTTTGTGAAACAAAGGACGTTCTAGAAATAAGGTTGTCCTACCTTAAACCTTTGGTTTTTGGTATAAGGTTGTCCTTAGAGCTGATAAAGTATCATTCTCTTTATTTTAGGCTATTGAAATTACTTAAAATTCAGCATTGTGCTTTTTTTCATTTATTATTCCGCTGTTATAAGTTTTATTTGTCATTGCACTATTCACCCCCCCTCTAGGGCATATAGCTAGGCCCTTTCAAAAATGAGAGAAAATGATGGAAGTAGGAGAGGGGTTTTGATAAAAACAATAGAGGGGCATAAGTCTTGAAGAAAATGAGAAAATGGAATAATGGGGGGGGGGGGGGGGGGGGGGGGGGGGTGTAACGCCCTGGGAAAAATCATTACTTGGGCTCGAGTACCAACTCGACCAGAAATCACGTTGGATTAATTCCTTTAGAAAATAAGTGTAAGTTAGCTAGCGCAACGCTAGAGTAGCGAGGAAATAGTCCCTGATCACTTTAAATACGTTCTACAAGACCCAAAGCGAGTAGAACCAATGACGCTATAATACTCTAAAACCTTGGATCAAACTCTAAACCGGTTTGTTCTCAGGACCCCTTTGAAGCTTTGTATTGGATCTAAACCGCGCGTCGAAAGTCCGATACCTACAATCTTAGACCGTTATAACCGCCTAGCTGGACTTGACAATTATTTCGAAAATCAAGTCCAACCGACATTCATAGGCTATTTCATTGAGCGTGGAGTGAAGAGAGTGAGAATAGGGTTAGATTTGGAATTTAAAATTCAAATCTGGCACACGACTTGACGCGTCAGTATTAAGCATTCTGACCGTCAGAATTCAGCCAAATTACACCCTTGGATCAGGAAAAATTTCTATTTCATATCATGAGACTTGCAGACCTGATCTACGTGCGGTGACCGCTTAACTGAAACTGGACCGCCACGTGCGATCTACGAACACTACTGGTCTGAAAATGGGATGTGAGCGACATCCGACGTGCATGAACTTAAGACCAATCGCGTTCAGCCAGGGGACCACCAGAAATGTCTTTTTGGACCGAAACAGCCCCGATTTGGTTAGGCATCAAGTAAACATTGTTCCCAAGCCTGTTTTGGGCAAGTTTTAGGTTATAAAAGGGGCTTAAACCCTCACTTCTCTCACCCATCCAAATTTACTAGAAACCCTAGCTGGTGTGAGAGAAAAGGTGAGAGATTGTGAGAGAGAGTGGGAGAGAATTTCCTGCTGCTTGCACTACGTGTTGCACGTACTTAAGCAACGCGCCTCAATCACTTTCCTGGAGATTTTGCCGCGATTCTAAGTAAGTAAATACTCCAAATATTTACTGATTTAAGGTTCCTTAGTTTCCTTAGCATGGTAGCTTATGGATCTTATGTATTAGGTTCCCGGTTCACCGTAGACGAAGCGTATACGCTCCGTTCGAATTAATACGCTTATAGGATAAAAGGTACAGATTTTAGATGATTTGATTGACTGTTTCCAACGCTTTCAATGTCGTTTAATAGTAGATTATCGATGGCAATGCTGTTTGACATGTACAACATGCTGTCCGTTTCCTGTTTCGTAAGTAAACGAAAAATATGAGATTTAGGGCATTTTAGTCATTTGTAGGAAATACCGTTTTCATCCATATTTTGCTGATGTGATTGACATGGCTTCTTGTCGCATTAGGATACTAGGAATGCGTGCATAATTAGTTTGGCGAAGAGATTTGTCTAAATGCACACTTTGAGTCGACATACTATATGTAGACTTAAGTGTGTAGTATAAGTGTTTGTATAAATGCTCGTATTAGTATGTATTGAATTAAATGGTGTTATGAATTAGTTTGAGATTGAATTCTCAATTAATATGCTGATGTAAATGATTTTCTACATGTTAGCTATATGTATGATTTCATTATATGTATGAAATGCATGTGTTTGATGATTTACTTAAGTTGTATGTTATAACATGTGTTAACATGCTCACATTGTTGTATTTCATTTTCATTACTCTTACATGATTACTGATGTGAATTCATAAATGTTTGGGACTATACTTAGTCCAGGCAGTCGGTAACTGAGAAAATTCGTGGTTGGCTTATCTTTGCCACGAACGACGCGTCGATGAACGTGAGCCGTGTTTTGGAGTTGGCGGCAGTGGTTAGGTCACACGAGGTGTTTTATGCACTTCATGTCGTTCGAATTGAGAGGTGATCGTGCTAGTCGAGCCCGTCAAGTAACCCGACTGTCCATTGTTTGTTCACCATGTATGAGTCATAACTGCTTAAACCTAGGATACTGAACTTACCATTGTAAACCCTGTCAACCATGGTACCTTGATCCACAAAGACTCATGAGCCGGGCATGGTGGTATGGGACACCGTGGTCGAGCTGTCGGCCTACGCTGGGGCCACAAACCTCCCCATAGTGACCAGTGAGAACCTATGACTCGTGAGCAGATTATGGTGGTATGGGACACTATATTCTTGCTGTCGGCCTACAATGATCAGGCGACGAGTCCTTTGTAGTGACTGCGAGCGTATTCTGAGTCTACGGGAGGCGACGACCCTTCCGTAGCAGTGAGAGTACAGTAGGCCTGTATAGATAAGGTGATGGGGGAGCGGTGCAACGAGTACGAGCAACAGCCCTAGCAGCCCTTGCACCGACCTACAAAAATATACATCGTA
Organism: Magnolia kwangsiensis; assembly: GCA_037074715.1. Taxonomy (NCBI): domain Eukaryota; kingdom Viridiplantae; phylum Streptophyta; class Magnoliopsida; order Magnoliales; family Magnoliaceae; genus Magnolia; species Magnolia kwangsiensis. The sequence continues at coordinate 166,157,526 of CM073571.1, forward strand.
TGAGATTACTAGGAGTGACGACCCTAGACAGGATCTGTGTTGGGATTGATACAAGGGAAGTACCTTAGTTTCCCAATCCTACTGTTTGAATGGACTAATAACAACTCAAAAATCATATCACCATTACATTGCATTCTTCCTCTCACCGCTCCATTCTTCAATTCTTTCTCTGACTTTTCATGTTAGGCATTGATCCTAGTGTGAAAATGATATAAAATCATACTTTGATAAAATTTTACAGTGAATAGTAAAATTTCATGAAAACTGGCCATTATACCTTCTAAGTTTGTAATATTTAGCAACTAATGGGCTAGATGGATGTATTAGCTCTTTCTACCCCAAAATCATATGCTGTATGATAGGATATTACATTCATGTTTACAGATTAGCCCCAGAAAGCCCCAAATGGATGTTTGGGCCTCCCTAGGTCAATCTACAATGAACTAGGGTAGGGCTCATGTATATCTGGGACCTCCAGGGCAGGGGGACCCAGCCCACCAGGCCAGACCGGCCGGATCCATCACCGGTCGGTGATTCCATCACTGATGGGTGGTCCCCACTTGCCGTAAAATTTGGACACGTGTGGTTTTTGGGGTAGGGCACCCTTACCACATGCGTTCCGTCCATAGAAAACTCCTAAAACGAGTACTTCCTTCACAAATAGCCCTCTCCCAAGCTCCCTTGCTCATTTTTCTACTGCCCATCTCAAAACTGCGACCGCAAATCACTCCCAAATCATCCCATTGCTAAAAACGACCCTATCCCATACCTCCAACCTGATTAGCAACCCTCTCCCTCTCCGATCTTGTCCGTTGGAGCTCCTACAACCCTCAAAACGTGTTAAAATCGTGTGGAGCTCCATTCTCCTTTTTTTTTCTCTTTTCTTTTTGAAAATCCACCTAGGGGAGCTTGAAGCATCCCTCTACAACACCTAGATTTCCTTTTTTCTGTTTGGGCAGCCATTTCTCTACATTTCCCACATTTTTCATGGCTTTTGTTGAAGCCATTTTGGGTTTTTTTCTCTCTCCACCATCCTCTCTTTGATGGGAAAGAGAAAGACCGCAGCGGATGAGGCTGGGCCTAGTCGCCCTACGCAATCAAGAAGGCCGAGGGGTGGCACCGCTAGCTCAAGCGCCGCCGCAAGTCTAAGCACAGCCCGAGAGTTCCATACAAAGCAGAATTTGGATCCCCATGCTCAACTTGGGCGAGTGATATTATCAGAGATGTCTCACGGTGAATACACTGATCGTAAGGTGTTATTTGAGGCAGACGTGGAAGGGCGACTCTTCGACGAATTCCTGTTATTCGAGCGTATTGAAGCTGCGCATTGGGGTCCACTCTTTGAAGCTCGTGCTTGTGCTAATGTGAGCACTGTTCGTGCCTTCTACGCTCGTATCCAGAATCCTACATTGGAGCCATTGCAGTTCAAGATTCCTTTTGGTAGAGACCGGATGGCTACGATCAATGTTCGGTTGATAGCGCGACTTCTGAACGTGCCCCTTGGTGATGTTCATTCCAATGCAAAGAATTTAAGGAGTGGGCATGAGCGAGATCACCATACCAGGTTCCTATGCGGTAAACTGGTTCCATGGCAGCCTAACAATAGCCTCAAGGCGTCTCATATATCTGATGATTTGCGCCTACTGCACCACATTTGCACATTCAACGTGTATCCCAGGTCGACAAATCGCATTGAATGTACGCGCCTTATGGTTGATTTCTTGTATCAGGTGGCCCAGGGAGAAAATGTGTGTATGGCCACTTTCGTGTTGCGACAGATTATCCTCATAGTGAAATTAAGAAGAACGTCTGAGTCACTTCCTTTTGGCCGACACATATGCAAGATCGCGCTTGAGTTTGCTTACAGACTTGGGCTGGAGTTGCCAGTTCCGATTCACTGCATTGATGAGTCTACCATGGTCAAGATGAAGATCAAGTCTGAGTACCGTGAGACTCAGCTTGAGGAGGATAGCGAGGACGATTTTGATGATGAAGAGGATCCAAGTGAGGGAGAACCTGGAGCAGAAGTTGAGGAAGAAGTCCAGGAAGAGGTAGAAGAGGAGGCTCAGGATACAGATGAGAGCCCTCCTCCTTCTGCTCAGGCTACTGGTGATGATCACATTGCCCGAATTGAGGAGAGCCAGGTCGCCTTGCGAAGGAAAGTTCAGAAACTTCGGGCTGAGGTCGAGGATACCAAGGCCGTTATGAAGAGGAAATTCAGCAAGGTGACTCGCACCTTGAAGGCGATCCTGTGCTGCTTGCAGGATAAGGGTGCTCCTCCTCCGTCACCCGACTCAGACTAGCGATGAGATCTTAGATGTTGTTGTTAGTAGTTAGTCATTTCCTACTTTAAGTTGTGTAAGCCTGTTAAGGCTAGTAGTTTACTTATGTTGCTGTTGTAACTTTAACTGTCTTAGTTCCCATGTACTTCCTGTCATGATGCCTGTAAGGAGATATCCCTTGTATTGTGACAATTTTGATTAAATGAAATGCATGGAATGCCTTTGACTCCTTATGTGAATGATTGCGATGTGGTTGTACTATTGAGAATGACAAGGTTGTGCCCTATTTTGAATATAGGGAATGCCGTCGAAGGCTACTGGACCACAGCTCGGCTTACATTGGGTGAGCCTATGGATCAGGCTCCTTTGCAGTCTGATGCTCATGCGGACCCTGCTGTGGGCTCAATTCCTGAGACAGTACGTGCGTCTCAGCTTACTACTGGTCCTGCAGTTGGACCACCGCCTTTCACACCACCCGTCAGAGAGCAGTACCGCACATCTTCTTCGACGCAGTACATGCCACAGCCTGCTCCACCTCCAGATAGATTTGAGCAGATGATGGCTATGATGCAGCAGCAGCAGCAGCTCCTGACTACGATTGTGGGGACTCTAGCCCAGGGTGGGAGTGTGACTCCACCTGCACCACCTGCGCATCCAGCTGAGGATGTCGATACATATGCTCAGGATGAGGGCATGGTTCATCCTGTACTGCCTGCTTACCCTGTGGGGAATGCCGCAGACACACAGAGCTTATTAGAGCAATTTCAGCGCTTACAGCCTCCCACTTTTACGGGTTCTCATAGACCCGAGGAGGCTGAGTATTGGCTCGACCTTGTGTCGAAGAACAACGGATGCTGCATTGTTTAGAGGCTGAGCAGGTCGAGTTGGCTACGTTCTTGTTCAAGCGAGAGGCCAGCTTATGGTGGGACAGTGTGTTGCGGACCATTACCGCTGATTATATATGGACCTGGGCAGCGTTCAAGTTCCGCTTCCACGAGAAATACTATCCTCAGACGTCTAGGCATGATCGGGAGAATGAGTTTCTGCGCCTCAGACAGGGAGGCATGACAGTCACTGAGTATGAGCATAGGTTCACTGAGTTGGGCAGATACGTCCCGACTATACTGGCAGATGAGCAGATGCGCATACGGTGCTTTTCGGAGGGTTTGCGACTGGATATTCGGTCGAAGATGTGATGTGTGAGCATTCCCTCCTATGCAGAGCTGATTCACATGTCCATGCGGGCAGAGCAGGATGTGGATCGACTTACACGATCTCGTGGCCCTATTGCTCCTAGGCCACAACCAGAGTTGCAGGACAGGCCCTTTGCGGGCAAGAGGCCTCGTGCCGACCCTCCTTCTAGGGCTACAGTCCCAGTACCCCCGATGCGGTGCCCTGATTTATCATGTACATATTGTGGGAGATCGGGCCATTTGGCACAGAGTTGTTTTGCTCGGATGCGGGACAGTGGGTTCTCACCGTCGCATAAGATCGACCGTACATGCTCACAGGCTATATCGGCACCGCCTTTACGGTTGGCTCCTGCGCACCCTTCCTTCAGACCTCCGGTATCTCAGTTCAGGCCGCCTCTACGGCCCATGGCACAGCAGCCGAACCGGCCACAGCAGGCACAGGTGTATGCCTTGACAACTGAGGTAGCTGCGACGGAGACTTCTCAGCATTCAGCCTTTGAGGTCACTGCCCACATCGGAGGTATTCCTATTCTTGTGATGGTGGACACAGGATCCACCATTTCATTGATATCACATGCCACAGTCAGGCGCATTGGGCTACCGGCTATTAGGATGGATGGGGTGCGAGTTTATACAGCTCACGGGTCCTTTATAGATGCCACCCTGATGTGTGAGGGTTGTTTGGTGGATCTGGGGGGCAAGACGATGGCTCTTGATCTTGTCGTCGACCCCTCTCTTGTTTATCTCGACGTCATTCTTAGCATGGACTGGTTGACTGCAGCGAGGGCCGAGATTGACTGCGAGACTCGTATAGTGATTGCCTATGAGCCAGAGGGCGCATCCTTCTCATTCCCAGTGCGGATAAATCTCCCCTTCCGCATACTTAGCTACGCTACTTTGCTACGGGACGCTGGTGCCCAGATGCTTGAGCATACGCCAGTCGTTTGCGAGTTTGGGGATCTGTTCAGAAAGATCCCTGGTTTGCCTCCTCGATGAGAGATTGATTTCACTATCGATCTGGTGCCTGGTTCCATGCCCATCTCACTGCCGACGTATCGCATGGCACGTGTGAGATGGAGGAGTTGAGGACACAGATTGATGGTCTGTTGGAGCTTGGCCTTATACGGCCTAGTGTGTCTCCTTGGGGAACCAGTCCTGTTCGTAAGGAAGAAGGATGGTTCGATGCGATTGTGTATTGATTATCGCAGGCTGAACCAGATCACGGTGAAGAACAAGTACCCTTTACCCAGGATCGATGACTTGTTTGATCAGTTGAGAGGAGCACAGTACTTCTCGAAGATTGATCTTCAGTCAGGATATCATCAGTTGCGCGTCAGGGATGAGGACGTGCAGAAGACAACATTCAGGACCAGCTTTGGCCACTACGAGTTCCTTATGATGTCGTTCGGTCTCACGAACGCACCAGCCGTGTTCATGGATCTGATGAACCGGGTATTTCGGCCTTTCCTCTATCGATTCGTCGTTGTGTTCATTGACGACATTTTGGTATACTCCAGGAGTCAAGAGGAGCATGAGGAGCACTTGCGCTTGGTCCTGGATACGCTCAGACAGCATCAGTTATTCGCACAGTACAAGAAGTGCGACTTCTAGAAGCAGGAAGTGAAGTTCTTGGGATATGGGGTGTCCAAGGATGGCATGGCAGTTGACCTATCTAAGGTAGCTGCAGTTCAGGACTGTGAGCAGCCTGGTTCTGTCACTGAGGTGAGGAGTTTCTTGGGTCTCGCTGGCTATTATCGACGCTTCATTCAGAATTTCTCGAAGATCGCGAGACCACTATCTCAGTTGACATGGAAGGACGTGAATTTCGCCTGGAATGATAAGGCGGAGTCAGCTTTTCAGGAGCTGAAGGACAGGCTTACGTCTGCCCCTGTGCTAGTATTGCCAGAGCAAGGGGTTGGGTACACTATATACACTGACGCGTCTAGCGTTGTTCTGGGTTGTGTCCTTATGCAGAGGGACAGGGTAATTTTGTATGCCTCGAGACGATTAAGGAAGCACGGCGGCTGCTAGAGTTCACGGTTGGGGATCATGTATTTTTGCAAGTTTCCCCTATGAAGGGAGTCCTTTTGTTCAGAAAGAAGGGGAAGCTGGCACCGCGATTCATTGGTCCGTTCCAGATCCTCGATCGTGTGGGAGCAGTGGCATACCGTTTAGCTTTACCCACGCCTCTCGCGAGCGTTCACAACGTATTTCATGTTTCTATGCTGAAGAAATACTTTTCTGATCCTTCCCATATCATCAGATGGGAGAAGTGCAGTTAGGAGAGGATGCTACCTATATCCTGCGACCGACGTGTATCCTAGACAGGAAGGAACAGGTACTGCGTAGCAAGGTGATTCCCCTTGTGAAAGTATTGTGGACACATCACTCTGAGGAAGAGGCTACCTGGAGACAGAAGCCGAGATTAGAAAGAACTACCCGCAGCTTCTCGAGAATTACGAAAAGGTACAAATTTTGAGGATAAAATTATTTGTTAAGGGGGGTAGATTGTAACGCCCTGGAAAAATCAGTACTTGAACTCGAGTACCAACTCGACCAGAAATCGCGTAGGATTAATTCCTTTAGAAAATAAGTGTAAGTTAGCTAGCGCAATGCTAGAGTAGCTGGGAAATAGTCCCTGATCACTTTAAATACGTTCTACAAGACCCAAAGCAAGTAGAACCAATGACGCTATAATACTCTAAAACCTCGGATCAAACTCTAAACCGGTTTGTTCTCTAGACCTCTTTGAAACTTTGTATTGGATCTAAACCGCACGTCGAAAGTCCGATACCTACAATCTTAGACCGTTTTAACCGCCTACCTGGACTTGACTATCATTTCGAAAATCAAATCCAACCGACATTCACAGGCTATTTCATTGAGCCTGGAGTAAAGAGAGTGAGAATAGGGTTAGATTTGGAATTTGAAATTCAAATCTGTCACACGACTTGATGCGTTATTATTAAGCGTTCTGACCGTCAGAATTCAGCCAAATTACACCCTCGGATCAGGAAAAATTTCTATTACATATCATGAGACTTGTATACCTGATTTACATGCGGTGACCGCTGAACTGAAACTGGACCGCCACGTGCGATCTACGAATACTACTGGTCTGAAAATGGGATGTGAACGACATCCGACATGTATGAACTTAAGTCCGATCGCGTTCGGCCAAGGGACCACCAAAAATGCCTTTTTGGACTGAAACAGTCCCGATTTGGTTAGGTATCAAGTAAACATTATTCCCAAGCCTATTTCAGGCAAGTTTTAGGTTATAAAAGGGGCTTAAACCCTCACTCCTCTCACCCATCCGAATTTGCTAGAAACCCTAGCAAGAGTGAGAGAGAAAGTGAGAGTTTGTGAGAGAAAGTGGGAGAGAATTTCTTGCTACTTATGCTACCTGTTGCACGTGCCTAAGCAACACACCTCAATCACTTTGTCGGTGATTTCGCCACGTTTCTAGGTAAGAAAACACCCCTAACACTTGCTGATTTGAGGTTCCTTTGTTTCCATAGTGAAGTAGCTTATGAATCTTGTGTATTAGGTTGCCTATTCACCGTAGACGAAGCATATACGCTCCGTTCGAATTGATACACCTATAAGAGAAAAGGAGCAGATTTTAGATGCTTTGATTGACTGTTTCTAACACTTTCAATGTCGTTTAATTGTAGATTATCGACAGCAACGCCGTTTGACATGTACAACATGCCGTCCGTTTCTTGTTTCGCAAGCAGACGAAGAATATGAGATTTAGGGCATTTTAGTCATTTGTAGGAAATACTTTTTTCATCCATAATTTGCTGATGTGATTGACATGGCTTCTTGTCACATTAGGATACTAGGAATGCGTGCATAATTAGTTTGGCGAAGAGATTCGCCAAAGTGCGCACTATGAGTCGACATACTATATGTAGACTTAAGTGTGTAGTTTAAGTGTTTGTATAAATGCTTGTATTAGTATGTATTGAATTAAATGGTGTTATGAATTAGTTTGAGATTGATTTCTCAATTAATATGCTGATGTAAATGATTTCCTACATGTTAGCTATATGCATGATTTCATTATATGTATGAAATACATGCATTAGAAGATTTACATAAGTTGTATGTTATAACATGTGTTAACATGCTCACATGGTTGTATTTCATTTCCATTACTCTTACATGAATGCTGATGTGGATTCATAATTGTTTCGAACTACACCTAGTCCAGGCAGTCGGCAACCGAGCAAGTTCGTGGTCGGCTTATCTTTGCCACGAACGACGCGTCGATGAACGCGAGCCGTGTTTTGGAGTTGGCGGCAGTGGTTAGGCCACACGAGGTGTTTTACGCACTTCATGTCATTCGACTTGAGATGCGCTCGTGCTATTCGAGCCCGTCAAGTAACTCGACTGGGCGTTGTATGTTCACCCTGTATGAGTCATAACTGCTTGAACATAGGGTACTGAACTTACCATTATAAACCCTGTCAACCATGGTACCTTGATCCATAAAGACTCATGAGCCGGGCATGGTGGTATGGGACACTGTGGTCGAGCTGTCGGCCTACGTTGGGGCCACAAACCTCCCCGTAGTGACCAGTGAGCACCTATGACTCGTGAGCAGATTATGGTGGTATGGGACACTATATTCTTGCTGTCGGCCTACACTGATCAGGCGATGAGTCCTTTGTAGTGACCGCGAGCGTATTCTGAGTCTACGGGAGGCGACGACCCTTCCGTAGCAGTGAGAGTATAGTAGGCCTGTATAGATAAGGTGATGGGGGAGCGGTGCAACGAGTACGAGTAACAGCCCTGGCAGCCCTTGCAGCGACCTACAAAAATATACATTGTATGAGATTACTAGGAGTGACGACCTTAGACAGGATCTGTGTTGGGATTGATATAAGGAAAGTACCTTAGTTTCCCAATCCTGCTGTTTGAATGGACTAATAACAACTCAAAAATCATATCACCATTACATTGCATGTGCCTGGAAGATGTGGAGCACTATGGGATGATTGCATGCCGCGGGCGTAAGATGGTGCCGTATGAGGGAGATCGTCGGTGGGAGCATCCATCACGTCATGTCATATTGCATTAACAACAGTATTAGGATTGTTTGATTTACTGCTTTATTATTATCGCATGATTGATTTGAGAACATGTTAATCCTTGCTCTATTATTTCACTGAGTTAGCTACTTATTCCCACGTTTTGGGATGGTGTTTGCAACACCCACCAAACCCTGTCTTAGATGCAGGTGAGGCAGCGATTCAGGATGCAGAGCCGGACTATGATGAGGACCGGGACGAGTTCTCATATATGCAGTATCACGACGACTTTGATTAGGTGGCCTAGATTGACGGGACTTCTCAGTGGGACTACTTTTGACATTTTGATTTTGTTTATTTACATGTATATGAGACTCAGAGATGTATTCATACTTTGGAGACAGTTGAGATCTACTTTATTTTTCCATACAGTGATATATATATTCTTTAGACTTTCGCTTACTTTTATCACTGAATCTGGAGTATGAATTGCAGTTTTGGTATACTTTTATTCATGTGAATGCTTTAACTCAGACAACATTGAATCATAATCATTTTTGTTGCATAAGTGACGGTCTAGAACTCGGGAGTTGAGTTTATACACGACCCCCGATTTTCAGGGTGTTATAAGTTGGTATCAGAGCATGAATGAGATTATACCGGGCCTGGGTTATAGTCACGTGACGTACGCTGTCACTTTCTTTGACTTAGGTGGGTGCAAGAAGGGTCTAGAAACACTTATAGGATCGCAGATTCGTCAATAAGAAAAGTCTATTCGTATCGATCGCGCGATCGAGTCCATAACGTATCTAGGGTCGCGTGGAGTGACCTAATTAGCTCCTAGGTTGTAGGTAGGTAGGTTGAGACATTCTTTGAATGGTTCTAAACCCGTAAATGTGAATCCTTGGGCTGTGGGATAACTACAACCTGGTTCTGTCACTGAGGTGAGGAGTTTCTTGGGTCTCGCTGGCTATTATCGACGCTTCATTCAGAATTTCTCGAAGATCGCGAGACCTCTATCTCAGTTGACACGGAAGGACGTGAAGTTTCCCTGGAATGACAAGGCGGAGTCAGCTTTTCAGGAGCTAAAGGACAGACTTACATCCTCCCCTGTGCTAGTATTGCCAGAGCAAGGGATTAGGTACACTATATACACTGACGCATCTAGCGTTGGTCTGGGTTGTGTCCTTATGCAGAAGGACAGGGTAATTTCATATACCTCGAGACAATTAAGGAAGCACGAGGAGAATTACCCTACACACAACCTAGAGTTGGCAGCCGTCATATTCGCACTGAGACTCTGGAGACATTACCTCTATGGAGAGGAGTTCGAGCTCTTTTGCGACCACAAGAGCCTCAAGTATATATTCACGCAGCGAGACTTGAATATGAGGTAGCGGCGATGGATGGAGACTTTGAAGGACTTCGAGTTCGAAGTCTCTTACCGTCCTGGGAAGGGGAACCTTGTGGCTGACGCGTTGAGTCGCAAGAAGGCGATAGAGTTTACGGCTCCGCTGATGGTTGCTGAGTGAGACATGGTTGAGTTTTTACGGGACTTTGAGCAGAAACTCACTGTAGAGGAACCGTATGAGTTCATCGCACATGTGCAGGTGCGATCTCAGATCGATGATCGGGTCATCGAGGCGCAGAGGGATGATGCGCATCTTACTGAGATTCGAGAGCAAGCCAGTGATGATGTGGACACCGAGTGGCGAGTTGGCACGGATGGGGGCTTACGTTATCGTGGCCGCCTATGCGTCCCAGATATTCCTGACTTGAGACTAGAGATTCTCGAGGCTGCACATTGTGCCAGACTCGCGATGCATCCAGGCAGTACGAAGATGTATTGCGACGTGAAGAGGACCTATTGGTGGGAAGGTATGAAGACCCACATAGCAGAGTTTGTGTCCCGTTGTCTTACTTTCCAGCAGGTGAAGGCAGAGCATCGCCGAACACTTGGACTCTTGCAGCCTATGCCGATCGCAGAGTTGAAGTGGGACTTCATTTCTATGGATTTCGTTTCAGGGCTGCCGAAGACGACGAAGGGACATGATTCCATATGGGTGATCGTCGACCGTCTGACAAAGTCGGCGCACTTCCTATCGATCAGAGTCACGAACTCTGCAGACGAGCTGGCGAGACTATACATCAGAGAGATCGTGCGTCTGCATGGAGTTCTGTTGGAGATCGTGTCAGACAGAGACAGGCGGTTCACTTCCATTTTCTGGACTCGCATTCAGGAGGCTATGCGTGTGAAGTTGAAGTTCAGTACCGCCTTCCACCCACAGACAGACGGACAGACAGAGCTGGTGAACCAGATCTTAGAGAACATGTTGCGAGCTTGCGCATTGGACTTCAAGGACAGTTGGGATGAATGTCTTGCATATGCGGAGTTCGCGTACAACAACAGTATCCATGCGAGTATCGGTATGGCACCTTACGAGGCGTTGTATGGGCGACCTTATCTCGCACCGCATTGCTGGACAGAGGTCGGTGAGCGTAGCTTGATTGGCTCAGAGTTAGTGCAGGCGACGTCGGAGAAGATTGATATTATTAGACGTCGGTTTCTCACAGTGCAGAGCAGACAGAAGAGTTATGCCGATACGAGACGACGGCCACTAGAGTTCACAGTTGGAGATCATGTATTTTTATGAGTTTTCCCTATGAAGGGAGTCCTTCGGTTCAGGAAGAAGGGGAAGCTAGCACCCCGATTCATTGGTCCATTCCAGATCCTCGATCATGTGGGAGCAGTGGCATACCGTTTGGCTTTACCCACACCTCTCGCGAGCGTTCACAAAGTATTTCCTGTTTCTATGCTGAAGAAATACGTTTCTAATCCTTCCCATATCATCAGATGGGAGCAGGTGCAATTAGGAGAGGATGTTACATATATCCTACGACCGACGTATATCCTAGACAGGAAGGAACAGGTGCTGTGTAGCAAGGTGATTCCCCTTGTGAAGGTATTGTGGACGCATCACTATGAGGAAGTGGCTACCTGGGAAACAGAAGCCGAGATCAGAAGGAACTACCCACAGCTTCTCGAGGAGTATGAAAAGGTACAAATTTTGAGGATGAAATTTTTTGTTAAGGGGGGTAGATTGTAACACCCTGGACAAATCAGTACTTGGGCTCGAGTACCAACTCGACCAGAAATCGTGTTGGATTAATTCCTTTAGAAAATAAGTGTAAGTTTGCTAGCGCAACGCTAGAGTAGCTAGGAAATAGTCCCTGATCACTTTAAATACGTTCTACAAGACCCAAAGCGAGTAGAACCAATGACGCTATAATACTCTAAAACCTCGGATCAAACTCTATACCGGTTTGTTCTCAAGACCCCTTTGAAGCTTTGTATTGGATCTAAACCGTGCGTCGAAAGTCTGATACCTACAATCTTAGATCGTTATAACCGCTTAGTTGGACTTGACAATCATTTCGAAAATCAAGTCCAACCGACATTCACAGGCTATTTCATTGAGCCTGGAGTGAAGAGAGTGAGAATAGGGTTAGATTTGGAATTTGAAATTTCAATCTGGCACATGACTTGACGCGTCAGTATTAAGCGTTCTGACCGTCAGAATTCAGCCAAATTACACCCTTGGATCAGGAAAAATTTCTATTTCATATCATGAGACTTGCAGACCTGCTCTACGTGCGGTGACCGCTGAACTGAAACTGGACTGCCACGTGCGATCTACGAACACTACTGGTCTGAAAATGGGATGTGAGCGACATCCAACGTGCATGAACTTAAGTCCGATCGCGTTCGGCCAGGGGACCACCAGAAATGTCTTTTTGGACCGAAACAGCCCCGATTTGGTTAGGCATCAAGTAAACATTGTTCCCAAGCCTGTTTTGGGCAAGTTTTAGGTTATAAAAGGGGCTTAAACCCTCACTTCTCTCTCCCATCCGAATTTGCTAGAAACCCTAGCTGGTGTGAGAGAAAAGGTGAGAGATTGTGAGAGAGAGTGGGAGAGAATTTCCTGATGCTTGCACTACATGTTGCACGTGCTTAAGCAACGCGCCTCAATCACTTTCCCGGCGATTTCACCGCGATTCTAGGTAAGAAAATACCCCAAATACTTGCTGATTTAAGGTTCCTTAGTTTTCTTAGTATGGTAGCTTATGGATCTTGTGTATTAGGTTCCCGGTTCGCCATAGACGAAGAGTATACGCTCCGTTCGAATTAATACGCTTCTAGGATAAAAGGTGCAGATTTTAGACGCTTTGATTGACTGTTTCCAATGCTTTCAATGTCGTTTAATAGTAGATTATCGACGGCAATGCCGTTTGACATGTACAACATGCCGTCCGTTTCCTGTTTCGTAAGCAGACGAAGAATATGAGATTTAGGGCATTTTAGTCATTTGTAGGAAATACTGTTTTCATCCATATATTTGCTGATGTGATTGACATGGCTTCTTGTCACATTAGGTGTAACATCCCAAAAATCGGGGGGGTCGAGCAAAAACCCAACTCCCGAGTTTCAAAATGTTATTTATGCAACATAGATATGTATGATTGAATGTTGTCTGTGATAATGTATTAAACATGAGTGAAATTAAGCCAGAACAGCATATCATACTCCAGAGACAGTTAAATTAACCAGCGGAAGTCTGTAATAGTATGTATAACATATATAAACTGTTGTATGTCTCCAGAGTGTGAACATGTTACCAGGTTATATACATACATGTATACTTCAAACGTAAGCAAAAGAATATACATGAGTGCTCTAAAAATATAAAATGACAAGCGTCAAGGCATCTAATCAACCTCCCTGTAATCCCGTCGATCAGAACACGCATAAAGGAGGGATCCTCCTCATCATCATCAAGTCCGGCTCCGCCTCACAGGCCGCGCCATCATCTGCAATCACAAAAAGGTCTGGTGGGTGTCCGGAACACCGTCCCGTAACGTGGGAGTGAGTAGCTAACTCAGTGGAATAATAGAGCAAAGATTAACATGTTATCAAATCAATCATGCGATAATAGTAACGCAGTAAATCAAACAATCCTAATACTGTTGTTAATGCAATTATGATATGTCGTGATGTATGCCCTCACCGACGATCACCCTCATGCGGCAACATCTTACGACCGCGGCATGCCGCACTCCCTCAAGTGCTCCACATCTTCCAGGCACATGCAATGTCATGGTGATATGATTACCGAGTTGTTAGTAGTCCTTTTCATACAGCAATATTGGGAAACTAAGGTACCTCCCTTATATCAATCCCAACACAGATCCTGTCTAGGGTCGTCACTCCTAGTAATCTCATACGATGTATATTTTGTAGGTCGCTGCAAGGGCTGCCAGGGCTGTTGCACGCACTCGTTGCTCCGCTCCCCCATCACCTTATCAATACAGGCCTACTGTACTCTACTGCTACGGAAGGGTCGTCGCCTCCCGTAGACTCAGAATACGCTCGCGGTCACTACAAAGGGCTGCCAGGGCTGTTGCTCGCACTCGTTGCACCGCTCCCCCATCACCTTATCAGTGTAGGCCGACAGCAAGAATATAGTGTCCCATACCACCATAATCTGCTCACGAGTCTAGGTGCTCACCGGTCACTACGGGGAGGTTTGTGGCCCCAGCGTAGGCCGACAGCTCGACCACGGTGTCCCATACCACCATGCCCGGCTCATGAGTCTTTATGGATCAAGGTACCATGGTTAACAGGGTTTACAATGGTAAGTTCAGTACCCTAGGTTCAAGCAGTTATGACTCATACAAGGTGAACATACAACGGCCAGTCGGGTTACTTGACGAGCTCGACTGGCACGAGCGCATCGCAAGTCGAACGACATGAAGTGCGTAAAACACTTCGCGTGGCCTAACCACTGCCGTCAACTCCAACACGACTCGCATTTATCGACACGTCCTTCGTGGCCAAGATAAGCTAACCACGAATTCTTTCGGTTACCGACTGCCTGGACTAGGCATAGTCCCAAACAATCATAGAATCACATCAGTAGTTGTGTAAGGGTAATGGAAATGAAATGGAACCATGTGAGCATGTTAACACATGTCATTGCATACAACTTAAGCAAGTCTTCAAACACATGCCTTTCATACATATAATGAAATTATACATATCGCCAACATATAGGAAATCATCACCATCAGCGTATTAATTGAGAATTCAATCTCTAACTAAGTCATAAGAAAATCATCAAGCACATGTTATAACATACCACTTAAATGAATCATTAAGCACATGCATTTCATACATATAATGAAATCGTACATATGGCTAACATGTAGGAAATCATTCACATCAACATATTCATTGAGAAATCAATCTCAAACTAATCCATAACACCATTTAATTCAATACATACTAATACGAGCATTTATACAAACACTTACACTACGCACTTAAGTCTACATATAGTATGTCGACCCGAAGTGCGCATTTAGGCGAATCTCTTTGCCAAACTAATTATGCACGCATTCCTAACTTCCTAATGCGACAACAAACCATGTCAATCACATCAGCAAAATATGAATGTAAACTGTACTTCCTACAAATGACTAAAATGCCCTAAATCTCATATTCTTCGTTAGCTTACGAAACGGGAAACGGAGAGCATTTTGTACATGTCAAACGGCGATGCCGTCAAGAATCTACTATTAAACGACATTGAAATCGTTGGGAACCGTCAATCAAAGCGTCTAAAATCCTCACCTTATGTCTTGTAGACTCGGGAATTGAAACGGAGTGTATACGCTTCGTCTACGGCGAGTAAGGAGCCTAATACACAAGATCCATAAGCTACACCGCTATGGAAACAAGGGAAACTCAAATCAACAACTATTTAGGGTTTTTACTTACCTAGGATCGCGGTGGAATCGCCGGGAAAGCGGTAGAGTTGTGTTGCTTAAGCACGTGCAACACGTAGCACAAGTGGCAGGAAGAACTCTCCCACACTCTCACAATCTCCCACCTTTTTCTCTCTCCCAAGCTAGGGCTTCTCTCAAATTCGGATGGGAGAGAGGAGTGAGGGTTTCAACCCCTTTTATAGCCTACAACATGCCCAAAATAGGCTTGGGAACAATGTTTACTTGGTGCCTAACCAAATCGGGGCCGTTTCGGTCTAAAAGGGCATTTCTGGAGGTCCCCAGGCCAAATGCGGTCGGACTTAAGCTCATGCATACTGGATCTAGCACACATCCAGTTTCCAGACCGGTTGGGTTCCCAGATCGCACGTGGCGGCCCAGTTTCAGTTTAACGGTCACCGCACCAAGATCAGGCCTATAAGTCTCGTGATATATAATAGATATTTTTCCTGATCCAAGGGTGTAATTTGGCTGTATTCTGACGGTCAGAATGCTTAATACTGATGCGTCAAATTTGTGTGCCAGATTTGAATTTGAAATTCCAACTATGTCCCTATTCACACTCTCTTCGGTCCGGGCTCAATGAAATAGCCTGTGATCATCGGTTTGACTTGATTTTTGGAATGAGTGTCAAGTCCAGCTAGACGGTTCTAACGGTCTAAGATAGGAGGTATCGGACTTTCGACGTGCGGTCTAGATCCAATACAAAGATTCAAAGTGGTCCAGAGAACAAACCTGCTTAGAGTTTGGTCCGAGGTTTTAGAGCATTATAGCACCATTGGTTCCACTCGCTTTGGGCCTTGTAGAACGTATTTAAAGTAATCAGGGACTGTTTCCCAGCCACTCCAACGTTGCGCTAGCTAACTTATGCTTAGTTTCTAAAGAAATTTATCCTAAGTGGTTTCTTTGGCTATGGAATTGGGTTCTGAACGATTTTTCAGGTGTTTTAATTGATCCACTGTCTAAGGATGTCAAATCCCAGATTGGCCAAAATCCGGGGTGTTACAATCTACCCCCCTTAAAACACAATGTCGTCCCCGACATTGGCGAAGGGCAAGGAGTACTTTTTCTAAGGAAGGTTCAAATCCTATTTAATAACCTAATCGTACATATAACCTAAATCAAATGTTTCGATCCTGGGCCAGTGGGAAAGAGGTCAACCACTCTTCCGCTGCGCCACACTGATCGAACGGCAGTGTTGACTAATCCTAACTGGATTGGACTTAATACGTTCTACCCCCCTTAAAACTTGGTTCTACTTAAAGTCTAAGAATCGTTGCATCGATCCGTATATCGGAACGAGGCGCAACCTAGGGGCTATCCTTAACCTTTCTCTACATGGTTTTAAGTCCTTGCCATTTCCCAAAGACAATGTGATCCTGTTTAGTTGTAGATGGTTGGGCCATCACAGAAGAAAGGTTGTGTAGTGGGTCTAAGCCGGATACGTTGAACCTTCTGTCTAATCAGGACAGAAAATGTGTTGTATCAGTTCTTAATCCAAGTCGATGCCGATCCTCTGCTTGATCAGAGCATTGGATTTATTGGTAACCACTAGGAGTAAGAAATCGACTCAAACCGCGAATACATCGCTTACATGTAGTTCCTTTACTCTGCGTTCCCGAATGCAATAAGTCCTTGGGAAAGGCAATTCTAAGGGGCGTGCTAGTTCATTCTAAGTTCAATCTGAGGGAGTTATAAATGTTCCCTGAGAGTGTATGGTTCCTTCCTATGGGCAACAACAGGAGTCTATAAGTCATAAGGGGATCTATCCAAGGAAGGGAGTCTCATTCCAATCAAAACTAATCTATCATTCCTTAACATATACAGGCTTTACCCTACTCTAGGTAACTAGTAGGCTAGTCTGTAACTCAGTAGCTATAATCCAAAGCCTAAGATTATACGGTAAATGGCTTTCTATTCCAGTTCTACTACAGGGAATTCTTCTATTGCTTAGGGTCAAGATTTGTCTAACTGGAATTGGATTTCTTATGTCGTCAGATCCTTCAAATCTAGGAGTGCTAACACTAGATCCAAAAACGCCTAGGGCCTATGTAGCCGGTAGCGCTTAGTTGTCTTAAATGGAACCGCATTCCTAGTCCCATAGCGGGATAGGGAGTGGCATGCTTGGTTGGAGGGTGGGGTGGGATAAAAATCTAATTTGTAGGCTGAATCCCGAGAGTTATAATACTCCCAATCTAGGGACAATACCTCACCACAAAATGAATCGGCATGCATTTCATTCAACAAAATTCGGCTATGATAAGGCCAAACCACAACACAAACACAGTTTCTACCTGTAACTTCACTAAACCTAACAACAACAAAACACAGAAATCCTTAAAACAAAAATTAAAGAATCTACAGGGCAAAGGCATAGATGCCTAACTCTACCAAAGGACTTTACCACAGTCCCGACTTACCTTCTTTATCCCTGTCGAGTCTAATACTGTCTGTTGCTCACTAGAGGTCTCTCAGCCATATATTTTCAGTATCCCTTAAGCAAAGAAAATGGAGAAATAGGATTGAGAGGGAGGATGGTGAAAAGAGAGAAAAAGGCTAAAACAACTTAACAATAGCCATGAAAAATGGGGAAAATGCAAGGAAATGGCTAACCAAAATGGAAAAGGGAGATCTAGGCGTTGTAGAGGGATGTTTCAAGCTCCCCTAGGATGTATTTTCAGAAACAAAAGAGAATGAAAAAGGGGAATGGAGCGCCTCACGATTTCATCTCGATTTGGGCGTTGTAAGAGCTCCAAACGATGAAATCTTCAAGAGGGAGGGCTGCCAACTTCAAAGGAATGATGGAGGGTGGTCGTTTTTGGCAAAGAATGGATCTAGGGGTGGTTTGGAACCACAGTTTTGGGTTAGGGCAGCAAGAAAACGAAAATGGGGCTAGGGAAGAGGACTTTTGTGAAGGAAGTACATCTTTTAGAGAGTTTCAAGGTACGGACCGCATACCAGGGGACTACCCTAGCCCCCAAACTCCTCCAGCCCAAAGATCAAGCCCATCCGACAAGTTTGACCGGCGATGCATCGCCGAACCGGCGATGGCATCGCCGGTGAAGTTACAAAATGGCCTCTGAGACCATATGGAATGGATTCCTCTTGCCCTAGAGATTCCAAAAAGGTATGGTGCACACTCTAGTTCATTGTAGATTGCCCTAGGGAGGCCAATACATTTTTAACATCCATTCGAGGATTTTCGGGTCCAATCTTCAATCCCAAATACAAAACCCTATCATGCAGCATATGATTTGGGGTAGAAGGATCTAGTACATCCATCTAGACCATTATTTGCTAAAGAAAGTGAAGTTAGAATGGCCTTATGGCCATTTTTCATGAAATTTTACTATTCACTGTAAAATTTTGTGAAAGTAGGATTTTATATTATTTTCACATTAGGATTGATGCCTAACATGAAATGGATAAGAAATAATTGAAGATTGGGGTGGTGAGAGGAAGAATTTCGAAGATTTTCGGTGAAACGGGGTTTTTAAGCCCTGACGATTGAATACAGGGGTCGTGGTTGTCCCACCGCCCAAGGATTCACATTAACGGGTTTAGAATTGTTCAGAGAACAGCTCAACCCACTTACCTACAACCTAGGAGCTATTCGGGTTGCTCTACGCGACCCTAGATGCGATACGGACTCGATCTTGCGATCGATTCTAATAGACTTCGCCTATCGGCAAATCTGCGATCTTAGACGTGTTTCTAGACCCTTCTCGCACCCACCTAAGTCAAAGGAAGCGACAGTGTACGTCGCGTGACCATAACCCAGGCCCGGTTTAATCCAAATCACGCTCTGATACCATCTGTAACATCCCGAAAATCGGGGGGGTCGAGCAAAAACCCAACTCCCGAGTTTCAAAATGTTATTTATGCAACATAGATATGTATGATTGAATGTTGTCTGTGATAATGTATTAAACATGAGTGAAATTAAGCCAGAACAGCATATCATACTCCAGAGACAGTTAAATTAACCAGCGGAAGTCTGTAATAGTATGTATAACATATATAAACTGTTGTATGTCTCCAGAGTGTGAACATGTTACCAGGTTATATACATACATGTATACTTCAAACGTAAGCAAAAGAATATACATGAGTGCTCTAAAAATATAAAATGACAAGCGTCAAGGCATCTAATCAACCTCCCTGTAATCCCGTCGATCAGAACACGCATAAAGGAGGGATCCTCCTCATCATCATCAAGTCCGGCTCCGCCTCACAGGCCGCGCCATCATCTGCAATCACAAAAAGGTCTGGTGGGTGTCCGGAACACCGTCCCGTAACGTGGGAGTGAGTAGCTAACTCAGTGGAATAATAGAGCAAAGATTAACATGTTATCAAATCAATCATGCGATAATAGTAACGCAGTAAATCAAACAATCCTAATACTGTTGTTAATGTAATTATGATATGTCGTGATGTATGCCCTCACCGACGATCACCCTCATGCGGCAACATCTTACGACCGCGGCATGCCGCACTCCCTCAAGTGCTCCACATCTTCCAGGCACATGCAATGTCATGGTGATATGATTACCGAGTTGTTATTAGTCCTTTTCATACAGCAATATTGGGAAACTAAGGTACCTCCCTTATATCAATCCCAACACAGATCCTGTCTAGGGTCGTCACTCCTAGTAATCTCATACGATGTATATTTTGTAGGTCGCTGCAAGGGCTGCCAGGGCTGTTGCACGCACTCGTTGCTCCGCTCCCCCATCACCTTATCAATACAGGCCTACTGTACTCTACTGCTACGGAAGGGTCGTCGCCTCCCGTAGACTCAGAATACGCTCGCGGTCACTACAAAGGGCTGCCAGGGCTGTTGCTCGCACTCGTTGCACCGCTCCCCCATCACCTTATCAGTGTAGGCCGACAGCAAGAATATAGTGTCCCATACCACCATAATCTGCTCACGAGTCTAGGTGCTCACCGGTCACTACGGGGAGGTTTGTGGCCCCAGCGTAGGCCGACAGCTCGACCACGGTGTCCCATACCACCATGCCCGGCTCATGAGTCTTTATGGATCAAGGTACCATGGTTAACAGGGTTTACAATGGTAAGTTCAGTACCCTAGGTTCAAGCAGTTATGACTCATACAAGGTGAACATACAACGGCCAGTCGGGTTACTTGACGAGCTCGACTGGTACGAGCGCATCGCAAGTCGAACGACATGAAGTGCGTAAAACACTTCGCGTGGCCTAACCACTGCCGTCAACTCCAACACGACTCGCATTCATCGACACGTCCTTCGTGCCCAAGATAAGCTAACCACGAATTCTTTCGGTTACCGACTGCCTGGACTAGGCATAGTCCCAAACAATCATAGAATCACATCAGTAGTTGTGTAAGGGTAATGGAAATGAAATGGAACCATGTAAGCATGTTAACACATGTCATTACATACAACTTAAGCAAGTCTTCAAACACATGCCTTTCATACATATAATGAAATTATACATATCGCCAACATATAGGAAATCATCACCATCAGCGTATTAATTGAGAATTCAATCTCTAACTAAGTCATAAGAAAATCATCAAGCACATGTTATAACATACCACTTAAATGAATCATTAAGCACATGCATTTCATACATATAATGAAATCGTACATATGGCTAACATGTAGGAAATCATTCACATCAACATATTCATTGAGAAATCAATCTCAAACTAATCCATAACACCATTTAATTCAATACATACTAATACGAGCATTTATACAAACACTTACACTACGCACTTAAGTCTACATATAGTATGTCGACCCGAAGTGCGCATTTAGGCGAATCTCTTCGCCAAACTAATTATGCACGCATTCCTAACTTCCTAATGCGACAACAAACCATGTCAATCACATCAGCAAAATATGAATGTAAACTGTACTTCCTACAAATGACTAAAATGCCCTAAATCTCATATTCTTCGTTAGCTTACGAAACGGGAAACGGAGAGCATTTTGTACATGTCAAACGGCGATGCCGTCAAGAATCTACTATTAAACGACATTGAAATCGTTGGGAACCGTCAATCAAAGCGTCTAAAATCCTCACCTTATGTCTTGTAGACTCGGGAATTGAAACGGAGTGTATACGCTTCGTCTACGGCGAGTAAGGAGCCTAATACACAAGATCCATAAGCTACACCGCTATGGAAACAAGGGAAACTCAAATCAACAACTATTTAGGGTTTTTACTTACCTAGGATCGCGGTGGAATCGCCGGGAAAGCGGTAGAGTTGTGTTGCTTAAGCACGTGCAACACGTAGCACAAGTGGCAGGAAGAACTCTCCCACACTCTCACAATCTCCCACCTTTTTCTCTCTCCCAAGCTAGGGCTTCTCTCAAATTCGGATGGGAGAGAGGAGTGAGGGTTTCAACCCCTTTTATAGCCTACAACATGCCCAAAATAGGCTTGGGAACAATGTTTACTTGGTGCCTAACCAAATCGGGGCCGTTTCGGTCTAAAAGGGCATTTCTGGAGGTCCCCAGGCCAAATGCGGTCGGACTTAAGCTCATGCATACTGGATCTAGCACACATCCAGTTTCCAGACCGGTTGGGTTCCCAGATCGCACGTGGCGGCCCAGTTTCAGTTTAACGGTCACCGCACCAAGATCAGGCCTATAAGTCTCGTGATATATAATAGATATTTTTCCTGATCCAAGGGTGTAATTTGGCTGTATTCTGACGGTCAGAATGCTTAATACTGATGCGTCAAATTTGTGTGCCAGATTTGAATTTGAAATTCCAACTATGTCCCTATTCACACTCTCTTCGGTCCGGGCTCAATGAAATAGCCTGTGATCATCGGTTTGACTTGATTTTTGGAATGAGTGTCAAGTCCAGCTAGACGGTTCTAACGGTCTAAGATAGGAGGTATCGGACTTTCGACGTGCGGTCTAGATCCAATACAAAGATTCAAAGTGGTCCAGAGAACAAACCTGCTTAGAGTTTGGTCCGAGGTTTTAGAGCATTATAGCACCATTGGTTCCACTCGCTTTGGGCCTTGTAGAACGTATTTAAAGTAATCAGGGACTGTTTCCCAGCCACTCCAACGTTGCGCTAGCTAACTTATGCTTAGTTTCTAAAGAAATTTATCCTAAGTGGTTTCTTTGGCTATGGAATTGGGTTCTGAACGATTTTTCAGGTGTTTTAATTGATCCACTGTCTAAGGATGTCAAATCCCAGATTGGCCAAAATCCGGGGTGTTACATTAGGATACTAGGAATGCGTGCATAATTAGTTTGGTGAAGATATTCACCTAAATGCGCACTTTGAGTCGACATACTATATGTAGACTTAAGTGTGTAGTATAAGTGTTTGTATAAATGCTCGTATTAGTATGTATTGAATTAAATGGAATTATGAATTAGTTTGAGATTGAATTCTCAATTAATATGCTGATGTAAATGATTTCCTACATGTTAGCTATATGCATGATTTCATTATATGTATGAAATGCATGTGTTTGATGATTTACTTAAGTTGTATGTTATAACATGTGTTAACATGCTCACATTGTTGTATTTCATTTTCATTACTCTTACATGATTGCTGATGTGAATTCATAAATGCTTGGGACTATACTTAGTCCAGGCAGTCGGTAACTGAGAAAATTCGTGGTTGGCTTATCTTTGCCACGAACGACGCGCCGATGAACGCGAGCCATGTTTTGGAGTTGGCGGCAGTGGTTAGGCCACACGAGGTGTTTTATGCACTTCATGTCATTGGACTTGAGAGGCGCTCGTGCTAATCGAGCCCGTCAAGTAACCCGACTGGCCATTGTTTGTTCACCCTGTATGAGTCATAACTGCTTGAACCTGGGGTACTGAACTTACCATTGTAAACCCTGTCAACCATGGTACCTTGATCCACAAAGACTCATGAGCCGGGCATGGTGGTATGGGACACCGTGGTCGAGCTATCGGCCTACGCTGGGGCCACAAACCTCCCCGTAGTAACCAGTGAGCACCTATGACTCGTGAGCAGATTATGGTGGTATGGGACACTATATTCTTGCTGTCGGCCTACACTGATCAGGCGACGAGTCCTTTGTAGTGACCGCGAGCGTATTCTGAGTCTACGGGAGGCGACGACCCTTCTGTAGCAGTGAGAGTACAGTAGGCCTGTATTGATAAGGTGATGGGGGAGCGGTGCAACGAGTGCGAGCAACAGCCTTAGCAGCCCTTGCAGCGACCTACAAAATATACATCGTATGAGATTACTAGGAGTGACGACCCTAGACAGGATCTGTGTTAGGATTGATATAAGGGAAGTACCTTAGTTTTCCAATATTGTTGTATGAAAAGGACTAATAATAACTCGGTAATCATATCAATATCACATTGTATGTGCTTGGAAGATGTGGAGCACTGAGTGGTACGCAATCATGCCGCGGACGCAGATGGTGTCGTATGAGGGAGAATGTCGGTGAGGGCATCCTCATGTCTTGTCATATTGTATTAACAACTGTATTAGGATTGTTTTATTTACTGCTTTACTATTATCGCATGATTGATTTGAGAACATGCTAATCCTTGGTCTATTATTCCACTGAGTTAGCTACTCACTCCCACATTACAGGATGGTGTTTGCAATACCCACCAGACCCTGTCTTAGATGCAGGTGAGGCAGCGATTCAGGAGGCAGAGCCGAACTATGATGAGGACCAGGACGAGTTCTCATATATGCAGTACCACGACGGCTTTGCTTAGGTGGCCTGGATTGGCGAGACTACTCAGTGGGACTATTTTGACATTTGATTTCTGTTTATTTACATGTATATGAGACTTGGAGATGTATTCATACTTTAGAGACAGTCGAGAATTACTTTGTTTTCCATACAGTGATATATATATATATATATATATATATATATATATATATATATATATATATATATATATATATTCTTTAGTCTTCCGCTTGCTTTTATCACTGGATCTGGAGTATGAATTGCAGTTTTGGTATACTTTTACTCATGTGAATGCTGTAACTCAGACAACATTGAATCATAATCATTTTTGTTGCATAAGTGATGGTCTGGAACTCGGGAGTTGGGTTTATACACGACCCCCGATTTTCAGGGTGTTACAGGGGGGGAGATTTGAGAGAGGAAAAAGGGTTTTTAAAAAGAAAGGAAAGCTTAGAGAGGTGGGAAATGTAGAGGGGAAGCAAATGGAAGGGAAAAAACCCTTTTCGTTCGATTTAGTGGGCCACATAGCACCCCACCAGCATCTGCCCACCCTACCCCGGCCGGCCCAACAGGCCCGATCCGCCCAACCGACGAGGCCTTGCTGACCCAGCGATGACATCACCGGTCCCTGGAGGTTCTGGCGAGTGCTCGCCCTTTGGGCGATAGCATCCACCCTCCCCCCCCCCCCCCCAAGGGTGTTAGAATGGTGCGGGGCCCACTTTGGGTCCCCTCGATTTGATCGATGCGGGTCCCCAACTCCATTCGAGTCATTTTGGGTCCTATCTCACGTACATTATAAAAGTGTCATTGCTAGTGCCCTGGTTTGTCAATTAACGTGTATGTTGAGTCAATCAGAATGTAGAACCTCACAGGAAGATGTATTCAAGTGTCTGCCTCAACCGATATATGAAAACTCACCATAGGTAAATCTAAGCCTCACATCCCATGTCCCAAAACACCAGGTGATTAAAACCCTTAAAAACAAGTTAGAACATATGAGAGTTTTTGGGTAAGAGAACTTCTTTAAACATCAGAAAATCTCTAAGTTTTCTTGCTCTGTCGATTATATCAATATAATCGACCTACACTGTTGATGTCCTCGTAAGCTAAATCGATCATATCGAATGAAGACTTATTGTGTCCAGCAATCAAATACTTAAATGGATAGAATTATCAATGTATCGACACACTTATCAATATCATCGATATTTTATTCTCGAGCCCATCGAAGGTGGATCGATAATATCGACAGGCCATTCCGGCGCCCCTGTTTTTCAAAGAAAATATCACTATCCTTCGATATATCGATACTCTTCCCAATAAGATCTTAAATCAAATCTCGATAATATCGGAAGTCCATCGATGATATCGATAGTGGGAGCGCATGTCTTCCAACAAATATTTTAGGTCGCTTTGTATCTTTGATCGAGGGCCACTATAGGAAATCGATATTCATATGTCAATGATATTGAGGCCGAGTCAATTAAATCGATAATGGACACAAACTGTCCAGCGAGCTTACTGAAAAATGCATGGGGTTTATCGATGCATTGACACTGCCTCCGATATCATCAATATACAAATTCCGATGATATCGGTTGACCCTCGATCATATCCTAAAACCTAAAATATTTCATGACTAGTCTCTCTAATTTTTCAAATGTCCATAAATCGATCCAAGTAACGATAGAATTGGAGTTTGAAATCCGATGATATCGACACCTGATCAATCCCATCGACCAACTGGTAAGAGGTTTCAAAAGCGTATGACATGTGAGTTTGTGCCATCGAGCAGACCGTCGATACTATCGAGAGTATACAATCGATGATATCGACATTACTCGATGATATCGAACTCTGTCATAAATGTGACTGTTTTATATCCGTTGGAACCTTTTACCTATATAAAGAGAGTCTAGTTCATATTGCTAGTAAAGAAAGAAGAGAGTGGCTTTATGTGTTTTACCTTTAGATCATTTACCCAAAGCCCTTTCTCTCACGGGAGTTCATCCTCCAATCCACCCTCATCATTGACATTTAATAAAGTGGATTGGGGAATGAACTTCCACATTCAAGGATCCTTCGGCTACCATCTTAATGGAAAATCATTAAGCTGTGATGCGTTGAATGCTTAGATGATTGGAATTGCTCTATCTCCTTTATAGGAAAATATTTAGAGAGTAGGATTCAATCATAACCTTGACCCAACCTATAGCCTTATATTGGTACCTCATTTGTTGTGGATCATGGGAGCTGAAGACTCTTCGTCAACAAGGAGGAGATCTTCACCACTACACTGAATGGGACTCATCAACTTATCTATAAGTATCTAGAGTCCAGAGGACCCTTTGATCATTCCTTTGTAGGATTGGGTCTAAGGTGTTTCTCACCCTTGAAGTCCTCTACGAGGCCTCCAGCGAGAGTGTACATGGTGGATACATTTTGTGGACCCTTGCTCTATAGAGAGCATAAACATCTGGTTTTAGGTGAACCAGTAAACCTTCTGTTTGAGGTGAACCGGGTAAAACCTTGCATTTTGAGGTGAACCGAGTGAAACCTCTGTTAGGGTCTAAGGGAAGATCCTTGGCCAGTGTGCCTAAATATAGGTGCGATGTGTTGACCCTTGTGCGTGAGAGCATAAACAGTAAACCTCAGTGTAGGTTGTAAAGGTTTAAGGTGAACCTGATTTAAAACCTTAGGTTAGAGGTGAACCATGTGAAACCTCCTTAGTGAAATCTGGTACACTCAAGGGTTGAGTGCAGTTACTGGGAGTGGAGTAGACAAGTAGTCGAACCACTATAAAAATGACTCTGTTTGCGATTGTTATTCCTTTGTTTGTGTGATTTTCTTTATTATTTCAATATCTGAATATCTAAGATCACACCTCACACACATGCACAGTCATATCCAGCATGAACTAAGTTCTATATTACTATTTTTTTGAATAGTTTATGATTAGATCCTCTACTAGGCTTGGAAGCTAGTAGAGTTACACTTGAGTAATCCTGACAATTGTCTATCTGATAGGATTAGTGTAATAGGATTTTTAAAATACATTGTAAAACTTTAAAAAGTCCTATTGACTCCCCTCTAGGACATATTGGCATATTCATACTTCAACTCAAGTGGTCTTCATGGCTATTTAAATTGGTATCAGAGTGGATCTCTCTTTAAGGGCTTCACCGCCTAGCAAGTGATCTTGACTGAAGAAGGAATCATGATCAAAAGGTCCCAAAGGATGTGGCAAATCACAACAATTGCCTTGTAATCTATATTGCTCTGAAAGCTGAAAATAGTTCAAAATGGTATCTTAATATTGGATGTTCCAGACACATGACGGTGATTAAACTCATTTCTATGAGTACTCAAACTTTGATGGAGGAACGGTCACATTTCGAGATGGAAGTTCAGCCAAAGTTATTGGACAAGGGACAATAGCTGTACCAGGCCTTCCAAAAATTAAACATGTCCTCTGTGTAGAAGGTCTGAAACATAATCTCCTTAGTATCTCTCAAATTTGTGATAAGGAACATCTGGTCACCTTTTCAAAAGATGTGTGTAGAATTTTAGATCACACAGGAAAATCTCTCATAAACGGATTACACACTAGTGATAACTGTTATATCATAGAAAGTACAAATGAGGATGTGATGACTACAAAGTGTAATATGGTTGTAAAAATTGAATCCAAATTATGGCATCAAAGGTTGGGACATGTTCACTACCGAAATTTAGCTAAGCTCAGCTCAAAAAATTTGGTTAGAGGTCTTCCCAAGATTAGAAAAGAAGAAAAAGTTTTGTGTGGAGAATGTTTAAAAGGAAAACAGATAAAAACTGGACACAAAAAGACAACCACCATAGCAACAACAAAACTGTTAGATCTGTTGCATATGGATCTAGTTGGCCCAACCAAAGTGGAAAGCCATGGGAGGAAAAGGTACTTCCTTGTTATAGTAGATGACTACACCAGATTTACTTGGGTGGCATTTCTTCTGGAAAAATCGGATGCTTTTGAAGAATTTGCAATCCTGGCCAAACGACTTCAAAATGAAAGAGGATATGGCATTAATCGTATTAAAAGTGATCATGGTGGGGAATTTGAAAATGAAAAGTTTGAAAAATACTGCAATGAGAAAGGAATTCATCATGAATTCTCAGCCCCAAAAACCCCACAGTAAAATGGAGTGGTTAAAAGGAAAAATCAAGTGCTGAAGGAAATGGGGTCAATCATGCTAAATGGAAAAGATATGGCAAAAATTTTCTAGGCAAAAGCTATGAATACTGCCTGTTTCATCATAAATAGAGTATATCTTAGAGCAGGTCTGAACAAACTCCATACGAACTATGGTATGAAAAGGTACCTAGTGTGAAATATTTTTGAGTTTTTGAGAGTAAATGTTATATTTTGAGAGACAGAGATCACCCAGGAAAATTTGAGCCTAAAAGTGATGAAGGTATTTTTCTGGGGTATGCCATGAATAGTCATGCATATAGAGTATACAATCTAAGAACCCTCACTATTCAAGAGACGGTCAATGTGGTAATTGATGATCATATTCATGATGAGGAAAACCCTACAAATGAATTAGAAGATGATGTAGACTCATGCATTCTAGATAAATTGGAGAACAAAACCCGAGCATCAAATGACCCCGGACCGTCTTCTGAAACACCCATCGCGAAGGATCACCCACGGGAACAGATCATTGGAGATCCAAATAATGGTGTAAGAACTCGACGGCAGATAGAAAATATTTACAGTCATTTCTGCTTCACCTCCAAAATTGAACCTAAAAATGTTGTGGAAGCTCTTCAAAATGAACACTGGATAAATGTCATGCAAGAAGAACTTCAACAATTTCAGAGAAATGAGATATGGAAATTGGTTCCTAGACCAACTGATACAATTGTCATTAAAACCAAATGGGTCTTTAAGAATAAATCTGATGAGTCAGGAAATGTGATCAGAAATAAAGCAAGGTTACTTGCCCAAGGGTACTCACAGATAGAAGGGATTGATTTTGATGAGACATTTGCCCCCGTTTCTTATCTCGAATCTATTAGAATTCTCATGTCCGTTGCATGCGCATTAAAATTTAAATTGTTTCAAGTGGATGTTAAAAGTGTATTTCTTAATGGGGATCTTGCTGAAGAAGTTTATGTAGAACAACCAAAAGGATTCTCAAATCCTAAGTTCCCCCATTACGTTTATCGTCTAGATAAAGCTATGTATGGTCTTAAACAAGCACCCCATGCATGGTATGAATGACTAACAAAATTTTCATTAGACTATGCATTCTACAGAGGAAGTGTAGACAAGACACTGTTTACTCAAAGAATAAAGAATTCCTTGCTTATTGTGCAAATCTATGTGTATGATATAGTGTTTGGATCAACATGTGGAAAAGAGGTACACAAATTCACCAAACCTCATGAAATTAGAATTTGAAATGAGTATGGTTAGCGAATTGAACTTCCTTTTAGGACTACAAGTCAAGCAACTAACTGATGGAATTTTTATAAACCAGACCAAGTATCCAAGAGACTTGGTGAAAATATTTGGGCTTGAGTCTAGTCGTACCTATCACATGCCTATGAGTACCAACCTTAAACTCTCTAAAGATATTAATGGAAAAAGTGTGAACCAACATCTCTATCGAAGTATTATTGGAAGTCTACTGTATCTCTTAGCTAGTCATCCAGATATATCCTTTAGTGTGGGAGTATGTGCTCGATATCAGGTAGATCCTAAGAAATCCCACCTAACGGCTGTTAAAAGGATTATCAAATATGTAGCTGGGACTACCTCCTTTGGTCTAAGGTATCCGTATGAAACATCCACCACCATTGCTGGTTATTCTGATGCAGATTGGGCTGAAAATTTAGACGATCAAAAATCAACAAGTGAATGATGTTTTCATATTGGTAACTGTTTGGTCTCCTGACAGAGCAAGAAATAAAATTCAATCTTGTTATCCACCATAGAGGCTGAATATATAGCTGCAGGTAGTTGTTGTGCACAACTCCTATGGATGAAACAAATGTTATAGGACTACGGGATTACACAACCTACAATGTGACTTTTTTGCGACAATACAAGTGCTATAAACATCTCAAAAAATCCAGTTCAACACTCTCAGACCAAGCATATTGACATCCATCATCATTTCATCCGAGAACTTGTTGAAGAAAAGATCATTGTATTGGATTATGTAACTACTAAGAAATAGTTTGTCGATATCCTCACAAAACCTCTTGATATAAACCAATTCTATGACCTTCAAAAATCCATTGGCATATGCTCTCATTGATAAATATCTGAGGAACACTGACTCACATAAGTACATTTAAAGTCTAAAATATTCATGACCAAACTGCTAAGTGAACAAATGTCAAAATTTTCACAGCGACGATGTTATCTATACAGTCTTCGATTCATCATCGATGCCATCGAAATAGTATATCGATACAATCGACAGTTGTTAGGAAATACAATACTTTAACTATCAGTTCTTTCCCACGGTCAGACTGCATTCAATGATATTACTGATTTCCAACGACCGTCAGCACCACTCTTTCCTTCTCTTCTCTGGATACTTCCTTTCCAGCATCTTATCTCTTCAAACTATGATTAAGGGAAAAGGAAAGTCGTCTCCTCATTCTCTGAGATCCAAGAATGTAGCATCGGAATCTAGCTGGCATCAACCTATGGAAGGACATCCATCGTCATTATTGAACGTCTAGTGCTCAATAGTGCCATAGAACCATTTGGGGTCGACCTACTTCTAGAGGTAATAGGCTGGCAGAATATCCTCAATCTTGGAGGATCATATCAGCTAGGGGTGATTAACGAATTCTTCAATCAGTGTCATATCATTAGCAATGATCCCCCTAGCATTTGGCTTGATTTGGCACGCTACTTAAAACTGATTACTCCAATCACTTTGGCTCATCTTCTCGATCTGGAGGTCACCAGAATCCCAGTGACTGGGAGGAATCTAAACAACTTGGGTGTGTGGTGAAAAATAACTCGTGCATTATGCCAAGGCATGACCGTTCCATGACATTATGAGAATTTGCTTCACATCAACTATCTTGGACCCACTTTCAAGATTCTTCATAGCATTTTTGGGTCTAATGTCTACCCGTGCGATGTCAATGGTGATCATCTTTCTCCATTTGTGATCAATGTACTTTATGATATATATCAAGAAAATCAATTGTTATTACCAACTCTTCTGCTCAAGCAAATCATTCGTATAATCCAGGGTAATCAAAGAGACACACTGCTCTTTCTTGTGCTGATATGCAAACTAGCACATCATGCAGGGCTTCCTGCCACCTTTGATGTAGTGTTTCCGGAAGTATGGTTTGACAGTGATGCAGCACAGGTAGCACAATAGTTGTGTCCTCCCTTGTCTCTTCCCGGGCATAGTTCCCCCATGTCAAGGGCTGTCCAACATGCTCCACCATCAATTTGGCCTACACATGGAGGGTCAAATCTCATGCCAATGGTTAGCCCTGAGTCAATTGCCAACTGCCAATCTCATCACCTCGAACGCCACTTACTAAACGGGATGGCTGTAATAGACGATCGCCTGAACAATTGTGAAAGGTGTCTCACTGCAATTGAAGAGAAACTCGACGTCCTCCAGGAAACCACTCAACAAGTGGTGGTCCTGCTTACACCTCATCATCCTTGAGGACATTGAGCGTCGGACGATACGTACCGTTGCACATCTAGGGCTATGTTGTTTTTTTTTTTTTTTGAATGCTTATACCTCTACTACTATCTGTGGTAATATGTTTTTTGGATATTTTGAATATGGCTGCATATAATTCTATTCTTACTGCCATAGTGATATATGAAATCCCCTGGCATATATAGTCTCTGATATAGAATGCATGTGTTTTTTATGATTATCTTATCTTCTTGTGTCAATGCTTTATTTCATATGCATTCCTATCTTCTGAAGTTGATGTATAGTTTAAAATGATTTCATCTCTATACATCTATATCTGCAATTCTCCCATATGCTTCTTTACACTTCAGTCAATATCAACTGTTATATCTTTGTCAATGACTGACAAAAAGGGGGAGAAAAGTAAAAACACCCCATATGAAAAATTGGATATTTGTTCTTATATGTTGTAGGTGTTAGGGGGAGTAGCTGCACCAAGAATGGGAGAGTTTTACAGTAAGGGGGAGCAAATATTGGATATATAAATGGGATCATTAGAATTTGTAAAATTGTGTAAATTACATGTACACATAATTTAGGATGAGACTGTCTAGAGATTATCATAGGGTGTTTTAGGTGTTTTGGATACTTTGTCACGTAATTGACAAAGGGGGAGAATGAAAGTTCCCTTACTAGTGCCCTGGTTTGTCAATTAGCGTGCATGTTGAGTCAGTCGAACTGCAAAAACTCACAGGAAGATTGTAACATCCCAAAAATTGGGGGTCGAGCATAAACTCTACTCCCGAGTTCCAGAACATCAATTATGCAACATTTTCAATGATGGATGAATGTCGGCTGTAATAATGCATAAAACATGAAGTGGATTAAGCCAAAATAGCATATCATACTCCAGAGACAGTTAAATTAGCAAGCGGAAGAATGTGATAGATATATAAAATATATGAACTGTTGTAAGTCTCCAGAGTGCGAACATGTTACCAGGTTAAACATATACATGTATACTCAAAAAATGATAAAAAAGAATATATATATGGGTGCTCCATAAATATAAAATGATAAGTGTCATGGCGTCTAATCAACCTCCCTGTAATTCCGTCGATCAGAACACGGTCTACCTAGACCCGCCTGATAACCGCCTATAGGAGAAATCCTCCTCATCATCAAACAAGTTCGGCTCCATTTCACAAGCAGCGCCATCATCTGAAACTAAAACAGGGACTGGTTGGTGTGTACAGTACCGTCCCTAACGTGGGAGTGGCTAACTCAGTGGAATCATAGAGCAAAGGTTAACATGTTATCAAATCAATTAAGCGATAATAATAAAGCAAGCAAATCAAACATTCCTAAATACTGTAATTAATGCAAGGATGAAATGACATGATGCATGCCCTCGCCAACATACTCCCTCGTGCGACACCATCTTACATCCACGGCATGCTTTCTTCCCTCAGTGCTCCACATCTTCCAGGCACATGTAGTGTGATATGAATATGATTACCGAGTTGTTATTAGTCCTTTTCATATAGCAGGATTGGGAAACTAGGGTACCTCCCTTATATCATTCCCAAACAAGGATCCTATCTAGGGTCGTCACTCCTAGTAATCTCATACGATGATATATTTTTAGGTCGCTGCAAGGGCTATCAGGGCAGTTGCACGCACTCGTTGCTCAGCTCCCCCATCACCTTATCAATACAGGCCTAGTTTGTACTCTTGTTGCTACGGAAGGATCGTCGCCTCACGTAGACTCAGAGTACGCTCGAGGTCACCACAAAGGGCTGTCAGCGCTGTTGCACGCACTAGTTACTCCGCTCCCCCATCCCCTTATCAGTGTAGGCCGACAGCTCGAATATAGTGTCTCATACTACCATAATCGGCTCACGAGTCTAGGTTGCTCACTGGTCACTACGGGGAGGTTTGTGGCCCCAGCGTAGGCCGACAGCTCGACCACGGTGTCCCATACCACCATGTTCGGCTCATGAGTCTTAGTGGATCAAGGTACCACGGTTATCAGGATTTTCACTGGTAAGTATAGTACCCTAGGTTCAAGCAGTTATGACCAATACAAGGTGAACATTGTAAGTGCTATGATTTCATATCCCTTTGGTTGTCAAATTTTGTGGTGCCAAAACCTATATCTATGTCTTGTATATCTTGTGTTTTATGTTTGAAGACTATTCATTACATTGCATTTCAAGACAAGATCTTAAATGAAGAAAGTTTACAAGATATGGATGAAGAATTCAAGAATTGAAGTCTTCAAGTTTGCATGTTCAAGATTCAATCAAGTTCATGTATATTAGAAGAATTTGTCAAGTCAAGATCAAGCTCAAGAAGGTCTACTGCAAGTTTTGTATATTCTGAAGCTTCTCTTAAGGGTCATCTGAGTGTTTAGACTTTCAAGTCCAACTCATTTTTAAGGTTTGTTTGACCTTAGATTGACCTTAGGATGAGCTTTACAGTAGGTCATTCTGGATACATAACTCATATATTTTAATATGCTTGTTTGGGTTGTTCTAAGACCAGTCCTAGGGACTTCAAGACCAGTCCTAGCTTTACTACGACCAGTCTTAAGTTTTTCATGACCAGTCTTAGGTTGTTGAAGATTTTCGGATCTTTCTAGCTGTCCTACGACCAGTCCTGGACATCCTACGACTAGTCCTGAGAGTTCTACGACTCATCTTTCGACCAGTCATAGTTCTACGACTCAAACTCTAGCAAGCATTTTTGGAGTCCTACGACCAGTCGTAGGTGTCTCACGACCAGTCGTATGTGGCCCAGGACCGGTCGTGGAACAGAAAATCCAATCCTGCAGAAATCTTTGAAAATCTTTGAAGCTACGACCAGTCCTAGGATCCTAAGACCAGTCGTAGACGGGAATTTTCAGGCTATAAATAGTGCACGAACTTCAGAGTTTTAGCAATTCAATTCAATTCTATTCAAGCAATCTTTAGGCTATTCTCTGAGATAAGTTTGTGTTTGTTTTAAGCTACTTTGTGCTTATTTAATATTCCTTTTGCTAGCTTATTTTTATTTGATTTTGATCTACATTCCAATCTTATTAGAAAAGGGAAATTTCTGATATTCCTTCTTCTTGGATTCAAAATCAAATAGAACTAGCCCTTTTGATTTAAAATCAATTAGACTTAGAACCATTCTTAAAGTGAGTATTGGACTTTGAACGTTGAATCGAACTTCTACTCCGATTGGTTCTATCGGGCTTCTTTAAAAGGTGATTCAGGTATTTTACATTTTTTGTAATTTACTTTCTCTGGTTTTTGTTTGAGATTCGCCAGAAAAATCTCACTTTATTGGTTATCTGAGGAGAGCCAGAAAACTCAGATTGTCGGGTTTTTGGATTGTGTAAGCCCGAGATCAAAGACACAATTGTGAAGGTTTTAGGTGAACCTATGAAACCTATTTTGATAGTGCATGCTAATATCCCCTGTGTGAGGATATTAGGAGTGGAGTAGCAATCTGTGTGGCTGTTGGATAACAATTGGTGTACACACAGGCGAACCACTACATATCTTTGTGTTGTAGATGTGTTTTTCTCTTTCATTCTTTTATTCATTCTATTTTGTGGAAAGTGTTTGTGGATGAATGTTGTAATCACTTCAAGAAAGTGTGGATGAATGTTGTAATAACTTAGGATTTATTTTCTGCAAGTTATTTTGATTTTCTTGCTTTTTATTCCTCATTGGTTTGTGATACAAAGGAATTTCTAGAAATAAGGTTATCCTACCTTAAACCTTTGGTTTTTGGTGTAAGGTTGTCCTTAGAACTGATAAAGTATCAATCTCTTTATTTTAGGCTATTGAGATTATTTTATATTCAGCATTTTGCTTTATTTCTTTGTTTATTCTGATATTTTAAGTTTTATTTGGCATTGCCCTATTCACCCCCCCCCCCCCCCCCCCCCTCTAGGGCATATAGCTAGGCCCTTTCAAGTGGTATCAGAGACTAATAGCTCGTGCTTATTGTTTATTTATTTGGATATATTTCCTGAGCTAACGATCTAAGCTATATTAAGATGTTAAATTTTGATAGCCTATCGGTCACTAGGCCACCACCTTTTAATGGCACAAACTATGCTTACTGGAAAGCCAGGATGAGGATCTTCCTTAAATCCTTAGATGAAAGTGTGTGGCTGGCCACAGTGAATGAACGGAACCCTCCTATCACTGAAGTTTCCAATGACGATGATTCAAAAACTATGAAAGTAACGGCTTATTCTCTTTGGACCACACTTCAGAAAAGTGAAAGTAGTGCTAATGCAAAAGCACTAAATGCAATTACTTGTGCATTATCACCAGATGAATTCTAAAGAATCATCTCTTGTGAAAATGCAAAACAAGCATGGGATGTATTAAAAATGACACACGAGGGTACATCTATTATCTAGAAATCTAAAGTCCAACTCCTCACAACTAAATTTGAAGAAATTCATATGGAGGAGAATGAGATGTTTATGGACTTCTACACTAGATTGAATGACATTGTGAACTCCATGTGGGGTCTTGGTGATAGAATCCCAGAAAGTAAAGTGTGTGCAAAGATACTACGTTCACTTCCTGAACGATTCAATTCTAAAGTGACCACGATTCAGGAACTTTGTGATACGGATACCATAAGGGTTGAGGAACTAGTTGGTTCACTTCAAACCTATGAATTATCCTTTAAGGCTCCTAAAGGAAAATCAATTACTCTCAAATCATCTAAAAATGCTTCACAGAGAGTACTTCAGATTTAGAAAATACTGAAGATGATATGGCGCTTTTAGCAAAAAAGTTTTACAAAATTTTTAAAAACAGGAAAAAAGATGATTTTTAAAAGTCAAATGATTAGAGACGATCTAAACCTAGAGCTCAAAAATTATTGAAAGATAGTCAATGTTACAACTGTCAAGAGTTTGGGCACTTAGCTAACAAATGTCCTAAAACGGACAAATCAAAAAGGAAAAGCATGATGGCTACTTGGGATGAATCGTCTGATTCTGAATCCTCTTCTAAATCAGAAGATTCTGAAACCGAGTCGGGCGATGATGTTAAAGCCCTTACGACTCTAGCCAAGATCACCTATTCAGATCATGATGATATATCTTGTGAAGAAAATCTGAATAGTGATTGCGATAATGAAGATGATCTTCAAGATGCTTATAATGCCCTTTATAAAGATAGTTGTAAAATTGTCGTTAAGCTTAAATTACAAAAAGAAAAAAAATTTAAGCTTAAGGAAGATTATGAGTTTCTTGTTTTAGAAAAGTCTCATATTTTCGATTCTTTTGAAAAGACCAAATGTGATTTAGATTTCAAAACCTCCTAAATTGAATATTTGAAATCCGAAAAAGAAAAACTCAAAAATGAGGTAGCCTCTCTTCTGAGTTTGAAAGACACATGGAGATACGCCTAAGGTGATCCAAAATTGAAAAAATTATTGTCCAGATCAAGAAAATGTGACGATCGATCCAGGTTGGGCTA
The DNA here is from genome assembly GCA_037074715.1 of Magnolia kwangsiensis. Lineage (NCBI taxonomy): Eukaryota > Viridiplantae > Streptophyta > Magnoliopsida > Magnoliales > Magnoliaceae > Magnolia > Magnolia kwangsiensis. The sequence goes on from CM073571.1 coordinate 166,194,779, forward strand.
TGATAAGAATACATCTCCTAAATAAAAGAACATTGCTCCTAAATTTGTAAAAGGAGAGTCTTCGACCTCAAAAGAAAAGAATACCTATCAAGGATTTTCTAAAAATTCAAGGTCTTTTAAAAAATATAAAAGTAGCCATGTCAACTTTAATTTTCAAAACCGAAATCCTTTAGCTGAAAAAATAATTAATCTACTCAAGGAGCTATTAAAGTCTAACTCTATAGGTCACTCCTATAACAACAAACAGAAAAAGACCATCTATGCTCCTAAACCCAAAACAGTTCTGAAATGGGTTCCTAAAGTTGCCAGCTTGGTTGCCCACACTGCTTTCAAAGCTACAAGCCATTCAAAGTGGTACCTAGATAGTGGTTGCTCCAGGCATATGATAGGTGACAAAGCTTTATTCACCGATCTTAAAGATATGACTGACGGGTCAGTCACATTTGGTGATGGAAGAAATTGCAAGATTATTGGCCAAGGTACGGTTCAGCGTTATAACCTTTCCTTATTTAAGAATGTTTTATATGTTGAGGGCTTAAAACACAACCTATTAAGCATTTCTCAGATATGCGATAATAACCATAATGTGAAGTTTTCGAATCAAGGTTGTGAGATACTTGATAAAAGGGGTTCTATTATATTAACTGGTCACAGAACTTCTGAAAACTGCTACATCGTTAGTGATGTTAGCTCATCTACTCAATCGTGTTACATGTTCCATACCGATGAGACTGAATTATGGCATAAACGCCTTGGACATGTACACTATCGGAACTTATTTAGATTGAGCAAAAGAGAACTAATTAGAGGTCTACCCAAATTGTAAAAAGTAGACAAAATATGTGGTGAATGCCAGTTGGGAAAACAGATTAGGAGCTCTCACAAGAAATTGAACTCCAATACCACATCTAGACCACTCGAGCTTCTCCACATGGATCTTATTGGACCAACCAGATCGGAGAGTTGAGGAGGCAAAAAATGCATCTTGGTTATCGTAGATGACTATACCAGATTCACTTGGGTATCATTCTTAAAAGATAAAACTGAAACCCTGGATGAAGTGAAAAAGGTCATCAAACGAATCCAAAATGAGAAAAGTTCTCATGTTAGAAAGATCTGTAGTGATCATGGATCCGAATTCGAAAACAGTAGTTTTGAGAAATTCTGTAGTGATCAGGGAATATCACATGAATTCTCTGCGCCCAAAACACCATAACAAAATGGTATTGTTGAAAGGAAAAATAGAGTGCTTCAGGATATGGCTAATGTTATGTTGAATAGCATGAAGCTCTGTAGAAATCTTTGGGCTGAAGTAGTTAATACCGCATGTTATATTATTAATCGAATTTATACTAGTAAATCTGATAATAAGACTGCTTATGAATTATGGTTTGAAAAGAAACCTACTGTCAAATACTTTCGGGGTTTTGGCAGCAAGTGTTATATTTTACGGGATCGTGAAAATTTGGGTAAGTTTGATATGAAAAGTGACGAAGGTATTTTTCTTGGTTATTCTCTGAACAGTCGAGCTTATAGGGTTCTAAATAAGAGAACTGGTGTGATTCAAGAGTCCATCAATGTGGTCATTGATGATCATTTGAATACAGCAGCCCCAAGTTCAGATGATGATGAAGCTCTTATTATTGACAATCAAGATATCTCATCAAGTCAAAAAGAATCTAAACCAAGGACTGTTAAAGATCATCCAACCATTCAAATACTTGGAAACCCTCTCACTGGAGTTCGTACTCGCAAACAACTTGAGAACATATGTAATTATGTTTATTTTACATCCCAAATAGAACCGGTCAACGTAAAAGAAGCACTTTCTGACGAAAATTGGATAGTTGCTATGCAGGATGAATTTAATCAATTTGTTCATAATGATGTCTGGTATCTTGTTCCTAGACTTAAAGATAAACACATTATTGGAACAAAATGGATCTTTAAAAATAAGTCTGATGAGCTTGGAAATATTATACGAAACAAGGCTAGACTGGTTGTACAAGGGTACACTCAGATTGAAGGCATCGATTACGATGAAACCTTTGCTCCAGTCACTCCCCTTGAATCAATCAGACTTTTTATTTCCAGCGCATGCTTTAGAAAATTTAAGATTTATCAGATGGATGTAAAGAGTGCTTTCTTAAATGGCGATTTACATGAAGAAGTTTATGTTGCACAACCTTCAGGGTTTGAAGACCCTAAATTATCTGACCATGTATTTCATCTCAAAAAGGCTCTCTATGGTCTAAAACAAGCACCCAGGGCATGGTATGAGAAATTGACTAAATTCTTGCTTAGTCATAGCTTTCAAGTAGGAAGTGTCGATAAGGCACTTTTTGTTAAGAAGTATAACAATGATATTTTGATGGTTCAAATATATGTTGATGATATTATTTATGGATCTACTTATTCTAACATGTCTATTGAGTTTGCAGAGTTAATGAAATCAAGGTTCAAAATGAGCATGGTTGGCAAACTTAATTATTTCCTAGGGTTGCAAGTAAAACAACAACCTGATGGAATTTTCATTTCCCAGACCAAATATGCTTCAAACTTGGTTAAAAGGTTTGGATTTGAGAATGGTAAGAACTTTGATACTCCTATGAGTACAACGTTAAGACTCTCAAAAGATTCTACAGGCAAAGATATAGATCCTAAACTATATCATAGTATGATTGGTAGTTTGTTGTATCTAATTACTAGTAGACCTGATATCGCATTTAGTGTTGGAATTTGTGCGAGATATCAGTCTAATCCTAAGGAATCACATCTTACTGCTGTTAAATGGATTATTAAATATGTCGCAAGTACTATAAATTTGGGTCTATGGTACCCTTTTGATACTAGTGTTCAATTAGCCGGGTACTCAGATGTTGATTGGGCTGGTAATATCGATGATAGAAAATCAACCAGTGGTGGTTGTTTTTACATTGGAAATTGCTTAGTTTCTTAGTTCATTAAGAAGCAAAGCTCAATATCGCTCTCCACTGCTGAGGCTGAGTATATTGCAGCTGGATATGCATGTACTCAACTAGTTTAGATAAAACGCATGCTTAGTGATTATGGAATTAATCAAGATTCAATGATCATACATTGTGATAATTCCAATGCTATAAACATTTCCAAAAACCCAATCCAGTATTCACGTACTAAGCACATTGACATTAGGTATCATTACATATGTGAGTTGGTTGAAGAAAAGGTTATTTCTTTGGAATATATATCAACCAAAAATCAACTTGCTGATATATTTACTAAACCGCTCGACAAAAGAAGGTTTAAGAAATTGAAATTTGATCTTGGAATGTGCATTTTACATTGAATATTCTTGCTTGCATGTATCATAGTGTACTATATTTAGCATTATTTGTATTTAAATTTTAATTTTTTCATTAAAAATACATTTTTGGTCGATAGTTGACCGGTCGTGGTTGTACACGACCAGTCGTGGTTCGACCGATCGTGAACCACACTCGACCGGTCGTGGATCTCATGAATGTGATATATTTGGGGACAATCCACTTCTTCCTCATTTCCACACCGACCTACGACGAGTCGTGGCTCGACCAGTCATAAGATTTCCTATTTTTCTTCAAGGTGAGTCCTATTTCATCATTTTTCTTGAAGATTCTTGCTCTTTATGCTTTGATTTGTTTATAGTATAGCTAGATTTCATCTCTTGCTGGGTTTTTCAAGGGTTTCCTCTTAATTTGCTGATCTAGAGAAAACTCATCTTTCTTTTGTGCATCTTGCTTGCTCTTTGTATATCTTTTTGAATATGGATGCTAGAGGAAAAAAGAAAATATCTCGTGGTCCATCTTCATTTAGATCTACACCGATTACAAAACGGCACCTTCGATCACCCGAAGATGATGCTCAAGATGTACGGGATTTGCGTGTCCGTAATATAATCGTTGAGCATACTGCTGATCTCAATCACATTGCTCCATATGGTATTGTCCCCCTCCTTGAATCTGTTAGCTGGACTAACATTTTACTTTAGGGTGGGCCTTCATACCAGTCCATTGCCCAATCAATGGTTGCATGCATCTTTGAATTTTCTCTTGATAATTTAACTTTTTTAATTGATACTAAAGAAGGGAAATTTGAAGTAGACCATCATTTGATATCAGGTATTATGGATATATCTGTTAATGATGAAGGTATACCGATTCATACTTTATATGACAAACCATCTGAATCGAAAAAATGCATGTTAACAAGAGATTTATGCAAAATTGATGCACAATGAACACACAAAGGGAATGCGCTCCCTTCAAAGTATTTGTTACCTAGATACAGAGTATTACATCGGTTCTTCATTTCCAATGTGTATCCTCGGTCTGGCAATAAAACCGAATTGACTTCTTTCATGGTTCGTGTGTTGCATTCTAATGCTTCTGGTACCATTGTAACACCATGAAAATCGGAGGTCGTGTATAAACCTGACTCTCGAGTTCCAGACCATCACTTATGCAACAAATATGATTATGATTCAATGTTGACTGAGTTAGAGCATTCACATGAGTAAGATTATACCCAAACTGCAATTCATACTCCAGATCCAGTGATAAAACGCAAGTGGAAGACTGAAAGATATATATATCACCGTATAAAAATAAAATAATCTCAAACTGTCTCCAAAGTATGAATACATCTCTGAGTCTCATATACATGTAATAAAATAAAAATCAAAATGTCATAAGGTCCAACTATGAAGTCCCTCCAATCCAGGCCACCTATGCAAAGCCGTCAGCGAACTGCATATACGAGAACTCGTCCTGGTCCTCGTCGTAGTCTGGCTCTGCATCCTGAATCGCCGCATCACCTGCATCTAAGACAAGGTCTGGTGGGTGTTACAAACACCATCCCATAACGTGGGAGTGAGTGATCAACTCAGTGGGATAATAGAGCAAAGATTAGCATGTTCTCAAATCAATCACACGATAATAGTAAAGCAATAAATGAAACATTCTTAGATACTGTTATTAATGTATGCATGAAATGACATGATGGATGCCCTCACCGACATACTCCCTCATACGGCACCATCTCACGCCCGCGGCATGCTTTCTTCCCACAGTGCTCTATATCTTCCAGGCACATGCAATGCGATATGAATAATGATTACCGGGTTATTATTAGTCCTTTTCATACAGCAGGATTGGAAATCTAAGGTACTTCGCTTATATCAATCCCAACACAGATCCTGTTTAGGGTCGTCACTCCTAGAAATCACATACGATGTTATAGTGTGTAGGTCACTGCAAGGGCTGTCAGGGCTGTTGCTCGTACTCGTTACACCGCTCCCCCATCACCTTATCAATACAGGCCTAATGTACTCTCGTCGCTACGGAAGGGTCGTCGCCTCTCGTAGACTCAGAATACACTCACGGTCACTACAAAGGGCTCGTCACCTGATCAGTGTAGGCCGACAGTAAGAATATAGTGTCCCATACCACCATAATCTGCTCACGAGTCAAATGTGCTCACTGGTCACTACGGGGAGGTTTGAGGCCCCAGCGTAGGCCGACAGCTCGACCACGGTGCCCCATACCACCATGCCCGGCTCATGAGTCTTAGTGGATCAAGGTACCACAGTTATCAGGGCTAACACTGGTAAGTTCAGTAGCCTACATTCAAGCAGTTATGACTTATATAAGGTGAACATACAATGGTCAGTCGGGCTACTTGATGAGTCTGACTAGCACGAGCGCATGTTGAATCGACCGACATGAAGTGCACAAGCACTTCGTGTGGCCTAACCACTGTTGACGACTCTAGTACGACTCGGGTTCGTCATACACATCCTTTGTGGCGAATAGAATCCAACCACGAATTCAAAATCAAATAGAACTAGTCCTTTTGATTTAAAATCAATTAGACTTAGAACCATTCTTAAAGTGAGTATTGGACTTTGAAAGTTGAATCGAACTTCTACTCCGATTGGTTCTACTGGGCTTCTTCAAAAGGTGATTCAGGTATTTTACATTTTTTGTAATTTACTTTCTCTGATTTTTGTTTGAGATTCGCCAGAAAAATCTCATTGTATTGGTTATATGAGGAGAGCCAGAAAACTCAGATTGTGGGGTTTTTGGATTGTGTAAGCCCGAGATCAAAGACACAATTGTGAAGGTTTTAGGTGAACCTGTGAAACCTATTTTGATAGTGCATGCTAATATCCCCTATGTGAGGATATTAGGAGTGGAGTAGCAATTTGTGTGGCTATTGGATAACAGTTGGTGTACACACAGGCGAACCACTATATATCGTTGTGTTGTAGATGTGTTTTTCTCTTTCATTCTTTTATTCATTCTGTTTTGTGGAGAGTGTTTGTGGATGAATATTGTAATCACTTCAAGCAAGTATAGATGAATGTTGTAATAACTTAGGATTTATTTTCTGCAAGTTATTTTGATTTCCTTACTTTTTATTCCTCATTGGTTTGTAATACAAAGGACGTTCTAGAAATAAGGTTGTCCTACCTTAAACCTTTGGTTTTTGGTGTAAGGTTATCCTTAGAACAGATAAAGTATCAATCTCTTTATTTTAGGCTATTGAGATTATTTTATATTCAGCATTTTGCTTTATTTCTTTGTTTATTCCTCTATTTTAAGTTTTATTTGGCATTGCCCTATTCACCCCCCCCCCCCCCCCCTCTAGGGCATATAGCTAGGCCCTTTCAAACATACGATGGTCAGTCGGGTTACTTGACGAGTTCAACTAGTACGAGCGCCCATTGAGTTGTACGACATGAAGTACATAAGCACTTCGTGTGGCCTAACCACTGCCAACAAGCAACGCACGACTCGGGTTCGTCAACACGTCCTTCGTGGCGAATAGAATCCAACCACAAATTCAAATCTGTTACCGACTGCCTGGACTAGAGTATAGCGCCAAGCACATGTAATCTGAATCAGTAATCATATGAGATAGACAGATTTGAAATAATAACTAATTCAAGCAACATATTATAAGATACAACATAAACAATTTAACCATACACAAGCATTTCATATATATAAAGTAATCAATTCAAATATAACAAACGTGGAGGAAATCATATACATCATCAAAATAGTTGAGAATCCTATCTCAACGCTAATCTACAACCTCATTTACTCAGTACTTATATAAACATTTATACAAACACAGTCTACACACATTAGCCTACATAGCATATGTTAGCCAAAATGTGTATCAGGGCAAATCTCTTCACCAAATAGATCATACACGCATAACTAACATAAGTACACGATAAATACTCATGGCAATCATATCAGCAAAATACGTACGTATACAGTATTTCCTACAAATACCTAAAATACCCTAAATCTCATATTCTTCGTACATATTCGAAATGAAAAATATACAACATGTTCTACATGTCAAACAACATCCTTGTCAACAATCTACCATTAAACGGCATTGAAAGCTTTGAAAAATGACAGCCTAAGCGTCTAAAATCTGCACCTTAAACTAGAAATTACGAAACACAGTTGATTCAGACGATAAGTCTTCGTCAACGGCTCAACGGCAACCTATACTACGAAATAGGTTAGCTACATCATCACTTATGCTATTTGGAACTCTAGAATAGGTTAGGGTTATGATTTCTTACCTAAGAGCGGAGCTGGAAGCACTGGAATGGTGGTGCAGAAGCGGTGTTGAAGCACAAGGAGTAGCAGGGAAGAATCCATGGAAGAAAAACCCCATCTCCTGATCCAATGGTAAAATTTGATTGAATTCTGATGCTCAGAACGCTTAGAAAAAGGTGCGCAAGCGACACGTGCCTGATTTCATAAATTATATTTAATTTCTAACATTTCTCACACTCTTCACTCTGGGCTCAAGGAAATCGTTGTGGGACATCATTTGGTCTTGATTTTCGAGGTGATTGTCAAGTCCAACTAGGCGATCAGGATTATCTAAGTTCGGGATAATCGGACTTCCGATGTGCGGTCCAGATCCGATATAAAGTTTTTGAATGCTCCCGTTAGCAATCGGGTTTAGAGTTTGATCCTAGGTTTTAGGGTATTGTAGCGTCACCTATTTTATACGTTTTGGCTCTATCAGATCGTATTGAAAGTGATTGGTGAGAATTTCATAGGTCATCTAGTGCAGCGCTAGTTAATTCTCGTTAGATTTCTAAAGAAAGAAGCCTTTATTGATTTTTTTTTTTGAGATGAGATTTGAAGGGTGGAGTGAGGGTGCTTGGAAATGGAAGAAGGAAGAGTTTGGGGGGGTGGGTTTTGCCAAAAATCAGATGTTTGGGAGAGAAGGGAGAGATTGGAGGGTCACTTTGTGAAGGAAGTAGGTGATTGGGATGTTTCTAAGGGACGGCCCATGTACCAGGGGGTTACCCTAACCCTCAAAGACCATCAGCTCGAAGGCCCGACCGAATCCAGCCCGTTTACAAGCGAGGCCTCGCCGATCCGGCGAGGCCTCACCGACCACTGGGCCATCTGGCGAGATCTCGCCATCTGGGCGAGGTTCTCTTGTCCCCTGGGTCCCAAAAAGGTGTGGGGCCCACCCTTGGTCCTCCTAGATTAGCGTGGGTAGGCCCCCGACTCCATTTGAGGCGTTTTCAGGGCCAATTTAAAAATTAGAATGATTTTATGTGACGTGTAGCATATGATTTTGGGGTAGGAGATGCTAATCTATCCAACTAATCCATTTATTTTGTTAGATTTCAAAAGGTTAAGGGTCAAAACTCATTTTATCCATTTATTTACTATTTATGGTAAGTTTTAGTTTCGGTATTGTTCTTCCTCATTTACACTGTAGGATTTATGTCTAATACGAAAGTACTTGGAGAAATTTGAAGAATGAGGTGGTGAAAGGTGAGATTTTTAAAGGAAATGGGTTGAAAAGCGATGTTTAGACTTTGGGATTGACCCATTGCCTAAGGAAGTCTAATTTCAGGTTGGCAAAAATTTGGGGTGTTATAAAGATCTATTCAAGTGTCTACCTCAACCGGATGTGTGGAAGCTCGCCATAGGTAAATCTAAGCCTCACATCGTATGTCTCAAAACACCAAGTGATTAAAACCCTTAAAAATAAGTTAGAACATATGAGGGTTTTTGGGTAAGAGAACTTCTTTAAACATCAGAAAATCTTTAAGTTTTCTTGCCCTGTCCATTGTATCGATACACATATCGATATAATTGACCAGCGCTGCCGATGTCCTCGGAAGCTGAATTGATCATATCGAATGAGCACTTATTGTGTCCAGCAATTACATATATGGATAGAATTATCGATGTATCGACACACTTATCGATATCATCGATATTTAATTTTTGAGCCCATCGAAGGTGGATCGATAATATCGACAGGCAGTTCCAGAGCCCCTGTTTTTCAAAGAAAATCTCAAAATCCTTTGATATATTGATGCTCTTCCCGATAAGATCTTAAATTAAATCTCAATAATATCGAAAGTCCATCAATGATATCGATAGTGAGCACGCATGTCTTCCAACAAATATTTCAAGTCGCTTCGTATCTTTGATCAAGGGCCACTCAAGGAAATTGATATTCATATGTCGATGATATCGAGGCCGAGTCGATTGAATCGATCTGTCCAACAAGCTTACTGAAAAATCCATGAGGTCTATCGATGCATCGACACTGCCTCCGATATCATCGATATACAAATTTCGATGACATCGGTTGACCCTCGATCATATCATAAAACCTGAAATATTTCTTAACTACTCTCTCTCATTTTTCAAATGTCGATAGATCAATCCAAGTATCGATAGAATCAGAGTTTGAAATCTGATGAAATCGACACCTGATCGATCCTATCGACCAGCTGGCAAGAGGTCTCAAAAGCGCATGACATGTGAGTTTGTGCCATTGAGCAGACCGTCGATACTATCGAGAGTATACGCTCAATGATATCGACACTGCTCGATGATATCGAAATCTATCATAAATGGGACTATTTTATATCCATTGGAACCTTTGCCTATATAAAGAGAGACTTGTTCATATTGCTGGTAGAGAAAGAAGAGAATGTTTTTGTGTGTTTTACCTTTAAATCATATACCCAAAGCCCTTTCTCTCACGGGAGTTCATCCTCCAATCCACCCTCATCATTGACATTTAATAGAGTAGATTGGGGAATGAACTTCCACATTCAAGGATCCTTCGGCTACCATATTAATGGTAAATCATTAAGTTAGGATTCCTTGAATGCTTAAATGATTAGAATTGCTCTATCTCCTTTATAGAAAAACATTTAGAGAGTAGGATTCCATCATAAACTTGACCCAACATGTAGCCTTATATTGGTACATCATTTATTACGGATCAAGGGAGCTGAAGACTCTTCATCAACAAGGAGGAGATCTTCGCCACTGCGTTGAATGGGACTCATCAACTTATCTGTAAGTATCTACAGTCTAAAGGACCCTTTGATCATTCCTTTATAGGATTGGGTCAAAGGTATTTCTCACCCTTGAAGTTCTCTAGGAGGCCTCTGGCGGGAGTGTACGTGGTGGGTGCATTGTTTGTACCCTTGTTCTGTGGAGAGTATAAACATCTTATTTGAGGTGAACCAGTTAACCCTTCGGTTTGTGGTGAACTGGGTGAAACCTTGGGTTTTGAGGTGAACCGAGTGAAATCTCTGTTAGGGTCTTAGGGAAGATCCTTGGCCAGTGTGCCTAAATATGGGTGGGATGTGTTGACCCTTGCTTGTAAGAGCATAAACAGTCAGCCTCAGTGTAGGTTGTAAAGGTTAAAGGTGAACCTGATTTAAAACCTTAGGTTAGAGGTGAACCATGTGAAACCTCCTTAGTGAAATCCAGTACACTCAAGGGTTAAGTGCGGTTACCGGGAGTGGAGTAGACAAGTAGTCGAACCACTATAAAAGTAACTGTGTTTGCGATTGTTATTCCTTTGTTTATGTGATTTGCTTTATTATTTCAATATCTGAATATATGAGATCACACCTCACACACATACACAGTCATATCCAGCATGAACTAAGTTCTATATTGCTATCTTTTGAATAGTTTGTGATTGGACCCTCTACTAGGCTTGGAAGCCAGTAGAGTTACACTTGAGTAATCCTAATAATTGTTTATCTAATAGGATTAGTGTAATAGGATTTTTAAAATACATTATAAAACTTTAAAAAGTCTTATTCACCCCTTTTAGGACATATTGGCATATTCTTACTTCAACTCAAGCGATCTTCACCGCTATTTCACATTTGAGTTTCCTGAGTCATTTACAGTTGGAATGGGTCAAATCTTTGTCCAAACCCGTCGATTGACAGTCTAGAAAGGCATTGGGATCGTTTCATGCGATCAAGAAATCCTATGGGGTCAATTTCTATGATCGATTTCGGTAGATTTCACCGTTTAGAAAAAATTGAAAATTCTAAGTCTGTTTCTACATTTTCTCATGCCCTCCTACGTCATAGTACATCAGCGTACGTCGTGTGACCATAACCCAGGCCCAGTTTAATCCAAATCATGCTCTGATACCAACTTGAAACGGCCTGAAAATCGGGAGTCGACCAGGAGCCCAAATCCTGAGTTCCAAAATAACACTTATGCAACATATATGATGATGATTGAATGTTGTCTGTGTTAGTGCATTAAACATAAGTGGGATCATACCAAATCAGTATATCATACTCCGGAGGTAGTTAAATAACGCAAGTGAAAGATTGAGAGATGTATATAAGCATATATGGTACATATAGACCCTTGTCGGTCTCTAGAGTATGAATACATTACCTTGTCAAATATTACATGCATTAGTTCAAAATAAAAAATATCAGAGATAGTCCAACTACAAACGATAAGCCCAGTAGCCCCCGTCGATTAGGACGGTCTATATAAACTCGCCTGAATACTGCATATATGAGAACGCCTCCTCATCATTCACGAAGTCTGGTTCCGCCTCATAAGTCGTGTCATCCTCTGAAACTAGAACAGAGTCTAGTGGGTGTTTAAAACACTGTCCCAGAACGTGTGAGTGAGTGATCAATTCAGTGGAGCTATAAGGTAAAGGTTAACATGTTATTAATTCAATCAAGCAGTAATGATAAAGAAGTACAACAATCATATCCTAAATACTTTTGTTAATGCAAGAATGATATGTGATAATGATGCATGCCCTCACCTACACTCCATAAGCGTCTTCATCTCACGGTTCGCATAGCAACCTCCTAAAAGTGCTCTTCCTCGCCAAAGCACATGCAGTGCGGTGCATGCACATGATTAGCCAAGTTCTTACTTAGATTTATTCATACAACAGGATTGGGAAGCTAGGGTACCTCCCTTATATTAATTCTCAAACAAGGATCCATTTTAAGGTCGTCAGTCCTAGTAAATCTCATATGAAATTGTGGTTCTCAGTCACTACAAAGGGCTCGTCACCTGATCAGTGTAGGCTGAGAGCTCGTATACAGTGTCTCATACCACCATATTTAGCTCACAAGTCTGGGTCGCTCATTGGTCACTACGAGTGAGCTCGTCACCCAGGCGTAGGTTGACAGCTCGACCACGGTGTCCCATACCACCATGTCCAGCTCATGAGTCTTAGCGGATCGAGGTACCAAGGTTAAATAGGTTTTCACTGGTGAGTTTGATACCTTAGATTCAAGCAGTACGTCCATGCATGGTGAACATACATCGGGCCAATTGGGTTACTTGAGAAGCTCGACTAGTATGAGTATACGTCGAGCCGATCGAAATGGAGTGTGTAAGCAACTCTGTGTGGCCTAACCACTACCGACAGCAGCGTACGACTTAGATTCATTGGACGTGTCCGTTATAGTCAAGCAATTCAACCACCGTTCCCAGACATTTACCGATTGCCTTAGACTACATTGTTGCCCCAATCACATCCCAACAATAGCATTCGCATATAGGTGATCCAAAACATTAAGTGACAACTGAAATCAGATATAAGTCTTACTTAAGCAATTTAACAAACACATAATATACATATTATCATACATAGGCATTTCATCTATACCACACATAGTAGTAAGATAGGTTATGTAAAGGATACTACAACCATAGTTAAGGGAATTGAGAATCCTATCTCAACATCCTCACTACACACATTTAAAAAAGCATTTTCACATTCAGGCATTTTATCAAACACTTAGGCTACACATATCATATACATGTAATAAAGTAGTTATAACAGGTATTATACCAAATCCCTTTCACAGAGGGTTCACCTTATGTACAAAAAATTATATATCCTCAGTCAATAAACATGGCAAGCATAAATTATAATTCCATACTCCTTCACACATATCAACAAACACATGGAATGCATTATAACTCAACATAGTTTATTTCTATATGTAATATAAGGAAAACTTTGTATTTAAACACATGTGACAGCAATCAAGTCAGTCATAAACCATTACTGACATTGAAAGCCTTGAAAACCATAACCTAAACATTTATAGTCTGCACCTTACGCCGATAAACAAGTATCGAACTCAGTTTATAGATCAAGCCTTTGTCTACGGCACGACGACCACCTATAGCATGAAATAGGTTAGCTATTTCATCACTTACACTATTTGAAACCCTAAAAATTATTAAGGTTAGGTTTTCTTACCTAAGAACATAATCGGAATCGCCCGTATAGCAATACAAAAACAGTGGTGAAGCACGTGGAGCGACGGGATTTAATCCTAGGGACGAACTCCAACTCTCACCCACACTTTCTCTCTCTTTCCTTCTCTTTTCTCTCTTCTCTCCCTTAGGGTTTTCCAAATTCGTATGGAATGAGAGAGAGAGAGGGTTTAAGCCCTTTATATAGGCCCAGAACTGATGGGAATGGCCCCAGAGCTAAGGTATACTTAGGTTACAGCTAAATAGTGGTTATTTCGATCCAACGGAGCACTTCTGGAGACCCCTTTACTGAATGCGGTTGGAATTAAGCTCCCTGAACATGGATCTAGGTCAGGTAAAGTTTTTGGTCCAATCGGGTTTACAGTTCGACCGTGGTGAACCAATTTCAGTTCAACGGTCACTAGTGCTCGATCAGCGTCACAAGTACACTGACATGTGTTAGAAATTTTTCCTAATTTATAGGTGTAATTGGGTCAGATTCTGATGGTCTAAATCCTTAGATTTGGCCTACAAGTGAACCGACTCAATTCACTTAAGTTTCAGATCATTTCCTAAAGATATTCACGTTTCTCACACACTTCCTTCCAGGCTCAAGTTGTGCATTTTTTGGTACATTAGGACTTGATTTTTAAGATGGTTGTCAACTCCATTAAGGCGGTCATAACCATATAGTTTTGTGGAAATTGGACCTTTGACATGCGGTCCAGGTCCGATACGAAGTTTCATGATGCTACCGAGAGCAACTGGGTTTAGAGATGGATCCTAGATTTTAGGGTAACGTAGCGTTAACGATTCTACAAGTTTTGTGTCTTGTAGATCGTATTTAAAGTGATTAGTGCTAATTTCATAGGTAATCTAGTTTAACACTAATTAAGTCTTATTTAATTTCTAAAGGATTTGGTCCTTAGCGATTTCTACCTGAGGTGGTACTCGGGTCTTTGTATGGATTTTTCTGAGACGTTACACTCGATCAGTATTCATGCCCCTCATAATCAGTGTATCGATAGATGTCCCCATATCACTGTTTAACATTCTCAAAGCCTTCCCTTGAAGGGCTGAGATAATGGTGTCAATACTCAGGGTTTTATTAGCGGTGCATATTGTGTCCTTGAATGACTTATATGATGCCGGAAGAGAATTCAACAAAATACATACTTATTCCTCATCTTTGATCACTTCCTCCATATCCAATAGTTTGCAAACCAATTTATTAAAGTTGCTGGTATGGGCCTTTAGATCTCTACCCTCTGCCATCTTAAAGGTGTACCATTGTAGCTTCAAGTGTAGGCAATTTTCAAAGGATTTTTCGCATTGATGTCCTCTAACTTCGCCCATAAGCTAGCCGTAGTTTTCTCCCTTAAAACATTGTAGAGACCCTCATCCATGAGACATAAATGGATTGAGGATAATGCCTTCTTATCATGAGTATTCCATTCTTCATTAGTCAGAGTATATTTTCTCTCCCCTAGAGCACTATCCTCACCTTGCTTGGTTAAAGAATTGATAACCTAGTGCTTCCCATTAATGTTAATCCTACATATTCAAATTTGTGCCCCAATGATTGCTTTGATACCACTTGTTGGGGATTGGGCCACAAAATCACACAGAGATGGATAGAGGATAGAAATCCAACAGCATCATGCAAACACAAGAGAACACACATTTAATGTGAAAAACCCTTTCGAAAAAAAACCAAGGCACAAAGAGATAAAAATCTACTATGAAAGCATAAATTATAAAGAGAAAAGACTTACCCGATTCAAACAACCTCAAATCTCACCCTTGCGACACCCTTTGAAACCCTAGAACCCCTTCTAGAAACTTTTTTGAATACTTTAAAAAACCTTAGGATATTTTAAAATAGCCCTAGGAACTCCTATTTATAGGTTAGGAAACCCTGCTTTCAAACCAACTTGGAATAGTTCGGAAATCGCCTCAAATTTATGTAGTCCACGTGCCGTCTGCATAACCTTAGGCTGGTTGAGGCAGAGCTTAAGCTGGTCGAGGGTGCCCTTCGACTTGTCGAGCTAAAGCTTGGGCTAGTCGAAGGGTGCCCTTCAACTAGTCGAACCTGTTCCTCAAGTGGTGAAGATCTTGGAAATTTCAAATACATTGTTGCTGGACTTTGAGCCGAACTTTCTGTGGGCTAGTCAAACTTTTCTAGATTTAAGACATTTGTTAACAACTGAGTGCAATACCAAAAAAAGGTGATCTGTGGGACTACCACAATGTGTGTTTTATCTAAGCCATCTAGCCATTTTGACAGCTCATTTTAGGGCATTAGCCAAAAAAGGAAGCAGATCAAAGGACAAAGTGGACCATATATTATAACCGTATACATGTCCCATTAATTAAAAAGGTAGCCTAAAAGTTGGACAATTCAGATTTATTTATTTATTTTTATGATGAAATACTTCTGTAATGACCTACACCTTTAAATGTATTTGAAACGTGAGTATTATGAAAGTAGAACCATATTAGTATGATTAAACAACATTAAATAGAAAATAAATGTACTTAGTAAGTTGCATCTTGTCTTTGACTAAGCCCACAACAAATCAACTAATGTGATTGACGGAATTTTATTCCCTAAATGTTGTAATACTGGCCAGAATGTCCAAAAGAGCTCATGGCCATTCGTTGGTAGGCCATTGATCATAACATTATATGAATGCATTCGTCTTAATGGGCTTCACTTTCCACATGGATCAGATGTTTGATATAGTGCCCCAAATCATGCAACTAAGATTAGAACCCAGGAGTGTGAGTTCTGTGACTCACCTCAAATTTTCAAGTGAACCTATATATAAGAAATTTCATTTAGAATAGAGTTAGGAAATCAGAAATTTTAAACTTTTCTTTGGAGTTTTTGGGGTTTTTAGCTAGAATACTCTGAATTTTCCATCATTCTTCCATTCGATTGTCGTCAAGTAGTAATCAAATGTGAGTTTGCATCATACACCCAATTTAGATAACTAAAATCTTATTTTCTTGCCCTAATTAAAATTTATTTAAATTTCATGTAGTGTTTTAGGTTTTTCTTCGAATCGTAAGTCATACTTGTAGTTAGAACACATAATCGAGTTACAGTTGAGGACTACTCTCTTAAGTTAGCATTCATCAACCCCTAATAGTTTCAATTAGTGAATTTTTGAGTTTTTGTTAGAATTTTTCCTGTTTGAATGTTAGAATTATCTCATAGTTATGATTCATATGCTATGTGTGTTGAGTAGATAACATGTTTCTGAGGTTGTATGAATTTGGTATTCATCTAGGCATGATTTGTGAAAATAAGAAATTGTTCATTTAGCATACCAAGTGTTTGGTTATATGCCTAAGTGAGATTCTTGAAGAAATGTTTTAATTATGACTTATAATCATGTTTAGAATGTGGTAGAATTTCATTACCTTGGATTAGTCTCTGGAAAAAGTTGAATATATGGACCACCTTCATTAGGTTTGGCTATCACAGAATTGTTTGATCAATTGAGGTGGAACATGGCAGACCGGCTGTAGCTCGGGCTACACATGGGTTAGTTTACACCCAAGGCTAGTCTAGTCGATGTTCATTCAATCCATCAAATTAATCCAACTCAGGGACAATCAGTATTATATTTTGTAGAATCCAAAATACAATGATTATCATTGAAATAAAGTCATCATTCATAACCATTGTATCTGCATTTCAGCAAGCTACTCATTACAACTCATTGGCCAAGAACGGTATTATGGAACATTGTGTTTGTGATGTCTTTAACCTGTGTAGGTGAGTGAACCTTACAGTGACACTTGAGCACTAATGGAGGTGATGAGCCTTCCATCCGTGATTTTTTATGATGACCCATTACCTTATTGATACATGTCTTAGAAAAATTGTTAACACCTATAAATTGATGATTTTGGACACCCGATGATGACCAAAATGGATTAAGGACCTTGGTTACGAGCCTAGAGGTTCCTGTGTATTTAACTCATATTATAATTGTGGTAATTTAGTTTCGTTAATGTTATTGTTTGAATAGGAATTAATAAAGGCATGGTAAGCATGCATTCATGTGCATAGGTACTTACAGGTGTTATCGAGTGCCTGGTTGTTCGACGAGAACCCCAGCGAATAACTCAACCCCTAGCATAGTGTGGAAGGTGAGAGAGACCTACGTTAAAAGTTCCAGAACATGCATACACATGCATTAATCAACTAGTTTAGAAACTGCTTGCGATGTTATGCTTCATTATCTGAACTTGAATATTACGTTTAACTTAGGGAATGGTAACACTGAGTTGATCACTCACTCTTTTCTAGGACGGTGTTTTAAACCACCAACCATATGATTTTGATGCAGGTACCAATGAGGCAGTAGTGAGTGGTGATGAATTAGTGGACTCTGTTTCCATCGTGTCATACTTTTACTTTGCAAATGAGCAGCTTTATGTTGTTAGGCCACCACTTTCATTTTATCTTTTGAGAGCATATAAGAGATATCAGATTTAGACTTCATATTTTTTTTAGACTTATATATACTAGGTACCCAGTGTAGTGGATTTTGTTGTTGTAAATGGTTAGATATATGTTTTATATACCTTTCTTTCAGTTAATATATTTATACACGTTGTTGAGGTTTAAGTTTCTTTACTAATGATTTGATACTATTAAAATTAATGTCATTAAATTAAGCTTTTGCATTAAAAGTGACACCTAAAAAATCAGGGATTTGGTTACACTCAATTCTTGAATTTCAGGGTGCTACAAGTTGGTATCAGAGCATTATAATAAAGCTCAGAGAAGACAATGGAAGTAGAAATTGCATTTTGAGAAATCATTAGTTTAGAGAGATTTTAAACAAGAGAATTCCAGTTGACCATTGCATTTTACGATCAACCGTGGAGCAATAGATGTGGTTAGACATTTAGTCTAGATAGTCATGGTCAACTATGGAAATTCATAGCCAACCATGAATTGCTGGAAGAGTTTGAAAAGGTTTAGGTCTAGAAAGTCACAGTTAACCATGGATTGCTAGGTATGCCTTAGGTAATTAGGTCTAGAAATTCGCGGTTAACTGTGGATCACTAAGTGTGCTTTGGGAAGAGATGTACAGGGAGTTATTGAGTTATGGTAAACCATAGATTTTTGTGGTCAACTGTGTACAGTCGGTCACAATTGACTATTGTATTTCACGGTCAATTGTGAAAACCTGTATTATTTTTCTAGGATTCGGGGCAGTGATTCATAGTCGATCATTGTATTTTATGATCAACCTAGATCCTTGTGTTAGTTTTTAAAGAGTTGAGGTAGGGGGTGTTCTAAAAAAGGACTTTAAGATCCTTTTTCTAATTCTTCCACTTATTTTCTAGCATTTTTCTGCTCCTCCTCCAGTTTTAGAAATAATGGATCTATGAAGATTAGTGTACTGGAATAGAATGTGAAGTGTATAGTGTTTTCCTAGTATAGTCTTTGAGCAGCCAAAAAAATTTGTAATGAAATAATACAACTATAGGATCCCGGTCTTTTGCAACATCACTCATGTGCACACGTGTCCCAACTCGCACTATTGATAGACCATACACTACACCCTAGTGCACCTAGAAAACTCACCCAAGTGATTTGTTCCAGATAACTGTGAGACCTCTATCATGTGGACCGCGTTGTTGTTGTGATCCCAATATTGAAAACCACGCATCAATCCGACACTTCGTTAGTGAGATATGACCGATCAAATGTAAAGCCCAAATTATGTATCCAGTAACACAAACAACCTTTATTATACTAGGCGCATTGGTCTTAAGCCCATGAGGGCCTAAAGCCCACTTTTAGAACATGAAAATTACTAACAAATAAGACAATTGCTAAATGATAAAATAAGAAGCTAGCACATATAAGACAAACACTATAAGACAAATTTGGATTCTATCTCAAAACTCATCATTAGCTCTCTCCCCATGCCTTAGAAACTAATTGTGGCTCATGTCCACCTCATCCTATACATGCATTCAATGCATGTCTTTATTTGTGTCACATCACTTCAAACAACCAATTGCAACACTCCACTTCATCATGCATCACCTACAACCCATAACCATTATCCATCCATTAGCCAATACATGTTTAGATTTCTTCCACCTTAGCCAATGCATGCTTAGCACCATCCACTCATCCATCCACTTCCCATACCACACATTACCTTCCACCTCACTTTTAGCACTAATAAAATCCCATAAACTTGTCGTATCATCTTGCCACCTCAACCCCAATTCCCTATTTAAGAGTAGGAGCTCTCTTATACTTATTCTTTTCCTATACTTCAAAAAATTCTGAGATTTTAAGAGAGAGTGGGAGAGAGTGGGGCTAAGGTGTGGCCCACCATTGATCAAAGAGGGAGTGGACCACACATCATCATCCAACCATCCATCCATTGAGGTGAGTCTACATCCCTCTTTCCATCCTCCTCATCCTCCTCTTTCTTCCTCTTTTTATTTTCTTGATATGTGTGAGCCCCACTGGTGTGGAGTTCTTGTGTGCATATATTTATGGCTATGGTGGTCATCAAAGTAGCCCATGTCAGTATGGTCCACCATGATGAACATTATATCCACACCCTTTGTAACATCCTGAAAATCAGGGGTCGAGTAAAAACTCCACTCCCGAGTTCCAGAACATCACTTATACAACATAAATGTGTATGATTGAATGTTATCTGTGTTAATATATTAAACATGAGTGGGATCAATCCAAAACATCATATCATACTCTAGAAACCGTTAAATTAGCAAGCGGAAGACTGTGATAGTATGTATAACATATATAAACTGTTGTATGTCTCCAGAGTATGAACATGTTACTAGGTTATATACATACATGTATACTCCAAAAGTAAACAAAAGAATATACATGAGTGATCTAAAAATAAAAAATGACAAGTGTCATGGCATCTAAGAAACCTCCGTGTAATCCCGTCAATCAGAACACGCATAAAGGAGGGATCCTCCTCATCATCATCAAGTCCAGCTCCGCTTCTCAAGCAGCGTCATCATCTGCAATCAAAATAGGGACTGGTGGGTGTCCGGAAACACCATTTCGTAACGTGGGAGTGAGTAGCTAACTCAGTGGAATAATAGATCAAAGATTAGCATGTTCTCAAATCAATCATGCGATAATTATAAAGCAGTAAATCAAACATTCCTAATACTGTTGTTAATGCAATATGACATGAGATGATGGATGCCCTCACCGACATTCTCCCTCATACGGCACCATCTGCATCTGCGGCATGCTTGCTTACCGCTCAGTGCTCCACATCTTCCAGGCACATGCAATATGATGTTGATATGATTACCGCGTTATTATTAGTCATTTTCATACAGCAATATTGGAAAACTAAGGAACTTTGCTTATATTAATCCCAACACAGATCCTGTCTAGGGTCGTCACTCCTAGTAATCTCATACGATGTTATATTTGTAGGTCGCTGCAAGGGCTGCCAGGGCTGTTGCTCGCACTCGTTGCACCGCTCCCCTATCACCTTATCAATACAGGCCTACTTGTACTCTTGTCGCTACGGAAGGGTCGACGCCTCCCGTAGGCTTAAAATACGCTCGAGGTCATACAAAGGGCTGTCAGGGCTGTTGCTCGCACTCGTTGCACTACTCCCCCATCACCTTATCAATGTAGGCCGACAGCAAGAATATAGTGTCCTATACCACCATAATCTGCTCACGAGTCATAGGTGCTCACTGGTCACTACGGGGAGGTTTGTGGCCCCAGCGTAGGCCGACAGCTCGACCACGGTGTCCCATACCACCATGCCCGGCTCATGAGTCTTTGTGGACCAAGGTACCATGGTTGACAGGGTTTTCAATGGTAAGTTCAGTACCCTAGGTTCAAGCAGTTATGACACATACATGGTGAACATACAATGGCCAGTCGGGTTACTTGACGGGCTCGATTAGCACGAGCGCATCTCAAGTCGAACGACATGAAGTGCATAACACACCTCGTGTGGCCTAACCACTGCCGCCAACTCTAAAACACGACTCGCGTTCATCGACGCGTCATTCGTGGCAAAGATAAGCCAACCACGAATTGATTCGGTTACCGACTGCCTGGACTAAGTATAGCCCCAATCATTTGTGAATCCACTTCATCAATCATATCAGAGTAATGGAAATGAAATACAACAATATGAGCATGTTAACACATGTCATAACATACAGCTTAAGTAAATCATCTAACACATACATTTCATACATATAATGAAATCATGCATATAGCTAACAGGTAGGAAATCATTTACATCAGCATATTAATTGAGAATTCAATCTCAAACTAATTCATAACACCATCTAATTAAATACATACTAATACAAACATTTATACAAACACTTAGTGTACACACTTAAGTCTACATATAGTATGTCGACTCAAAGTGCGCATTTGGGCGAATCTCTTCGCCAAAATGATTATGCACGCATTCCTAATATCCTAATGCGACAAGAAGCCATGTCAATCATATCAGCAAAATATGGATGAAAACAGTATTTCCTACAAATGACTAAAATGCCCTAAATCTCATATTTTTCGTCTGCTTGCGAAACAGGAAACGGACAGCATGTTTTACATGTCAAACGGTGTTGCCGTCGATAATCTACTATTAAACGACATTGAAAGTGTTGAAAACAGTCAATCAAAGCGTCTAAAATCCGTGCCTTTCACTTTATATGTGTATCATTTCGAACGGAGCGTATACGCCTCGTCTACGACGAACAGGCAACCTATTTCACAAGCTACATAAGCTACACTGCTAATGGAATTGACGAAATGCTAAATCAGAAAATGGTTAGAGTTTTCCTTGCCTAGAAATGCGTTGGAATCACCAGGAAAGTGATTGGAGTGCGTCGCCTAAGCATGTGCAGCAGCAGCAGCAGGTGGCAGAAAAATCTCTCCCACCCTCTCTTAAAATCTCTCACTTTCTCTCTCTCCCAATATAGGGTTCTTAGCAAATTCGGATGGGAGAGATATGAGAGGATTTAAGGCCCTTTTATAAGCTCAAATCTTTCCAAATTAGGCTTGGGAACAAAGTACACGTAAGTTATAACCAAAACGAAGCTGTTTCGATCCAAAAGAGCATTTCTAGAGGTCCCCCGGCCGAACACGGTCGGACTTAAACTCATGCATACTGGATCTAGCACACATCAAGTTTTCAGACCGGTAGAGTTCCCAGATCGCACGTGGCGGTCCAGTTTCAATTCATCGGTCATCGCACCTAGATCAGGTCTACAAGTCTCGTGATATGAAATAGAAACTTTTCCTGATCCGAGGGTGTAATTTGGCTGAATTCTGACGGTCAGAACGCTTAATACTGACGCGCCAAGTTGTGTGCCAGATTTGAATTTTAAATTCTAAAACTAACCTTATTCTCACTCTCTTCACTCCAGGCTCAATGAAATAGCCTCTGAATGTCGGTTAGACTTGATTTTCGAAATGATTGTCAGGTCCAGCCAAGCGGTCATAATGGCCTAAGATGGTAGATATCGAACTTTCGACGCGCGGTCTAAATCCAATACAAAGTTTCAAAGAGTTCCTGAGAGCAAACCGGTTTAGAGTTTGATCCGAGGTTTCAGGGTATTATAGCACCATTGATTCTACAAGGTTTGGGCCTTGTAGAACATATTTAAAGCGATCAGGGACAATTTCACGGCTACTCCAGCGTAGCGTTAGCTAACTTATGCTTAGTTTCTAAAGGAATTAATCCTAAGTGATTTCTTTGGCTATGAAATTGGGTTCTGAGCGATTTCCTAGGTGTTTTAGTCGACCCATTGCCTAAGGACGTCTAATCCCAGGTTGGCCAAAATCCGGGGTGTTACACCCTTCATATGTAATCCTTTTTTTTAGTATATGAACAACAAGTTCTAAAAATCATATAAAATCCACCATGCTAAGATCAGAGTTGAAACTTAGGATTAATATAAACCACAATATGAACTAACTTTAGACCAAATTTCGTAGCCATCCTAACGGTCCAATTATCCATAACATCAAGTTTACTTGGTTGTTGTCCAACAGCACAAGAAGGATTTCGATTTGCTTAAAATGGACCATTTTTAACTCTTTTAATGAATATCTTCAAAATATATGTTCCATTGGATTCATAGAAAATCGAACCATCTTTTTAACAGTATATAATAAGCCTTAATCGAAGTTCGGACGGCTGAGATCTTGGCCTTATACTAAAGATGTATTTGGGAGCTTATTATGACCATTCTTATGTGGTCGATATCTATGATTCCAATGGTCAATTGCATTTGATATTTGTTCCTAACTTATTTGAGATATTAAATAATCATATATATGATCCATATGATCAGATTCTTTCATGATAAAATTTAAAAAATTTTGAACCGATAAATATATGATGATAAATAATCATATGTATGGATGATGATAAATATATGATGTTGGTGAATGTAAGGATAACCTCATGCATGACAAAAAACTAATGCCTAGGGCATGTATGATAGTGATGGATGAGGACCATGATATTGACGATGCATGTGAATCCATATATGTTATGTACTTTATGCACATGATTGCATGATATATGTTATGAGAATAAATTTGATGTTGAATGATGTCTATGATAATGATGATATATGTTAGAACTTGTGTACCACCATACCCTATGCACCTTATGTATGTGTGTGTTATATGAGTCCTTGTGGCCATTTGTTAAGTATTCACAAGAGGTATAGGGCCTCAATGCGCTATCGAAGACACTTAAATATATGGACCCTCAGCTCACATTGGCTATTCTTGTGTTTAGGCCGATTATTGTTAATATCTGATAGTCATGCTAGTATACCTAATCTAGTAGGACACACTGAGAATATGCTTAGTATAGCATCATGATACATGCTCATACGCATCATTTGCATGCTTGGTATGAGGAGTGGTTGATCATAACATGTGCCTTTAGGATGGTTATTTATGGGACTCCCAGAGATGAAGTTGCCCCACATGAGCATGCGGTATGCGCAGGATTGATGCATGATTGGACAGTATGACTCATACATCTTGCATTGTGTGATATGATCATTGTTTGCCCTAGTGACATTAGGGTAGTAGCCTTCATATGCATATCGTGGATGGCAGGATTGTATACTAAAAATATTTTGGTTCGAGACATGGGAAGTCATAAATGTCCCTGGGTGAAAGTCTCTAAACTCTTATGGTACCAAGAGAATGCTCTAAATTCGAGACCGAGTGGATGCATGAGCGCATTAGGGCCGTATACCAGTAGATCATGTCTCCCAATGTGACGTGGTTGGTTAGAAGGGGTGTGGCCTTATGTCATTCCCCAAACCCAGAAATCGGCCACACAAAATTTTCGATCACCGGATCTGGTGCCGACAGCCTCCGTATAACCCCATTCTTGTCTCCTAGCGTCCATACACCAAATTCCAATCTTGGGATGGTACAAGGAGGATTTTTCAATGTATATTTAACTCCTAATAAGCATAACCACAAGTTTACCTAAATCACAAAGGTAACATCATCATCACATATCCAAAATCAAAGCTCCAGAAGACCGTTGTACGCTCTATGCTCAACTCTACTGTAACCTAACACCACCTGCATGCATCTATCATGCATAAGCTTATGGAAAGCTTAGAGGGTGGTGTAGGTGTGTACATAATATAAATGTCATAGAAGCAATATCAGAGTCATCAAAGCAAACAAAAATACTGACAAGCCCATAAATCATACAATATCATAAATCATACGATATCAAACTAATGCGAAAACATGCTAATAGTCCCATAAATAATATCAGCCTTATCCAGGCTATGCGATGTAAAAATATAATAAAAATAATATCATATACTAATGAAGCAATGCAGATCAGAGATAGTAAGCCAAATATCAGATGCTGATGATGTAATGCAATATGCGATGTAAATGAAATGACCAAGTTGGAGTGAAGTCGGGATGATAGTACGTAGTATCGCAGGCTAAGGGGTTCACCACAGGGGACTTCTATCCAAACCAGTCCCATACCTAAATTTGGATAGTCAAACTTAATGTGGTAAACTCTTGATCTCAGGTTAATTGTGCACCCCAACTGAAATCTTAGCCATTATAAAGGTACACATAACAAATAGTGCGCACCATCAGCCTGAGTGGATAGTGAATGAATGAGTATGCAACTCCTGCTCAATAAGTCCACATAACAATACCGTATATCTCTGGATAATCACCGAGGTTTAGTACACTCAACACCATCTTGTCGCCCCATCAAGTGCACAACTGGGTAAGCGAAAGAGACCATTATCCACCTACCAATATCATCCCGGCTCATCGATAGCAGACTCATTTATGAGATGGTCAGACTCAGTCTAGCTATGCCTACTCCTCCAGGCGTGTAAGGCCACACCCCCTACTAACTGACCATGACATAGTGGGAGATGCAGCCTACTGGTATATAGCCCTCATGCTCTCATATATATCCACTCGGTCTTGACATTAGGGCATCCTCTGGTACCAAAAGGGTTTAAGAATTTTCACACAGGGCCATCTATAGTAGCCCGATGGTAATAACATATTTTCAGTGTCCCATCTGGCCATCCACAATATTCCTGTGGAGGCTACAGCCTTGATGTCATTAAGGTGTACAGTAATCACAACACACAATGCATGAGTCATACAATCTAGACATGCATCAATCCTGCGCATACCGTGTGCTCATGTGAGATAACCTCCGCCTATCAGGGAGTCTCATAATAACCTGTCCAATGACATATGCAATGGTCAACCACATCTCATAACAACCATGCAGATGATGCGTATGGGCATGTATCATGATGCTATGCTGTCACATACTCATAATCGGTATCAATAACAGGCACTAATAATCGGCATCGATAATCAGCGTATACAATCAGCCTCGACAATCGAAATCAACCTTGACAATCGAAATCAATCTTGACAATCGAAATCGGCCTTGACAATCAAACTCGGCCTCAATAATTAGCATCGGCCTCAACAATCGACCTCGGTGAAATCGACCTCAACAATCAAAATCGGCCTCGACAATTGACATCGACAATCGAAATCAGCCTCAACAATTGGAATCGACCTCGACAATCAGCCTTGACAATCAACCCTGACAATCAGAATCGGCCTCGACAATTAAAATTGGCCACGATAATCGAAATTCAAATCAGCCTCGACAACCACATTCAGTATCGACAATCGAAATCGGCACAAGGCGGGGTCCATAAATGGATGGTCGATGATGGTCCAAGTAAAATTAATGGCACCCATTCGTTTGGATTAACCCACTAGAGAATGATGAGAATGAGTTTAATAGGCCTAAGGGAAGGTCATAATGTGGACATTTAACCATCACTAACCATCAATGTGGACATTCAACCAACAATGCTCCCAAGGAGTGGCCCACATAAGGCCAAACGTACAGTGGGCCAATGGCCTCACATAAAGGCTTAATATACATCACAATGGGCCTCATACAAGGGCTACATACACAACAGGTGGGCCCTTTTATGGGCCTCAGATACATCGCACGGGCCACAACCCATGGGCCTAATGTACATCATAATAGGCCTCATTGAATGGGCTACAAAAGCATCACAATGGCCACGCCATAAGGGCCAGAAATATATCTTATTGGGCCTTACCAAATGGGCCAGAAATACATCACAATGGGCCACGTCATATGGGCTGAAAATACATCTCATTGAGCCTTGCCAAATGGGCCAAAAATACATCACAATGGGCCACGCCATATGGGCTGGAAGTACATTTCAATAGGCCACGACCCATGGGCCTAATACATCATAATGGGCCGCAACCCATGGGCCTCAAATACAATAAGTGGGCCACACCAATGGGCCTCATATACATCAAGTGAACCGCATCAATGGGTCTCATATACACGACGGGTGGGCCTTGCACATGGGCCTCAAATACAAAGTATTCAGGCCCAACACATGGGTCTCATATACATCAAATGAGCCATGTATCTGGGCCTCGAATACATCAAGTGGGCCACACATCATGGGCTTAATACATATCACAATGGGCCTTGCCCATAGGCAACGTATACACCACAATGAACCTTAACCCATGGGCCCCAAACACATCACAATGGATCGTATTAAATGGGCCACAACAACCACACCATTCATCCATCTATAGAGATCATTTTAGAGCATTATCCAAACAATGAATCATATCAAAAGATCATTTGGACCATACCACAAATAACGGTGGTGATAATGATTTCCACAATTAAATTTCTAGTGGGCCCACTATAGTATTTATTTTCCATCCATACTGTTCATAAGGTCACAAGGACCTGAACAGGGAAGGAAAACAAATATTATATTGAATCAAAACTTCTGTAACCCAAAGGGGTTTCAAGGGTGGGCGTTTAAGACCACTGTTTTCTATAAGGTGGTCCACTTGATATTAGATCTGCCTTACTTTTAGTCTCAAGCCATGAGACGAGGTGGCCCAAATAGGTGGACGGTTTGGATGGATCACATCTATCAAAGTGGGGCCATGAACACGTCAGATGGATGGACAGCATGGCTAGAACAATTACATCAAGGTGGGGCGCATGAAACTAGTCAGATGGATGGACGGTTTGGATGGGAAAACACCCATCAGCATGGGGCCGCTGGAACACCAGATGGATGGAAGGTGTGATATATGCATACATCGTGGTGGGTTCCACAGTAGATGGGCCCCACAACAAGTGACGCTAATACAGCAGCTTTTTAGCTACGTGAGTTACAGCGTCAGTTGCTGCTGATGGTATAGGTGGGTCCCACGTAGGGCCCACCACCAGATATCTTATAATATAATATAATATCATATAATATAATATAATATATTATATATAATATAACATGACATATAAAAAAAAGCCACCGTCCAGTGACCCCTGGATGCTCTGGACGGTGCTGATCTAACACACGAAATCATGGTGGGTCCACATGTGTGGCCCACCTCAACGCATTAGCCTTATATATGTATATTATATATATATATATATATATATATATATATATATATATATATATATATATAATATTAACTTCTCTTTTTTTCTTTTTTCATTTTAAGGCTGCTTGTGTGATTTCCCTTACACAGTCTAGCAGTAGAGAATGTTGGACGTCCAATGTATGGATGCAAAACCTTTATTAAGGTGGGGTCCATGTACTCGTGGCCTACCAACCACATATATATATATATATATATATATATATATATATATATATATATATATATATATATATATATATATATATATATATATATATATATAGAGAGAGAGAGAGAGAGAGAGAGAGAGAGATGTGTCCCCACTTATACATGATCCTCAGATGGATGATGTGGATCTAATCCATTCATCACGATGGGGTCCATACGTCCTAAAAACGGACGGTATGGATAAAATATATACATCATAAGCGGGCCACTATCATCATCACCATCACTAAAAGAAAGGAGAAAGAGAGAGAGGGAGAGAGATCGGTGTAGTGGAGGGACCTTGCCACTGAGTCCCTCATATGATTACAACACATAAGACAAATTGGGTCCCATCACAAGTGGGCTATTAAATTAAAAATCAATGGTGGATCACCCACCTATCGGCCTCCTTCTTTAGCTCATTCGACTCCTATGCTCCTTACCTTCGATTTTGATGGAGGTGGATGATGAATGAATGATTGAGATGGGAGATGAGTGAGTGGGAAAGTGGGCCACACTTGAATTTGGGAGAGAAAGCTTGGACATTTGGAATTTTGTTGCTTGGGAGATTGTTTTGAGAAATAAAGGAGAGAGAGAATTGATGGGATGATAAGGGATGAAGTGATGGGTGATGGGTGATGGGTGGAGTGCTAGAGTTGTAAGAAAGGGATGGGTGGAGAGAGAGAGAGAGAGAGAGAGAGAGAGAGAGAGAGTTGGCTTTAGGAATGGGAAAGGGATGGGTTTCATGTACTTGGGGTGTGGTGTATACTTGTCTTGATTGATTGATGCGACATGTTATAGAGATTCTCTCAGAATTCATAACGTGTGGCATTTCTTCAGAATGAACGTGGGCCCACATCTCCTGGCCTAGGTATTGGATCGATACGCAAGTCATGACGTTGGAACCGCAGCGACGACATGGTCACACTAGTATAAGTCTCGAGTCGAGCTGACTTAAATATATAGGACTCGGCTTAGGATCGTGTGCGAACACTGATTATAGATCGCGGGTTACCAAAATTTGACCAGGAAGACCTTGGGAGTCTAAGGAATGGTACGGTCTAAGATACGGGTCTTACAGCTCTCCCCTCCTAATAAAAATTTTGTCCTCAAAATTTACACTATCATCACAACTAAGCATAACTCATAAAAGATGGAAATCATCTCACTATGTAAAATAAAAAACACAACCCTCGAATGTAGTCAATAAGAAGGAGACGGGGATAACACTCGAAAATCTCAGCTTCTCACTCCCAAGGTGCCTCATCAGTACTATGATGACCCCGCTCATCCTCAGACCGCAGTAAAAAATGATCAAAACTGGAATACTATGCAGCCTCAGAATTTCATCAATGATTAATCTAACAAGATGGTCCTAAGGCCCGGTCGAGCGACTCGTCGATGACTCTTTTAAACAACTGAGGGTTCTGTTGTGCTACATAAAGTCTGCCCTGGGCCTGCTGGGGAGGTGTGTGTCTTTTCTGTGGTCATCACCGTCGCTGCTGCTGCTGGGGTTCCAATGGTAGGAGTTACTTTTGGTGCTGAAGGTGGGGACACTCCCACCAATGGTGTCTCATCTCTCCACACCTATGACAGACACCAGCGAACTGCCTCGGAGGTGGTGTTATGGGTGCTGCCTATGCTTGGATGGTTGGGTGATTCCTGTGCCTCTGCAGCCGTTGGCACTGCTACTGGGAGTTTTCGAAGGAGGCTTGCCTCTTCTGGTCTCTTCTTTGGTCATGATCCATCGACGAATTGACCCACTCGGCCTCATAAATTTGGGCCCTCCGTACTACCTCCTCAAAAGTAGGGAGCTCATGCCCAACAACACGACCTCAAAAATCGTAACATAAGCCGTTCTCAAAATGGCGAACCTTCTGCTCTTCATCATCAATCAAATATGGCACGAATCTGGATAACGCTGCAAAGCGAGCTGCATACTGCGCCACAGACATGTCCCCCGCACCAAGGTCTCAAACTCTAATGCTCGCTGCTGATAAATGTGGTCAAGGAAATACTGTTGGTCGAATCATTCTATGAAATCCTCCCATGTCCAGATAAATCAGGCCCTGTAACATGGGTAACGGAGGTCCACTAGTGCTTGGCCTCACCCTGGAGAATAAATACAGCTAACTGAACACGTTGTTGGGTCGTACATGCCATCATATCAAAAATCTTCTTCACATCAGAGCGCCATCTCTTGGCTGCTATCAAATATAGCTCACCCTAGAAACGCAGGGGATCGAGCTATTGGAACTCTCAAAGAAGGGCACTCACGTGCTCCTGCTTTTCCTGGGCTGGCGAAACAATGGGGTGCCTACCCTGCCCCTGAAGGGCGACCGTCATAGCCTGCAACATCTACTGTAACTAGGAGACACGCATGGGTAAGGTCGGATCCCCACCAGTCTCAGGTGGAGGAACGACATCCTCAGACTCGGGAGCAAGGATCTCTGGTGGTGGAGTTGGAGTCACTCGTGTCACTCTCTTAGGTAGCATGTCCTACAGGGAAGAACAAAGGTGCCTATTATTATTAAATACTCTCGAATATACACACAATGGAGGGATCTATCAGATAGTCTCTAAGTTATTCGACTTCGAGGACCTAATCATTCTAAGTTCTTAACAATCCTAGAGTATAAGGTAGTTATCAGCAGATATGTGATGTTATCCTCAAGAATTCTCAAATTATGCTATGATACCAACTTTTATCATGCCCCAAACTCTGAAATCGGGCTCATAAAATTCTCGATCGCTGGATCCGGTGCCGATAGCCTCTATAGTAATCCATTCTCGGCTCCCAGTGTCCATACGTCAGATTTCGATCATGGGATCCTAAAAGGATGATTTTCTAATGTACATTTAACTTGTAATAAGCATAACCACAAGTTTACCTAAATCACAAAGGCAACATCATCATCACATATCCACTAATATAAATATTTAAATATAGTGTTGAAAGGAAAATACATATGACAAAATCAAAGCACTAGAAGACTGCTACACGCTCCGTGCTCAACTCTACTACAACCTAACACCACTTCACGCATATATCGTGCATAAGCTTATAGAAAGCTTAGAGATTGGTGTAGGTGTGTGTAACACCCCGGATTTTGGCCAATCTGGGATTTGACGTCCTTAGACAGTGGGTCAATTAAAACACCTGAAAAATCGCTTAGAACTCAATTCCATAGCCAAAGAAATCACTTAGGGTTAATTCCTTTAGAAACTAAGCATAAGTTAGCTAGCGCAACGCTGGAGTAGCTGGGAAATAGTCCCTGATCACTTTAAATACGTTCTACAAGACCCAAATCGAGTAGACCGTATGACTCCATAATACTCTATAACCTTGGATCAAACTCTAAACAGGTTTGTTCTCTGGACCACTTTGAAATTTTGTATTGGATCTAGACCGTGCGTCGAAAGTCCGATACCTCTTATCTTAGACCGTTAGAACCGCCTAGCTGGACTTGACAATCATTTCGAAAATCAAGTCAAACCGATAATCACAGACTATTTCATTGAGCCCGGACCGAAGAGAGTGCGAATAGGGACAGATTTGGAATTTCAAATTCAAATCTGGCATACGACTTGACGCGTCAGTATTAGGCATTCTGACCATCAGAATTCATCCAGATTACACCCTCGGATCAGGAAAAATTTTTATTTTATATTATGAGACTTCCAGCCCTGATCTACGTGCGGTAACCGCAGAACTGAAACTGGTAAGCGACGTGCGATCTGCGAACCCTGCCGGACTGAAAACTTAATGTGCGCTAGATCTGGTACGCATGAGCTTAAGTCCGATCGCATTCGACCAGGGGACCACCAGAAAGCATCTTTTGGACCGAAACAGCCCCGATTTGGTTACCCCTCAAGTGAAACTTGTTCCCGAGTCTATTTCGGGCAAGTCTAGGCTTATAAAAGGGCTTGAAACCCTCACTCCTCTCTCCCATCCGAATTTGCAAAAACCCTAGATTGGGAGAGAGAAAAGGTGAGAGTTTGTGAGAGAAGGTGGGAGAGCTTTTCCTGCTGCTGCTGCACGTGCTTAAGCAGCGTATTCCAATCACTTTGCCGGTGATTTCTCCGCGTTTTCAGGTACGAAAAACCCTAGAAAGTTGCTGATTTGCTGATTCCTTGGTTCCATAGAGAAATAGCTAATAGATCTTGTGTATTAGGTTGCCTAGTCGTCGTAGACGAAGCGTATACGCTCCGTTCGAATTCTCACCCCTAAAAGGAAAAAGGTGCGGATATTAGACGCTTTGATTGACTGTTTCCAAAGCTTTCGATGTCGTTTAATAGTAGATTCTTGACGGCAACGCCGTTTGACATGTACAACATGCTCTCCATTTCCTGTTTCGTAAATTAACGAAGAATATGAGATTTAGGGCATTTTAGTCATTTGTAGGAAGTACAGTTTACATTCATATTTTGCTGATGTGATTGACATGGTTTGTTGTCGCATTAGGAAGTTAGGAATGCGTGCATAATTAGTTTGGCGAAGAGATTCGCCTAAATACGCACGTCGGATCGACATACTATATGTAGACTTAAGTGTGTAGTGTAAGTGTTTGTATAAATGCTTGTATTAGTATGTATTGGCTTAAATGGTGTTATGGATTAGTTTGAGATTGATTTCTCAATGAATATGTTGATGTGAATGATTTCCTACATGTTAGCCATATGTACGATTTCATTATATGTATGAAATGCATGTGCTTAATGATTCATTTAAGTGGTATGTTATAACATGTGCTTGATGATTTTCTTATGACTTAGTTGGAGATTGAATTCTCAATTAATATGCTGATGGTGATGATTTCCTATATGTTGGCGATATGTATAATTTCATTATATGTATGAAAGGCATGTGTTTGAAGACTTGCTTAAGTTGTATGTAATGACATGTGTTAACATGCTCACATGGTTCCATTTCATTTCCATTACCCTTACACAACTACTGATGTGATTCTATGATTGTTTGGGACTATGCGTAGTCCAGGCAGTCGGTAACCGAAAGAATTCGTGGTTAGCTTATCTTGGCCACGAAGGACGTGTCGATGAACGCGAGTCGTGTTGGAGTTGGCGGCAGTGGTTAGGCCACGCGAAGTGTTTTACGCACTTCATGTCGTTCGACTTGCGATGCGCTTGTGCCAGTCGAGCTCGTCAAGTAACCCGACTGGCCGTTGTATGTTCACCTTGTATGAGTCATAACTGCTTGAACCTAGGGTACTGAACTTACCATTGTAAATCCTGTTAACCATGGTACCTTGATCCATAAAGACTCATGAGCCGGGCATGGTGGTATGGGACACCGTGGTCGAGCTGTCGGCCTACGCTGGGGCCACAAACCTCCCCGTAGTGACCAGTGAGCACCTAGACTCGTGAGCAGATTATGGTGGTATGCGACACTATTTTCTAGCTGTCGACCTACACTGATCAGGCGACGAGTCCTTTGTAGTGACCGCGAGCGTATTCTGAGTCTACAGGAGGCGACGACCCTTCAGTAGCAGTAGAGTACAGTAGGCCTGTATTGATAAGGTGATGGGGGAGCGGTGCAACGAGTGCGAGCAACAGCCCTGGCAGCCCTTGCAGTGACCTACGAAATATACATCGTATGAGATTACTAGGAGTGACGACCCTAGACAGGATCTGTGTTGGGATTGATACAAGGGAAGTACCTTAGTTTCTCAATCCTGCTGTTTGAATGGACTAATAACAACTTGGAATTCATATCACCATAGCATTGCATGTGCCTGGAAGATGTGGAGCACTCTAGGGAGTGTGGCATGCCGCGGTCGTAAGATGTTGCCGCATGAGGGTGATCGTCGGTGAGGGCATACATCACGTCATGTCATAATTGCATTAACAACAGTATTAGGAATGTTTGAATTACTGCTTTACTATTATAGCATGATTGATTTGATAACATGTTAATCTTTGCTCTATTATTCTACTGAGTTAGCTACTCACTCCCACGTTACGGGACGGTGTTCCTGGACACCCACCAGACCTTTTTGTGATTGCAGATGATGGCGCGGCCTGTGAGGCGGAGCCGGACTTGATGATGATGAGGAGGATCCCTCCTTTATGCGTGTTCTGATCGACGGGATTACAGGGAGGTTGATTAGATGCCTTGACACTTGTCATTTTATATTTTTAGAGCACTCATGTATATTCTTTTTCTTACGTTTGAAGTATACATGTATGTATATAACCTGGTAACATGTTCACACTCTGGAGACATACAACAGTTTATATATGTTATACATACTATTACAGACTTCCGCTGGTTAATTTAACTGTCTCTGGAGTATGATATGTGGTTCTAACTTAATCTCACTCATGTTTAATACATTATCACAGACAACATTCAATCATACATATCTATGTTGCATAAATAACATTTTGGAACTCGGGAGTTGGGTTTTTGCTCGACCCCCCGATTTTCGGGATGTTACAGATGATATCAGAGCATGATTTGGATTAAACCGGGCCTGGGTTATGGTCACGCGATGCACGCAGTCGCTTCCTTTGACTTAGGTGGGTGCGAGAAGGGTCTAGAAACACTTCTAGGATCCCAGGTTCGCCAATAGGCGAAGTCTATTCATTTCAATCACGTGATAGAGTCCGTATCGCATCTAGGGTCGCGTAGAGCAACCCGAATAGCTCCTAGGTTGTAGGTAAGTGGGTTGAGCTGTTCTTTGAACAATTCTAAACTGTTAATGTGAATCCTTGGGCCGTGGGACAACCATGACCCCTGTATTCAATCGCCAGGGCTTAAAAACCCCGTTTCACCGAAAATCTTCGAAATTCTTCCTCTCACCACCCCAATCTTCAATTATTTCTTATCCATTTCATGTTAGGCATCAATCCTAATGTGAAAATAACATAAAATCTTACTTTCACAAAATTTTACAGTGAATAGTAAAATTTCATGAAAAATGGCCATAAGGCCATTCTAAATTCACTTTCTTTAGCAACTAATGGGCTAGATGGATGTACTAGATCCTTATACCCCAAAATAATATGCTGCATGATAGGGTTTTGTATTCAGGATTGAAGATTGGCCCTGAAAATTCTCGAATGGATGTTACAAATGTTTTGGCCTCCCTAGGGCAATCTACAATGAACCAGAGTGTGAACCATACCTTTTTGGAATCCCTAGGGCAAGGGGAATCCATCCCATATGGCCTCAGTGGTAATTTTGCAATCGCCGGTTCGGCGATGCATCGCCGGTCAAACTTGTCAGATGGGTCTGACCTTTGGGCTGGAGGAGTTTGGGGGCTAGGGTAGCCCCCTGGTATGCGTTCCGTACCTTGAAACCCCCTAAAAGATGTACTTCCTTCACAAACGGCCCCCATTTCAAGCTCCATTTTCATTTTTGCTGCCCTATTCCAAAAATCGTGACTTTAAATCACTCCCAAATCCATCCTTAGTTGAAAAAGACCACTCTCCACCATTCTATTTCGGTTTGCAGCCCTTCCTCTTGAAGGTTTCATCGTTTGGAGCTCTTACAACGTCCAAATCGAGCTGAAATCGTGAGGTACTCCATTCTCCTTTTTCATTCTCTTTTCTTTCTGAAAATACATCCTAGGGGAGCTTGAAGCATCCCTCTACAACGCTTAGATCTCCCTTTTCTAGTTTGGTTAGCCATTTCCTTGCATTTCTCCCATTTTCCATGGCTATTGTTAAGCTGTTTTAGCCTTTTTCTCTCTTTTCACCATCCTCCCTCTCAATCCTATTTCTCCATTTTCTTTGCTTAAGGGATACTGAAAATATATGGCCGAGAGAGCTCTAGTGAGCAACAGACAGTATTAGACTCGACAGGGATAAAGAAGGTAAGTCGGGACTGTGGTAAAGTCCTTTGGTAGAGTTAGGCATCTATGCCTTTACCCTGTAGATTGTTTGATTTTTGTTTTAAGGATTTCTGTATTTTATTGTTGTTAGGTTTAGTGAAGTTACAGGTAGAAACTGTGTTTGTGTTGTGGTTTGGCCTTATCATAGCCGAATTTTGTTGAATGAAATGCATGCCGATTCATTTTGTTGTGAGGTATTGTCCCTAGATTGGGAGTATTATAACTCTCGGGATTCAGCCTACAAATTAGATTTTTATCCCACCCCACCCTCCAACCAAGCATGCCACTCCCTATCCCGCTATGGGACTAGGAATGCGGTTCCATTTAATACAACTAAGCGCTACCGGCTACATAGGCCCCAGGCGTTTTTGAATCTAGTGTTAGCACTCCTAGATTTGAAGGATCTGACGACATAAGAAATCCAATTCCAGTTAGACAAATCTTGACCCTAAGCAATAGAAGAATTCCCTGTAGTAGAAATGGAATGGAAAACCATTTACTGTATAATCTTAGGCTTTGGATTATAGCTACAGAGTTACAGACTAGGCTACTAGTTGTCTTAGGCAGTGTAAGGCCCATATATGCTAAGGGATAGTAGGTTAGATTTGGTTGGAATGGGACTCCCTTCCTTCGGTAGATTCCTTTATGGCTTATAGACTTCTGTTGTTTCCCATAGGAAGGAACCATACACTCTCAGGGAACATTTATAACTCTCTCAGATTGAACTTAGAATGTACTAGCACTCCCCTTAGAATTGCCTTCCCCAAGGGCTTATTGCATTCGGGAATGCGGAATAAAGGAACTACATGTAAGCGATGTATTCGCGGTTTGAATCGACTTCTTAATCCTAGTAGTTACCAATAAATCCAATGCTCTGATCAAGCAGAAGATCGGCATCGACTCGGATTAAGAATTGATACAATAAATCTTCTGTTCTAGCTAGACAGAAAGTCTATGTATCCGGCTCAGACCTACTACGCAACCTTTCTTCTGAGATGACCCAACCACCTATAACAAAACAGGATCACATTGTCTTTGGAAAATGGCGAGGACTTAAAGCTAGTAGAGAATTAGACATCTTGCCACCAACTCATATCTACCCCTGAACTCAACCACTATAGAGCTTAGGCTCGTCTCTATTACCATAGATACCAATGCCATAGAACGCATCATTAGCAAGGAAAACCATGTAGAGAAAGGTTGTTTCCATTTTAGGTCAAGGATAGCTCCTAAGTTGCGCCTCGTTCTGATATACAGATCGATGCTAAGATTCTTCAACCTTAAGTAAAACTAAGTTTTAAGGGGGGTAGAAAGTATAGAGTCCAATCCAGTTAGGTTAGTCAACGCTACCGTTTGATCAGAGTGGCGCAGCGAAAGAGTGGTTGGCCTCTTTCCCACTGGCCCAAGATCGAAACCTTTGAGTTCGGATATACATACGATTAGGTTATTAAATAGGATTTGAACCTTCCTTAGTGAAAGTACTACTTGCCCTTTGCCAATGTCGGGGACGACATTGTGTTTTAAGGGGGGTAGATTGTAACACTCCGGATTTTGGCCAATCTGGGATTTGACGTCCTTAGACAGTGGGTCAATTAAAACACCTAAAAAATCGCTTAGAACCCAATTCCATAGCCAAAGAAATCACTTAGGGTTAATTCCTTTAGAAACTAAGCATAAGTTAGCTAGCGCAACGCTGGAGTAGCTGGGAAATAGTCCCTGATCACTTTAAATACGTTCTACAAGACCCAAATCGAGTAGACCGTATGACTCCATAATACTCTATAACCTTGGATCAAACTCTAAACAGGTTTGTTCTCTGGACCACTTTGAAATTTTGTATTGGATCTAGACCGTGCGTCGAAAGTCCGATACCTCTTATCTTAGACCGTTAGAACCGCCTAGCTGGACTTGACAATCATTTCGAAAATCAAGTCAAACCGATAATCACAGACTATTTCATTGAGCCCGGACCGAAGAGAGTGCGAATAGGGACAGATTTGGAATTTCAAATTCAAATCTGGCATACGACTTGACGCATCAGTATTAGGCATTCTGACCATCAGAATTCATCCAGATTACACCCTCGGATCAGGAAAAATTTTTATTTTATATTATGAGACTTCCAGCCCTGATCTACGTGCGGTAACCGCAGAACTGAAACTGGTAAGCGACGTGCGATCTGCGAACCCTGCCGGACTGAAAACTTAATGTGCGCTAGATCTGGTACGCATGAGCTTAAGTCCGATCGCATTCGACCAGGGGACCACCAGAAAGCATCTTTTGGACCGAAACAGCCCCGATTTGGTTACCCCTCAAGTGAAACTTGTTCCCGAGTCTATTTCGGGCAAGTCTAGGCTTATAAAAGGGCTTGAAACCCTCACTCCTCTCTCCCATCCGAATTTGCAAAAACCCTAGATTGGGAGAGAGAAAAGGTGAGAGTTTGTGAGAGAAGGTGGGAGAGCTTTTCCTGCTGCTGCTGCACGTGCTTAAGCAGCGTATTCCAATCACTTTGCCGGTGATTTCTCCGCGTTTTCAGGTACGAAAAACCCTAGAAAGTTGCTGATTTGCTGATTCCTTGGTTCCATAGAGAAATAGCTAATAGATCTTGTGTATTAGGTTGCCTAGTCGCCGTAGACGAAGCGTATACGCTCCGTTCGAATTCTCACCCCTAAAAGGAAAAAGGTGCAGATATTAGACGCTTTGATTGACTGTTTCCAAAGTTTTCAATGTCGTTTAATAGTAGATTCTTGACGGCAACGCCGTTTGACATGTACAACATGCTCTCCGTTTCCTGTTTCGTAAATTAACGAAGAATATGAGATTTAGGGCATTTTAGTCATTTGTAGGAAGTACAGTTTACATTCATATTTTGCTGATGTGATTGACATGGTTTGTTGTCGCATTAGGAAGTTAGGAATGCATGCATAATTAGTTTGGCAAAGAGATTCGCCTAAATGCGCACGTCGGATCGACATACTATATGTAGACTTAAGTGTGTAGTGTAAGTGTTTGTATAAATGCTTGTATTAGTATGTATTGGCTTAAATGGTGTTATGGATTAGTTTGAGATTGATTTCTCAATGAATATGTTGATGTGAATGATTTCCTACATGTTAGCCATATGTACGATTTCATTATATGTATGAAATGCATGTGCTTAATGATTCATTTAAGTGGTATGTTATAACATGTGCTTGATGATTTTCTTATGACTTAGTTGGAGATTGAATTCTCAATTAATATGCTGATGGTGATGATTTCCTATATGTTGGCGATATGTATAATTTCATTATATGTATGAAAGGCATGTGTTTGAAGACTTGCTTAAGTTGTATGTAATGACATGTGTTAACATGCTCACATGGTTCCATTTCATTTCCATTACCCTTACACAACTACTGATGTGATTCTATGATTGTTTGGGACTATGCCTAGTCCAGGCAGTCGGTAACCGAAAGAATTCGTGGTTAGCTTATCTTGGCCACGAAGGACGTGTCGATGAACGCGAGTCGTGTTGGAGTTGGCGGCAATGGTTAGGCCACGCGAAGTGTTTTACGCACTTCATGTCGTTCGACTTGCGATGCGCTCGTGCCAGTCGAGCTCATCAAGTAACCCGACTGGCCGTTGTATGTTCACCTTGTATGAGTCATAACTGCTTGAACCTAGGGTACTGAACTTACCATTGTAAACCCTGTTAACCATGGTACCTTGATCCATAAAGACTCATGAGCCGGGCATGGTGGTATGGGACACCGTGGTCGAGCTGTCGGCCTACGCTGGGGCCATAAACCTCCCCGTAGTGACCAGTGAATACCTAGACTCGTGAGCAGATTATGGTGGTATGGGACACTATATTCTAGCTGTCGGCCTACACTGATCAGGCGACGAGTCCTTTGTAGTGACCGCGAGCATATTCTGATTCTACAGGAGGCGACGACCCTTCAGTAGCAGTAGAGTACAGTAGGCCTGTATTGATAAGGTGATGGGGGAGCGGTACAACGAGTGCGAGCAACAGCCCTGGCAGCCCTTGCAGTGACCTACGAAATATACATCGTATGAGATTACTAGGAGTGACGACCCTAGACAGGATCTGTGTTGGGATTGATACAAGGGAAGTACCTTAGTTTCCCAATCCTGTTGTTTGAATGGACTAATAACAACTTGGAATTCATATCACCATAGCATTGCATGTGCCTGGAAGATGTGGAGCACTCTAGGGAGTGTGGCATGCCGCGGTCGTAAGATGTTGCCGCATGAGGGTGATCGTCGGTGAGGGCATACATCACGTCATGTCATAATTGCATTAACAACAGTATTAGGAATGTTTGAATTACTGCTTTACTATTATCGCATGATTGATTTGATAACATGTTAATCTTTGCTCTATTATTCCACTGAGTTAGCTACTCACTCCCACGTTACGGGACGGTGTTCCTGGACACCCACCAGACCTTTTTGTGATTGCAGATGATGGCGCGGCCTGTGAGGCGGAGCCGGACTTGATGATGATGAGGAGGATCCCTCCTTTATGCGTGTTCTGATCGACGGGATTACAGGGAGGTTGATTAGATGCCTTGACACTTGTCATTTTATATTTTTAGAGCACTCATGTATATTCTTTTTCTTACGTTTGAAGTATACATGTATGTATATAACCCGGTAACATGTTCACACTCTGGAGACATACAACAGTTTATATATGTTATACATACTATTACAGACTTCCGCTGGTTAATTTAACTGTCTCTGGAGTATGATATGCGGTTCTAGCTTAATCTCACTCATGTTTAATACATTATCACAGACAACATTCAATCATACATATCTATGTTGCATAAATAACATTTTAGAACTCGGGAGTTGGGTTTTTGCTCGACCCCCCGATTTTCGGGATGATACAGTGTGTACACAAGATAAGTGCTAAGTAAGTAATATCAGAGTAATCAGAGCAAGTGGATATACTGACAAGCCCATAAATCATACAATATCAGAAATACTGGCAAGATCATAAATCATACAATATCAGAGTAATGTGAAAAAAAGCTGATAGGCACATAAATACCATTAGCCTTATCCATGCTATGGGATCAAAACATATAATAAAAATAATATCATATACTGATGAAACAATGTAGATCAACTATGCAATGTGGAGATAGTAAGCCAAATATCAGATGTTGATGATACAATGCAATATGCGGTGCGAATGAAATGACCAAGCTGGAGTGAAGTCGGGATGATAATACGTAGTATCGTAGGCTACGGGGTCCACCACAAGGGACTTCTATCCAAACCAGTCTCATACCTAAATTTGGATAGTCAAACTCAATGTAGTAAACTCCCAATCTCAGGTTAGTTGCATGCCCCAATCGAAATACTGGCCATTACGAAGGTACATATAAAAATAGTTGCACACCATCAGCCCGAGTGGATAGTGAATGAATGAGTATGCAACTCCTACTCAATAAGTCCACATAATAATATCGTACATCTCTGAGATCATCACCGGTCTAGTACACTCAATACCAGCTTGCCACCCCATCAAGCGGACAACTGGGTAAGTGGAAAAGACGTCACTATACGCCTACCAATATCGGCCCAGCTCATCGATAGTAGACCCATTTATGAGCTGGTCAGACTCAACCTAGCTATACCTACTCTCTCAGGTGGGTAAGGTTACACCTCCTCCCAACCGACCACGACACAATGGGAGACGCGGCCTACTGTTATACAGTCCTCATGCACTCATATATATCCACTTGGTCTCGATGTTAGAGCGTCATCTGGTACCAAGAGGGTTTAAGGATTTTCACCCAGGGCCATCTATGGCAGTCCGATGCTAATAAAAAAATTTTAGTGTCCCATCTGGCCATCCACGATATACCTGTGGAGGCTCCAGCCCTGATGTCGCTAGGGCGTACTGTAATCACAACACACAATGCATGAACCATACAATCCAGACATGCATCAATCCTACGCATACCATGTGCTCATGCAAGATACCCTCTACCTATCAGGGAGTCTTATAACAACTTGTCTAATGACATATGCAATGATTAACCACATCTCATAACAAACATGCAGATGATGCATATGGGTATGTATCATGATGATATGCTTCACATACTCATAATCCGTATCAATAACTTGCATTGATAGTCAGCATCGATAATCGGCCTATACAATCAGCCTCGTTAATCAGAATCGTCCTTAGCAATCGAAATTGGCCTCGATAATTAGAATCGGCCTCGAAATTCAGACTCGGCCTAGACAATTAGAATCGGCCTCAAAAATCATCCTCGATAATCGAAATCGGCATCAACAATCGAAATCAGAATCGACTTAGACAATCGAGATCGGCCTTAACAATCGAAATTAGCCTCAACAATCGAAATCGGCCTCGACAATCGAAATCGGCCTTGACAATCGAAATCGGCCTTAGCAATCAGAATCGGCCTCGACAATGAGAATCAATATCGACAATCAAAATCTTCATAAGGCTGGGTCCATAGATGGAAGGTCGATGATGGTCCAAACAATATCAATGAGACTCATTCGCTTGGGTTAACCCACTAGAGAATGATGAGAATGAGCTTAACCAAGCCTAAGGGAAGGTCACAATGTGGACATGTAACCATCACTGCCCATCAATGTGGACATTCAACCAACATTGCTCCCAGGGAGTGGCCCACATAAGGCCAAACGTATAGTGGGCCCATGGCCTCACACAAAGGCTTAATATACATTGCAATGGGCCTCATACAAGGGCTACATACACAACAAGTGGGCCCTGCATGTGGGCCTCAGACACATCGTACGGGCCACAACCCGTGGGCCTAATGCACATCATAATGGGCCTCACTGAATGGGCTACAAAAGCATCACAATGGCCATGCTATAATGGCCAGAAATACATCTCATTGGGCCTTTCCAAATGGGCTGAAAATACATCATAATGGGCCAATCATATGGGCCTAAAATATATCTCATTGGGCCTTGCCAAATGGGCTGAAAATATATCACAATAGGCCATGTCATATGTGTCAGAAGTACATTTCAATGGGCCACGACCCACGGGCCTAATACATCATAATGGGCCACAACCCATAGGCCTCAAATATAACGAGCGGGTCATACCATGGGTCTCATATACATCGAATGGACCGCATTAATGGGTCTCAATACACGACAGGTGGGCCCTGCAAATGGACCTCAAATACATAGTATGC
Source organism: Magnolia kwangsiensis (assembly GCA_037074715.1). Taxonomy (NCBI): domain Eukaryota; kingdom Viridiplantae; phylum Streptophyta; class Magnoliopsida; order Magnoliales; family Magnoliaceae; genus Magnolia; species Magnolia kwangsiensis. The sequence continues at coordinate 166,238,757 of CM073571.1, forward strand.
GGGCCCTACACATGTGTCTCATATACATCAAATGGGCCATGTATCTGGGCCTCGAATACATCAAGTGGGCCACACATCATGGGTCTAATACATATCACAATAGGCCTTGCCCATAAATGACGAATACATCACAATGGGCCTTAACCCATAGGCCCCAAACACATCATAACGAGCCGTATCAAATGGGCCACAACAACTACAACATTCATCCATCTATAAAGATCATTTTAGAGCATTATCCAAATAATGAATCATACCAAAAGATCATCTGGACCACACCACAAATAACAGTGGTGATAATGATTTCCACAGTTAAATTTCTAGTGGGCCCACCATAGTATTTATTTTCCATCCATACTGTTCATAAGGTCACAAGGACCTGAACAGGAAGGAAAATAAATATTATATTGAATCAAAACTTCTGTAACCCAAAGGGGTTTTAATGGTGGGCATTCAACACCACTGTTTTCTGTAGGGCGGTCCACTTGATATTAGATCTGCCTTATTTTTAGTCTCAAGCCATGAGACGAGGTGGATCTCAAGCCATAATCAAAACTTGGTTATCCACATGGTGGATCTCAGAAAAGCCCATGCATATATAAATTGAACATTTTATAACTTTAACAAGGCAAATTTGCTTATCTTTAACATGATACAATCGGTCAATGTGTTCCCTGATCCAATACATCTGCCGAATGGACCTCTTCTCGGATTGGTCACAAGCCTGAAATAGTATCAATCTAATGGCTTTAAACATTCAGACAATCACATCGTCCAATTATTGGACTGTTGATATAATTAAAACCAACAATCTAAAGAATAGTGCTGTAAACTGCGCAATATTTAGTTTATGCTCCCAAGATGTCAGATTGATTGGCAAGTGCAGATCAATGAGAAGATGTGCTCAATGTAAAATGATTGCATGGACTGAAAGTGGAAATATAATAATGTCAATATAAATTAGAGAAGAAAAGATTACCTGTGTTACGTAATAACTACATGAGAAGGGTTTTTATTGACTTCTCGAGCCCACCTAGTCTATCTAGGATTTTATTTTATTTTTTGGGCTGTTTGGATTAGTAGAATCCTTCTTTTTTACTATGGAAATGAAATTGTTTTCATTAGGTGAGATATTTTCCGCCTTTCGCAAAAGAAAAGTCAGCTGTAAAAATCAACTTCCATTTCCACAGTTCTTCAAAAAAGGGTGATTTCCATTTCCACAAAAGACTCACTTTTTTACCATTAGCCTTTCCACATTTTCATGGAAATAATGTGTGCTAAAACAAGCATGTTTAGTTAAATGCTTTTATCCATTTTCATTTTCACATCTTTCCAAATATACATTTGTATTCCACCAATCAATATATTTTAACTTTAGACTCCTAAAACTAGAATATTGCAAGTGCCCTTAGAGCAGTATAAGTTATAGTGCATGCTCCGAGTTGCATTGGGCACTTAAACACTCCAATCGATTGATCTAAACCATCCATTAGATCGAATATGTATTTCATGGACTACAATGCATATATCAAACCAATCTGACATTCTTAAACATTTGATCAGTGACCTCTAATATGGAGGGTCAAGAACATTAATTTTTACAAAAAATAAGTCTAATCATCTCCCATCATGGATTGCTTATGATTCTAAAGAATCACTTCTAGTACACAATCCTAACCATCCTATTCATAGGTTGGAAAAGTGATGGCTACATAAAACAAAGCCAAATCCATGGTTAGCCTTGAAATGCATTCGAGACTAGGTAGACAGTTTAGGCCGATCTATTGCAGTGTCGAAGTTACCAATGCAACTAGGACTATAAGAGCATTTGAGCATTTCTGTTACCAGAATGCGATTATCTACAAGAATACCAAAAGGAAAAACTCATGCTATTTTCTAAAAAATAAAAATTAGAGAAAAATGTCTCTTACGTCCAGGTCAAACTGCATGGTCCAGAGGGAGCACTGAAAGGTTGGAACGAATAGCCCATTAATCATGATTCATGTCCAGACATTCACGAACTTAATATTGGAGGTAACATAATGAAGGGCAATTTATTGATCTTCAAGTTTTTTTTTTAAATGAAATGGTGATCAAGCTCAATTTATTTGGCATGAGCATCGAAAACTACCAGAGTTTCATGGCACTTCAACCATCATGGTAAAGAGCATCAAACAGAATCTTGAAGAATGTGACGTAATAAGGATACCTCAGAGGCAATAGCAGAGTTATTGTGATATTTGGCCACAGGACTAGATCTACCAGCCTTCCCATACCTGAGGCTTCACACAATAACCAATAATGGAAATATTGAGGATCAGTTTATCAGTCCAATCAGCACCATAATAGGCACAGAGACAAATTAGAGATGTGCCAGTGGATTAATGGAGGATACTGTAGTCAGTTGTTTCCTTAGCTACCAAAGAATCCAGTAGCTACTTAAAGGTGAGAAATTATGAGAGCATGTAGAAGTGCCAAATCTTATGGACTATTTGTATCTTGGTATAGCTTGATACGCGTATATATGCATGCACGCATATACATATGTGTGAGGCTTTTACTTTTAGAATTAGACAAAAATGTAGGCAAGCAAAGTGGAGGAGTTCCAGGATAGAGAAGCCTGAGAGCGGCGAATCACAGGGCAAACAAGGCAAGAGAAGCAGAGAGCAGAGGGAATTTATTTTTTTTTACTATGAGGTCGACTTCATGAGAGCTTCCCATAAAATCGAGCTCGGTGGGCCCATCGTGATGTGTGATGGGCATCCACACCCTGAATTTGGTAGGTCCCCTCTAGGTTACGGGATATGCCAAAAATCAGTTGTATTTGGGACTCATGTAGCCCACACCATTTGAAACCATGGGAAATCATGCCTAAAACATCTAAAAGTTTCTACATTAATCTATTTTACTTTGATTATGTTTACGGGGTTCAAACTTTGTGTGATAATAGTATAATTGATGAAAAATGTATGTACTAAATTTGGGGTCAATCTGATCTATCTAATCCCTTGATTTGATTTATGCAATTTAGACCAGATTTGTTGTCCAATGTAGTGGTCAGCACTAATACCCTCATAAACAACCTAGATTTATGGTGTCCACAGATATCTAATTGGTCCCAAATTTTTTGTGGTGATAGTAGACTTGATAAATAAGCATATTTACCAAATTGAAGGCCAATCTGATATGTATAACCTCTGATGTGGGCCTCACCATGATGTGTGTTTGTGATTCAACCTATCTAAGTGGTCACATAGACCCAAACGAAGGAACCATGCAAATAGCAGCTTGTCCTAACACTTTTTTACGGGACCCATTGACCATGGGCCCCATTGTGATGTTCACATGCCACCTAAATGTTCATATAGTTATTTCTACTAAGTTAGACCAAAAACACAAATATTAGTTTGATCCAAAACTTGGTGGGCCACATCGTGGAACCCATTTGATATATACGTTGCATTATTACAAATGTTGTTCTGATTATGGGCCCCACCTTGATTATTATGCTTGGACAGTAAGGTCACATTCATGTATGTGATTATATTACGCAGCCATAACTACAAGCCCCTTTTGATGGAAGTATTGGACTTTTGAACAGGCCAATTTTGGCCTTTTAATGGAACCGTCAATTTGAACCCTGTTACGGGACGTGAGTCAACCGTCGAATCGGCCCATTCAAGTAGGCATGTAAATTTCAAATTCTGGACCACACTTTACATCTAAAACGGCCACATAGTTAGCCACTTAATGTCGTGATGATAATGTTTAGTTATGTTCATATGTGGTTATGATTCGTAATTTTATAGTTCATTAGGCCTAGGCCCATTTAGCATGTTGTAATAATTATGTATGTAATCAATTATCAATTGTTTATTGGGCTTTGGGAGAACTCACTTGCCCATCAGGCCTTGGAAAAGCCCACTCGTTCATGGGCCTTGTGAGAGTCACTTGTTTATGTGCCTTGGAAATGCTCACTTGCTTATAAGTCTTATGAAACCCACTAAAGGAATTGGACCTTGCCATAAGCCCACTATAGATATGATGTTCAATGAATTGAAGCCAAAGGACTTGGGCATATAATTGATTGAATGAATGATATATACTGATTTGCTAATGATAGAATAAGATGTGCTTTTTGCATACATCCAGCATTAGCATAACATATCCATGCATACATCTCAGGAAAGACCAAACTTTGGCCATCATGTTGGTCAAAAGAAGTATTTGGCCCTTGTGTTAGCTAAGTGAAACATGTGATATGATATTTGGCCCTTATGTTGGCAAAGTGAAATATTTGATATGATATTAGGCCTGAAAGTGCCTTGGTTTGTCAATTAGCATGAGTGTTGAGTCAACCAGACTGCAGAGCCTCATAGGAAGATCAATTCAAAGTGTCTGCCTCAACCGGATGTATGCAAGCTGTCCATAGGTAAATCTAAGCCTCACATCCCATGTCCCAAAACACCAAGTATTTAAACCCTTAAAACAAGTTAGAACATCATAGGGTTTTTAAGTTAAGAAACCTTTTTCAAAAATTAAAAAATCTCTAAGTTTTCTTACCTTATCTATTTTATCGATACACATATCAATATGATCGACCTGTGCTATCGATGTCCTCGATGACAAATCGATTCCATCGAAATGAGGACAAAAGTATCCTGCAACCACATATAGCTCTGGATGAATTTATCGATGTATCAATATATTATTGATATCATCGATATTTAAATCTCGAGTTCATCGAAGGTGACTCGATAATATCGACAGGCAGATCTCTGGTGCCCCTGTTTTTACTTAAGAATATCATATATACATCGATATATCGAAGCCCTCCTCGATACCATCGAAGTTCAATTCTCGATGACATCGGAAGACTCTTGATGATATCGGTCATAGGCGCGAAGATTTCTAGCAAAATATTTTAAAATAGTTTATCTATGTTCGAGGGTCACTCAATAGAATCGATATTTAAATATCGATGATATCAGTAGGGTTTTGATGGCATCAAATAGGGATAGAAACTGTCTAGCAAGCTTAAACAAAAATCCTTTGGATTTATCAATGCCTCGACACAGCTATCGATATCATCGACATTTAAATTTCGATGATATCAAAGGTCCCTCGATTATTCATGTAAACCTGAAATATTTTAAAGCAAGTCTCCCTCATTTTTAAATGTTGAGGAATCGAACCTCATATCGATGAAATCGAAGTTCAAAATCCAATGACATCGATACATGTTTCGATGCCCTCGACTAGCTGGCAATCGATTTTAAAAGCGTATGACATTTGAGTTTGTGTCATCGAGCGGACCGTTGATGATATCGAGAGTATACGCTCGATGATATCAATCCTGCTTGATGATATCGAACTCTGTCATAAATGTGACCCTTTTATATCTGTTGGAACCTTTTGCCTATATAAAGAGGACTTGTCTATTATTGCTAGTAAAGAAAGAAGAGAGTGCATTGAGTGTTTTGCCTTAGATCATATACCCAAAGCCCTTTCCCTCATGGAAATTCATCCTCCAATCCACCCTCATCAAAAATATTCAATAGAGTGCATTGGGGAATGAACCTCCCCATTCAAGGGTCCTCCAGCTACTACCTTAATGGTAAATCATTAAGCTAGGATGCCTTGAATACATAGATGATTGAAATCACTCTATCTCCTTTATAGGAAAATATTTGAGAGTAGAATTTCATCATAAACTTGACCCAACCCATCGTCATGGATTGGTATATCTTCTGAGTTGCGGTTCAAGAGAGCAAAAGACTCTTTATCAACAAAGGAGTAAATCTTCAACAACGAGCTAAAGAGAGACTCATCTACTTATCTATAAGTTATTAGAGTTGAGAGAACCCTTTGATCATTCCTTTATAGGATTGGATCTAAGGTGTTTCTCACCCTTGCAAGTCCCCTAGGAGGCCACCGGCGAGAGTGTACGTAGTGGGTGAGTTGTGTTGACCCTTGCTCTGTGGAGAGCATAAATAGTTAGGGCCTTGTGGAAGATCCTTGGCCAGTGTTCCTAAAAGTGGGTGCATTGTGTTGACCCTTGCTCGTGAGAGTATAAACAGTGAGGTTTCTTATATGGATCATTGGCCAGTGTGCCTAAAACTGGGTGTTATGTGTTGACCCTTTCTCAGGGAGCATAAACAGTTAGCCTAGGTGTAAGTTGTAAAGGTTAAAGGTGAAACTGATTTAAAACCTTAGGTTTAAGGTGAACCGATGTGAAACCTCCTTAGTGAAATCTGGTACACTTAAGGGTTGAGTGCGGTTATCGTGAGTGACGTAGACAAGTAGTCGAACCACTATAAAAATGACTGTGTTTTAGATTGCTATTCTTTTGTTTGTGTGATTTACTTTAATATTTTTATATCTGAATATCTGAGATCACACTTCACACACATACACAGTCATATCCATCATAAACTAGTTTACATATTGTTCACTTCCTAAATAGTTTGTGATTGAATCCTCTACCAGGCTTAGAAGCTAATAAAGTTACTTTTGAGAAATCCTAATATGTGCTTGTTGTTAGGATTAGTGTAATAGGATTTTTAATAAACCATAAAAACTTTAAAAAGTCCTATTCACCTCCCTCTAGGACATATTGGCATATTCCAACTTCAACAAAAGCGGTCTTCACTACTATTTCAATTGGTATCAGAGCGGGTCTCTCTTTGAGGGCTCCACCGCCTAAAGAGTGATCTTGACTGAAGTTAGGATTATGGCCAAAGGAGAGGGCTCATCAATCACTAGGCCTCCAGTATTTAATGGCTCGAGTTACGCGTACTGGAAGGCTAGAATGCACTACTTTCTGAGATATTTGGATAATGAATTTTGGGATATAGTTGAAAGTGGATATATGTCACCTTCTGAATAAATAGTACTTGATAGTGGCACAACCATCACAAAACCCAAACTCAAAGAAAAGTGGGCGACGTTCAATAAAGAAAAATAGACTGCTAAAGCAAAAGCTATGAATGTCATCTACTGTGTCATGTCACAAGACATCTTTAATCAAATAAGCATGTGTGAGACATCCAAAGAAGCGTAGGATCTATTGGAAACAACCCACGAAGGCACAAGCACTGTGAAGAGGTCCAAACTACAACTGTTAACCTCACAGTTCGAAAATCTCATAATGGAAGAGCATGAGACTTTCATGGAGTTTTTCACAAAGGTAAATATCATCTGCAACTTCATGGGTGGATTGGGAGAAAAAGTTCCAGTACCAAAAATTTGTAGGAAAATTCTAAAATTCCTACTGGAACAATTTAATCCCAAAGTTACAACTATTGAAGAGTATAAGAACATAGACAAAATGAAAGTAGAAGAACTAGTAGGTTCCCTACAAACTTTTGGACTACACTTCAAACAAACCCAAAAATCCAAAAAAACTGTCCTAAAAACTTCAAAGAAAACAACAAATGAAGACAGTGGAACTGAAAAAGAAGATGTAGATACGGAAGTGGCTTTACTGGCACAACAATTCAGGAGGTTCTTTCAGAAGAATCGTGGTCGTCCCTCTAGAGGAAGAAAGGTGGACAACAAACCTTCTGCAGGCAAATTTGGTAAAAAGACCAAAAAATTACAATGTTATGCCTGTCAGAAATATGGACACCTATCTATTGAATGCCCAAATAGAAAAATGAAGGGTAAAGCAATGGCAACCACATGGGATGATACAGAGGAGTCAAACTCAGAATATAGTGACTCAAAAAGTGATGGAGACCAGAATTCATTGAAAAATCTTATGGTCTCCTGTAACGCCCCGAAAATAGGGGGTCGGGTAGAAACCCAACTCCCGAGTTCCAGAACATCACTTATGCAACATATATGATGATGATGATTGAATGTTGTCTGTTAGTACAGTAAACATGAGTGAGATTAAGCCAAATAGCAAATCATACTCCACAGGCAATTAAATTATGCAAGTAGAAGACTGTGCTATGTATATAAATTATATAAAAATGATGGTAAGCTCTCAGAGTATGATTATCACCAGGTTAAATAATTACATGAAATGTGCAATAAGGAAAAGTAGTGTTTTCTATCCAAACCCTATAGTCCCGCCAGCGTAACTCCAGGTCTGCTTAGACCCACCAGAGAGTTGGACATAGGAGAGCTCCTCCTCATCATCGAATAGTCCGGCTCTACCTCAAAGCATCTCCAACACCTGCAGCTAAGACAGATTCTGGTTGGTGTGAACAACACCGTCCCGTAACGTGGGAGTGAGTGATCAACTCAGTGGAATCATAGAGCAAAGATTAGCATGTTATCAAATCAATCAAGCGATAATGATAAAGCAAGAAAATCAAACATTCCTAAATACTGTAATTAATACAAGAATGAAATGACATGATGGATGCCCTCACCAACATACTCCCTCATGCAACATCATCTTACGTCCACGGCATGCTTTCTTCCCTCAGTGCTCCACATCTTCCAGGCACATGATATGATCATGATTACCGAGTTGTTATTAGTCCTTTTCATACACCAGGATTGGGAAACTAGGGTACCTCCCTTATATCATTCCCAAACAAGGATCCTGTCTAGGGTCTTCACTCCTAGTAGTCTCATACGATGATATATTTATAGGTCGTTGTAAGGGCTGTCAAGGCTGTTGCACACACTCGTTGCACCGCTCCCCCATCACGTTATCAATACAGGCCTAGTTTGTACTCTTATTACTATGGAAGGGTCGTCGCCTCACGTAGACTCAGAGTACGCTCGAGGTCACTACAAAGGGCTGTCAGGGCTGTTGCATGCACTCGTTGCACCGCTCCCCCATCACCTTATCAGTGTAGGTCGACAGCAAGAATATAGTGTCCCATACCACCATAATCTGCTCACGAGTCTGGGTTGCTCACTGGTCACTATGGGGAGGTTTATGACCCCAGCGTAGGCCAACAGCTCGACCACGGTGTCCCATACCACCATGCCCGGCTCATGAGTCTTAGTGGTTCAAGGTACCACGGTTATCAGGGTTTTCACTGGTAAGTTTAGTACCCTAGGTTCAAGCAGTTATGACCAATACAAGGTGAACATACAATGGTCAATCGGGTTACTTGACGAGTTCGACTAGTACGAGCGCCCGTTGAGTTGTACGACATGAAGTGCATAAGCACTTCGTGTGGCCTAACCACTGCCGATAAGCAACACACCACTCCGGTTCGCCAAACACGTCTTGCGTGGAAAATAGAGGCCAACCACGAGCTCAAATCTGTTACCGACTGCCTGGACTAAAGTATAGCCCCAAACACTTGTAATATAAATCAATAATCATATGAGAGAGACAGAATTGAAAATACAAGTAATTCCAGCATGTTATCAGCATGTTATAACATACATCATAAGCAGTTAACCATACACGAGTATTTCACACATACAGTAATCAATTCAACTACAACAAGCATGGAGGAAATCATGTACATCATCAAATTAGTTGAGAATCCAATCTCAACGCTAATCTACAACACTATTTACTCAATACTTACTAATACATACATTTATACAAACACTTAGTCTACACAAATTAGTCTACACAGCATATGTCGGCCAAAGTGTGCATTTGGGCGAATCTCTTCGCCAAACAGAACATACACGTATAACTAGCATAGGTAGATGACAAATACTCATGGCAATCATATCAGCAAAATACGTACATATACAGTATTTCTTACAAATACCTAAAATACCCTAAATCTCATATTCTTCGTACGTATTCGAAATGGAAAATAGACAGCATGTTCTACATGTCAAACAGCATCCTTGTCAACAATCTACCATTAAAAGACATTGAAAGCTTTGAAAACAGGTAATCTAAGCATCTAGAATCCGCACCTTAAACCAGAAATTACATAACGGAGTTGATTTAGACAATAAGTCTTCGTCAACGGCTCAACGGCAATCTATACCATGAAATGGGTTAGCTATATTAACACTACAGCTACATGGATTAGCTAAACAGGTTAGCGGTAGTATTTCTTACCTAAAAATGACGTTGGAAGCTCTGAAAGAGCAACACAGATGGACGGCTTGGCACATGGAGCAGCAGGGAAGAATCCCAGGAGAAAAGCTCCAAATCTCTCTCTCTTTCTCTCCCTTTCCTCTCTCTCTCTTCTCTTTTCTCTCTCCTAGGGCTTAGAAAATTCGTATAGAATGAGAGAGAGGGGTTTTAAGGTCCCTATATAGGCCCAAAATTACCGAAAATAGGCTTGGGGCCAAGGTATACTTATTTTATAACCAAAATGGGCTTGTTCTGATCCAACGGAGCACTTCTGGCAGCCCCTTTTCTACGTGCGATCGGACTTAAGCTCTCTGACATTGGATCAAGGTCAGGCTAAGTTTTCGGTCCGATCGGATTTCCAGATCGACCGTGGCGGACCAGTTTCAGTTCAGCGGTCACCGAAACTCGATCAGGGCCACAAGTGCTATGACATGAGTGGGCCATCATCCCTGATCTGAGGGTAAATTTGGATTAAATTTTGACGGTCAGAACACTTAGAAAAGGCATGCAAGCGACACGTGCCAAATTTCATAATTTATATTTAATTTCTAACATTTCTCACACTCTTCACTCTGAACTCAAGGAAATCGTCGTGGGACATCATCTGGACTTGATTTTTGGGGTGATTGTCAAGTCCAACTAGGCGGTCAGGATTGTCTAAGTTTGGGATAATTGGACTTCCGATGTGCAGTCCAGATCCGATACGGAGTTTCAAATGCTCCCGTGAGCAACCGGGTTTAGAGTTTGATCCTAAGTTTTAAGGTAATGTAGCGTCAACTATTCTACACATTTTGGCTCTAGCAGATCATATTTAAAGTGATTGGTGACAATTTCACAGGTCATCTAGTTTAACGCTAGTTAATTTCATCTAATTTCTAAAGAAAGTAGCCTATAATGATTTCTGTTTGAGATGGGATTTGAAGGGTGGAGTGAGTGGTATATGAAAATGAACAAGGAAGTGTTTGGAGAAAGAATTTGGAGGAGATTCGAAAGATTTTTCAAGAAACGGAAAGCTTAGAGGGGTGGTTTGTTAAGGAAGTACCAAAATGAGAAATAAATAGGGGTCGAACCCTATACCATAGGATCCCACTAGGCCCCACATGCATTCGGCAGGAGCAGCCCGCCCGGCCTGGCCCGTTTACCGGTGAGGCCTGGCCCGTTTACCGGCGAGGTCCTTGCCGACCACCGGAGTGGTTGGCAAGGTCTTGCCATTTGGGCGAGGCCCTCCTGTCCCTTAGGTCTCAGAAAAGTGTGGGGCCAACCCTGGGTCCCTCTGGATTGGTGTGGGCAGGCCCCCGACTCTATTTGAGGCATTTTCAGGGCCAATTTATAAACCGGAATGAGTTTATGTGATGTGTAGAATATGATTTTGGGGTAGAAGATGCTAATCTATCCAACTAACCCATTTATTTCATTAGATTTCAAAAGGTTAAAGATTAAAATCCATTTTATCCATTTATGTACTATTTATGATAAGTTTTAGTTTTGGTATTTTTCTTCCTCATTTATACCCTAGGATTGGTGTGTATTATGAATGTGCTTAAAAATAAATGAAGATTAAAGTGGTGGAGGGTGAGATTTTGAAGGAATTAGATAAAAAAAGATTTTAGGCTTTGAGATTGAGTATAAGATGTTGGGGTTGACCTACCACCTAAGGACATTCATTTCTAGGTTTGGAATGGAATGAAACATAGTCTAAACCCTTCGATTGACGGTCTCTAAGTGATTTGGGGTCGTTGTGTGTGATTAGGAGTGTGCACGAACTCAATCTCGGTGACCGTTTTCAGTGAGTTTTAGTTTAAGTATAGTTCTTCACTATTTAAACTTGAGGATTCGTGTCTAATATAAAAGTACTTGGAGAAGTTTGAAAAATGAGGTGGTGAAAGATGAGATTTGAAGGAAATGGGTTGAAAAGCGATTTCTTTGGCTTTGGGATTGAGTTATGAAAAGTTACCAAGGTGTTATGGTTAACCCATTGCCTAAGGACGTCTAATTCCAGGTTGGCAAAAATCCGGGGTGTTATATCTCCACCACTCCAATCATGCCTATTGAAACTGAAAAAGAAAAAGAACCACAAGCCACTGAATCATTTCCGTCACATAATGAGAAAACTGAAAAGGAAGATGAAGAAGAACAAAACAAACTACAAGATGCTTACAATCAACTGAACATCCATAGCATCAAAGTTATTAAAAGACTTGGAATATCTGAGAACAAAAATGAATTGCTGCAAAAAGATTTCGATAAAACTCTGGAAATTAACATACACCTAATCAACTATTTACAACAATATAACTCAGATAATGATAGACTTTAAAGAATTAACACCTTCCTTAAATCAGAATCTGTGAAACTAAACAAATAGGTTGAGCAATTAAAAGACAAAAACATGCTCCTTCAAAATGAAAATCATACACTCCTACTTGATTTAGAGGAATCCAGAAAAATTGCTAAGCTAAACTACAAGTTTTCTTGGAGTAGTGAGAAATTAGAAAATCTCTTAGGTTTGGGAAAACCTGAAAAGGACAAGAGCGACTTAGGATATAGAACGAGAACTGGAAATGCAGCATCAACAACTAAAAAATCTGCTGCCTCAGGTAGTAATAGAAGAACTGCTCCAGTTTGTCATTTATGTGGTGATTCAGGTCATTATCAGGATAAATGTCTGACACCTAGGAGGACTCAACATAACTCTGGTCAAAAGCATATTGGAAAATTCAAACTTACAAAAGAAATACAAAACGTCAAGAGTCCACCTAGGAATATGGATAAAATAGATTCACATCCACCACCACCTAAAATGACTAACACAGAGCAATTGAATCAAGTGGTCGAATTGAACAAGAAAACTAATCTTTCACAGTTAAAAATCCTGTCACAAAATGGGTTCTAAAAGAAAAGAAGAATTGTCTGATTACTCATTCAAACCATATACCAGGTAATGAAACAAAATGGTACCTAGATAGCAGATGTTCAAGACATGTCACAGGTGACAAATCTCTCCTTACAAATTATTTAGACCTCAATAACGGGATAGTCACCTATAGGGATGGAAGCACCGCTAAGGTAATTGGATAGGGAACTATTAAGGGAATACAGTTGTTCAAAAATGAGAATGCCTTTTGCATAAAAGGATTAACACATAATCTTCTAAGCATTTCTCAAATATGTGACAATGAGCATGTGGTTACATTCAACAAGGAAAAATGTGAAATCCTATATCTCTCAGGAAAATCTATGATGATGGGTTCTCGCACAAACAACCATTGTTATGTCATCAAAGGTAAAGGGAAGAAATATCAAGCATGAAAAGACAAGTCCAGGTCATGCATCTAGATCTGGATATTTGTTGAAATCATGCAATTTTTGTTGAGCTCTAAATGATATATTTGAGGTTCCTCACTTCAATCTTTTGTATATAAACATTATAATGTTTATGGTTTTGATGTGTACAATGAGTGTACATAATTTTTTTGTGTATACTATTAATTCATAGAAATATTAAAAGTATACATGAAGGTCATCTGAATGCTGAAAATTGAAAATATTCATCTTCGATATGTCTATTGATATGTCATTCCCAATTAATCGATCAAGGGTCGATATCATCGACGCCTCTTTGGAATGTGAAAAACCATATGATCGAGAATGATATCGAAGACGGTCTCAATAACATCAGGGGAGGTACATCGATATCATTGAAACACTGGTCAATGATATCGAAGACTGTCGCCCGATAAAAGGCGATTGAGTGGAAAATCTTTATTTTTTTCGAAAAAAAGGCATCTCTTTCTTTTTTTTCTACTCATCCCCTTAACTGAATGCCCATCTATGGGTGTCAGAGAAGCCTCGAAAACTGGTATTACCCCTCCATTCCTTTCATTCCAGATTTTATCTTTCTTTTGGTCGGGTATTTTCAATTTCGTTAAAAGAGGGATTTTGTCTGTTCTTCCCAAATCTGTTGTTATGGGTAAGGACAAAGAAAATCATCCAGAGCCTCTCAACAAAAGTCTCTTGCCTTAAAATAAAAGACAAGTGCTCCTGAACGTGAGACCCCCACCCGTCAAAGATCTCGACAAACTTCACATGATGGGTCCCAGTCCGAACCACCAGCACCTCCTTCAGCTGGATTAACTTCACATCCACCAAAATACATGGGTAGGAAGCTCATTCACGAGAGAAAGGTAGACAGGGATTGTCTAAAAACATACAATCTGGAATCCCTGTTTGCTGCAATCGATTGGTTGCCCGTTCTTAATTTCGGTGGGCCATGTCAACTCAAACGAACTCACAACTTCCTTGTTGCATGTCACTCACCCGTGTCTGATCCTCCTTCTATCATGGTCTCTCTAGATGGTGATAATGTGCTGATCACTCCTGCTACAATGGAAAATATCCTCAGACTGACAATGACACCAGAGGGTCTCCATGAAATGGACTTCGAAAATGTTGAAATTTGTTCCATGGTAACTAAGTACCTATGTCATGGTAGAGACATCCCTGGTATCAAGGGAATGTGTTGAAATCTAGGTACATGGAACCATAATTTCGGGTTTTACACGGTATCTTCATCACAAATATATATCTTAGAAGTACCAACCGGTCCGATCTCATAGGTTTTATGACCATGCTAGTGTACTCAATCGCCAAAGGGATAAAGATCCGTCTTCCGACTCTACTTGTCCATCAGTTAGTATATGTCGTTCATACATCCAGGGACCTTCCCCTGCCCTATCCCTGAATCATAAACATGGTATGCAACGCCATCGGCTTCCCAACGACCAATGATCCATTACTTCCCCTCCAAGTCTTCAACAAAAAAAATATTCACAAAATGGACTTGAAGTTCCACAAGTACCCTAAGGACCCAGAGGAAGGCATTCAAGAAGAAGGAATAGGAGGTGAAGGTGATGTTCCTGGTGAAGGAGCTGAGGCAGCTGGAGATGAAGCTCCTGGGCCCCATCAAGCACCATCCACATCAAGGCCTAGGCATGCTAAGAGATTTAAGCTCCATCAAGATCAGATTAGAGAGATTCAGCGGGTTGTTTCCCAGCTTAAGGAATCTGTGGGTGGAATCGATGAAAGGCTTACCATCTTGGAGCGCCTAATGAACGGAGTGCAGCAGACCGTGCAACAGTTGGTTGAGTTGTTCACCTGTCATCAAGACGATACGGCGCCATCTTCCTCGGATCCATGAGCACTGGTCTCTGATTACTATCACATACACTTCATTCTTATTTCCACGTATGAACATTAATATCTTTTTGGATGTGTTGCGCTCTCATAAGTGTATGTGATGCTTCACTAACCTGCACAGTCTAAAACAGTTTTTGTTGTGTGTGTGTTGCCCATGGTAGGACTAAAAACTGAGGTTTGATTTTGGTTGCCCATGAATGGGCTTGGTAGTTTTTGTTGAGATAATTGTTGTTCTACTACCAAACCTGGGCGGTATACATTTTGTTTTAGCTGGTTTGGATATGGCCGAATATAATTCACATTTTTTACTGCCATGTCTATGAGTTAAGATCCCCTGGTTTATCTAGTTTCTGATATGGGATGCATGTGATGTTTTTTATAATTATTTTATATGCTTCTATCACTGCTTTAATTGATCTAATATGTATCCATAGTTTCTGAAAATGATGTCTGCTTAAACTAATTCAACCATTACACAACTATATATATATGCTTACTGAATGATGTTCTCCTGCATATCTTTAAAACTTTAGTCAATATCTACTATAATGCAATCTTTGTCAATGACTGACAAAAAAGGGGGGAGAATGAGTACTCAAACACCCCGTCAAGAAATGTATATCTGCTTGAGTATGGTGTTGTAGGAGGTAGGGGGAGCAGCTGCACTAAGCAAGGGGGAGTTTACAGTCAGGGGGAGCAGCATCTGGATGTGTTCTGTAGGACATTGTTAGCATTGTACAATTGTGTAAAGAACATGTACACATAATTTAGGATGTCAGTATAAAAGTTGGTCTAGGGTGTTTTGGTATTTTGTCATGTAATTGACAAAGGCGGAGATTGAAAGTACCCTAGTTTGTCAATTAGCGTGAGTGTTGAGTCAGCCAGACTGCAGAGACTCATAGGAAAATCAACTCAAAGTGTCTGCCTTAACCAAATGTGTACAAGCTCACCGTAGGTAAACCTAAGCCTCACATCCCATGTCCCAAAACACCAAGTACTTATGTAACATCCCGAAAATCGGGGGGTCGAGCAAAAACCCAACTCCCGAGTTCCAAAATGTTATTTATGCAACATAGATATGTACGATTGAATGTTGTCTGTGATAATGTATTAAACATGAGTGAAATTAAGCCAGAACAGCATATCCTACTCCAGAGACAGTTAAATTAACCAGCGGAAGTCTGTAATAGTATGTATAACATATATATACTGTTGTATGTCTCCAGAGTGTGAACATGTTACCAGGTTATATACATACATGTATACTCCAAAAGTAGATGAAACGAATATACATGAGTGCGCTACAAAATATAAAATGACAAATGTCAAAGTATCTAATCAACCTCCCTGTAATCCCGTCGATCAGAACATGCATAAAGGAGGGATCCTCCTCCTCATCATCAAGTCCAGCTCCGCCTCGCAGGCCGCGCCATCATCTGCAATCACAAAAGGTCTGGTGGGTGTCCAGGAACACCGTCCCGTAACGTGGGAGTGAGTAGCTAACTCAGTGGAATAATAGAGCAAAGATTAACATGTTATCAAATCAATCATGCGATAATAGTAAAGCAGTAAATCAAACAATCCTAATACTGTTGTTAATGCATTTATGACATGACGTGATGTATGCCCTCACCGACGATCACCCTCATACGGCAACATCTTACGACCGCGGCATGCCACACTCCCTAGAGTGCTCCACATCTTCCAGGCACATGCAATGCTATGGTGATATGATTACCAAGTTGTTATTAATCCATTCAAACAGCAGGATTGGGAAACTAAGGTACTTCCCTTGTATCAATCCCAACACAGATCCTGTCTAGGGTCGTCACTCCTAGTAATCTCATACGATGTATATTTCGTAGGTCGCTGCAAGGGCTGCCAGGGCTGTTGCACGCACTCGTTGCTCCGCTCTCCCATCACCTTATCAATACAGGCCTACTGTACTCTACTGCTACGGAAGGGTCGTCGCCTCCCGTAGACTCAGAATACGCTCGCGGTCACTACAAAGGGCTGCCAGGGCTGTTGCTCGCACTCGTTGCACCGCTCCCCCATCACCTTATCAGTGTAGGCCGACAGCAAGAATATAGTGTCCCATACCACCATAATCTGCTCACGAGCCATAGGTGCTCACTGGTCACTACGGGGAGGTTTGTGGCCCCAGCGTAGGCCGACAGCTCGACCACGGTGTCCCATACCACCATGCCCGGCTCATGAGTCTTCGTGGATCAAGGTACCATGGTTAACAGGGTTTACAATGGTAAGTTCAGTACCCTAGGTTCAAGCAGTTATGATACATACAAGGTGAACAAACATTGGCCAGTCGGGTTACTTGACGGGCTCGACTAGCGCGATCGCATCTCGAATTGAACGACATGAAGTGCGTAAAACACTTCGCGTGGCCTAACCACTGCCGCCAACTCTCAACACGAATCACATTCATCGACGCGTCGTTCGTGGCTATGACCAGTCAGCCACGAATTCGCTCGGTTACCGACTGCCTGGACTAAGTCAAGTCCCACACATCTATGGAATTACATTAACACTATAAAAAGGTATTGGAATTGAAATACATCATGTGAGCATGTTAGCACATGTTATAACATTCAACTTAAGCAAATCTTCAAGGCATACTTCCCATGCATATTCAACTTAAGCAAATCCTCAAGCACATACATTCCATGCATGTAATGAAATCATGCCTTTTGTCAACATGTAGAAAATCATTTAGGTCAGCATAATAATCGAAAAATCAATCACAAACTATCAAATAACATCATTTAATTCAATACATACTAATACAAGCATTTATACAAACACATACACTACACACTTAAGTCTACAAATAGTATGTCGACCCAAAGTGCGCAACTAGGCGAATCTCTTCGCCAAACTAATTATGCACGCATTCCTAACTTCCTAATGCGACAACAAACCATGTCAATCACATCAGCAAAATATGAATGTAAACAGTACTTCCTACAAATGACTAAAATGCCCTAAATCTCATATTCTTCGTTAGCTTACGAAACGGGAAACGGAGAGCATTTTGTACATGTCAAACGGCGATGCCGTCAAGAATCTACTATTAAACGACATTGATAGCGTTGGAAACAGTCAATCAAAGCGTCTAATATCCGCACCTTTTGTCTTGTAGACTCGGGAATTGAAACGGAGCGTATACGCTTCATCTACGGCGAGTAAGGAGCCTAATACACAAGATCCATAAGCTACATCGCTATGGAAACAAGGGAGACTCAAATCAACAACTATTTAGGATTTTTACTTACCTAGGATCGCGGTGGAATCACCGGGAAAGCGGTAGAGGTGTGTTGCTTAAGCACGTGCAACGCGTAGTACAAGTGGCAGGAAGAACTCTCCCACACTCTCACAATCTCCCACCTTTTTCTCTCTCCCAAGCTAGGGCTTCTCTCAAATTCGGATGGGAGAGAGGAGTGAGGGTTTCAACCCCT
Source organism: Magnolia kwangsiensis (assembly GCA_037074715.1). Taxonomy (NCBI): domain Eukaryota; kingdom Viridiplantae; phylum Streptophyta; class Magnoliopsida; order Magnoliales; family Magnoliaceae; genus Magnolia; species Magnolia kwangsiensis. The sequence goes on from CM073571.1 coordinate 166,257,447, forward strand.
TTTATAGCCTAAAACATTCCCAAAATAGGCTTGGGAACAATGTTTACTTGGTGCCTAACCAAATCGGGGCCGTTTCGGTCCAAAAGGGTATTTCTGGAGGTCCCCAGGCCAAATGCGGTCGGACTTAAGCTCATGCATACTGGATCTAGCACACATCCAGTTTTCAGACCGGTTGGGTTCCCAGATCGCACGTGGCGGCCCAGTTTCAGTTTAACGGTCACCGCACCAAGATCAGGCCTATAAGTCTCGTGATATATAATAGATATTTTTCCTGATCCAAGGGTGTAATTTGGCTGTATTCTGACGGTCAGAATGCTTAATACTGATGCGTCAAATTTGTGTGCCAGATTTGAATTTGAAATTCCAACTATGTCCCTATTCACACTCTCTTCGGTCCGGGCTCAATAAAATAGCCTGTGATCATCGGTTTGACTTGATTTTTGGAATGAGTGTCAAGTCCAGCTAGACGGTTCTAACGGTCTAAGATAGGAGGTATCGGACTTTCGACGTGCGGTCTAGATCCAATACAAAGATTCAAAGTGGTCCAGAGAACAAACCTGCTTAGAGTTTGGTCCGAGGTTTTAGAGCATTATAGCACCATTGGTTCCACTCGCTTTGGGCCTTGTAGAACGTATTTAAAGTAATCAGGGACTGTTTCCCAGCCACTCCAACGTTGCGCTAGCTAACTTATGCTTAGTTTCTAAAGAAATTTATCCTAAGTGGTTTCTTTGGCTATGGAATTGGGTTCTGAACGATTTTTCAGGTGTTTTAATTGACCCACTGTCTAAGGACGTCAAATCCCAGATTGGCCAAAATCCGGGGTGTTACAATCTACCCCCCTTAAAACACAATGTCGTCCCCGACATTGGCGAAGGACAAGGAGTACTTTCTCTAAGGAAGGTTCAAATCCTATTTAATAACCTAATCGTACATACACCCTAACTCAAATGTTTCGATCCTGGGCCAGTGGGAAAGAGGCCAACCGCTCTTCCGCTGCGCCACTTTGATCGAACGGTAGCGTTAACTAATCTAACTGGATTGGACTTAATTCCTTCTACCCCCCTTAAAACTTGGTTTTACTTAAGGTTGAAGAATATTTGCATCGATCAGTATATCGGAACGAGGCGCAACTTAGGGGCTATCCTTAACCTAAAATGGAAACAGCCTTTCTCTATATGGTCTTCCTTGCTAATGATGCGTTCTATGGCATTGGTATCTATGATCATAGAGATGAGCCTAATATCTATTGTGGTTAAGGTCAGGGGCAGGTATGAGTTGGTGGCAAGATGCCTAATTCTCTACTGGCTTTAAGTCCTCGCCATTTCCCAAAAGGTAATGTGATCCCGTTTGGTTGTAGGTGGTTGGGCCATCACAGAATAAAGGTTATGTAGTAGGTCTGAGCCGGATACATAGACTTTCTGTCTAGCTAGAACAGAAGATTTATTGTATCAATTCTTAATCCGAGTCGATGCCGATCTTCTGCTTGATCAGAGCATTGGATTTATTGGGAACCACTAGGATTAAGAAGTCGATTCGAACCGCGAATACATCGCGTACATGCAGTTCCTTTACTCTGCGTTCCCGAATGCAATAAACCCTTGGGGATGGCAATTCTAAGGGGCGTGCTAGTCCATTCTAAGTTCAATCTGAGGGATTTATAAATGTTCCCTGAGAGTGAATGGTTCCTTCCTATGGGCAACAACAGTAGTCTATAAGTCATAAGGGGATCTGTCGAAGGAATAAGGTTCTACTTCAACCAAATCTAACCTACAAGTCCTTAGCATATACAGGCTGTACACTACTTAAGGTAACTAGTAGGCTAGTCTGTATTTCATTCGCTATAATTCAAGACCTAAGCCTATACACTAGACGGTTTCATACCATCTCTAATACAGGGAATTGCTCTATCGCTTAGGATCAAAATTGTCTAAATGGAATTGGATTTCTTATGTCGTCAGACCCTTCAAATCTAGGAGTGCTAACACTAGAACCAAAACACCTAGAGCCTATGTGGCCGGTAGCGCTTAGTGGTATTAAATGGAACTGCATTCCTAGTCCCATGGCAGGATTGGATGTGGTATGCTTGGTAGGAGGGTGGGTGGGGATAAAAATTAATTTGTAGGCTGGATCTCAGGGAGTTATAATACTCCCAATCTAGGGACAATATTTTATAGCGAAATGAAACAACATGCATTCCATTCGACAAATTTTGGCTATATTATGCCCAAACCACAACACAAACACATTTTTCTACCTAACAACAAAACAACACAGAAATTTCAACAGTAGTCAAACAAGCTAAAGGGCAACGACATAGATGCCTAATTCTACCAAAGGACTTCTACCAGGGTCCCGACTGACCTTCTTGAATACTATCAAGTTCAATACTGTCAGTTGCCCATTAGAGCTCTATCGGCCATGTGTTTTCAATACTTCTCAAACGGAGAAAGTTGAGAAATGGGATTTGAGGTTAGCATGATTCTGAGACCCAAAAAGAGGGTAAAGGCTCAAATAAAAGGGACATGAGAGAGAGAACGATGGAAAGGGAGGAAAAAGGCTGAAACAGCCTTAACAATAGCCATGGAAAATGGAGGAAATGCGAAGAAATGGTCGCCCAAAGGGACAGAATGAAATCTAGGCGTTGTAGAGGGATGCTTCAAGCTTCCCTAGGATGTATTTTCAGAAAGAAATGAAAATGAAAAAGGGGAATGGAGCACCTCACGATTTCAGCTCGATTTTGGGGTTTTAGGAGCTCCAACGGATGAAATCTTCAAGAGGGAGGGCTGCCAACTTCAAAGGAATGACGGAGGGTGGTCGTTTTTGGCAGGGAATGGATCTAGGGTGGTTTGGAATCATGAATTTTTGGGATAGGGCAGCTGAAAACGAAAATGGGGCTAGGGGAGGGGCTGTTTGTGAAGGAAGTACCCATATTTGGGGTTTTCTTGGGGTGGGAGGTGCATAGGGGTGATGTGGACCCTGTTTAAGGGGGTGCGCCCGAAGGACGGCCCCATCGGAGCTCGCCGGCCGGCGATGCATCGCCCGGCCGGCGATGGCATCGCCGGTCAACTCTCAAGTTGACCGGTGGGACCCCATGGGCCTGGTCCCCCATGGTCCCAGGGTCCCAAAAAGTTAGGTCCCACCCCCTGGTTCATACTAATTTGGTCTCTATGAGCCCAAACATATGTTCGGAGCTTTCCGGGTCCACATCGCAATCCCGAATACCAAACCATATGATGAAGCATATGAATTTGGGGTAGAAGGAGCCAGTACACCTATCTAGCTCCTTAGTTGCTAAAGAAAGTGAAGTTAGAATGGCCCTATGGCCATTTTTCATGAAATTTTACTATTCACTGTAAAATTTTGTGAAAGTACTAATTTGTGTTATTTTCACATTAGGTTTGATGCCTAATATGAAATGGATAATAAAGAAATGAAGATTAGAATGTTTAGAGGAGGAATTTTGAAGATTTTTGGTGAAACGGGGTTTTTAAGCCCTGGCGATTGATTACAGGAGTCGTGGTCATCCCACGGCCCAAGGATTTACTTTTGCGGTTTAAAACCGCTCATAGGACGTCTCAACCCGATTTCCTACAGCATAGAAGTGATTCGGGTTGCCTTACGCGACCCGAGATGCATTACAGACTCGATCTTGCGATCGATTCGAATAGACTTCGCCTATCGGCGAATCTGCGATCTTAGACGTGTTTCTAGACCCTTCTCTCACCCACCTAAGTCAAAGGAAGCGACAGCATATGTTGCGTGACCATAACCCAGGCCCGGTTTAATCCAAATCATGCTCTGATACCATCTGTAACATTCCGAAAATCGGGGGGTCGAGCAAAAACCCAACTCCCGAGTTCCAAAATGTTATTTATGCAACATAGATATGTACGATTGAATGTTGTCTGTGATAATGTATTAAACATGAGTGAAATTAAGCCAGAACAGCATATCCTACTCCAGAGACAGTTAAATTAACCAGCGGAAGTCTGTAATAGTATGTATAACATATATAAACTGTTGTATGTCTCCAGAGTGTGAACATGTTACCAGGTTATATACATACATGTATACTCCAAAAGTAGATGAAACGAATATACATGAGTGCGCTACAAAATATAAAATGACAAATGTCAAAGTATCTAATCAACCTCCCTGTAATCCCGTCGATCAGAACATGCATAAAGGAGGGATCCTCCTCCTCATCATCAAGTCCAGCTCCGCCTCGCAGGCCGCGCCATCATCTGCAATCACAAAAGGTCTGGTGGGTGTCCAGGAACACCGTCCCGTAACGTGGGAGTGAGTAGCTAACTCAGTGGAATAATAGAGCAAAGATTAACATGTTATCAAATCAATCATGCGATAATAGTAAAGCAGTAAATCAAACAATCCTAATACTGTTGTTAATGCATTTATGACATGACGTGATGTATGCCCTCACCGACGATCACCCTCATACGGCAACATCTTACGACCGCGGCATGCCACACTCCCTAGAGTGCTCCACATCTTCCAGGCACATGCAATGCTATGGTGATATGATTACCAAGTTGTTATTAATCCATTCAAACAGCAGGATTGGGAAACTAAGGTACTTCCCTTGTATCAATCCCAACACAGATCCTGTCTAGGGTCGTCACTCCTAGTAATCTCATACGATGTATATTTTGTAGGTCGCTGCAAGGGCTGCCAGGGCTGTTGCACGCACTCGTTGCTCCGCTCCCCCATCACCTTATCAATACAGGCCTACTGTACTCTACTGCTACGGAAGGGTCGTCGCCTCCCGTAGACTCAGAATACGCTCGCGGTCACTACAAAGGGCTGCCAGGGCTGTTGCTCGCACTCGTTGCACCGCTCCCCCATCACCTTATCAGTGTAGGCCGACAGCAAGAATATAGTGTCCCATACCACCATAATCTGCTCACGAGCCATAGGTGCTCACTGGTCACTACGGGGAGGTTTGTGGCCCCAGCGTAGGCCGACAGCTCGACCACGGTGTCCCATACCACCATGCCCGGCTCATGAGTCTTCGTGGATCAAGGTACCATGGTTAACAGGGTTTACAATGGTAAGTTCAGTACCCTAGGTTCAAGCAGTTATGATACATACAAGGTGAACAAACATTGGCCAGTCGGGTTACTTGACGGGCTCGACTAGCGCGATCGCATCTCGAATTGAACGACATGAAGTGCGTAAAACACTTCGCGTGGCCTAACCACTGCCGCCAACTCTCAACACGAATCACATTCATCGACGCGTCGTTCGTGGCTATGACCAGTCAGCCACGAATTCGCTCGGTTACCGACTGCCTGGACTAAGTCAAGTCCCACACATCTATGGAATTACATTAACACTATAAAAAGGTATTGGAATTGAAATACATCATGTGAGCATGTTAGCACATGTTATAACATTCAACTTAAGCAAATCTTCAAGGCATACTTCCCATGCATATTCAACTTAAGCAAATCCTCAAGCACATACATTCCATGCATGTAATGAAATCATGCCTTTTGTCAACATGTAGAAAATCATTTAGGTCAGCATAATAATCGAAAAATCAATCACAAACTATCAAATAACATCATTTAATTCAATACATACTAATACAAGCATTTATACAAACACATACACTACACACTTAAGTCTACAAATAGTATGTCGACCCAAAGTGCGCAACTAGGCGAATCTCTTCGCCAAACTAATTATGCACGCATTCCTAACTTCCTAATGCGACAACAAACCATGTCAATCACATCAGCAAAATATGAATGTAAACAGTACTTCCTACAAATGACTAAAATGCCCTAAATCTCATATTCTTCGTTAGCTTACGAAACGGGAAACGGAGAGCATTTTGTACATGTCAAACGGCAATGCCGTCAAGAATCTACTATTAAACGACATTGATAGCGTTGGAAACAGTCAATCAAAGCGTCTAATATCCGCACCTTTTGTCTTGTAGACTCGGGAATTGAAACGGAGCGTATACGCTTCATCTACGGCGAGTAAGGAGCCTAATACACAAGATCCATAAGCTACATCGCTATGGAAACAAGGGAGACTCAAATCAACAACTATTTAGGATTTTTACTTACCTAGGATCGCGGTGGAATCACCGGGAAAGCGGTAGAGGTGTGTTGCTTAAGCACGTGCAACGCGTAGTACAAGTGGCAGGAAGAACTCTCCCACACTCTCACAATCTCCCACCTTTTTCTCTCTCCCAAGCTAGGGCTTCTCTCAAATTCGGATGGGAGAGAGGAGTGAGGGTTTCAACCCCTTTTATAGCCTAAAACATTCCCAAAATAGGCTTGGGAACAATGTTTACTTGGTGCCTAACCAAATCGGGGCCGTTTCGGTCCAAAAGGGTATTTCTGGAGGTCCCCAGGCCAAATGCGGTCGGACTTAAGCTCATGCATACTGGATCTAGCACACATCCAGTTTTCAGACCGGTTGGGTTCCCAGATCGCACGTGGCGGCCCAGTTTCAGTTTAACGGTCACCGCACCAAGATCAGGCCTATAAGTCTCGTGATATATAATAGATATTTTTCCTGATCCAAGGGTGTAATTTGGCTGTATTCTGACGGTCAGAATGCTTAATACTGATGCGTCAAATTTGTGTGCCAGATTTGAATTTGAAATTCCAACTATGTCCCTATTCACACTCTCTTCGGTCCGGGCTCAATGAAATAGCCTGTGATCATCGGTTTGACTTGATTTTTGGAATGAGTGTCAAGTCCAGCTAGACGGTTCTAACGGTCTAAGATAGGAGGTATCGGACTTTCGACGTGCGGTCTAGATCCAATACAAAGATTCAAAGTGGTCCAGAGAACAAACCTGCTTAGAGTTTGGTCCGAGGTTTTAGAGCATTATAGCACCATTGGTTCCACTCGCTTTGGGCCTTGTAGAACGTATTTAAAGTAATCAGGGACTGTTTCCCAGCCACTCCAACGTTGCGCTAGCTAACTTATGCTTAGTTTCTAAAGAAATTTATCCTAAGTGGTTTCTTTGGCTATGGAATTGGGTTCTGAACGATTTTTCAGGTGTTTTAATTGACCCACTGTCTAAGGACGTCAAATCCCAGATTGGCCAAAATCCGGGGTGTTACAACTTAAACCCTTAAAACAAGTTAGAACATCATAGGGTTTTTAAGTTAAGAAAACTTTTTCAAAAATTAGAAAATCCCTAAGTTTTCTTGCCATGTCGATTTTATCGATAGACATATCGATATGAACGACCTACGCTGTCGATGTCCTCGATGATAAATCGATTCCATCGGAATGAGGACAAAAGTGTCTAACAACCATATATAGCTCTGGACGGATTCATCGATGAATCGATATACTATCAATATCATCGATATTTGAATCTTGAGTTCATCGAAGGTGACTCAATATATCACATATGCATCGATATATCGAATCCCTCCTCAATACCATTGAAGTTCAAATCTCGACGACATCAAAAGGCTTTCGATGATATCGGTCATAGGTGTGAAGATTTCTAGCAAAATATTTCAGGATAGTTTATTTATGATCGAGAGTCACTCGATAGAATCGATATTTAAATATCGATGATATCGATACGATTTCGATGGCATCGAACAGGGACAGAAACTGTCCAGTAAGCTTAAACAAAAATCCTTTGGATTTATCGATGCCTCGACACAGCTATCGATATCATCGACATTCAAATTTCGATGATATCGAAGGTCCCTCGATCATTCATGTAAACCTGAAATATTTTAAAGCAAGTCTCTCTCATTTTCAAATGTCGAGGAATCAAACCTCACATCTATGAAATCAGAGTTCAAAATTCGATGACATCCACACATGTTTCAATTCCCTCGACCAGCTGACAATCAGTTTCAAAAACGTATGACATTTGAGTTTGTGTCATCGAGTGGACCGTCGATGCTATCGAGAGTATACGCTTGATGATATCCATCCCGCTTGATGATATCGAACTCTATCATAAATGTGACCGTTTAATATCCGTTTGAACCTTTTGCCTATATAAAGAGGACTTGTCTATTATTACTAGTAGAGAAAGAAGAGAGTGTTTTTGAGTGTTTTACCATAGATCATATACTTAAAGCCCTTTCTCTTATGAGAGTTCATCCTTCAATTCACCCTCATCATTAATATTTAATAGAGTGGATTGGGGAATGAATTTTTATATTCAAGGGGCCTCCAGCTACTACCTTAATGGAAAATCATTAAGCTGGGATGCCTTAAATATATAGATGATTGAAATCACTCTATCTCCTTTATAGAAAAATATTTGAGAGTAGGATTCCATCATAACCTTGACCCAACCCGTCGCCATAAATTGGTATATCTTCTGAGTTGCAGTTCAAGGGAGCAAAAGACTCTTCATCAACAAAGGAGGAGATCTTCAACAATGAGCTAAAGAGGGACTCATCTGCTTATCTATAAGTTATCAGAGTCAAGAGGACCCTTTAATCATTTCTTTGTAGGATTGGGTTTAAAGTGTTTATCACCCTTACAAGTCCTCTAGGAGGCCTCCGGCGGGAATGTACGTAGTGGGTGCGTTGTGTTGACCCTTGATATGTGGAGTGCATAAACAGTTAGGGTCTTGTAGCAGATCCTTGACTAGTGTGCCTAAAAGTGGGTGTGTTGTGTTGACCCTTGCTCGTGAGAGCATAAACAGTGAGTTTCCTTGTGTGGATCCTTGACCAGTGTGCCTAAAACCAGGTGCTATGTGTTGACCCTTGCTCAGGGAGCATAAACAGTCAGCTTAGGTGTAGGTTGTAAAGGTTGAAGGTGAACCTGATTTAAAACCTTAGATTTGAGGTGAACCGCTATGAAACCTCCTTAGTGAAATCTGGTATACTCAAGAGTTGAGTGCCGTTACCGTGAGTGGAGTAGACAAGTAGTCGAACCACTATAAAAATGATTATGTTTGAGATTGCTATTCTTTTGTTTGTGTGATTTACTTTAATATTTTTATATCTAAATATCTGAGATCACACCTCACACACATACACAGTCATATCCATCACAAACTAGTTTGCATATTATTCACTTCCTAAATAGTTTGTAATTGGATCCTGTACTGGGCTTGGAAGCCAGTAGAGTTACTTTTGAGTAATCATAATATGTACTTATTTTTAGGATTAGTGTAATAGGATTTTAAATAAACGATAAAAACTTTAAAAAGTCCCATTCACCCCCCTCTAGGACATATTGGCATTTTCCTACTTCATCTAAAGCAGTCTTCACCGCTATTTCAAGGCCTTTATGTTGGACAAGTGAAATATGTGATGTATTATTATACTCTCTTGTTGGCCATTTAAAATATGTGATTATGATATTAGGCACACGTGTTGACCAAGTAAAATACATCACATGATATTAGGCCCCCTGTAATAGACAAGTAAAATATATGATATAATATTAAGCTATTGTGTTGACCATTTGAAATATGTGATTATGATATTAGGCCCTTGTGTTGGCCAAGTGAAATATGTGAGATGATATTAGGCCATCGTATTGGCCAAACGAAATATGTTATATGATATTAGGCCCTCGTATTCGCCAAGTGAGAAATATGATATGATATTAGGCCATCATGTTGGCTAGGTGAATTATGTAATATGATATTAGGCTCTCGTGTTGACGAAGTGAATTATAAGTTACATTATGTGATTACTGGGCGGCCCATCTATGTGATGAGGAGAAAGCCTAAAGGAGTGCTTTAACTAAGATTTATTATTCCTAAAAGGTCAGGCGTCTCATCGTTGTGATGAGGTAACAAGGCCCGAGATGGTTCTCTACCCAGAACAAGGTATTCCACATCAGTAACTATAATTCCCCATACTTTCAGTACTTGGGTGTCACCACCTGGGTCTGAGTTAGCCTACATGTATGTGGCAACACACGTAGCTAGATAACACACATCGAGTGGTCCCACAACCTACACACCTATATGAATAAATGAATAAACAAATAAAGGCAGATAAAAAAATAAATGACAAATGTATAGATAATAATAATAATGATGATGATAATAATAATAATAATAATAAATAAAACTTATTCTACTAACAACAGTTAATATTCTAAGCATAGGTGGTCCCGGGTGTCTGAATAAATCCCTAGGACCATTTTAACCATTGAGGTCCAAATTCAGGATGATTTGATCACCAATTCAACAGAAGCCCTCAATTAGAGCTTATAGTTGAGAGTATGTCCCAACTAAACTTTAGATCTGCCCCATCCTAGGTCGAGGGCTTATATTTTACCCTGCAAATGGAATGGACGAAGTGAATTAGGACACTAACATTTTAGTGAGTCCTTACACGAGGCATGCACACCAAAAGCACTTAGGTACGAAGTGCATGACCCTTTTGTAAAACACAAATATCTCCCGCCAGCTGGAGATTTAAACCAACTATGCTTGAGCTCCTAGGTGGCCCACCATGATCATTTTTCGGACCATCTGATCCATTCAGTTTCGTTGTGGGGTCCGGCTTAACCAAACGGTATAGCCATTTGATCCGTTGTAAGCGGAGGAAGGAGATTGAATACCACCATCCAATCTATGCCAAAAATAACCCGACAAGTGCCTGTGAGAGGAATGAGAGAGAAGACCGCCCTTCCTCTTTGGGAAGGGCAAAGCCCAGTTGTCCACTATGGAAGTAATCCCAGCCATTGGAACCTCCTCTCGCTGACTATAAAAGGAGGACACTGTAGCCCTAGATTTTGCACTAAGAGAGAGGAAGTGAGAGAGAAAAACAGAGAACCGGTGGCCCTGTTACTGCCCAACGTGAGTGAGGAAGAAAGAGTGTCATGTTTCCTTTCATTATAGGCACTGGTAAGCCTTCTCTCCTTTCCATCCCCTGTAGTTCTGAGAAACAATGGTGTTGGATGCTGGAGTCGAGCCAAATAATGGCTCTACTCTGGGCTACAACATAGTCGAGCCAAGCACCATTACGGGTGCCCATTTGAATGTTATTTTGAGCTCTCAGTAGAGCTTCAAAATAAGCTCAAGGATGGAGCCAAACAATGGCTAGGATCAAAGCTAATCAAAGCTCTGTTTGGAGCTGAGGACGTAGGTCGCAAACAGGTCATGCAATGGCCCTATTCTGAGGCTGAAACCGACCGGTCAATGGTTGGGTTTCAGTCAGGCAACGGACTTAAATGGTGTTCGCATGTCGGACCATGATCAAGTAATGTTGGAGCTCTGCCTTGTGTTGGGAGCAGCCAAGCAATGGCTATCTTGTAGAACAGTAGAATCAAGCTAATCAATGACTGAGAGTCAGTCTGAGGAAACTGAAAGTTTGGTCCCTATTTTGGGATGAACCAGGCCATGCATTGGGGCCCTGTTTTAGCCAGAACTAGGCCAAACGATGGCCCTCTATTAGGCACATAACAAGCCTCAAGAACAACATGTTGTTGTCGCCCAAATACTACTAATGCTTAGCGTAGGAACAGTTGGGATTTTTAGCTCTAAAGGCAGCTAAAACTAACAGCTGAAAGGTGGTAGGGGCGACAGCAGCGTTGGGCCAACTTAGGAGTCCAGAAACGACCATGGTGATGGACTGTGGAACCAACCCTCCGATGGGTTTCGGTTAAACCAGAAATCTGGGCCAAAGTCAGTCCTCCAAAACAGCCGCAGCAGGGAGACCAGCCATGCACGTTACATGTTGGTGGGCTGTCTGCCTAGGCCCTGCATAAGTGCAGGTGGGCCTCACCCAACGTCAGAGGGCCGACCCTGAATGTGAGCCCTGCACCGACCATGGGCCCCACCAAACGTTGGTGGGACACTCTAGTGCCAGGCCACCATAGGCCATTTAAGTCAGACCATCCATCAAGGAGGTTGTATCCAGAAAAAAAGTGCCTGGGCCGGACGTCCAGATCTGGGCAGTTCCTTTTGTCACTTTCTTTCTTTATTTGATATAAGTGTACGTGTGTGTGTGTGTGTGTGTGTATATATATATATATATGTATATATATAGACATATGTATATATATATATACATAAGTATATAAATATATACCTGATAGTATGCGTGGATATGTGGTGGGCCCCACCTGGGACCCACCTGTGAAGTGAATAATTGGTGTGTGCGCACCAGAACGTGGAAACAGAGGACATTTTATGTACACAGTGCAACGCTCCTCTGCCAATCAGTTCATGTAAATTGATTATAAAATTTTGAGATCTCATCGTGGCTGATGAGCCTGGAAAATCCGAATGGTCCACATGGAGCAGAACCTCATAAAATCCCCTGGTTTCAATTTTTACTTTAAACTGAAACTTCGGTGGGACATGAGAAATGCAAACAGTTTCTTCCTTTGATTTGAATTTATCTTTGCTATGGCCCACCGGAATCTTAGATCAGGGTGAAAACTCACCCCCTGAGGTTTCTTGGGATTTTGCATCTTATGAACCGTTTAGATTCAACCCCCATGTCACATGTGTGAAGGAGCACACGTACCTTAGTGCATTGGTGAGCATGCTTAGGCCACCCTACACGGGTAGATAAATCTCTAGGCCTGCAAATTGCGGGTGGGCTGCTCCACGGGTGGGCCTACACAGTTACAGATGGGCTACTACATACAATGTCAGTAGGCCCCATGGGCGGAACCCCCCATTAGATTAAATGAGCCATGATTGGGCCATTTGGTGTGATGCATATACACTGTATATAATATATACATTTATGAAACATGATGTAAATATGATGTAAGTAGTGTATACGTATTTTCCATATGACACAAATATGATCCATATGGTGTATGTATTTCATGTCATGGGATACATACATACTATACATAATGTAGGCATGTACATACTAGGTAATACATAGATAATATATACACTGTACACATATATGCCTTATCGTATATAATATAGGCATGTATATTATGTGATACATACACACTATGTATGCAACGTATGCATATAGTGTATGTAACGCATGCATAATATAAATGTTATGTGGCGATTGATTGTAGCAAGTGGGTGCTGATTGGGCCCAGTTCACACTAATATAAGTGGCACGTGTTAACAGGCCAATCGCCCCTGGTTTCAGCCCAAACAAACTCGGTCTAGGGCCTTCCTATCCTCCACCTATTCTCATATGATCAACTTGGTGACTCATTATTTATTATGAATAAACTTGTGCAGGGAGTCACATGAGTGGTGTAAGTGCACCATCTCCTCAAGGAAACTTGCCCCTAGGAGCTGTCTATGAATTGACTAGTGATGATTCTTTCCCCTTAAGCTTTCCACTCTTAACTAGACTGAAAATAATAGCCTTATTAGTGTAAATGGCTAGCTAGACTATTGATAGAAATAAATTGTTTTCACTTGATTTATCTGTTTAAAATGATAATTCTCACGCTTTCTATTGTTTAGATTCTTGATCTCTTTGAACTGCCTAAGTGAATAATCTAGTCATTTACATCATGTAAATTTAGTTGTTGTATATTGATAGAAATACATGTGTCATTCCTTATTTTCCATTCATATCGTAATATATGTTGCTATGACACACATACTGCTAAAATCTCTCCATGGGAAGTCCTAGCAAAGGAGAGTTCGTGCTTGGGGTGTAACTAGATTGCTTATGACATAAGTAAGCCCCTGACATGGAGGTTTTGGTTGTGGTACTTGACAATGGGGTTTACCATCCATGTGTGGTGTAACGTCTTGAAAAAATCTGTATGAAGATCTAAGTACCACCTCAAGCAAAAATCCTTTAGAACCAAATCCTTTAAAAATTTAACGAGAATTAACTAGCGCTAAACTAGATTACCTGTGAAATTAGCACCAACCATTTTAAATACGGTCTGCAAGAACCAAAACCTATAGAATTAGTAATGCTACATTACCCTGAAATCTAGGATCCTACTCCAAACCCTGTTGCTCTCAGGAGCGTTCAGAAACTTCGTAACGGACCTAGACCGCACATTAACAGTTCGATAACGATGAACTTAGACAATTATGACCGCATAGTTGGACTTGACTATCACCTCAAAAATTAAGTCCAAATGAGGTCCTGAGATGATTTGCTTGAGTTCGGAGCGAAGAGTGTGAGAAAAGTGAATCTATTTAGAAATTAAATATAAATTTAAGTAATCTGAGTCGTGTTGCTTACGCGCCATTTATAAGCATTCTGACCGTTGGATTCTGACCCAAATTCACCCTCAAATCAGGGAAGATAGCCCACGTATGCCAATATACTTATGGTCCAAATCGAGTATCGATGACCGTTGAACTGAAACAGGTCCGCCATGGTCGATCTAGAAACCTGATTAGACTGAAAACTTAACTTGATCAAGATCCAATAATTATGAGCTTAAGTCCGACCGCATTCAGTAAAGGGACCTCCATAAACCCTCCGTTGGATCGGAATGAAACCGATTTGGTTATAACCTAAGCATACCATGGCCCTGAGACTAATTCCATCAGTTTTGGGCCTATATAAGGAGATTAAACCCTCTCTCATATATCCCATACGAATTTCCAAACCCTAGAAAAGAAAAGAGAGAAAGTAAGAGAGAAGTTGGTGATTCATCTTGGGATTCTTCCCAACTACTCTACGTGCCTAATCCATCGCATCTAAATCATTATTCCGACGATTCTAATTTCATATTTGGGTAAGACAATCAAACCCTAACCTGTTTTAGAACTTATAATAGTCTAAGTGTTGATTTAGCTAACCTAATTCATGCCTTAGGTTGCCTATCTGCCGTTGACGAAGACTTATCGTCTAAATCATATTCGTTACGCATTTTTCGGTTTAAGGTGCGGACTGTATATGTATAGATTATGGTTTTCAAGGCTTTCAATTTCAGATAATGATTTATTACTGACGTGGATGCCATTACACATGCCAAATGCGATATCTGTTTCGTTTTACATACATATATATGAACTATGTTGTGTATAGACTATTTCATGTTTTTGTTGAAATGTTTATATGCATTTGAAATCTGATGCAGTGGTTGCCATGATTGATTTTCATAGGAATATGATTGATATGTATGCAACAACTCCTCGGCAAAAGGATTTACCCTAACACGTAACATGCCCGACATACGTGATGTATGTTGAATAGTGTAGTCTAAGTGTTTATAAAAATGTCTGAATGAGTTAGCAGTTAGTAAAGAATGATTTATAAGGGAGTTGAGATATGAATCTCAACTACCTTGCTTGTGTGTATGATTTCCTCCATGAACTGTTTAGCCTAATTATTCATGTTAATTATGTGTATGATTTCCTTCATGAACTGTGTATTCATGCTTAAGTTATATTCCATAACATGTTATATGATTATAGGAATAGAGTTAAATATTCATTATTATGATTGTACGTGGTTGGGACTATATCAAAGTTCAAGTAATCGGAAACAGTCCTCAAACTGATGGCTGAGGTTATTTTTATCACGCAGGATGTGTTAGATGAATTCGAGTCGTACTTGGGATGTTCGACAGTGGTTAGGCCACATGGAGTGCTTATGCATTTCATGTCGATCAACTCAACGTGCGATCGTCCTAGTCAAGCTCATCAATTAACCCGATTGACCGATGTATGTTCACCATGTTTAGACACTACTGTTTGAATCTAAGGTACCAAACTCACCAGTGAAACCCAGTTAACCTCAGTACCTCGATCCATTAAGACTCATGAGCCAAACATGGTAGTATGGGATACCGTGGTCGTGCCGTCGGCCTACGCTGGGGCGACGAGCCTCCCCGTAGTGACCAGTGAGCAACTCAGACTCGTGAGCCGAATACAATGGTATGGGACACGGTATTCGTGCTGTCGGCCTACTCTGATTGGTGACGAGCCCTTTATAGTGACCTCGAGTATATCCTGAAACCACATTGGGGTGACGAGCCTTTTGTAGTATCTAGGATATAACTAGACCTGTATTGATTGGCGACGAGCCCTTTATAGTGATCTAGAACTATAATATCGTATGAGATTGTGTAGGACTGACGATCCTAGAATGGATCATTGTTTGGGTATTGATATAAGGGAGGTACCTTAGCTTTTCAATCCTGTTGTATGAAAAGGACTAATAAGAACTTGGTAATCATGTACATGCACCACACTGCATGTGTCATTTGGTGTTGGGCAGAGCACTGAGGAAGTGACTGACATGTGCGACCATAATATGAAGATCGCAGAGGGAGTGTAGGTGTGGGCTTGCATCATTACTTCATACATATTTGCATTAATTAGAGTAATTAGGGATGTTTGATTGTATTGCTTTATCATTACTGCTTGATTGAATTGATAACATGTTAACCTTTGTGGTATAGTTTCACTGAGTTGATCACTCACACCCACGTTCTAGGACGGTGCTTAAACACCAACCAGACTCTGACTTATCTGTAAGTGATAATGTGACACTCGAGGCAGAGCCGGAGTTTGATGATGACGAGGAGGCATTCTCATTCATGCAGTTCTCAGGCGGATTCATATGAGCCATGTCCTGATTGACGGGGATTCAGGGCTATGTTTGTAGTGGTCTATTACATTTTGATATTTGTATTTTGAGATAAGACTTGCACTTATTGACCTGGCAGAGCACTCATATTTTGGGGACTTGTACTGGTTTATATATTTATTTCAGACTTTCGCTTGCGTATTCTAACTGTCTCGGGATTATGTTTACTAATTTGGTTTAATCTACTTCATGTTTTATGCACTAATATAGACAACTCACATCCATCCTTAAATATGTTGCATAAGTGATGTTTTAGAACTCGGGAGCTGAGCTATGCTCGACCCCCGATTTTTAAGGCGTTACAAGTTGGTATCAGAGCATGATCTGGAATAAACTGGACCTAGGTTATGGTCACACGACGTATGCTAATGCCACTATAACGTAGGATGGTACGAGAAAAATTGAGAAATAAGTTTAGGACTCCCCGTTTCACAAATTGGAGAAAGTTTACTATAAATGATCACCGAGATCGAGTCCGTGCACACTCCTGATTACACACCACGTCCCTAAACCATGTTTAGACCATCAATTGATGGCTTTCAACCGTGTATTATTCCATTCCAGCCGTTAAAAACTCAGTAAATGTGAATATGTATCAGATTTATTCGAAATGACCCGAAACGAGTCAAAACAGAGTAGGGGCCCAATCGAGGCACTTCCAGGGGGACCCAGGGTGGGACCCACATCATTTTTGGACTTGGGGTGAAGGACCTCGCCCCACCGGTGAGGCATCTCTGGATAGTCCAAAGACCGGTGAGGCCTTGCGCCTAGTGGGCCCGGATGGGCTGGGTCGGTCAGGCCAACTCCCCTAGGGTGTTGTATGGCCCACTGGCATGGGTTTGGTTGATTTTAAATATCCCTAAATCGTCTTCCCTTCACAAACTATCACTCCAAGCTTTCCTTTTCTAAAGAAACCCTCAAAAACTTTACAAAAATCCCTCTTCAAACCCTTCCATTTTTGTGCACCCTCTCTATACTCATCTCAAAACCCACCTCCATTGCTGATTTCCCTTTCTTTTCTTTCTATTTAAGCACTCAAATCCCTAGTTTGAGTCTCAAATTCATGAGAACCTTATATCCCATCCCATTCTTCTTGTTTCTTTCATTTTCCATGGCCCTATTCGAGCTTATTACGGCCATATTTTCTATTTCTACCATTCTCTCTTTCATGGGAAAGAAGAGAGCTCCTGTAGATGAAGCCAAGCCTAGTCGCCTCACCCATTCAAGAAGGCCGAGAGGTGCCACCACAACTTCGAGTGTCACCCTAGAGTTGTAGATAAAGCGGGATCTAGATCCCCATGCTCCCATAGGAAGGGCTTTGTTGGTGGAGTTATCTCATGGAGTCTATGAGGGCCGTAGGGTCCTCTTTGAAGCTCATGTAAATGCACAGCTATTTAGAGAATTCTTGTTATTTCAGTGCCTGGTAGAAGTCAATTGGGGTCTGCTATTTGAGGGTGAGCATCGTGTAAATTTGGGTACATTCTGAGCTTTCTATGCCCACATTCGAGAGCCAACATTAGAGCCTCTGTAGTTTAACATACCATTTGGAAGAGACCAGGAGGCCACAATTAACGTTGCTTTGATATCTCGGCTTCTGAACGTACCACTTGGCGAGGTTCATGCCAGTGAGAAGAATCTGAGTAGTGCACATGAAAGGGATCGCCGCACATGATTCCTTTGTGGTCGTCTAGTTGAATGGCAGCCTAACAAAAGCCTCTTATCGACCAATATGACGGACGACTTCTATCTGCTTCACCACATCTGTACATTCAAAGTCTATCCTAGGTAGAGCAACCGCAGTGAGTGCACGCGCCTGATTGTGGACTTCCTGTATCAGGTGGGATAGGGAAAGAAGTTATGTGTGCCTATAAATGTCTTGCGACAGATAATCCTTATCGCATGTTTGAATAGAAGGACTGAATCGCTCCCATTCGGCCGACTCATATGTAGGATTACACTTGAGTTTAGCACAGACTCGGGGCGAAATTGCCGGCGCTGATCCATTACATCACCAAGACTACTCTTAATTAGATGGATATCGGGCCACGGCAACGATTAGCCCTACTTGAAGAGAGTGAAGATGAGACCGAGAGCAAAGAGGAAGAGAGTAATGAAGAAAGTGGAGGCGAAATAGAAGAAGAAGAAGAGTAAGACGAGGAAGAAGAGGAGGCCCAGGATACGGATGAGAGTCCTCCTCCTGCGACAGAGGAGCATGATCCTGATCGGGCTGATATGGAAGCCCGTTTAGCTAGACTTGAGGAGGAAAAACCACCCTACGATAGGATATCATCGATCTGTGGGGCCTCGTAAAGCACAAGTTCAAGAAAGTAACTCACACTTTGAAGTCTATCCTGTGTTGCCTGCAGGATAAGGGTATCCCTCCTCCATCGCCAGATTCTAACAAATAGTCTTATATGTTGTCCTTGTTTATTTGTTTTGTTGCTTGTTCTTGTGTATAGCCTTTATAGGCGTAATAGTTTGCTAGTTATTTTTATGTTGAAGCTTAGTGTTTGAAGCTTAATTGTATTAGCTCACATTCTTTCTCTGTCACGATCCATGTAATGCTGCACTTCGTGTATTGTGACAATTTTGTTGAATGAAATGCATGTTGTTTCTTTGAGTTGAGATGTGAATGCTGTGTGGATGGATTGTGTGAATGCTTAATCTCACTGGTTGCACCCTCTGTTGTATGTAGGGTATGCCACCTAAGGGCATGAGGACTTCTGCCCATCTCTCTTTGGGTGAGTCGCTTGACGGGGCCCCTCCCCTGAACGATAGCTATACGGACCCTCATTTGAGCCCATCTCACTCAGATCCTATGTCGAATTCTCAGCCAGCTTTTGGCCCCGCTGGTGGGCTGACTCCGGTTACACCATCTATGGTCCCTCCTGTCACACCTTCGATTCCTGAGTAAAATCATGCGTCTACGTCGACGCCTCATGCATCACAGTCTGCTCTGCCTCCTGATAGGCTAGAGCAGATGATGTTGTTGATGCAGCAATAGCAGATACAGCAGTAATAGCAACAGCAACAGCAACAGCAGCAGCAACATCAGATCCAGCAGCAGCAGCAGCAACAGTTCTTGACCTCCATGGATGATATCTTTGCTCAGTCGATAGGGGTGACTCCACCTACTTCACCTATGCACCCAGTTGGGAATGCTAGTGCCAGTGGCACATTTGAACGATTCCAGCACTTGTGGCCTCCCACTTTCGTGGGTGTTCATAGACTCGAGGTGGCCGAGTACTGGATTGACTGCATCTCTAAGATGCTGAGGCCGTTACACTATTTCGAGATGGAGTAGGTCGAGCTTGCCACTTCATGTTTGAGAAGGAGGCCAGTTTATGGTGGGATAGTGTTCTCCACACAGTTGCGGAGGGTTTTGTGTGGACGTGGGAGGCTTTTGAGGCTCACTTCCACGAGAAGTATTTTCCAGTCACTTAGTGACACGAGAAGGAGAGTGAGTTCCTTCACCTCCGTCAGGGAGGGATATCGGTGACGGAGTATGAAAACCGGTTTACGGAGCTGGGTAGGTATGCTCCTTTACTTTTGGATGATCAGCCGTTTCGGATGCGGCATTTTTCTGAGGGTCTGTGGCCCAAGATCCAGTCGAAGATGTGTTGTGCTAGCATATCTTCTTATGCTGAGTTGGTGAGCATGTCCCTATGAGCTGAGCAGGATGGGGACAGGACATCCCGTATGTGAGTATCTATGCCTCCCAGGCCACGACTTGACTTTTCGAGTAGGCCTTTCCTCAGTAAGAGGCCTCGTATAGACTCACCGCCGAGGTTCATGGCATCTCCTACCCCTGTAAGATGACCAGATGTGTGGTGTACTTATTGCAAGAAGCCAGGCCACATTGAGTTAAATTATTTCACCAGGATGCGAGACTGGTTTTTCACTTCCTCAGATGATCAACCGTCCGATGCCTCAGGCCATATCAGCACCACCCCTTCGAATAGCACCAACTCACCCATCCTTCAGGCCACCCGCACCTCACTTCAGGCCACCACAATGGACCATGGTACCTCTACCGAACCGTCCACAGCAGGCTCGGGTTCATGCGCTTACAACTGAGGTGCCCGAGGCAGATTCAGCACCAAGATCTTTCGAGGTTCCAGCTCATATCCAAGGTATGCTTGTCTTCTTATTGGTGGACACTGGGTCCACTATTTTGATCATCTCTTGCGCTGCGGTCAAGCGGCTAAGATTGGTTACTACTCTTACGAAGGGAGTGAGACTCACTACATCTATGGGGACCTTTTCAGACATTTCACGAACTTATGAGTCTTGCTCAGTAGATTTAGGTAGCAGGACAGTGGTTGTTGACCTGATTATCGCCTCACTGTGTCACTATGACATTATTCTCGGGATGGATTGGCTCACTAAGATGAGAGCAGAGATTGATTACGAGGCCAGAGTCGTGATAGCCTACGGACCTAAGGGCACGGTCTTTACATTTCCAGTTCAGGTCAGTTGGTCCTATCGAGTTGATAGTTACGCTTCTTTGTTAGAGAGTCTTGATGATTCGACGTTGGGGGATATGTCAGTGGTTCGAGATTTTTTCGATGTATTTGAGAAGATCCCCGGACTACCTCCTCAGTACGAGATTGACTTTACTATCGATCTTATGCCCAGTGCGACACTCATTTCCTTGCCGACGTATCATATGCCTCCATGTGAGATGGAGGAATTGAGGAGACGGATTGATACATTGATAGATGCGGGCTTCATACGACAAAGTGTATCACCTTGGGGAGCGCCTGTTTTGTTTGTGAAGAAGAAGGACAGTTCCCTGCGATTATGTATTGACTATCGCAGGTTAAACCAGGTGATAGTAAAGGACAAGTATCCCTTGCCCAGGATAGATGATCTGTTTGATCAGTTGAAGGGGGCATGGTATTTTTTGAAGATAGATTTACAGTATGGGTATCATCAGTTGCGTGTCAGGGATGAGGACATGCAGAAGACAGCCTTCATGACTAGCTTCGGTCATTATAAGTTCCTTGTGATGTCATTTGGACTCACAAACCCTCCGGCCGCGTTCATGGATCTGATGAATAGAGTGTTTCGACCGTTTCTGTTCCGATTCGTCATCGTGTTTATTGACGATATTCTGATATTTTCCAAGAGTCGGGAGGAGCGTGAAGAGCATCTGCGAGCTATCCTCGATACTCTTAGGAAGAACCAGTTGTTCGTACAATATAAGAAATGTGACTTCTGGAAGGAGGAAGTTAAGTTCCTGGGATATGTGGTGTCCAAGGAAGGTATAGCAGTCGACCTCGCTAAGGTAGCCGCGGTTCAGGATTTGAAGAAACCCAATTCAGTTACTGAGGTGAGGAGTTTTCTTGGTCTGGCAGGGTACTATCGATGATTCATTCGGGACTTTTCCAAGATTTTCAGACCGTTGACACGAAAGGACCTGAATTTTACCTGGAATGAGAAGGACGAAGCAGCTTTTCAGGAGCTGAAGGACAAGTTGATGTTAGCCCCTGTGCTAGTATTTTCAGAGCAAGGGGTTAAGTATATGATATATACTGACGCCTCTCGCATTGGTCTGGGTTGTGTCCTTATGCAGAAGGACTAGGTGATTATATATGCTTCGAGACAGTTGAGGAAGCACAAGGAAAATTACCCTACAAACGACCTAGAGTTGGCAGCTGTCATTTTCGCACTAAAGCTCTGGAGACATTACCTCTACGGAGAGGAGTTCGAACTCTTTTGTGACCACAAGAGTCTTAGATACATATTCTCACAGCGAGACTGTAATGCCCTGGAAAAATCAGTACTTGGACTCGAGTACCAACTCGACCAGAAATTGCGTAGGATTAATTCCTTTAGAAAATAAGTGTAAGTTAGCTAGTGCAATGCTAGAGTAGCTGGGAAATAGTCCCTGATCACTTTAAATATGTTCTACAAGACCCAAAGCGAGTAGAACCAATGACGCTATAATACTCTAAAACCTCGGATCAAACTCTAAACCGGTTTGTTCTCTGGACCTCTTTGAAACTTTGTATTGGATCTAGACCGCGCGTCGAAAGTCCGATACCTGCAATCTTAGACCGTTATAACCGCCTAGCTGGACTTGACAATCATTTCAAAAATCAAGTCTAACCGACATTCACAGGCTATTTCATTGAGCCTGGAGTGAAGAGAGTGAGAATAGGGTTAGATTTGGAATTTGAAATTCAAATCTGGCACACGACTTGACGCGTTAGTATTAAGCATTCTGACCGTCAAAATTTAGCCAAATTACACCCTTAGATCAGGAAAAAATTTTATTTCATATCATAAGACTTGCAGACCTGATCTATGTGTGGTGACCGCTGAACTGAAACTGGATCGCCACGTGCGATCTACGAATACAACTGGTCTGAAAATGGGATGTGAGCGACATCCGACGTGGATGAACTTAAGCCCGATCGCGTTCGGCCAGGGGACCACCAGAAATGTCTTTTTGGACCGAAACAGTCTCGATTTGGTTAGGCATCGAGTAAACATTGTTCCCAAGCCTGTTTTGGGCAAGTTTTAGGTTATAAAAGGGGCTTAAACCCTCACTTCTCTCACCCATCCGAATTTGCTAGAAACCCTAGCTGGTGTGAGAGAAAAGGTGAGAGATTGTGAGAGAGAGTGGAAGAGAATTTCCTACTACTTGCACTACGTGTTGCACGTGCTTAAGCAACACGCCTCAATCACTTTCCCGGTGATTTCGCCGTGATTCTAGGTAAGCAAATACACTAAATACTTGCTGATTTGAGGTTTCGTTATTTCCATAGCGAAGTAGCTTATGGATCTTGTGTATTAGGTTCCTGGTTCGCCGTAGACGAAGCGTACACGCTCCGTTCTAATCAATACACTTATAGGAGAAAAGGTGCAGATTTTAGACGCTTTGATTGACTGTTTCTAATGCTTTCAATGTCATTTAATAGTAAATTATCGACGACAATGCCGTTTGACATGTACAACATGCTGTCCGTTTCCTGTTTCGTAAGCAGACGAAAAATATGAGATTTAGGGCATTTTAGTCATTTGTAGGAAATACTGTTTTCATCCATAATTTGTTGATGTGATTGACATGGCTTCTTATTGCATTAGGATACTAGGAATGCGTGCATAATTAGTTTGGCGAATAGATTCGCCTAAATGCGCACTTTGAGTCGACATACTATATGTAGACTTAAGTGTGTAGTTTAAGTGTTTGTATAAATGCTTGTATTAATATGTATTGAATTAAATGGTGTTATGAATTAGTTTGAGATTGAATTCTCAATTAATATGTTGATGTAAATGATTTCCTATATGTTAGCTATATGCATGATTTCATTATATGTATGAAATGCATGTGCTTGATGATTTACTTAAGTTGTATGTTATAACATGTGTTAACATGCTCACATTGTTGTATTTCATTTCCATCACTCTTACATGATTGCTGATGTGAATTCATAAATGTTTGGGACTATACTTAGTCCAGGCAGTCGGTAACTGAGTAAATTCCTGGTTGGCTTATCTTTGCCACGAACGTCGCGTCGATGAACGCGAGCCGTGTTTTGGAGTTGGCGGCAGTGGTTAGGCCACACGAGGTGTTTTATGCACTTTATGTCATTCGACTTGAGATGCGCTCGTGCTAGTCGAGCCCGTCAAGTAACCCGACTGGCCATTGTATGTTCACCCTGTATGAGTCATAACTGCTTGAACCTAGGGTACTGAACTTACCACTGTAAACCCTTTTAACCATGGTACCTTGATCCATAAAGACTCATGAGCCGGGTATGGTGGTATGGGACACCGTGGTCGAGCTGTCGGCCTACACTGGGGCCACAAACCTCCCCGTAGTGACCAATGAGCACCTATGACTCGTGAGCAGATTGTGGTGGTATGGGACACTATATTCTTGCTGTTGGCCTACACTGATCAGGTGACGACCCTTCCGTAGCAGTGAGAGTACAGTAGGCCTGTATTGATAAGGTGATGGGGGATCGGTGCAACGAGTGCGAGCAACAGCCCTGACAGCCCTTGCAGCGACTTACAAAATATACATCGTATGAGATTACTAGGGGTGACGACCCTAGACAGGATCTGTGTTGGGATTGATATAAGGGAAGTACCTTAGTTTCCCAATCCTACTGTTTGAATGGACTAATAATAACTCGACAATCATATCACCATCACATTGCATGTGCCTAGAAGATGTGGAGCACTGAGCGGTATGCAAGTATGCCGCGGACGCAGATGGTGCCGTATGAGGAAGAATGTCGATGAGGGCATCCATCATGTCATGTCATATTGCATTAACAACAGTATTAGGATTGGTTGATTTACTGCTTTACTATTATCGCATGATTGATTTGAGAACATGCTAATCCTTGCTCTATTATTCCACTGAGTTAGCTACTCACTCCCACGTTACGGGATGGTGTTTACAGCACCCACCAGACCCTGTCTTAGATGCAGGTGAGGCAGCGATTCAGGAGGCAGAGCCGAACTATGATGAGGACCAAGACGAGTTCTCATATATGCAGTACCACGACGGCTTTCGTAGGTAGCCTAGATTGATGGGACTTCTCAGTGGGACTACTTTTGACATTTTGATTTTGCTTATTTACATGTATATGAGACTCAGAGATGTATTCATACTTTGAAGACAGTTGAGATCTATTTTGTTTTCCATACAGTGATATGTATATTCTTTAGTCTTCTGCTTGCTTTTATCACTGGATCTGGAGTATGAATTACAATTTTGGTATACTTTTACTCATGTGAACGCTTTAACTCAGACAACATTAAATCATAATCATTTTTATTGCATAAGTGACGGTCTGGAACTTGGGAGTTGAGTTTATACACGACCCTCGATTTTCAGGGTGTTACAGAGACTTGAATATGAGGCAGTGCCGATGGATGGAAACCTTAAAGGACTTTAAGTTTGAGGTCTCCTACCATCCAGGCAAGGCAAACCTTGTGGCAGATGTAATGATCCGCAAGAAGACTATAGAGTTTGCAGCTCCGCTAATGATAGCAGAATGGGACATGGTGGAGTTTGTGTGAGACTTTGAGCAGAAACTCACGGTAAAGGAGCCGTATGCGGTTATCGCGCATGTTCGAGTACAGCCCCTCATTGATGGCAAGATTATCGAGGCTTAGGCAGACGATGAGCTTTTAGCGAAGATGAGAGAGCTGGTTGGTACAGATGAGGCCTCAGAGTGGACTATTGTACGGACGGGGGCTTACGTTATTGTCATGCCCCAAATCCAGAGATCGGGCTCACAGGAATCCCGATCGCCAAATCTGGTGCCGACAACCTCCGTAGTACCCCATTCTCAGTTCTCAGATCCCATACACCAAATTTTGATCCTGGGAACCTACAAGGAGGATTTTTAAATGTACATTTATCTCGTAAGAAGCATAACCACAAGTTTACCCAAATCATAAAGGCAACATCATCATCACATATCCACTAATATAATCATTTGAATACAATATTGAAAGGGAAATACATATGTCAAAATCAAAGCTCCAGAAAATAGTTGCACACTCCAAGCTCAATGCTGCTGCAACCTAACATCACCTACACGCAACTATCATGCATAAGCTTATAGAAAGCTTAGAGGATGGTGTTAGTGTGTGTACAAGGTAAGTGTCAAGTATTCAATACAAAGCCATAATCATACAATACCGAAAATACTGGTAATCCATAAATGGTATAATGTCAGAATAAGCAGAAATACTGATAAGAGCATGAATTATCATAGTAAACAGAATATTGACAAGATCATAAATCATATGATAACAAAGTAAATGAAAATACAGACAAGCCCAGAAGTTAATCAATTATCAGAATACGCATTATAGAATAGCTATGCAAATGAGGAGTCATAAAGAGCCAAATGTCAAATGCCGAATATGCGATGCAGTACGTAATTCCTGATGAGTTCACGAATGGCATCAGCCGTATCTAGACCATATAAATGCAGGAACACAGTAACCCAAATGCTATATGCTGTGAATGTAATACAATATGCGGTGCGAATGGAATGACCATGCTGGAGTGTGAAGTCGGGATGATAATACATATTATCGCAGGCTATGGGGTCCATCACAAGGGACTTCTATCTAAACCAATCTCATACCTAAATTTGGATAGTCATACTCGATGTGGTAAACTCCTGATCTCAGGTTGGTCGCGCCCCCAACCGAAATCCTTGCCATAATGAACACAACAATTAGTTGCGCACCACCAGCCCGAGTGGATAGTGAATGAATGAATGAATGGATATGTAATTCCTGCTCAATAAGTCCACATATCAGTACGGTTACTCTCTGGAGAAATTATCGGGGTTTATTACACTCCAAATGGCACCGTCGCTCTCCCTAGCCGCACGGTCCAAGTGAGCGTGAGAAACCTCACTATCCGCCTGGCCAATAGTCTGTCAATACCTATTCGGCCCGTCGATAGCGGACCTATTCCTGGAGCTGGTCAAACTCAGCCTAGTAATGCCCCCTGCGCTCGAGCGGGTAAGGCCACACGCCCTCCCAACCAACCACGGCACAGTGGGAGACGCGGCATCCTGGTATTCGACACTCGGGCACACATGTATCCACTCGGTCTCGACGTTGGGGCGTCCTCTGGTACCAAGAGGGTTTTAGAGATTTTCACCCAGAGTCATCTATGGCAGCTCGATGCTCGAACCAAACATTTTCGGTGTCCCATCTGGCCATCCACGATATTCCTGTGGAGGCTACAGCCCTGATGTCGTTAAGGCGTACAGTGGTCATGTCACACCAATGCGAGATGCATGAGTCACATAGTGCAATCATCCATAAATCCTGCGCATATCGTGCACTCATGTGGGGCAACTACGCCTATCACGGAGCCCCATGAACAATCTGCCCTATGGCATATGCAATGGTCAATCACATCTTATAACAAACATGCAATGATGCGTATGTGCATATATTATGATGTTATGCTATCACATACTCATAATCGGTATCAATAACTAGCATCAACAATTAGCCTCGACAATGTGGATATTTAACCGACATTACCCCCAAGAAATGGCCAAATAGAGCTAAGCATATAATGGGCATACGTCCTCACATAAAGGCCTAATATATAACACAATGGGCCTTACTCAAGGGCCACATATACACAACAGGTGAACCCTGCCCATGGGCCTAATATATATCACAATGGGCCTTGCCCATAGGCCATGAATACATCACAATGGGCCTTGCCCATGGGCCCAAAATACGTGACATGTGGGACCTACACATGGGTCTTGAATACATCAAATGGGCCATGCATCATGGCCTAATATGAGTCACAATGGGCCTCAACTACGGGTCTCATATACATCATATAAGTCTCGGCAATCAGCCTTGGCAATCGAAATCAGAATCGGAGTAAGTCTCAGTAATCGAAATCGGTCACGACAATCAGAATAGTCAATCGGCCACGACAATTGAAATCAATCGATAATCAGCCTCCATCGTTAATTAATCAATTGGCCACGATAATTAGAATCATCAATCGGCCACCACAATCGGGATCGATCGATAATCGGAATCGACAATCGGTCACGTCAATTGGAATCAGTCAATCGGTCATGACAATCAGAATCGACGATCAATAGATAAACAAAGTGGGGTCCATAAATGATCAGTCGATCAACCATAATATAAAGATCGGTACTCGACCGTGGTTATATTAAATCTGATAGCATGGAGCAATCCATCTACGGTGAATGAGGCCCACTTATTTGGGTTAACGACTAAGGGAATGATGAGAATGGGCCTAACAAGGCCTAAGGGAAGGTCACAATGTGGACATCCAACCATCATTACCATCAATGTGGACATCTAACCAACATTGCTCCCAAGGGGTGGCCTACATAGGGCCAAATATATAGTAGGCCCATGCCTCAAGTATAATCACGATGGGCCTCATTTACATCACATAGGCCTCATCATATTGGGCCAACATACATCTCATCGGGCCTCGAATACACAACAAGTGGGCCTCATACCTAGACATTAAATACATCACAATGGGCCTCTTATGTCAAGCGGGCCCATTATATGGGCCACGTTATATGGACTACATCACATGGACTTTAAATACACAATAGTTGGGCCCTACACATGGGCCTCAAATATATACAACAGGTGGGCCTCAATGGACGGGCCACAAATACATCAAGATGGGCCTATTCACATGGGCCTCATATACATAGCATCGAGTCTCGAATACACATCAGGTGGGCCTGGCACCGGGGCCTCAAATAAATCACAATGGGCCTCTTATGTCAAGCAAGCCACATCACATAGGTCACATTACATGGGCCGCACCAACGGGCTTCATGTTTATCAAATAGGCCACACTGATGGGCCTCATTTATATCAAATTGGGCCCATCCTTATGTATATTTGAGATGCGACCTACTCATAGGTTAACATTGAGATAAATGAAGTGAAAACACTACCAGCTTAAATGGGAAACTACCACGGCCCTTAGAAGTTTGAACGTGGATGTCACTATCCACTATTTAAATGGTGGGGCCACTTGAACTTCAGATCTGATTCATCCATTCTCCCTCGCTATAAAATGTTCTCACAAATGCTTGGACGACATGGATACAACACATGCATCATGGTGGGCCCCACCGTTCAAAGTAGTGGACGGTATCGATATGACACATACACCAATGCAGGCCTGTGGGCTTGATGCCAACATGGTGCAGCTAGGTAGCTGCTGTACGGGCAGCTGGCTGCACAAGGAGGGCAAGGTGGGTCCCACATAGGGCCCACCACCAAGTATATATTATATAATATATAATATATAACATATAATATATGATATAAAATATATACTATAATATTTTATTTATAATATAAATAGTCCCTTAGAAGTGGGACCCACGGAACTTACTGTTGTGAGGTGGCAATGGGTCCCACCATCAAAAACAAATGGACAGCATGTGTCAAACACATACAATCAGCGCATCATCAAGGTGGTCCTACCACCAGGGTGGATGGATGGTTGGGTAAAATCACATGCCTCATGTGAGACCGGCCCCTTGCTGACGTCAAAGGGCACAGCTGCATACACGCAGCTCGTGCAGCATTGCTGCCTTTTCAAGGGAGAGGTGGGTCCCACGTAGGGCCCACCAGCACACACACATATCACATATATGTATATAAAATATATATATATATATATACACATAATATAATATATATTTATAAAAAATATAACGTCCAGGCCCTGAACGGCCTGGACCGAGTATCCATCAGGGAGGCCCCCACATGTGGGGTGTGCCCCACCGTCCTTAGATGGTGGACACAATACCTACATGATGGCATGGCCATCAAAATCAGTGGACGGCGTGGGTGGGTCCCACAGGTCCCACGGCCACTTTCACTTCACTGTAAGCCACCCCACTAGGGAAGCCAAGACCTGTGTGTTGAAATGAGATATCTTTCACACAGTCTACCATGTGAGCCATGGGGGCCTACCGTTGACACTAGGTACCTCTACTCAGTCTGCCAGAGAGCTATGGATTTGGTCTTGGAAGTGGGCCCCACATGGACATGGTCCACCATCCAAAATGGTGGACGGTTTGGATAAGGCACATTCATCATGGTGTGGCCCATTGGAGGGGTGGAGGATGGCAGTGGGTCCCATGGACTCTGCTGACCTCAACATTCAAAGGAGGTATCTTTCACTCCACCTACCATTGGAGCTATGGGCCCACCGTTGAAACAAGGTATCTTACACTCTGTCTGCCAGTTGAGCTATGGATCAGGGCAGGCGATCACGTCAAGGTGGGCCCCACACGTGGGGGTGGAGGGTGTAGATGGGTCCAATGGACCCCTTGTCCGTCCACACCGCCACTGCTTGTACACCCACGTCAGTGCACACTTCAATGTTAGCACAACCATGTCAGTCCACCTTTCACTGTTGGCCCCACGTCCACCGTCCCTAGATGCTGGACAGTGTAAATAGAACAGAGGCATCATGGTGGGTCCCACATGTGCGTGGTCCACTTGATTGGATTATTTTAGTATTTGTATTTTTCCTTCCATCCATCTCGGTAACGACTAGATGGTGTAGATCCAACTCAGCCATCGGGTGGGTCGCATGAAGGTGGGTGGCATGGATTCAATAAACACTCCATGGTGGGCCATAATCATAAGAAAGGAGAAAGAAAAAGAGAGAGAGAGAGAGAGAGAGAGAGAGAGAGAGATCAGAAACAACGGAGGTGATGGAGGAGCCCCGCCACTATGGGCCCCTCCTTGATACAAAATATACATCAAGGTGGGTCCCACTAAATATGGACCCTTAATTAAACAAACGAATGAAAGACAAAATCAATGATCACCCACCGGCTCCTTGCACCGTAGACTTCCTTAGCTCCTTGGCTTCGATTCCAACGGAGGAGATGAGGTTTGGATGGTTGAGATGGGAGATAATGGGGTAG
The DNA here is from genome assembly GCA_037074715.1 of Magnolia kwangsiensis. NCBI lineage: Eukaryota > Viridiplantae > Streptophyta > Magnoliopsida > Magnoliales > Magnoliaceae > Magnolia > Magnolia kwangsiensis. Next base: position 166,288,423 of record CM073571.1, read on the forward strand.
GGAAGTGGACCACCTTTGTTGCTTGGGAAGGCTTGGAGAGGCTCATACGTATGGTGCTTTTCTTGCTTGGGAGAGGGAATTTTTTTGAGAAATGGAATGAGAGAGAGAGTTGTAAAGAGAGAGGAGTGATGGGTGATGGATGTGGTGGTGATGGGTGTGTAAGAGATTTTTTTTACTTTTGTGGCAAATGTTGTAAGAAAAGTATGCCTTGTGTAAGAACTTTTTGACTTTTGGGGCTTGTTTGGGAAAGGGTGAAAGGTGATGTGTACTTGACATGTTGAGATTGATGGATTGATGGATTGAAGTGACAAGTCGTAGAGATTCTCTTGGATTTCACAACGTGCGGTATTTTCCTCACACCGAATGTTAGCCCACATCTCCTGATTAGGGTATCGCCTTGGCGCACGAGTCGCAGCATCGGAACCACGGTGATAGCGCGATCGTTATGGTAAAGGTCTTGGGTTGAGTCGATACGGGTTGACGGCATACGAATCAGGGTTGGACGTAAATACTAGTTAAGGGTCGAAGGTTACCGAAATTCGACCGGGAAGACTGCGGATGTCTATGGAATGGTACGGTCTAGGATACGGGGCTTACAGTTATCGTGGCCGCCTATGCGTCTCAAACCTCCCTGACTTGAGACGAGAGGTTCTCGAGTTAGCCCACAGTTCGAGGCTTGCGATGCATCCAGGTAGCACGAAGATGTATCAAGACATGAAGAGATCGTACTAGTGGGATAATATGAAGGTTCACATTGCTGAGTTCATATCTTGTTGCCTCACGTGCCAGCAGGTCAAGGCAGAGCATCGCCGACCTCCTGGACTCCTTCAGCCCATGCCCATAGCTAAATGGAAGTGAGATTTTATCTCTATGGATTTTATTTAAGGGCTACTGAAGATGAGGAAGGGACATGACTCCATTTGGGTGATCGTCGACCGATTGACGAAATCATCTCATTTCCTACCGATCAAAGTTACGAACTCTGCAGACGAGTTGGCCAGATTGTACATCAAGGAGATTGTACGTCTGCATGGAGTTCCTTTGGAGATTATGTCAAATCGAGATACGTGATTCACATCTATCTTTTGGACTCGTATCTAGGAAACAATGGGTGTGAAGTTGAAGTTCAGTACCGCGTTCCATCCGCAGACAGACGGGCAAACAGAATGTGTGAATCAGGTGCTAAAAGATATGTTACGAGCTTGTTTGTTGGATTTTAAGGATAGTTGGGATGATTGTCTTCCTTATGCAGAGTTCGCATATAACAATAATTTTCAGGTGAGTATCGGCATGGCTCCCTATGAGGCACTGTATGGTCTCCCGTGTAGAGCACCGCATTGCTGGGCAGAAGTGGGCGAGAAGACTCTAATTAGCCCAGAGTTGGTTTAGGTGACTTCAGAGAAGATCGACATTATTAGGCGTCAACTTCTGACAACACGGAGCAGGCAGAAGAGCTACGCCGATACGAGACGGCGACCGCTTGAGTTTGAGGTCAGGGACCATGTATTCCTTAAGATTTTTCCCATGAAGGGAGTCCTTCGGTTTCGTAAGAAAGGGAAGCTCACACCGAGATTCATTGGCCCATTTCAGATACTTGATAGAGTAGGGGCAGTAGCGTATCACCTTGCTTTGCCCACACCACTAGAAAACGTGCATAATATATTACATGTGTCCATGTTGAAGAAGTACGTTCCTGATCCTTCACACATTATCAGTTGGGAGCAGGTACAGTTGAGCGAGGATGCCACCTATATACTGCGACCGACACGTATCATGGATAGGAAGGAGCAGGTACTGCGTAGCAAGGTCATCTCACATGTGAAGGTAGTGTGGACGCATCACAGTGAAGAAGAGGCTACTTGCGAGACTGAAGCTGAGGTCAGAAAGAACTACCTTCAGATCCTTGAGGAGTATGAAAAGGTACAAATTTTGAGGATGAAATTTTTCTTTAAGGGGGGTAGATTGTAACGTCCTGAAAAAATCTGTATGAAGATCCGAGTACCACCTCAAGCAGAAATCCTTTAGAACCAAATCCTTTAAAAATTTAACGAGAATTAAGTAGCACTAAACTAGATTACCTGTGAAATTAGCACCAACCACATTAAATATGGTCTGTAAGACCTAAAACCTATAGAATTAGTAACGCTACATTACCCTGAAATCTAGGATCTAACTCTAAACCCTGTTGCTCTTGGGAGCATTCAGAAACTTCGTAATGGACTTAGACTGCACGTTGAAAGTCCGATAACAATGAACTTAAACAATTATGACCATCTAGTTGGACTTGACTATCACCTTCAAAATCAAGTCCAGATGAGGTCCTGAGATGATTAGCTTAAGTCCGAAGCGAAAAGCGTGAGAAAAGTGAATCTATTTAGAAATTAAATATAAATTTAAGTAATCTGAGTCATGTCGCTTGTGCACCATTTATAAGCATTCTGACCGTTGGATTCTGACCCAAATTTGCCCTCAGATCAGGGAAGATGGCCCACATATGCCAATATACTTGTAGCCCTGATCGAGTATCTATGACTGTTGAACTGAAACTGGTCCACCACGGTCGATCTGGAAACCCGATTGGACTGAAAACTTAACTTGATCAAGATCCAATAATTGTGAGCTTAAGTCCGACCACATTCAGTAAAGGGACCTCTAAAAAAGCTCCGTTGGATCGGAATAAGCCTGATTTGGTTATAACCTAAGTATACCATGGCCCTGAGACTAATTCCGTCAGTTTTGGGCCTATATAAGGACCTTAAACCCTCTCTCACATATCTCATACGAATTTTCAAACCATAGAAAAGAAAAGAGAGAGAAAGTGAGAGAGAAGTTGGTGATTCAGCTTAGGATTCTTCCCATCTACTCTACGTGCCTAATCCATCACATCTGAATCGTTATTCTGGAGATTCTAATTCCATATTTGGGTAAGACAATCCAACCCTAACCTGTTTTGGAACTTAGAATATTCTAAGTGTTGATGTAACTAACACAATTCATGCCTTAGGTTGCCTATCCGCCGTTGACGAAGACTTATCGTCTAAATCATATCTGTTACGTATTTTTCGGTTTAAGGTGCGGATTATATATGTATAGGTTATGGTTTTCAAGGCTTTCAATGTCAGATAATGATTTATTATTGACGCGGATGCCATTACACATGCCAAATGCGATATCTGTTTCATTTTACGTACATATATATGAACTATGCTGTGTATAGACTATTTCATGTTTTTGTTGAAATGTTTATATGCATTTGAAATCTAATTTAGTGGTTGCCATGATTAATTGTCATAGGAATATGATTGATATATATGCAATAACTCCTAGGCAAAAGGATTTACCCTAACACGTAACACGGCCGACATACGTGATGTATGTTGAATAGTGTAGTCTAAGTGTTTGTAAAAATGTCTGAATGAGTTAGCAGTTAATAAAGAGTGATTTATAAGGGAGTTGAGATATGAATTCCAACTACCTTGCTTGTGTGTATGATTTCCTCCATGAACTGTTTAGCCTAATTATTCATGTTAATTATGTGTATGATTTCCTTCATGTAATGTGTATTCATGCTTAAGTTATATTCCATAACATGTTATATAATTATAGGAATTGAGTTAAATATTCATTATTATGATTGTACCTGGTTGAGACTATATCACAGTCCAGGTAATCGGTAACAGTCCTCAAACTGGTGGTTGAGGTTGTTTTTGCCACGCAGGATTGTTAGATGAATCCGAGTCGTACTTGGGATGTTCGACAGTGGTTAGGCCACATGGAGTGCTTATGCATTTCATGTTGATCAACTCAACGTGCAATCGTCCTAGTCGAGCTTGTCAATTTATCCGATTGATCGATGTATGTTCACCATGTTTGGACGCTACTATTTGAATCTAAGGTACCAAACTCAGCAGTGAAACCCTGTTAACCTCGGTACCACGATCTGCTAAGACTCATGAGCTAAACATGGTGGTATGGGACACCGTGGTCGTGTCGTCGGCCTACGCTGGGGCGACGAGCCTCCCTGTAGTGACCAGTGAGCAACTCAGACTCATGAGCCGAATACGATGGTATGGGACATGATATTCGTGCTGTCGGCCTACTCTGATTGGTGACGAGCCCTTTGTAGTGACTTCGAGTATATCCTGAAACTGCATTGGGGTGACGAGCCTTATTGTAGTATCTAGGTTATAACTAGACCTGTATTGATTGGGGATGAGCCCTTTATAGTGATATAGAACTATAATATCATATGAGATTGTCTAAGACTGACGACCCTAGAATGGATCATTGTTTGGGTATTGATATAAGGGAAGTACCTTAGCTTCTCAATCCTGCTCTATGAAAAGGACTAAAAGAACTTGGTAATCGTGTACATGCACCGCACTGCATGTGTCATTTGGTGTTGGGCAGAGTACTGAGGAAGTGATTGACATGCACGACCATAAGATGAAGATCGCAGAGGGAGTGTAGGCGAGGGCATGCATCATTACTTGATACATATTTGCATTAATCAGAGTAATTAGGGATGTTTGATTGTATTGCTTTATCATTACTGCTTGATTGAATTGATAACATGTTAACCTTTGTGGTATAGTTTCACTGAGTTGATCACTCACTCCCACGTTCTGAGATGGTGCTTAAACACCAACTAAACTCTGACTTAGCTGCAGGTGATGATGTGACACTTGAGATAAAGCCAGAGTTTGATGATAACAAGGAGGCATTCTCGTTCATGTAGTTCTTAGGCGGATTCATGTGAGCCATGTCCTGATTGACGGGGATTCAGGGCTATGTTTGTAGTGGTCTATTACATTTTGATATTTATATTTTGAGACAAGACTTATACTTATTGACCTGACAGAACACTCATATTTTGAGGACATGTACTGGTTTATATATTTATTTCAGACTTCCGCTTGTGCATTCTAACTGTCCCTGGATTATATTTGCTGATTTAGCTTAATCTACTTCATATTTTATGTACTAATACAGACAACATACATCCATCCTTAAATATGTTGCATAAGTGATGTTTTAGAACTCGGGAGCTAAGCTATGCTTGACCCCCGATTTTCTGGGCGTTACATATGGTTTAACTTAACTGACTTGGGATGAACTCCATAACCCTTTCAAATACCATTGTTTACTCATTTTTGTATCATTCATGCCGACATGTCTATATCACCACTTTTAGTAATTTCAACATTTCACCCCTAGTCGGCATTGGTGGTAGCCCCTTTATGTTGAATTGATTGACCACATATTAGTAGGCACTATACACTCCCCAAGATGGTAGTCTCATGGGCCGGGGATGGTGGTAATGGAAAACTATGCCCGAGCCGTTGGCCTACGTTGGGCCATAAGCTCCTCGTAGTGACCGTGAGCTTATTTAAAATGGCTGAGTGTAATATGATTAATAATGGACTGGCTAATCATGCATACATCGCAGAGACCAGCATCTATTGCTATTATACGTAATGTACGTATCGTTTTGACTGGATGATGTGTCCCAGGTTCGATGTTCCGACTGGATGATGTTTCCCAGGTTCGATGTTTTGACTGGATGATGTTTCCTAGGTTCGATGATTGCATGGGCAGCGGCCCACTGTCCGCACGGATGAGCATCCCCGAGGCGTGAACGCATTCCATACATCCATGCACTTAATATGACTGCATCTACTGTGTTTTAGACTATCTGTATGCTTTTATGTTATTCCTTGTTTAGAGCAGTGGTGTGTAATATTAGCGGAAGATCACACTGAGTTGGTCACTCATCCATCAAATATATAACCGTACAGGTAGCATAGGTGGCCCTGATGATGTTCACATTCATATTGGTGAGGAGCAGGCTATGGTTGATAAGGGTGCATGATTATATTTGCTAAGAGCTACTATAGGATTTCATAACTCAAAATTATTTCAAATTTACTTTGTTTCACATATAATGTTATTTCATTTTGTATTCGTAAGAATGGAGACATTAGTTTGTATAAGTCATTATGGGCACTCTCTTGTATACTCTAAATGAAGTTTAAAATTTTCCTTTATGCTAATTTGTCCACTCTATGCTCATCTGCATACTCTGATAAAAGAAAAATATTATATCTGACCATCCTTTAAGGTTAACACTCGAGTTTTTGGGACACGGGTCATGTACTCGGGTCCTGAAAAGTCGAGGCGTTACAGTTGGTATCAGAGCATAGTTTGGACAAACTTAGCCTTGGGAAATGATCTTATACAAACCTTAAATGTCTCAAGTCAGGATGTTTGAAAATAGAAATTGGACTTAGGTGAATTTCCCTTAGATTTAGAAGAATGATTAAGAACGTAGAAATTCAACTTAGGTTTCCTTAGAATGATTAGATAGCCATTTGAACTTTCACTTATGTAGGAATCCCTTAGGACTGGGAAGGAATGAGAATGTAGAAACTCAAATGTTAGATTCTCTAGAGAATTGGTTGGGTGATTGTAGAACCTGGAAATGAACCTAAGTCCCATGAGCATTTTAGTTTTGGGTACTTGAACTTAGAAACAAGACTTTAGTTTCCTTGAAAACTATCAGAATTATTGTTTGAACTTAAAAATTAAATTCACGTACTGTGGAAGGACAAATACCCATAATGATGCAATTAAGATGGAATAAGACCATTCCTTGAACTTTGCCTTTAATGAACAACTTTTAGAAACACAGATTTGACAATTCAAAAAAACCTCTTAGCTAGAAATAATGTTGTCACAATGATTAGCAAAGGAGATGAACTTAAGCACAATAGGAAATTCCTTACCCACCATCTTATACCTTAGAACAAATTTAAACACTTCCTAAAATTAGGAATTATATGTAGGAATTGTAACCTAAATTTCTTAATATATCTCTTTAGCTAGAAGCAAAGTTCTAAAATTTTGGGTAAATTTACCCTAGGCTATGCATATTAGGATTAGATTTGAAATCCTACGTGGATTTAGAAAAACCTAGGTCCTAAGATTTTGTGTTTAGGCAATCAGAGTGCACATTGGAAGCGTAATGGACCACATAGTCATATTCGTTATGAAAATGCATGGTCAGATGAGTTTAGAGTAATCGGGATCACGAGTTCATGGAACCATATTTAAATAACATTTACATGGTTTGGCTCAAAGTTCTAAGTCCTAACAAATCTCAATGATTTCAATGCCCTGATCAAGTAAAGGATCGAGATTTAACAGGGTGATGAATTGATACCAAAATCCTCCGCTCTGCAGACAGATGATCGATATATCGGGCTCAAACCCAATACAACCATCTATCCGTGACGGCTCGAAAATCAGGAAATTTTATTGTACTCAAGATATTGAGAGTTATCATTAGAGGTAGAAGAAGATAAAAGAAAAGCTAAGGTATTAGTATTATCCACCCAAATGAAATTAAAATATTAGCAAGTGCTATGAGAAATCCTGATGTTGACAAGCATTAGTAAGATCCCCTAGTTCCAGTTAATACTAAAATGATTTCTAACATTTTGTGGGTCCTAAATGCAACAGTAGGTTTGCTAGGATGGAGAGTTAAGGGTTTAGTAGATTCGAATATAGGATTAAGGTTTCACACATAGGCATACACGAAATAGGGCACACCTTGCCACCAAATCTCGGGACTAGATTTCTGTTAAGGGGGGTAGATTGTAACACCCCGTACTTTCAGTACTTGGGTGTCACCACCTAGATCTGAGTTAGCCTACACGTATGTGGTAACACACGTAGCTAGATAACACACGTCGAGTGGTCCCACAACCTACACACCTATATGAATAAATGAATAAATAAATAAATAAAGGTGGATAAAAAAATAAATGACAAATGTATAGATAATAATAATAATAAATAAATAAATAAAACTTATTCTACTAACAACAATTAATATTCTAAGCATAGGTAGTCCCGGGTGTCTGAATAAATCCCTAGGACCATTTTAACCATTGAGGTCCAAATTCAGGATGATTTGATCACCAATTCAATGGAAACCCTCAATTAGAGCTTATAGTTGAGAGTATGGCCCACCCAAACTTTAGATCTACCCCATCCTTGGTCAGGGGCTTTTATTTTACCCTGCAAATGGAATGGACGGAGTGGATTAGGACACTAACATTTTAATGAGTCCTTGCATGAGGCATGCACACCAAAAGCACTTAAGTACGAAGTGTGTCACGCCCCAAACCCAGAAATTGGATTCATAAGAATCCCAATCGCCGAATCCGGTGCCGACAGCCTCCGTAGTACCCCATTCTCGGCTCCTAACATTCATATACCAGATTTCGATCCTGGGATCCTACAAGGAGGATTTATTTTTTTTTGTACATTTAGCTAGTAATAAGTATAACCACAAGATTACCCAATTCACAAAGGCAACATCAACATCATCAAATATCCACTAATATAATCATTTGATTACAACACTGAAAGAAAAATACATAAATAGAAAATCAAGCTCCAGAAGACCACTACACGCTCCAAGCTCAGCACTGCTGCAACCTAACATCACCTGCACACATCTATCGTGCATAAGCTTATAGAAAGCTTAGAGGGTGGTGTAAGTGTGTGCACAAGGTAAGTCCCCAGTATTTAATATAATGTCATAATCATACAATACCGAAAAACTAATAATCCATAAACCATACAATGTCTGAATAAGCAGAAACACTGACAAGAGCAGGAATTATCAGAGTAAGTAGAAATACTAACAAGATATAAATCATACAATAACAGAGTAAGTGGAAGTATGGACAAGTCTATAAGTCAATCAATATTAGAATACGCAATACGGATCAACTATACAAATGAGGGAATCATAAAAAGTCAAATATCAGATGTCGTATCTAAACCATATGAATGCAGAACACAAATAACCCAAAATGTCATATGTCATGAATGTAATGCAATATGCGGTGCAAATGGAATGACCATGCTGAAGTGTGAAGTCGGGATGACAGTACGTAGTATCACAGGGTACGGGTCCACCACAAGGGACTTCTATCCAAACCAGTCCCATACCTAAATTTGGATAGTCAGACTCAACATGGTAAACTCCTGATCTCAGGTTAGTCGTGCGTCCAACCAAAATCTTGGTTATGCGAGGGTACACGAGACAATCAGTTACGCACCACCAGCCCGAGTAGATAGTGAATGAATGAATGAATGGATATGTAATTCCTGCTCAATAAGTCCACATATCAGTACGGTTACTCTTTGAAGAAATCACCGAGGTCTATTACACTCCAAATGACATTGCCGCTCTCCCTAGCCGCACAGTCCAAGTGAGCGTAAGAAACCTCACTTGGACAATAGTCTGTCAATACCTATCCGGCACGTCGATAGCAGACTCATTCCTCGAGCTGGTCAAACTCAGCCTGGTAATGCCCCCTACGCTCGGGAGGGTAAGGCCACACCTCCTCCCAACCGACCACGGCACAGTGGGAGACGCGGCCTCCTGGTATTCGGCACTCGGGCGCTCATGTATCCACTCGGTCTCGACATTGAGGCGTCCTCTGGTACCAAGAGGGTGTTTAGGAATTTTCACTCAGGGCCATCTATGGCAGTTCGATGCTCGAATAGATTTTCGGTATCTCATCTGTGGAGGCTACGACCCTGATGTCACTAGGGCGTACAATAATCACAACACCATGCAAGATGCATGAGTCATACAATTCAATTATGTATCAATCCTGCGCATGTCGTGCGCTCATGTGAGATAACCTCTGCACATCAGGGAGTCTCATATCATCCTGCCTGATAACATATGCAATGGTCAATCAGATCTCATAACAAACATGCAGATGATGCGTATGGACATGTACCATGATGCTATGCAGTCACATACTCATAATAGATATCAATAATCGGCATCGACGATTGACCTCGACAATGTGGACATTTAACCAACATTGCCTGCAAGGAATGGCACACGTAGGGCCTAACATATAATGGGCCCACGGCCTCACATAAAGGCCTAATATACAACACAGTGGGCCTTACCCAAGGACCACATATACACAACAGGTGGGCCCTGCTCATGGGTCTTAAATACATGACATGTGGGCCCTACACATAGGTCTCGAATACATCAAATGGGCCATGTGTAACACCCTGAAAATCGAGGGTCGTGTATAAACTCAACTCCCGAGTTTCAGACCGTCACTTATGCAACAAAAATGATTATGATTCAATGTTGTCTAAGTTAAAGCATTCACATGAGTAAAAGTATACCAAAACTGCAATTCATACTCCAGATCCAGTGATAAAAGCAAGCGGAAGACTAAAGAATATATATATCACTGTATGGTAAAACAAAGTAGATCTCGACTGTTTCTAAAGTATGAATACATCTCTGAGTCTCATATACATGTAAATAAATAAAATCAAATGTCCAAAAAGAGTCCCACTGAGAAATCCCTTCAATCCAGGCTACCTAAGCAAAGTCATCGTGGTACTGCATGTATGAGAACTCGTCCTGGTCCTCATCATAGTCCAGTTCTGCCTCCTGAATCACCGCCTCACCTGCATCTAAGACAGGGTCTGGTGGGTGTTGCAAACACCATCCCGTAACGTGGGAGTAAATAGCTACCTCAGTGGAATAATAGAGAAAGGATTACCATGTTCTCAAATCAATCATGCGATAATAGTAAAGCAGTAAATCAAACAATCCTAATACTGTTGTTAATGCAATATGACATGACATGATGGATGCCCTCACCGATGTTCTCCCTCATATGGCACCATCTTACGCCCACAGCATGCTTGCGTACCGCTCAGTGCTCCACATCTTCCAGGAACATGCAATGTGATGGTGATATGATTGCCGAGTTATTATTAGTCCATTCAAACAGCAGGATTGGGAAACTAAGGTACTTCCCTTATATCAATCCCAACACAGATCCTCTCTAGGGTCGTCACTCCTAGTAATCTCATACGATGTATATTTTGTAGGTCGCTGCAAGGGCTGTCAGGGCTGTTGCTCGTACTCGTTGCACCGCTCCCCCATCACCTTATCAATACAGGTCTACCGTACTCTCACTGCTACGGAAGGGTCGTCGCCTCCCGTAGACTCAGAATACGCTCGCGGTCACTACAAAGGACTCGTCGCCTGATCAGTGTAGGCCGACAGCAAGAATATAGTGTCTCATACCACCATAATCTTCTCACGAGACATAGGTGCTCTCTAGTCACTACAGGGAGGTTTGTGGCCCCAGCATAGGCCGACAACTTGACCACGGTGTCACATACCACCATGCCCGGCTCATGAGTCTTCGTGGATCAAGGTACCATGGTTGACAGGGTTTACAATGGTAAGTTCAGTACCCTAGGTTCAAGCAGTTATGACTCATACAGGGTGAACATACAATGGCCAGTCGGGTTACTTGGCGGGCTCGACTAGCACGAGCGCATCTCAAGTCGAATGACATAAAGTGCATAAAACACCTCGTGTGGCCTAACCACTGCCGCCAACTCCAAAACACGGCTCGCGTTCATCGACGGGTCGTTCGTGGCAAAGATAGGCCAACCACGAACTTGCTCAGTTGCCGACTGCCTGGACTAGGTATAGTTCCAAACAATTATGAATTCACATCAGCAATCATATGAGAGTATTGGAAATGAAATACAACAATGTGAGCATGTTAACACATGTTATAACATACAACTTAAGTAAATCATCAAGCACATGCATTTCATACATATAATGGAATCATGCATAAAGCTAACATGTAGGAAACCATTTACATCAGCATATTAATTGAGAAATCAATCTCAAACTAATTCATAACACCATTTAATTCAATACATACTAATACAAACATTTATACAAACACTTATACTACACACTTAAGTCTACATATAGTATGTCGACTCAAAGTGAGCATTTAGGCGAATCTCTTCGCCAAACTAATTATGCACGCACTCCTAGTATCCTAATGCGACAAGAAGCCATGTCAATCACATCAGAAAATTATGGATGAAAACAGTATTTCCTACAAATGACTAAAATGCCCTAAATCTCATATTCTTCGTCTACTTACGAAACAGGAAACGGACGGCATGTTGTACATGTCAAACGGCGTTGCCGTCGATAATCTACTATTAAACGACATTGAAAGCGTTGGAAACAGTCAATCAAAGCATCTAAAATCTGCACCTTTTCTCCTATAAGCGTATCAATTCGAACGGAGCGTATACGCTTCGTCTACGGCGAATAGGCAACCTAATACACAAGATGCATCAGCTATTTCGCTATGGAAACTAAGGAACCTCAAATCAGCAACTATTTAGGGTATTTTCTTACCTAGAAATGTGGCAAAATCACCGGCAAAGTGATTGGAGCGTGTTGCTTAGGCACGTGCAACAGGTAGCACAAGCAGCAAGGAATTCTCCTCCACTCTCTCTCACAATCTCTCACCTTTTCTCTCTCTCAACCTAGGGCTTTTTCTAAATTCGGATGGGAGAGAAATGAGAGGGTTTCAAGCCCTTTTATAAGCCCAAACATGCCCAAAACAGGCTTGGGAACAAAGTTTACTTGATGCCTAACCAAATCGGGGCTGTTTCGGTCCAAAAGGACATTCTGGTGGTCCCCTGGCTGAACGCGATCGGACTTAAGTTCATACTCGTCGGATGTCGCTCACATCCGATTTTCAGACCAGTAGTGTTTGTAGATCGCACGTGGCAGTCCAGTTTCAGTTCAGTGGTCACCGCACGTAGATCAGGCTTGCAAGTCTCATGATATGAAATAAAAAAATTTCCTGATCCGAGGGTGTAATTTGGCTGAATTCTGACAGTCAGAACGCTTAATACTGACGCGTCAAGTCGTGTGCCAGATTTGAATTTCAAATTCCAAATCTAACCCTTTTCTCACTCTCTTCACTCCAGGCTCAACGAAATAGCCTACGAATGTCGGTTGGACTTGATTTTTGAAATGATTGTTAAGTCCAGCTAGGCAGTTTTAACGGTGTAAGATTGTAGGTATCGGACTTTCGACGTGCAGTATAGATCCAATACAAAGTTTCAAAGAGGTCCAGAGAACAAACTGGTATAAAGTTTGATCCGAGGTTTTAGAGTATTATAGCGTCATTGGTTCTACTTGCTTTGGGTCTTGTAGAACGTATTTAAAGTGATCAGGGGCTATTTCCCAGCTACTCTAGCGTTGCGCTAGCTAACTTACACTTATTTTCTAAAGGAATTAATCCTACACAATTTCTGGTCGAGTTGGTACTCGAGTCCAAGTACGGATTTTTCCAGGGCGTTATACCATGCATCATGGGCATATCGCAATGGGCCTTACCCATAGGCCATGAATACATCATAATGGGCCCTAACTACGGGTCACATAAACATCATATAGGTCTCGAAAATCGACCTTGGCAATCGAAATCGGCCTTGACAATCGATGTCGGCCTTAACAATCGGGATCGACACTCGGAATCGACCTCGATACTCGCCCTCAACAATCGGAATCGGCCTATATAATCGGTCTCAACAATCGGAGTCGGAATCAACAATCGACATCGACATCGATAAAAGGCCTCGACAATCGGAATTGGCAAATCGGCCAAGTCAATCGAAATTAGCAATCGAAATCGATAATCAACAGATAAACAAAGCGGGGTCTATAAACGATCAACCAATCAACCATGGTATAAAGATCGACACTTGGCCGTGGTTATATCAAATCCGATAGCATGGAACCATCCGTCTACGACGAGTGGGGCCCACTTATTTAGATTAACCCACTAAGGGAATGATGAGAATGGGCCTAACAAGGACTAAGGGAAGGTGACAATGTCAACATCCAACTATCATTGTACATCAATGTGGACATTCAACTAACATTGCCCTCAAAGAGTGGCCCACATAGAGCCAAACATATAGTGGGCCCCTGGCCTCTAACAAGGGCCTCATTCAAGGGTCAAAATATACGATCTTTAAATACACAGCAGGTGGGTCCTGCACATGGGTCTTAAATATATAACATGTGGGCCCTATGCATGAGTCTCATATGCATCAAATGGGCCACGCCAATAGGCCTAATACATTTCACAATGGGCCGCACTATATGGGCCTAATACACATCAAGTGGGTTGCATCAATATGCCGCACTAAGGGGTCGTACTCGCATCAAGGTGGGCCTTAACAGATGGGCCACAAATAGATCAAGGTGGGCCATAAAAGCATCATATTAGGCATCGAAAAAGGCCACAGATACACAATAGGTGGGCCCTGCTCATGGGCCCTCGAATACACCACATGGACGGCCATAAATATCAGGGTGGGCCTCATGGACGACCATAAATATATCAAGGTGGGCCTCATTATATGGGCCACACCAAATAATCATTTCAATACTTGTACGTGTAACATGTATATCACGGTACACTATCATTCCATGGGGCACATAGCCCACTAACGATGATCAGCACTATCCAAACATTGTCCAGGTAAATCAACACCATCCAAACCTTGGACAGCACCGTCAAAACATTATTCAGTACCATCAAGCACAAGTTGGAGGGTGTGGATGAATAAATACATTGCGGTGGTCCAATCTGGCAAAATGGGTGGAAGACATTGATAACCATATGCATCAAATGGAGTCCACACATGTGTGGGTCCCACGGCTGCTACGTAGCATGAATAAAACACATACATCACAGCTGCCCACTGCCGCTACCTTTGGACGGTGGCATACAACCCATACATCACCGAGGGGTGTCCACGTCCCAACTGGACAAATGGACCAAGTGGATATACAATACATCCACCAAGGTGGGTCTCACATGAGACCACCGTCCGGATGGACGATGCACATACAACAAATACACCAAGGTGGGTCCCATTTCAAAATGAATGGACGGATTGGATAGAAATAGATACATCACGGTAATCCTCACGTGATATCCATGGACAGCATGGTTGAAACATATGTATCAGAGGTGGGGTCCACGCATGTGGCCCACCAGAGATTTGAATCGGCTTCATTTAGGGTGGGTGGTGTGAATCTAAACACCCATCATGATCATGGCCCACAAAACTTACAAGCATTAGCACAACAACTGATTTGCTAGTGGGGTCCACATATTTGGACGGCATGGATAACAAATACATCACAGCTGGCTCCACATATGGACGTTGTGCAACACAACCATCATGGTGGAGTCCCACTATCTAGACAGATAGTGAGGATAAAACACATACTACAGTTGGTCCCACCGTCCCAAACAGTAGTCGGCGCGAATTGCAACATGTGTAGGGCCTACACGCCTAGGACGAATGATCTGGCTGAAACACATGTTTTGTGCTGGACTCCATACAACAATGGGCGGTAGAGATATACATCGAGGTGGTCCACGTCCAGATGGACGGTTGGATGTAAGACATATACATCAAAGGTGGGTCCACCATCCAATAAACTGGACGGTGTGGATCAAACCCACAATCATGGTGGGATTCCACCCAGCACACGTCAGATGGACGGTGTGTGTACAGCACATGCATTACAGTGGGGTCCAACCACCGTCCTCACAGGTGGATGGTAGTGGATATACAATAAATACATTAGAGTGGGTCCCACCCCACACGTGTGGGTGGGTCCACGTCCATACAATGGACGGCGAGGATAGAACGGATACATTAGGTAGGTTCCACCGTCCTGGAATGGACGGTGGATGAAATACACAAATCATGGTCGGATTCCATCGTCCACGGCCGTGGACGGTGTAGCAAAACCCATGCATCACTGTGGGTCCCACGTGGAGCCCACCATAACATTTACTTTCCATCCAAACTGTTGGTAAGGTCGCACGGACCTAGATGAACAAGGAAAAAAATAAATTTCATCTTGATCCAAAACTTCTGTGGACCCAAAAAGAGTTTCAATGGTATATGATCAATCCCATTGTTTCCTGTAGTGTGGGCCACTTGAGCTGTGGATGGAGTTGGAATATGGAGGGGGCCCACTGTTGGGAGTGGCCCACCACATTTACGGCGTGGATGTAAACTATACATCATGGTGGGGCCCACATGCAGGGTCGTGGCCCCAGGCCCATCCGCCCATACACTGCTGCCCCCTTGTGCATGTGTTTTAATTTTATATTCTTTTTGAAAATATTCAATTTCCTGTGGTTTTTCACAGGTGGGGCCCGCATCCAGTAAATCTAACCCATCTATTACACTCTATGGCTCAAGGCCGTCCAAACGAGTCCAATATCCGATGTTTTCCCGATGCATAAAGATGTCAGGCAGACTTTCAACGGTAGAAACCACTATTTTACATGCTATGGCCCACCTGAAGATTGGATGGAATTCATTTTTTGTTTCAACGCCTAAAATGACATAGGGAATGGAATGCACGGCATGGATTGGATTGATACATCAAGGTGGGGCCTGTATAAGTGGCCCACCCAAAAGTCTTAAATAAATAAATAAATAAAACCGCCTTGCTGTGAGTACATGGCACTGTCCATTCACACTTCATTTGCAAACGTCCAGCGTCCCTGGACGCTGGACAGTTTCCACATAATTAAGGTGGGTCCCACAGGGACGTGATCCACTTAGATAAATCTGATGTTTGTGTTTTCCATCACCAAGGGTAGGGCCCACAAGGCTTAAACGATTGGATAAGACACACATTGAGGTAGGGTACATCCGGATGGGTCACATGGCCATATCATCTGTAACACCCTGAAAATCGGGGGTCGTGTATAAACTCAACTCCCGAGTTCCAGACCGTCACTTATGCAACAAAAATGATTATGGTTCAATGATGTCTGATTTAAAGCATTCACATGAGTAAAAGTATACCAAAACTGCAATTCATACTTCAGATCCAGTGATAAAAGCAAGCGGAAGACTAAACAATATATATATCACTGTATGGAAAAACAAGGTAAATCTCATCTGTCTCCAAAGTATGACTACATCTCTGAGTCTCATATACATGTACATAAACAAAAGAATAATGTTCAAAATAGTCCCACTGAAGTCCCCTCGATCCAGGTCGCCTACGGGAAGCCGTCGTGATACTGCATATACGAGAACTCGTCCTGGTCCTCGTCAATCTCTGGCTCCACCTCCTGGATCTCGTCCTCACCTGCATCTACAACAGGGTCTGGTGGGTGTTGCAAACACCATCCCGTAACGTGGGAATGAGTGATCAACTCAGTGGAATCATAGAGCAAAGATTAGCATGTTCACAATTCAATCACGCGATAATAGTAAAGCAGTAAATCAGACAATCCTAATACTGTTGTTAATGCAAGATGATATGAGGTGATGTATGCCCTCACCGACGATCACCCTCATGCGGCAACATCTTACGACCGCGGCATGCCACACTCCCTAGAATGCTCCACATCTTCCAGGCACATGCAATGCTATGGTGATATGATTTCCAAGTTGTTATTAGTCCATTCAAACAGCAGGATTGGGAAACTAAGGTACTTCCCTTTTATCAATCCCAACACAGATCCTGTCTAGGGTCGTCACTCCTAGTAATCTCATACGATGTATATTTCGTAGGTCGCCGCAAGGGCTGCCAGGGCTGTTGCTCGCACTCGTTGCACCGCTCCCCCATCACCTTATCAATACAGGCCTACCGTACTCTACTGCAACGGAAGGGTCGTCGCCTCCCGTGGACTCAGAATACGCTCGCGGTCACTACAAAGGGCTCGTCGCCTGATCAGTGTAGGCCAACAGCTAGAATATAGTGTCTCATACCACCATAATCTGCTCACGAGTCTAGGTGCTCACTGGTCACTACGGGGAGGTTTGTGGCCCCAGCGTAGGCCGACAGCTCGACCACGGTGTCCCATACCACCATGCCCGGCTCATGAGTCTTAGTGGATCAAGGTACCATGGTTAACAGGGTTTACAATGGTAAGTTCAGTACCCTAGGTTCAAGCAGTTATGACACATACAAGGTGAACATACATCGGCCAGTCGGGTTACTTGACGGGCTCGACTAGCGCGATCGCATCTCAAGTCGAACGACATGAAGTGCGTAAAACACTTCGCATGGCCTAACCACTGCCGCCAACTCTAAACACGAATCACGTTCATCGACGCGTCGTTCGTGGCTATGACCAGTCAGCCACGAATTCGCTCGGTTACCGACTGCCTGGACTAAGTCAAGTCCCACACATCTATGGAATCACATTAGCAACATATGCAAAGGTATTGGAATTGAAATATGATCATGTGAGCATGTTAACACATGTTATAATATTCAACTTAAGCAAATCTTCAACCACATACATTCCATGCATGTAATGCAATCATGCATAAGGTCAACATGTAGGAAATCATTTAGGTCAGCATATTAATCAAGAAATCAATCTCAAACTACTACATAACATCATTTAATTCAATACATAATAATACAAGCATTTATACAAACACACACTACACACTTAAGTCTACATATAGTATGTCGACCCAAAGTGCGCAACTAAGCGAATCTCTTCGCCAAACCAATTATGCAAGCATTCCTAACTCCCTAATGCGACAACAAACCATGTCAATCACGTCAGCAAAATATGCATGTAGACCGTACTTCCTACAAATGACTAAAATGCCCTAAATCTCATATTCTTCGTTAATTTACAAAACAGAAAACGGAGAGCATGTTGTACATGTCAAACGGCGATGCCGTCGATAATCTACTATTAAACGACATTGAAAGCGTTGTAAACCGTCAATCAAAGCGTCTAAAATCCTCACCTAGTCTCTTACGGTTGCGTGATTTTGAACGGATCGTGTACGCTTCGTCTACGGCAGTAGGAGGACCTGATTTATGAAGTACGTTAGCTAACATGCTATGAATCTAGGTAAACCCTAAATCAGCAAGTTCTAGGGTTATTTTATACCTGAAAAAGTGGAGAAATCACCAGCCAGGTGATTGGGAAGAAGTGCTGAAGCAGCAGCAATCGGCGGCTCGAAAGCGGGAAAAATCCTTTCCAATCTCTCTCTCAAACTCTCTCTCCTTTTCTCCTAGGGTTGCAATTTTCGGATGGGAGAGGAAAATGAGGGTTTCAACCCCTTTTATAAGCTTAAAAATGCCAGAAATAGGCTCCGGAACGAAGTTTACTTGGTGCCTATCCATTTCGGGGCTGTTTCGGTTCAAAAACTGCTTTCTGGTGGTCCCCTGGTCGATTGCGATCGGACTTAAGCTCATGTGTACCATATGTAGCTCGTATTAAGTTTTCAGTCTGGCAGGGTTCGCAGATCGCACGTGGCGGACCAGTTTCAGTTCAGCGGTCACCGCACATAGATCAGGGCTGAAAGTCTCATGATAATAAATAGAAATTTTTCCTGATCCGAGGGTGTAATCTGGATGAATTCTGACGGTCAGAACGCTTAATACTGACGCGTCAAGTCGTGTGCCAGATTTGAATTTGAAATTCCAATTCTGTCCCTATTCGCGGTCGCTTCAGTCCGGGTTCAATGAAATAGTCTGTGATTATCGGTTTGACTTGATTTTTGAGATGATTGTCAAGTCCAGATGGGCGGTTCTAACGGTCTAAGATAGGAGGTATCGGACCTTCGACGCACGGTCTAAATCCAATACAAGAATTCAAAGTGGTCCAGAGGACAAACCCGCTTAGAGTTTGATCCGAGGTTATAGAGTATTGTAGAGTTGTTTGTTCTACTCGATTTGGGTCTTGCAGAACGTATTTAAAGTGATCAGGGACTATTTCCCAGCTACTCTAGCGTTGCGCTAGCTAACTTACGCTTAATTTCCATGGAAATTATTTCTACGCGATTTCGGGTCGAGTTGGTACTCGAGCCCAAGTACGGATTTTTCACGAGCGTTACATCATCACACCAAAATATTGAAAGAGAGAGGGAGAAAGGGAGAAAGAAGCACCCACCTTTGATAATCTTGGATTCCTTCTTCCATCAACGTAATCTAGAGCTCCAAAGGGTGCGATTCAACGGTCGAGATTGATTTTAGAGGTTGGGATTAGGTGGTAAGGAGTGGGTCATGCCAAGCTTCTCTCATGGAGCTTGGACGATGGATTCTCATGGGTTTCTTGGGAGAATGAGAAAGAGAGATGAGAGAGAGAGGTGTAAGAAAGAGAGAGAGAGAGAGAGAGAGAGAGAGATGGGTGTGATGGGTGAGTGGTAGATGTGTACTTGTGTAAGAAGAGTGTTGACTTTGGAGGAGGGTAGTTGTACTTGGGGATGGGATGGAGTGATGGGTTGTACTTTAATTGATTGATGTGATGTGTTGTAGATATTCTCTCGGGATTGTAAAACGCGGCGTTTTCCTCGCACCGAACGCTGGCCCACATTTCCTGACCAGGGTATCGCCTCGGCCCGTGAGTCACAGCAACGGTGCGATCGCTATGGTAAAGGTCTTGGTTTGAATCAACTCGGGTAGACGGTGTGTGAATCAAGATCGCACGTAAATACCGGTTAAGGGTGGAAGGTTGCCGGAATTTGACCGAGAAAACCGCAAAAGTCTACGGAACAGTATGGAATAAGATACGGGTCTTACAAAGTGCACGACCCTTCTGTAAAATACAAATATCTCCCACCGGCTGGAGATTTAAACCGACTATGCTTAAGCTCCTAGGTGGACCCCACGATCATTTTCCAGACCATCTGATCCGTTCAGTTTTGTTGTGGGGTCCGGCTTAACCAAACAATATAGCCATTTGATCCGTTGGGAGATTGAATACCACCGTCCAATCAATGCCAAAAATAACCCGACAAGCTCCTATGAGAGGAATGAGAGAGAAGACCTCCCTTCCTCTTTGGGATGGGCAAAGCCCAGCCATCCACTGTGGAAGCAATCTCAGCCATTGGAACCTCCTTTCGCTGACTATAAAAGGAAGACGTTGTAGCCCTAGATTTCGTACCAAGAGAGAGGAAGTGAGAGAGAAAAATAGAGTACCGGCGGCCCTATTACTGCCCAACGTTAGTGAGGAAGAAAGAGTATCGTGCTTCCTTTCATTATAGGCGCTGGTAAGCCTTCTCTCCTTTCCATCCCCTGTAGTTCCGAGAAACAATGGTGTTGGATGCTGGAGTCAAGCCAAACAATGGCTCTGCTCCAGGCTACAACATAGTCGAGCCAAGCACCATTACGAGTACCCATTTGAGTGTTATTTTGAGCTATCAGTAGAGCTTCAAAACAAGCTCAGGGATGGAGGCAAACAATGGCTAGGATCAAAGCTAACCAAAGCTCTTTTTGGAGTCGAGGATGTAGGTCGCAAACAGGTCATGCAATGGCCCTGTTCTAAGGCTGAAACCGACCAGTCAATGGTTGGGTTTCAGTCAGGAAATGGACTCAAATGGTGGTTGCATGTCAGACCATGATCGAGTAATGTTAGAGCTCTGCCCTGTGTTGGGAGCAGCCAAGCAATGGCTGTCTTCCAGAACAGTGGAATCAAGCCAATCAATGACTGAGAGTCAGTCCGAGGAAACCAAAAGTTTGGTCCCTATTTTGGGACGAACCAGGCCATGCATTGGGGCCCTGTTTTAGCCAGAATCAGGCCAAATGATGGCCCTCTATCAAGCACACAGCAGGCCTCAAGAACAGCATGTTGTTGTTGCCCAAATACCACTAATGCTCAGCATAGGAACGATTGGGATTTTCAACTCTAAAGGTAGCTGGAACTAACAGCTGAAAGGTGGTAGGGGCAACAGCAATGTTGGGCCACCTCAGGAGTCCATAAACGACCATGGTGATGGACGGTGGAACCAACCCTCCGATGAGTTTCGGTTAAACCAGAAATTCGGGCCAAAGACAGTCCTCCAAAACAGCTGCAGCAGGGAGACCAGCCATGCATGTTACATGCTGGTGGGCTATCTGCCTAGGCCCTACACAAGTGTAGGTGGGCCTCACCCAACGTCAGCGGGCCAACCCTGAATGTGAGCCCTGCACTGACCGTGGGCCCCACCAAACGTTAGTGGGACACTCTAGTGCCAGGCCACCATGGGCAATTTAAGTCGGACCGTCCATCAAGGAGGTTGTATCCAGAAAAAAAGGGCTTGGGCCGGACGTCCAGATCTGGGCAGTTCCTTTTGTCACTTTCTTTCTTTATTTTATATAAGTATACGTGTATATATGTATGTGTGTATATATATATACACATAAGTATATAAATATATACCTGATAGTATGCGTGGATATGTGGTGGGCCCCACATGGGACCCACCTATGAAGAGAATAAGTGGTGGTTCTGCACCAGAACGTGGAAACAGAGGGCATTTTATGTACACAATGGAACGCTCCTCTGCCAATCAGTTCACATAAACTGATTGTAAAATTTTCAGATCTCATCGTGGCTGATGAGTCTGGAAAATCTGAATGGTCCACATGGAGCAGAACCTCATAAAATCCCCTGGTTTCAATTTTTACTTTAAACTAAAACTTCGGTGGGCAATGAGAAATGCAAGCAGTTTCTTCCTTTGATTTGAATTTATCTTTGCTATGGCCCACTGAAATCTTAGATCAGGGTGAAAACTCACCCCCTGAGGTTTCTTGGGATTTTGCATCTTATGAACCATTCAGATTCAACCCCCATGTCACATGTGTGAAGGAGCACACGTACCTTGGTGCATTGGTGAGCATACTTGGGCCACCCCACACGAGTAGATAAATCTCTGGGCCTGCAAATTGCAGGTGGGCTGCTCCACGGGTGGGCCTACACAGTTACAGATGGGCTACTGCATACAATGTCAACAGGCCCCATGGGCGGCACCCCCTATCAAATTAAATGTGCCATGATTGGGCCATTTGGTGTGATGCATATACACTGTATACAATATATACATTTATGACACATGATGCAAATATGATGTAAGTAGTGTATACATATATTCCATATGACACAAATATGATCCATATGGTGTATGTATTTCATGCCATGGGATACATACATACTATAGATAATGTAGGCATGTACATACTAGGTAATAAGTAGATAATATATACACTGTACACATATATGCCTTATTGTATATAATATAGGCATGTATATTATGTGATACATACATACTATGTATGCAACGTATGCATATAATGTATGTAACGCATGCATAATATAAATGCTATGTGGCGATTGAATGTAGCAAGTGGGTGCTGATTGGGCCCAGTTCACACTAATATAGGTGGCACATGTTGACAGGCCAATCGCCCCTGGTTTTAGCCCAAACAAACTCGGTCTAGGGCCTTCCTATC
Source organism: Magnolia kwangsiensis (assembly GCA_037074715.1). NCBI lineage: Eukaryota > Viridiplantae > Streptophyta > Magnoliopsida > Magnoliales > Magnoliaceae > Magnolia > Magnolia kwangsiensis. Next base: position 166,311,623 of record CM073571.1, read on the forward strand.
CTCCACCTATTCTCATATGATCAACTTGGTGACTCATTATTTATTATGAATAAACTTGTGTAGGGAGTCACGTGAGTGGTGTAAGTAGAGCTGGGCATTTCATACCTGAACCGGTAGATCCGGCCCAATCAGACCCGATCCGACCCGATTTGAACAGAACCGATGGTCAGGATCGATCAGGATAATCCAGATCCAAACTATTTTTGGGTCAAATCTAGATAGGCCCTGTTCCAAACCGATCAGATCTAGAACCCAATCTGTTTGGATCCGATTCGAACCGACCCGATTCGGACTGCATATATTAGTGTATATATGTATATGTGTATATATTTTATTTTTTTTCTTTTTTTTCTTTTTACTTTTACCTCCGAAGCTTTATGTTCGACGCCAAAAAATCCCACCGAATGTATACTTGAGCCCGTCCCTATCTCTCTATCTCTCTCCATCTTTCTATATCTGTTATTCTCTTTCCATACTTGCTTCTCTATTTCAGTTGAAGAAGAAGGCGAGAAGAAGGCTTTGAAGCTTGGATTTATATGCTGGAGAGAGATATACTGAGGAATGAATCTGATTTATACTTGTATACGAAAAAGAGAAAGAGGGAAAGAGGGTGAGAGTGAGTCGGTGTAGGAAGCAGATGGTAGTCACTCAGGTAACGTCAGCAAGTTTTTTGGGTCTGATCATGAGGTATATGTTATATCCAAATTGTCCATCCAGTTGGCGAGCTCATTTTAAGGCTTAAGATAAAAAAAATAAGATAGATCTAACCATCAACTAGACCACACTACAAAAACTAGAGGGAGATTGAACGTCTATCATTGAAACCCTTTTTAGGGTTACAGACATTTTGGATCAATATGAAATTTTTTTTTACTCTAATTACGTACTTATGACCTTATGAAATATATTTTTTCATATACCTATAACCTTATGAACAGATTGGATGTAAAATAAACGTTATGGTGGGCCTTACAAATTTTTTAACGGTGAAAATCATTTCCTCTGCTGTTATTTAAGGTGTGGTCCAGATGATCTTTGGATATGATTGATTTTTTGGATGATGCTCTAAAATTATGTCTAAAAATAGATGAACGGTGTAGATTTAGTAAATACGTCACTGTGGGGCATCTCCTTTGAACCGTTCGTACAACTCGGAGCTCGAGGAGCGTCAGTGCTCGTTTTCGCATCGACACATACCTATACTAGCTACAGACAGAAGGAGACAGATTGGCTACTCCTCTGACACCAGCCCCGTTGTTGATGGTAGGTGGTCTGTGGGCTCCACCATGATGTACGTGTTTCATCCATTCCGTTCAACCATTTTTACAGATCATTTAAGAGCTTTATAAAAAAAAAAATTATAGGGATATAAATCTTAAGTGGGCCACTCCACAGCAAAACAATAATGAATGGATATTCACCATTAAAATCCTCCGAAGGCCCACTGTACTGTTTATTTGAAATCCAATCAGTTGATTTTGTCATAAAGACCCAGATGAAGGGGAACAATAAATATAAACTTGATCCAAAACATTTTTTACCCCCAAAATATTTTTAATGGTCAAAATTCATTCAACACTATTTCCTGTAATGTGGTCCACTTAAGATTGAGATATACTTCAATTTTTTTTACCTATCATAGAATGATATATAAAAGTAGATGGACGGCATGGATGACACACATACATCATAATGGGCCCCACAAAACACCGACCACTAGCCTTGGGAGTTATAAAGCTTCTTCATGAATCTATCTTTACAAAGCTTCTTCAGCAAGCTATCTTTACAAAGCTTCTTCAACAAGCTACCTGTGGTGTAAGATATCTTTGGTGTAAAGCTTCCACAAGAAGCTGTCCGTTTTTTCTATTTAGTAAGTTATGTGGGGCCCATTTTGGACTCTTTTTGGTTTATCCACACCGTTCATCAGTTTTTTATCCGAACCTTACTCAATCCGATCTGACTCGGTTTTTCTGACCGAATCGGACTCGGAGCGATTCAGACCAACGAGAGTATGGTTCTGTTCGAGTTGAATCACCTGGATCCGTTCAGAATCGGATCGAGTTCGGGTTGAAACCTACAATTTTTGAACCTGGTCGAGTTGGACCATATCCGATCCGACTCGGTCCGATGCCCAGCTCTAGGTGTAAGTGCACCATCTCCTCAAGGAAACTTACCCCTAGGAGCAATCTACGAATTGACTGGTGATGATTCTTTCCCCTTAAGCTTTCCACCCTTAACTAGACCAGAAATAACAGCCTTATTAGTGTAAATGGCTAGCTAGACTAATGATAGAAATAAAATGTATTCACTTGATTTATCTGTTTAAAATGATAATTCTCACGCTTTCTATTGTTTAGATTCTTGGTCTCTTTGAACTGCCGAAGTGAATAATCTAGTCATTTACGTCATGTAAATTTAGTTGTTGTATATTGATAAAAATACATGTGTCATTCCTTATTACCCTTTCATATCGTAATATATGTAGCTATGACACACATACTACTAAAATCTCTCCTTGAAAAGTTCCAACAAAGGAGAGTCCGTGCTTAGGGTGTAATTAGATTGGTTATGACATAAGTAGGCCCCTGACATGGAGGTTTTGATTGTGGTACTTGACAATGGGGTTTACCATCCATGTGTGGTTTCACCTAACTAACTTGGGATGAACTCCATAACCTTTCCAAATACCGTTGTTTACTCGTTTTTGAATCATTCATGCCGACATGTCTATATCGCCACTTTTGGTAATTTCAACATTTCACCCCTAGTCGGCATTGGTGGTAGCCCTTTTATGTTGAATTGATTGACCACATGTTAGTAGGCGCTACACACACCCTAAGACGGTAGTCTCATGGGTCGGGGCTAGTGGTAATGGGACACTATGCCCGAGCTGTCGGCTTATGCTGGGCCACAAGCTTCCCGTAGTGACCGTGAGCATATTTAAAGTGGCTAAGTGTAATTGGATTAATAATGGACTGGCTAATCATGCATACATCGTAGAGACCAGCATCTATTGCTATTGTACATAATGTACGTATCGTTCCGACTGGATGATGTGTCCTGGGTTTGATGTTCCGACTGGATGATGTTTCACAGGTTCGATGTTTCGACTGGATGATGTTTCTCAGGTTCGATGATTGCATGGGCAGCGGCCCACTGTCTGCACGGATGAGCATCCCCGGGGCGTGAATGTATTTCATACATCCATGCACTTAATAAGACTGCATCTACTGTGTTTTAGACTATCTATATACTTTTATGTTATTCCTTGTTTAGAGTGGCGGTGTGTAATCTTAGCAGGAGATCACACTGAGTTGGCCACTCATCCATCAAATATATAACCATACAGGTAGCATAGGTGGCCCTGATGATGTTCACATTCATATTGGTGAGGAGCAGGTTATGGTTGACAAGGGTGTATGATTATATTTGCTAAGAGCTGCTACAGGATTTCACAACTCAAAATTGTTGCAAATTTACTTTGTTTCACATGTAATGTTATTTCATTTTGTATTCGTAAGAATGGAGACATTGGTTTGTATGAGTCATTATGGGCACTCTCTTGTATACTCTAAATGAAGTTTGAAATTTTCTTTTATGCCGATTTGTCCACTCTATGCTCATCTGCTTACTCTGATAAAAGAAAAATATTATATCTGACCATCCTTTAAGGTTAACACTCGGATTTTTGGGACATGGATCATGTACTCGGGTCCTGAAAAGTCGAGGCGTTATAGTAACGGTGGCCGTAATGGTCACCACTGTTAACGATACAGTTTACAACACCCGTAATGGTTGAAAAAATATTTTTAACTAGAAAGTTTTGAAAAATAGACAATGTAAATATTCCAAATATGTATTCATTTAAAAATTTAAAAAAAAAAAAAAAAAAATCTTTATGATAGCATAATGGTCCACTCTTTGGTAAGAGTGTTGTATATGGTTGTCTGGTGAATTTATGAACATGATTATATATCTCTAATATTTACACATTACAATTGATCATTAAAATAAAATAAAATAAAAATGCATAAATACAACTTTTTTTTTAATGGCTCTCAAAGTTTCCATTTGCACAAATTACTTCAATATATGGTTTTAATCCTAAAAAATATAGTAAAAATGGTTAAATTTTTTTGTGGAATCATCTAAGAAAGTTTTTAGAATAAGAAGAGTGAAAAAATAAAGATATGAAAAAATGAATTTAAATATAATAAAAACATTATTGTTTTTCAACCGTTACGGGGGTAATGGTCATTATGCCTTATAACGACCTATATAGCCCCCATAGCGACCGATATGGTCCTATAAAACCAACCGCACATTTTCACCCATGTATTGCATAACGGTCACAGTCGTTACTTGTATGTGTCGGCCTTTACAGTCGTATTATACGGAACACCTTGGCCCAAAATTGATTCTTAAAAGGTCGAGCAGCCTACCATACGCGGTGTGATGACAAGATTTGGTGACTATATTTTATTTCCAGGGGGTCCATCGTATTCTCCCGATGTGGTGATGGGACTCGAGTAGTATGGATACTCGGCACCAGCCATCATGTTGATTTAACCAAATTCGTGGATGGTTCAATCTAGACTTGGCACCATACGGATGCATCGGGGGACGTAAGAGTAACATTCTTCTATGTGAAGAAGCCCCACTTTTCAACTCAGGGAGGCAACCTAAGGCATAATACTCGACAGTTACCCTAGTTGATCACTAGGAAGCCCTTGACTTCATGTGTATACATGTTGGGAGCAAAGGAGAGTGGCGAACCTATTGTAGGGGAATGGTGAATTGTGCCCGTCTCCCAATTCTATCAGGAGGGATGTGAGGTTATCTTTGATATTATTTTTTGGAGTATTTAGAGTATTTGGAAAATGGTGCACTGCACACATATATGCATTTACATGCATGCTACATTCGTCCATATCCATTCTTATATTACTCACTTAAGTTGGTAGATGCGCAACTAGACTATCAAGTGCTTATTTGTAGCGGCTAAGATTTCACTTAGATATGAGACTAACTTGAGGTTAGGGGTTTACCACCTTAAAACTCGTTATCTAAATTAGGTATGGGAATAGTTTAAATAGAAGTTGTTTGTGTTGGACCCCATAGCTCACGAAACCACAAACTACTATCCTAACCTCACCTTGTGTTAGTTATATTCTCTACTTGTTAAAACATGATGATAACATGCTTAGTTATTTACCACTTAAATGTGGTTACCTGCTCTTTACTCTGTTAAGTTGCAAATGCTACTTGATTATGATATGACATGATTACTTGAGCTATACTTTGATTCAATAGTGTTCTACCTTTTATTTGGTTACGTTATACCACTTGATAGAACTACCCAATAGGCTTTCATAGCTTATTCCATTGCTTCCTCTTATACTTATAAGGAGGAGTCGCTAATGGAGTCATATAGGCGACGCTTCATTTGGTTTATTATTTCAAAAGTGTATTGTTATTAAAGCATGGAGGAATATAATCTATAGTAGACATTTGCATATATAGGCTTCATGTTCTTTGATTATTACCAATGTCGTACATGGCTACCATAAGGGGAAAATTTTTTACTGTCAACACCATTGTTGGAGTTCAGGAAGTTGGAGAGCCGATTAGCCGAGTTCAAGGTGTGACACTCCTCATCCAAGTGGGACATACACAACGGATGGGTTGGATGTCTAAACCACATCTCACTGGCCCTACAAACAATTAGGAAGGTTTCAATCGGTGGGCATCCACTCTCAACTATTGTTTGTATTGTGACCCACTGAAGTCATGGATTGGCATGAGTTTTAGGCTTATAGCTCATCATGGAAGGGTGCATCTAATTAATGGAATGAATGTCAATCATATATCAAGGTGGGGCCATGGAGCTCAACCTCATGGGAAGATTCCCATGAGGAGGTCGACATCATGATACCTTTCATCCAATCTATTCATTTCCATCTAAGCCCTTATTCCAACTAATTGGTGTATACTACACGAATCCTTTTTTCACCATTCCAGTCTATTGTGGACGACATCCTTGATTAAATCATAGGTCCATGATTGGTTATGTTGATGCCAAAATCTGGTCAGCCCTCCCGCGTCGTCGATCACCACGTATGATCCCTAGAACCTGCACTAGGAAAGCAGGCAAAGGTAACCCTGCTAAGTCAGGGGACCCTCCGATGCCTAAGTCAGGACAAAAGAATCGGGGTCTGAATAGAGTATAGAGGAGAGCTCAATTTTTACGTACCTGTAGATATGGCGTGATGTAGTATTTATACTTGACTGTCGAGTGGTCCGGATCCGATAATCTCGGCATGATCAGGGGGATTCCCGGATCGTGGAGATACCCCCCGTGATCTATCAATTACGTAGCGTATCTGGCAGATTATGTGTATCTGCGAGCGAGGTTATCGTCCACGTTTGGTTATGGCAGTTTTCACGTTCAGCGAGTGGGGTATGCACGTCTGAACGTGCATTCGTCTTGGAACGGTCGCTCTGTTCGGAATGTCTGCTCGGCTCGAAACTTCGTTCACCTTGAAACGTAGGTTAGAGCAGAGCAATTATAACGTAGACGATCATCCGATCGGATCATAATCTGGAGTCCGACCGCAACTAAGTCGGCTACTCGGATGGATCGCATCTTGAAATAAGTCGGGAGGGTCTCGGCTCGGACTTGTCCCCTAGGCGGCGTTCTATTGTGAGCTCAGATTTCCCACAACAGAAGCCCCCTACTCTTCGAGTTTGCTTGTCAGCTCGGAGAGTACATAGGTAGGAAATCTCCTGCTATCATTGCAATGATGACGGAACTCAAACCATGCGCACGCCAGTCGCCTAGGCCAACACCTGGCGACGGTTACGATCCCGAATCTTCCCCCGGCCTATGAGAAGTCACCACGCAGGCTGGAGGAGGCGTGCACCTGACGGCTCCTAGTGCCGGTGCGTCTCTTCACCTATCGAGGCACACAGCCCAATGTCAGAGCCGTACAATCGGTTTGTATCCTGCCAATGCAACGTCGTCAGGTGTACTCAGAGATCGGGTCGTGCCGATTCGGCTGCTGTCATTATGGCTCGTCATTAATGCCGAATCCCTTCACTGCCTATATAAGGCATCCCGGGCTTCTCTTTGCTATTTTACGTTCTGATTCGTAAGAGCACACCGGAGGAGGTGATTTTCGACGAGAGGCGATTCCGGCCGAATTCGAAGTATTCCGGCTAAAGGCGATTCCCGGCAAACACCCGGTGAGTTTCGTCGACCCTCACTTCTCTGCAATGTCTTCCGACCTAGAGATGGTCCGTGAATATGCTAATGACTCTGAGCGGGGGAGTACTGAAAGTGAGAGTGGGTCTTCCGAGGGCCCTTTCAAACCTACTCTCCCATACCCCCCACCTCAGAGGCAAAAAATATTAGGTTCTAAGACCAAGCAACTCGGTAAAAAGATAACCACCCGAGCCCACCGAGTCGAGACCATTACCACCACTGAAATGCCCACGAATCTGCGCAGCACGGAGGTAGTCCCCTGAGGCTCTGTCATGTCAGAGTCTCAGATGCAATGGATTCGTTCAGAGTTCCAGATCCCTGACTCCGTTCAGATAAGGGCCCTTGGGCCTTTGGACGCGGCCGGCGCTCTGGCCAAGGGAGAAGTAGCTATCTTCCTTTACGCGCTGCAGTGCGGGGTTCGGCTCTCACTACATCCCTTCGTCAGGAAGGTTGCGGCCTACCTTGGGTTGGCACCCGGACAGTTCGCCCCGAATGCCTGGAGAGTAATGATCTCCGCCTACATCATCTAGAAGCAAGCAGGAAACTCCGAGCTGACTCCAGAGGAGCTAATGAGTCTTTACATGGTCAAGCATGAAGGCAATGATCCATGGTATTATTTTGGGACTCGGGGGAGCAAGGGGTCGGGGTTGGTGATGCACCTGCCATGCTCTAACAAGGACTGGAAGAACAAGTGGTTCTGGACGACAGGTGAATGGGAGGCACCCGCGGCTAAGCTTAGAACCTCAACGGTTCGGGTTCCGACTCATTTTGTAAAATCAGATCGGACTTTATTTTGCATCTGGTCTGCTACTTTAGTTTTTTCTCATTTTAGTTGTAATAAGACTTTTTTCCTTTGCAGCTTTTGTAAAGGCATTGCCGCTCCTAGACTCAGACCAGAAGAATCAGGTCGCAAAGGCTAGAGCACGGTCGGAGTCGCTTCGCTCTTATGCTGATCTGATAACTGCGGCCAACCTTCACCAGTCCGGGCTCTGCAAATCCCAACCTCTGGCCACCTCTCTGAGTAAGCTGTCCTGACCTCTTTAATAATCTTTCCTTCACTTAGTAGCTGACGATTTTCTTTCGCAGTCATGGCTGAGGCATTCCGGGCACGGAAGAGGAAGGCAGCTCCGAGTGCAGCGGAGCTACTCAAAGAAGCCCCCCGAGTGAAGATCACTCGGAAGAAGTCAGATTCCCCTCGTGTGGGAGAATCTTCTGCTTCCCCAACTCCATCAGCCCTGACTTTGAAGCCGGTTGGCTCAAACGCGCCTCAGCTCTGCCGCGGTTCCTCCGGCAGTCTTGCACGCAGTGGTACGTCCTCCTTCGGGGGTCGTCCGAGTGACAGAGGCTTATTCCACATCCGTACCGAGCACTGTTGCTTACGACCCTACCATCGCTGTTCCTCCCTCCACAGCCACCGTTCCTGCCACAGCCCCCGAGCCCCCTATCGCCATTCTCTCATCCTCTGAGAGAGAGGGAGCCAATAGGGTAGCTGAGAATGTGTTTCCTCCCCCCCCCCCCCCCCCAGGGTTGAGGGGGAGGGTCACGCTAAGGGTGAAAACTCAGCCTGCAGTCGGGTAGGGGTGGAGGGGGCTGAGGCCTCGGCCCAAGCGGGCACGAGCGGGGGGAGGTTCGAACCCGGCTATCACATGGCGTGCCTGACCTCGTGGGTCGCCAAGCATGCCAAGGAGGAAGACATCGCCCAGACCCTTGAGCGATCGGAGGGAGGTTTCCTGAACGACTTTGCCTCCGTATGTTACATGATAAGTCTCCGAGAAGGCCTCCTTTCTTTGATGTTGTTATGCACATTTCGTTGTATATATTTTGTAAATTCTGATCTTTGTTTTCTGTTCAGGCCATCCCGGTGCTGCTCTCCATTCGGCAGAGAATGCGAGAGTACAAGGGGAAGGAGGCGGAGTTGGAGGCTCTCCAGGCTGAGATGGCGGCTTTAAGGTCGGAGGAGACTGGCCTCCATCAACAGATTACAGGCTAGAAAGCCAGGGTCAGGCGACTGTAGGGAGTCGTTGTGGACTTGGAGGCTAGGGAGCTACATGTGCAGGAAAAGGCAGATGATTTTAAGAAGAACGGTGACGCAACGACTGCTGAGCTGATCCGTGTCAGGGCCCACGCAGACTCCTTAGCCGTGGAGACGGTTCAGCTTGAGGAAGCTCTGAATAATGCCAAGGCCGAGGCAACTGAGGAGCGGACACGAGCCGTGAACCAAGCCGTGGAGGCCTAGAGGGTGAAGGACGAGGCCTCTTTGGCCGTAACGGTTACTGCTGTAGTCGAGAGCTTCAAGACTTCTAAAGAGAGAGATGCTGAGGCCGTAACGTTCTACAATCGCGGCTTTGACGCATGTCTCGAGGCGATTCTGGGTTTATACCCGGACCTAGATCTCGATTCCCTCTTTCCCGACGACTTTGAAGATACCTCGACTGACATCGTCCGCTCGGAACCAGCTCCCGACGCCCAGGTTCCTGATGCCCAAGCTCCTCCTGCCTAAAGACTTATCTCTTTTTTTTTATGTACCTATGTACTTTTACCCCTCCAAGGGGATTTTAATGAAAAATATTCTTGTCACATTGTTGATTCGCTTGAGATGTTGAGCTGATGAGCTTAGTCCGCTGTCGTTTAGTTAGTTTTTAGAGTCGGTTGTCCGAGCTTCCTCGGCCCAAGCTTTAGTTGGGTCCGATCCCATAGGATACTTGGCTCGTCATCTCTGTTTTGTTGTACGCCGAGTTGAACACTTAATCGGGTGGTCAGATCATTAATAGGCTCTTTTCCCATGAAGGGATGCCTTGTCGATCTTTTGTGGGGTTAGGTTCCGATCCTTAAAGGATCGGACCATTTATTAGGCTTCTTCCCCTGAGGGATGCCTTGTCGATCTCTCATAAGGTTGGGTTCCGAATCCTTAAGGGATCGGACCATTTATCTTGTACTTATGTGGATAGGGCAATCGAACAAGCATTCAAAGGTATAATCGGTCTTTTATTAAGAGCCTAAAAGGCCAATCGCTCGGAGGCATACATTGCATCATGAACCTTAAGGGTTATTTCCTTACGGGTAGTAGATCTTCAGGTGCTCGGCGTTCCAGGGATGAGGGAGATGACGGCCTTCGAGGTCTTCCAGGTGGTACGAGCCCAGTTTTGTAAATCTGATCACACGATATGGACCTTACCAATTGGATCCGAGTGCTTCTGCCTCTGGCTCAGCCGTGTTCTGGAAAACCCTTCGGAGGACTAAGTCTCATGGTCAAAAGCGCCTAACTTTAACTTTAGAGTTATAGAAGCGCGCTACCTGCTGGTGTCGAGCCGCCGCTCGGATCTTGGAAACTTCTCTGAGTTCCTCAAGAAAATCCAGATTAACTACTATCTGCTCGGAGTTATGACTTTCTTCGAAGCCCCTGATCCGTGCTGTAGGGAGTCTGATTTCTACCGGCATCATTACCTCCGAGCTGTAGGATAATGAAAATGGCGTTTCGCCCGTCGAAGTCTAGGCTGTAGTCCTGTAGGCCCAGAGGACGAAGGGGAGCTCTTCGGCCCAGTTTCCTTTTGCCTTTTCCAGCTTCTTCTTGAGATGATGCTTGATGATCTTGTTGACCGCCTCTACTTGTCTGTTCGACTGCGGGTGCCGAGGCGATGAGTAAGCGTTCACAATGTCGAGCCCTGGACACATGCTACGGAACTTATCGTTATTAAATTGGCGACCATTATTAGAAACGATGGTCCTGGGAATTCCGAACCGGCAGATGATATTTTTCCACACAAAGTCGATCACTTTCTGCTCGGTGATCTTTGCAACTGACTCAGCCTCAGCCCACTTGGTGAAATAGTCGACCGTAACTATAGCAAACTTGACTTGTCCCTTCCCAGTGGGCAAGGGACCGATGATGTCGATCCCCCACTGAGCGAACGGCCATTGCCCACTCATGGGAATCATTTCTTCTGCCGGTTACCTCGGCACAGCGGCAAAACGTTGACACTTGTCACACTTCTGAACGAAATCCTTGGAGTCTTACTTGAGGGTTGGCCAGAAATACCCTTGACGAAGTATCTTCATGGCTAAGGCACGGCTGCCCGAGTGATTTCCGTAGATTCCTTCGTGAATCTCCCGAATCACGTAATCGGCCTCATCCGGTCGGAGACATCTGAGGTAAGGCTGAAAATGCCCCTTTGTAAGACCCGTATCTTGGTCCGTACCTTTTCTTAGACTTCCGCAGTCTTACCGGTCGAATTCTGGCAACTTTCGACCCTTAACCGATATCGACGCGCGACCATGATTCATATGCCGACAACCCGAGTCGACTCAACCCAAGACCACTACCATAGTGACCGCACCGTCGCTGCGGTTCCAATGCCGCGACTCGCTCGCCGAGGCGATACCTTGGTCAAGAGATGTGGGCCAATGTTCGGTGCGAGGAAACGTCGCGCGTTGCGAAACCCAAGGGAATCTCTACGATGTGTCACATCAATCCCATCAATCAATCACCCATCAATCCATCACATGTCAAGTACACATCACTTTCACCCTTTTTCCCAAGCAACCACAAAAGTCTCCCAAACCCATACCTTTCTTACACAAATGACACAAAAGTCTCCCAAAACCATTCCTTTCTTACACAAAAGGGGCCACAAAAGTTAAAAGGTGTCTTATACCCCATCACCACATCCATCCATCACTCTCTCTCTCTCCCTTTACAACTCTCTCTCTTTCTCTCTTTCTCATTTCAAATCTCCAAGCAAAAGAGCTCCATACGTATGGAATTTCTCCAAGCTTCCTAAACTCCAAGTGTGGCCCACCTCTTCACCCCATGATCTCCCCATCCTAACCTTTCATTCTCCATCTCCTCCATTGAAATCCAAGCTAAGGTGCCAAGGAACCCCTAAGAGCAAGAAGATCGGACGGTGGGTGTTAGATCATACTAGTTTTTCCTGTTTTTGAGATGGGCCAAGTGAGGCCAACCGATCAATGGTTTGGATCTCACTTGGGACCCTATGATGTGGCCGATGGCCCACTAGGATCATCATGATCATTTCATGATGGGGCCATTCTCCATGGACCCCATCATGATGTTTATTTTCTTTTCAAAGGTCATCTAGACCGTCCATGTTGGTGGGGAAAGGATCTCCACCGTTGATTTTAGATTTCGATGGTCCCACATGCTTTAAGGCCCACTTGATGTATGATTTATTGTAAGGGAGGGCCCATAATGTCGGGGTCCCTCCATCACAAAGCGTGTCCCACTCTCCATGTCTCTCTCCCTCCTTATTTCTTTTTATTTTATTTTATTTTATTTTGTGCAATAGGGTTGTGTGGCCCACTTGAATGAACCCCACCTTGAGCATTTATTTGGTCCAAGCTTTCTTCAAGTGGGGCCCACCTTGCATGTTGTACCCCCCATCATCCATCAGTGGTGGCCCACTTCAATAGGCCCACCACAATGTATTTAAAAAAAAAAAAAAAAAAGACAAACCGTCCAGCGTCTGGGACGCTGGACGTCCCTGTACAAAAAAAGAAAGAGAAGAGAGCTTTGGGGTGAGCCACCTGCATAGGCTCCACCTTGATGTATTTTTCCAATCTAAGCCGTCCATCCTCTTACCTACAGTATTTTAACCGTTGGGTAGAAGCTTGGGGCTGATTGGAAAATCTGGTGGGCCGTAGCATCGAAGGATGCATCATTACCATTCAAGGATACTGTTCTTATTTTATTTCATTTGCTAATCATCAAAAAAATTCAAACTCTAGACTCTTTGGGCTCGTCTTGAGCTAGGGAAACTAATGGACGGAGTGGATTCTCATGATGTGGACCCCACAAGATGAAAACCCTAGAAAAATGAGTTTTCAGAATGTTTTTTTAAAAGGAAAGCAAGAGGCAGACCCTCTGCCTCCCCTGGCAGTGGTAGCAGCTGCACGCTGCTGCGTGCAGCCGTGAGGATGGGCGGACAGACGCAGGGGCCCACGGCCCTGCGTGTGGGCCCCACCGTAATGTCTATTTGTTATCCAACCTGCTCATGAGGTGGGCCACCCCAGTAGTGGGCCCCCCTCCAAAAATGAGACCGATCCAAAACTCAGGTGGCCCACACCATATGAAACAGTAGAATTGAATATCTACTATTGAAATCTTTTGGGGCCCACAGAAGTGTTGGATCAAGCTGAAATTTATGTTTTTCCCTTCATCCAGGTCTGAGTGACCTTATAAACGGGTTGGATGGCACCTAAACATTTCAGTGGGCCCCACATGGGACCCACAGTGATGGATTTCAAATAAACCCACCGTCCCCTGATGTTTGTGTTTCACCCCCCACCGTCCAGCGGACGGTGGGGCCCGCTGTGGTGTATGGGTGCATGCATGTGGGTGTGTGTATGAGTGGGGTGACACGTGTGTGCCTATATATATATATATATATATATATATATATATATAGGCACATACGTATAATATATAATATAATATATACATACATATATATATATATATATATATATATATGTATGTATATATTATATTATATATTATACGTATGTGCCTATATATATATATATATATATATATATATATATATATATATATATATATATTATATTGTATATTATACGTATATATATATGTATGTATATATGCATATATATATATATATATATATATATATATATATATATATATATATATATATATATATATATATATATATACATATTAGTGTATATACTATATATATATTATATTATATTATGTAATGTACATGATTGTGGGCCTTCATGTGGGCCTCCACCATTGATGCAGGTGCTACATCTAATCTGTCCACCCATTTTTTTAAGATCATTTTGTGGAATGAGTCTAAGAATGAGCCAGAGCCACAGTCCAAGTGGACCCCATCTTGGTATGATTTGAGACTCATCTTAAATGTAATTGTGACAGTTATTGGGGCCCTCTTTGATTTGGATGTAAGGCCCATGGGATTGGACCATTTGTTATACCTCAAGGCCTATGAGACCAGGCCCACTTGAATTATATAAAGCCTATGAATTTAGGCCCATTTGATTTATATAAGGCCTAGGGGTTTAGGTCCATTTGATTTATATACGGCCTACAGAATTAGGCCCATTTGATATGTATACTGCCCATGAGATTAGGCCCATTTGATGCAATCTAAGGCCCACGGGTTATGACCCATTGCAATGCACATAAGACCCATTAGTGTGGCCCATTTATATGGCCCATCTGATGAATAAAAGGCCCATAAGATATGGCCCATTTGATATATATGTAAGGCCCAATGGGATGAACCTAAGGTCCATTGCAATGTGTAATCCCAATACAGATTATGTAGCGATGTTTAAGAAGATCGTGCCTGGGGAACAATGTTGGTTTGACGTCCACATTGCGAGTGTAATGTTGGTTGGATGTCCACATTACGACTCTCCTTAGGGCCCATTGTTAGGTCGTACTTGTTATGTATAGGCCGTCCAGGCCCATCTGCGTTGTAAGAATGGTTCATCACTCATTTATATGTTTAGTATAGTTTCATGACTCATGATCATACGCATCATATGTATGTTTGTTATGAGGATTGACTGATCATAGCATATGCCTTCGGGCAGGTTATTTATGGGCTCCTGGTTAGGCGGTGTTGCCCTACATGAGCGTACGATATGCGCAGGATTTGTTGCATAACTGGATAGCGTGAATCATGCATTTCGCATTTGTGTGACATGGTTATTGTACACCCTATCGACATCAGGGTCGTAGCCTCCACAAACGCATCGTGGTTGGCAGGATTGGATATCAAAAATCTTATTTTACATGGGGTGCTATAGATATCCCTGGGTGAAAGTCTTTAAACCCTTATCGTACCAAGAGGTTGCTCCAACGTCTAGACTGAGTGGGTAGATGAGCACTGAGTGCCGAATACCAGTTGGTTGTGCTCTCCACTGTGTCGTGGTCGGTTGGAAGGGGGTGCGGCCTTTGTAATACCCTGAAAATCGGGGGTCGTGTATAAACTCAACTCCCGAGTTTCAGACCATCACTTATGTAACAAAAATGATTATGATTCAATGTTGTCTGAGTTAAAGCATTCACATGAGTAAAAGTATACCAAAACTGTAATTCATACTCCAGATCTAGTGATAAAAGCAAGCGGAAGACTAAAGAATATATATATCACTGTATGGAAAAACAAAGTAGATGTCGACTGTCACTAAAGTATGAATACATCACTGAGTCTCATGTACATGTAAAGAAACAAAATCAACTGTCCAAAATAGTCCTACTGAGGAGTCCCGTCAACCTAGGTCACCTAAGCAAAGCCATCGTGGTACTGCATGTATGAGAACTCGTCCTGGTCCTCATCATAGTCCGGCTCTGCCTCCTGGATCTCTGCATCACCTGCATCTAAGACAGGGTCTGGTGGGTGTTGCAAACACCATCTCGTAACATGGGAGTGAGTGATCAACTCAGTGGAATCATAGAGCAAAGATTAGCATGTTCTCAAATCAATCATGCGATAATAGTAAAGCAGTAAATCAAACAATCCTAATACTGTTGTTAATGCAATATGACATGACATGATGGATGCCCTCACACGGCACCATCTTACGCCCGCGGCATGCTTGCATCTCGCTCAGTGCTCCACATCTTCCAGGCACATGCAATGTAATGGTGATATGATTGCCGAGTTGTTATTAGTTCATTCAAACAGCAGGATTGGAAAACTAAGGTACTTCCCTTATATCAATCCCAACACAGATCCTGTCTAGGGTCGTCACTCCTAGTAATCTCATACGATGTATATTTTGTAGGTCACTGCAAGGGCTGTCAGGGCTGTTGCTCGCACTCGTTGCACCACTCCCCCATCACCTTATCAATACAGGCCTACTGTACTCTCACTGCTACGGAAGGGTCGTCGCCTACCGTAGACTCAGAATACGCTCACGGTCACTACAAAGGACTCATCGCCTGATCAGTGTAGGCCGACAGATATAGTGTCTCATACCACCATAATCTGCTCACGAGACATAGGTGCTCACTGGTCACTACGGAGAGGTTTGTGGTCCCATCGTAGGCCGACAGCTCGACCACGGTGTCCCATACCACCATGTCCAGCTCATGAGTCTTCGTGGATCAAGGTACCATGGTTAACAGGGTTTACAATGGTAAGTTCAGTACCCTAGGTTCAAGCAGTTATGACTCATGCAGGGTGAACATACAATGGCCAGTCGGGTTACTTGACGGGCTCGACTAGCACGATCGCACCTTAAGTCGAACGACATGAAGTGCGTAAAACACTTCGTGTGGCCTAACCACTGCCGCTAACTCCAGAACACGGCTCGCGTTCATCGACGCGTCGTTCGTGGCAAAGATAAGCCAACCATGAAATTTCTCGGTTACCGACTGCATGGACTAGGTATAGTCCCAAACAATTATGGATCCACATCAGCAATCATAAGAGAGTATTGGAAATGAAATACAACCATGTGAGCATATTAACACATGTTATAATACACAACTTAAGTAAATCATCCAACGCATGCATTTCACACATATAATGAAATCATGCATTTAGCTAACATGTAGGAAATCATTTACATCAGTATATTAATTGAGAAAACAATCTCAAACTAATTCATAACACCATTTAATTCACTACATACTAATACAAGCATTTATACAAACACTTACACTACACACTTAAGTCTACATATAGTATGTCGACCCAAAGTGAGCATTTAGGCGAATCTCTTCGCCAAACTAATTATGCACGCATTCCTAACATTCTAATGTGACAATAAGCCATGTCAATCACATCAGCAAAATATGAATGAAAACAGTACTTCTTACAAATGACTAAAATGCCCTAAATCTCATATTTTTCGTCTATTTACGAAACAGGAAACGGACAGCATGTTGTACATGTCAAACGGCGTTGCCATCGATAATGTACTATTAAACGACATTGAAAGCGTTGGAAACAGTCAATCAAAGCGTCTAAAATCTGTACCTTTTTCCTTATAGGTGAGGTGATTCGAACGGAGCGTATACGCTTCGTCTACGGCGACTAGACAACCTGATTTACAAGATTTATCAACTAACATGCTATAGAACGAAAGGAACACTAAATCAGCAACTTTTTAGGATATTTTCTTACCTAAAAACGTGAAAAAATCACCGGCCAAGTGATTGGAGCGTGTTGCTAAAGCACGTGCAACAGGTAGCACAACAGCAGGAAAATCCTCTCCTACTCTCTCTCACAAACTCTCACCTTTTCTCTCTCCCAATCTAGGGTTTTTCTCAAATTCGGATGGGAGAGAGGAATGAGGGTTTCAACCCCTTTTATAAGCCCAAATGTTCCCGAAATATGCTCGGGAATAATGTTCACTTAGGTTATATCCAAATCGGGGCTGTTTCGGTCCAAAAGATTATTTCTGGTGGTCCCCTGGCCAAATGTGGTCGGACTTAAGCTCATGCATACTGGATCTAGCATACATCAAGTTTTCAGTCCGGAAAGGTTCGCAGATCGCATGTGGCGGTCCAGTTTCAGTTCAGCGGTCAGCGCACGTAGATCAGGTCTACAAGTCTCAAGATATGAAATAGAAATTTTTCCTGATCTGAGGGTGTAATTTGGCTGAATTCTGACGGTTAGAACGCTTAATACTAACACGTCAAGTCGTGTGCCAGATTTGAATTTTAAATTCCAAATCTAGCCCTATTCTCACTCTCTTCAGTCCAGGCTCAATGAAATAGCCCGTGAATGTCGGTTGGACTTGATTTTTGAAATGATTGTTAAGTCCAGCTAGGCGGTTTTAATGGTCTAAGATAGTAGGTATCGAACTTTCGACGCGCGGTTTAGATCCAATACAAAGTTTCAAAGAGGTCCAGAGAACAAACCTGCTTAGAGTTTGATCCGAGGTTTTAGAGTATTATAGAGTCATTGGTTCTACTCGATTTGGGTCTTGTAGAACGTATTTAAAGTGATCAGGGACTATTTTCCAGCTACTCTAGCATTGCGCTAGCTAACTTACACTTATTTTTTAAAGGAATTAATCCTACGCGATTTCTGGTCGAGTCGGTACTCGAGCCCAAGTACTGATTTTTTCAGGGCGTTATAGCCTTACCCACCCGAGTGTAAGGGGAAATCCTAGGCTGAATATGACCAGCTCGAGGAATGGGTCCGCTATCAACGAGTTGCGCCCGATATTGGCAGACGGATAGTGAGGTCTCTTCCACTTACCTTGTTGCGCGCGATGTGATGAAAATATGGTTTAGAGTGTACTAGACTCCGGTGATATCCCATATTTGAGCTGTATTGATGTGTGGACATAGATAAGGATCTGTATGCTTGAGTTACATTGCACATCGCATGGCCTTGGGGTGGCCGATACCATTCATGTCTTGCATCGTATAGGCCTTGGTACGGTTCATGATATTATGGATTCATCTGCATATTCCGTATTACTCTGATATTGCATGTTCATATTACTACCTTGCGCATACACTTTCACCATCCTCTAAGCTTTTTATAAGCTTATGCACGACCGTTGCATGCAGGTGACGTTGGTTCGCAGCAGCGCTGAGGCAGGAGCACGTTGCAGATCGTTTTGGAGTTTTTATTCTTTACCATTGTATTTCCCTTTATGCTCATTGTACTTGTAAAGTTTTTTATCATAGTGGAAATGTTATAGAGTTCTGGGTTATTATTTGTGGGTTATGCCATTAGTTATGCTTATTACGAATCAAACTGACGTTGAAAATCCTCCTCGTAGCATCCCAGGATCGGAACCTGGCGAATGGGAGCTAGGAACCGAGAATGGGGTTCTACGGAGGCTATCGGCGCTGGATTCAGCGATCGGAAATTTTGTGAGCCCCGTTTCCGAGTTTGGGGCATGACACCCTTCTTGTACAGCACTCCGTCCAATATGGCGTACTGGGACGCTCGAACCCTAAGTCGTCTTGCCTCAAGCTTATCCGAGGGGGTTCGCCGGTTGATAGATAATTGAAAATGGGGTCCATCCAACTGGGGATGGACTGGACGGGGCTGACCTCCTCTGACTGGCCGATGCTTGGGTGCTCAACGAACTTGACCGTAACAAAGCGTGGGATCGTACACTCAGAGGCAGAGGCGAGCCTTACTAAAGCGTCGGCCCATGAGTTCTCGGCTCTAGGGACTTGCCGGACAGTGCAACTCCAGAATTTCTCGATCAATTTCCTCACCTCTTCAAGATAGGCGATCATTCTGACTTCCTTAGCTTCGTATTCTAAGGAGATATGATTCACCACCAACTATGAGTCGTTGCGGACTTGTAGAGTCTGAACACCCAGGCTCGCCGCCAGCCTGAGCCCAGCCAGCAGCGCTTCGTACTCGGCCTCATTGTTTGAAGCTTTGAACCCGAGCCTGATGGCATATTGGATTGTCGTTGAATCAGGTGCCACCAGGACGACATCGGCTCCTACTCCTTTAGCGTTGGAGGATCCATCAACATAAAGGACTCACCCCGGATTTGATGCGGGCTCTTAATTGCTCAGCGGGGCGGGCAATGTCATCTCGACTTCCTTCCTGGCTTGCTTTTCGTCCGGAGTTGTGAACTAGGTGATGAAGTCGGCTACATCTTGTCCCTTGAGTGTCATCCTGGGCCGGAACTGAATGTCAAACTCTTCGAGCTCTACAGCTCATTTGGTCATTCGGCCTGACACTTCGGGTCTCTGGAGGATCTGCCTCAGAGGGCAGTCCGATAGCACGATTATGGAGTGGGCCTGAAAGTATAGCCGTAATCTTCTGGCCGAGACCACAAGGCTGAGCACCAATTTCTCTAAGGACTGGTACCTTGTTTCTGTTAGTACCATGGCTTTTCTTATGTAGTAAACGGGATACTGCTTGATTCCGACTTCTCGGATCAGAGCCGAGCTGACGGCTGAGGTCGAAATGGCGAGGTAGAGGAACAAGGGCTCTCCTTCTATCGGCTTGGATAAGAGAGGCGACGATCCCAAGTACTGTTTCAACTGTTGGAAGGCTTGCTCGCACTCCGGCGTCCATTCTGCCCTCTTGTGGCCCTTCAACTGATGGAAGAAAGGAAGGCATTTGTCTGTAGCCCTATATATGAAACATCCGAGGGCCGCAACTCTTCCCATGAGACACTGTATTTCCTTAAGGGTCCGAGGCGAGTTCATTTCCAGGAGAGCTTTGATCTTATATGGGTTCACCTCGATACCCCGTTGGCTGACTTGAAAGCCCAGGAATTTCCCTGACTCAACCCCGAACATACACTTGGCGGGGTTAAGTTTCATCTGGTATTCACGGAGGATGTTGAATGTTTCTTCGAGATCAACAAGGTGGTCGGAGGCTTTAATACTCTTCACCAGCATATCGTCCACATACACCTCCATGGAGTATCCGATCTGTTTGACGAACATCTGATTCACGAGTCTCTGATACGTTGCCCCAGCATTTTTCAGGCCAAATGGCATGACCCGGTAACAGTAGAGTCCCCTGTCCGTGACAAAGGTGGTCTTCTGCCTATCTGGGGGGTGCATGGCGATCTGGTTGTACCCGGAGTAGGCGTCCAGAAATGAGAGTAACTCGTGTCCGGCCGTACTGTCCACTAGTTGGTCAATCCGAGGTAGCGGGAAGCTGTCTTTGGGACACACCTTATTCAGATCGGAGTAATCTACGCACACCCGCCACTTCCCATTTGACTTCCTGACGAGCACGACATTTTCCATCTAGTCAGGGTAGTATATCTCTTTTATGAAGCCAGCATTGAGCAGGATGGAGACCTCCTTGGCAATGGCTTCATACCGTTCAGCATCGAACGGCCTTCTTTTTTACTTAACTAGCCGGTGGTCTGGGTCCATGTTCAGCCTGTGGATTTGCACATCAGGTGTGATCCCCGGCATATCTGCATGTGACCATGCGAAGACGTCCCGGTGTTGTCTCAAGAAGGCTAATAACTCGTTCCTCCGCTCGGGATTCAGTGATGATCATCGAGCGGCATTCTTATCAGATCTTCGACAGGGGAATTCTCCGTTGGTCCGCGGGGGTCCAAGGCGTCGACTACGAGCTTTTGTTTAGCGGCCCCTTTTCTCACGGCTATCGCATAACATCTCCGAGCTTCGCATTGACCGCCCCGGAGATAACCAATCTCACCTTCAGCCGGGAACTTCATCATCAGATGGTAAGTCGAGACAACCGCCCTCATTACGTTGAGAGAGGGTCGGCCCAGGATCACGTTGTGGACTGATGGAACATTGACAACTAAAAAGTCAACCAAAAACGTGACTTGATGTTTCCCTTCTCCTGCTGTTACTGGGAGAAAAATGGCTCCTTCGGAAATGACTCTTTCTCCGACAAATCCGTGCAAGAGAGTCTTCACTGGTCAGAACTTGGACCGTGGAATTTCCATATTCTCAAACGCCTCGGAATACATTACGTCAGCTGAACTCCCAGTGTCGACCAAGATGCGGTACACTTTATGATTGGCTATGGTTATAGTGACCACTAGCGCGTCGTCGTGCGGATGCTGAATCTCGCGTGCATCATCTTCTGTGAAGGTCAAGCTGCACTGAGCGACACAGAGTTCCTTGCTGGGACGTTCCGTCAGGTG
The DNA here is from genome assembly GCA_037074715.1 of Magnolia kwangsiensis. Lineage (NCBI taxonomy): Eukaryota > Viridiplantae > Streptophyta > Magnoliopsida > Magnoliales > Magnoliaceae > Magnolia > Magnolia kwangsiensis. The sequence goes on from CM073571.1 coordinate 166,333,479, forward strand.
AATGTGGTGTTCTGACTCGGAGCTCCGGGAATAGGCTTTCCGTGCCCTATTCGAATCCCCTCCCCCAGCTGAGCCCCCGAAGATGGTACGAATTTCAGCGGGCTCCCCTGGGGGGTTGTTCAACTGCTCTTGTTGCCGTTCTTCTCTCAGAGAGGATTTTTCCTTTTTGGCATAACGATGTAGACGTCCCTTGCGGATGAGGGACTCAATCTCGTCCTTCAGATCCATGTAATCGTCCGTGTTATGACTATGGTCCCGGTGGAAACGGCAGTATTTCCGTTTGTCCCAATGTTCGGGATCAGATCTCATACAGACTGGCCAATTGAGCAGTCTGTCTCCTCGGATGTCTAGCAAGATCTGTTCGGCGGACGTATTGAGTGGAGTGTAGGAACGGAACTTCCCTTCCGGCCTACGGCTTGGACGACGATCGCGAGAAGCGCGATCATCTGTCCTTTTGCTAGTCAGCTGGGAGTCTTCGTTCCGGGGTCTCTTCCCCTTGTTCATCGAGTCAGACGCCTGCGTGCCCTTTCGGGCGTTGGTGAACTCCTCTGAGTTAGTGTACTTCTGAGCTTTCGCCATGAAGTCCGCTAGCTTCTTTGGTGGATTCTTTCCGATGGAGAAGGCAAACTTTTCTTCTTTCAGTCCGCTCAGAACAGCGACGAGGGTCATCTTATCATCGTAGTCCTCGACATGCAATGCTTCCTCTTTGAAGCGGGCGATGTAATCCTTCAACGACTCCTTTGGGGTCTGCTCAATGGTAAGAAGGTGAGTGTTGGGCTTCCGACTTCTCTTATCGCTTATGAACTGCGTAAGGAATAGTCAGCTCAGTTCCGCGAATGAACCCACGGAACCAAGTTTCAGCTGGCGATACCAGATCCAAGCGGATCCTGTGAGGGTGATAGAAAACCCCCTACACATCATTGCATCCATTGCTGTCTGGATTTGCATGCAGGATCGATAGGACTCTAAGTGTTCGGATGGGTCTCCAGATCCCGAATACTAGATAACGGGAGGCATCCGAAACCTCTCCACATCACTTCAGCTATGATGGCCGGGTTGAAGGGAGGCTCGATCTCTTCCATCATCGCCTGGATCATGGTCGGAACTGTCGATTGCTCTTGCTTTTTTTTCAATATCAGGAACTTATCCTTCAATTCTGCAAAGCGCGCTTCCTAAGGATCCTTGTTTTCAAAGACGACCTCTGGGGTATGTTCAGCCTCCGTTATTCTCCCTTCTCTCCTCCGTTCTAACTGATGACGGAGGTCCGTGGGTGGCAGGGCAGATGTGGCTGAGTGGACGGTTGTCGGAGCTCGAGTAGGCTCGTTCCGTACGGATGCCTTGCCTCGTGCCGCAGGAAGATTTTGACCCGACTGCAGTACCCCTGAACGTTGGATAACTTCGGGCCTCACACTCCTCGGCATGGAGCGAGTTTCCACAAACAGCCCCACTAGCTCGAGAACGGGTTGTTCTTGAGCTGGGCGTTGTTCTGGCTCCCGCTACTGTTTCATCTGGTTTATCTCGTCACGCAAGGCCTATATCTCATTCTGCATGGCGTGGTACTTGTTCGACCGATTATGCGAACGTTGAGAAGGCCCCGGAGCAGACTCGGCATGAAGCGGTGATGACGACCGAGTCTGCTCATTGGGTTGTGGCTGCACTCCTGTAGCTTTCTTCTTTCTCGCCATTACTTAGGGGAAACGAGAACCTGACTTCTAGTTTCAGTTTTCCACAGACGGCGCTAAAAAATGTTGATGCCAAAATCTGGTCAGCCCTCCCTCCTCGTCGATCACCACGTATGATCCTTGGAACCTACACCAGGAAAGCAGGCAAAGGTGACCCTGGCTAAGTCAGGGGACCCTCCGATGCCTAAGTCAGGACAAGGGAATCGGGGTCTGAATAGAGTGTAGAGAAGAGCTCGATTTTTGCATACCTGTAGATATGGCGTGATGTAGTATTTATACTTGACTGTCGAGTGGTCCGGATCCAATAATCTCGGCATGATCAGGGGGGTTCCCGGATCGTGGAGATACCCCCCGCGATCTATCGATCACGTAGCGTATCTGGCGAATTATGCGTATCTGCGAGCGAGGTTATCGGCCACGTTTGGTTATGGCAGTTTCCACGTTCAGCGAGTGGGGTATACGTATCTGAACGTGCGTTCGGCTTAGAACGGTCGCTCTATTCGGACTGTATGCTCGGCTTGGAACTTCGTTCGCCTCGGAACGTAGGTTAGAGCAGAGCGGTTATAACGTAGACAATCATCCGATCGGATCATAATCCGGAGTCCGACCGCAACTAAGTCGGATGCTCGGATGGATCGCGTCTTGAAACAAGTCGGGAGGGTCTCGGCTCGGACTTGCCCCCTAGGCGGCGTTCTATTGTGAGTTCAGATTTCCCACAACAGGTTACAAACGCTTTTTGACAAGCATTACCTGCAATTGATTGTGTGAACCAAAAATCTATTAATAGATACTAATACATTCCCACTAGTTCCCAAAAAATACGAATTTTTATGGGTGAGTTCCATTGACAGCCTATGCCCTTGCCCTTGTTACTAAAGGAAGAATCATTTCGTATATTTCACGAATTCCCGACTCACAAAAGCCAGAGTTAATGGTATTTCATAACTAATAGATTAGCAATAGCTCATCAACCACCTAAAGAGGAATATTTATTATTCGAACCATGTCCTAACATAAGAAACCCAATTGGAGAAATACTGGAAATAGCGATCTATTAAAATTAAATAAATAAAACACCCAAGTTTTTTCTTTCTTCATTGCCTTTAGTTGGAAGGTGGGGAATGCTAGTCCTACTAAAGATGATTTTGTCTTCCATCAAATATTCTGTTTTTTTTTAAATACTCGTGTTCATTGCCTTTAGTTGGAAGGTGGGGAATGCTAGTCCTACTAAAGATGATTTTGTCTTCCATCAAATATTCTGCTTTTTTTTAAATACTCGTGTTCGAATGCCGGAGTAAAAGTTTTGTATAAATATATCACCACGTCCCTGAGTATTTTGATATAGGTTCTTTTTTCTGTAAAAGAATTGGAATAGAATAACCCCCCAACCGGGAACACCCGTAATAAAAATGTTCAAAGAAATCATTGATTTGGGTTTTAACTAGAGTGGGACACCAATTTAGCTCGGTTACCTTGGTAGGCTCAGCTCGGATAAGGTAGATTAGCCGAGCTATTTTATTAAGCTTGAAATAATTTTGAGCCGAGTTCAAGCTTCCATGACCTCACCCGACTCGGCTCGATCCCGCTCACTTCGGTTCAGCTATTACGTTTGATACACAGGCACTTTGAAATGGTACACGTGGCATAAAGCAACTAAATCTAAACCACCTGATTTGCATAACACGCTCGTTAATTTCAAAAATCGCTGGTTGCACGATCTGGATCTCCAATTTGTGGACACGCTTGTTGAAAGTAGACCGTTGGATACTTTTTATTTTAAACCGTCCAATAAATGCCCAGAAATCTAATGATCCAATAAACAAATGAGCATAATCTTGATACATCTAATAAGTATACATAATTCGTCCGGCTTAATTTGATTTCCTCGTATAGCCCGTAAGTAATTTTTTGATATTTAAGAAGTGCCAGCGTATCATCCATGGATTGCCAGAGTATCAGATAATTCTTATCCCAGCCCATGCCGATGCCTCCCCTTTCCCATCCTAATGCTCAAAACCAACGTACAAAGATCCAACCCCGAAAAAGATTATAAAAGATGCAACACGGCGTGTGTCACCTTCCACGCGGAAAGCGGATTGACTGGCGTACCTCACAGCAGCTATGTAGCTTGTGTATGGACGTTAGCAAATTTTATAGATACGATCATGGGATGTATTATATCTAAATCATCCATCCATTTGGTGAGATTGACTTAGGGCCTGTTGGATTTGTGAAGTAAATAGGAATTATCGGAGAAATAAGTAATAATTACTTATCAGCGAATTGTTCCCTCATTTCCTGTCTGTTGTTGTCAATGGCGTAGCCTTTTGGTGTTAAAATCAAGGATGATTGTGAAAGGAATATAGGGCCCATTGTGATGTACATGATGTATCAACACCGATCATCCTGTACGTCAACCTTATTTAGGCCACGAACTCAAAAATGAGGTAGATCCAAAGCTCCAATGGACCACACCACAGCAAACAGTGAAAATTTAATATTTATCGTATAAAAAATTTGTGGCGCTTAGAATTTTTGCTGAAACTGATATTTGTGTTTATCCCTTATCAATTTTGAACTTAGGCCCTAAAATCTTTTGATAAAATAGATGAACGGTGTGGATATGTCAGACACATCACAATGAAGTCCACAAATATAAGTCAATTTTTTCGAACCAATTTTCAAGACAAAATTGCATTTGAAAATTCAAATCGGGATGAAAATTCAAATCGGGAAAAAGAAAATAATAAACTTTTGCAAGGATATTTTCTAATTCCCTTTAAATCAAATAGACCCTTACGACTTGAGAAGAAAATTAAGACTGACCTAACTATTAAGTGGACCATACTACAAAAAGTAGTGGGAGATTAAATGTCTATTATTGAAACCTTTTTTAGGGTTATAAAAGTTTTGGATCAAATTGAAATTTATTTTTCCTCTTCATCCAGGTCATTTTAACCTTATGAACAGATTGGATGGAAAATAAATGTTATGATGGGCCGTATTAACTTTTCAACAATAAAAATCATTATCTCCACTACAATTTGTAGCATACTTTAGAAGATATTTAGATATAATTTAATTTTAGACAATGCTCTAAAATAATAGATAACAATGTAGATATAATAAATATATAATTTTGGGGGCCCATCTAACGTTGATCTCGTTTCAATTATTCGTACAACTCGGAGCTCAAGGGGAGTCCGTGCTCGCCTTCGTACGACATATGCCTACACCAGCTATATAGCTGGCGTGAGGTACACCAGCCAAACATAATCATACACCCTGACATTCAAACCGCCGGATAATGCACTCAGTATCGTACCATCAGATGATCCACCATAAGATCTGGTAAAATCACCCGTGGCCTTTCGCTTATCGAGGGTAAAACTCGCAAAGGCCAGAAATTGGCCACTGTAAACGCCACCTCTTGTGTCTTTACCATGCGTTAAGTAAATCATTTAGTACGGACATATTATTTGCAGACGAAAATTACTCTTACATTCACGGTGATCTAATAGGTAGTAAATGCAAGGGTATAAACGTCTGCAAATAGTATGTCCGTACAGAACGGTTTACCTTGAAAAGTAAAGTCTGGGACCGTCTTAAAAAAACGCTGGGTAAAAGGTGTGCAGTGGTCAATCTCCGTTCCTCGTGAGACCTAATGCGTTTTGTGCTCAGCTGAGGTCGAACTTGACTTTACCGATCCACTCCAAAATTCAAACCCAAACTCAACTCAAGCTTGGGTCAAGCAGATGACCGGCTCTATTCAAACTGTCCACAACTTGAGAACTGAGCCAAGTTGAATTCGAATCACGGTGAGTTGCCGGTTGAACCGATCCGAGCTGCGCCAAGTTCAAATCAGTTTAGCTCTTGTCCATCTCTAATTATAGCTGGAAGGTAGCTAGCGTCGTCACAGCTCATCCCATGTAGCCTAAAACCAAGAGAGGTGAGCGTAAAACCAGGTAAGTGAGGGAAAACAAGTGCACTTGGAGAGTGCAGTACAGCTGAGAGTTCCTCAGTGGTAGAGAAACGCCATGGTAAGGCACAAGTCATTGGTTCAAACCTGACAAATGACATTTTTCACGAAGACTGTCTTCAATTTTCACAGAAGAATAAAGAGATATTACTGATATTTGTAATTAAAAAGGAAAAAAGTTTGGAACAACAATGTCTGTTTTTTATTATCCATTCACTCATGATCAAGCCTAACCTGGTCAACCCATTCATAATATTTCACTTATGATTTGGCCGGTGACATATGAAACATATGACAAATCAAAAAGATGCATAATCAAACATATTACTGGATTCAATTGAAGTTCGAAAAAAAGTTAATATAGTACCTAAACAACAATAGACATGTAAAACGTGGGTCCAACCAGGGAATTTGACCATACAAGCATCGTTGTATGGTCAAATTCTTGAAAGAGGTTTCACCTTCCAAATATTTCGAAGGTGGCATTTTGATAAGCTTTGGAAAAATTTTCGGACCAAGATGCCCTTGTCTAATGAATTTAATGCTGAGAAATTGATATGAACGAAATCATTTTTTGGGTGTAGGTAAGGCCCAACTTGTCACGCCCCAAATTCAGAAACCAGGCCCAAAGAATTCCCGATCGTCGAATTCGGTGCCGACAACCTCTGTAGTACTCTATTCTCGGCTCTTAGAATCTATACGCCAAATTCCGATCCTGGAATCCTATAAGGAGGATTTTCAACATAAATTTATCTCGTAAGAAGCATAACCACATGTTTACCCAAATCACAAAGGCAACATCATCATCACATTTCACTAATATAAACAGTTAAGTACAGTACTGAAAGGGAAATACATATATTAAAAATCAAAGCTCCAGAAGATAGTTGCATGCACCAAGCTCAACGCTGTTATGACCTAACGCCACCTGCACACATCTATCGTACATAAGCTTATAGAAAGCTTAGAGGGTAGTGTAAGTGTGTGCACAGGGTAAGTGCCAAATATGCAATATCAGCGTAAGCGAAATATTGGCAAGGCTAACAATCATTCAATATCAGAGTATGCAATGCAAACCGACTATGCAATGCAAAGTCATAGTGAGCCAAATATCAGATATCGAGGATGCAATACAATATACAATCCCAAAGAGCCACGAATACCATCAGCTTCATCGAGGCCATATAAATGTAGAAACATAGCAACTCAAAAGTCATATGTCAAAGATGTAATACAATATGCAAATCCTGGTGAGTCCACATATACCGTCAACCTCATCTACGCCATATAAATGTAAAAATATAGCAACCCAAAATATCATATGCCGCAGATGTAATGCAATATGAGGTGCAAATGAAATGACCAAGCTGGAATGTGAAGTCGGAATGACAGTATGTAGTATCGCATGTTATGGGGTCCATCACAAGTGACTTCTATCCAAATCAGTCTCATACTTAAATTTCGATAGCCAGACTTAATGTGGTAGACTCCTGATCTCAGGTTAGTCGCACACCCCAACCGAAATCCTGTCCATTATAAAGGTACACAACAATTAGTTGCGCACCACCAGCTCAACTGGATAATGAATGAATGGAATGAGTAAAATACTGAGTATGTAAAAAAATGCTGAGTATGAAACTTCTGCTCAATAAGTCCACATATCAGTATTGTACATTTATGGGATCATCACCGGGGTCTAGTACACTCCACATTGGCTGTTACCTCCCTAGCCGAATAGTCATGCAAGTGAAAAAGACCTTACTACTGACCTACTAGTAGTATACCAATGCCAACCCGGCTAGACGATGTGGACCCATTTGGGAGCTGGTTAAACTCAGCCTATCTTATAGCCCCCTCACTCGGGCGGATAAGGTCACACTCCCTTCCAACCGACTATGACACAGTGAGAGATACAGTTTACTGTTATTTGGCACTCAGGCGCTCATGTATATTCACTTGATCTAGACGTTGAAGCGTCTCCTAGCCAGGGAGGTTTAGGGACTTTCACCCACGGATATCCAACATGCCGAGATACTCGAACCAAACATTTTCGGTGTCCCATCTAGCCATCCACGCTATGTATGTGGAGGCTACGGCCTTGATATCGCTAGGGCGTACAGTAGTCATATCCCAAAATGTAAGATACATGAATCACACAATCCAATTATGCATCAATCCTGCGCATACCGTGTACTCATGTGTGACAACTCTATTATCAGGGAGTCCCATAAACAACCTGCCCTATGGAATATGCAATGGTCATCCATATCTCATAACAAACATGTAGATGATGCGTATGGGCATGCATCATGTTGTTATGCTATCACATACTTATAATTGGTATCGATAACCGGCATTAATAATTAGCCTCAATAATCAGTAGCGATAATCAACCTCGATAATCGGCCCAATAAAGGGCCTAAGGGAATGTCACAATATGGATATTTAACCATCATTGCTCATCAATGTGGACATTTAACCAACATTGCTCCTAAGGGAGTGGCCTTCATAGGGCCAAATATATAGTGGGCCCATGGCCTCACACAATGGCTCAATATACATCACCATGAGCCTCTCTCAAGGGCCTAATACACATCACGATGGGCCTCACTCATGGGCTATATATGCATCACATTGGGCCTCACTCATGGACCTCATATACATCACAATGGACCACAATACATGGGCCTCATATACATCAAATGGGCCGCAATATATGGGCCTCATATACATCAAATGGGCTGTAATACATGGGCCACAACAATGGGCCTTCTTTACATCAAATGGACAGCAATATATGGGCCTCATATACATTAAATGGGCCACATCACATGGGCCTTATTTACATTACAATGGGCCGCATCACATGGGCTTCATATACAACACGTCGGGCCTCACTCATGGGCGACATATACAACATGTCGGGCCTCACTCATGGGCCACATGCATCGCATTGGCCTCGCTCTTGGGCCACATATGCATCATAATGGGCCTCTCACATGGGCCTAATATACATCACAATGGGCCCCATCACTTGGCCCTCAAATGCATCACAATGGGCCTCATCACTTGGACCCAATATACATCACAATGGGCCTCATTACACGGGCCGCAAATACATCACAATGAGCCCTACCCATGGGCCTTAAATACATCCCAATGGGCCTCATATAAATCACCATGGGCCTCACAGGTCAGCTCCCTATGGTCCAGAAAATCAAGCGAACAGTGGACTTGTAACACACAACGAGATAGGCCTTATTCATCACATAGTGGGCCTCTTGTGGTAGCCCATGGCCCAACCAAAATAGATGGCACTAATTAAATACATCAAGGTGGCCCAGCACATGCCAGATGGGTCCCACCAAATAGACAACCTGGATTTATAACACATACATTTTTGGTGGGCCACCTACCCCAAATGGAAAGCATGAAACACGTACAACATGGTGGATCAAATACATTGCAGTGAGGTCCACATTCGCTAAACGGCTTGGATCAGATACATCATGGTGGACCCCCCACACACACAGCAGGTGGGTCCCACGTCCAAACAGCGTGGATAAAACACTTACATCACGGTGGTTCCCACTGTCCTTCCTAGACAGTGAGGATACAACCCATACAACACGGTGGAGTCCCACCATCCTATGGACAGTGAGGGTAAAACCCATATGTCAGGGCCCACGTCCTCAGATGGACGGTGCGGCTACAATACATACATCATAGGTGGGCTCTACCGTCAGATGGACAGTGTTGATAAAACCCAAACATCATGGCCCACGTCCTCAAATGGATGGTGCGGCTATAATACATACATCCTAGGTGGGCTGGACGGTGGTGCGATGGAAAAACATATACATTTGGTGGGTCCCACGTGTGGCCCCACTAGCCATGTATATTATTATTTTATTGTGTCTATATCTCCTCTTTCTTCTTTTTTTGTTCAAACGTCCAGTCCTGGACGTTCATTAGACGGACGACAAGGATGTAAAACACGTACATCAAGGTGGTTCCCACCCCCACACGTGTGGGGTGGGCCCACATCCAAACAAATCGATGGTGTATATAAATCACATACATCACAGCAGCCCACAGAGCATGTTGTCGCAATACAACAGCTATATAGCTAGTTGAGGTATACCAGCTAATCCGCTTCCGTCCCACCGTCCATCTGTGGACGGTGAGGATAAAATACATATCTCAGGGTGGGTCCACGACAGTGTGGCCCACCAAAGTTTTTGAATCAAGATGGTATTTATGTCTTCCTTCCCATCCAGGCCTACCCATACGGATGGCCAAATGGCTGGACGAACGTTATGTATAAAACACCAGCATCACGTGGGTCCCACATACCACCATTGGACGGTGAGGACATCACACACTCATCAGGTGGGCCATCATGCAAAGAAAGGAGAGAGAGAGAGAGAGAGAGAGAGAGAGAGAGAGAGAGAGAGAGAGAGAGAGAGAGATAAAGAGTCGAGTGATGGAGGGCTCCGCCACTATGAGCCCTCCTAGGATTACAATACATACATCAAGATGAGTCCCAAATAGGATCCACACCATCAATCAGTAGACCCCACTTGGTCCACAAAATTTAAAATCTAACCCTACAAAACACCCACCGATTTCGCTCCTTCTTGGCTCCTTGGACTCCTAAACTCCTTAGGTTTCCCTTTGTGAAAGTTGATGAAGGTTGGATGGCTAGGATGGGAGATTGGTGGTAGGAAGTGGGCCACACTAGGCTCCTCTCTTTTCTCTCCTTATCTTGGATGTTTCTCTCCTTGGGGTTACTTGGAAAAATGGTAGAAAGATTAAGAGAGAAAGGAGATGTAAGGAAAGAGGGATGGGTGATGGATGGAGTGATGGTTGATAGGTAGTATGGGTTGTGTAAGAAAGAGTTGACTTAGGGGATGGCTTGTGTACTTGGAGATGGGATAGAGTGATGGGTTGTACTTTGATTGAATAATTGATGTGATGGGTTGTAGAGATTCTCTAAAGATTCACAATGCGGGCGTTTTGTTGAAATATATGCTGGCCCACAATTCCTAGCCTGGGTATCGCACCGGCGTGGGAGACGCGGTGTTAGAACCTCGACGACGGTGCGGTCGCAAGGGTACAAGTTTCGAGTTGAGTCGACTCGGAATGACAGGGTGCGACTTAGAGTTGTGCACAAATGCCGATTATAGGTCCTGATTTATCAAAATTTGACCGGGAGGACCGTGGAAGTCTAAGGAATGGTACGGACTAAGATATGAGCCTCACACAACTCGTAGGGCCCACGTTGATGTATGTGTATGATCAATCCATTTGCCCATCCTTTTGCCTATCATTTTAGGGCTAAGGCCCAAATAGCAGCCTGAGCCACATGATAGAAAATAATTGTGACAATGGCTCCTACTATTGAAACTTTCTAGGCTCACTGTGATGTTTGTTAGAAGTGGACACTGCCCAAGTCAAGAACTTTTAGGCCCACGATGAGCTGGCTGACAAGGTGGATGAAACGGATTACCCTATTGTAGGCCTTAACTCCTATTATTTAAAAATAATCAAGTTATTAATTACATTAACCTCACAACCACGACCCTTACTACATTACAACTACAACCCTTACCACGTTACAAGCACGACCCTTACCATATTATATGAGTATAGGTCGTGGTTGTCATGTTATATGAGTCGTGATTGTAATGCGGAAAGGGTCGATGTCGTTATGTTATATGAGTCGTGATTTTCATGTTATATGGGTCGTGGTTGTCATGTTATACGAGTTGTGGTTGTCATGGGGTGTGGGCAAGGCCCAACTCGTGGGGCCCACATTGATGTATGTATATAATTCATGACGCCCATCCTTTTTATCGTGTCTTTTAAGGTTAGGGCCTAAATATTAGCCTGATCCAAAGCTCGTGTAGGCCACTTAATATAAAATAATGGTGATAATGACACCTATTATTAAAACTTTCCAAGTTCACTGTGATGTTTGTTAAAAGTGGACATTGCCCAAGTTAGGACTTTTTGGGCCCACGGCGAGCTAGCCAATAAGGTGGATGGAACGGATCACTCTATTGTCGGTCTCGACTCCTATTATTTAAAAATAATCAAGTTATTAATTACATCAACCTGACAACCACGACCCTTATCACATTACAACTACAACCCTTACCATGTTATATAGGTATGGGTCGTAGTGGTTATGTTATATGGGTCGTGGTTGTAATGTAGTAAGGGTCGAAGTTGTTATGTTATATGGATCATAGTCATTATGTTATATAGGTCATGGTTATCATGTTATATGGGTCATGGTTGTCATGGGTCGAAGTTGTTATGTTATATGGGTCGTGGTCATCATGTTATATGGGTCGTGGTTGCATGTTATAGATTCATGGTTGTCATGGGTCGAGGTTGTCATGTTATATGGATCGTAGTTGTTACATGGGTCATGGTTGTTATGGGTTGTAGTTGTCATGTTATATGGGTCGTGGTTGTTATGTTATATGGGTCGAGGTTATAATGTTATAAGAGTCGTGGGTCCTATTAGGATTTATGTGTCGAATCCAATCCGTCCATTGGATTTAGAATTTAATTTACTGTCATGGGGAAAAAAATAAGTTACATCCAAAATATTTATAGCCCCCAAAAGGTTTTCAATGGCAGGTTTTCAATTTCACTACTTTTTATAGTGTGGTCAACATGATCCTTTGATATGCCTCTGTAACACCCCGAATTTTTTCCAACCTGGAGTTAGACGTCATTAGGCAATGGGTCAACCATATCACTCCTAAAACTCAATTCCAAAGTCAGAGAAATCATTTAGAACCTAATTTTTTAGAAATTTAACGTGTATTAACTAGCACTACAATAGATTACCCGTGAAATTAGCACCAACCACTTTAAATACGATCTGTAAGACCCGAAACTGTAGAATTAGTAATGCTACACTATCCTAAAATTTAGGATCTAACTCTAAACCCAGTTGATCCCGGGACCACTTTAAAACTTCGTATCGGACCTGGACTGCCCGTCGAAAGTCCGATAGCGATAAACTTAGAAGATATTGACAGCATAGTTGGACTTGACAAGCACCGCGAAAATCACGCCCAAACGATGTCCTGAGACCATTTATTGCGTCCGGACTGAAGAGAGTGAGAAAAGGAAGATATTTAAAAAATTAATAATATTTTTTATGAAATCTGGCACGTTTCACTTTCACGTTGTTTTTAAGCATTCTGACCGTTAGAATTCGACTCAAATTCACCCTTGGATTAGGATAGGTGGCCCTTACATGTCAAAGTACTTGTGGCCTTGATCGAAGTTTGGTGACCACTGAATTAAAACTGGTCCGCCACATGCGATCTGAAAGTCCGACTGGGACAAAAACTTAACTCCACTTAGATCCAATATTAGTGAGCTTAAGTCCCACCGCATTTAGTAACAGGACCTCCAGAAGTGCTCCGTTGAGACGGAACAGTCCGTATTTGGACATAACCTAAGTATACCATAGCCCTGAGTCTAATTTAGAGAGTTTTGGGCCTATATAAGGACCTTAAACCCTCGCTCTCTCATCCCATACGAATTTGGGAAAGCCTAGGAGAGAGAAGAGAGAAAAGAGAGAGAAAGTGTGAGAGAAGTGGGAGGATCTTCCTGTTATCCTACCCTGCTATCCTACGTGCTTAACCATCACGATCTAATCGCTTTTCCGGTGACTTCGGCTTCGTTCCTAGGTAAGAAATCCTAACCCTAACCTGTTCTAGGGTTTCAATTGGTGCAAGTGGTGAAGTAGCTAACCTAAATCATACTGTAGGTCGCCAATCAGTCATTGACAAAGACTTAGAGTTTCTATTGAATTCGTTACACTTCTACGACGTAAGGTGCGGATTGTAGATGCTTAGGTTACCTGTTTTCAAAGCTTTCAATATCGTTTAATGGTAGATTATTGACAAGGATATTGTTTGACATGTAAAACATGCTATCTGTTTTTCATTTCGAAAACGTACGAAGAATATGAGATTTAGGGTATTTTAGGTATTTGTAGAAAATACTGTATACGTATGAATTATGCTGATGTGATTGCCATGAGTATTTGCTGTGTATTTATGCTAGTTATGCGTGTATGATCTGTTTGGCAAAGAGATTTGCCCTAATGCACATTTTGGGCCGACATATGCTATGTAGACTAAGTGTTGGTATAAATGTTTGTATAAGTATTGAGTAAATGACGTTGTAGATTAGTGTTGAGATGGGATTCTCAACTATTTTGATGATGTATATGATTTCTTCCATGTTTGATATATTTGAATTGATTATCTTATATATATTAAATGCTTGTGTATGGTTAGATTGCTTATGTTGTATATTATAACATGTTGCTCACATGCTTGAATTACTGGATATTTCAATTCTGTTTATCTCATATGATTACTGATTCACATTACATGTGCTTGGGGCTATACTCTAGTCCAGGCATTCGGTAACAGATTAGAAGTCGTGGTTGGATTCTATTTTCCACGAAGGACGCGTCGACGAACCCGAGTCGTACTTTGGTTGACGGCAGTGGTAAGGCCACACGAGGTATTTATGCACTTTATATCATTCAGCTTGAGGTGCGCTCGTACTAGTCGAATTCGTGAAGTAACACGACTGACCATTGTATGTTCACCTTGTATTGGTCATAACTGCTTGAACCTCGGGTACTGAACTTACCAGTGATAACCCTGATAACCGTGGTACCTTGATCCACTAAGACTCATGAGCCAGGCATGGTGGTATGGGACACTGTGGTCGAGTTGTCGGCCTATGCTGGGGCGACGAGCCTCCCCGTAGTGACCAGTGAGCACCTTACTCGTGAGCCGCTTATGATGGTATGGGACACTATATTTGAGTTGTCGGTCTACTCTGATTGGTGACGAGCCCTTTGTAGTGACCGCGAGTGTACTCTGTGTCTACGTGAGGCGACGACCCTTCCGTAGCAATAAGAGTACAAACTAAGCTTGTATTGATAAGGTGATGATGAAGCGGTGCAACGAGTGCGTGCAACAGCCCTGACAGCCCTTGCAGCGACCTAGAACCATATCATCGTTTGAGACTAATAGGAGTGACGACCCTAGACAGGATCCTTGTTGGGAATGATGTAAGGGAGGTACCCTAGTTTTTCAATCCTGCTGTATGAAAAGGACTAATAACAACTCGATAATCATGTTCATATCTGTAAGCCCCGTATCCTACACCGTACCATTCCATAGACTTCCGAGATCTTATCGGTCGAATTCCAATAACCTTCGACCCTTAACTAATATTTGCGTGTGACCCTGATTCGTATGCCGTCAACCCGTATCGACTCAACCCAAAACCTTTACCATAGCGACCGCACCGTCGCTGCGGTTCCGTTGCCGCGACTTGCGCACCGAGGCGATACCTTGGTCAAGAGATGTGGGCCAACGTTCGGTGCGAAGAAAACGCTGCACGTCGTGAAACCTAAGAGAATCTCTACGAGGTGTCACATCAATCCTATCAATCCATCAATCCATCAATCCATCACATGTCAAGTACACATCACCTTTCACCCATTCCTAAGCAACTACAAAAGTCAAGAATCCCTTACAAGCCCATACCTCTCTTACACCAAAAGCCCTCAAAGTCAAGAATGTTGGTTTGACGTCCACATTGCGAGTATAATGTTGGTTAAATATCCGCATTGCGACTCTCCCTAGGGCCCATTGTTAGGCCCATACTTGTTATATGCAAGTCGTCTAGGCCAGCTGCGTTGTAAGGATAGGGCATTACTTTATAACATGCTTAGTATAACTCCATGACGCACAACCCATTTGTATCGGCCCATTTGATCAGCCTGCTCGTATCGGCCATTTGATTGATTTACCTCATATGATTAATTAGGCCCATCTTGATATATTTGTGGCCTATTGCTAAGGCCATATATGAGGCCCGTTGTTGAGGCCCACCTTGATGTGTATGAGGCCCGTTGTTGAGGCCCACCTTGATGTGTATGAGGCCTGTTGTTGAGGCCCACCTTGATGTGTATGAGGCCCGTTGTTGAGGCCCACGTCACTACCTTGATGTGTATGAGGCCCGTTGTTGAGGCCCACCTTGATGTGTATGAGACCCGTTGTTGAGGCCCACCTTAAATATATATGAGGCCCATATTGCAAGGCCCATTGTGATGTATGCAAGGCCCATGGGTCATGGCCCATTACAATGTATGTAAGGCCCAATTGGTGCGGCCTATTCGATATATTTATGGGGTCCATGTCATTAGGCCCATCCTTTTGTATTGATGACCCGTCCATTGAGGCTCACCCGTGGTATATATTTGAGGCCCATGTGTAGGGCCCACCTATTGTGTATTTAAAGCTCATGGGTTATGGCCATAGTGATGTATATTAGGCCTTTGTGATGTAGCCTATACTGATGTGTATTAGACCCAGGTATGTGACTCACCTGTGAAGTATATTTGAGGCCCATTATGATATATCTGAGGCCCATGGGTGCGACCCATCTAGCTGTATTTGAGGCCTATGGGCAAGGCCCATTGTGATATGTGTTAGGCCCATGACTAGGGCCCACCTGTTTCGTATATTTGGCCCTTGTGTGAGGCCATGTGCCCATTATATATTTGATTCTATGTGGGCCATTCCTTGGGGGCAATGTTGGTTAAAAGTTCACATTATCGACGCCGATTATTGATACCGTTTATGAGTATGTGACATCATAACATCATGATACATGTCCATTCGTATCATCTACATGTTTGTTATAAGATGTGATTGACCATTGCATATGTCATTGGGCAGGATGATGTGAGACTCCCTGATAGGTGAGATTATCTCACATGAGCGTATGACATGTGCAAGATTGATGCATGATTGGATTGTATGACTCATACATCTTGTATTGTGTTGTGATTACTGTACGCCCTAGTGACATCAGAGGCGGAGCCTCCACAGGCATATCTTGGATGGCCAGATGGGACACCAGAAATCTATTCGAGCATTGGGCCACCATAGATGGCCCTGGGTGAAAATCCCTAAACACCCTCTTGGTTTCAGAGGATGCTCCAATGTCTAGACCGAGTGGGTAGATGAGCGTTGAGTGCCGATTACCAGATGGTTGCGCTCTCCACTGTGTCATGGTTGGTTGGAAGGGGGTGCAGCCTTACCCACCCAAGGGAGTAGGCATGGCTAGGCTGAGTTTGACCAGCTGGAGGAATGGGTCCGCTATCGGTGAGCCGGGTAAGTATTAGTAGACTACTGACAGGCGGATAGTGAGGTCTTTTCCACTTACCCAGTTGTGCGCTTGATTGGGACGACAGGTAGTGTGAAGTGTAATAGACCCCGGTGATTTTTTCAGAGAGGAACCGTACTGATATGAGGACTGACATGATATTATGACACCCCGTTACTGTTGTGCATGTGGGCAGGCGCATGTGGGCGGACGCTGATGTGGGCGGGTGTGATGTGGGCGGGGCTGAGGCCTGGGCGAGCTACTAGCGGTTAGCAGGCTACTGTGCTGACAGGTTACTGAGTAGGAGTTGCATACTCATTCATTCATCCATTCACTATCCACTTGGGCTGGTGGTGCGCAACTAATTGTTGCGTATCTTCGTTATGACAAGGATTTCGGTTGGGCGCGCGACTAACCTGAGATCAAGAGTTTACCACGTTGAGTCAGACTATCCAAATTTAGGTATGGGACTGGTTTGGATAGAGCTTCCTTATGGTGGACCCCATAGCCTGCGATACTACATATTATCATCCCGACATCACACTCCAGCATGGTCATTCCATTAGCACCATATACTGCATATTCCATGTATATCTTCGGCGTGTGGCATTGTGGGTTGTTATATTTTTGTATTCCTGTAACTTAGATGAGAGTGATGATATTTGTTAGCTCTTTCGAATTGTGTATTATATTATATCCTTATCATTCAACATTTGATTATCTATGACTCATCATTTGCATAGCTGTCCTATATTGCGCATTCTGATATTGATTAACTTATAAACTTGTTCATACTTCCGCTTATTCTGTTATCGCATGATTATAATCTTGTCAGTATTTCTGTTTATGCTGATAATTCCTGCTCTTATCAATATTTCTGCTTATTCAGTCATTGTATGGTTTTTGGATTAATAGCTTTCCGGTATTGTATGATTATGATATTGTATTGAATACTTGGCACTTATCTCGTGCACACACTTACACCACCCTCTAAGCTTTCTATAAGCTTATGCACGATAGATGCGTGTAGGTGATGTTAGGTTGCAGCAGCATTGAGCTTGGAGCGTGCAGCTGTTTTCTGGAGCTTTGATTTTGACATATATATTTCCCTTTCAGCATTGTATTCAAATGATTATATTAGTGGATATGTGATGATGATGTTGCCTTTATAATTTGGGTAAACTTGTGGTTATGCTTATTACTAGTTAAATATATATAAAAAAAATTCTCCTTATAGGATCCCAGGATTGAAAACCGGCATATGAATGCTAGGAGCCAAGAATGGGGTACTACGGAGGCTGTCGGCACCAGATTCGGCGATCGGGATTCCTGTGAATCCGATTTCTGGGTTTGGGGCGTGACAATATTGTACTGCATATGCCTGGAAGATGTGAAGCACTGAGGGATGAAAGCATGCCGCAAACGTAAGATAGTGTCGCATGAAGGAGTACATAAGTGAGGGCATGCATCATTATTGCATCTCATCCTTGCATTAATCACAGTATTTAGGAATGTTTGATTTTCTTGCTTTATTATTACTACTTGACTGAATTGATAGCATGTTAACCTTTGTTCTATGATTCCACTGAGTTGATCACTCACTCCCACATTACGGGATGGTGTTGTACACACCAACCAGTCCTTGTTTTAATTTTATATGATGGCGCTGCTTGTGAAGCAGAGCCGGACCTTCATGATGATGAGGAGGGTTTCTCCTATAGGCAGCTATCAGGCGGGTCTATGTAAACCGTGTTCTGATCTACGGAATTATAGGGAGGTTGATTAGGCGCCATGACACTTGTCATTTTGCACTTTTAGAGCACTCATGTATATTCTTTTTTCTCATTTTTGGAGTATACATGTATATATTGAAAGGGCTTAGGTATATGCCCTAGAGGGGGGGTGAATAGGGCTATGGCAAATAAAACTTATAACAGCGGAATAATAAAGCAAGGAAATAACTTGCAGAAAATTAAACCTAAGTTATTACAACATTCCCCACACTGTCTTGAAATAAAATGATTACAACATTCAACCACTGATACAATCCACAAAACTGAATGAATAAAGGAATGAAAGAATAAAGCACATCCACAACACAAAGATATATAGTGGTTCGCCTGTGTGTACACCAACTGTTATCCAACAGCCACACAAAATGCCACTCCACTCCTAATATCCTCACACAGGGTATATTAGCATGCACTATCAAAATAAGTTTCACAGGTTCACCTAAAACCTTCACAATTATGTCTTTTTATCTCGGGCTTACACAATCCAAAAACCCACACAATCTGAGTTTTCTGGCTCTCCTCTGATAACCAAAACAATGAGATTTTTCTAGCAAATATTAAACAAAACCAAAGAATATAAATTACACAAATGTAAAATACCTGAGTCTCCTTTTGAAGTAGCCCGGTAGAACCAATCGGAGTAGAAGTTCGATTCAACGTTCAAAGTCCAATACTCACTTTATGAATGGTTCTAAGTCTAATTGATTTTAAATCAAAAGGGCTAGTTCTATTTGATTTTGAATCCAAGAAGAATGAATATAAAAAATTCTTCTTTTCTAATAAGATTGGAATGTAGATCAAAATCAAATACAAAACAAGCTAGCAAAAGGAATATTAAATAAGCACAAAGTAGGTTCAAAACAAACACGAACTTATCTCAGAGTATGACCTTAAAATTGCTTGAATTGAATTGAATTGAATTACTCTGAAATTCGTGCTCTATTTATAGCTTGAAAAATCCCATCTACGACTGGTCTTAGGATCCCTAGGACTAGTCGTAGCTTCAACATATTTTTAAAAATTTTCGTGGGATAATGATTAGCTATTCCACGACTGGTCCTGGGTAGCCAACGACTGGTCGTGGGCCACCTACGACTGGTCGTGGGTCACCTACGACTTGTCGTAGGACCCTCAGATTAGTTGCTGGAGTTCGAGTCGTAGGGCTAAGACTGGTCGAAGGACGAGTCGTACAGCTCACAGGACTGGTCGTAGGATGTCCAAGACTGGTCGTAAGACAATCAGAAAAATTCAAAAATCTTCAACAACCTAGGACTGGTCCTGAAAAACTTAAGACTGGTCGTAGCAGAGCTAGGAATGGTCTTGAAGTCCTTAAAACTGATCTTAGAACAGCCCGCACAAACATATTAAAATATACGAATTATGTATCCAGAATGACTTACAATAAAGCCCAACCTAAGATCAATCTAAGGTCAAACAAACCTTGAAAGTGAGATCAACATTGAAAGTCTGTACTCTCAGATGACCCTTAAGAGAAGCTTAAGAATTTACGAATCTTGTTGTAGGCCTTCTCGAGCTTGAACCTTTCTTGACTTGATAAAGTCTTCTTCTTTTCTTGAACTTGTTAGAATCTTGAACATGCATACTTGAAGACTTCTAGTCTTGTATTCTTCATCCATGACTAGACTTGCAACTTTCTTCATTTAAGTTCTTGTCTTAAAATACGATGTCTTGAAGCAATGAATAGTCTCAAACATGAAACACAAGATGTACAAGACATATATATATATATATATATATATATATATATATATATATATATATATATATATATAGGTTTCATCACCACAAAATTTGACAACCAAAGGGATATGAAATCATAGCACTTACATATATTTAACCTGGTAACATGTTCACACTCTGGAGACTTATAACAGTTTATATATGCTGTGTATACTATCACAGTCTTCCGCTTGCATAATTTAACTATCTCTGGAGTATGATATGCTATTTTGGCTTAATCTCACTCATGTTTAATACACTAACATAGACAACATTCAATCATAAACATTTATGTTGCATAAGTGATTTTTTGGAACTTGGGAGTGGAGTTTATGCTCGACCCCCGAATTTCAGGATGTTACAGCCTCATTTTTAGGCTCATTCCATAAAATGATCTTTCAAAATGAATGGACAGCATGGATTAAATATATACATCACAGTGGGCCTAATAAGACCATCCATCTCTACACAGGTAAGGTAACCACATTACAACCGCGACTCATATAGCATAATAATCACAACTCACATAATATGACAACTATGATCCATATAACATAACAACCTCGACCCTTACCACATTATAACCATGACCCATACCCATATAGCATGGTAAAGTTCGTGGTTACAATGTGGTAAGGGTGGTGGTTGTAATGTATTAAGGGTTATGGTTGTCAAGTTGATGTAATTAACAACTTGATTATTTTTAAATAATAGGAGTCGAGGCCCATAATGGGGTAATTCGTTCAGTCCACCTTGTTGGCTAGCCCATCATGGGTGTAAATACTATATTGTAAATCTAGCACCTAGAATTGTCAAATTTTGTTGTACCAAATCATTTAGAATCTGTATCATGTGTTAATGAGATGAATAGGTCAACTTCGTGCATTTTAAAGTTACCCATGTTTTCATCGAACTTTTCTACGTATTCAAGTTGAAGAGCATTGTCGAAGTTCAAGATTTCAAGCTCAAGTACAAGTACAAGTTTAAGACTCAAGTTTAAGTTTAATCTTCAAGTTCAGTACCTTAAAAAACTCAAGAACTCAATCTCTAGTTCAAGTTCAAGTTTAAGATTTTGAAGACAAGCTTCAAGTATTTCAAGTGAATGAGTTAGCAGAGCGAATGATGTTTCAATTGTTCAAACTCACAAACAATGTATGGATGACCCTAGATTGACCATAGGTTAAGTCATATTCATTGTATATTTTATGTGGGTCATTTCATAAGTTTATACATCATTTCCTCAACTAGTCCTAGTATTTGTTCGACTAATCCAAGCACTAGCTCGACTAGTCCAAGATTTATTGTGAACTTTTGAAATTTTGTGTTAGACCCTCGACTAGTCGTGAAGACTGCTAGACCAATCGAGTGAACAGTGCTCGACCAGTCGTGCAGGCTCGGCTCAAAGTCTAGCAAGATTTTTTGGTCCCACTTGACCAGTCAAGTACTTACCTTATCTTATCACGCCATAAATTTTAAAAATTAGTTGGTCATTCGACTAGTCAAACTGACCCTTAGACCAATCGAGAGAACATAATTTTAACCTATAAATAGAGGACGAATTTTAGAGTTTTTCATTCATTCCAAGCTAAATCAAGTCATCACTCTGATAGATAAGTTCCTATATTTGTAATACATATTGTGCTCATTTTAGATTCATTTTAATAGCTTTTTTTTATTTAATTTTGTGATCTTCATTCAACTCTATTTCATTAAATAAGAGAATTGTGATTTACCATCTTTTGAGATCAAAATCAAATCAAGCTAACCCAGGTTGATTTAATTTAAAATAAATTTAGACCCCCAACCCTTTCACTTGTAAGACTAGACATTGAACATCTTCGTCTATATCGAATTGATTCTATCAAGTTTATTTAGAAGGAGAATCTTTAGATAAGTACAATTTAATTTTTTATATTAGTTTTGGTTTGTGAGATTCAACTAGGAAAATCTCATTTTTGGTTTTGTCTTAGATAATCCAGAAAATCTCGAAGTGTGGTGTTTTTGTAATTGTGTAAGCATATCTCAAAACACAATTGTGAAGCTTTTAAGGTGAACCTTGGAAAACCTTATTTGATAGTGAAAGTTAATATCCCGAGGGAGTGGATATTAGGAGTGGAGTATTTGTGTAGCTATTTTCAAACAATTGGTGTACACACACGACCATTATAATTCTCGGTGTTTGGTGGATGGTTGTGGTGTTGCATGTGTGGTTGTGAATGTTGTAATTTCTTTTATGCACTTGTGGTAAATGTTGTAATAGTTTAGTCTATTTCCTTTGCCTCCTTCTAAGTTTGAGTTTTTGATACTTACAAACGTTGTAGAAATCAGATTGTTCTACCATAAACCTTGGTTTTTGGTGTAAGGTTGTCCTTAGAACTCAATTTGTATCAACCTTTCAATACTTGTGCATTTGAGGTTGCTTATAATTGTGTTATCTTTGTTTATCTTTGTAATTCTGTATTTATTTTTATAGTCCTATTCACCCCCCAAGGGACTTTAAGCTCAGCCTTTTTAAGTGGTATCAAAGCCTAATAGCTCCTTTTAATTATTTGGATTCATTCTCTTTTAATTATTTGGATTCATTCCTGAGCTAACCGATCTGAGCTTATAAGATATCAAATTTTGATAGCCTCTCGATTACTAGGCCTCCACCTTTTGATGACTTCAATTATGCCTATTGGAAAGCTAGAATGAGAATCTTTTTGATGTCCATAGATGAGAGTGTATGGTAAGCCATAGTGACTAGATGGAACCCACCCACATCTGAAGTTGTAGGCACTAATTGAACTAAATCCGTTAAAGTTACACCTTATTATTTATAGACCACTCTTCAGAAAAATGAGAGTAGTGTTAATGCAAAGACTTTAAATGCAATTACTTGCGCACTATCACTAGATGAATTCAAAAGAATTTATCTTGTGATATTGCAAAGCAAGCCTAAAACATTCTAGAAATGACACATGAGGGTACGACTATAGTCAAGAAATCTAAATTTCAAATCCTCACCACTCAGTTTGAGGAGATATGTAGGAAAGAAAGTGAAACTTTCCTGGACTTTTATAGTAAGTTAAATGACATAGTTAACTTTATATGGGGTCTTGGTGATAACATCCCAAAAAGTAAAGTCTATGCAAAGATATTTCGCTCATTACCTGATAGGTTCAATTCTAAGGTAACTGTCATTTAAGAACTTCGTGATACGGATAATATGCGGGTTTTAGAGCTTGTCAGTTCTTTATAAACCTACGAGTTAAATTTTAAGGCTTATAAAGGTAAGTCCATCACCCTTAAGCCTTCTAAAAATATTTCTCAAGATCATGTTAGTATTTCTGATTATGAAAATTCTGAAGATGATATGACACTATTAGCCAAGAAGTTTTATATAATTTTCAAAAGCAAAACGAGAGTAGATTTTCAAAAGCCTTTTGAGAAAAAGGACTAGATCTAAAAAATTGAAAATCTATTAAAGACAATCAATGCTTCAACTGCCATGAATATGGGTATCTAGCAAACAAATGTCCAAAGAGGGACAAACCTAAGAAGAAAGGCATGTTGGCCACATGGGATGAGTCATCTTGCTCTGAAGCTTTTTCTAAGTTAAATGATTCTAAATCCGAGTCTACTAATGAGGTCAATGCTTTAATGACTCTAACCAGAGTCACTTCTTCAGACAGTTGTAATTCAACTTATGATAAAAATTTGAGAAGCAACCCTGAAAATGATGATGATTTACAAGATGCATATAATGCCCTATACAGGAAAAGTTGCAAGATAGGTATAAAACTAAAACTTCAAAAGGAAAAAATTTTAAAGTTAAAAGCAGATTTTGATAACCTAGTTTTAGAAAAATCACATTTTTCTGATTATTTAGGAAAATCTAAGTGTGATTTAGATTTCAAAACATCCCAAGTTGAAAATCTTAAATCAAAAAATGAAAAAGTAAACTTAGAAGTCTCTTCTCTCTTGAGTTTGAAGGATACTTGGAGGTATGTCTAGGGTGATCCTAAAGTAGAAAGATTGCTAACCGGATCAAGGAAATGTAGCGATAGATCTGGTCTAGGCTACGATAAGAATACACCTTCTAAAAGTAAGTCTACTCCTCCTAAGTTTGTTAAAGGGGAGTCCTCTAACTCAAAAGGGAAAAGTCTAAATCAAAATAGTTTAAAAAATTTTAAAACTTTTCAGGCTATGAAACCTAAAAGCAACCATATCAATTATAGAAATCAGAATCATAACCACTTAGCTCAGAAAAATGTAGATTTACTCAAGGAGCTTCTAAAATCTAACTTGAATGGTAGAATATATAACAACGACAAGCGTAGAAAAATCAACAATGCTTCAAAACCCAACACAATAATGAAATGGGTCCCTAAGGTTGGTTGTTTGGTTGCCCATACCACTTTCAAGGCTTCGAGTTAATCAAAGTGGTACCTAGACATTGGTTGCTCTAGACACATGACAAGTGACAAAGATTTGTTCATCAATCTTAAAAATATGACTGATGGCTCAGTTACATTTGGTGATGGTAGCAACTATAGAATTGCTGACCAAGTTATGGTTCAACTCTTTAATCTTCCTCCATTTGAGAATGTTTTGTATGTATAGGACCTTGAGCATAATCTCTTAAACATTTCTCAAATTTGTGATAATAAACATATCGTCAAATTCACCAATCAAGGTTATGAGATTTCTAATGAGAATGGTTTTGTGATATTAACTGGTCACAGAACATCTGAGAACTGCTATATAGTCAGTGATTCAAGCTTGTCTAAGTTATCATGTTATATGGTCCAGACCGATGAGACTAATTTATGGCATAAATGCCTACGACATGTACACTACTGTAATCTTCATAAACTAAGCAAAGGTGATGTAATAAGAGGTCTACCCAAGATTTAAAAAATAGATAAAATTTGTGATGAATGTTAGATTGAGAAACAAACTAGGAGTGCTCACAAGAAAGTGAACTATAATGCCACATCCAAACCCCTTGAACTCCTCCACATGGATCTCGTTGGACCTAATAAAATGGAGAGTCGAGGCAGTAAGAAATATATTTTAGTAATAGTAGATAACTTTACCAGGTACACATGAGTAGTTTTCATGAGAGAGAAATCTAAAACTCTTAATAAAGTGAAAAGGATACTCAAGCGTATCCAAACTGAGAAGAAATCACATGTCTCTAAAATCTGTAGTGATCATAGTTCTGAATTTGACAATAGCAGTTTTGAGAAGTTCTGTAGTAATCATGGTATATCGCATGAATTTTCTGCTCCAAGACACCTTAACAGAATGGGGTTGTAAAAAAAAATAAAAATCGTGTGCTTGTTAAATAGCATAAAACTTCCTAAAAATCTTTAGGCTGAAGAAGTGAACACAACTTGTTATATTATTAACCGTGTTTATACTAGAAAATTAAATAATAAGACTGCATATGAACTATGGTTCAATAAGAAGCCTACTGTCAAATAGTTTTGAGTTTTCGGTAGCAAGTGCTATATTCTACGGGATCGGAAAAATCTGAGAAAATTCAACACTAAAAGTGACGAAGGAATTTTTCTAGAGTATACTCTAAACAGTCGAGCGTGTCATGTTCTCAACAAGAGGACTGGTGTAATTCAAGAGTCCATTAATGTGGTTATAGATGATCACCTGAATACACCTATTTTAAGTTCAGAAGTTGATGAAGTCTCTTTATTTGATAAACCAGACTCTTCATCTAGTCAAAATGACACTGAACTATGGTCAATTAAAGACCATCCAACTCATTAAATACTTGAAAACCCTCTCACTGGTGTGCGCACTTGTAGACAATTAAAAAAAATTATAATTATGTGTGCTTCACATCCCAGATTGAGCCGACCAACGTAAAAGAAGTGCTTGCTGGTGAAAACTGGATAGTGGCTATGCAAGATGAACTTAATCAATTCGTAAGGAACGATGTATGGTACTTAGTGACTAGACCTAATGATAAATATATTATTGGAGCTAAATGAATTTTTAAAAATAAGTCTAATGAATTAGGTAACATTATAAGAAACAAGGCTAGACTGGTTGTACAAGGGTACACTTGGATAGAAGGCATCGATTATGATGAAACCTTTTTCCCGGTAGCTCATCTCGAATCTATCAGACTATTCATATTCATTGTTTGTTACAAAATTTTTAAAATCTATCAAATGGATGTCAAGAGTGTTTTCTTGAACGGTGATTTGCATGAGAAAGTACATGTAGAACAACCTAAGGGTTTTGAAGACCTTAAATATGTTGATCATGTTTACCATCTGAAAAAGGCACTCTATGAATTAAAGAGAAATCTGAAACTCTCGATAAAGTGAAAAGGATACTCAAGCGTATCCAAACTGAGAAAGAATCACATGTCTCTAAAATCCGTAATGATCATGGTTTCGAATTTGACAATAGCAGTTTTGAGGAGTTTGGTAGTGATTATGGTATATTGTATGAATTTTCTACTCCTAAGACACCTCAACGGAATGGGGTTGTGAAAAAAAAAAATCGTGTGCATGTTAAATAGCATAAAACTTTTTAAAAATCTTTGGGCTGAAGCAGTAAACACAACTTATTATATTATTAACCGTGTTTATACTAGAAAATCAAATAATAAGACTGCATATGAACTATGGTTCAATAAAAAGCATACTGTCAAATACTTTCGAGTTTTTGGCAGTAAGTGCTATATTCTATGGGACCGAAAAAATTTAGAAAAATTGAACACTAAAAGTGACGAAGGAATTTTTCTAGGGTATGCTCTAAACAGTTGATCATGTCGTGTTCTCAACAAGAGGACTGGTGTAATTTAGGAGTCCATTATTGTGGTTATAGATGATCACCTGAATATACTTGTTTCAAGTTCAGAAGATGATGAAGTCTCTTTATTTGACAAACCAGACTCTTCATCTAGTCAAAATGACACTGAACTGTGGTCAATTAAAGACCATTCAACTAATTAAATATTTGAAAACCTTCTCACTGGTGTGCGCACTCATAGACAATTAAAAAAACATTTGTAATTATGTGTGCTTCACATCCCAGATTGAGCCAACCAACGTAAAAGAAGCGCTTGCTGGTGAAAACTGGATAGTGGCTATGCAAGATGAACTTAATCAATTCATAATTAATGATGTATGGTACTTAGTTACTAAACTTAATGATAAACATATTACTGAAACTAAATGGATTTTAAAAAATAAGTCTAATGAATTAGGTAACATTATAAGAAACAAGGCTAGACTGGTTGTACAAGGGTACACTTAGATAGAAGGCATCGATTATGATGAAACCTTTGCCCTGGTAGCTCATCTTGAATCTATCAGACTATTCATATTCATTGTTTGTTACAAAAATTTTTAAATCTATCAAATGGATGTCAAGAGTGCTATCTTGAACGGTGATTTGCATAAGAAAGTATATGTAGAATAACCTAAGGGTTTTGAAGACCCTAAATATGTTGATCATGTTTATCATCTGAAAAAGGCACTCTATGGATTAAAACAAGCTCCTAGGGCATGGTATGAGAAATTAACTAAGTTTCTACTTAGTTATAACTTTGTAATGGGAAGTATTGATAGGACATTGTTTGTAAAGAAACACAATGATCATATACTGATAATACAGATATATGTTGATGATATTATCTATAGATCTACCTTTTCTAACATGTCTATTGAGTTTGTAGAATTGATGAAGTCCAAGTTTGAAATGAACATAGTTGGAGAACAGAACTATTTTTTAGGTCTACAAGTGAAATGGCTTGAAGACGGGATCTTTATTTCTCAAACCAAGTATGCTCTAAACTTGATGAAAAAGATTGAATTTAAGAGTGGTAAAAACTTCGATACTCCTATGAATACGACACTTAAGCTTCTAAGAATTCAACAGGTAAAAGTATAGATCCTAAGTTGTATCACAGTATGATACGTAGTTTATTATATTTAACTGAGAGCCAACCCCAATATTGCATTCAACGTAGGAATTTTTGCTAGGTATCAATCTGACCTTAAAGAATCTCACCTGATTGTTGTTAAGCGTATTTTGAGATATGTCGTAAGTTCGGTCAATCTTAATCTTTTGTATCCACATGATACTAATGTTTAATTAGTTGGTTATACAGATGTTGATTGGGCTGATAATATTTATGACCACAAGTCTACCAGCGATGGATGTTTTTATGTCGAGAACTGTCTAGTTTTGTGGCGTAGTAAGAAACAGAGTTCTGTATCACTTTCCACAGCTGAGGCCGAGTATATTGCAACCGGTAATGCATACACTCAACTTGTGTGGATGAAGATGATGTTAAATGATTACAGATTTGCGCAAGATTCTATGGTTCTGTATAGTGATAATTCTAGCGCAATCACCATTTCTAAAAATTCAATCCAGCATTCACGAACTGAGCATATTGACATTACATATTATTATATTCATGAATTAGTGGAAGATAAGATTATTTCATTAGATTATATTCAAACTGAAAATCAACTTGTAGACATTTTCACAAAATCACTTGACAAAAATAGGTTTGCTAAATTGAAAATTAGATATTGGTATGTGTAATGTGATCTGAGTTAATTATGTTTGCTTATACTATATTGCATGTTTTTATTTTTAAAAATTTTTAAAAATAAAAAGTTGTTGAAAAAATGAAAATTTTTTGAAGTTGCACGACCAGTCGAGTACACACTCGACCAGTCATGGCACGACCGGTCAAACCCACCTTTGATTGCAACTTGGTTAGTGCATCTTTTCCATTTTTCTTTTAGATTTAGGATCTTTGCACTTCTATTTCCTTTATTTTATAGTTCATTTCAAGGTTTCTAATAGTTTCTTTAGTTATCTTACTAAAAATCTGATTTGGGTGAAACCCTCTATTCCCTTCTTATATTCTTATTGTGCATTGTGAAATGGAAGGTAGATATAAGAAAAGATCCTCTCGTGGTCCTTCTTTTTTCCGTTCCACATCGGTTACGGTGCGTACTCTTTGACCACCCGAAGAGGACCCCGAATACATATGGGATATTCGTCTCCACAATGTTATTGTTGAGCGGACTGTTAATTCCAATCATTTGAGTCCTTTCAATATTGTTCCCCTCCTTGAAGCTGTAGGATGGGCTAATATATTGAATTGGGGCGGTCGTGCATACCGATCCATTGCACAGGCCATTTATGCATGTATTAGTGACTTCCCTGTTGAAAACTTAACCTTTACTATGACAACTAGAAAAGGCCCAGTTCAAGTAGACCGTCACTTGATCTCTGGTTTAATGGATATTCTTGTGAATGATGAAGGAATACCTATCTCTACGTTAGTTGCAAGACCATCTGAATTAGAGAAACATATACTAACTAGAGTTTTGTGCAACATGAATGCGGAATGAAATTTCGGTATTGCGCTCAGTTCCAAAAATATATTACCCAGATATAGAGTTCTTCATTGTATTTTCTTTTCAAATGTATATCCTCGGTCTGGTAACAAAACTAAGTTAACATCATTCATGGTGTAGAGTCTTCACTCAGTTGTTTCTATTGTTCAAGTATGTCTTCCGTCTCTTATTTGTTATATCATAATTCGGTTTCATCTCCATCCTAGTTATATTGATATTCTTTTTACATATCTGATGACCACCCTAGCTATTCATAGTCTTATCGTCATGTCTATTGAAGAAGCTCCTATTTCCCATCTACCCTTCAATAATTCCAACATTAATAAGATGAATCTGAGGTTGGAACCCAGCCACATTGATAGGGATGCTGGAGGAGCTGCTGAAGAAGCTAGAGAGGAAGATGCTTTACCTCCTGATGATGTGAACATGGATGATTTATTTGATGAATTAGAATATGATTTTGAGGCTGATCTTGACTTTCAGCCATCTGATTTTGATGAGCAGTTGAGAACCCTAGAGGAAAAGGTGGAAGGTTTGCATGTATCCCAGGAGACTCAATTCAAGTATATGCATAAATACCTTAGGCGCATTAATAAGGGATTACATCAAAGTGATCCATCTATCCCTACTCTATCTTCTGGTTTTGACTAGACTTTTATTTTAGGCATGTATTAACTCTTATCTTTATTTGTGCTTGGATAGTGCTTGGACTTATGTGTTTTTATTTGCTTCTTTATGTGGACATGACTTTACGCTTCATGATTATATTTTGATGAACATGTTTATACTATTTATTCTCTTATTTCTTATACTTCTCATATCTATTTAATTATATCATCAGATTGTATTTCTTTCCTTTGTCATATTGTGACAAAAAGGGGGAGAAAATGTGAAATGATCTATATGAAGATTGTTGGGGATGTGTGATTGTGGAAAATATTGTGTATTTTTTTTAGATTGGACATGTATTTAATTTTTACAAGTTCTACATATCACCTTGCTCGGATTGAGGGGGAGTAATGGATCGAGGCGGAGAGTAACTATTGCACATTTGGTGCATGATTCTTTATTTCGCATGATTCATTATTTCATAATTGGTGCATGATTCTTTATTTGGTTTTGTCACAAATTTGATAAAGGAGGAGATTGTAAATGTTATATTGTAAATCTAGCACCCAGAATTGTCAAATCTTGTTATGCCAAATCATTTAGAATTTATATCATGTGTTGATGAGATGAATAGATCAACTTTGTGCATTTTAAAGTTGTCTGCATCTTCGTCGAACTTTTCTATGTATTCAAGTTGAAGAGCGTTGTCAAAGTTCAAGATTTCAAGCTCAAGTACAAGTACAAGTTCAAGCTCAAAGTTCAAGTTTAATCTTCAAGATCAGTACCTTAAAAACCTCAAGAACTCAAGCCCTAGTTCAAGCTCAAGTTTAAGATTTTGAAGACAAGCTACAAGTATTTCAAGTAAATGAGTTAGCAAAGAGAATAATGTTTCAATTGTTCAAACTCACAAACAAGGTATGGATGACCCTAGATTGACCATAGTTGAGTCATATTCATTGCATATTTTATGTGGATCATTTCATAAGTTTATAGGTCATTTCCTCGATTAGTCCTGTATTTGTTCGACTAGTCCAAGTACTGGCTCAACCAATCCAAGAAGTTTCTCGACCAGTCTAAGATTTGTTGTGAATTTTTAAAATTTTCTGTTGGACCCTCGACCAGTCGTGGGGACTGCTCGACCAGTCATGGGGACTTGACTTAAAATCCAGCAAGGTATTTTGGTCTCACTCAACCAGCTGAGTGCATTGCTTGACCAGTCGAGTAACTACCTTATCTTATTACGCCAGAAATTTTTAAAATTAGTTGGTCCTTCAACCAGTCGAACCAACCCTTAGACTAGTCGAGAGAACAAAATTTTAACCTATATATAGAGGACGAATTTCAGAGTTTTTCATTCATTCCAAACTAAATCAAGTCATCACTCTGAGAGATAAATTCCTGCATATGTTAACCTATATTGTGCTAATTTTAGATTCATTTTAATAGCTTTTGTTATTTGATTTTGTGATCTCCATTCAAATCTATTTCATTAAAGAAGGGAATTGTGATTTTCCCTCTTTTGAGATCAAAATCCAATCAAGCTAGCCTAGGTTGATTTAATTTAAAATTAATTTAGACCTAAAACTCTTTCCCTTGTGAGACTGGACATTGAACATCTTTGTTTACATCAAATTGGTTCTACCAGGCTTCTTCTTCAGAAGAATCTTCGGATAAGTACAATTTAATTTTCTATATTCTTTTTAGTTTGTAAGATTTAGCCAAGAAAATCTCATTTTCAATTTTGTCTAAGATAAGCCAGAAAATCTCAGAGTGTGGGATTTTTATAATTGTGTAAGCCTATCTAAAGCACAATTGTGAAGCTTTTAAGGTGAACCTTGGAAAACCTTATATGATAGTGAACGTTAATATCTCGAGGGAGTGGATATTAGGAGTGCAGTAATTGTGTGGCTGTTCTTCAAACAGTTGGTGTACATACATGAACCACTATAATTCTCAGTGTTTGGTAGATGGTGGTGGTGTTGTATGTGTGGTTGTAAATGTTGTAATAGCTTAGTCTATTTCATTTGCCTCCTTCTAAGTTTGAGTTTTTAATACTTACAAACGTTCTAGAAATCAGGTTCTCCTACCATAAACTTTGGTTTTTGGTTTAAGGTTGTCTTTAGAACTCAGTTTGTATCAACCTCTCAATACTTGTACATTTGAGGTTACCTATAATTGTGCTATCTATCTTTGTTTATCTTTGTAATTTCACATTTATTTTTTAATTTGGTATAGTCCTATTCACCCCGACTTTAAGCTCGGCCTTTTCAGTGGGCCCAAAAAATCCTGACTTGGGCAATGTCTACTTCTAACAAACATCACAGTGAACCTGGAAAGTTTCAACAATGGATGTCATTGTCAACATTATTTTCTATTATGTGGTTCACACGAGCTCTGGATTAGGCTGATATTTGGGTCTTATCCCTAAAATGATACAACAAAAAGGATGGGCAACATGGATTATATATATGCATCAATGTGGGCGCCATGAGTTGGGCCTTGCCCACTCCCACAAAGGCTTCCGTCTACATCACTTTCTCAGCATTAAATACATGTAACTTCTTATTCACTCAAAAACCTTACAACTATTGAACCAAGAATAAGGGCAATTTGGTCTAAAAAAACCTTCTCAAGACCTGTCAGAAGGCTACCCTCGGAATATTTGGAAGGTCGAACCACTTTCGAGATTTTGACCATACAACGATGCCTATACAGTCAAAATCCCGTTCAATTATGCCTATTTCTAATCCTAAATGGGAATTCTTCGAGCTCTAGCATATGGGACCAAACTAGTTTTCAAAAAGGATCTTTTACCATTTAGGGGAGATATTCATTTATTCAGTATCAGACCATCTATACCGATCATATCAATTATGCTAGGTTATTCAGTAATTCCTTTTGGCTATCCTCTTATTCTAGCCAATCTCAGTATATGTGTTTTTTATGTATCGATATTTCCAGTATAGTTGCTATTGGACTTCTTATGTTAGGTTATGGATCGAATGATAAATATTCCTTTTCAGGTGGTCTACGAGTTACTACTCGATCTTAGTTATGAAATACCATTAACTCCATGTTTATTATCAATATCTCTACGTGTGATTCGTTGGAACATGAACATTTACTCCTTTCCTTTATTTCTAGGAAATGAGTTGAATGTATTGAATAGATATCTTTATTTTTTTTATTCATCATTCATGTCAAATGAGTTAAATCGGATAGCTATATGAGTGAAACAAAATAGCTTATGAATTCATAATAAGAACATTGATCCTCATTCCCTATGTACGAGAGTAAGGTAAAAGTAAACATAAGTAGTAGAAACCATTTATCCCGAGATTGATTGATTAGTCATCATGTTTTGAAGCGAGTAAAATGCAAAAGATCAATTGTATGGAGTTTTAATAATGTATGTATTACCATACCGAGGGTCAAAGAAAGAATTGAAGAAAAAAAAGATTAAAAAGTAAGAAGTGGAAGGAAATAGAAAATGAAGAAAGGCAAGTGTTTTTCAGGAGGGTTTGTGCAGGTCCGCACAAGGCATATCAGTTGTGCGGGTCCACGCAACCAATAATTCAATTGTGTGAGGTCGCGCAACCAGTTTCTGGACTTGTTGTCCATGAATGATCAATATTAATGAAAGGTGGGTCCCTTGGCACCAAGATCGAGGTTTCGCACGTGCGAAGGTCTAAATACCCCCTTTCCCCCTCATTTGGGGGATTGAAGATTTTGGATAAGAAGCGGAGTAAGAAAGAAGACTGAAGGTAGGAGTGAGGAAGCACCGATGGCTTGCATGGGTCCACACAATCAGACTACCATGCAATCTGTGATGTTAAGGAGTTAACATGCTGTTGAAATGACCAAGTCTCTAGATTTCTTCTGTCTGAGCTTTAAAAAGAGAAATTAGTAGAAGAGATCTATGTCACATCCCTCTTAAAGAGATGATCAATTCACAAGTCGAAGTGCTACCGGATTTGATATCTGACTTGGACATTCGAACTTTATCAATTTCTACATTCTAAATAATCTATCTTAGAATCAAGGGATGTTTGACGATGTAAATGAACTTAGTACTCTCTGTTATAATCAAATAAGATAATTTCCCAAATAAAATGCATTTGTTGTTCGAAACAATCATCCAGTCTTGAAATCAAGCAACATCTTCTTGAGATGATAAGCCAATCTTAAGCTAATCTTCATTAAGTGTAGTTACGATCTGATTGGTATCGTTGTGTATCTTTATCTTACGAGATCAAGCTGATATTTTTATTTTTCCCAACCTCTAAATGTGTGTGACATTGGGTAGTGTTAGTGCACTTATCTTTGCACCCAATTTATTAATCACATGAGTCGTTGTATGACGTAGTCGGTTAAGCCTTTGGAAAGTGAAGACCGAAGACAGAAGTGAAGACGGAGCATCAAGCAGCACGTACAGGTAAATGAGGTGCCTAGATGACCCTAACCCTTGACCTAAAATAATCCATACACCACTAGATGATCTTGACCTAGTAAGAATATAAAATTGATCATCTCTTAGCCTTAGGAGACCAAGAAAAACATGATAAACAATGTTATAAGATGTGTGAATCTGCTATGTAGAAGATAGCCTAAAATAACTGTAACATCCCTGCAGTCACTCTGTGTGAATCTGCTATGTAGAAGAAAAACATGATAAACATGATAAACAATGTTTCGATCCTGGGCCAGTGGGGAAGAGGTCAACCACGCTTCCGCTGCACTACTCTGATCCAACGGTTGTATTAGATAATCTTAAGTAGATTGGGCTCAATACATTCTACCCCCCTTAAAACTTAGTTCTACTTAAGGTTCAAGAATCTATGTCTCGATCCATATATCGGAACGAGGTGTAACTTAGGGCCTACCCTTGACATGAAATAGGAAACGACCTCTCACTACATTGGTCTTCCTTTACTAATGATGCATTCTATGGCATTGGTACCTATAGTTGTAGAAAAGAGCTGAAATGACGGGTGTTGTGGTTGATTTCAAGGACGGATGTGAGTTTGTGGCAAGAGGTCTAATCTCTATTGGCTGTATGTCCTCAACATTTTCCAAAGGCAAAGCAATAACTTTTGGTTGTAGATGGTTGGCCAACATGGAAGAAAAGTCGTGTAGTGGGTCTGAGCCGGATACAGAGACTTTCTGCCTAGACTCTGACAGAAAATTCGTCATATCAGTTCTTAATCCTAGACGATGTCGATCTTCTACTTGATCAGAGCATTGGATTTATTGACAACTACCAGGATTGAGAAGTCAATTCAAACAGCGAATACATCGCTTACATGTACAGTTCCTTTACTCTGTGTTCCCGATGCAATAAGCTCTTGGGGAAGGCAATTCAAAGGGGCGTGCTAGTTTATTCTAAGTTCAATCTGAGGAATTTATAAGTTTTCCCTGAGAGTGAATGATTCTAAGTTAAAATAACTTTCCTAAGGGTTATAACATAAGTCTATAACTATTAAGGGGATCTATCGAAAGAATGAGGTACTACTCCAACCAAATCTAACCTACTATTCCTTAGCATATACAGGCTTTACACTACTTAATTCAACTAGTAGCTTAGTCTGTAACTCACTAGCTATAATCCAAAACCTAAGCCTATACGCTAAATGGTTTCATACCATTTCTACTACAGGGGATTGTTCTATCGCTTAGGGTCAAGATTGTCTAAATGGAATTGGATTTCCTATATTTTCAGATCCTTCAAATCTAGGAGTACTAACTCTAAGCCCAAAACTCCAAGGGCCTATATGACCAGTGGTCTCAAGTTGTGTTAACTGGGACCGCATTACTAATCCCATGTCGGGATTGAGAGTGGCATGCTTGGTAGGAGGGTGGGGTGGGATAAAAATTAATTTTGTAGGCTTAATCCCGGGATTTACAACATGGTAGTGGAACCATAGGATACACTCAATCTAAGGACAATACCTTACAGTGAACGAAACGACATGCACTTCATTTAACAAAATTTGTCACAATACATGGAATAAAATTTCACATGCATTATGACAGGGACGACTGCGGCTATGCTAAGCCCAAACCACTAAACATAACACATTTTCTACCTATGACATCACTAGACCCATCAACAACAAAACACAAAAATCCTTAAAACGGTAATCAAACAATCTATAGGACAACGACATATATGCCTAATTCTACCAAAGGACTTCTACCACGGTCCCGACTTACCTTCTTTAATACTGTATAGTTTAATACTGTCTGTTGCCCATTAGAGCTCAATCGGCCATGTATTTTCAATACTCCTCAAGCTAAGAACATGGAGGAAAGGGGGAGGTAGGGCTGACCTAATGGGATAACACAAATCTAGGTCCTATAGAGGAATGAAACAGGACCTCAAAGGCTAGGATTTCAAAGGGAAAAAGTAAAATAGGTTGGGATGGAGGCTCACACGATTTGAGCTTCAAATGGACAATGTAAGGGCTCAAAACTTGAGAGAATGGAAAGAGAGGGGAGTATTTACCACTGCAACCAATGAAGGGGCGTCGATTGTGGCAGAAAACAAGATTGGGGGCATTTTGAAGTGGGTTTTAAAGCGGAGGCAACAACAAAACGTGATAAGGGAGAGCTTGGGAGGGCTGTTTGTGAATGAGGTAGGCCTTTGGGGCATTTTTAAGGGACGGCCCACATATAGGAGGGGTGCCCTAGGCACCAAAGTGCATCGGCCCGAAGTATGGCCGGAGTGGGGCCCACCGGTCGGCGAGGCCTCGCCGGTGAAAGTCATTTACGGCAAGGCTGGCCATATGGGCTGGGTCCCCCTTGCCCTAGGGGTCCCAAATATATGTGGCTCCCACCCTGGATCATTCCAGATTAGCATGGGTAGGCCCACGACTCCGTTTGAGGTGTTTCGGGGCCAATTTGTAAACCAGGATGAATTTATACATCATGTAGCATATGATTTTGGAGTAGGAGAGGCTATTCCATCCAAATAACCCATTTATTCCATGAGATTCCCTAATTTGAATGGTCAAAAGTCTAATTTATACATATATTTACTATTTATAGTAAATTTTTGTTTAGATATGATTCACTATCCTTCACACATTAGGATTTATGTCTAGTGTGAAAGAATTTAGAAAAAGTTAAAGAATGGGGTGGTGGAAGGAGAGATTCTGAAGGAATGGGATGAAAAGGGGTTTTAGGCCTTGAGATTGAGTGTAAGGGTGTTGTGGTTGCCCCACAACCCAAGGACATTCATTGATAGGTTTGGAATCCTTCAGGGAACGACTCAAACTCGTCGAATTACGACCTAGAGGCGACTTAAGTCACTTCACATGACCGAAGATATGTATGGCTTAAATTATCGTATTGTCTCACCTGTCGGCGAAACTTGGGATTCTAATGTAGTTTTTAAGTTTCCATCACCCCCTTCCTAAGTCAGAGTGCGTCAGTGTGCATTGTGTTACCATAACCCAGGTCCGGTTTAATCCAAATCATGCTCTGATACCATCTGTAACATCCCAAAAATCGGGGGTCGAGTAGAAACCCAACTCCCGAGTTTTAGAACGTCACTTATGCAACATAGATAATGATAAATGCATGTTGTCTGTGGAATGACATTAAACAAGATTGAGACTAAGCCAAAACAGCATATCATACTCCAGAGACAATTAAATTAACAAGCGGAAGACTATGATAAATACATAAAATATATAATCAATTGTAAGCCTCCAGAGTGTGAACATGTTACCAGGTAAAATAAATACATGTATACTCCAAAAATGAACAAAAATAATATACATGAGTGCTCCAAAAGTACAAAAGAAAGACAAGTGTCATGGCGTCTAATCAACCTCCCTGTAATCTCGTCGATCAAAACACGGAGGAGAAGTCCTCCTCAGCATCATACAAGTCCAGCTCCTCTCCACAAGTAGCACCATCATCTGAAACTAAAATAGAGACTGGTGGGTGTCCGAAACACCATCCCGTAACGTGGGAGTGAGTAATCAACTCAGTGGAATCATAGAGCAAAAATTAATATGTTATCAAATCAATCATGCGATAATAGTAAAGCAAACGATCAAACATTCTTAGATAATGTTGTTAATGCATGCATGAAATAACATGATGGATGCCCTCACCGACATTCTCCCTCATACGGCACCATCTTAGGCCCGCGGCATGCTTTCTTCCCACAGTGCTCCACATCTTCCAGGCATATGTAGTGCGATGTGGATATGATTACCGGGTTGCTATTAGTCCATTCATACAGCAGTATTGGGAAACTAAGGTACCTTCCTTGTATCAATCCCAACACAGATCCTGTCTAGGGTCGTCACTCCTAGTAATCTCATACGATGTTATATTTGTAGGTCGCTGCAAGGGCTGTCAGGGCTGTTGCTCGCACTCATTGCTCCACTCCTCCATCACCTTATCAATACAGGCCTAATGTACTCTTGTCGCTACGGAAGGGTCGTCGCCTCCCGTAGACTCAGAATACGCTCGAGGTCAGTACAAAGGGCTCGTCACCAATCATTGTAGGCCGACAGCTCGAATGTAGTGTCCCATACCACCACAATCGGCTCACGAGTCAATGGTGCTCACTGGTCACTACGGGGAGGTTTGTGGCCCCAGCGTAGGCCGACAGCTCGACCACGATGTCCCATACCACCATGCTCGGCTCATAAGTTTTTATGAATCAAGGTACCATGGTTATCTGGATTTCCAATGGTACGTTCAGTACCCTAGGTTCAAGCAGTTATGACACATACATGGTAAACATACAATAACCAGTCGGGTTACTTGACGGGCTCGACTAGTACGAGCGCATCTCAAGCTGAACGACATGAAGTGTATGAAACACTTCGTGTGGCCTAACCACTACCGCCAACCCGAAACACGACTCGCGTTCATCGACGCATCCTTCGTGGCAAATAAAAACCAACCACGAATTCGATCCATTACCGACTACCTAGACTAGGTCATAGCCCCAAGCATTTGTGTATCAACATCAGTAAGCATATGAGAGTAACAGGAATGAATATAAACAATACAAGCATGTTGTCACATGTTATAACATACAACACAAGCAAATTAACCAATTCATGCATTCCATATATAATGACATTCCATATATAATGAAATCAATACATATAACCAACATGATGAAAATCATAAATATCAGCATATTAATTGAGAATTTAATCCTAAAACTAACTCACAACACCATTTACTCAATACATACTAATAAAACATTTATACAAAAACTTAGTCTACATAGCGTATGTCGACTCAAAGTGTGCATTAGGGCGAATCTCTTCGCCAAACAGATCATACACGCATTCCTAATATCACAACACGACAAATAGCCATGGCAATCATTTCAGCAAAATATGGATGTAAACAGTATTTCCTACAAATACCTAAAATACCCTAAATCTCATATTTCCCGTACGCAGTCGAAACAGAAAACGGACAACATGTTCTACATGTCAAACGGTATTCTCTTCGATAATCTACTATTAAAGGACATTGAAAGCTTTAAAATCAGTCAATCAAAGCGTCTAAAATCCTCACCTTTGCCTTAGACGTGTATCGATTCGAATAGAACGTCTACGCTTCATCAACGGCGTTATGGCGACCTTTATCACAAGACACATAAGCTACATCGCTACTTGTAACAAAGGAATCCCTAAAACAGCTTGTGGTTAGGGTTTTCTTACCTAGAAGTGCGTTGGAATCACCAGGAAAGTGATTTGAATGCGGTGCTTCGGTACGTGCAATAGCTGGTGCAAGTGGCAAGAAATCTCTCCCACAACTCTCTCACAATCTCTCTCTTTCTCTCTCACCACTTTCTAGAGTTTATAGCAAATTCGGATGGGAGAGATATGAGAGGGTTTAAAGCCCTTATATAGGCTAAAACCTAACCTAAATAGACTTGGGAACAAGGTATACTTGAGTTATAACCAAATCGGGACTTTTTCGAGCCAAAAGAGTGTTTCGAGAGGTCCCTTGGCCGAACGCGGTCAGACTTAAGCTCATGTATACTGGATGTTGATCACATAAAGTTTTCAGTCCGGTAGAGTTCTCAGATCGCACGTGGCGGTCCAGTTTCAGTTCAGCGGTCATCATACCTAAATCAAGTCTACAAGTCTCATGATATGAAAGATAAATTTTTCCTGATCCGAGGATGAAATTTAGATGAATTCTGTCGGTCAGAACGCTTAATAATAACGCGCAATGACATGTGCCAGATTTTGAATTAAATTTTCAAATCTTTACTCTTTCTCACTCTCTTCACTCCAGGCTCAATGAAATAGCCTCAGAACATTGGTTGAGCTTGATTTTCGAAATGATTGTCAAGTCCAGCCAAGCAGTCATAACGGTTTAAGATTGTAGATATCGAACTTTCGACGTGCGGTTTAGATCCAATACAAGGTTTCAAAGGGTTCTTGGGAACAAACCGGTTTAGAATTTGATCTTGGATTTCAGGGTAAGATAGCGTCATTGGTTCTACAAGTTTTGGGTCTTGCAGAACGTATTTAAAGCGATCAGGGACAATTTCACAGCTAATCTAATGAAGCGCTAGTTAACTTACGCTTATTTTCTAAAGGAATTAATCCTAAGTGATTTCTTTGACTTTGGAATTGGGTTCTGAGAGGTTACCAAGGTGCTATGGTTGACCCATTTCCTAAGGACGTCTAACCCCAGGTTGGCAAAAATCTGGGGCGTTACAATAACATATTCCAAGTGATGTTTGATGGCATCGAGGTGTAATCGAACAAGTCTTTGATAACATCAAATACTTGGCCGATGACATCGAACGAGAGTTAGGGATGTCTAACAACCAAACTGGATTTTTGGCTAAAATTCTTAATGACATCAAAACTTAAGTTTCGATGATATCGAAGTAGAGAATTTCCTCAAAAAGTTCGAAACAAAGGCTAATGTCATTGCAGATGATTTTGAAATTGTGAACTTGGGATCACTAGAACTCCCTAGAGAAGTACGCCTTGGTAAATCCTTGCCTCAAGTATACAAGCAGAGGATGATGTAATTTTTAAATCAAGATTATCCAACTTTGCATTCTCTTATGAAAAAATGCCTGGGCTCAACCAAGAACTGGTAGTACATACCTGTCAACAAAGCCCGAAATGAAGCTAGTCAATCAAAAACTCTGAAGGATGAAAATGGGCCCTGAAAGTCGAGGATGAAGTCATCGAGCAATATAACGTGGGATTCCTGGTAGTCTCAAACCACCCAGAGTGGCTCACAAATATCGTACCAGTTCCGAATAAGGAAGGCAAAGTCAGAATGTGCATCAACTTCCAAGATCTGAATAAAGCCAGTCCTAAAGATGATTTCACACTGCCTCACAT
Source organism: Magnolia kwangsiensis (assembly GCA_037074715.1). Classification (NCBI taxonomy): domain Eukaryota; kingdom Viridiplantae; phylum Streptophyta; class Magnoliopsida; order Magnoliales; family Magnoliaceae; genus Magnolia; species Magnolia kwangsiensis. Next base: position 166,375,278 of record CM073571.1, read on the forward strand.
CGACACACTAGTAGATAAATACATCATGATATAAAATTTTCTCATTCATGGATGGTTTTTCTGGCTACAATCAAATCAAGATGGCCATTAAAGATTAAGAGAAGACATCCTTCATCACGCCTTGGGGAACCTTGTGGTATCTGGTTATGCCGTTTGGGTAAAGAATGTTGGGGCTACATATCAGCAAGCAATGACTGCTCTGTTCCATGACATGATAAACAAGGAAATGGAAGTCTACGTGGACGACATGATCGTCAAGTCTCGCATGATCGAAGGACACTTGGAAGATCTCAAGAAGCTCTTCGATCAACTAGAAAAGTTCAAACTCCGCCTTAATCTGCAGAAATGAGTTTTCGGCGCAACCAGGGGCAAGCTATTAGGTTTCATCGTCAGCGAAGATGACATCAGGGTTAACGAAACCAAGACAAAAGTTATCATCGAAATGCCCCCTCCAATGACCGAGAAAGAAATTCGAGACTTCCTCGGGCAAATACAGTACATTAGCCAATCATTGCTCAACTCACGCCCATTTGTGAGCCCATATTCAAACTCTTAAGAAAAAATTCCCCAAAAGAATGGAACGTTGATTATCAGGCTGCCTTCGATAAGATCAAGAGGTATCTGTTGAAACCTCTAGTATTGATACCACCTACACTAGGTAGACCATTGTTGTTCTATATTTTTATCACAGAAAAAGCAATAGGATGCGTCCTCGGCCAACATAACAATTCAAAAAGGAACACGCAATCTATTATTTAAGCTAAAGGTTCAATAGCTACGAATCCAAGTATTCCATCTTAGAGAAAGCCTGCCTCGCTCTGGTCTGGGCAACACAACGGGTTCGTCAATACATGATGACCTATCCAATCCTTGTGCTCGCTCGCATGGATCCATTAAAATACCTGTTCGAAAAGCCAATATTAACAAGCAGGATTGCGAAATGACAACTGCTACTTTTTGAGTTCGACATCACCTATATCACTCATAAAGCAATCAAGGGGCAAGCACTAGCCGACCACCTAGCAGCACACTCTCTACATGAGGACATCCTCCTTATCGAGGGAGAAGAAGAGAGGAGGGCAGGAGAGTGGACACTCTTCTTCAACGAAGCCGCCAATTCAAAAGGAAATGGAGTGAGAGCAATACTTTATTCCCTCGACAACATCCCGATCCCTATCTCCATGCAGTTGGCATTTAATTGCACCAATAATGTTGTGAATATGAAGCATGTATCGCCGGTCTGAAAGAAGCCATCATCCTTAATGTGAAAAGATTACTAGTCTTTAGAGATTCACAACTCATCATCAACCAGACAAATGGTGAATGGAGGACCAAAGATAAAAAGCTAATCCCCCATCACGTCTATCTGGAGAATCTAAGTGAGGAATTCGATGAAGTCACATTCTCATACATGCACCAAGCTAAAAATCAGTTCGCGGATGCCCTTACCACCCTTACCTCAATGCTGGAGATTCCTAAGGGAATTTCTGAGTGGGAACTTACTGTGCAGCTAAAAGAAGAGTCTGCCTTCTGTCTACAAATTGATGAAGCAGAAGCCTCCCCTAGCAACCATCCATGGTACGCAGACATCAAAGAATACCTCAAGCACCAAAAATACCCTGAAGGAGATACATCAACCGATCGTAATACTATCCAACGGCTGGTAACTCAGTTTACAATCAGTGGAGGTATCCTTTACAAGCGATCCTTCAATCAAGTTCTCCTTCGTTGTGCGAATGAAACAGAAGCAGCCAAAATCATGTCAGAAATCCAAGAAGGGGTATGCGGCCCACACATGAATAGTCACATGATGGTGAAAAAGATTTTATGACTCAACTATTATTGGCTAACGATGGAGATAGACTACTGCAAACATGTCAGGAAATGCTTTAAATGTCAGGAACATGCAAATCAAATCCATGCGCCTGCTTCTGAACTATACACCTGACAACACCATGGCATTTCTCTATTGGAGACTTAACATCATCGAGAAGGTCAACCTAAAAACTTCAAACGGGAACGAATACATCCTGGTGGTGGTAGACTATTTCACGAAGTGGATGAGGCAGCATCTTATACCACTATCGCAGCATCTCATGTGGTAAAATTCATGAAGAATAACATCATTAGCCGATATAGAATCCCTCATGCCTTCTTTACAGACAATGGGTCACCTGTCGTCAATAAAAGGATGGATGAGTTCCTTGAAAAATTCAAAATACAGTGCCATCAATCAAGTCCCTACCACCCTCAGATGAATGGTGGGGTCGAAGACGCAAACAAAACTATCATTTGAAACTGAAAAAAATGATCAAAACATATCGTGACTGGTCGAAGGTGCTCTCATATGCACTTTGGGCTTATCGGACATTTGTATAGTCTTCTATAGGCACAACTCATTTTGAACTCACATATGGAATGGAGAAAGTGTTACCAGTCGAAGTCGAAATACCATCTCTCCGAGTATTACTGGAAACTGAGATCGAAGAAGGCGAGTGGCAACAAGCAAGATACGATCAACTGCATCTGGTAGATGAAAAACGCATGCGAGAACTAACCCACTCACAATGCTACCAAAGGAGGATTGCACGGGCCTACAACAAGAGGGTCCGAAATAGGAGCTTCAAGGTCGACGACATGATTATGAAGCACAGTTTACCGCCGTATTTATCAGACCCTAGAGGCAAGTTTAAACCTTCGTGGGATGGACTGCTGATCATCTGTGAAGTACTTCAAGGCAACGCCCTTCGACTCACCAACCTGAGAGGAGAAGATCTTCCAGAGCCCATCAACGTTGACAACGTGAAAATCTATCATGGGCAACCATACCTAATTTTGTCAATAATTACAATCATAAAGTTGAGGTTAAAAAAAAAAAAAGAAGGCACAAATACACCCGCCATTTCTTCCCTATACAAGTCCAAAAAAGAGAGAGATAAAAAAAATGAAAAAGTATATAGTTTTTAAAAAAAATCTTATAGAGCTATCCCACTTCCCCTAAACAGGATAGTTTGACCTTAAATAAACAGCTTATGATTGTAATCAGTGACAAAGTCAGGAAGGTAGCTAATCGGCCGGCAATGAAGGAAATCTCCCCATCTCTCTTTTTACTATATAATAAATAAATAAATAAATAACGTGCCTAATCGAGAAGGGTGAGTTGAAAACCCGAAAGGGTGGCTCGAGTAAAAACAACAGGCATGTACTGGACTTGGCAAAAAACTGAAAGGGTGTCAAAAGTAAAAAGAGCATAGCTATAAAGGGGTAGGCAAGAGCAAAAATTTGGGATGTAGCGAAAATCCGAAAGGACGTCATAGGCAAAAATAATGGAAGGTCAATCATAGTGAAAACCCAAAAGGACACTACGAGCAAAAATGACCAGAAAAAAAAAGAAGAGAGAGAGAATAACAAAAGTGCAGGAACAAAAGAGGTCAAGGTAACGGTCGAAGTGAAGAAACAAAAGGAAAAGATAAATCATGGATCAGAATTCTATCAGACTATACACAAACCTAAAGGGCATGATCCTAATACGCACTACCTTCAAGGAACCGAGATCCCAAGTAAACAATTCAAAATACCGGATTCGACGTGGGCTTAGTCCAATGTTCTGACCCCATCAACTAAAGCACAAATCCAAACACAAACACACACTGGTAAAATATGGTACAAACAAAAAATATTTCTTTTCCTTTCAAAGATTTTATATTCATCTACAAAATTTATTATTTTTCCACAAAGATTGCTAAAATAATAATAATAATAATATACAACCTTCTTGAATAGAAGACAACAACAAGCAAAGTCAAAACTGCCTAGTAAGTCTCTCTCTCCTCCCTCATACATCGATAGTCGTGGCCTAAGTCTATCAACCTCCATGCGCAGGTAGAAGACCTCATCTCTCTCCAATCAGTGGACGCTATCATACTCTCATCATATCGCTACCCCACCACTAAACGACGGCCCATATCCTCGCAGGCATGCTGAAGCATAGAAAGCTCAGTTAAGAGGTGGCCGTTTGTAGCTGATAGAAAGGAAGGGTCAATGAAGGGCCTCTCTTTGAACGCTTCAAATGAGTTGTCAACCCCTGAAGAGGACGAAGTAAAATCCCTAAAGATGTCTCTATCATCCTCATCCTCTGTCAGGTGATAACCAAGAACCTGGTGGTAAAGCGACTGCTCTGCCACCCACCACTAATATGGCACTGTTGCCAAAGGGGGAGCCTAAGACTCGAACTCCAAATCTCGAAAAAGAAAAAGCAGGGATGTCCTGATAAAAGTCGAACTGTTGAAGAAAGCGAATCGAGTGATTAGAGCAATAGCCTTGGAAGCCCGGCCAAAGCAAAGGAGTATGAGCAATGCTACAGATCAAAGGCACCTGATAGATCCACAAAGCCTCCCAACTAATCTCCCATCCTCGGAGCTTGGAGAACATACGGCGAGAAAGGGACTCGGTAGCCTCAACACCAAGAGGGAGCCCATCCAGAAGCAAAGACAGGACATCGGTACGATGAGAATCGGACCAAGAGAGGCGAGGTGTCATGAATAAATGTTCCCATAACCACACCTAAAAAAGAAAAGATCATACATAATGAAAAAAGAAAAGCAAAAGACAAAAAGAAGTAGAATGTGAAGTACTTAGAGAAAAGAGCAACATCCTCTAAGGATGCGAGTCTGCCCAAGCGAACACTCGGACAAGCCGAGGAAAAGCTCCACCAGCACCACTGGAACAATACTCTGGCAAGAGATGACATGGCGAAAGGCATAAAAAAGAACTGTCAAAGATGATTGTCGCCATCCTGAGAAGAGAAGCTCTGCCACAAAATATTAGTGCATTCAATCACTGAAGTTGACGAGTAGATCCATCGCCTCCTCGAGCAGACGAACATCGATTGTGCAAGAGCTCAAGGCTGAACTCTCTAGTACCACCAACAACTGTAGGGAGAGCTACCAAAAATCTGAATCAGGGCTCGAAATCTGAAGACCGCATCTAATGGGATGGAGGAAGATACAACTCCTGGGAGAAAGGGAGGCCAGTCAAACGAGATAACTCCTCCAGAGAAGGTCCTAACTCTAGGTCATTGAAGGAGAACAAGTTCAGCACTTGAACCCAGTCATAGGACGTAACATTCAACAATCTCCAATCCAGGCGAACTCGATAAAGATGCAAAACCTCTCTAAACCCTAAAAGATGCAGCTCGCGACTCTAAGAAGTAATCAAACTCCCTATCTAGATGTGCAGTCTCTCTAAGCATGATCTATGTAGCTGCAAGTGATAGGTACGAATGTGCACACCCTCAATAATCTAAAGACCAGGATCAGCTGTGAATTGTCAAAAATAGGGATCCCCTCATCCAAAAAGTCAATCTCATGGTGATGAAAGAAGCCTGATGCTCTCATAGACTCGTGAAGCGTGTCCTGAAAAGCAACAACAGGTGGAGCTATCAGGAAAGTACTTGCTCCAGGAGTCGCAACACTAGGGCTGCTCCAATACAAAGGACCATCAGGCCCACCGCCCAAATCTCCACCATCACCCAGATCAACAGCTACACCAACATCACCCATTACAACCTCGTAATCCAAACCAAAAATCATGCCCAAACCATCAATATGGGGTGCACCATCCATCAAAACCCCATGATCCATCCCATCTGACCCATCCATCAGATCCCCATAACCCATCCCATCCAAACCATCCATCACACCCAAACCATCAATGTGGGGCCCACTATCCACCAAAATCCCATGATTTGTCCCATCCAAACCACTCATCATACCGAAGCCAATAAGATGGGATCCACCATCCAACAAACCATCCATATGGTCCATCCCACCCATCATGATCGAGTCATCATCTCCACCATTAAAACCCATAACATCAATCATGGTCAAATCTGGGCCATCCACCACTATCATGGTCCCATCTACACCATCCAATGACATGTCCACACCCAAACTCCCAAAAATCAACCCAATAAATTTCCCATCCTCACTACCCAATGGCCCACCAAGTATAGGCCCACCCAAGCCATCAAGCAACCATCCATCTCCCAAACCTCCTCCTACCACCTCACTAAAATCCATCTCACCATTAATGGTGGTTGGAGCCATACCACAAATGGCATTCACCTCTTCAAGTGGCCCTACCAAAACTCCATTAAAAACACCACCAATTAATGAACTCTCACCTACCATCTCACTTTGAAAAGAAGAAAGAGGTGCATCATTTACCTCATTGGTTGGACCCAAGCTCCCTCCATTATTAGACCCACCAAAGTTCCCTCCATTTCTAGCAATTGAAAAAGGTATGAGGAAGAAGACAAGATAGGACAAAAGAGGGGACAAAAGGAAGAAAAAGAGACAAAGGGAAGATTCAGAGTGAAAAAAAAAACAAAAGGAATATCAGGAACAACAACCTCGAACGAGCAGAGAAGGAGCTGCTGCTACTGGAGGAAAAGCCGAACATGGGCGGTAATCAAATTACTGCTCGTGGTAATCTGATTACCGCTCACCCTCAACTTATGTACCCACTACTGACGCACCTGCATATCTCAGCAGAATGGCAAAAGTCAATGGGAGGTACTCGGATTACTACCTGTGGTAGTCCGACTATCACCCAGATGTGGATTTCACACCAATCATGTAAGGGTTCTGCCATGGATGCTAGGAGAAGCTAAAAAATTGACATGTTGTGCAATCAGATCAACGGGAGGACTTGAAAAGCAATGAGAAAGAAAACACCGGATAAGCAAATTCTAATGTATACAGAAGGATGTGCACAGAAGATACATAGACAGAAAAGATAAAATGACATTATTCATCAGGTACATAATCGTCCGTATCCTTCGAAGGAACTTTAGGTCCCAAAAGGCCCCCTCTAACAAAGCACGCGCCACCACCAGGAGCATAAGCGTTCCTCATAATGGGACCAATGTGATACTACTCGCACCAGGAGCTATACTCTCTCATCAGATCAACAAAAGCGCTAGCATCATAGCCCTCCAGAGCAGCTGCCAACTCACGATCAGGAACCTCTCTCCAGTTTGTCAATTCGGAAGATGGGCTAAACGGTACAAGGGGACTACCAGTCAACTGCCAAAAGAGTCTTTCCCCAAAGTACCACTTTGTCGGCCGAGGATCCTCCAAAATGCGACAACGAGGTGAAGCTTGGAAAGCTTCTTGGCCTCAAGAGTAAGAGTGGCGGTCGATCGAAAGTAAGGCCTAATGTGGAACTAGTAAAAATAATCCAGGGTCAAGATAAGAGTACAGACAAAGAGAAAAAGGGCATGAAAAGATGATTGCTCACATCATTAGGGACCAGGGCATCCACATTAGATCTCCAGGCGAGATATAAAAACTGGCGGGGATGGCTGCAGTTATCCTTATACCACAGCATCATGCGAGGGAAAGGAGGGGTGTGATTTATCATGGTGGGCCCCAAATGTGGAAAGTGGTCGAAAAAGAAAACCTGTACAAGAATCGATCATCAAAATGTGTATTCATGAGAAAAAAGGCGAGGCAAAAGAGTTCGATACGCACCTCAATAACTATATAAAAGCCAGTCATCGACCTGATGCTGCAACGACTAGCCTTATCCAGCGGTTCATACAAGTGGACTAGGAGCGTAGCGTTCTAGTTATATGGCATGGGAAAAGTGATAACTACTACAAGTGTCAGCAAACGGGAGCTCACTAACTCATTTCCATGACAGAAGATCATGGCTCCCAAAGTGTACAAAATCAAGGCGCGAGCTTTCACAATAGCTTCGGCCTTAATCTGCGGAATTCGCCAGGAGAAATTCACCGATAGCCAGAGAACTTGAACCAGGGTCTCGAGAAGTCCGAAGAATGAGGAGTCATCCCTATAAGAGTCATCCAATCATCCTCAGTGGGCACAGGGAGATCCTCCTCGAAGCGAATGGATCCCACCCCCCCTGGAGTGATTCCCCATTCTCCAAAGGGGAGATGAAATGTATGGGTCTCAGCACGCCACTGCTCGGTCAACACTAATAAAAGCATCATATTCATCTTGCTCAGGTGAACTCTGAACAAGCCATAGAGTGGAGTACGCTCCAACACCTGAAAAAATAATGGCTAATGATCCACGGACCAATTCGGCCAATGGCTGCGGACTCCACGACCCCTCAAAACAACAGAAGACCCTCCTTATCGAGCCACATCAGAAAGGTGTTGACCTTCCCGAGGTACGTAATAAGGATTGACAGACTGGCTGGAAGGCCCAACCTCACTCCGACCACGACAAGGCATACTGCAAGGCCAACATTTACAAGTATCCGTCCCTACCTTCACAAATGGCTTAAACATTTCAAAAGAGGAAGACACATCATGAATGGGCTCCCGAATGCTCATTGGCCAAGGCCCATTCCTAGGCCCATTGTCCAAAACCCACTTTCCAAACCCAGTCCAAAGCCCACATTCTAAAAGCCCACATTTCTAGGCCCATTAATCTAAGCCCAAACTCCAAGGCCCATTCTAAAGCCCATCATCCAAGATCATTATAAGGCCCATTGTTCCAAGGCCCACCTATAAAGCTCATGATCCAAGGCTCATTACAAGGCCTATTGTCCAAGACCCATTCTAAGGCCCAACCATCCAAGATCATCACAAGGCTCATTATCTAAGCCCATTGTCTAAGGCCCATCGTCCAAGATGCATTCTACGGCCCACCATCCAAGATCATTACAAGGCCCATTGTCCAAAGCCCATGATCCCAAACCTTTTTCATGCCCATGGTTCAAACTCACTTAGAAAATCCAAATCCATACATGAGAACAAAATCATGCCAAAAGATGGGACCCACTCCAAAATAATGTCCCACCATCAAAATCCGTAAAATTGGAAGATCCAAGTGGGCCACAAATCATCAATCCGGTCCATTAAAAGGATTACATACTAGTGGCCACTAGTTCATGATGTGTAAGGTTTGGACCTTCTTTCAAAAACATAAATAAAAATAAAAATGAGAAACATAAAAAAAAAAATCCATGCACAAATACGAGTCGGGCGCTTTTCTTATCATATCCCACTTCATTAAAAAAAACAAAAACACATCATTTCTTGGCAAAAAAGAAAATTTTCTAGCAAGGTCAAGGTTCAGAATTCATCTAAAAAAAAAAAACCCACATCTCCTTCATTTCCCTTGATGAAAAATAAGAGCTCCATGGTTATGAGAAGAACCAGGCCCCAAAAAATCCATGAACATGGATACCAAGATCCACCACATAGTCTACACAAAGAGAAGAAAATATTACCTGAGGAAAGAAAATTCAAAAGAAGAAAGGAAGAAAAATAAGGAGACAAGGATGAGCAGAAAGGAGAAACAAAGAAAGAAGAGGCAACAATGGCGCCTCTGGAAGAGAAATCAGGAAGAAGAAATAGGGGGAGGCGAGAGCCAGTCCTTGACTAGCGCCCCACTTCAAGCCAATGAACAAACCGATGTCGGACGGTAATCTAATTACCACCCACAATAATCAGACTACCGCCTAGTGCCCAATGCACGGCCCTGCGCACTATCTCCTTTTGATGTGATGTGAGAGCCCAGAAAATGCTTTGATCCGACGAACAAAGAGAGGAAATGAAGGAGAACAAGAAAAATTCTCATGAAATGAAAGGGAAACTGAATATCTCGAGAGAAATTGAGAATCTTAAGATGAGAAAATGAAGGAAATTTCAGGAAAAATACAAAAATGATGACAAAAACAAAAGCCAAATCTATTGATCAACCCCATAAAATTTACTGATGGAGGCAATAGAACTATTTGGACTTATTCCAAAAACATAACAAAAAACAAACGACGATGCCCACCTACCAGATTGGACGGATCTTTTCAAAAAAATTCAAAAAAATATTTGTAATAAAATCCCCAAGGAGTATAGCTCCTTAGAGGATAGTTTTCAAAATAATAAAAATTTCAAAAATTAACATTTAACATGTAAAATACTGAGAAATCTCCTATATTTTCCATTAGCGACTAGTGCAAATAGTAAAATAAGATTCGACCTCTTCTGGCTTCCCCGGGAGATAATCGAATTCGTATGCAATACAAGTACGATTAGCCTGATTCTCAATATCAGGACAGTCGTACAAGAAATAGAATGCGAATGATGATTTAATCCATCTCTGGTCAGAAGTAACCAATTCAAAGTGGGGAAAATCCATTGTAACCAAAATGTCAAAATCGGGAAGACTGCATGAAATAAGGTCACCTACATATACCTAGTCTAGGACACTTGAAAAGTCTGATTGAGTCCACGTCGGCGTAGTAAGTTCCCCGTAAGGCCGCAGAATGTTGAAGGTAGCTAACCACTTTGACCATCAAACGGAACAAGTACTCCTACAGTGATTACGTAGCAAAGGAACAACAAGATTCAAACAGTATGGGAATCCTTGTAAAGCCGCAAAGCGCATTGGGGCCCTACTTTTCAAACTTATCCTCTGATGTTATTATCAATCCAACGCAGAAAGGCTGTAATTTGTGGCCCATAATGCCACAGAAAGCGCAAGGACAATCACAACATTTTCCTCAAACCTTCATGATATGTTCGAGTTATCTCTCTTCAAAACAGTAAGCTAACTATGATACTATGACAGGCAATAAGTCTAAACCATAAAAATTTTCTGACCAGAAGGGTATGGTGTCCACTCACTTTGACATTTGGTTGAACCCAACCTTTGCCAAAGAGGGGCATCTGTAAACACCCCACCCAGGCTAGCAGCTTGATAATACATGAATGATCCTTAGGAATAGAACTAGAATCCCACATCCTATTCCAAACCTCAGCCAAACCAAACTTAGGTTACACAAAAGCCCCCAAAAGCCTAAAAAACTCAAAAAAGCCTAAAAATCCATATCCAGAATATCTAAACCCAAGCCCACAATAAGAAAGCCAGAGTTAACAATGGTCGATCGTTAATCGGATTACCGTTGATGGTAATCCGATTACCACCCTCTCTCGACAAATGTGCCCTCTAAGCACACAATTGTTCCTCTCCCAAAGTCAACTCTCATAAAATTACCTCTAGAATTCACCTTATTTACCATCCTATTAAAGCCTAAAAACTAATAAGAGAGTGTCATGTAGCATTGCCCTCTCCTCAACCAATCACAAGCCATCACATCATCATTTTCCATCTAAAGACCTTAGAATTACCAAAAGGACATCCCAAAAGGCTATAAATAGCCTTCGGTTCTCTTCATTTCAAAAGGGGGAGAAAAATTAAGAATTAAAATAACAACTATCAATCAACTACCAAGAAGAGGAGAGAGAGAAAGAGAGAGTAAGTGAGGGTGAGAAGTGTTCAAAATTTTAAGCCTCTATCCTTCTAGCCTCTTCAGCCATCTCTTAGCTTACTCACCTCCATCTGAGTTAAACCTCCCAACCATAACATACTAAAACATCCAAGCTTGTGCAAGCCAAAAGTCACACAAATCATCATACTTCTTATCGCATCATTACTTCCTTTCTTGTAACACCCCGAATTTTTGCCAACCTGGGATTAGACGTCCTTAGGCAATGGGTCAACTAAAACACCTGGGAAACCGCTCAGAACCCAATTCCATAGCCAAAGAAACCACTTAGGATTAATTCCTTTAGAAACTAAGCATAAGTTAGCTAGCGCAACGCTAGAGTAGCTGGAAAATAGTCCCTGATCACTTTAAATACGTTCTACAAGACCCAAAACTTGTAGAATCCATGGTGCTATAATACTCTAAAACCTCGGATCAAACTCTAAACCGGTTTGTTCTCTGGACCTATTTGAAACTTTGTATTGGATCTAGACCGCGCGTCGAAAGTCCGATACCTAAAATCTTAGACCGTTATAACCGCCTAGCTGGACCTGACAATCATTTCAAAAATCAAGTCCAACTGACATTCACAGGCTATTTCATTGAGCCTAGAGTGAAGAGAGTGAGAATAGGGTTAAAATTGGAATTTGAAATTCAAATCTGGCACACGACTTGACGCGTCAGTATTGAGCATTCTGACCATCAGAATTCAGCCAAATTACACCCTCGGATCAGAAAAAATTTCTATTTCATGTCATGAGACTTGTAGGCCTGATCTACGGGCGATGACCGCTGAACTGAAACTAGACCGCCACGTGTGATCTACGAATACTGCTGGTCTGAAAACGGGATGTGAGCGACATCCGACAAGTACGAACTTAACTCCGATCACGTTCGGCCAGGGGACCACCAGAAATGTCCTTTTGGACCGAAACAGCCCCGATTTGGATATACCCTAAGTATACTTTGTTCCCAAGCCTATTTTGGGCACATTTGGGCTTATAAAAGGGGTTGAAACCCTCACTCCTCTCTCCCATCCGAATTTGAGAAAAATCCTAGATTGGAAGAGAGAAAAGGTGAGAGTTTGTGAGAGAGAGAGTAGGAGAGAATTTCCTGCTGCTTGTGCTACCTGTTGCACGTGCTTTAGCAACACGCTCCAATCACTTGACCGGTGATTTCTCCATTTTTCTAGGTAAGAAAACATCCCTAATAGTTGCTGATTTGCTGATCCCTTGGTTTCATAGCGAAGTAGCTGATAGATTTTGTGTATTAGGTTCCCTATTCACCGTAGACAAAGCGTATACGCTCCATTCGAATTCACACACCTATAAGAGAAAAGGTGCGGATATTAGATGCTTTGATTGACTGTTTTCAACGCTTTCAATGTCATTTAATAGTAGATTATCGACGGCAACGCCGTTTGACATGTACAACATGCTGTCCGTTTCCTGTTTCGTAAACCGGCGAAGAATATGAGATTTAGGGCATTTTAGTCATTCGTAGGAAGTACTGTTTTCATTCATATTTTTCTGATGTGATTGACATGGCTTCTTGTCTCATTAGAATACTAGGAATGCGTGCATAATTAGTTTGGCGAAGAGATTCGCCTAAATGCGCACTTTGAGTCGACATACTATATGTAGACTTAAGGGTGTAGTCTAAGTGTTTGTATAAATGTTTGTATTAGTATGTATTGAATTAAATGGTGTTATGATTTAGTTTGAGATTGAATTCTCAATTAATATGCTGATAGAAATGATTTCCTACATGTTAGCTATATGCATGATTTCATTATATGCATGAAATGCAAGTATTAGATGATTCACTCAAGTTGTATGTTATAACATGTGTTAACATGCTCACATGGTTGTATTTCATTTCCAATACTCTCATATGATTGCTGATGTGGATTTATAATTGTTTGGGACTATACCTAGTCCAGGCAGTTGGTAACCGAGTGAATTCGTGGTTGGCTTATCTTTGCCACGAAAGACGCGTCGATGAACGCAAGTCGTGTTTTGGAGTTGGCGACAGTGGTTAGGCCACACGAGGTGTTTTACACACTTCATGTCGTTCGACTCGAGATGCGCTTGTGCTAGTCGAGCCCGTCAAGTAACCCGAATGGCCATTGTATGTTCACCCTATATGAGTCATAACTGCTTGAACCTAGGGTACTGAACTTACCATTGTAAACCCTGTTAACCATGGTACCTTGATCCACGAAGACTCATGAGCCGGGCACAGTTGTATGGGACACCGTAGTCGAGCTGTCGGCCTACGCTGGGGCCACGAACCTCCCCGTAGTGACCAGTGAGCACCTATGTCTCGTGAGCAGATTATGGTGGTATGGGACACTATATTCTCGCTGTCAGCCTACACTGATCAGGCGACGAGTCCTTTGTAGTGACCGCGAGCGTATTCTGAGTCTATGGGAGGCGACGACCCTTCCGTAGCAGTGAGAGTACAGTAGGCCTGTATTGATAAGGTGATGGGGGAGCGGTGCAACGAGTGCGAGCAACAGCCCTGGCAGCCCTTGCAGCGACCTACAAAATATACATCGTATGAGATTACTAGGAGTGACGACCCTAGACAGGATCTGTGTTGGGATTGATACAAGAGAAGTACCTTAGTTTTCCAATCTTGCTGTTTGAATGGACTAATAATAACTCGGTAATCATATCACCATCACATTGCATGTGCCTGGAAGATGTGGAGCACTGAGCGGGATGCAAGCATGCCGCGGGCGTAAGATGGTGCCGTATGAGGGAGAACGTCGGTGAGGGCATCCATCATATCATGTCATATTGCATTAACAACAGTATTAGGATTGTTTGATTTACTGCTTTACTATTATCGCATGATTGATTTGATAACATGCTAATCTCTGCTCTCTTATCCCACTGAGTTGATCACTCACTCCCACGTTACGGGATGGTGTTTTCGGACACCCACCAGTCCCTATTTTGGTTGCAGATGATGGCGCGGCCTGCGAGGTGGAGCTGGACTTGATGATGAGGAGGAGGATCTCTCCTTTATGCGTGTTCTGATTGACAGGATTACAAGGAGGTTGATTAGATGCCTTGACACTTGTCATTTTATATTTTTAGCGCACTTATGTATATTCATTTTGTCTACTTTTGGAGTATACATGTATGTATATAACCTGGTAACATGTTCACACTCTGGAGACACATAAGTTTATATATGTTATACATACTATCACAGTCTTCCGCTTGTAAATTTAACTGTCTCTGGAGTATGATATGATGTTTTGGATTAATCTCACTCATGTTTAATGTATTAACACAGACAACATTCAATCATACGCATTTATGTTGCATAAGTGATGTTCTGGAACTCGGGAGTGGAGTTTTTACTCGACCCCTGATTTTCGGGATGTTACATTTCTCAACCCCCTTACTCCTCTAGACTACCACTGAACGTATGCTCTGACTTGTCAGAACCCTAGATCATGTCGTATCGAAAACTCATGGTAGGCTAGTCCATATTCCATCATCATCATTATCTGTTTAAAAACCCTTCTAGAGACTCTGGACGTATGCTCTGTGGCTTGTCGAATTTTCAGATCTTGTGACATAAGAAATCTGAATCTGCCTAGTCTTATCACTACGCGAAAAAGGGAGAAATAAGATGAATTTTGAGACGGTATTGAACCGTCTCTAAAATCCCTTGGTTTAAAGACGGCTATGAACCGTTTCCAAAATTTCGGACGACTCTTAACCATCTATAATATGAACCAAAATTGTCTTATAAATGTTGAACATCCATAAATCATTTTAGACGATCAAAATCCATCGGTAACTGCGGAGAAAAGACGGTTATCGACCGTCTGGAATAAAAGACAATCCTTAGTCATCTTACATGCAATCATCTAAGACGGTCAGAGACCATCTGCATTGGAGATGGTCCTTAGCCATCTTATAGTAATCATCTGAGACGGTCAGAGACCGTCTGCATTAGAGACGGTCCTTAGCCGTGTAACACCCCGGATTTTGGCCAATCTGAGATTTGACGTCCTTAGGCAATGGGTCAATTGAAACACCTGGAAAATTGCTTAGAACCCAATTCCATAGCCAAAGAAACCACTTAGAATCAATTCCTTTAGAAAATATGACTAAGTTAGCTAGTGCAACGTTAGAATAGCTGGGAAATGGTCCCTGATCACTTTAAATACGTTCTACAAGGCCCAAAGCGAGTGGAACCAAGGGTGCTATAATGCTCTAAAGCCTCGGATCAAACTCTAAGCCGGTTTGTTCTCGGGACCTCCTTGAAACTTTGTATTGGATCTAGACCGCGCGTCGTAAGTCAGATGCCTACCATCTTAGACCGTTATGACCACTTAGCTGGGCTTGGCAATCGTTTCGAATATCAAGTCCAACTGACGATCACAGGCTATTTCATTGAGCCCGGACCGAAGAGAGTGTGAATAGGGACATAGTTGGAATTTCAAATTCAAATCTGGCACACAAATTTGACGCATCAGTATTAAGCATTCTGACCGTCAGAATACAGCCAAATTACACCCTTAGATCAGGAAAAATTTCTATTACATATCACGAGACTTATAGGCCTGATCTTGGTGCGGTGACCGTTAAACTGAAACTGGGCCGCCACGTGCGATCTGGGAACCCTACCGGCCTGAAAACTGGATGTGTGCTAGATCCAGTATGCATGAGCTTAAGTCCGACCGCATTTGGCCAGGGGACCTTCAGAAATGCCCTTTTGGACCGAAACGGCCCCGATTTGGTTAGGCACCAAGTAAACATTGTTCCCAAGCCTATTTTGGGCATGTTGTAGGCTATAAAAGGGGTTGAAACCCTCACTCCTCTCTTCCATCCGAATTTGAGAGAAACCCTAGCTTGGGAGAGAGAAAAAGGTGGGAGATTGTGGGAGTGTGGGAGAGTTCTTCCTGCCACTTGTACTACGCGTTGCACGTGCTTAAGCAACACACCTCTACCGCTTTCCCGGCGATTCCACCGCGATCCTAGGTAAGTAAAAACCCTAAATAGTTGTTGATTTGAGTTTGCCTTGTTTCCATAGCGATGTAGCTTATGGATCTTATGTATTAGGCTCCTTACTCGCCGTAGACGAAGCATATACGCTCCGCTTCAATTCCCGAGTCTACAAGACACTAGGTGCGGATATTAGACGCTTTGATTGACTGTTTCCAAAGCTTTCAATGTCGTTTAATAGTAGATTCTTGACGGCATCGCCGTTTGACATGTACAAAATGCTCTCCGTTTCCCGTTTTGTAAATTAACGAAGAATATGAGATTTAGGGCATTTTAGTCATTTGTAGGAAGTACAGTCTACATGCATATTTTGCTGACGTGATTGACATGGTTTGTCGCCGCATTAGAGAGTTAGGAATGATTGCATAATCAGTTTGGCGAAGAGATTCGCCAAGTTGCGCACTTTGGGTCGACATACTATGTGTGGATTTAAGTGTGTAGTGTATGTGTTTGTATAAATGCTTGTATTAGTATGTATTGAATTAAATGATGTTATGTAGTAGTTTGAGATTGATTTCATGATTAATATGCTGACCTAAATGATTTCCTACATGTTGACCTTATGCATGATCGCATTACATGCATAGAAAGTATGCCTTGAGAATTTGCTTAAGTTGAATATGCATGGGAATTATGCCTTGAAGATTTTCTTAAGTTGAATGTTATAACATGTGCTAACATGCTCACATGATGTATTTCAATTTCAATACCCTTGTATAGTGTTAATGTAATTCCATAGATGTGTGGGACTTGAGTTAGTCCAGGCAGTCGGTAACCGAGCGAATTCGTGGCTGACTGGTCATAGCCACGAACGACGCGTCGATGAATGTGATTCGTGTTGAGAGTTGGCGGCAGTGGTTAGGCCACGCGAAGTGTTTTACGCACTTCATGTCGTTCAATTCGAGATGCGATCGCGCTAGTCGAGCTCGTCAAGTAACCCGACTGGCCGATGTATGTTCACCTTGTATGTGTCATAACTGCTTGAACCTAGGGTACTGAACTTACCATTGTAAACCCTATTAACCGTGGTACCTTGATCCACGAAGACTCATGAGCCGGGCATGGTGGTATGGGACACCGTGGTCGAGCTGTCGGCCTACGCTGGGGCCACAAACCTCCCCGTAGTGACCAGTGAGCACCTTGACTCGTGAGCAGATTATGGTGGTATGGGACACTATATTCTAGCTGTCGGCCTACACTGATCAGGCGACGAGCCCTTTGTAGTGACCGCGAGTGTATTCTGAGTCCACGGGAGGCGACGACCCTTCCGTGCAGTAGAGTACAGTAGGCCTGTATTGATAAGGTGATGGGGGAGCGGTGCAACGAGTGCGAGCAACAGCCCTGGCAGCCCTTGCAGTGACCTACGAAATGTGCATCGTATGAGATTACTAGGAGTGACGACCCTAGACAGGATCCGTGTTGGGATTGATACAAGGGAAGTACCTTAGTTTCCCAATCCTGCTGTTTGAATGGATTAATAACAACTTGGTAACCATATCACCATAGCATTGCATGTGCCTGGAAGATGTGGAGCACTCTAGGGAGTGTGGCATGCCGCGGTCGTAAGATGTTGCCGTATGAGGGTGATTGTCGGTGAGGGCATACATCACGTCATATCATAATTGCATTAACAACAGTATTAGGATTGTTTGATTTACTGCGTTACTATTATCGCATGATTGATTTGATAACATGTTAATCTTTGTTCTATTATTCCACTGAGTTAGCTACTCACTCCCACGTTATGGGACGGTGTTCCGGACACCCACCAGACCTTTTTGTGATTGCAGATGATGGCGCGGCCTGTGAGGCAGAGCCGGACTTGATGATGAGGAGGAGGATCCCTCCTTTATGCGTGTTCTGATCGACGGGATTACAGGGAGGTTGATTAGATACTTTGACATTTGTCATTTTATATTTTTAGCACACTCATGTATATTCGTTTCATCTACTTTTGGAGTATACATGTATGTGTATAACCTGGTAACATGTTCACACTCTGGAGACATACAACAGTTTATATATGTTATACATACTATTACAGACTTTCGCTGGTTAATTTAACTGTCTCTGGAGTATGATATGCGGTTCTAGCTTAATCTCACTCATGTTTAATACATTATCACAGACAACATTCAATCATACATATCTATGTTGCATAAATAACATTTTGGAACTCGGGAGTTGGGTTTTTGCTCGACCCCCCGATTTTCGGGATGTTACAGCCGTCTTGTAGTAGTCATCTGAGACTTAGAGACCTGCATTAGAGACGGTCCTTAGCCATCTTATAGTGATCATCTGAGATGGTCAGAGACCGTCTGCATTAGAGACGGTCCTTAACTGTCTTATAGTGGTCATCTGAGATGGTTAGAGACCATCTATATTAGAGTCTTTAAATGTCTTATAGTAGTCATTTGAGATGGTCAGAGCCCGTCTGCATTAGAGATGGTCATTGACTATCCTATAGGCCTAAAACTGCCTTACCCTTCCACTGCCATGACTCCCTCATGCAGAGTAGCGCATGCCTTAATGTGGGGGACACCTTGATGTGTGTATTACATATTCAGGCCATCCATTAATTTCCCACTCTATATCCTTCTTATTTTATTAAAAATCTAGATTTTAGGAAATGAAGTTCGAAAAAAAAATTAAGATTAAAAAAATTGAGATTTTGATAAATAATTGACATTCTGAAAAAAAAAAATTAAGAAGTTTAAAAAATTATGAAATTGAAAAAATAAATAGTAGAGATGCTTAGAAAAACAATTAACAAAGTTTGAGAAAATTTGAGATTTTGAAAAAAAAATTAAGAACTTTGAATAAAGTTGATAATTTGTAAAAATACTTAGATTTCCAAAAAAAAAAAAAAATTTAATATTTTGAAAAAAAATGAAATTATTAAAAAATTTGTGAAAATTTTGACAACTTCGAAAAAAAAATATTTCGAAAAAGAAAATGAGATTTTGTATTTTGAAAAAAAAATAAATGACACATTTGATTACAAAAGTGAGATTTTGATGATGTATTGTATATCTATGCCGTCCAAATGTTTCTCCAGGCCATTTTTGGGCGGGGCATAAAAGAAGTGTGGATTTAAATCTTAAGTGGACCGCACCACCAGAAAGAATGGTAATATAGTGCCTTGCCGTTAAAAATTATAAAGAGCGCGTCATAAGGTTTTAATAGTGTTTATTTGCAATCCAACTTGTTGATAATGTAAAGAAGATTCAGATGAAGGGAAACTATAAAGATCAAATTGATCCAAAACTTTGTGGCCTTGAAAAGGTTTCTAATGATTATTCATCACTGTTTTGATTGGTATGGTCCACATATGATTATCGAGTTCTTATGATTTGGAATCACATCCTAAATATGATGGAAAAGTATATAGACAGTATCGATACACACAAAATATATAAAGGTAGGCTCTACATGGTTAAGATAACACCCATGAAGGAGTTACCTAAATAGTGAAATGGTATTATAATGTCGATTTCATGAGAACTTCCCGTGAGGTCAATCCTGTGTGGGCCCCACCATCATGTGTGTAGAACATCAACAGTATGCATTTGATGTGTCCCTTCTAGGTTATGGGATACCCAAAAATTTGTCGTACACGAAACTCAAGTGGGCTATAGCATCTAAAACTATGTGAAGATATCCTTAAAAGATATAAAAGTACTTTGTGGGCTCACATGAGTTTTGGATGTGACTGAAACTTGGTCTTACGCATCATCCTATATAATGAACGGGCTGGATCGGTGAACCACATCTAGGTGGGCCCAATAAATGATCATGAATGTTTTAATAGAAGGGTGACCCCTCTCAATTATCGCATGTGGTGTGGCCCATATAAGTCAATGTACTTTATTTTTAAGCCCAAGGCCACAATGGAACGGTGCATCTAGCTGATGGGGCAGATCCAAAGTTCAAGTTGACCCCATGGTACAAAATAGTGGGATAGTGACACAACTACCAAAAAACGAGTTGTTTTCCTTTAGGGTGGTCTCCACCTGAGATTTATATCCTGTTCATTTGTTGGATCAAGCCTCGAAATGATCCTGACGCACTGGCCACTAGCCACTTGGAGCCAAACCACGTCACTCTGCTCACGGACGCGGATTTCCTTCCATCCATTTTCCGAGTTCATTTTAGGATGCGGGTGGGGCCTACTGAAATGTATGAGTAGAAATCCATTCCGTCCATCCATTTTCCGAGTTCATTTTAGGATGTGCAACAAAAAATGAGATAGATAGAAAACTCAAGTGGGTCACACGAGAGGGAAAATTGGGAAAAGAAATACCCACCGTTGAAGCCTTTCTTAGATCCATCTTGATGTTTATATGCCATCCAAACCGTTTATAAGGCCATCTCTAATGGATGAAGTAAAAACACAAAGAAGTTAGCATGAAACAAAGCTTTTATGGCAACAAGATTGTTTCAACGGTTCTCAATAAATATCCATTGTTTTGTCTCGTGTGGCCCACTTTAGTTTTGGATATACCTCATTTTTTGTCTAATGTCTTAAAATGATCTCTAGAAACGGATGAACGGGGTAGATTTCGTAAAAACATGACGGTGGGCCCCTCCTTGCATTCTTGCGGAGGAACTTCCTCGTCCGTGGTAAACCGGCCGATCCGCTTCCCTCGCCGTTGGAACGGATTGGCTACTCCCCCTGCCATCAGCCAATGGCTGCTAGTCGGTGCTCTCTGGGTCCCACTATGATGTATTTGTTTCATCCATTCCGTCCATCTATTATTTTAGATCATTTTATGGTATGAGACGAAAAATGAGTATATCCAAATCTCAAGTAGACTACATTACAGGAAACAGTGTTGAATAAATGGCGACCATTAAAAATTATGTAATGATCCACTTGATCTTTGGATATACTTAAATTTTGGGGGCTCAACCCCTTAAATTAGATGGAAAAGCGGATGGACGGTGTGGATAAACTACATACATTCAAGGTGGGCCCAACTAATTTTACTCAGTACGATAAGAGCGTTTCGTACTGAGTAACTCAGTACGCAATTAGTTTTCCTAATCTAATCCGTGTCCATCCGTCTCTGCCGTTTCAATTTTTATTTTAGGGTTTCCTTCTCTCTCCCTATATTTTCTCCTGTCTCTTCTTCTTATTCCCTCTCTTTATTTGTCTTCCTCCTCCTCTCTCTCTCTCGATCAACTCGTCAGTTTGGTTTGCATTGGGGATTTGGGAGGTGGGTTTGCCCCGGTATTTTCTCCTTTGGGTCTGTTTCTTTGTGAGTTTTGGGTTTTCTGGTTCGGATAGGTAGGTCCTTCGAATAGTGTCCTTTCAAGGATTTTCCAGGCCCTTCTTTTGGGTTTTCTGGGACTTCTGTTTTGCTGGTTTTCCAGTGTTTTGAACTGAAATTGGAGGTGTGTTTTGTGATTTTCTAGAAGCTTTCTTGTTTTGGAAATTTTCTTGGAATATTCGGAGAAATGGTGCTTGTGATGCACAAAGATTCTTCGGCAGCAACAACAGCAGCTGCTAAGCAATTGGATACAAGCATGTGAACTATACGCCCGAGCAGGTGGAGGCGTTGGATAGGGTATATATGGAGTGGCAGAAGCTGACCTCGATGCGTAGGTAGCAGCTCATAAGAGAATACCTGATACTGTCGAATATCGAGCTGAAGCAGATCAAGGTCTGGTTTCAGAATCGAATGTAAGGAAGGTTATGAGACTGATAGAAGGAAAAAAAAGATTTATTTATTTATTTATTTATTTGTGGATTTTGTGGGGTTGTAAGATGCAATTTTAGGGGTGGAAATGTCAATTATCTTATTCTGTTTGCTTTTGTTGTCTTTATATGGATGATATATGATTTGGTTATCTTCCATTGTTTTGGGGAGAGAATTGAAGGAAGTGAGACTTGGAATTTAGATTTCGGACACATTTTTCTTTAAAATGGTTTGTGGGGTGTAAATGGTACTTTTAGAATTTCAAATGAAGCAAATTTCCAGGCCATAGTAGACAGCGGTTTTGACCATTTTCATCAGCAGTTCGACCAAATTGGCGGGCCTGCTGGAGCCTATGGAAACCCAAATGTCCCTAATGCTGGTTACGTAGGTGGCCCGCATGTTGCTGCAAGAAGCCCATGGAAAAACCAATCTCTTGTTGGATATGGCTCTACTGGTGGAGGTGGTGTTGCCAATAGTGGTGGTACTGCTTCTGCACCAGCAGGCCAACCTCTGACTTACATGCATGTATCTATTAGTAGGATAGAATTAGAAAATTGGGTGTGTTTATCAACCCGGGTAGGTAATGACACACACATATGTATCTATAGAATTAGAAAATTGGGTTTATTTATCAACTGGGTAGGCAATGACATGCAAGTATGCATCCACGTATAGGGAATTGATATTCAAACCCAACCTAATTGATATCCAGATCAAAATGTACAAGGTTGTTGGTTCAGTTAATTAATTTTTCTTTGGGCCATCGTGATGTTTTAGTGACAGCTGTGCAGTCCATCAATTGCAACAGGTCTTGTTAGGACCTAAACACAATAATCAAGCCAATCCAAAGCAAATGTGGGCTACATCGCAGTGAACAGTGGAGATGGGACATCCAACAACAACATGTTGTAATAGCTTTTCAATTAGATCAGGTGCTAATTGTTTTGTATATTATGTTGCTGTGAATCTTTAAGCATATGAATGTTTTTTCCCCCTTGACTATATCTTAAGGTATTTGTTTGTTTATGTATTTATTTTTTAGATCGTTATGATGATTGGAATTTTAGAGTGTTTCTTGGATTGGAATAGAAAAATCTGTGGATCCCATTGTTTGTCTTTCAATCCCTGTTTAGAAAAATGTGTTTATAGGCACTATAGTGTCTCTTTGCAGGCTGCAGGACTTCTGAGATATCTTGTTTTGTTTAGCTAGATCTTTGTTTCTGTTCTCAATTCATTAGGTTGAATTTTCAGTTACTTTTCTGTTTCATCATGTCATTTCCTATTCTCTGGGAGAACTGTGCTTCTCTTGTCTTTGTGTTTCTGTGGATGTAAACATGAAACGGTCCTTGTAATAGAAAAGAAGAAGAATACCTCTATTTTAATATGTCCAATCTTTGATATACTTAGCATACAGTCATGGCGGGAATGGCACCTGAAGGATCCCAGTTTGATGCGTGATCATATGATGCCAAAATAAATGAGTTGCAAGTCTGTTTTGAATTTCATCTTTCATCTTCTTCTCCTCTGATTCTAGTGCCTTGTTTCTTTGTAGTTTATTTAGATATAAACTCTGAAGATTTTTGTGTTGAGTATGTCATGCTGATAATCTTGTTTAGCCTGGTGTAGGCTTATGGCAGATGGACAAGATTTCTTTAAATCATATGACGAGGTTTATTATAGTTTTGATGTGATGGGTTTGCAAGAGAACCTTCTTAGAGGAATTTACGCCTATGGTAGATGCTTGCTAGCAATGTGTCCTCTTTTTTTTCTTATTTTTTCTTTGTTGATGTTATCTTTTTTGAGTGGTAAGCTGACAATCAGATGTTAATTCTTTGAAGGGTTTGAGAAACCCTCATCAATCCAATAGAGGGGAATCGTTCCTTTTTGACTTGTAGTGAATTGTGGATTGTTGGCTACATCCGGAAACTTTGCAGTGAGGTATTTCAATACAGTATATTTTGGGATGGAAAATCAGCAAACATAATCAGCCAACACTTTGATTCTAAATTAATACTTTTGATTTGATGCTTCTAATCATCTACTTGGTTTGCTTCTTGCACTATGATTTGCTCTTAGTTGTATGAACGAATAAATGGTTTGGACGGTCAAGATTGTTTATGGTAC
Source organism: Magnolia kwangsiensis (assembly GCA_037074715.1). Taxonomy (NCBI): domain Eukaryota; kingdom Viridiplantae; phylum Streptophyta; class Magnoliopsida; order Magnoliales; family Magnoliaceae; genus Magnolia; species Magnolia kwangsiensis. The sequence continues at coordinate 166,399,441 of CM073571.1, forward strand.
TAATGTCCTACATAGGTGATAGCTTCATTCGGAAATTGTGAATGGACAAAAAATGCATGCAATGTTGACGGTGAATGTGTGCATGAGTGTTGTCTATCACGCCATCCACATTGCAACAGTGGGTTGAAACAATGGGTTGGAATGAGACATGCTAAAATTGGAGCAATGATTGGTCCACAAACCCATATCAAAATGGACCTTTGACCTGCCTTGGATTTGTCCATTTAAGGACTATTTTATGGCCAGACTTGGATTTGTCCATTTATATATGTACAACTACCCTTTTTGCTTACTATACAAGTACAAATTGTCCATCGAATTAAGCAGGTGGGTCTGCAATTATATTGTAAGCATGCATTGTTTTTTTTTTTTTTTAAAAAAAAAAAAACGGAAGATTATTTTCTTGTATTGTAAACATGTATTGTTGCCTTAGATGCATCAACATCACCTGCTTCAAGAGATCTTACCTCAGAGTTTGGTTCTTGTATTAATCCAGGTTTCACATTCGCATTTCGGTCATGTGGCTCAGCCCACTCATTACAACCACATGTATGCCTTCAAGATGAGAGGCTGTTGTTACTTTAAGTCAAGGATCATAGAATCAAGGTAAAAGAGTATTTAGGATCAAAGACAGTATTTGGGTATTAGGATATGTTTCTCTTTGATTTGATGCTTATTTATATATGGATTGAATGCGAAAACAAAAACAACAACCAAATGTTCAATTTTATTGTTGTCTTTTCATAAAACTATTGTTCACCCATACACTTAGTGATACAGTTTATACTTCTTGTGTTGGCAAACTGATGAAAGTACTATGTGTTTTTACCCCACCTTTGAGCCAAGTTGCTCTAGATTTTTGTCCAAATGAGATCTCTTTGCTTGTGAGGATATTACTGAATTCCAGCTTGAGCAAGCCTCTATTGTACTGGAATCCTAATGCACAAGACGGGCAATGTCAGCAATTTGGCCTCCAAATGAACAGCAAGTACTTCTTTTCTTCGCATCAACATCTACAAAGTCTTTTAGTTGTTGAGTCCTTTATCGCTGATGTAAGGAGTTTCCTTTAACATCATTCCCTTATCAAGGACTCTACCATCTAATTGTCCAAAGTGGTACCAGTTGACATATCACGTGTGATCTTTCATGTGAGGGGTTGATGTTTGTGGTTGCGTGATGACCTAAACAAGGCTGCTTCTGTTCCATCTGAGGTCTTCCTGATTGTCAAAGCAGTGAAATCAATCAGGAGGTCACTCTTCTAGATATGAGGGCTCAAAGGATGAGTCTGCAACTTGTCTTCTTTGTCATCTGTAGCTTAATTTTGCCTTCAGACAATATACCATGATGATGCATTGTCTGGTCGACAGCCTATTGTAAAACTTGTGCAGAATTACCATTTAAAAGATGACCCCAAAATTGCTGGAAGAAGGCTAAGATGTTGATTTTGGCAGCGTTTGGTGGTGATGAGTTGTGTTGTTTGAAGAAGATCCTCCCTGGTAAGCGTTCTTCTTACCTATACACCTCTCTTCTAATAAATATTGAAGGGATGCCTAAATCTATGTTTTTACTTGATTCTATAAATAATGTATTTATCTATAATTGTGTTAAAATAGTATTCATGGTTTTCTCCTTCTCTTTGGAATAGAAGTAAACAAACAAAATGACAAGGGGACTCATGAAGCTAGTGGAACTACTTGTTGCAGAAATTCAGGTTCATCTCATCATCTTTATAAATTCTGCAGAGAAAAGCTATTGCTATCATCTTTATAAATTCTGATTGGTACCCAACTTCTCGTTCTCACATCATCAACCATATTTGTTTACTTTGGCTTGATATTGTTTTGCTAATGCAGTCGAGAAGCTGACACAAATGACGGTTAGCTCTAGAAGACAGCCAGTGAGGCCATCAGCCACTAGCGTGGAGAAGGCAATGAGAGTGTGAAGCTTCTCAATGGATCAAAACAGAACTTCTCGTACATAGGATGTATTTATGCATTTATACTCTTTTTCAAGGCCGAAAAGGCATTTATTATGCATAGAATTCATGAGGTTGGTCTATTCTTTTTTTTTTTTTATTTTCCCTAACACAATAGGCCACACACACATTTGCTTCTGTTAGCAGTTTAATTTGTTCTTGTTGTTATGCTCTATTGGGTGCAGATCCTTCTAGAAATGATTGATGAGACGATCTGCATGTAAATGGAAGACATTTTCCCACCCTTTTGGTCCCTATAAATGGCTGGCTTCTACTATTGTACAGCCGCCCACATGAAGTGGCCGACACATTGTTGCAGATGAGGATGTACATGTCGGACAATAATAGCACATCATGTTGAGAATTATTGCAGTTGTCATACAGTGTCTGCCCACTTTCGGATGGCACGTGTTACACATACATTGTCACCAAAAACATGTTCCTTGGAACTCAAGTTGATGAGACAATCTGCATCCATTGCTTGCCAGGTAAATGGCATTTATTCTTTTCTAGTCTTGAGATCAGGTGAAGCTGTTTATACAGCCATTTTCACTACTGTAGACCAGACAACTTTAGTAACAGGGTATTGTCTAAAATTGGTTTTTCATTGGCCAAAAACTGTTTCTCAAGCTAACATTCATTTTAAGACTTCTTAGATATTGTTGTGTTGGTGTCAAAGACGGACATGGTGTTTAATGCTTCAATTTAGCCTGGCATGGAGTCGTGTACGGGTGCGTTGTTATAAATCTTGGGTAGCTAGTGGAAAATAGCTAATTTCATTTTTTTGCTGACATTTTGTAGGAGGCAGCCATGATACGATTGGATATGAGGATGTTGTATTCCGTCCCGTTTAGAAAACAGGTACATCTACTTTTCTTGTGTCATTATTAGCAGGCAACAGATTCTCTTTCCTTTTTCTTTTCTTTTTCTTTTTTAGTTATCAAAAGTCACACTTGGATGGTCAGAATTTTGTGATGAATGTAATTTTTGGTCTCTGTCCCATCCATGAAGTAGCTTGCCAGATCAAAAGTCCCAATCACCACAAGTCTCCTCTCATGTAATTTTTGGTCTCTGTCCCATACATCTACTTTTCTTGTGTCATTATTAGCAGGCAACAGATTCTCTTTCCTTTTTCTTTTCTTTTTCTTTTTTAGTTATCAATAGTCACACTTGGATGGTCAGAATTTTGTGATGAATGTAATTTTTGGTCTCTGTCCCATCCATGAAGTAGCTTGCCAGATCAAAAGTCCCAATCACCACAAGTCTCCTCTCATGTAATCTAAGAAGGGATTTGACAAAACTTATAAGTGCATTAGCATCTAATATTATCCTATTTCTTTGTATGATAACATTGTCATATTTATGGACCCTCGTGCTGCAATTCTTGTTCTCATCATCATTGGACTCATGCATGAGAATCAACGAGGTGTTGTTTCTAGTAACTTGAATTGGAATACTTTTCTTTATTATTTGTCTACTTCAATGAAGCTTCTATTTAAGCTTAACAATTCTTCTTAATTCTGAATTATAACCATGTTTTGTTGGTTGAATATTTTTTTATTATATGAAAGAAACACATAAAATTGCTGCTCTTTTTATTTTTATTTCGGTTCTAAAATATTAAAATCCGAGACCGTTTTGAAGGTGTTAAATGCACACTAACGACGGCCACAGACCGTCAATGATTTACACGGTTTGCAACTCTTAGAAAATGGTCCATGACTGTCCTTCTTTACAGACGGTCCATAACTGTCCTTTCAACATCCATCGTTAACGACGATCCATGACCGTCCTTATAACGTCAACATGTAATGACGGTCCATGACTGTCCCTTGACTAATACAGCGCAGCAAAATAGGACGGCCCATGCGACGGTTCAAAACCGTCATTTATTGAGATTTGTGAGTTTTCAGCTGTCATTTTTTCACTGTTTTGACGTAGCGTATCTAATTTACCATTCTATTCCTTAAGAACATTTTACCATACATCCGTATAGGCAAAGAGGGTGCCTAATACCTTCCCTCTTTATAACCGAGATCCCTTACTCGAATCTTCAAACCGCAGATCAGGAGTTAATTTTAAGCAAGAGTTTTCGGATTCTTTAGCTTTATGTATCTTGTAAGTTCTAGCCGAGTACGGGATTTCGAGTTAAGTGGCTAGTGACAACTTCAAATCTACTTTGCTTCAACAATCCAAATCAGTTCGATGACCCCCATCATCATGAAACAAATAGCAAAATCTGCATGGGCACCGATTTTCCATCATTCACATGGAGGTGAGAGATGATCCACCTCTTGCGACGTTGCAGCGACGGTCCTCCTTCCGATCAAGTCTAGCAGTCGACTCCTATGGATGCTCAACCTCCTCCTCCTTTCTCTCCTTTCCTTTTTCTCTTCTTCCTTTCTCTCCTCTCCTTTATTTCTCTCTTTCTTTTTTCTCCTTTTTTTCTATTATTCTTTCTTTATTATTTTTTCCATAAGCTCTTAAAGGTGTAGAGAACTTACTATAGGCTGAGAGTATGAGTAATCCAACATTGGGTTAGGGGAGTGAATAGAATGTAATGTAAGGATGATATAGCTAGCGCTCAGTAGGGTGCATTGGTGGAAACGGAGGTGAGAGGTGATGTGGATGGCATGCATGGGTGCATGTGAAAGGTGGGAAGGGGAGAGAGAATGAGTGGCTATAGTGAGGTGTGATGTAAGAGAGTTAATGGTACACTGAGTGGAAGATGATGTGAGGATAGTGGAGAGTGATGTAAGATGCTGGAAAGTTTTGGAATGAGCCATGAGCCTCTTGCTACATGGGTTTGACTAGGCCAAGGCCCACTACCAAAAGTGATGTCGATGTGAAAAGTAGGGTCAATAATCTTCTCATTTGATCTTTGGTCAAACTTCCCCTTAATGCATCATGTGTGTATGTGAATGGGGCGAATACGTGCTCACTCATGAAGGTTTCCACATGTATGAACTTGTGCAGGTGTAGAAGTGCGATTACATGTACAGGTAGTCAGGGCCCACACACATGTAGTTCCAAACAGGCTCAAGAAATTCCAGTTCATTACACGTAGTGCCTAAATCACAATGATTATTGCTTTTATTCTAACTTAAAATTTTCGTTGTCAATCGATCGAGCCTAGGGCTGGCTTCGACTTGAATTTTGATCTGTTTGGACCAGGCCTGGGCCTATTTAGAACTTTGATTCTAACAGTGCCATCCCAACCCATTGACAACCCTGCTAAAGCACTATTTTTCAAGTATGGGTTTGATTTTTAATATGGACTAAAATGGTCCGCCTTCTTGGGTCATTTCCTCTATCATTATTTGAATGAATTGTAATTCTGTTCAATTGAGCATCCAAACAGGCCTCAAGATCTACCCTTCCTTTTAAAGGTCTTACATGGGCATCTAATCGTATATGGATCAAGTACTTTGTGTACTAATAACATCAATATTATTTAGTCACCTTTATTTTGTTCACCTCCTTGATCCATTCAATCGTATATGAAAATGGATGTTTTTCTGTTTTAAGTTGCAACTTTACCACCATTATTTTCGATATGAGATTCTCACTACTCCTAACATCGATGATTACATTACAATCTTATTGGCTTACAATGCACCTCGTTCGAAAGATGTTGTCTCGCTATAATTCTATTTCTACCTTTGGTATAAATAACAGCTTTCTCATGATTAAAGTAATGACTTTCGATTTACCATTATCTGATGGTGCTTTGTAGAAATCAGGATTATGTCGTACAACGACTACGAGTGCTTAAGCATCTCTTTGAGCTCGGGGAAAAATTAGTGCATTCGCAATAGGGTTGAAGATTGCCTTTAGTCCTTGCATGGTCAACTGACTTTCCCGGTAGAAAGCTTTCATTCTTTCTGAAAGATAATGAATCCCTAGATACTGTCGACAAGATTTTTGTTCATATCTTCATTGTTTACCATCGGCTCGAGGGGAGTCCTTGCTCTGATACCAATTGACACAGGGATGAACATGATGAGGTCGATCACCATCTTCCTCAAGGGTAACTACTCCAAATCCATGGAGCTTCTCTAGACACCTCACAGAGACTTCTCGAATCTATGAGGAAAAGAAATAGAACTAATTTGAAGATATATGAAAGAAATTTATTGAATATTGTTTAATTGATGAAATAAATGATTCTATAACCCTTTAAATAGGGATAACAAGACAACGAAGAAATTTAAGAATTAAATTATAACTAAAACTCCCTAAAATTCGTAACTTACTATAAATAGTAAATTTTCTATTTATAATAAGTGTCCTATGTGGCTTAACCATGTTATTCTCCTATTTTTAAAAAAAAACTCTCTTTTTTTTAAAACACTTTTCATGTTGGGCGCAATTACTAAAGTCGAACAGATGAAGAGTTTTAATCAAACTAAAACTTATTATTTATAGTAAAAGTGGAATTAAACATGGAATTCAGCTGTCGATATGATTGAATCTCTCAAATTCGGTGTGGGCAACCTGCCATAGTGTAACACCCTGAAAATCGGGGGTCGTGTATAAACTCAACTCCCGAGTTCCAGACCGTCACTTATGCAACAAAAATGGTTATGATTCAATGTTGTCTGATTTAAAGCATTCACATGAGTAAAAGTATACCAAAACTGCAATTCATACTTCAGATCCAGTGATAAAAGTAAGCGGAAGACTAAACAATGTATATATCACTGTATGGAAAAACAAAGTAATCTCATCTGTCTCCAAAGTATGACTACATCTCTGAGTCTCATGTACATATACATAACAAAATAATAATGTTCAAAAAAGGAAAGTCCCACTGATGTCCCCTCGATCCAGGTCACCTACGGGAAGCCGTCATGATACTGCATATACGAGAACTCATCCTGGTCCTCGTCGATCTCTGGCTCCACCTCCTGGATCTCGTCCTCACCTGCAGCTACAACAGGGTCTGGTGGGTGTTGCAAACACCATCCCGTAACGTGGGAATGAGTGATCAACTCAGTGGAATCATAGAGCAAAGATTAGCATGTTCACAATTCAATCACGCGATAATAGTAAAGCAGTAAATCAGATAATCCTAATACTGTTATTAATGCAAGATGATATGACGTGATGTATGCCCTCACCAACGATCACCCTCATGCGGCAACATCTTACGACCGCGGCATGCCACACTCCCTAGAGTGCTCCACATCTTCCAGGCACATGCAATGCTATGGTGATATGATTTCCAAGTTGTTATTAGTCCATTCAAACAGCAGGATTGGAAAACTAAGGTACTTCCCTTGTATCAATCCCAACACAGATCCTGTCTAGGGTCGTCACTCCTAGAAATCTCATACGATGTATATTTCGTAGGTCACTGCAAGGGCTGCCAGGGCTGTTGCTCGCACTCGTTGCACTGCTCCCCCATCACCTTATCAATACAGGCCTACCGTACTCTACTACAACGGAAGGGTCGTCGCCTCCCGTGGACTCAGAATACGCTCGCGGTCACTAAAAAGGGCTCGTCGCCTGATCAGTGTAGGCCGACATCTAGAATATAGTGTCCCATACCACCATAATCTGCTCACGAGTCTAGGTGCTCACTGGTCACTACGGGGAGGTCTGTGGCCCCAGCGTAGGCCGACAGCTCGACCACGGTGTCCCATACCACCATGCCCGGCTCATGAGTCTTCGTGGATCAAGGTACCATGGTTAACAGGGTTTACAGTGGTAAGTTCAGTAGCCTAGGTTCAAGCAATTATGACACATACAAGGTGAACATACATCGGCCAGTCGGGTTACTTGACGGGCTCGACTAGCGCGATCGCATCTCAAGTTGAACGACATGAAGTGCGTAAAACACTTCGCGTGGCCTAACCACTGCCGCCAACTCTCAACACGAATCACGTTCATCGATGCGTCGTTCGTGGCTATGACCAGTCAGCCACGAATTCGCTCGGTTACCGACTGCCTGGACTAGGTCAAATCCCACACATCTATGGAATCATATTAGCATTACATGTTAAAGTATTGGAATTGAAATACATCATGTGAGCATGTTAACACATGTTATAACATTCAACTTAAGCAAATCTTCAAGGCATACTTTCTATGCATGTAATGCAATCATGCATAAGGTAAACATGTGGGAAATCATTTAGGTCAGTATATTAGTCAAGAAATCAATCTCAAACTACTACATAACATCCTTTAATTCAATACATACTAATACAAGCATTTATACAAACACATACACTACACACTTAAGTCCACATATGGTATGTCGACCCAAAATGCGCAACTTGGCGAATCTCTTCGCCAAACTGATTATGCAAGCATTCCTAACTCCCTAATGCGGCGACAATCATGTCAATCACGTTAGCAAAATATGCATGTAGACCGTACTTCCTACAAATGACTAAAATGCCCTAAATCTCATATTCTTCGTTAATTTACGAAACAGGAAACGGAGAGCATGTTGTACATGTCAAACGGCGATGCCGTCGATAATCTACTATTAAACGACATTGAAAGCATTGTAAACCGTCAATCAAAGCGTCTAAAATCCTCACCTAGTATCTTACGGTTGCAGGATTTTGAACGGAGCGTGTACGCTTCGTCTACGGCAGTAGGAGAACCTGATTTATGGAATACGTTAGCTAACATGTTATGCATCTAAGTAAACCCTAAATCAGCAAGTTTTGGGGGTTATTTTATACCTGAAAAATGGAGAAATCACCAGCCAGGTGATTGGAAAGAAGTGCTGAAGCAGCAACTGTCAGGGGCTCGGAAGCGGGAAAATTCTCTTCTTCTCTTTCTCTCAAACTCTCTCTCTTTTTCTCCTAGGGTTTGTGATTTTCGGATGGAAGGGAGAAATGAGGGTTTCAACCCCTTTTATAAGCTTGAAATCGCCGAAAATAGGCTCCGGGACGAAGTTTACTTGGTGCCTATCCATTTCGGGGCTGTTTCGGTCCAAAAACTACTTTCTGGTGGTCCCCTGGTCGATTGCGATCAGACTTAAGCTCATGGGTACCAGATGTACCTCGTATTAAGTTTTCAGTCTGGCAGGGTTCGCAGATCGCACGTGGCGGACCAGTTTCAGTTCAGCGGTCACCGCACATAGATCAGGGCTGAAAGTCTCATGATAATAAATAGAAATTTTTCCTGATCCGAGGGTGTAATCTGGATGAATTCTGACGGTCAGAACGCTTAATACTGACGCGTCAAGTCGTGTGCCAGATTTGAATTTGAAATTCCAAATTCGTCCCTATTCGCGGTCGCTTCAGTCCGGGTTCAACGAAATCGTCTGTGATTATCGGTTTGACTTGATTTTCGAGATGATTGTCAAGTCCAGCTGGGCGGTTCTAACGGTCTAAGATAGGAGGTATCGGACCTTCGACGCGCGGTCTAAATCCAATACAAAATTTCAATATGGTCCAGAGAACAAACCTGTTTAGAGTTTGATTCAAGGTTATAGAGTATTGTAGAGTTGTTTGTTCTACTCGATTTGGGTCTTGCAGAACGTATTTAAAGTGATCAGGGACTATTTACCAGCTACTCTAGCGTTGCGCTAGCTAACTTACGCTTAATTTCCATGGAAATTATTTCTACGCGATTTCGGGTCGAGTTGGTACTCGAACCCAAGTACGGATTTTTCACGGGCGTTACAATCTACCCCCCTTAACAAATAATTTCGTCCTCGAAATTTGTACCTTTTCGTACTCCTCGAGAAGCTGTGGATAGTTCTTTCTGATCTCGGCTTCTGTCTCCCAAGTAGCCTCCTCAGAGTGATGCGTCCATAGTACCTTCACAAGGGGAATCACCTTGCTATGCAGTACCTGCTCCTTCCTGTCTAAGATGCGTGTCGGTCGTAGGATATAAGTAACATCCTCTCCTAACTGCACATGCTCCCATCTGATGATATGGGAAGGATCAGCAACGTACTTCTTCAGCATAGAAACATGAAATACGTTGTGGACGCTCGCGAGGGGCGTGGGTAAAGCCAATCGGTAAGCCACTGCTCCCACACGATCGAGGATCTGGAATGGACCAATGAATCGCGGTGCCAGCTTCCCCTTTTTCCCGAACCGAAGGACTCCCTTCATAGGGAAAACTCGCAAAAACACGTGATCCCCGACTGTGAACTCTAGTGGCCGTCGTCTCGTATCGGCGTAGCTCTTCTGTCTGCTCTGCGCTGTAAGAAGCCGACGTCGAATAATATCGATCTTCTCTGACGTCGCCTGCACCAACTCTGGGCCGATCAAGCTACGCTCACCGACCTCTAACCAGCAATGCGGTGCCCGACAAGGTCGCCCATACAGCGCCTCATAAGGTGCCATGCCGATACTCGCCTGGAAGCTATTGTTGTACGCAAACTCCGCATATGCAAGACAGTCATCCTAACTGTCCTTGAAGTCCAATGCGCAAGCTCGCAACATGTCCTCCAGGATCTGGTTCACTCGCTCCGTCTGTCCGTCCGTCTGTGGGTGGAAGGCAGTACTGAACTTCAACTTCACACCCATAGCCTCCTGAATGCGAGTCCAGAAAATAGAAGTGAACCGCGTGTCTCTGTCCGACACGATCTCCAACGGAACTCCATGCAGACGCACAATCTCTCGGATGTACAATCTAACCAGCTCATCTGCAGAGTTCGTAACTCTGATCGGTAGGAAGTGCGCCGACTTCGTCAATCGGTCGACGATCACCCAAATGGAATCATGCCCCTTCCTCGTCTTCGGCAACCCAGAAATGAAGTCCATGGAAATGAAATCCCACTTCCACTCTGCAATCGGCATAGGCTGCAAAAGTCCAGGTGGTCGGCGATGCTCTGCCTTCACCTGCTGACAAGTGAGACAACGGGACACGAACTCAGCTATGTGGGTCTTCATACCTTCCCACCAATACGTCCTCTTCACGTCACGATACATCTTCGTGCTGCCTGGATGCATCGCGAGTCTAGTAGAATGCGCAGCCTCGAGAATCTCTCGTCTCAAGTCAGGAACATCTGGGACGCATAGGCGGCCACGGTAACGTAAGCCCCCATCCATACCAACTCGCCAGTCGGCGTCAGCATCATCACTGGCCTACTCTCGAAGCTCAGTAAGATGCGCTTCGTCCCTCTGCGCCTCGATGACTCGGTCATCGATCTGGGATCGCACCTGTACGTGTGCGATGAACTCAAATGGCTCCTCTACGGTGAGTTTCTGCTCAAAGTCTCGCAAAAACTCAACCATATCCCACTCGGCAACCATCAGCGGAGTCGCAAACTCTATCGCCTTCTTGCGGCTCAACGCATCAGCCACAAGGTTCGCCTTCCCAAGATGGTAAGAGACTTCAAACTTGAAGTCCTTCAGCGTCTCCATCCATCGCCGCTGCCTCATATTCAAGTCTCGCTGCGTGAATATGTACTTGAGGCTCTTGTGGTCGCAAAAGAGCTCGAACTCCTCTCCGTAGAGGTAGTGTCTCCAGAGTCTCAGTGCGAATATAACGGCTGCCAACTCTAGGTCGTGTGTAGGGTAATTCTCCTCGTGCTTCCTTAATTGTCTCGAGGCATACGAAATTACCCTGTCCCTCTGCATAAGGACACAACCCAAACCAACGCTAGACGCGTCAGTGTATATAGTGTATCTAACCCCTTGCTCTGGCAATACTAGCACAGGGGCGGACGTAAGCCTGTCCTTCAGCTCCTGAAAAGCTGACTCCGCCTTATCATTCCAGGCGAACTTCACGTCCTTCCGTGTCAACTGAGATAAGGGTCTCGCGATCTTCGAGAAGTCCTGAATGAAGAGCCGATAGTAGCCAGCGAGTCCCAAGAAACTCCTCACCTCAGTGACAGAACCAGGCTGCTCCCAGTCCTGCACCGCAGCTACCTTAGACAGGTCAACTGCCATGCCATCCTTGGACACCACGTGTCCCAGAAACTTCACCTCCTGCTTCCAGAAGTCGCACTTCTTATACTGTGCGAACAACTGATGCCGTCTAAGCGTATCAAGGACCAAACGCAAGTGCTCCTCATGCTCCTCTCGACTCCTAGAGTATACCAAAATGTCGTCGATGAAGACGACGACGAATCGATAGAGGAAAGGCCGAAATACCCGGTTCATCAGATCCATGAACACGGCCGGTGCGTTCGTGAGACCGAACGACATCACGAGGAACTCGTAGTGGCCAAAACTGGTCCTGAATGCTGTCTTCTGCACGTCCTCATCCCTGACGCGCAGCTGATGATAACCTGACTGAAGATCAATCTTCGAGAAGTACTGCGCTCCTCTCAACTGATCAAATAAGTCATCGATCCTGGGCAAAGGGTACTTGTTCTTCACCGTGAGCTGGTTCAGCCTGCGATAATCAATACACAATCGCAGCGAACCATCCTTCTTCTTCACAAACAAGACCGGTGCTCTCCAAGGGGACACGCTAGGCCGTATAAAGCCAAGCTCTAGCAGGCCATCAATCTGCGTCCTCAACTCCTCCATCTCACATGGTGCCATGCGATACGTCGGCAGTGAGACGGGTGTAGAACCAGGAACCAGATCGATAGTGAAATCGATCTCACGTCGGGGCGGCAAACCAGGGATCTTCCTGAACAGATCCCCGAACTCAGAAACAACTGGCGTCTGCTCAAGTACCTGGGCACCAGCGTCGCGCAATAGAGTGGCGTAGCTAAGAATGCGGAAAGGAAGATTTACCCGCACTGGAAATGTGAAGGATGCACCCTCAGGCTCGTACGCTGTGACTATACGAGTCTCGCAGTCAATCTCGGCTCTCGCTGCAGTCAACCAGTCCATGCCAAGAATGACGTCGAGATAAACGAGCGAGGGATCGACGACCAGATCAAGAGTCATCGTCCTGCCTCCCAGATCAACCAAACAACCCTCACACATCTGGGTGACATCCGAAAAATCTCCATGAGCTGCAAAGACTCGCACGCTATCCATAGTGATAGTCTGTAACCCGAGACGTCTGACTACGGCACGCGATATCAAAGAAATCGTGGAACCAGTGTCCACCATGACAAGAACGGAAGTACCTCCGATATGGGCCGTGACCTCAAAGGCTGAATGCTGGAAAGTCGGCGTCGTAGCTGCCTCAGCGGTCAATGCATGAACTCGAGCCTGCTGTGGCCGGTTCGGCCGCTGTGTCAAGGGCTGTGGAGGCTGTCGAATCTGCGATACCGTAGGTCTGAAAGAAGGATGCGCAGGAGCTGATCGTATAGGCGGTGCTGATATCGCCTGTGGACGTACACGATCAATCTTCTGTGGCGACGAGAACCCACTGTCCCACATCCTCGAAAAGCAACTCTGCGCCAAGTGGCCCGTCCTCCCACAGTATGTGCATGACAAATCAGGGTGTCGAAACGGTGGTACAGGCGCCGTGGTCCTGGTAGGAGGATCAAAACGAGGCCTCTTGCCCGCAAAGGGCCTGTCTGGCAAATCCGGTCGCGGCCTAGAAGTAGTCGGGCCTCGAGATCGTGCAAGTCGATCCACGTCCTGCTCTGCCCGCATGGACATGTGAACCAACTCCGCATAGGAAGGAAAACTGATACAGCACATCTTCGACCGAATATCCGGTCGCAAGCCCTCCAAAAAGCGCCGTATGCGCATCTGCTCATCAGCTAGAATCGTCGGGACGTACCTGCCCAACTCTCTGAACTGATGCTCATACTCGGTAACTGTCATCGCTGCCTGCCTGAGACGGAGAAACTCATTCTCCCTCTCGTGCCTGTAGGTCTGGGGATAATACTTCTCATGGAAGCGAAACTCAAATGCTGCCCACGTCCATATGAAATCTGCGGCAACAGTCCGCAGTACGCTATCCCACCACATACTGGCCTCTCTCTCAAACAGGAAGGTAGCCAGCTCTACCTGCTCAGCCTCGGTGCAGTGCAACATCCGTAGAATCTTCGACACTCGGTCGAGCCAGAACTCAGCCTCCTCGGGTCTGTGAGAACCCGTGAAAGTAGGAGGCCGCAAGCGCTGAAATCGCTCCAGTAGGCCCCGTATGTCGGCAGGATTCCCCGCAGGGAAAGCAGGCTGCGCAGGATGGGCCATGCCCTCATCCTGGGCGTAAGTATAAGCATCCTCAGCTGGATGCACAGGTGGTGCAGGTGGAGTAGATGTAGTCACACCCCCACCCTAGGCTAAAGTCCCTACTATGGTGGTCAGGAGCTGCTGCTGCTGTAGCATCATAGCCATCATCTGCTCGAATCTGTCGGGGGGTGGAGCAGGCTGTGGCGGATGTAGTGTGGAAGTAGACGCGCGATGTGGCTCTCTAACAGATGGTGTAAATGGCGGTGGTCCATCTGTAGGACCAACAGCAGGCTGAGACGACCGAACCGCCTCAGGAATCGGGCCCACAGCAGGGTCCGGACGAGTGCCAGACTGAGAGGGAGTCTGATTCATATGCTCTGACAATGCAAGCCGAACCGCGCTCCTCGTAGTCTTAGGTGACATTCCCTATATTCAAAATAAGGTGCAACCTTGTCAGTCTCAATTGCACAATTACACCGCAAACATTCACTTAAAGAGTCAAAGGCATTCCATGCATTTCAATTAATCAAAATTGTCACAATACAAGGGATATATCCTTACAAGCATCATGACTAGAATTACATGGAAATTAAGACAGTTAAGCAACAGCAACATAAGCAAAGCACTAGCCCTAATAGGCTTACACACATAAAATAGGAAATGGCTAACTACTAATAACAACATCAAAGATCGCATCGCTAGTCGGAGTCTGGTGACGGAGGAGGAGCACCCTTATCCTGTAAGCAACACAGGATTGCCTTCAAGGTGCGAGTCACCTTGCCAAACTTCTTCTTTGTAACAGCCTTGGCATCAGCGACTTCTGCTCGAAGTTCTTGGACTTCCCTTCGCAAAGCGGTCTGACTCTCCTCCATCCGAGCAATGCGGTCGTCGATAGTAGCCTGCGCAGAAGGAGGAGGGCTCTCATCAGTATCCTGAGCCTCCTCTTCTGCTTCTTCCTGAACCTCTTCCTGAGCCTCTGCTCTAAGTTCTTCTTCGCTTTGATCTTCCTCTTCATCAAAGTCATCCCCACTATCCCTTTCAAGTTGATTTTCACGGTATTGCGACCCAATCTTCATCTTGACCATTGTCAACTCATCGATGGTGTGAATCGATACCGGTAATTCGGGCCCAAGTCTATAGGCAAACTCAAGTGCAATCTTGCAAATAAGTCGGCCAAAGGGAAGCGATTCGGATGTTCTCCTCGACCTGGCTATGAGAACTATCTGCCGTAAGATGAAAGTGGCCATACATACGTTCTCTCCCTGGGCCACCAGAAATAAGAAATCGACCATAAGACGTGTACATTCAATGTGGTTCGTCGACCTGGGATAAACATTGAACGTGCAGATATGATGCAGCAGGCGCAAATTCTCAGACATGTACGTCGCCTTGAGGCTATTATTAGGCTGCCATGGAACCAACTTACCGCACAGAAACCTGGTGCGGCGATCTCGTTCATGTGTAGTCCTCAGATTCTTCTCACTAGGATGCACATCACCTAGAGGCACGTTGAGAAGTCGCGCAATCAACCGAACGTCGATCGTCGCCATCCGATCTCTACCAAAAGGGATTTTGAACTGCAAAGGCTCCAAGGTAGGATTCTGAATGCTAGTATAGAAGGCACGAACGGTGCTCACATTAGCACGAGCGCGAGCTTCAAAGATTGGACCCCAGTGCGCAGCTTCAATGCGTTCGAACAACAGATACTCGCCGAACAATTGTCCATCTACGTCCGCCTCAAATAACACTCTACGATCAGTGTATTCGCCATGAGGCATCTCTGATAAAATGGTTCGTCCAAGGTGTGCATGGGGTCCAAATCCCGCTTTGTGCGGCACTCCAGGACTGGAGCTGGACCTGCGGCGGTGCTTGAACTTGCGGCACCACTGCGCGGTCTTCTCGATCGAGCAGGGCGGTTCGGCCCAGCCTCGTCTGTTGCGGTTTCCTCTTACCCATCAAAGACAGGATGGATGAGAGTGACAAAAGACCCAAAATGGCTTCCACAAAAGCCATGAAAAATGCCGAAAATGCGGAGAAATGGCTGCCCAATCTGAGAAAAGGAAATCTAAGCGTCGTAGAGGGATGCTTCAAGCTTCCCAAGGCTGTAGTTTCAAAGAGAAATACAAACAAAAAGATAGAATGGAACACCTCACGATTTCAGCTCTATTTGGGGGATTTTGGAGCTCCAAATGGTGAGATCTTCAAGGAAAGAAGCTGCCAACACCCAATAAGTGATGGGTGGTGGTCGGTTTTGGCCAAGGAGGGTCCTAGAAGTGTTTTGGGACGCTGGGGTTTGAAGTGGGTTGCTGAAAATAAAAAATAGGGCTATGTAGAGGGCTGTTTGTGAAGGAGGGGTAAGATTTGGGGGTTTTTATGAGATGGGAGGTGTATAGGGAGGGTGCACGTGCCATTTAAGGGCGTGCGCCCAAAAATTAGCCCCATCGGACACCGCCGGTCGGCGATGGCATCGCCGGCCAACTTTCACGTTGGCCGGTGGGACCCCATGGGTCTGGTCCCCCATGGTCCCAGGGTCTCAAAAAGTCACGTCCCACCCCCTAGTTCATAGTAATTTGGTCTGTATGAGCCCAAACATGTGTTCGGGGCTTTCCGGGTCTACATCGCAATTCCGAATACTAAACCATATGATGCAGCATATGAATTTGGGGTAGAAGGAGCCAGTACATCTATCTAAACCCTTAGTTGCTAAAGAAAGTGAAGTTAGAATGGCCTTATGGCCATTTTTCATGAAATTTTACTATTCACTGTAAAATTTTGTGAAAGTACTAATTTGTGTTATTTTCACATTAGGTTTGATGCCTAACATGAAATGGATTAGAAAGAACTGAAGGTCGGAGTGTTTAGAGGAGGAATTTTGAGAATTTTTTGGCGAAACGGGGTTTTTAAGCTCTGGCGATTGATTACAGGAGTCGTGGTCATCCCACGGCCCAAGGATTCACTTTTGCGGTTTAAAACCGCTCATAGGACGTCCCCACCAGACTTTCTACAGCTTAGAAGTGATTCGGGTTGCTTTACGCGACCCGAGATACGTTACAGACTCGATCTTGCGATCGATCCTAATAGACTTCGCCTATCGGCGAATCTGCGATCTTAGACGTGTTTCTAGACCCTTCTCGCACCCACCTAAGTCAAAGGAAGCGACAGCGTACGTCGCAAGACCATAACCCAGGCCCAGTATACTCTCATTCATGCTCTGATACCAACTTGTAACACCCTGAAAATCGGGGGTCGTGTATAAACTCAACTCCCGAGTTCCAGACCGTCACTTATGCAACAAAAATGGTTATGATTCAATGTTGTCTGATTTAAAGCATTCACATGAGTAAAAGTATACCAAAACTGCAATTCATACTTCAGATCCAGTGATAAAAGCAAGCGGAAGACTAAACAATGTATATATCACTGTATGGAAAAATAAAGTAATCTCATCTGTCTCCAAAGTATGACTACATCTCTGAGTCTCATGTACATATACATAACAAAAGAATAATGTTCAAAAAAGAAAAGTCCCACTGATGTCCCCTCGATCCAGGTCACCTACGGGAAGCCGTCATGATACTGCATATACGAGAACTCATCCTGGTCCTCGTCGATCTCTGGCTCCACCTCCTGGATCTCGTCCTCACCTGCAGCTACAACAGGGTCTGGTGGGTGTTGCAAACACCATCCCGTAACGTGGGAATGAGTGATCAACTCAGTGGAATCATAGAGCAAAGATTAGCATGTTCATAATTCAATCACGCGATAATAGTAAAGCAGTAAATCAGACAATCCTAATACTATTATTAATGCAAGATGATATGACGTGATGTATGCCCTCACCAACGATCACCCTCATGTGACAACATCTTACGACCGCGGCATGCCACACTCCCTAGAGTGCTCCACATCTTTCAGGCACATGCAATGCTATGGTGATATGATTTCCAAGTTGTTATTAGTCCATTCAAACAGCAGGATTGGGAAACTAAGGTACTTCCCTTGTATCAATTCCAACAAAGATCCTGTCTAGGGTCGTCACTCCTAGAAATCTCATACGATGTATATTTCGTAGGTCACTGCAAGGGCTGCCAGGGCTGTTGCTCGCACTCGTTGCACCGCTCCCCCATCACCTTATCAATACAGGCCTACCGTACTCGACTGCAACGGAAGGGTCGTCGCCTCCCGTGGACTCAGAATACGCTCGCGGTCACTACAAAGGGCTCGTCGCCTGATCAGTGTAGGCCGACAGCTAGAATATAATGTCCCATACCACCATAATCTGCTCACGAGTCTAGGTGCTCACTGGTCACTACGGGGAGGTTTGTGGCCCCAGCGTAGGCCGACAGCTCGACCACGGTGTCCCATACCACCATGCTCGGCTCATGAGTCTTCGTGGATCAAGGTACCATGGTTAACAGGGTTTACAGTGGTAAGTTCAGTAGCCTAGGTTCAAGCAATTATGACACATACAAGGTGAACATACATCGGCCAGTCGGGTTACTTGACGGGCTCGACTAGGGCGATCGCATCTCAAGTTGAACGACATGAAGTGCGTAAAACACTTCGCGTGGCCTAACCACTGCCGCCAACTCTCAACACGAATCACGTTCATCGACGCGTCGTTCGTGGCTATGACCAGTCAGCCACGAATTCGCTCGGTTACCGACTGCCTGGACTAGGTCAAGTCCCACACATCTATGGAATCATATTAGCATTACATGTTAAAGTATTGGAATTGAAATACATCATGTGAGCATCTTCAAGGCATACTTTCTATGCATGTAATGCAATCATGCATAAGGTAAACATGTGGGAAATCATTTAGGTCAGTATATTAGTCAAGAAATCAATCTCAAACTACTACATAACATCCTTTAATTCAATACATACTAATACAAGCATTTATACAAACACATACACTACACACTTAAGTCCACATATAGTATGTCGACCCAAAATGCGCAACTTGGCGAATCTCTTCGCCAAACTGATTATGCAAGCATTCCTAACTCCCTAATGCGGCGACAACCATGTCAATCACGTCAGAAAAATATGCATGTAGACCGTACTTCCTACAAATGACTAAAATGCCCTAAATCTCATATTCTTCGTTAATTTACGAAACAGGAAACAGAGAGCATGTTGTACATGTCAAACGGCGATGCCGTCGATAATCTACTATTAAACGACATTGAAAGCGTTGTAAACCGTCAATCAAAGCGTCTAAAATCCTCACCTAGTCTCTTACGGTTGCAGGATTTTGAACGGAGCGTGTACGCTTCGTCTACGGCAGTAGGAGAACCTGATTTATGGAATACGTTAGCTAACATGTTATGCATCTAAGTAAACCCTAAATCAGCAAGTTTTGGGGGTTATTTTATACCTGAAAAATGGAGAAATCACCAGCCAGGTGATTGGAAAGAAGTGCTGAAGCAGCAACTGTCAGGGGCTCGGAAGCGAAAAAATTCTCTTCTTCTCTTTCTCTCAAACTCTCTCTCTTTTTCTCCTAGGGTTTGTGATTTTTGGATGGAAGGGAGAAATGAGGGTTTCAACCCCTTTTATAAGCTTGAAATCGCCGGAAATAGGCTTCGGGACGAAGTTTACTTGGTGCCTATCCATTTCGGGGCTGTTTCGGTCCAAAAACTACTTTCTGGTGGTCCCCTGGTCGATTGCGATCAGACTTAAGCTCATGGGTACCAGATGTACCTCCTATTAAGTTTTCAGTCTGGCAGGGTTCGCAGATCGCACGTGGCGGACTAGTTTCAGTTCAGCGGTCACCGCACATAGATCAGGGCTGAAAGTCTCATGATAATAAATAAAAATTTTTCCTGATCCGAGGGTGTAATCTGGATGAATTCTGACGGTCAGAACGCTTAATACTGACGCGTCAAGTCGTGTGCCAGATTTGAATTTGAAATTCCAAATTCGTCCCTATTCGCGGTCGGTTCAGTCCGGGTTCAACGAAATCGTCTGTGATTATCGGTTTGACTTGATTTTCGAGATGATTGTCAAGTCCAGCTGGGCGGTTCTAACGGTCTAAGATAGGAGGTATCGGACCTTCGACGCGCGGTCTAAATCCAATACAAAATTTCAATATGGTCCAGAGAACAAACCTGCTTAGAGTTTGATCCGAAGTTATAGAGTATTGTAGAGTTGTTTGTTCTACTCGATTTGGGTCTTGCAGAACGTATTTAAAGTGATCAGGGACTATTTCCCAGCTACTCTAGCGTTGCGCTAGCTAACTTACGCTTAATTTCCATGGAAATTATTTCTACGCGATTTCGGGTCGAGTTGGTACTCGAACCCAAGTACGGATTTTTCACGGGCGTTACACATAGGTTGGCTAAAGTAGCTTGTCCCACCCCCAAATCATGTATGGTACGTCGAGTAACTCATTCTGGATTGCGAGATATGCATGTTTTAAGGTTCTGACTACCTTGATGACTTTTTCCTCTGATAGGGCCTTCTCTGATCCATCTTGGACATGAAAGTGTCCCCTCCACTTCAAAAGAACTCGTCCTCGAATTCTCGTATTGTTTCGTTTCATGATAATCGATCTGGTGCACCGTAACGATACCTGGATCAAAACTTATGATCAATTTATGGTCCACCTTCTTTTGGTCCAACCATGCTAGGAATGTATTTGTGACACGTTCTACATCAGAACCCCCCTCCCCCAACTTGGAAAAAACTCGTCCTCGAATCACTTAAGGGACTTGGTTCATAATTCTGAGATAACTTTTGATGCAGACATTTATTAGCCATTTTCTTGTACTTGGCATTAGGCTCTTGAGTTGAGACAATACATGTACTCATGCTCTACTTGACTTGGCTAGTATGGATTAGTTCCTTCACTTCTGCCTTTATGATCTCACATTCCTTTTGATAATGTAGGGAATTAGGCAGACTTATCCCTGTGAGAAGATCAATGTGGTTTTGTATATCTCATGTGGGAGGCAATTTATTAGGGAGTTCGTCGAGCACAATCGCCTTGAACTCATGCAACACTGGTTTCAAATTCCTTGGGATGTTTACAGGCTTCATATATTCTTTCTTTTTAAATAATGCATATATATCTCTTGTTTCCTCAGTTTGTTTTACAAAAGTCTGTTTAGTTATGAGCGACTGTTCCTCAACTTTAGAAGTGTTATGTTGGTTCTCTGTTCCTATAAAGACAAGGTCAATCTTTCTACCATCTTTAGTAAATATAAATGCGTTATCCTGACCTCTATGTGTAGCAATAGCATCAATATTATTTTGTCATGGTCGACCAAGTAACTTATGACAAACTTCCATGTCAACTACATCACAAAGTATTTGATCCTTATAATTTTTATCAATTGAAAAAGCGACAATGCATTTTTTAGTTACCTCTGTTTTATTCACCTCCTTGATCCATCCAATCATGCATGGAAATGGATGCTTTTCTGTTATAAGTTGCATCTTTTCCATCATTATTTTTAACATGAGGTTCTCACTGCTTCTGACATCAATGATCACATTACACACTTTTTGGCTTACAGTGCACCTCGTTCAAAAGATGTTGTCTCACTATAATTCTATTTCTACATTTGGCATGTATAACGGCCTCCTCATGATCAAAGTGGTGGCCTGTAATTTACCATCATCTGATGGTGTTTGAAAAAATTGAGATTGTGTCGTACAACGACCACGATCGGTTAAGAATCGCTTTGAATTCGGGGTGAAATTAGCCCATCTACAATACGGTTGAGAGTTACCTGCATCCCTTGCATGGTCAACTGACTCTCCCAGTGGAAAGTTTTCATTCTTTCTGAAATATAATGAATCCCTGAATCACCGTACGTATGATTTTTGTTTATAGCTTTGTTGTTTGAATTGGCCCGAGGGGAGTCCTTGCTTTGATACCAATTGACGTAGGGATGAATGTGATGAAGTTGATCATCGTCTTCCCCAAGGATATCTACTCTGAATCCACGGAGCTTCTCTGGACTCCTCACAGAGACTTCTCGAATCCAAAAGGAAAAGAAATGGAAATAATTTTAAGATATATGAAAGAAACTTCTTAAATATTGATTAATTGATGAAATAAAGAAGCCTACAACCCTTTAAATAAGGATACCAAGACTAGGAAGAAGTTTAAGAATTAAATTATAACTAAAACTCCCTAAAATTCATAACTTACTATAATATAGCAAATTTTTTATTTATAGTAAGTGTCCTATGTGGCTTAACCACGTTATTCTCCTAATTTTTCTAAACACTTTTCACGTTGGGCGCAACTCCTGAAGCCCAACGGATGAAGAGTTATAATTAAACTAAAAGTTACTATTTGTAGTAAAAACAGAATTAAACATGGAATTCGGCTGTCAATATGATGGAATCTCACAAATTTGGCATGGGAAACCTAACATAGGTTAGATAAAGTACCTCGTCCTACCCCAATATCATATAGGGTACGTCGAGTGACTCATTTTGGTTTGCGAGATATGTCTGTTTTAAGGTTCTGATGATCTTGATGACTTTTGCCTCTGATCGAGCCTTCTCTGATCCATCTTAGACATGAAAGTGTCCACGACCTACTCTACATTAGATGATCACTACGTATGATGAACCACACACACTATGCTACACATGCATTCATGTAGGTTGATTGCGCATAATGATACCACTTGTATTGGTGGAGTACGAGATGTATCAGAATTCTCACAATAATCTTATGAATCTCTTAAATTATTTTTAATCTTAAAGGATAACAATCACTATGAGTAGGACATTGACCCTCTCCAACCATAAAGATGTTGTAGGTGAAGTGCAGATTGAAGATACAGATGATGAATGCACTATGGAAGATTATTCTGAATAAGCAAGAATGATAGCATTACGTTGACCATTATTTAATTTTTGCTGCAAAACTTTGAATAATGTAGCTCTCACTTGGTGAGGGCATTAGAGAATTAGTTGATTTTTATTCTCGTAAATGGTTACCTTTGTGAATGTAACTGGATGTGATCTAAATGAAAATAATAATAATAATAAGGTGTAATTTTAAAGCATCCAATTTTTACATTATTAAGACTCAAAATTTTTGGGCACGAGTCTGTAATCGGGCCATGAAAATTTAGAACATTACACATAGGCCTTACATTGGATAGCCTTCGTATGGCTAACGCATTCATGGACTTGGTAGTTTAGCCCTTCATCATTTTCCTCATACTCTGATATTTGTATTATTGTCATATCCATTATGCACACACACGCACTCTATTGAGCTTCATAGGAAGTTTATACATGTTTGTTTATGTTGTAAGTGATGCTAGGGCATATCAACAACATTGAGCCCGGAGCATGAGCTTGTTCTTTTGAATTTTGATTACATCTTGTATTTTCCCATCTAGCATTGTATTCAAAGATTATATTAGTGGATATGTGGTGATGATGTTTTATGTCTTGGGTACAGTTGTGGTTATGCTCCTTTATAAAAAAAAAAAAAATCACCCGAAAAATCCTCCTCGTAGGATCCCAAGATGAGAATCTAATGTATGGGAGCTAGGAGATAAGAATGGGGTACTGCAGAGACTGTTGGTACCAGATTTAGTGGCTGAGAATTTTGTGAACTCGGTTCCCGAGTTTGGGGCGTGACATTAGCTCGTGCAAGGTGTGATTGTTGATATGTGTGATAAATTTTATTTCATATTAACCATTGATTTATGCAATTGATAATTTATGATTTTGTGTATATATAACTATATAAGTGTATATACATACATATATAATCAACCAACCGTAGAATTATCTAATTAACATTAGATCTCAAAATCCATCCATTTAATCATGTAGTGGGCCACCATATCTTGGTAATCTAACCATTGAAGCATCATATCTATTCATAAGCTTTGGCCTTTACTAGTCAACCATCCTCCTATATTTTCTCTTAATGAAAAATCATAGTTGAATGTGGACCATTAATGCTGCAATTCTTTTCTTAACCATCTAATTTCAAAGGCTTATGAATGCCGCATATTGAAGTTTTCTAGGCCCATTTCCATCCTCCATGGGGCCCATAAGGCCAATGGTTTGGATCGTTGAAACATTGCTCCCACTGTACAAACTTAAAACTCTAGGATATATTTTTAGGTGTTCCATACCACCGGTTTGTTGGGCCCCACCTTGGTCGATCAATTGAGTAAGCCTCGAATTATTCAAATTGGTCTCTGGATAGTTTTGGATAGTCTCGATTGATCAATTGATAGATTTCGAAAATACTAGTAAACTCTCTAGACATTTTTGAGCATGTTCGTGTGATCGAACATGTGGTGCTCAATCGATCGACAACTACACGATTAATGTCGAACAATCGGTGCTTAGATCGACGGCGTGTGAGATTTTGTATAATTGTGTAATTAGTTTCTTATTATGGGTATTATGCTATAAATGGATGTAATTGTGAGATTAGGGTTGAACAATTGGGACTTAACCATTTCTAAGGTTTTAGAGAGGAGAAAGGAGATTTTATGAATTGTAAGTTCTTCTATCTCTTGTACTTATCGCTTTTATACTAATTATTGTCTCTTTGTGTCATTGCTTTTTTTATCACGAGAGTTTTTCCTTGATAAAATTGTGTGTACTTGTGCATGCTTTATTTGTGTTTGCTTATTGTCATGTGATCCAATTTTGGAGTTTGCTTCCATAATTCCCCAATAAGTGGTATCAAAGATAGGTTGGGGATTCAAGTTTAGATATGAGACATGATGATTAAGGGTTTAAACGTAGGACTGTACATCGACTCGAGGTGGGCCAAACTTGGCTTGACTCATTTGTGCTCACCTCAAGCTCAAGGTTAAGCTTGAGCTCGGCCTCGAGCTTACTATTGGAACTTGGCTTGTTTGCCAATCCTTTCGAGTCGAGCTCGAGGCGAGCTAGTGGATCGAGTTGAGGTGAGCTTACCTCAAGTCGAGTCGAGTCGAGCTTGCTCTTAACTCAACCTAAGCCAACACCCAAATTAACCAAGCAACCCGACGCAACCCGCATCTGACCCAACTCCCAAATCAAATATTCAATTAATAATATATATAATATTAGATAAAGCCATAGATGTACCTTGTTGTTGGTGCTGAGAGAGAGAGAGAGAGAGAGAGAGAGCTCATGTTACACCTCAAACTCGAAAATCGGGTTCACAAAATTTTCGATCACCGAATCCGATGACAACAGCCTCCATAGTACCCCATTCTTGACTCTCAGCACCCATATACCAAGTTCCGGTCCTGGGATCCTACAAGGAGGATTTTCAACGTGAATTTATTTCTTAACAAGCATAATCATAAGCATAACCCACAAACAATAACTAAGACACCATCACAAAATCTACTATGATCGAAAGCTTTAAGGTACAATGCGTATAAAGGGAAATACAATATCGATAATCAAAAGCTCCAGAAGCTCTACGGCAAGCTCCTGCTCCTGCTCTTACTCAGCTACGGTCTAGCATCACCTATACGCATCAATCATGCATAAGATTATAGAAAGCTTAGAAGGTGATGAAAATGTGTGCCTAATATAAGCATGCTCCTAATGTAATATCAGAGTAATGCAGAATATGCTAGCATATCCATGAATACTATCAGTCGTGCCAAGGCTATGCGATGCAAGGCATGAATGCTATTAGTCATATCAATGTCATGCGATGTAAGGCATGAATGCTATTGGCCATATCAAGGTTATGCGATGCAAGGCGTGAATGATGTCGACCATACCAAGGCCATGCAATGCGAGATGCAACTCAAGCATACCAGTCCTCATCTGAATCCAAATATCAATGTAGCTCATCACTAAAGAATCAAATATATGGGGTCTGGTACACTCTACATTAGCTTGTCGCCCCTATCTGGGTACACAACTGGGTAAGTGGAATAGACCTCACTATCCGTCTACCAATATTGGGTCCGGTACATTGATAGTAGACCCATTCCTCAAGCTGGTCAAACTTAACTTAGATATTGTCCCCTCACTCAGGTGGGTAAGGTCACACCCATTTTCAACTGACCACGAAACAGTGGGAGACGTGACCTACTGGTATATGACCCTTGTGTGCTCATGTATCCACTCGGTCTTAACATTGGAGTCATACTCTGGTACCATCGAGTTTAGAAATTTTCACCTAGGGATATTTATGGCGCCCCGATGCTAGTAACAGTATTTCATGTGCTTGAATATGTCATCCACGATATGCATGTAGAGGCCACAGCTCTGATGTCGCTAGGGCGAACAGTAATCATGTTACACAGATGCGGGATGCATGAATCACACTGTCCAGTCATGCAGCAATCTTGCGGTGCACTGTGGGCAACCTCTATCAGTGAGTCTCATAAACAATTTACCCAATGACATATGTTATGATCAGTCACTCTTCATATTAACCATACATATGATGTGTATGGGCATGAATTACGAAGTTATACTAAGCATGATATATGGTAATGAACTATCTTCATAATGAAGATGGGCCTAGATGGCCTACACACAACAAGTATGGGCCTAACAATGGGCCCTAGGGAGAGTTATAATGCGAACATTTAACCATCATTGCACTTACAATGTGGACATCAAACCATCATTGCCCCCAAGGCATAGCTCGCCATAAACATCATTACATACATCATGGTAGAATCACACATCGCAATGGACCTCATATGCATCACATTCAGGCCCACATAAAGGCCTCACATACGTCTCATTAGGCCCCACTCATGGTCCTTATATACATCACAATAAGCCTCAATCCTTGGGC
The DNA here is from genome assembly GCA_037074715.1 of Magnolia kwangsiensis. Classification (NCBI taxonomy): domain Eukaryota; kingdom Viridiplantae; phylum Streptophyta; class Magnoliopsida; order Magnoliales; family Magnoliaceae; genus Magnolia; species Magnolia kwangsiensis. Next base: position 166,426,193 of record CM073571.1, read on the forward strand.
CTCAAATACATCACCATGGGCCTCAGATACATCAAGTGGACCACATCACATTGACTGCACCAATTGGCCTCATATACATCAAGTGGGCCACATTACATGGGCCACACCAATGGGCCTCATATACATTAAGTAGGCCGCATCCACAGGACACACCAATGAGCCTCATGTACATCAAGTGGACCACATCACATGGGCTTCACCAATGGGCCTCATATACATTAAGTGGGCCACATCACATGGGCCGCACCAATGAGCCTCATATACATCAAGCGGGCCACATCACATGGGCCGCATCAGTGGGCCTCATATACATTAAGTGGGCCACATCACATGGGCCGCACCAATGGACCTCATATACATCAAGTAGGTCGCATCCACGGGCTGCACCAATGGGCCTCATATACATCAAGTGGGCCGCATCAATGGGCCGCACCAATGGGCCTTATATACATTAAGTCGGGCCCACCATTCTAGGTGAATAATCTACGCCATACATCTATTTTATTTTATTTTTAAAGATCATTTTAGAACATTGTCCAAAAATGAATCATATCGGAAGATCATCTGGACCATCCCACAAATGGCAGCGAAGATGATGATTTAAAGATCATCTGGACCACACCACAATGTTGATTTTCCATCCAAACTGTTCGTACGGTTACAAAGACATGAATTAAGAGGAAACAAATTTCATATTGATCCAAAACTTCCATGACCCCAAAAGGGTTTCAATGGTAGACGTTCAATCCCCCATTAACTTTTGTAGTGTGGTCCACTCGATAGAAGGATCTCTCTTTTTTTTTTTTTGGCGCAAGCCTTAAGACGAGCTCACAAGGTGGATGGACGGTTTGGATGTAATACATACACCAGCGGTGGGTCCTGTCATCCAGCCAAGTGGACGGTGTAGGTAAGGCAAATACATGACTGTGGTCCCCACCGTCCAAATGGACGGTGGGAATAAGATACATATATCGTGATGGGTCACATATATCGTGATGGGTCACACCATCCCACGTGCAGGGACGGTATGGATGTGATCAGACCCACAAAACTTGTAGACGTCAATACTGCCACTATGTAGCTGGTGGATTCCCACTGTCTAGATGGACAGTTGGGATGAAACACATCAGTAAGGTGGGTCCCACATGGGGTCCACCACATACATATGTGTGTATATATATATTATATTTATTTATATATTTTTTTGAAAGGGGTTAAGGGTCCAGCGTCCAGACCTGGACACTGGACGGACAGTGTGGATTTAGACTACAACCATCAAGGTGGGCCCACCCCACACGTGTGGCACATGTGGGTGGGTCCCATGTCCTAAAGAAGACGGTGTGGATAGAAACCACATACATCAGGTGGTGGACGGCATGGATATAAACCACATACATCAAGTGGTATTCCACCTTGGATGGACGGTTTAGATCATTGTTGGCCCCACGTGTGGGTGCCACACATACATTCCAGCGAGTCCCACAGATGTACGGTTGGGATATAACACATCTCATGCAGGCCCCATGCTTGCTGATGTAAATACAGCAACTATATAACTGGTGTGAGGTACCCCAGCCAATCCACTACCATAATAGGTGGGTCCCTTGTATGGCCCACCAGAGTTTTGAATCAAACGAATATTTGTGTTTTTACTTCATCCAGGGATGTTGGATCAGGTGGGCCACACTCCACCATAAAGGGGGAGAGAGAGAGAGAGAGAGAGAGAGAGAGAGAGAGAGAGAGAGAGAGACGATGTGTGCACGAGGGAGGAGCTCCGCCACTATGAGCTCCTCTGCATTTACAACACGTACATCAGATGGGTCCCGCCACAAGTGGGCCTTCAAATAAAAGCAACAGTGGAAATTCTAGGATCACCCACCGATTATCTTCTTCTTTGGATCCTTAGAATCCTTTGCTTGTAAGCTCTCTCTTTAAGGGTTGATGATGAAGATTGAAGGGTTGGATGGTGAGATCATGGGTAGTAAGTGGGCCACACACTAGGCTCTCTCTTTGGGAAGAGCTTAGACGTTGGCTCTCTTGGGTTGCTTGGGAGTGAAGAGAGAAATGAGAGAGAGAGAGAAGTGATGGGATGAAAAGGTGATGGAGTGATGGGTGATGGGTGTAAGGAAGGGATGGGTAGAGCGAGAGAATTGACTTTGGGAATGGGAGAGCGATGGGTAGGGTATGGGTTGCTTATACTCGTGATAGGATGTGTACTTGATTGATTGATGTGATGGGTTATAGAGATTCTTTTGAGATTTGTAATGCACGACATTTCTTCAAAATATACGCGGGCCCAAATCTCGTAGCCTGAGTATCGCATCAGTGCGCGAGATGTGGCGTTGGAACCACGACAACGGCGCGGTCGATAAGATATAAGTTTCAAGTCGAGTCGACATATATATACATGATATGACCTAGGGTCACGCACAAATGCCGATTACAGGTCGTGGGTTGTCGAAATTCAACCAGTAGGACCGCAAAAGCTTATGGAACGATACAGAATAGATACGGGCCTTACAGCTCAGGTGAGTGGCCAAGTGCAGGCTGTATAACATGGGCCGCATAACATGGGCCTTATGTATATTAGGTGGGCCTCAATTGATGGGTCATAACTACATCAAGATGGGCCTAATTATATGGGCCTCATATATATCAAGGTGGGCCTCAACATCGGACCTCGTATATCACATCGGCCTAACCAACTGGGCCCCAAGTACATCACATCGGCCTAACCAACTGAGCTCCAAGTACATCACATCGGGCATAGTCAAATGGGCCGAATCAATGGGTCGATTTAAATGGGCCAAGTCAAATAGGCCAAATGTATATCAAATCGGGCCCACCCTTATATATTTGAGATCCGACATATTCATAAGTTATCAAAGTGAAGATGAAATGAAAACGATTACCAACTTAATTGGAAACTACCGTGACCCTTAGGAGTTTGAATGGTGGATGACACGGTCCACTATTTAAATGATGGGGTCCACCTAAACTTTAGATCTGACTCGCTCATTTTTCCATGCCGTAAAATGATCTTATAAATGGTTGAATGGTATGGATATAACACACACATCATGGTGGGCCCCACCGCCCAAACAGTGGGCTGAGTAGATCAAACACATACATCATTATGAGGCCTGTGGAACTTGCTATCGTCTATAGCAGCGGGACCCCTAGAGCTGGACGATATGGATTGTACCCGCACGTACAGTAGATCCCATCGACCTTGCTGACGCCTGAAGAGCAACTATATAGTTACTGCAAAAGGAGGGCAGAGGTAGGTCCTACGTAAGGCCCACCACACCACCATATCTATAATATATATATACAAATAATTAATATTAAATTAATAAAGCATTAACGTCCAAGCCTTGGACGGCCTGGACAATGCAGTGCAGTGTGGCCCCACACGTGATCACCAATGGAGGGATGGTGGATCAAGGTCGTACACAATAGAAGGTGGGCCCCACCTGCCCACTGACGTCAGCAACAACAGCTGCTGCCGTTGCAAAAAGGGGAGAGGGCGTGCACAGCGTGGAGATACATGTGACATGGTGGGGGCCCACCGTTCTCATTGGATGAACGGTTAGGATGTAACATATTCATGACGGTGGGTCCCGGATTGCTGCTGTACACGGCAGCTTCTAGCTGCAACGTCCCCACTGTTCTGATGGACAGTGGGATGAAACACAGGCCATGGTGGGACCCTCATAGCTGGTGATGTCAGCACCAACATCCTCTACAGCAGGGGCAGCACATCTAATTGACGCAAATAGGTGGGTCCCAAGTGACGTCAACTACAGTAGGTATATAATTGTTATGGTCTCACACTAGCTAATCCCCAACCCAAAAACAGGTGGGTCCCACATGGGCCCACACGTACGGATGCATTCTAATAACCAGCATACATGAAGGTGGGTCCCACTATAAGTGGGCCCTGACATCACCAAAAAGATAAAGAAATGGAGATGCAAGATCACCCACCATCTTCTTCTTGCTCACTTGACTTCCTTTGCTCCTTAGCTTCGATCCTAACGGAGGAGATGGAGTTTGGATGGTTGAGATGGGAGATGAGATGGTAGGAAGTGCGCCACACACAAAGCTCTCTTGGAGGGTAGAAATGCTTGGATGTGTGATATTTTTGGTTGCTTGGAATGTAACTTAAGAAATGTGAGAGAGAGACTTGTAAAGGGGGAGAGAGAGAGAGAGAGAGAGAGAGAGAGAGAGAGAGAGAGAGAGAGAGAGAGAGATGTGGTGAGTGATGGGTGTAAGAACTTTTTGAATTTTGAGGTAATTTGTGTAAGAAAAGTATGGGCTTGTAAAAAATGTTTTGACTTTGGGGTAGCTTGGGGATGGGTTTGAGGTGATGTGTACTTGATATGATGAGATTGATTGATTGATGTGACAAGTTATAAAGATTCTCTCGAAATTCGCACGTGCAGCATTTTCCTCTCACCAAATGTGGGCCCACATCTCCTGACCTGGGTATTGAATCAACGCACAAGAGGTAGCATTGGAACAACGGAAAGGGCGCAGTCGCTAGGGTACAAGTTTAGGGTCGAGCCGACTCTAGTTGACGGCATGCATCTCAAGGTTGTGCATAAACATTGAATAAAGGTCGAAGGTTACCGAAATTAGATTGAAAAGACCGCGGAAGCCTACAGAATGTTACGATGTAGGATACGGGACTTACAGCTCTCCCCTCCTAATAAAAATTGTCCTCGAAATTTACACAATCATCGCAACTAGTCACAACTCATGAGGGAGAAGAAACATAATCATCATCATATAACATTAGAGATAACATACAAAATATAACACATAATCAATCATCGAAGAGATGGGGATAGCGCTCTCGAATCTCGGCCTCGCGCTCCCAAGAAGCCTCCTCTACAGAATGGTGATGCCACTGAACCTTCACCAATAAAATGACCTTGGTTCGGAGGACATTCTCCTTCCGATCAAGGATGCGAACTAGCTACTCAATGTAAGAAGCATCCTCTTGAACCTTTAACGGCTGCCAATCAATAATAGGAACGATGTCTGATCCACACTTCCTCAACATAGAGACATGAAAAATGTTGTGGACTCCAGATAACTGAGATGGCTAGGCAAGCCGATAGGCCACGACGCTAATGCGCCCAGTGATCTCGAAAGGTCCTATGAATCTTGGGGCAAGCTTGCCCTTCGCTCCAAATCAAACTATACCCTTCATGGGCAAGACCTTGAGATACACATGGTCCCCTACATCAAATTCCAAGGGATGACGTCGGCGATTAACAAAACTCTTCTGCCGGCTCTGAGCTGTGTGCATCCTCTGCCTGATGATATCGATAGCCTCTGACGTCTCCTGCACAAGCTCGGGACCTAGGAGACGGCGCTCTCTAACCTCAGTCCAACAACTCGGTGATCTGCATGGTCTGCCATATAGTACCTCAAAAGGAGTCATGCCGATAGTTGCCTGATAGTTATTATTGTATGCGAACTCAGCCAATCGCAGATGCTCATCCCAGCTACCCCAAAAATTAATCACACAGGCCTGAAGTATATCCTCAAGGATCTGTTTGACCCTCTCAGTTTGGCCATCGGTCTGCGGATGATATTCGGTGCTGAGCTGTAAATCAGTCCTCATCGCTCTCTGAAAGCTCCCCCAAAACTGAGACGTGAACCTTGGGTCTCGGTCAGAAACGATCGAGACAGAAATGTCATGTAGTCTCACAATCTCCTCGATAAATAACCTCGCAAGCCGGTCCATAAATCAAATCGCACGCATCGCAAGAAAATGTGCCAACTTCTTCAGACGATCCACAACAACCCAGATGACATCGTGACCGTGCTAAGTCCTCGGCAAGCCCATAATAAAATCTGACGACACGTGCTCCCACTTTCACATCGAGACACTCAACGGTTGCAATAGACCAGGGGGTCTTTGATGATCGGCCTTAACACGCTGACACGTGTTACACTCAGCCACAAAACTGGCTATCTGGTGCTTTATCCTTACCCAAAAATAATGTCGCCTTATGTTACGGTACATCTTTGTCAAGCCAGGGTGGATAGAAAACCGCGATCGATGTGCCTCGATCATAAGATCACTGCGTAACTCAAGAATATCTGGGACACATAATCGGCTTCTGAAGCGAAGTCCACCATTTGTACCAATCTGTCGATCTTCCTGACTCTCAGATGCTGCCTCTACCATATAACTCTGCAACGACTCATCAGCCTACTGATCCTCGATCACCCTTGCGACAAGAGAGGGTTGAATCGACAGACTCGATAACTGCACGATAGAAGACTGCAGACCGAATTCAAAATTATACTCTACTATATCCTCAAGCATCTGTCACTCCTGAATCATCATGTGCGCCACCAGGCCTCTTGGTTAATGGCTGAGGGCATCTGCCACTACTTTCGCCTTGCTCAGGTGGTACTGAAGATCGAAATCATAGTCCTTTAGGAGCTCCATCCAGCACCTTTGCCTCATGTTTAACTCAAACTACGAGAAGAGGTACTTTAAGCTCTTGTGGTCAGAGAAGATCTCGAACCTAACCTCATAGAGATAGTGCCTCCAAACCTTTAATGCGAAGACAACTGCAGTCAGCTGTAAATCATGTGTGGGGTAGTTTAGCTCATTGACCTTGAGCTAACGAGACGCGAAAGCCACGGGTCTCCCGTGCTACATCAGGATAACACCCAAACAAATATGCGAGACATCGGTACATACAATAAATCCATCACCCCCAGAGGGAAGAGTGAGGACAGAAGCGGACGTGAGGCGGTCCTTCAACTCAATAAATACTTGCTCGCAGGCGTAGCTCTAAATAAACTCTGCGCCCTTCCAAGTCAACCTGGTCAGCGGGTCTGCAATATGAGAGAAGCACTCAATGAAACACTGGTAGTAGCCCGCCAAACCAAGGAAACTACGGATCTCGGACGCGTTCATGGCTGGCCCCACTGACGCACTACCTCAACCTTCGAGGGGTCCACTTCGACACCCTCCCTCGTCACCACGTGACCGAGGAACTTCAACTCCTCCTTCCAGAACTCGCACTTCTCCAGCTTCGCATACAGCTGGTGTGCGTGGAGGATCTGCAAGGTAATCTTCAGGTGCTGTTCGTGCTCCTCACGGGTCTTCGAATAGATTAGAATGTCGTCAATGAAGACTACAACAAACTGATCTAGATATGGGCGAAAGACCTCGTTCATCAACTGTATGAAGACCGCGGGTGTATTGGTCAGTCCGAAGGACATGACTTGAAACTCAAAATGACCGTAGTGCGTCCTGAATGCCGTCTTCTAGATGTCCTCCTCTCAGACCCGAATCTGATGCTAATTGGAACGTAGGTCAATCTTCGAAAAGAACTGTGCACCCTGCGGCTGGTCAAACAAATCATTAATCCTCAAGAGCGTGTACCTATTCTTGATAGTGACTTTGTTGAGCTCGCGGTAATTTACGCAGAGCCTCAACAAACCATCCTTCTTCTTCACGAATAGTACCGACGCTCCCCACGATGAACTGCTTAGACGGATAAAGCCCAACTCGCCCAACTTGTCCAACTGCTTCTGTAGTTTCTGTAACTCTAATGGTGTCATACGATACGGGGCCTTCGAAATAGGTGCGGTACCGGGTACGAGATCAATCTGAAATTTGGTGAGTCAACGAGGCAGTAATCCAAAATCTCCTAGAACACATCGAAAAAATCGCAAACCACGGGCATCTGGTCGATGCTCAATGCTGTGGGCAACGACTCTCCTCTGAGCTCTGTAATGAACTAAAACTGTGGCACATTGGGTATACAGAACGTGACTGTCCTAGCGGAGCAGTCTAATATGTCATAGTACTCGACAAGTCAATCCATACCCATGATAACATCGAACTCGGACATCGACAAATCAAATAAATCGGCAGACAAAAAGGTATCCCTAACTAGAACGGGGCAAGACGAGCAAAATTGGCCCAACACTGCAGTCTTCCCCAAGGGAGTCGATACTGACAGGCTCTCACGAGCAGACTCCAACGGTAAGCCAGTCGATCGACAGAAACTCAAGGCCACAAAAGAATGTGATGCACCAGAATCAAACAACACATGTGTAGTACATGTAAAGACTAAAAGTATACCCTCCACGACTTCTCTGGATGACTGCAAGTCTTACTGACCCGCATAGAACCTAGCTTGAGCCGCTGGGGAGGTATCTGTCTCCTTTGAGCATGCTACTACGGCTGGGTCGCTGAGGCGATCGAAACTGCTGCCTCTGCTGCTGGTGTTGATGCTGCTGCTGAGGTGGCCTCAGTGGTGGGAGCTGCTGTCGCTGCTGCTGTGATCATCTCTACTACTGCAGTGGTGGAGGCTACTGTGGACCTCTCTACTGCTGCTGCTGCTGGGGACGGGGACACTCCCACATACGGTGCCTCATCGCACCGCACCCAAAACAGGTACTGGTGAACTACATCGGAGGTGGTGCTGAAGGTGCTGCTGGTGCTTGGAAGGCTGGGTGACCTATGTGCCTCTGTTGCTGTGGTTGGCACTGTTGGGAGTCACCGGAAGGAACCCGCCTCTTTTGATCTCTCCTCTGACCATGATCAGACTGAGAACTGGCCCACTCGACCTAAGAAATCTGGGCCTTCCTTACTACCCTCTTGAAAGTCGGGAGCTCATGCCTAATAAAACTGCCTCGAAGATCGTAACGTAAGCCGTCCTCGAAACGGCGGGCTCTCCGCTCCTCATCATCTACCAGTTATGGTGCAAATCTGGACAGCGCTACATAGCGAGCCACGTACTGAGCTACCGTCATATTGCCCTGCGCCAGGGCCTCAAACTCCAATGCTCGCTGTCGTCGAATGTGATCAGGAAAGTACTGTCAGTCAAACTGATCCATAAAATCCTCCCAGGTCCTCACAAAATCGATGCCTGCTGCTCGAGAGACTGATGTCTAACAGTGCTCAGCCTCACCATGGAGAAAAAATACAGCTAATCGGACTCACTGCTCGGTCCCACATGCATCGTATCAAATATCTTCTCTATGTCGGAGCACTATCTTTCAGATACTGTCAGATTTGGCTTGCCCTAGAAACGTGGGGAATCGAGCCGTCGAAACTCTCAAAGAAGGACGCTCGCGTGCTCCTGTTCGGCCTGGTTCGGTGAAACAACAGGGTGCCTACCCTGCCCCTGAAGTGCAGCCGTCACAGCCTACGACATCTTCTATAACTGGGAGGCACTCACAGATGTGGTGGGATCCGCACCGATCTCTGGTGGAGGAGCAGCATCCTGAGGATGGACAATAGGAACCTCTAGTGGAGTGGGGATCGTAGGTGGTAGTGCGGGAGTCGCAGGTGGTGGAGTGGGAGTCTCAAGTAGTGGAATAGGAGTCGATCGGGTCACTCTCTTGGGCGGCATGTCTTACAGGAAAGAGCGAAAGCGCCTATCAACTTGAAAACTCTTGAAGCCACGCATGTTAAATGCCTATAACGGAAGATCGTTAAGCTATCTAAACTTCGGGACTTAGTCATTTTAAACTCACAGCAGACATGTAATGTTGTTCTCGGTCATTCCCAAGTTATACTCTGATGCCAACTTCTATCACGCCCCAAACTTGAAAACTGGGCTCACAAAATTTTCGATCATTGAATCCGTCGCTGATAGGCTCCCAGCGCCCATTCGCCAGGTTCCGATCCTGGGATACTACGAGGAGGGTTTTTAACATTAGTTTAATTTGTAATTAGCATAACCAAAGGCATAACCGACAAAAAATAACCAAAAACTCCATCACATTTCCACTATGATCAAAAACTTTATAAGCATAATGAGCATAAAGGGAAGTATAATGATGATGAACAAAAAGCTCTAAGATGATCTGCTCAGCGCTCTTGCCTCAGCCCTGCTGCGGTCCAACGTCACTGCACGCAACGGTGATACATAAGCTTATAGAAAGCTTAGAGGGTGATGAAATTATGTGCGCAAGGTAGTAATACAATTATGCAGTATCAAAGTAATGCCGAATATGCTGATGAATCCATGAATATTATTAGTTGTACCAAGGCTATGCGATACAAGACATGAATGATGTTGGCCATACCAAGGTCATGCGTCGCAAGATGTAACTCAAGAATATGAATCCTCATTTAAGTCCACATATCAATACAACTCAAATCTGGAATATCACCGGGGTCTAGTACACCCCAACTAGATTGCCGCCCTATCGCGCGCAACAAGGCAAGTGGAAAAGACCTCACTATCTGCCTGCCAATATCAGACTCGGCTCATCGATAGAGGACCCATTCCTCGAGCTGGTCAAAGTCAGCCATGCTTTGCCCCCTCCACTCAGGTGGGTAAGGCCACACCCCCTTCCAACCGACCATGACACAGTGGAAAGCGCGGACGTCTGGTAGTCGGCATTCAGCGCTCATGCACCCACTCGGTCTAGACATTAGAGTAACCTCCTGGTACCATAAGGGTTTATGGACTTTCACCTAGGGATATCTATAGCACCTCATGTATAACAAGATTTTCAGTATCCAATCCTGCCAACCACATACTCCTGTGGAGGCTACGATCCTGATGTCACTAGCTATATCACACAATACGAATGCATGAATCACACTATCCAGTCATGCAGCAATCATGCGTGTATCGTGCATTCATGTAGGGCAACATCGCCTATCCGGGAGTCCCTAAACAATCTGCACGAAGGTATATGCTATGATTAGTCACTTCTCATATCAAGCATACATATGATGTGTATGATCACGAATCATGGAACTATACTAAACATGTTATATAGCAATGAATGTTGTTCATAACGAAGATAGGCATAGACGGCCTACAAGTATGGGCCTAACAATGGGCCCTAGGGAGAATTATAATGCGGACATTTAACCAACATTATTCTTACAATGTGGACGTCAAACCAACATTGTTCCCGAGGCACGACCATCATAAACATCACTACACAAACCATGGTAGAGTCACACATTGTAATGGACTCGTGTACATCCAATTGGGCCTCAGCTTATGGGCCTTGGATACAACAAATGGGCCACATAACATGGGCCTTATGTATATCAGGTGAGCCTCAATGGATGGGCCATAACTACATCAAGATGGGCCTAATCATATGGGCCTCATATATATCAAGGTGGGCCTCAACATCGTGCCTCGTATATCACATCGGCCTAACCAACTGAGCCCTAAGTACCTCACATCGGGCCTAGTCAAATGGGCTGAATCAATGGGTCGATTTAAATGGGCCGAGTCAAATGGGCTAAATATATATCAAATCGGGCCCACCCTTATGTATTTAAGATCTAACATATTCATAAGTTATCAAAGCGATAGATGAAATGAAAACGATTATGAACTTAATTGGAAACTACAGTGACCCTTAGGAGTTTGAACGGTGGATGACACGGTCCACTATTTAAATGATGAGGTCCACCTAAACTTTGGATCTGACTCACTCATTTTCCCATGCCGTAAAATGATCTTACAAATGGTTGGATGGTATGGATACAACACATACATCATGGTGGGCCCCACCGCCCAAACAGTGGGTTGAGTAGATCAAACACATACATCATTATGGGGCTTTGGAACTTGCTGTCGTCGATAGCAGTGGGACCCATAGAGCTGGATGGTATGGATTGTATCCACACATATAGTAGATCCCACTGACCTTACTGACGCCTGAAGAGCAACTATATAGCTGTTGTAGAAGGAGGGCATAGGTGGGTCCCATGTAGGGCCCACCGCACCACCATATATATATATATAAATAATTAATATTAAATTAATAAAGCATTAACGTCCAAGCCCTGGACGGCCTAGACAATGTAGTGCAGTGTGGCCCCACATGTGATCACCAATGTAGGGATGGTTTGGATCAAGGCCGTACACAATAGAAGGTGGGCCCTACCTGCTCTCTGACGTCATCAGCAACAGCTGCTGCCGTTGCAAAAAGGGGAGAGGGGGTGCACGGCATGGAGATACACGTGACATGGTGGGGGCCTACCGTTCTCAATGGATGTGTTGAGGGTCAAATAGTGCATATTAGACCCCATTTATTACTTGGATTTATGAGCATAATATTATTTAATGCCCAGTTTTAATCGTGTTTTGTTGCAGGGTGTGATTAGGAGAGTTGACTGAAAAAAGGATGCCAAAAGCTTCGATTTAACGTTCTGATGATCACTAGGGCAAGGGACGGACTTCAGAGGACCAAGATTGACGGATATACACGGTCAGAAATCTGAGAAAACTAAGAAACTGAAGCTCAAGTGGCTTGAAACGCATCCAGAATACAAGATCACATGGTTCGCGACATCTGATCGGTTCGAAACTTTATACATGAGATAAGAGCCATAAATTAACTGTACATTTCAAATTTCAGCTCTTGGATCACTATAAAAGTGCTCCAACTGACAGATTAACTTATAAACCGTCGATTCTAGGCCCACCTGATATCTGGAATTGCCTCGAATTTGGTATCAACGTCTTAAATGAGGAAACCAATCAGATGGTTGGATCAGATTTTGCAAAAACATCAAAGTGGACCCCACTTTAGCTTGGGTGTGCATAGTGCACATGTGCACTAGCCGTGCACGTGATTTTCCAAAGTCGGTCAGCGCCGCTGACCGACGTCTCCTTCTCCAATTCAAAAAAAAAAAAAAACTCGTCAGTGCATTGACGGCCTGCGTCCGTTTTGCGATCGACTGTGGGCCCCACCTATGGACCGTATGACTCATCTGATTTGACCATCTTGTAGAGAGCTGCAAACACTACAAAACCATGTTGACTCTTTTCATTCATGCATACACACGTGTGCATTACAGAGGCCACAAAAGGACTATCCTGCAACGTTCAAAATTGATCCTTTTGTGATATCTTCTCTGGGCCGCGTCAATGGACCTTCAAAACCACTCCTTCTTGACTGAAATTTCATCCTGAATCCAATGGACGGGGTGAATTTTTCATAAAATGCTTCTGTGGGGCCCACCGATCACAACAGCGAAATGGTGCGAAAGGTTTCGCACATCCGCGAAAACTGACTTTTCCAAGCAGTTGTGGCCCACCATCTTTGATCATATGATAGATCTAAACTGTCTATCATATAGAGGACCCAAGAAAGTCCTAAGGAATGGTATTTCTTTAAAATTTGAGCGAGAAAAGTGACGATTGTTGAGGTACTAACTTGGCTGCGAAAAGGCTTTCGCTGCGCATGCGATAGCTTTCCAAATCCGATTCAAGTCCGATTTTCACTACTCCAGCAGCTATATAAGGAGGTTTTGGACGTGGGGAGGGGAGATTCAGATCTTGGGAGGAAGATCCTTGGCTTGGAGGGGAGAAACGTGGAGCAGCCCTGGTCGTGGAAGCTAAGCAGGAGAGAGAGTTAGTTTTTTTTCCTTTTTATTTTGGGTTAATTTTATTTTATGGTTAGCCTAATTATGATTATGTGTGGCTAAACCTCTTAGCTAGGGCTAAGAGGTGAAGCTTGTAGCGTGATGGGAGACGTTTAATTATGCCTTTTGTTTAATATTGAACTGATTTTGATTTAATTTTATTTTGAGAATATTTTTAGTTCTTAATGGTCTGTTGTGACTGAAATTACAATGGGTCTGCGATGCTTTTAATATTTCTATTTCCTTTTCATGTATATGATGTTAGGAAACCCTGTTGTTCACCATAGTCTCCTGGGCATGGTTGGATGTCGGCAACCTTCCTAACCTTCATACATGTGATGGGTTGGTAATTAGTTTAATTCTGTTGTTTGCCATAGTCTGTTGGGCATGGTTTGGTGATGGAATCCATTCTAATTCATATACCTTTCATCTCTTGAAAACTAGATCAATGACAGTTCAGTTAATTTTCATGAAACATGCATAAGATCTCCCTGATCTCTACAAGTGGATCCTCTGAATCCCTAGTTTCCTTATCTCTGATTTCCTAAGCTTTAGATAATAATTTCACAATTATTCCTTAAATCACAAATAGTTTAGATTTCACCTTATTCTAGTTCTGGTTCTAGTTAGTTTTAGATAACGTACAGTTTCAGTCCCTTGGGATTCGACCTCGGTCTTACCGAGTTTATTACTACATCACAATCCTGCACTTGGGGAGTGAACAGGATGAACGGTTAGGATGTAACATATTCATCACGGTGGGTCCTGGATTGCTGCTGTACACGGTAGCTTCTAGCTGCAACGTCCCCACCGTTCTGATGGACAGTGGGATGAAACACAGGCCATGGTGGGACCCTCATAGCTAGTGACGTCAGCACCAGCGTTCTCTGCAGCAGGGGCGGTACATCTAATTGATGTAAATAAGTGGGTCCCAAGTGACGTCAACTACAACAGGTATATAGCTATTATGGTCGCACACCAGCTAATCCCCTACCCAAAAACAGGCAGGTCCCACATGCGCCCACACGTATGAATGCATTCTAATATGGTTATTATATTCATAATATAATATATATCATATTATAATATTATAATATAACATAATATTATAATATAAATACAAACCATGCACATATATCAATGTATATATATACCATATCTATCCAGTGTCTAGCCACCATCCGCCAAGCTGGACGGTGCTGTATGATGCACTTCATCGTGGTAGGACATGGTGGTCCCACGTAGTGGGCCATGAGATTTCGATCAAGCTGACATTTGTCCTTCCCTCTCGTCTAGGCCTATGTGACTATTCGGTCATGTATGCCCCAACCGAGATCAAGATGATTCAAAGAGGGATGAGAAAGAGGAAGGGAGAGAGATCGGTGGTGAGGGAGGGGCCCCACCAATATGGGCCCCTCTTAGATACAAGCATACATCAAGGTGGGTCATACCATAAGTGGGCCCTTACATCACCAAAAAGATAAAGAAATGGAGTTCCAAGATCACCCACCGTCTTCTTCTTGTTCCATTAGCTTCCTTTGCTCCTTTACTTCGATCCTAACAAAGGAGATGGAGTTTGAATGGTTGAGATGAAAGATGAGAGGGTAGGAAGTGGGCCACACACAAAGCTCTCTTGGAAGGTAGAAATGCTTGAACATGTGATATTTTTGGTTGCTTGGAATGAAGCTTGAGAAATGAGAGAGAGAGACTTGTAAAGAGAGAGAGAGAGAGAGAGAGAGAGAGAGAGAGAGAGAGAGAGAGATGGGGGATGGAGTGATGAATGTGGTGAGTGATGGGTATAAGAACTTTTTGACTTTTAAGGTAATTTATGTAAGAAAAGTATGGGCTTGTAAGAAACTTTTTGACTTTGGGGGTTGCTTGGGGATGGGTGTGAGGTGATGTGTATTTAACATGTACTTAACATGATGAGATTGATTGATTAATTGATTGATGTGATAAGTCGTAGAGATTCTTTTAGAATTCGTACGTGCGGCGTTTTCCGAACGTGGGCCCACATGTCCTGACCTGAGTATTGGATAGGCGCGCGAGACGCGACGACGACGCGGTCACTAGGGTAAAAGTCTCGGGTCGAGCGGACTCTAGTTGATGGCATGCATCTTAGGGTCACGTGTAAACATCGGATAAAGGTTGAAGGTTGCCGAAATTTGACCGGAAAGACCACGGAAGCCTACGGAATGGTATAGTGTAGAATACAGGGCTTACACATTACCTAAGGACGTCCAACTTCAAGTTGGAAAAAATTCAAGATGTTACAAGTTATATAGCTTGTACATGATGAAATCGTCATTGAATCATCTATATTTGAAAAAGAAATTTGATAATTTGAAGATTATGAAAGGGTCAGATCATAATCATCACATCAGCGGGTTTAATCAAATACTTTGCAAATTGACAAGTGTGGAAGTGAAGATTGGTGAGAAAGATCAAACCTTAATTTTATTGAACTCTCTTCCAAAGTTTACAAAGCTTCATGGACAGTATGTCCCATGCTAGAGAGACCATTGATGTCGAGACTATCATCTTAGCCTTTCAGTCGAAGATTTTGAGAAAGAAAGACAACAACATGGGGTAATCCATGACTGCGTTGATAGCTAGGGGAATGAATTTTGAGTCAAAGAAGGAAAAATTATATGAAGTGTTGGAACTATGGAAGACAGTGACATATGAAGAAGGGTTGTTGAAATCCTAAAGCCCAGAAGAGAAAAAAATAGATGAAGCACCGAAAGACATTAACAATGCAGAATCTAGCGAAGAGGTGGATGATGGTCATGTTTTGACTGCATTTAAATTTGGATATCTCAGTTATGTGTAGATTTTCATACCACATGAATGTTTAGTGAGATTAGTTCACCAGTTATAGTCAGTGCGATGATAGACATATGTTTATGGGCAATGACATTGCCTACAAGGTTGTTGGAATCGAAATAATGTGTACTAAGATGTTTGAATGAACGAAACACATTCTAATATATGTTAAATGATGAGGGTCAAATATTGCATATTAGACCCCGATTATTATCTGATTTTACGTACATGATAATGCTTAATTGAATATTTTAATCGTGTTTTTGTTGCAGTGTGTAATCAGGAGCGTTGACTGAAAAAGAGTACTAAAAGCGTGAATTTGATGCCCCGAAGTCACCAAAGTAAGGAACAGTTCCATATGACTAACATCGATGGATTTACACGCCATGGATCCAAGAAAATCAAGCCATTCACGTCAAAAAGGCCCGAAAATGGTCCAGAATGCAAGATCACAGGGTTCTCACTATCCATTCGGCCTGAAACTTCACACATGGCCTGGGGTCCATAAATTAACTGTACATATTAAATTTCAGCCATTGGATATCGCGGGAAGTGGGCCAACGGCCAGATTAGCTCCTTAATTCATTAAGTGGGGCCCACCTGATAATAGGATATGCTTCAACTTTGGTCTCAACCCCTTAATAGGGGAGACAAAACAGATGAACGGTGCAGATTTCTCAGAAACATCATTGTGGTCCCCACATGTACAGTGTGTGCATAGAGCACATGTGCACGAGCGTTGCACCAAACCGACTAAGTCAGTCAGCAAACATTGACCCGACTTCCTTCCTAAAATGGAAACTTCCATTTCTACTGCGCAACAGGGGCACCGTTTGATGTGCAGTGGGCCTCCATCATGACCCATTCGAATGATCCAAGCCGTCCATCATACAGAGGGGTTCGAACTAGTCAAAACCATGCTAACTATTTTCATCCATGCACATGCACGTGCTAGTCATAGCAATCACAGAAAGGCTATTTTGCAACATTCAAATTAGTGTAATGTGATTTACTTCCTTAGGCCGTATCAAAGGACAGCCAAAACCGACTATTCTGCACCTAAATCTCGCCACGTATATAATAGACGGAGCAGATCGCACTTTTGACGTTGATCAAGGGCCCGCCAAGCAACGCAATAAGGTTCACCTCTGTTTTAGCACATCCACAAATTCCGAACGTTCCGAAATGTTATGGCCCACTATTGTTGATCAGATGGAAGATCTGATCCGTTCATCGCGTAGTTCGTCTAAAAATGCCTCAAGGGACGTTATTGCTTTGGAAAGAAAGCAAGGGAAGTGGGTCATGTTCTGTCATCTTCTTGGTTGCATAAGTGTAGCTGCGCACATTCTGTTGTGTAAAGAATTCCTCCGGAAATTCTTGCTGCGAAACCGACTTTGGCCACGGTCACACCTTCACTGCCACTCCTTTTCACCGACTCCAGCCGACTGCACTACCTCTATAAAAGAAAGAAGAACATGAGAAGAAAAGGAGGGCTTTTTCTAGTGGGGGGACGTGAGTGAGGAGGATTGTCTCATGTTCGGGGAGCTTCTTGGACATGGAGCAGCTTCCTTCATAGAGTTTTTTTTCCCTTCCTTTTGTCTTATGTTTATTAGATTAATCATGTTTAGGTCAGGCTAAACTTCTTAGCAAGGGCTGAGATGAAGTCCCTAATTTGAATGACTCTTGTTATGTGTTGATTTTATCTGAATTGATTGATTTATTTATTTTTCTAGTGTGCTTAAATGAAAACTTCATACTTCTCCATTCTATGAGCTTAACTAAAGTCTAGATGTGGATGTTGTTTGGAATCTTATTTTAGGTGCTTGTGTCTGACCATGAACAAGTTTCCTATAGAGAAAGAAATAGGAATTACATCTCTTCATGCTTGACCATGGATGGAAAGATATGATCCTTATGCTTTAAGGGATTATGCATTCTGTGTGTCTGACCAAGGATATAGAATGTGCATTATTTATTAAATTTATATCAATCTGAATAGGGCGAATCAACGGGTAAAACAAGGGTTAGGATAATTAGCGGTAGATTCAAAAATCCTAGTGTTCTCCTTGATTAAATTTTTCTCATTGTTCTCAGCTATTTTTCATAAATTTTTGTTAGTTTACTTCATTGTTAGCAAAACTATTTGTTGGATTAGTTAAGAAAAATCGTAAAATTCGAATCGTGATAACCATTCCTCGTGGGAACGATCTCGTAATACGTACCGTATCTACATCTGATTCGTATACTTGCGAGTTTAAAATTATTTAAATCAGGTTGGTTTAAATAAAACATCATTAAACACGTTACTAAGCTAAAGAATAATTTAGTGTCCTTGGTAGCTCTCGATGCACTTGGGTGCAAGCTCATTGGGTTTGATTGTGTCCTAAAAGTTTTAAAAGGGGCACTATAATGATGAAAACATATCAGAATGACAACCTTTACAAGTTTTTGGGAATATTGTATCAAGTGGAGTTGCAGCATCTGCAGCAGAATCCACATCAGCACATTTGTGACATGCACGTCTATGCCACATGAGTGAGCGCGGTATAAATGTACTTTCAAATCGAAGCTTAAATCCTACTTTTAAAAGTATTGATTTAAATATATGCGAGCATTATATATATGGTAAACAATTGTAGTTATATTTTAAATCTGAAAAGCATGTTAGTAAGGGTATTCTAAATTATGTGTATTCTAAAGTATGGGGCCACCGCCCGTGGTTTTTAGAAAGGGGTCGTCGCTCTTTGTATCATTTGTATATGACTACTTAAAAAAGATGTGGGAGTACTTCATAAAGTAAAAATCAGAATTTTCGCCAACTTTAAAGTGTGAAAGGTGGTGGTAGAAAAACAGTCAGGAAAAAATTGAAAGTATTAATGACAGACAATAGTGGAGAATTCAATCAGTTTTGTAAATATGAGGGGTTCGTACGGCATAACATAGTCAGGCACATATTAGAGCAAAATGGTATAGTGAAACGGATAAATTAGACTCTCTTGGAGAGAGCCTAAAGCATGTTAAGCAATGGTAGGTGAGCCAAGGAGCTATGGACTGAGGGCGTTAGCACGGCTTGTTATGTACTGAATCAATCTTCGTCTTCACTGATCGGTTGTAAAATTCTAAGGAAGTATGGAGTAGTCATTATGTAGACTGCTTAGGTTGCGAGTATTTAGTTGTGATGCTTACTCTCATGTACCATTAATTAAGAAAGATAAGCTAGACCAAAGGGTGAAAAAAGTGCACCTTTGTTAGTTGTGGTGATTGTGTGAAAGGATATAGGCTGTGTGACTAGGTTACATGAAAGATCACAATAAGCCGCGATGTCAAGTTTGATGAGGATTCATTGTTCTGTAAGGAAGAACATAATGAAAAAAAAAGTTAGCAACTATTGATGTTGAAATCGAAAAAAGTAAGACATATGATGAAGTCAAGCAACAAGAATAGGTACAAGAGCAGGTGGAGTAGCCATCTATAAGGTGAAATTCACATAAAGATTGCAGATTACCGGCTAGAAACGGAAATGACTCAAATATCGCATTCACCATCATTATAAATGAGGAGGATCCATCTACCTTTCAGAAAATATTGAATGATCCAGATGTTGAGAAGTGGATGATAACGATACAAGACAAGATAGACTCTTTATACAAGAATGAGATGTGAGAACTGGTGTAGCTTCTTGTTGGGCGTAAAGCGATCGGGTCCAAGTATATTTTTTGAAAGAAACAGGACAAATACAAGGCAAGATGGTTATGAAGGAGTATGCTCATAAAGAAGGCATTGACTTCAGTGATATCTTTGTGCCAATTGTTAAGAAGGTATTTATGAGGTTTGTGTTGGTGCTGGTTGCTCAAGATAACCTTAAACTGGAACAAATGAATGTTAAGACTGTTTTTCAATATTGGGAGCTGGAAGAGCATATCTACACGAAACAACTAAAAAGATTTGAAATTTAAGTAGTGAATAAAGTTTGTAGGTTAAGGAAGTCATTATAGGTCATGAAGCAGTCACCTAGACGGTAGTACAAGAAGTTTGATGGTTTTATGATACATCAGCAGTTTACTAGGAGTGAATATGATCATTGTGTTTACTTTAAGACATTGAGTGATGTGAAATACATTCTACCGGTATTGTATGTTGATGATATGCTTATCGCCAGTCAAAATATGTCTGAAATCAATATATTGAAGACTATGTTATCAGGGACATTCGAAATGAAAGATCTGAGGGATGTAAAGAGAATTTTCGGCATAGACATACACAAAGATAGAGAGATGAGCATATTACAGTTGTCTCGAGCTGAATATTTTGAGAAGGTATTGGTGAAGTTTGAGATATATAAGGCTAAGACAGTTAACACACCCCCATATTGTTCACTTCAGGCGTTCTTCAGAGCAATGTTTTATTACAGATAAAGAAAAGTGACATATATCATGTGTGCCCTATTCAACTGTAGTTGATAGTTTAATGTATGTTATGGTCTTTACGAGACTGAATATTTCATATGCGGTCAGTGTTGTGAGCAGAAACATGTCAAACCCCGACAAGCAACATTTAGAGGTAGTAAAATAACTACTTCGTTATCCGCGAGATATAACGGACTATATCTTGACATTTCAAAAATCAGAGGAATGCTATGTGGATTCTGATTATGTAGGGAATGTGGATAACAAAATGTCGACTTCTTTTTACTCATTTATAATAATGGATGAAGTGATTAGTTGGATGTTTAAGCTTTAGACTTTGGTTACCTTTTTCACAATAAAAACTAAATATATGGCAGTGACAAAAGCATTTAAAGAAGGTGTTTGGTTGCGTGGAATGATAAACGAACTTGAACTTTAACGGGAAGTCGTGCCAATTAATTGTGATAGTGGAAACACAATCAATTTGGCAAAGAATTTAGTTTACCATTATAAAACTAAACATATTAGTATTCGTCATTATTTTATCCAACAAGTACTTAAGGGAGGCAGTGTCACTTTTGAGAAGATCCATATGAATGTGAAATTGGCAGACATGCTTACAAAGGTGGTTCTACATTGAGAAGTTCTTATTTTGTTCGACTTCTTTAAATTTTGGTGAAATTTTGATAAAGACAAGGTGTGCATAAAAAGCGATGACGATGGTGAAGCTATGATGGAGGTGATTAGAAATGGAACTTGGAGAAATGGTTCATGATGATTGAAGTTATAGTGGATATTGTTGTTAAATGTCTTTAATCTATACAGGGAACAATGGCTTGATTGATTAATCGAGTGAGCCCTGAATTGTACATATTGGTCTTTGGACAGTCTCGATCGATCGACAAATTTTAAAAATACTTATAAACTCTCTATACACTTTTGAATATGTTTGAGTGATTGAACATGTGGTGCTTGATCGATTGAGGACTGCTCGATTGATCGATGCTTAGAACGACAACACACTCGATTTTGTGTAATTGTGCAATTAGTTTGCTATTTCAGGTGTTATGTTTTATATATATATATATATATATATATATATATATATATATATATATATATATATATATATATATATATATATATATATATAAATATTATGAGATTATGGTAGAATAATCAGGGCTTAAACGTTTTTAGGATTTAGAGAGAAAATGAGAGTTTTTGAATTGTAAGTTCTTCTATCTTTCTTACTTATCGCTTTCACAATAATTGTTGACGTTTTGTACCTTGGTTGTCTTTTTTTTTTTTTTTTTTATTCTATAGGGATTTTTCCATATAAAAATCAAGTATACTTATATATGCTTTGTTTGCATTTTCTTATTGTCATATAATCAAATTTAAGATTTTCTTTGCAGTCTCCCAACATGGATCACTCCCAAAAACATCATTGATATGACATTGTAACCTTTTAATCCATGCCCCGTAAATATATTGTCAACGACACAAATACATCCACGAGTCCACATTTAACCGAAGAAAGGCAAGAGGTTGGCAAATAAGATCTTCCCATCTCTAAGATAAGTAGGCCACAGTCCCTCTATAGTGGGCTCATTATTTCAAATGGACCCAATTACTGAATAATGGACCCACGTGTACCGTTGAGGATCATATAGTAATTCTCGTTATTCATGTCTTCAAGAAAGCACAATAAATTAGTGCCCACTATGTTTGAGTAGAAAGAAAAAGTTGGATACTCCGCCAGAGTGTAATCTAAATGATCGGTGCGAAACTTGGAAACTGTACATGGGGCATATGTGAAACTCAATTCAAACCGTCCATATGGTGGGACGTGCTTTTAGATGTTTTATAAAATAACAATTAGAGTGAAACAATTACTTACCTTACCAATTAATTGATATCTAATGGATGGCCAGCATGAAAATAAACAGCAACTCGAATTCAGAAAACAAAATTTGAAAATCAGAGACATCTCACATAATTAATATTATTTTACTGTTATGACTTATCTAAAGTGGGCGCTTTGGTTTGAACAGTCAAATTTGAGTAAGATACCTTCCATGTGTAGAAATGTAAGTGCCTGAGTATCATCCATCACACCCCGCCAGAGTATCAAATACCTCCCTTCTTACGTAAATACATGGAATACCATTGAGTGTTAATGTATGCTTGATGATCGTGGTTTATCTAACATTGATTTTTCTCTTCTCGTCTTTTCCTTTATTATTATTATTGTTTTTTCATTCTTTTCTCATCTAAATGACACCCACCGGACCAAAATTTCTACTAGGACGTTTGGATTTTTCTTACACGTATAAACGAGTAGATATGCCGATGAAATCCCAACCGCCCACAAGGAAAGAATGAACATAAACAACATGGTACATGAGTTAAAAGATGAGGAATACTGCATACGTGTTAACGTGGCACTTGTGTGTTATATCAAGGCTGTTTGTTAGGTCAGGCTAAGCTTTTACATAACCGTCCCTGTGAACCAGGCCAATCCACTCATAAGTGGGCTGGACTAAGTGTGAGAAAAATGAACGGTTAGAAGGAGAATCACTGACGACCTATGTTTAATGTGTATAAATGGCTTTGCTGATTACTGAAGGAGATATTGTTTTGTGATAGGGTATGTTCACGTTGAGCCCCAGATGATACATGGTCCAGATCTGACGCACATATGCTATGTTGGCATGCATGGTGCGATTCATCCCTTCCAATTGTCCTCGCGTGAATGCCTTTAGCATTTTCTCTTTAGAGAAACCATATACTCAATTAGCTTGTTAGACCCAACAAATGAAATAGGTAAACCATGCAAGAGAATTTGTACGATCCACTAGCCCAGAACATGCACAGGTGTCCTCTAGCCTTGAGTTTGTAGAAGTGGGTCCACAGATCAGTGATCCAGATTGTTGATAAGATGGGCCCTGCCATGGATAGTGGATTCCACTTCAATGGCCAAAGAAGACAAGATAGCAGTGGCCCATCTTCGCTACAGAAAATGGCCAGTAATTGGCTTCTGTGATCTTCCAATCTGGTTGATTCCAATCCAAGTTTTCAGCTTCCTCGACAGGCCGGGCAGAGGTCCATTCAAACCCAGTTGGTAAAGTAAAACTTAGACCTGATCACACAGCCCGGGCTTGGTAGGCCAAAATAACAAATGCCTGATCAACCCATAATAAATATACAAGGGCGCTCGAGCCGTCCGGTTCGAGACAGACTCTTTGACATAGCCCGACCCCTGCTGCGTTAGTAAACGGGCTTAAATTTAAGACGGGCCCGACTCCCATATCCATGGGCTTTTTACTACCCAAGGTGGGCCCAAGATGAAAAGCCAGGTGGCCCAGTCTGGTGATTAACAGCCATAAGAGTTTGTTTTCCACGAGGCGAATTTGGTATGAATATTTAAAATATGGGCCCCACGTGCGCAAACTAAAGGCTCGAGTATGCCGTGCATGTCCTTGGCTTGAGGATCATGCATGTCCTTTCCATGCATAAATAAATAAATAAATAAAACTCTCGCTTTCTACTGCAAGATGCGATACGAAATTCTATGGCCATGGGATCCTACTATCGCCACACGTGCTAACATGTACATGTTTGAGACATCTGGATCTTTAATGACAGTAGCCTGGATGTGTACGTGCTGCTTTTCGAAAATCAAGCTAGTGTGATCATCAAGTGAGACACGTGTTAAAGAAGAGAGACAATTATAAAAAGTTGACTAATGATGAACGTTTAACTACACGTGTGGATGATCTAATGACCATACTTGAATAATTTTTGTGTCACCCAACAATCATAGTAAAACTCACCTGATGAACGGCTCTGATCTTCTACATATGGCTTATGGTAGTAGGATTTGGATGGCCAGTTCCCATTAGCCATACACCATTTTCTCGGGCACACACGCACAACATGATAATCTATTATCTTTCTCCGTCTCATAAGAAAAGGAAACAAATCGATGCACCGCAGAGTGTGATGGTACATACACATGCACTCAGAAATTGATAAGGCCTGACTATGGGTGGGCCCGGGGTTGGGCCCTGATTTTGAGCTCCTTGGGTCGAGCCTGTTGGGTGACCCTTGTTCAAAAATTTCATTTCATTTCAAAAAATTGCACCACATAGTTCCTTAATTGGTCAGTTGGGGGACATCTAATCGATGGTTGGAATGAAAAATAGTGTCCACATTCAACAAAATTGGAGACGATGATTTGTTTGATAAATGTATATTTTGAATCATGGATTATGTACAGTGGGTCCTAAGATTTTAACAGTTCGATTTTAATTACATGCATGACACATATACAATTGCCAAGTGCGTGCGTATGAACCGTCACACTTCACCAGAGTATCAAATAAATCCATGAAAATATTTACATTGCAGCTTTCTCTGGCTTACAAGCAAGATTATTGTATATTATTTCTCCCTTGTGAAAAAATTGTATATTAGAAATCTCTCTCTCATCACCCTTTAAAAGCACCCCTTGCTACAATCTTCGAAGCCCATCTCTCTCTCTCTCTCTCTCTCTCTCTCTCTCTCTCTCTCGCTATGGATGTTGAAGATGGTGGAAAACCTAGGCCAGAAGACCTTGAGAAACCAACGGTTGGGTTTGATGGGTCATGTCTAGCAGTAAAAACAAAGGCAAGTGAGTGGCCATTTGTGGTGTTGAGGGTGCTAGCAATATGTGCCACGCTCTCAGCTACACTTGTGATGGCACTGAACAAGCAAACCAAAACAATGGTTGTGGCATTGGTTGGAAATACTCCTATTACTGGAACCGTCACTGCCAAGTTTCAACAAACCCCAGCTTTTGTGTAAGCCTCTCTCTCTCTCTCTCTCTCAACGGCCCTTGACCTTGGCATGTCCGGGTAATGATGAATGGCCCAGCTAGTACGTTAGCTCAGTCTAATCATCAAGAGGGGTGACATTATACAAAAGGATTAGATGTTTAAAGGCCTTTTCAATTGCCATGCCTTTGTAGTTTAATGACGTATTGGATCCGGGTCGGAAGCGGATTGCGTACCGAGTAACTCAGTACGCTAAGCATACTGAGTCAACCCTATGGGGCCCACCGTGATATGTGCATTTTATCCTCTCCATCCATCCGCTTTAACAGATAATTTTACAACTTCATCCCAAAAATGAAACATATCTGACTCTCAAGTAGACCACACCACAGGAAACAGTGTGAATTGAACGTCTACTGTTGAAAACTTCTTGGGGCCACAGAAGTCTTGGATCAAGTTGATATTTGTGTTTTCCCTTCATCCATATCTGTGTGATCTTATGAACAGTTTGGATGACAAATAAACATCACTGTGGGCCCTAGGAAAGTTTCAATGGTGGAAATCATTATTCCCACTGTTTCCTATGTATGGTCCACTTAAGATTTGGATATGCTTCAATTTTGGGCTCAATATCTACAATGAGATGGAAAAATGGATGGACGGCGTGGATAAACCACACACATTCCCAGTGGGCCCAATAGAGTTTACTCACTACGTAGTGAGTCATTTTTAATGGTCAATAATTTCAAATGTTTCATACCTTTAATTATTTAAATAATTTTTTGTTACAGGCCTGGCTAGGCCTGGACCAAGGCTTAGAAATTTAGGAATGGATATGGGCCTACCGCAACCCGGCCGTAGCCCTAGTCCATTGCATGGTGTTCGGGCGCAGTTGGGCTGGAGCCAACGATGAATGGCCCGGCCCAGCATGTTGACTTGGTCAATAATCACCTGATTGGTGTTTTGAAGACATTTGTGAGCGAATTCCAATCACCATACATGTCTACCTTAAAGATACGTTTGATCTGGGTCATGCTTAAATGACCCGGACCATTTATACGATGGAACTTGCTGTAAATAGGGATATTCAAAAAAAAAAAATAAAAAAATCTTAGATTAGACTATTTCAAATCTTAACCATTTAAATCTTTCTACTACAGGCCTCGTTTAGGCATGGCCCGTCTTACAGGATTCAGGAGATTAATGGTCTCTAAAAATCTTTCCAATTCAATGCCTATTTTCTATTTGTTCATTAGTTATATTGGTCTCTAAAAACCATGCATGCAGTTGTTTTTGTTGGGTGGTTCACATTGAAATATTTTCAGGAAATAGGATACAGATCATTGTGATAGAAATAAATTTTGTATTTTCAATTAAAGAAAGACCATTTTGTAATTTTTTAAATATTGGTTGTGGTGATTTTCTCATGTTTAGATTCTTTCATTGCTCATGTTGACATTGATGTTGTGATGCAGGTTCTTTGTGATAGCCAATGCTATTGCCAGTTTCCATAACATATCCTTGTTGCTGCTTCGCTTATATGGTAGTAAGTTGCAAATAAAAGGGCTTGGGCTTTTGGTCACTATCTCAGACATGGTAATAAGCATTTCATTCATTCTTTTTCTTTGACTAAGAAAAAATTGGAACGATCCACTAATTGGGTGGACCACACACGCACGGAACCGGCCTATCAGCTGTCCATTGATTTTATGACGTTGTAGCTTGTCTCTGAATGGACCATCTTGATTTTTTGCCCCAGTATGTGCGTGGGGCCAGCCTTGATGTGTGCAAGAGATATATTTTGTTCGTTACGTGCGCCCTTGAATGGAAGGAAATGGGGCCAAACTTCAGCCTGATTGGAAACTAAGATGGACCACAACACGTGAAGAGTTGGGATGGGACGCCTAAGCAATAAAAAATTCTGGACAGTTGTGCGGCCCATCATGTTTTTTATATTCCATGCCATCCATTAATCAGTCAGAGTCCACACGGAAGAATGGACCCAACAAAAGTTAGGTCATTCAAAGCTCCAAGTTGGCCACACCAAGTGAATTTATTGATCCTATGAATGATTTTCAATGTTCCTTAAGTGTGACCCACCTATTTACCTTACCTGATTTTGGTCTCCATGGTAAACTTGAGGTGGAGAACCTGATGGACGGATTGGATTTGGTAAACACTTCCAGTGTGCCCTACAGAGGTCAACAACACTATATGATCGTCCCATTCAGAGATGCAAAGTGGGCCCTACCCAATTCCTGATCTGTGAACTATGATCTTTATAACCATAGGAGAATCCTCCTATCTATACTGCTCGCAATGGGCTAAAAAGATCTTTCTGGTTCCAGGCCCGCCAAGGACCAAGGATGGACCTATTGTTTGGCCAACGAAGTGGGCCCGATCCTCAGTTTCAGGCCCGCTAATTAATGAGCTGGATACGGCCGAAGTCTATAAAATATCTTTGAGGTCCAGCCCAAGTCCAGTCCAGCACCCATTCATGACTGGCAATGGTGGGCCATGGCCTAAATTGCAGACCCAATTAGTAATGGGCCGAGCAAAGGACTTAGTTTCAGGCCCAGCAATAAAATGGGTAATTGTGGCCCGTCCAGTAACTGCCCCAACATATGGCCCATTTATTACCTGTTGATTTTTTTGATGTATTTATGTTTTGCGATGTATGCTGTGTAGATGATGGTATCTCTAGTCTCAGCTGCGGCTGCAGGTGCAGCTGCAATGGCTGAACTTGGGAAGAATGGCAACACACATGCAAGGTGGAACAAGATCTGCGACCGGTTCGAGACATTCTGTGACCATGGTGGTGGGGCCCTCATCGCATCCTTCATCAGCGTCGGTCTTTTGATGGCTCTCAATGCGTTATCCACCGTTGCTCTTTACAAGAACCAGGCATGTCGTTAAGAGACTTTGCACTTGGGTGTGCACCGATTTATGATGGACCCTCATGTACTGTGTGCTTGCGTGTTTGTTTTGTTTGGTGTTCCGTTTTCCAATTAAAGATGGGTTTGGAATGTTCCTTTCCTTTTTGATAAGTGGGCGGATTTTCTCTTCTAAACCTGTTTGTGGTGTATTTTGATTGGTCCAACTAATGTGGGGTGCACACATCCACGAATGGCTATCTTTTTCTACTCTAGTTGGGTTTCTTAGGTGGGCTACACTTTTGGGGTCTGTGGTCTGGGCTAGTAAGGGGCTTTTCCAAGCCCGACCCATATGCTAAATACCAGGTCTATGGGCCGGACCAGGCCACAAGATAAGCATCTGGGTTCAAACCCGGCTCAGCTTGTTAGCCAAGCACCGTTCTGGGATGGGCCAGGCCAGGCTGTCACATTAGTCCTTTGTGCACATCCAAATCCACCCCAATTACTTCTTGGGTCATCAATTTCATATGACCAAGTGGAGCCATCGGCTAAATCAAGCCCGAAATAGATTGGTCGTAGCCTGGGCCCAGGCTAGGTGGGTGGCATGGGCCACACTGTCTCTGAGCCGGTGAAAAACAACGCAACTTATGTGGATCACACGTCTATGTAGATGATGAACGGTTTGAAAGAAGTTGAAATGGTGTGCGGGCTACCTGATAAGTGGAGCTGCTTGATCTACGGATGCTGCATCTAACCGATGGGGTCCACCTGATCGGATGATGGTTAGAATCACCCAATCAAAGTTTTGTGAAGAATCAACGATGAAAAGTGGGCCCCACGTCGAGGGTCCGGATCATGGCAATGAGATTTCCTAGTATAATAAATGTGGACAATTCATTCTCTATCAATTGATTGAATGGTTATGATCACTGTATTGGAGATGGATCTTTTAAAGGGATGGAAATCAACTATAGGCCCCACACATGGATGATCCAGATCAACAAGCAGGACGGCCCACCTTGATGGACAGTCTAAATCAAAGATCAAACTTCTCTGTTATAATTGACATGCATTGTTCAATTCCATAGTCTTCGTTCCAATGGTTAGAATCATCCTATCAATGTGACTTTTAAGTGGGACGGGGTATTGATGGTTAGTTCTACATGTTGGAGGGTTTAGATCACGTATGGGACGGATATGTGAATCGAAGGTGGGTTCTCTGGTGGACAATGGGTAGACGTTTCTATGGCATAATAAAGATGAATCATCCATTTCAGATGGTCAGACATTCCTAGACATCGTCAGATGGTTTGGATCATACGATCGAAGTGATCCTTTAAGAGAGATTGACAATAAAAGGTGGCGCACACTGATGGATGATCAAGATCACGGATATGACCTCCTCTAGTGTAATAAATATGACCTGTTTCCTATCAATTGATTGGACGGTTATGATCATCATATTGTACTGCTTTTTAAAGGACAAATCAGAGGCGGGTCCCACATTTTGGACAATCACGGTCAATCACCAAATATTTCACTATTATAATAAATGTGGACCATCTATTTTCCTAAACATTGATTGGATCTAATATTTGTCCCATCAAAGGTCAGACACGTGATGGATGGCTTTGATTAGATGGGTTTGGTCTATTGATTGGAAGGTTAGGACTAGTTTCAAATTTCATGAGCTAACATGCCATTTCAAGCCACTTTGATGGACTATCGTGGTTCTGCTCGGTGTAGAATGGGGATTTCGGCGCTTCATCAAGGAAACTTTATTTCAGTCCAAAATTCGTCACTGTTGGGGAAATCAGGTCTCATGTAATGCTACAAAACAGGGTTCGCATTACATTGTCAGGTTTCCATTATGTACAAATGAGGACTATTTTAGGGTGATCAAAACCATTGATGATATTGGTCCAACCTTGGATGGATCATGCATTAAGATTCTTCCGTTGGTGAGACTTCTAACTCTTCAATTGGTGGCCAGCAAATGAACGGTTGAGCAAGAAAATGCAGCAAACGTCTAACTTCAACAAAAAAGATGGCTATATTCTGTGTACAGGAGCTTCTACTTTTGGTTTTTACGGTGCATGTCAACAATTTGGCCACTAAACCATGGGCCCACTTATAGAAGGCCAAAAGGAAAGGTAGACCTTGTGACGTAGTCGACATGGAAGTTTGTTATAAGTTATTTGGTCGACCATGGCAAAATAATATTAATATTATTAGTACACATATAAGTCGGGATAACGCATTTATATTTACTAAAAATGATAGAAAAATTGACCTTATCTCTATGGTAACAGAGAACCCACATGACACTTTCAAAGTTGAGGAATAGTCTCTCATAATTGAACAGACTTTTGTGAAACAAACTGAGGAAACAAGATATATATATATATATATATATATATATATATATATATATATATATATATATATATATATATATATATATATATATATATGCATTAGTTGAAAAGAAAGAATATATGGAGCCTGTAAACATCCCAAGGGATTTGAAATCAGTGTTGTAGGAGTTCAAGGCGATTGTGCTTGATGAACTCCCTAATAAATTGTCTCTCACACGAGATATACAAAACCACCTTGATCTTCTCACAGGGAGAAATCTGCCTAATTGCCCACATTATCAGAAGGAATGTGAGATTTTGAAGGCAGAAGTGAAGGAATTAATCCATACTAGCAAAGTCAAGGAGAACATGAGTACATTTATTGTACAAGAATATGACTAATAAACATCAGCATCAAAAGTTATCTTAAAATTATGAACCAAGTCCCTTGAGTAACTCGAGGACGAGTTTTTTTTCAAGAGGGGTGGTCTGATGTAGAACATGTCACAGATACATTCCTAGCATGGTTGGACCAAAAGAAGGTGGACCGTAAATTGATCATAACTTTTGATCCGGGTATCGTTACGGTGCACCGGACCGATTATCATGAAACGAAGCAGCACGAGAATTCGAGAATGAGTTCTTTTGAAGTGGAGGGGATTAATGTAGAGCAGGTCGCGGACACTTTCATGTCCAAGATAGATCAGAGAAGGCCTTATCAAAGGCAGAAGTCATCAAGACGGTCAGAACCTTAAAATAGGCATATCTCGCAATTCAGAATGAGTTACTCGACATACCATATATGATTTAGGGGTAGGACGAGCTACTTTAGCCAACCTATGCGGGGTTGCCCACGCCAAATTTGCAAGATTCAATCATATTGATGACTGAATTCCATGTTTAATTCCATTTTTACTATAAATAATAAGTTTTAGTTTGATTAAAACTCTTCATCTGTTCAATTTTAGTAGTTGTGCCCAACATGAAAAGTGTTTAAAAAAATTAAGAGAGTGTTTAGAAAGATTAGGAGAATAATGTGGTTAAGCCACACAGGACACTTACTATAAATAAAAAATTTACTATTTATAGTAAGTTACGAATTTTAAGGAGTTTTAGTTATAACTTAATTCTTAAATTTCTTCCTAGTTTGTTATCCCTATTTAAAGGGTTGTAGACTCATTTATTTCATCAATTAAACAATATTTGATAAGTTTCTTTCATATATCTTAAAATTATTTCTATTTATTTTCCTTGTGGATTCAAGAGTCTCTGTGAGGAGTCCAGAGAAGCTCCATGAATTTGGAGTAGTTATCCTTGAGGAAGCCAGTGATTGACCTTGTAAGTTTTTTCCAAGGTATGAACAAAAATTCCGTGGACGGTGATCTAGGGATTCGTTATCTTTCGAAAAGAATGAAAGCTTTCCACCGTGAGAGTTAGTTGACCTTGTAAGGGCTTCAGGAAATCCTCAACTGTATTGTGGATGCGCTAATTTCGCTCCTAGCTCAAAACGATGCTCAACTGCCCATGGTCGCTATACGACGCAAGCCCAATTTCTGCAAAGCATCATCAAATGATGGTAAATCGTAGGCCACTACTTTGATTGTGAGGAAGTCGTTATACATGCCAAAGGTAGAAATAAAATTATAGGGAGACAATATCTTTCGAACAAGGTACACTGTAGCCAAAAAGTCTGTAATGTGATCATCCATGTCAGGAGCAACGAGAATCTTGTGTCGAAAATAATGATGGAAAAGCTGCAACTTAAAATAGAAAAGCATCCATTTCCATACACGATTGGATGGATCAAGGATGTGAATAAAATAGAGGTAACCGAACAATGCATTGTCTCATTTTCAATTGCTAAAAATTATAAGGATCAAGTACTTTGTGACGTAGTCGACATGGAAGTGTGTAATATGTTACTTCTTCGACTATGACAAAATAATGTTGATGCTATTCCTACACATAGAGGTCGGGATAACTCATTTATATTTACTAAATATGGTAGAAGTATTAGGTTGGTTCTCTAAGGAAACGGAGAACCAACCTAATACTTCTAAAGTTAAGGAATAGTCTCTCACAACTGAACAGGCTTTTGTTAAACAATCTAAGGAAATAAGAGATGTGTATGCATTATTTGAAAAGAAAGAATATATGGGGCCTATAAATATTCCAAGGGATTTGAAACTAGTGTTGCAGGAGTTCAAGGCGATTGTGCTCGATAAACTCCCTAATAAATTACCTCACATACGAGATATACAAAACACATTGATTTCGTTATAGGGATAAGTCTTCCTAATTGCCCACATTATCAGAAGGAATGTGAGATCTTGAAGGCATAAGTGAAGGAACTGATCCATACTAGCCAAGTCAAGAAGAGCATGAGTATATGTATTGTGTCAACTCAAGAGCCTAATGCCAAGTACAAGAAAATGACTAATAAACATCGGTATCAAAAGGTATCTCAGAATTATGAACAAAGTCCCTTGAGTAACTTGAGTATGAGTTTTTTTCCCAAGCGGAGGGGTTTGAAGTAGAGCGTGTCATTGATACATTCCTAGCATAGTTGGACTAAAAGAAGGTGGACCATAAATTGATCTTAACATTTGATTCGAGTATCGTTATGGCGCACCAGACCGATTATCATGAATCGAAGCAGCACGGAAATTCAAGGACAAGTTCTTTTGAAGTGAAGGGGACTGATGTAGAGTAGGTCGCGGACACTTTCATATTCAAGATGGATTAGAGAAAGTCTGATCAGAGGCAGAAGTTATTAAGACCGTTAGAACCTTAAAACAGGCATATCTCGTAAACTTGTATGAGTTATTCGACATACCATATATGATTTGGGGGTAGGATGAGCTATTTTAGCCAACCTATGCCAGGTTGCCCATGGCGAATTTAGGAGATTCAATCATATCGATGTTTGAATTCCATGTTTAATTCCATTTTTTACTTTAAATAGTAACTTTTAGTTTGATTATAACTCTTTATCCATTCGGCTTTAGGAGTTGTGCCTAACAAGAAAAGTGTTTAGAAAAATAGGTGAGTGTCTAGGAAAATTAGGAGAATAACATGGTTAAGCCACATAGGACACTTAATATGAATAGAAAATTTACTATTATAGTAAGTTACGAATTTTAGGGAATTTTAGTTATAATTTAATTCTTAAACTTCTTCCTAGTCTTGGCATCCCTATTTAAAAGGTTGTAGACTCGTTTATTTCATCAATCAATCAAAATTCAAGAAGTTTATTTTATATATTTTAAAATTATTTCTATTTCTTTTCCTCGTGGATTTGAGAAGTCTATGTGAGGAGTCTAGAGAAGCTCCATGGATTCGGAGCAGTTATTTTTGAGAAAAACGGTGATCGATCTTATCATATTCATCCCTGCATCATCATCAAAATGTGGAATATAATTCATAGAAAATTGGCTCGCCTAGTATCCCATACTACAGAGATTCGTCGGCGTGTCCAACACTACTGTGGATTTACTTGAACACCTCCAGATGGCACAACACATTGATCAAATAAATTACATGACATGATTTGTTCATGGAGCGACTATTTACGACATCTAATCCCGTAAGTGATGTAACACACATTGTGGATTATTTACATTGATTTGTGTACCACTACTCAAAATTCATGTAATTACATGTCGACTAAGAAGGTCACTGCCTAGAGCACATTACATCTATGATAAAATATATGAACTACTAGATGTGAGACCTCTAACACATCACTTACATTAATCAGAAAATAAATCAAACCATGAGAGTTTTGAAATTTAAGACACATACTTAAGCCATAAAGGGAGGTAGTAAAAGGCTAACCTAATTAAAGAGAAGAGTAGCATTAGGCTAACTCAACAAAAATAAGGGGAGATGAGTAAAAGCCAACTCAATATAAAGTGAAAACACACGTCGCTCTCAAAATCGACAAAGGGCAAGACTTGTATCCATCACTTCACATGAATTCACGTAAATCAAGTATGATTAAAACATATCTTAACCATGATTCTTACAAAGATAAATAATTTCTGACAGTCCATCAATCAATTGCATGGAAATCATAATAAAAGGAAAATATGCAAAAATAAGACAAATCATGTATAAATCAATTCAAATTAGTGTAAGCTTAAATGAATCACTCACCTTAGCTTTAAATGCAAACCCTAGGTAGATCTCGATTTAGAAAAACTTATACATGAACCATGTCATCACTTAAGCAAGAGGGAGACACCATACATGTGGAGAAGGAAGAGAAGAGATGCGTGTCTAGGCTTGGATCTCTCTCTCTCTCTCTCTCTCTCTCTCTCTCTTTCTTACACATGAGAAGCTGGTGGGCGTGTGTGGGATTTTAAGTGGAGAAGGAATGCACAAACCCTTTTATAAAGGGGTGGGCATGAGAGGGGGTGTGTTTCACATCCCACTTGAATTGAGTTTTTCAATTTTATCTTTTCTTGCGATGTTTCCTTAAATCTAATTCATTCACGGTGAAGGGGTCGTTTAAATTGGTTTATGTTGAAAATTCTCATAGCGGGTGCCAAAATTGACTTGATCTCAATTAACGGTACACGCTTAATGATCAAGGCCCAATTTTGGAAGAAATATGTAGTCAAGATAGTCAAATGATTAAAAAAATTAGTAGTTGATCGATTGTGGAAAAAGCCTAAATCTTAAATTTTACCTTTTTATGCCAAAAGGAAAGAATAGGCTTTAAAGCGATCAACATTCAATAGTGTATTATCATAGATTGGTGTCTAAATTTTATATGATCTCATAGTCATATGAGGTGACAATGTGGTCCAATTTTGAGTTCGATTGACAGTGGAAAGTGGGTCAATCAGAAGCTCCAGATTTAGAAAGAGTTAGTAAGCCTAAAATAGATAACTTCGTGTCTAAGAAAAAGCCAACCAAGGTGGGGTTCTCACATTTCACACTCGATCCATATGATGAGCAATCCAAGTCATTCATATGAAGTGAAATATCATACTATGACTACCTACAAACTTTCTTTACTTGATGGACACCAAAACTAAGGGTTAAGGGGCTGATTTGTCAATTGGATTAGTTACACTATGATCTAATGTTTAAAATTTGATGTGTATGGTTATTTTATGATAGATAGACATGTGATAAAATTTCATATCATACGGATTATGAAATCCTATGATCTAGAATTCAAGGGTCTAGGTTAATGACATTTTTTGTAATTATTATTGATTTGAGAGTTTTGAAAAATCTAATGGTTTTACATGGTTATAGGAAATTTTCTAAGCAATTATTACAAAATCATTCGTATATAAATCATTATGAATTAAGAGTTATTCTCCAAATTAATTAAGAAAATGTACATATATCAAATAACATAATAGATGGTCAAATGACATGTTAAAAATAGTAAAACTTTATGCTTAGTACTTTGACCATGTATAGATGTACGATCAGTTTTGTTAACGGATGAGCACAAGTGGGTTTTTGGAGTTATTAAGAGGTAAAACATGTATACCATTAGATTTAAGTAAATTGTTCACATGAGTAAGGCTCATCATATTGTAGTTCTGATAATGGGTTAAGCACGTTCATAGGCGGTGAATAAGATGAATGGATCAGAATCTCAATTTGATATATGTACAAGTGGATGTAGAGAGAAAGTAGTTAGTTTTCTATGGTCGGGTGGTCCAAACTCAAAGTGGATGGTTAGATATATTTACGTAACAGTGAATAGTTGGTTATGATGGTTAAGTGGGAATACTTGAACATACGATGATCTTATTTTAAAATCAATGGTCTGATGACTTGATCTATGGATGAAGATTATTTCCAATGGTCAGATTCAGGTTAGAGAATATAAGTAAGGTTATGATAGGCTAAATTGGTGACATACATATGTATATACTAAATTAAATTTTATGGTAACACTCGAGAACTTTCAATACTTGAGTATTAAAAAGTTCGGGGTGTTACACTACATGGCCAAATATCATATGCTAGGGATGCAATACAAAACATGTAAATCCTCAACTAGTCCACATATTAGTATAGTTCATATCTGGAAACATCATCGGAATCTAATACACTCTAACACTGGCTACTGTCCCATCGCATGCATGACCAAGTGAGTGAAAGAGACCTTATTATCTATATTGTCAGTGGTATGCTAATGCCCACTTGACTCAGTGATAACGGACCCATTTACGAGCCGGTCAAACTTAACCTAGCTTATAACCCCATACCCTCGGGCATATAAGGTCACACTCCTTTTCAACCAACCACGACATAGTGGGAGATGAGATCTACTGGTATTTGGCACTCGGGTGCTCAGGTCATCGACTCGGTCTTGACGTTGAAGCATCCTATTAATATGACAAGGGTTTATAGACTTTTACCGGAGGAGAACCATAACGCCCTAATGCTAAAACATATATTTTTTGTATCCAATATGATCATCTACGATATACCTATGGAGGCAACAACCCTGATATCAATAGGGTATAATGTGATTGTGACATATAAGATGCAAAATGTATGAGTCATACCATCCAAGTCATACACCAAACCTGCACATACCACGCGATCATGTAGGGCAACCCTATCTCATATGGGGTCCCCTAAGTATCTCAAGTCAAAAGATGTATTATATAATCAATTGTCATCCACAACATGCATACAAATGATGCGTATGGGCATATAAGTGAGCATGATATCATTACACTAAGCATGTTATTAGTGCATCCTATCAGGCCACGTACACTAGCATGTTTTCAGACATATCAGGTGATAATCGACCTTAATTGGCACATAATATACACAAAGTGGGACCCAAACAATAGGCCCCACTAGAAATGTAAAGGTTCTATGTGGCATGGCCCACACGAGACTAAAATTGGCCCCAAACTTGGGCCTGCACACATAAAGGAGATAACAAAATAGATGTATAGTTTAAATATAACATATATATCAAGGTGGAACCATGGTGGGCCCCTTAGTCAAGTTGGATAATAATTAAATATTACAGGCACTGAATTACTCGTCTTTCATGATGTGGCCCACTAAAATCCAAGGCCCACACCCCTACCAAGATGGATGGTAGGGTAGGCAACACATCCCTCAAGTGGGACCTTAAAATGGGCTCCACAAACCTTGGAAAATAAACATCAGAGAGGCATAAGAAAAATTTTAACAATAGACATCATTGCCCTCATTATTTCCTAGGACACGACCCACCTTAGATCTGGATTAACTAGATTTTTGGGCTCGTAGCCTAAAATGATTTGGCAAAATAGATGGGCGGCATGTATGAAATACATGAACTATGGTGGGTCCAACAAGTGGGCCCCCCCTCCATGAAATAGATGAATTATGGTGGGTCTATATGTATATATAATGCATTTTTGAATTCTACCATCGAGGTGGGCCCCATTAGGACGATCCAATCTGTCCACTAGATGAGCCAGTTCAAGAGGAGTCCAATAGGTTCTGACTAGGACTGGTTTGGAAGAACATGGACCCCACAGTGGCCCTTGAAAGATTTCAATAGCTAGACATTGTTTCCTTTTATGCGGTCCGCCTGAGATTTAGATCAGATTGAAAGTTTTGCCCATAAACTAAAATGATCTGGCATGACGGATGAACAGAGTGGATAATTCACATCTATCATAGGGGATCCCACAAGTGGGCCCCAATCCACACCCATGTTGGGTGTCTTCCACCCTCTGATAACAAAATATAAGGGCCCGTTTGGGAGCATGGATTTGGAACCTCCTGGATTCAAAACTCTAGTGATTTGAAATCTTCCTATTGTGTTTAGCACCCTGGATTAGGAATCAACTTTAATCCAATGGTAGTTATGCATGGTATATTTACAGAGGTTTGAATTTAATTACTAAATCAACTTTAATATCTCTAATTAGTGAACTTATGTAATGTTTTACACAATGGTAGTATTAAGTCCACTAAAATTTATACTTTGCCCCAAAATGATGAAATTCCAAGTCTTGGATGGGCCATAAGTA
The DNA here is from genome assembly GCA_037074715.1 of Magnolia kwangsiensis. Taxonomy (NCBI): domain Eukaryota; kingdom Viridiplantae; phylum Streptophyta; class Magnoliopsida; order Magnoliales; family Magnoliaceae; genus Magnolia; species Magnolia kwangsiensis. The sequence goes on from CM073571.1 coordinate 166,464,898, forward strand.
CAAGATCATGTCCGAGTGACTAACCAACGATTTTTAACCATTGATTTAAATGGACAATGTTTAGACGGTGCTGATTATCATATTAATGTAATTATAGTGATGCAATTGATAATCTAATTGTTTTGGGATATCATTAGTGGGTTATGTGCTCAATAATTTAATAGTATACTTATGCACATATTACACATGCAACTCTTGGAAGGATTTTAGATGTAATCCAAGTTTTCACCATGGATTTCAAACCCCCTATTTGAGGGGATTTAAAACCCTTAGTTACTTTATGGTGCTAAATAACCAGGGGATTTGAAATCTGCTCAAATCCCCCCAAATCCATGATGCCAAATGACCCCTAAGTGTGTGTGTGTGTGTGTGTGTGTTTGTGTGTGTAATATGCATTTTTGTTTGGACACAACATCAAGGTGGCCCCAACCACCGCGTAGGCCAACTAGATTGAATGCCAATGGACCTAATTTGGGCTTGTTTGGACGAACAGGGACCCCACAGTGGGCCTTGGAAGCTTTTAACATACAAGAATTGTTGCCCTCCATGCGATCCACTCGATACTCGGATATGGCTCATTTTTTGGCACATGGCCTAAAATCACGTGGAGAAGATGGTGGATGGTGTGGATTAAACATATACATCAATGTAGGGTTCACGCCTGGAACGACCCCCACCCACGTCTACATGGCTGATGTGAGGGGTGCTCCCAGCCTCACCTTCGCTTTTAGTGTGGTCCACCTAATGGTTGGATCGTCTTGATTTTTGGGCTTAATGGCTAAAATTAGTTGGTAGACATGTGGATGGTGTGGATCTAAGAAATAAATCACAGTACGTCTTATAAGTGGAAAACCACTCTCCTAGCTCATGTAGAGGGCGTCAATGATGCTGGGCTTTTAAGCTCGTTGGTTTGCTATGGTGTGGATGACCTGAGATATGGATTGGCTTAATCTTTGGGCTCAATGGCCAAAATAAGATGGAGAATTTGATGGACGAAGTTAATGAAGCATATGCATCATGGTGAGGCCCATGAGTGGAGGCCCCACCCTTCCCCTATCTTTCCTTGCATCTGGACGTCAGAGAGTTCCAACGTCTCTGATGCCGTGAACATCCAGTGTCTGGACTCTTATTATATATGTTTTTTTAATTAGCATGTAAGTGGGGTCCACATAAGAGATCTACACCATCCATTGGATTGTCCAACTCATGGTGGGATGAGGAGCTTTGGATCACTTCAATTTTGATGCCTTTCCACCATCCAAATTTGTTATCCATATCAACATATTCAATGGAAAATAAATATCACGGTGGGCCATAAAAGGTGGTCTATGCTTTGATAGCATGCAGGGCACACTCTCCACCATTGTGGCCCACTTGTGGGCCCCACAACATTATAATTTTAAAAGAAAGAAGGAAAAAGAAATGAAAGGGAAGAAAAGCAAGGAATGAGATCCGACCATCGGGGAGGCCCCCTTCACTATGTAGTCCACCATACAATCTATACATGATCAATGTGGGCCTCGCCCTTGTGGGCCCACCAAAATGGAAAGATCACAAAGAAAGGAAGGGTCTTGATCTTCCCATGCACTCACTTTGAAGGATGAGCAGTTGGATCGACAATCGGATGGTCCGCCAAGCTCCTCTCCACCCTTAGTCTTCTTTAATATCTATTTTCTCTCCTCTCTTCCTATTAACTTCTTGACCTCTCCTAATTCTCCCTAGCTCTCTCTTCTCTTAATCTCTCTCTTATCTTTCTTTCTTTTCTCTCTTCTTCTCTTAATCTCTCCCTAATTCTCTCTAGTCCTTTTCTTTCTTTCTTTTAACCTCTCTATACTCATGTTATAAAAATGGTAGAAATGAGAGGGAGTTAGGGATCTTTGTGCTAGAACTTTTAGGATAGGGAGGGAATAAGAAGAAGATGGAGGGGTAAAATGGAGAGAAAAAGAAGGAAAGAATGATGACTAAGTATGGGTAAGGGCATGGGTTGTATGAAAAAGGCATGAACTTGTTTGATCAGTGGGGAGAGAGAGAGAGACATGAGTGATAAATGGCTTAACTGATGGATTTGATTGATTTGACAACATTAGAATTTGTGTAAGTGGAGCCCGCATGCATTGCGCGGCTCACATCGGATTGTGCCAAAAATACAATTTCTAATCTAGGGATCACAATGGGGCGTGCCATGAGATGTTAAAATCGTACCACCTATGCGGTCGCTAGGGTACAAGTCTCGCGGTATTGTTGTACTAATAGGTTCGCAATCAATACTCATTGATCTGATCTTTAAGAACATGGTAGTGTCGAAGTTGAAGCATATGGAAGGTCTTATGAGGTTATTGGTGTCACAACTCTCCCCTCCTAGCAAAAAGTTTCATCCTCAAAATTTGCACTACAACCCAAACTAGACAAATGTGGGATCATAGTCCTTTATAACATCTCTCGTGTGTGCACGTGACCTAACCCACACTATTGATAGACCATACATTACATCCTACTGCACCCAGCAACCCCACCCACATGATTTGTTTTAGATGGCTTTAAAATCCCTATCATGAGGACTACGTTATTGTTACAGTCACAATATTGAAAATTATGCATCAATCCGATGATCTGTTAATGAGATTTGACTACTGAATCTACGACCCAAATTGCTTATCTTACAATAGAATCAACCTTTATTGTGCTAGGCCTGTTGGACTTGAGCCCATGTGGACTTAAAGCTCACTTTCTAAAACATAGAAATTATCACAAGATATGACAATCAGTACATGATAAATGAAGAACTAGAATATATAAGACAATACATTATGAGACAAAAATGGGTTCTACCCCAAAACCTATCATTAGCCCTCTCCACATGCCTTAGAAACTAATCATGGCCCATGTCCATCTCGTCCTACACATGCATCCAATGCATGTCTTATTTTGTACCACATCACTTCAAGCAACCAATTGAACTACACCTCATTATCCACCATGCATCACTTATAACCCACAACCCACAATCCTTATCCATCTACTAGTTAATACATGCCTAGACTTTTTCCACCTTAGTCAATGCATGCTTAGCACCATCCACCTCAAACCTAGAAGAAGTGGACCACACATCATCATCCTGCCCTCCATCCCATTTAAGGCGAGTCTACACCCCCACCTTCCATCCTCTTCATCTTCCTCTTTCTTCCTTTTATATTTTCTTGATGTGTGTAGTGCCCACTGGTGTAGAGCCCCTATGTGCATGTATTATTGGTCCGCAAGGTGGCCCACATCAGTATGGTCCACCATGATCAACATTATATCCACACCCTTCACAGGTAATCCCATTTTTGTATCTAGACAACAATTTATAAAATTTGTATAAAATAAAAAAATGTTAAGATCTTAGCTGTAACTTGAGAATAATATAAAAAAACACTATGATATAGCTTTGGACCAAATTTTGTAGCTATCTAACGGTCTAATCTTTCGTAGAATCAATCTTACTTGACAATTGTCAAGCAACACATAGAGGGTTCCGATTTGCCAAAAATGGACCTACTTTTAGTCCATTTGTTGAATCCATTAGAAATATATATTTTGTTGAATTCATAGAAAATCAAAGTATCTTTCCAACAGTGTATAATATGACTCGATCGGAGTTTGGGTGATTGAGATCTTGGCCTTATACGAAAATATACTCGGGGGCTTATTCTGATTGCATATGATGTGGGCCATATCCGTTACTCCATTGGTCAGATCTATTTTATATTTTTCCTTAGCATACTTGAGATAGTTAATAATCATATGTACAATCTTTGTGGTCAGATTCATTGTTGATAGAATTTTAGAAATTCTGGTCCGATAGATGCTTCTGTAAGGATAAATCTTGAATTGTTGTGTTTAGTTTAAATAGATCTAAGGCCTTGTATATATATATATATATATATATATATATATATATATATATATATATATATATATATATATATATATATATATATATATAATATGCGCTAAATGATGTATTTCAAAACCATCCATTGGCTTGGATTGTCCATTAAAGATTCTAATCATAGAGATTTGATCAATATATTTCATGTGCTACTTGGTGTGTATGTTATATATATGTTATCCATGACTTATCCTCTTATTGACCCACTCGACAGTGGCTTGTGATTTATATATTTTATTAGTTCATCCAGTCTGGACACCCATTGGTAGTGTTGTGTATATCTTATCTATGGTTTACCAGCATGTGGGCTCCACTTGCCATTGGATCTATTTCATTTTCTTTGCATTTTCTATTTTCTGAAAATTTTCAAAGTACCCAAATGTGTTGCATGTAGGCTTCTTTGACACCTTGTGGTGGGCCTCTCACTCTGTAGTTAAGGGTCTCACTATGGGGGATGTTTAACCCACATATCATTGGGCTGGAATGTCCCACCCTTTTGTTAGAAATGATCTCCAAGTGTTTGGAAAGTGGGCCCAAAGTTGTGATAGATCCCATTGTTGAGAACTATCTGATTATTTATGTTTTGTACAAACTTTGGTCCTCTATAGTAAACCCCACGCACAAGATATGTATGGGCCACCACTTGGAACCTTTAACCTATACCAATAAATAATTAAATAAATAATATTTTACTTGTGCTAAATTAGAGCCCACATGATTAGGGAGTGGGTCCCAAAATAGGGGCTAGACATGGTTGCAGAAAATTAAAATACCTATGTTTGGCCCTATATTAAATATTATGTGTGCATAAACAATGCTCCCATCTTATATCTTTTAAAGTCCATAAATATAAATACCAAGGTCACATGACGGTAGGTTAAAAGGTGGTCCCTCTTGATCATGGAATGTACTCAAAATTGGGCCAAAACTAATTCTGTAATGTATTTCCTGTACATTTTCTCTAAGTACCCATGTTTGGGCCATCACCACAAATTATATATACTCAACCAATGAGGCCCGCCTTATAATTTTTAAAGCACATGCATAGAGCTACCAAGTGACTATTTTCTTTCACTAGATGTGGTCCCCACATGATCATGAATCTGACTCGAAAATGGCCCAAAACCAACCTTGCACCAAAAGTCTGTTTGATATAAAATTCACGTGGGCCACATTATTGGGGTCCACAACCTTCCCAAAGCATTTAATACAACATCTAAACTCTAAAAATGAACTCCCAGGTGTTGAGGGGCTAAAAACCTTAGGTGGTCCATCTAATATGGGCTATCTTGTATGGGATTTACCCTTCATGTAATGAGGCCCACCTAGCATGTTTTGTGAATGGGTGTTATATAACTTGTAAAATATGAAGTGGACAAATGTGGCTGTGCAAATGTTGTCTTAAGATATGGGTGGCATTAGGCCCATCTAAATGAGGCAACCTTAAGGCCCAAGTGGGCCTAACACTAAGAGAAATCATTGGGGAGTGAGAAGCCCACAATGGTAACATTCCTTAAGCCTATTGGATAGGCCCATTGCCTACTAGGCAGCGTACCTTATACACTACCTCTAGTCAAGTGGACCACACTTAGCGATGCCTATTTTAGAATTCATAAACTGGATAATTAGACTTTTTCTTGGTTTGCTTGTATATGTGGCTAGTGGGCCCAATATGGTATATGATATGAAAGATGTTAGCATGTTGTCTTTATGTTTGAAATTATGCATTGTTTCTAGTTGATGGTGGAATTTGTGGGTTCCATTTGGTTGTGGAATTATATCCACACCATTGAGTGGTTAGAAGTTTATGCATTTTAGTTGGCCTATTAATTCACCAAGTGAGACTCGCACTTGACTTATATGACCCCATGTCTTACGTGTAGTCAAAGGTTAATGTAGAAGTCACACTAGGTAGGACACGCCTAGTATTGGTTGAGATGATGATACATGTGTGGTAACATAATAATGATGATGGTGAGTTGTTGGTTGAAATGATAGATATGATTTAATGGATGATGAATTATGGCATATGCGTTGATGATTGATGAGTAATTGTTTGTGATACTTATGACACTTCTTATGTTAATCATGAAGTGAAAATGATCCTCATGCTAATGATAATGATATTATGTATGTATATATACACATGATTACAAAACATGCTAATTGACCACCATGCTTGATATCCAAGTGATAATAATGCACGTATTGACTGTCGTGGTGATAATGTGTATAAGATAATATGTTTTACTTGATGCATGAATGATGATAAATAAATGATGCTCGTGAACGTAAGGATAACCTCATGCATGTTAGATGCCTAATGCCTAGGGCAGTTATGATGCTAGTGTGGGATGATGATCATGATATTGATGATGCATGTGAATCCTATATGCAGTGTAATCCATACACATGCCTTCATGATACGAGTTATGATGATGAATTTGGTGTTAAATGATGTTTATGAGAATGATGATGCATGTGAAAACTTGTGTACCACCACAACTTATGCGCCTTATGTATGTGCATGCTATATGAGCCCTAGTGGCCATTTGTTAAGTATTCACAAGAGGTGTAGGGTCTTAGTGTGATATTGAGGACACTTAAATGTATGTACCTTTGTGCCACATTGGCTATTCTTGTGTTAGGCCTTGTACCTTGGGCTTGTGAAAGCCTACTTGCGCATAGAACTTGGAATGCAAGCTGGTAACAATTAACCGTTTGATGAGAGGCTAAGTAAGCCCACTTCCTTGGTTAAGGGAAGCGTATTTGATTATTGTTATGTAAAGCTCATGAGAGAATGAGATGATTAGGGCATGTGATGTGATATATGGTTAAGGCATGTGATGTGTTGTAATATGTGGATGATGCGTGAGGTGTAGCTCACACATGATGATCATGGCATGTATTATGCAACCAATATGTGGTGGATATGGCATGAAACATGCAGCTTATACATGATGTTGGGTCTTATAATATCAGATTATAAATTGATGATTGAATCTTAGTTGGGCCCAACTTAAGGCCCATTGCTTATAAGCATTAAGGCCGTGATCTGTGCTATATCAAGATAAGATTAAAGGTCCAAATGAACATTCACATCGACATGGGCTATGACTTGAGGGTCTAATGTTGAGTATCTATGTACTGTACCTTGACAATTTGATCTATCATGTTATTGTTATGTTGATGTCAACCGATAATTTGATACACATGGTTGATTTGTGAGCATCCATTTTATATGCATGCATGAACACACCGTGAAATTGGGGCCCTTGTGTTATGCCATATGCTTGGACAGGATCCAGAGGAGTTGAAGGATTTTGGATATTGTTTTGATTTGGGCCCTCATTGTCACGTCCCAAACTCAGAAACCGGGCCTACAAAATTTTCAATTGCCAAATCCTGTGCCGACAACCTTCATAATACCCCATTCTCGGCTTTCAGCGCCATATGCCAGATTCCAATCCTAGAATCATTCAAGGAGGATTTTCAAAGTACATTTGTCTCATAAGAAGCATAACCACAAGTATACCCAAATTACAAAGGCAACATCATCATCACATATCCACTAATATAAACATTTGAATACAATACTAAAAGGGAAATACATATGTCAAAACTAAAGCTCCAAAAGTTTGTTGCACGCTCTAAGCTCAACGTTGATGCAACCTAATGCCACCTACACGCATATATCGTGCATAAGCTTATAAAAAACTTAGAAGGTGGTGAAAGTGTGTGCACAAGGTAAGTGTCAAATATACAATACATTGCCATAAATCATACAATATTGGAATAAGTGAAAATACTGACAAAATCATGAATTATACGATATCAGAGTAATAAAAAATATACTGGTAAGTCCATGAGTGCCATCAGCCATACCAAGGTTAAGCGATGTAAGGCCCGAATGCTAATGGTCATATCAAGACTATGCGATGCAAAAATATAATAAGCCAACATCAGATGCCGAGGATGCAATGCAATATGCGGTGTGAATGGAATGACCAAACCAGAGCGTGAAGTTCGGATGATAGTACGTAGTATTGTAAGCTACGGGGTCTATCACAAAGGACTTCTATCCAAACCACTCGCATACCTAAATTTGGATAGTCAGACTCAATGTGGTAGACTGCTAATCTCTGGTTAGTCATGCGCCTAACCAAAATCCTGGCCATGCGAAGGTACACAATAATTAGTTGCGTGCCACTAGCCCGAGTGAATAGTGAATAAATGAATGAATTAGTTTGCAACTCCTACTCAATAAGTCCACATATCAATACAGTTCCTCTTTAGAAAATCATCGGGGTCTAGTACACTCTAAACCAGATTGCCGCCACATCGCACGCAACAAGGTGAGTAGAAGAGACCTCACTATCTGCTTACCAATATCAGGCCTGACTTGTCAATAGTGAACCTATTCCTCAAGCTGGTCAAACTCAACCTAACTTTGCCCCCTCCTCTCGGAAAGGTAAGGCCGTACCCCCTTCCAACCAACCATGACATAGTGAGAGACATGACCTAATGGTATACGACCCTCATGCGCTCATGCATTCACTCGGTCTAGATGTTGGATCAACCTTTAGAACTAAGAGGGTTCTAGGACTTTCACCAAAGGATATCTATAGCACCCCATGTAGAACAGATTTTTGGTGTCCCATGTAGTCATCCATGATATTTTTGTGAAGGCTATGGCCCTGATATTGCTAGGACGTACAGTAATCATAATTAAACAATACGAGATGCATGAGTCACACAGTCCAATCATGCACCAATCCTACGCATACCGTGCACTCATGTGGGACAACTCCACCTATCAGAGAGTCCCATGAACAACCTACCCTATGACATAAGCAATGACCAACCATATCTCATAACAAACATGTAGATATGCGTATAGACATGTATCATGATGCTATGCTATCACATACTCAAAATTAACTGGCATCGATAATCAGCCTCGACAATTGGTCTGTATAATTGGCCTCGATAATCAGCCTCGACAATCGGCCTCGATATCACATACTCATAATCGGTATAGGTAACCAGCATCGATAATTAGTGTCCATAATCAACATCGATAATCAGCCTCGATAATCGGCCTCGACAATTGGTATTGATAATCAGCCTAATAAAGGGCCTAAGGGAAGGTCACAATGGGGACATTTAACCATTATTATACTATTAAAGTATAAAAAAATCATAAAGGATGATTCAAAGTTAGAAAAAGAGAAGAACAAGACAGACACAAAGTATTTCCATTGCACGGGTCATGCAGCCAGATGAGTAGTTGGATGGATCGTGCAACCAGAAGAGTAGTTGCATGGATCACTCAGCCAGATTAGGGTGTTGCGCGAATGACATGATTGTGTTACCCTTGCTCGAACCGCGCATCAAAGAATATCATTACACGGATTGCGTAACTAACTTTGTTGTTGCACGGTTAGCGCAATCAAGAATGGAAGTTGATCAAGATGAACGGTCAAATTTGGCATAAAATGGGACCCATGACACAGACACCGAGGATTGACACGTATGGGGGCCTATAAATACCCCACTCCCCTCCTCATTTGAAAAAGAAGAATTTTTTTGGAGAAGAGCAGAGCTCTGAAGGAAGACTAAAGGTGAGGAGCAAAGGAAAAATCCAGTTGTGTGGATCGTACAGCTCAAATACTTGGCTGCGCTAATCACGCAACATAGGAGAAATGCTGCGCGGATCACGTGACTTAGGCAATAGGTTGTGCTGACCGCGCAACCGATAATTTAGTTGCACTGGTCGCGTAACTAGGTCACCATGTGGCCAGGGCTAAAAGTGGCTGAAATGCTGCCGGGATTATGAAAGGTAATCAAGTTCAATCTTCATTACTTTAAGCCTTCTCCTTTGAAGAACGGACAAGTTTAAAAGAGAGATTGGTTGATTAAAGTTCGATATTCCTCCTAAGTTATAGGAGATGACTGAAGCCACTGTCGAAATACTGTCAAATTCAGGATTTGACATATGAGCTTTATTAATTACAATCTTGTTCATTTCACAATATTCTGTCTTAGAATCAAGGGATTTAAAAGGGATGTAGATAAACTCAGAATCAATAATGCCATGATTGTTATATGAAATCTCCTTGTTGTCTTTAAATAAAATAATCTTTCCAAATCAGATGCATTTATTTCTTTGATGAAACAAAATGGCGACTCTGCTGGGGAATTATTATTTTATTTCAATGATAATGTTGAGAGTATCATAGGATCTTCATGGCATTTTTTTGGCATCTTCTGACGCCAAAATCATGACTCTCAGTGTGAACATCCCCCCTTCATCTCTAAGATAGATTATCTACTTTCTAGACACTAATCATAAATATGCTTTGTCACTAAAGGCTTTCAGATCAAACTACAACTCACAACCAATGGCAATTTCTGTGAGAAAATTTAGCTTCTGTTTAACTCCGACCGGGTTCATGATAAAGTACATGCTAGATCTACCTCGAGAACACATGACTTAACTGTCTACAAGCAAGAACAGCTTGGCTCGAGCTACAACTGGGGTGGTATCTGCTTCGCCTCAGCCATTGGAAGGAGATAAAGATTGGACACTAGTGATCACTCGCAGGACAAAATTACTGAATGCAAAGAATCTTCAAACAAACCCATCTTCATCGAGAGTTAAGGGCCCTGTGACGTGCAATGCAGCTATAAGAAACCCTAAACTCGCTCCCCCTACAATTTATCCCTAGCAAGTAGTTCCGCAGTTAACATTACACGACTTTTCGGCTTTAGTCACCCTAAGGGCCAAGTGGACAGAAGAACAAAAGGGTAAAGCGATAATGATGAGTTCACCAATGCCTGTGTCACCCCATGTAAGTCCGTCGATGTCTATATCGCCTCGATCGGTTGATAGCACAGGAAGTACACGAAATTCGAACGATACTCCACTCTCTCCTTTCTACGTAAGTCCTGTAACGTTAACATACTCTCGCCCTACTCCAGCTACAGATTTATTAAAAAGTAGAGAAGCCACGGTATATATGCCTAAGATGAATCAGAAAAATAGGTCGACTATAGAAGATTGTATCAATGAGATGGCAAAAGCACAAAGAGTGCTAATGGATGAATGTAGAAACCTCAGGGAAGTACTAGTAACTCTTGCACATAACGTGGACTAGATTGTGGCTCCTTAAATGATAGGTGCAGTAAATGGGCATGAAAGCCGTCCTGAATGTTCTCACCCACAAGGGGCAGGATTGAGAGAATTTGTTCTAGCAGTGAGGACTGTAACACAAGATGATGTAAGATAAGTCATCGAACAAGCTATCAAAATAGAAAAAGAGCATACGAATACTGGCCGTTTCAGATACCGGACATCGTATTTAAGGGAAGTAGAAGATATCCCTTTTTCAGCCAACTTTAATCATCCGGACTTTCAGAAGTTTAACAGAGAAGGATCGCCATAAGAGCATTTAATGCACTTCATCACCAACATGGGGAATTTCTCAAAAATACCTCAGAATTGCTTACGGTTATTCGGATCATCAATAACACACAAAGCATTCCGTTGGTATTCCAATTTAGCTCCAAGGTCCATACATACGTGCGAAGAGATGCAAGACGCCTTTATGTCAAACTTCTTCTCTTCATAACGTGATGTTAGTATCACGAAATTGGCTTCTGTATGACAAAGAGAAGGAGACCAGTTAAAAAGTTCATAGATAGGTGGAAGACATTAGGAGCTTTGTGCAGGCAATTACCAGAAGAAAAGGAACAAGTCAAGATGTACCTGAATTCTATAGAAACAGGAATCACATTTGGACTCATTAGTGCCGATATCCAAACCTTTTGTGACGTAACCACCAAGGCTCATGCATTGAAATTGATGACCCATAAGATGCCGACCTTTCACCATGAAACAGGTAAGAGAGCACCCAGCAAGGTGGCCGCAAATACCATCGAGCGTGATGAAGTAAGGATACTAGGGATTCAAGAGGCAAGAGGCAAGAACATAAAGAAGAATGACGACAACCAAGAAATAGATACGACAATAGAAAAAGAGTCAGGGTGCTTAATTCTCATGAGGGGTTCACTTTCGACAAAGAAGATGTCATTCTTATGATGAATCAGTTACTGAAAGCCAGTACAATATCATTACCAGAACCTAAACGTCTTGAAGATGTGACAAGAATGAGGGAAAGGGATTATTGCAGTTATCATCGCCTAGCAGGACACCCGATGGAGAATTGTTATACCCTAAAGTGCATAATACAGCAAATGATAAACAAGGGTGAAATAGTAATCGATGAAGAAAAAGAAAGGGGTACTATAGCAACAATGAATATGCTCACAATTTGAGGAAAAGCTTAAGATAAAGAAGAGAAAAATGATCAGAAGGTAATAAAGAAAGTAGTAATGATCACACTAAGATCAGGAAAGAAGATAGTACGTGCCGCAAAACAAAAGGCAGGGTGCTTAAAAAAAGAAGCCATTGAAAGATAGAACAATGATGACCAGAATGAAAAGAATAATGAAATGATGAAGGTGACTTATGATGTAGCAAGTCATTTGAAAGGCATCCCAGCTCGGCTAAGCGTCTACGATGCTCTTAAATTTTTAGAAGAATTTCGACAAAGCTTGGCTCAAGCATTGTCATCATGATGTCAGAGAGACTGTACTGGCAGAGATAGAGCACGCGAAAGCCAATAAACAAGAAGATTGTTTGCCAGTCATTTCCTTTTCCGATGACGATTTGATCTGTGAAGTAGAGCATAACAGACCGCTAATGATAGAAGGTCATATCCAGGGAAAGAAAGTTAAGTGGATTATGATAGATAATGGCTCCGCATTTAATCTCCTACCACTCTTAATGTTAAGTAAGTTGGCCTACCGCCGGTCGGATCTGCGTCCTAGTGGAATGATGATACAAGGTTTCAATTAAGACGGACAACGTGCGCTTGGCAAGATTACAGTGATGCGAGAAATAGGAGAGCGACTACTGATGTTGTGTGTCATGTTATAAATGCCACAACGACATATAATCTCCTCTTGGGGAGACCATGGATACATCAGTACAATATTGTACCCTCTACTATGCATCAGTGTTTCAAATACTGTAAAGATGGGATATCACATAAAGTAATGACCAATGCAAAACCATATACAGAAGTCGAATCCTTCTTCGCAGATTCTAGATATTATAAAGGGTTCACAAAAGAAAAAAAAAGGATGATGAAAGCTAAATTCCAAGAAAAACTCAGATAAATACGATAAACGAAGAAGCAGATGAAGCAAGACTAGCCAGACTGTTGAGACAAAGAAGAAATTCTATTTTTTGCCAAAACATTTAAGACGGCTTGGTCAATTGCCACTGACCTTGTTGTCACTAGAGCAGTTAAAAATCTTGCAATCCAATTACATAATGCCGTTGCCGCATGTTGAAAGGAATAAACCATTTTCGATTGCTACAGGAAGATTTCAAGTCAAGGCCAGCGCAAAGCATCAAGAACCAATAGAATTTTACACTGCAGTTGAATCAAGGGCCGAAGAAGAGACTGAGAATAATGTGTATCACGGTAGGCTAACATCGCAGGATCTCGAAAAGTATGTCCGAAAAGCAGAGAGATTATGAAAAATATGGGCTTTGATTGTGAAGAGCCCATTGACTTGAATCATGGGAAAGGGATCTAGATTCCTATTGGAATTAGTCAAGAAAAGTGAAGAAAATTCCAAGGGCTAGGGTCAGAATCATCAGTAAATACAGTTACAGTGGGGCAACAGTCAAAAGAAGAGCCCAAGACAATTGAATGCCCTGAGATGACATCGAAACAGATAGAAGGCGGGGGGCAGCCAACGATAGATAGTTTGCAAGAGATAAATTTGGAGACGGAAGAAGAGTCGAGAAATACATTCATCAGTGCCGGTCTTTCTGAACAGGAGTCTAAGGAATATATTCGACTGCTCAAGGAAAATAAAGATGTCTTCGCTTGGACATATGCAGAGATGCCAGGCTTAGAACCTTCTATAGCAATGCATCGATTAAACATATCCAAAGAGAAAATATCGGTTAAACAAGAGTAAAAGCGATTTCATTGGTTCCCTTAATAGAAGAAGAAGTGAATAAGTTAATAAAAGTTGAGTTTATCAGGGAAGTCAAATATCACAAATGGATATCAAACATCGTCCCGGTGAAAAAGAAAAATGGGTAAGTCAGAGTGTGTGTTGACTTCAGAGATCTAAATGAATCTTGTCCGAAAGATGATTTTTCACTTCCGATAACTTAACTACTGATTGATAGCATAACTCAGTATGTTGTCATGTCCTTCATGGATGGTTACGCGGGGTATAATCAGATTAGAATGACACCTGAAGATGAAGAAGTGACAACATTCAGAATGTCATTGGGAATTTATTGTTATAAAGCATTGTCGTTTGGTCTTAAAAATGCCAGAGCGACGTATCAGAGGATGATGTAGAATATTTTCCAAGACATGATGCACAAGCATGTTGAATTTTATGTTGATGACTTGGTGGTCAGGTCAGGAGATCAACAGGAGCATTGCGAACATTTGGCATCAGTTTTTCGTTGGCTTAAAAGGAAATAGTTAAAAATGAATCCAGCTAAATGTGTATTTGGAGTATCTTTAGGAAAGTTTCTCGATTTTATTATCCGGTATAGGGGCATCAGATTGATCCAAGGAAAGTCCAAGCTATTCAAGCTATGTCACCTCTGAAAATATTAAAGGAACTGAAAACTTTGCAAGGAAAGTTAGCATGCATTCGTCGTTTTATTTCAAATCTTGTAGGGAGATGTCAACCGTTTTCCCATCTGATGAAGAAAGACATAAAATTTTTATGGGACCAAGCCTGCTAGAACGCGTTCGACTTAATCAAAGATTTGCTGAAATGATTGCCAGTGTTGACTGCTCCAATAAAAGGGAAGTTGCTGATTTTATACATATCTGCGGCTGAGAGTTCCTTGGGAGATTTATTGGATTAGGGTATGAAGCTGGAAAGGAAACCGCTCTTTATTATTTGAGCCGAACTTTGATGGGTGCAGAATGTAACTATTCCCCGATTGAGAAAGAATGCCTAGCATTGATATTTACAGTACAAAAGTTAAGACATTACTGTCTCTCTCACCCCATAACTCTGATCTCATGGGCAGATCCTATAAAGTTTTTAATGACGAGACCAATGTTGTCTGCGAGATTGGCCAAATGAATGCTATTGCTTTCGAAATATACTATTACATATGAGTTGATAAAAGTAATAAAAGGATAAGTAGTGGCAAACTTCCTTGCAGCGAATCCCATAGCAGAACATGAAACCATCAATGATGATTTTTCAGATAAACAAGTTACGTTGGTTGAGTTGCAAAGCCCGTGGCAAATGCATTTCGACAGTGTCGCTCGAGCATCAGGAACGAGGGCAGGAGTGATATTTGTTGCCTTACTCTACATTAGGCACTACATGCACAAATAATGAGGCAGAATACAGAGCCCTCATTATTGGAATGGAAATGGCTCAAGAAATGAAGATAAAAACGCTGCATATCTTTGGAGATTCTAAGTTGATTATAAATCAATTACAATTGAATTCAGAGTGAGAAAGAAAGAACTATTGCGTTACTGCCGAAAAGCACAGCAATTGCTAGAACAATTCTCTCATGTTGAGATCAAACATGTGCCAAGGTCTGAAAATGCGAAGGCAAATGCTTTAGGTAGCCTAGCAGCAGCCTTGTCCTGCTCAAATCGAAGTCCTCTTCAAGTAACCATCGAAGAAAGAAGATTTTTACCATCTGCAGAGGTCATTGAGGAAATCGTTAAGAAGCTTCCTGTATCATGTTTAGAGATAACTGCAAATGATTGGCGTCAGCCTTTCATCGATTATCTCAAATATGACATCTTGCCAGAAGAACTAGGAGAGAAACAACAAGTCAAGCAACAGTCAAAAAAATTTATTTTATGCAGTGAAGTATTATACAGAAAGTCGTACAATGGAATGTTGTTACGTTGCTTAGATAAACGAGAGGCAAGTCACATATTATGAGAAGCGCACTCTAGGGAATGTGGGGCACATCAAGCCGGTCAAAATTTGTTCCATAGAGTACATCGCATGGGATATTATTGGCCCTCTATGTGCAAAGATGAAATAATTATGCAAAGCGATGTTATGAATTCTAGATCCATAGGGATGTCATACACGTTCCTCTGAAGGACTTGCATCAGTTAATTTCCTCTTGGCCCTTTTCAGCTTGGGGAATGGACGTCATTGGTCCTATAAATCCGCCTTCGTCTAAAGGAAAGCAGTATATATTGGCAACAACAGATTATTTCTCTAAATAGACAGAGGCAATTGCTTTATGCAATGTTAAAAAAAGGGACGTCGTTAATTTCATCCGGCACACAATCATATACTACCATGGTATCCCGAAGAAGATTGTTACAGATAATGGCACTCCCTTTAAGAATAGAGGTATGGAAAAGCACTGTTAGAAGTACAGTATTCATCACTCATTTTCAACACCTTATTATCCACAAACTAATGGATTAGTAGAGGTGTTTAACAAAATGATAGTTAAGATACTGAAGAAGACGGTGGTCGGGAATAAACATGACTGATACAAAAGATTGCAGGAAGCTTTGTGGGTATATCGAACTACTCATCGGACAGCAACGAGATCAATGCTATATTCTCTAGTATATGGTATGGAAGTAGTGATCCTGATTGAAATACAAGTAACATCACTCAGGGTGGCGGTGCACCAGTCCATAACAGACGATGTGAATGTAAAGATAAGATTGCAAGAGCTGGATTTACTTGATGAAAAATGGCTGGCAGCCCAACAGCGACTGCAATCATATCAAGGCAGAATATTAGCCGCCTTTGACAAACATGTTAAATATCATTCCTTCAAGAAAGGGGATATGGTGCTGATGTTGAAAAGACCTATAGTAATCACACGTCGAGCAGGGGACAAATTTGAGCCTAAATGGGATAGGCCTTATATAATAAAAGAAGTATACTCTAATGGCACGTATAGAGTTGTAGATCAAAAGGGATAGGGGATTAGTATACCAGTCAATGCTCGCTTCATAAAGAGATATTATCCTTAAAGATGTTACTAGTTTTGATCTAGAACATTACTACCTAATGCTCCTGAATCAAAAGGGGGCACGAATGAACAAGACCATGTTTATATGTCATCAAAAGAATGAATAAAGGAGAAGTTTATGAGCATATCAAGACTAGATATTGAATAAGTAGTGTGAAAAGAAAGTGACCAGCGTTATTATCAAGTGAGCTCTGAAAAATACTATCCGAATTAGTATTGTCACCATGCCAATATATTATAAATAATGCAGATTGGTTCTCCTGAAAATATCAGCAAGAGTGATGACATATCAATCCCAATCAGAAGTTTATTGTTCTCACAACACAACAACGATGATCACTCCCAATCAGAAGTTTATCGTTCTCGTAACACCACAACGATAATCACACCTATTATTGCCTTTTAAGGCATTTTAAGGCAGTCTAGCCAAGTCTGAAAAGGACCAAGTCTTAGTCTGAAAAGGATAAAGTTTTTTAAGGACCATCTACGCATAAGACCTATCATTTTCACCATTCGGGTAGCAACGAGAAGCCAGTGGCCCTAAAAAGCCCATGAAGGCCATCATATGCATACCATGCGGGCAACTGATGAAGCCAGTGACTAAAAGCCTAAAAGGCCAAAAGTCCTCAACGGCTAGTCACGCGTGTAAGACCATTGCCGTCTGTATAGCTTTCTGGTAGTGTCATGGGGAATAGAGGTAAATGCCCTCCCGTGAATGGGCCTGACCTTGTAGATGAAAAAAATGTGGGCCTCAACGTGAGCTCTTTGGGCCATGTCCATAGATAGGCCCACCGTGCTTAAGATCCCCCAGATTTAGGGTTATTGATTTCAGTACTAACTCATGAGGAAGGGCTTAAACCTACTCATTGACGGACTGACGGCCCTAGATTTGGTACCCCAAAGGTAGCCTTGTGCACTCTGTGAACTCTAGAGAGTTACCGCGGCTAATCCTGTGCGTAAATCCAACTGAGTTCATGGCCCGGTAGCTTCACTGGGCCCCTCTGATGGATCGTGGCTTGTGAACTCACTAGGCAGTGAGAAGTCCAGTGAACTCCTAAGAGTTATAGAGACCATCACATAAGACCACTTGACTCCACTACTCAAGAGTTTGAAAAAATATGTGTGCTCCACTACTCAAGAGCTTAAATTGTGTGTGCTTCACTACTCAAGAGCTTAAACTATGTATGCTCCACTACTCGAGAGCTTAGACTGTGTGTGACTGACTAAATTAAAATTTAGTACCACCAACTAAGACAAGGATCATTTAGGAAATCCCTTGCTAATAAATCATAAAAGGATATAAAAAAGTATAATACATCAATAACATAGTAGTAATGAAAGCATTGTGCAAAATAGAGTAAAAGCATCATTATCAAAATATCATGAGAAACTTGTATGATTTACAAATTTAAAAACTATTATAGTAGCAAAACAAAGTAATCTCATAGTTCCCCTATAATGCCTAACGCTGCTAAGTATTGTTGTAAATTCTCTTAAAAATTAACTTGAGCAGCAGCTTGTTCTAGGCGGGCAGTTGAAATCATTCTCGCAGGGTCAGCGTGACCAGCCAATTTCTCTTCCAGCAAGGCAATTAGTTTTTCATTCTTAATCAATTCAGATTTTCGAAAATCACAGAATGAAGGCCGCACTTTATCTTTTCTTGCACTCTTTCAATATTTAGCTTCTCCTTCGAACTTTATTTCTCCAGTTACGCAATCTCTTACTTCAGAAGAGAAATGCGATTTTGGATGGTTATTTCATTATCAACAAAAGTCTTCAGTTGTTCTCGCAGAGATGATTGTTCTTGATCATGGCGAGACATAATTGGAGCGAGCTGAGAAACCATCTCTTTGGAGTACACAAGTTGCTTCTTATATTCCAAGGTTTCAGGGGAAATAGTCACGGTTTCAGCTGAAGACAGAGTAGTTATTGAATTATAAAACCTTAAGAGGGAATTATGTATAAAAGAAACGCAACTTTGACCATTCGTGTGGTGCTGTCTAGTACATCTAAAGTGGCGATCAAATCAGACTACTGGTCAGGATCCTTGAACATTTCAACGATCGTCAATACAGAATTCTTGATCAATGCCAATTTATAGGAAGAAACTTTCTCAAAAGATAATGCATTTAATGAGGTACCAATGGAACCGGAGCTTGTTGTACTGCTTTGGGGTACATTTCCTATTAAAAAATAAGAAATATAAAGTTATAATAAAACTATTTGTGCAGGCAATATAGAGAATGCAAACAAGAAATGGAAATACTTTCTGCTGATGTTGGAATAACAAGCGGTTGAGTCTCTCTAGAGGAGAGACTTAGGTACTACCATCTCAGCAAAGGAGGGAGCAATATCTTCGATACTCGAAGCAATAATGGTAGAAATAAGCGGCATGGTTGACTCCATTGGAGAAGCCATTTCATGTTCAGTGCTTGAAGTAATCGTGATAGGAGTAAGAAAATCAGTTGACTTCATTGGGAAAGTAATCTCGTGTGCCACTGATAAAGGAGGTATTGAAAATCTTAGTGAAGCTCTTGGTGCAGCAGGGGACAAATTCATAAGAGAGGCACTGTTTACCTCCATATTTACAACTTGATCACCTGAGAAAAGAATGTTTAAGATTAGAAGGAAAGAAAGAAGTAACAAAAGTAAACCATGATAATAAAACTTTCTTACATGGTGAATGTCCACACTCCCCATAATCAAGGAGTTCTCCTTCTTCTTCCTCTGCGATGGGCAAAACTTCACCAGGTACGACTTTAGAGATAGGGAGTGTATGTCCCTCGTCAGCTGGAGCATCTTCCATAGTTGTATCATTATTATTGCCAACATCGACTTCCCTGTCCTCTTAATCAACACCCTGGTCTTCTTCTTCTGTTTCGCTTTCATCAGAAGTAGTACTTTTAGATGAAGAAGTTGAACTTCCTTCACTCAAATCCTTTTCACTTGAATCTTCAACAATCACCTGTTTCCCTTTGGAAGGAGGAGGCTGCTGACTTTCTGGTTCAATCTCTGTGGTGGCTAAAACTGGAGAAACGACAGCTGTAGTCCCTTCCTGGGGAGAATATTGGGCACGTGTTCAGGACCTAGTCATCGGAGAAGAAGTGAATTGTTGTGGGGAAAGGAGGGTCCTTGAAATAGGGGAAGACATTGATTGTTGCTGAGGATGAGTGGAAGAAGAAGGTTGGTTCGGAGGATTGACAATATTCTCTGGTTGAGTAACAACCTCTTCTGTAACTCCTCTTAGTGGATGTTGGAAAGGAATTTGTTCAAATTCACAAACGTCACCATATGCTTTCTAGCTCTCGAGAGTATTATCAGGTTTTATTTCATGGATGGGCTCATCTACAGAGATATATACCCAGCGATGACCAGCCGAGGGGGCATGAATTGTTTCTGTAATGAAACCGACTCCCACCTCAATAACACGACCCTTAATCATAGGAGGAGGAAGCCATACATGCCTATTCACCGGTAGACTTTTTCTGACTAGGTAAGATTGGTGTACCCACCATCTCATATGGTTGTATGATGCCCTTGGGGTACGATCACAACCCGAAATGATAAAGGAAGAATTGGCCCAGCCTAGTAATTGTTTTTAGATCATTGCCTAATTAAATGGGCCAGTACCGTAACTTCGCATTCTTCTGGTAACTAACGCACAATCTTCTGGTACTGCTTGATCGAAGCCGAACTAACATGTAAAACGGCTCGAATAATATGGCTCTCACCAGAATTCTGTTCCTTCTCTTAACGGGAAACTACATGATCTGATCGATATGAAAAATCCTCTTTCTTCTGAGGAGAGGGATTTTGTATCCGCTTTCTCCATGTCTACAATATAATGGGGCAAGCCGAAATGAAAGCAGTTTATTTCAACATCAAAGGCAATGGCATATTTCGCCCAATCGTAAGATCTCTTTGCCATAGATCTCTTTTGAAAGAAGTAGAGAGGAACTTGAGAATGGTGGACAAAAGAGTTTTTCTGGTGCTTCAAAAGTCCAGGGGAAGTAAACGCCAAGCCAACTAAGAAAATAGTACCATGGCATCTATGTTGAAGCAGAACCCACTGATGGGCTTTTTACATGACATGTAATCTCTCCAAGGCCTTTATAGATCGAACAAAGAACTGGGGGAGTAAGAGAAAATTTAACTCCTTCAACCATGGCACCTGTAGCGACAAATAATGATGGACGGACGGCGTCCACTAATTTTGAACTAGGGAAGACTACCACGCTTAGCCAGTATGCGATAAATGCCATAAGCTCCCCATAGATAGAATATTCGGCATGACCTTTTATATTTTTTCAGAGACGTTCGAGCTCCCGTGAACGGTCGCCATTAAACCTAAAAGGATGAGCAAATGAAGGTAAGGTTATATATATATACATATATATATATATATATATATACATATATATATATATATGTATATATATATATATATATATATGTATATATATATATATATATATATATATATATATGTATATATATCTCAAGATGTAAAGAGAAGAGATTGAAGAAAAGAATTCTTACTTGAAAGCTCTGCTGAAATGGGCCGGCCATTGCATAGGATAAATTTTGTTGATGTTTGGAAACTTAGACATTTCCCTAAAAAGTTCGGTGGTTGACTCCAAAATAGAAGGGATGTGATCAGGCGAGGACACGAAAGTAAATTCTTTGTTAGTGGGGACAAATTCATCGAAGAATTTTCCAGTTATCGGTAGGCCGGTGATCTTGTAAATATCCCAAAGAGTAATACTCATTTCTCCTTCTAAAAGATGGAAAGAGTTGGTGGAAGGGCACCAATAGTTGAGGAAAGCTTTTAAAATAGAAGCTTCCTTACAAAAGGGGGACGATGTCGCTTCGATTGCATGAAAGATATTGATCTTCAACAACGTTCCAGCATACTTCACCAAATTTACAGTGGCCCATTCGGAATAATAATTACGAGGGGTAAGAAGACCTCTCATTCTAAATTCTTCTGGGCTCCATATCAGGGTGCAGTGGCTAAAACGTTGTTTGAGTGTCTCATAGAAGTAGGTTGGATATAAACTGTGAATGTCTTAGGAGGGAATAAGGAAAATCATGGAATGAATATCACCTGCTTGCTGTCTCGGTATCGGCGGCTGTAGAATACCTTCCAATAGTTTTGGCTCCTTGAATGACCAAGACTCCGTATATGCCAATCTTTCTACAGTAAGGTGATCTCTGGGTTCGCAAATAAGCATAGAGAGATGGCAGTGAATGTTGATCAGAATTGAGATGAGGCCCTACCTGTATGGGTTGTTAAATTTTTTGGTGCCCTTCACAGCGCGGATCGATTCCTAGGAGTTGTGGAGCTTCTTCCTTTTGTGTTCTTTTATCTTCTCTTAGAATTCTTGAGCTTTGTTGCGGCGATGTTTCTTGGGTATAGAAGGAGGAGGGGTGTTCTCTCTAGCAGGTGGCCTTTGACTGGTCGTTTGATAGTGTGCTGTCGTCTTCAACCAATTTTCCTAGTCCTACTCATGACCATGCTTTGGAGGCATCTAAAGATCGCCGATGGTGATAGCTCTATGAACAACAGATGATGTTGCGATACGTGAAGAAAAATCAAATGTAGGGAGTACGGGTTCTTTCATATAGGCAAGATGTCTGGGGGTTGTCTTGAATCATTTACGCGAAGGTTGAGCTAGACAGGAAGGAGATTCTATTGCTGGAGGGGCTGTGGCTTGGAAAGGTTCGGTATTCGGCAGCTGTTGATGAGAAGGGTGATTAGAAGGAGGGTTTATAGTAATGAAGGTTCTTTTTGTATGAGCCATGATTGAGTAAAATTGGAAATTTGGCTAAGACATGAAAACTGGCCAAGTGTTGGTTGCGTAGGTAGTGCAACAGTACAGAAGACTTCTGAGTGCTGGAGTAGGTTGTGCAGATCGCGCAACGATTTTCAGGTTGCACAGATGGCGCAACTGTTCAAGGCCTTGCGCGAATGAAAATTCGTTGCGTGGGTAGTGCAACAACTATTAGTTGCGAGGGAAGAGAATGCGGAGACAAAGTTTCGCCACAAAGAGAGGAATGAAGAAATGAGAAAGTGATGGGCTATTTATAGAGGAGAAGGCCGAGTATGAACTCGGGTGGCCGTTGCGCTGGTCGCGCAATGACACTAGGGATAATAGAATTTTTGAGCTTGATCCGTATTCTTTGATTCAAGAGAACAAAAGAATGGATCAAGGGGGCATTTGTTAGAGCATAAAAAATCATGAAGGAAGATTCATAGTTAGAAAAAGAGAAGAACAAGATAGACACAAAGTATTTCCGTTGTGCGGATCACGCAGCCAGATGAGTAGTTGCACAGATCACGCAGCCAAAAGAGTAGTTACATGGATCGCTAAGCCAGATTAGGGTGTTGCGTGACTGACATGATTGTGTTACCCTTGTGTGAACCGCGCATCAAAGAATATCATTGTATGGATCGTGTAACTAACTTTGTTATTGCGTGGTTAGCGCAATCAAGAACAGAAGTTAATCAAGATGAATGGTCGGATTTGACATAAAGTGGGACCCATGACACAGATACCGAGGATTGGCACGTGTGGGGGCTTATGAATACCCCAGTCCCCTCCTCATTTGAAAAAGAAGAAATTTTTTGGAGAAGAGCGGAGCTCTGAAGGAAGACTAAAGGTGAGGAGCAAAGGAAAAAGCCAGTTGCATGGATCGCACAGCTCAAATACTTGGTTGCTCTGATCATGCAACATAGGAGAAATGCTGCGCGGATCGCCCGACTTAGGCAACAGGTTGCGCTGGCCCTGCAACCGGTAATTCAGTTGCTTTGGTCGTGCAACTATGTCACCATGTAGACAAGGCTAAAAGTGGCTGAATTGCTTCCGGGATTGTGGAAGGCATTCAAGTTCAATCTTCATTGCTTTAAGCCTTCTCCTTTGAAGAACGAACAAGTTCAAAAGAGAGATTGGTTGATTAAAGTTTGATATTCCTTCTAAGTTATATGAGATGACTGAAGCCACTTTTGAAATACTTCCAAATTCAAGATTTGACGTATGAGCTTTATTAATTACAATCTTGTTCATTTCACAATATTTTGTCTTAGAATCAAGGGATTTAGAAGGGATGTAGATAAACTCAGAATCAATAACGCCATGATTGTTGTATGAAATCTCCTTATTATCTTTGAATAAAATAATCTCCCCAAATCAGATGGATTTGTTTCTTTGTCGAAACATGCCCATCAATATGGACATTCAACCAACATTACTCCCAAGGAGTGGTCCACATAGAGCCAAAGACAAATATATTATGGGCCCATAGCCTCACACAAAGGTCTAATATACATCACAATGGGCCTCATCATATGGGCCGAGATACATCACAATGGGCCTAATCCTACGGGCTGGAAATATATCACAATGAGCAATGATAAATGGCCTAGAAATATATCACAATGGGCTGGAAGTTCATCTCATTGGGCCTTACCAAATGGGCTAGAATACATCATAATGGGCCTAATTGTATGGGTCAGAGATGTATCATAATTGGCCTAATTGTATGGGCTGGAGACACATCACAATGGGCCACAACCATGGGCCCCTCATACATCACATTGGGCCTCACATACATCAAGTGGGCCACATCAATGGGCCGCACCAGTGCACCTCAAATACACAATAGGTGATGTCAAATACATTTAATCAGGCCCACCGTTCTCAGTAAACTATCTACACCATACATCTATTTTAAAGATCATTTTAGAGCCTTTCCCAAAAAAATGAATCATATCGACAGATCACCTGGACCATACCACAAATAACAATGGTGATATTGTTTCCCACCATTTAAAATTCACAGGGCCCACCATAACGTTTATTCTCCATCTAATCTGATCATAAGGTCATAAAGACTTAGATTAAGAGGGAAAAACAAACTCCATATTGATCCAGAACTTCTATGATCCAAACAGGTTTCAATGATAGATGTTCAATCCTCCATTGTTTTTTGTAGTGTGGTCCACCTGAGACACGGATCTGCCTCATTTTTAGTCTCAAGCCTTTCAACAAGCTCACCAATTGGATGGACGGTGTTGATGAAATACATATATCACGGTGGGGTCCACGTCAAATGGTTGGACGATATAGATGAAACACATACATCATATGGTACTTTGTGAGGTACTCCAACCAGTCCGCACCCACCATCCATGGTTTGGACGGTTGGGATATGCCCATACATCAAGTGGATTTCACAAGCATCATCTAGAATGATGGTGCAGACATGAATACATCAACGTGGGCCCCACATGGGGTCCACCACATAAATATAATATATATTTATTATAAATGCATCAATGTGGGTCCCACATGGGTGGGCCACCCCACTACTCTCTCTCTTTATATATATATATATATACATACATACATATATATATATATACATATATTATATTATATTTTAATTATATTACCATTCATTCAAACGTCCAGCCCTTGACGTCCTTTAATGGATAGTCTGGATTTACAGCACAGCTGCACGCCTCCATGGCAGGTGGGTCCTACGTATGTGTGGGCCACAATGCCATCAAGGTGGGCCCATGTTAAGAATGGATGGATGGAAGGATATAAAATACATACTATCAAGGTGGGATCCGCAGAGCCTGCTGACATTAAACAGATGGGCGGTTTGGATGTAAAGTATACATCAGTGGGCCCCACAGAAATACTGACGTTATCACATCAGCCATATAGCTAGTGTGAGTTACACCAGCCAATCTGCTTCCCAAGGTGGGTCCCACGTACATCAAGGCCCACCGTAATATTATATTAAAATAGAATATTATATAAATATTTAGCGTCCAGGTAAACTAGACGGATGACTTGGACGTAAGGTACATACATTGGGTGGGTCACACGCTTTAGGAGGCTGGACAGTGTGGATAAATCACATGCATCACAGTGGTCCCACGAGGGTGGGCCACACGTGTTAAATCAAGCAGCTATTCATGTTTTCACTTCATACAGTCCAGCAGACTGTATTGTTGGACGGTCTGGATCTCACACAATATTAATATAAGGTGGACCCCACACGGTCGGGGTAATACACATGCGTCAGGTGGGCTATGTCCAAACAAGTGGACTGTCTAGATACAACACATACATGGGCCCCACGTCCATGCAATGGACGACATGGATATACACACTGTGGGTCCAACACCATCCACAGGCTGCTAGACAGTGTGGATCTACATGCATCATAGTGGGTCCAGCGCCGTCCCAGGGCTGCTAGATGGTTTGGATTCAACACACGCATCTGGTGGGTCCCACACTCAGCATTGTCCACAAGGTGGACCATTTGCACAAGGAGAGAGAGAGAGAGAGAGAGAGAGAGAGAGAGAGAGAGAGAGAGAGAGAGAGAGAGAGAGAGAGAGAGAGAGAGAGAGAGAGAGAGTAGTGGAGGGACCCCGCCATTATGGGCCCCTCATATGATCACAACACATATATCAAGATGGGCCCCACCATATGTCGGACCTAAATCAAAAGAAGAGGCACTAAGAACACCCACCGATAGATCTTCTTAGACTTCTTCTTCCATGAACGCATCCTAGAGCTCCAAGGGATGTGATTCAACGGTCGAGATGAGATTTGGTGGATTGGGATGGGGGAGATAGTGCATGCAGTGGGTTGAAATGGGGTGGAAGCCATGGACGTCCAAGCTTACTAATGGAGAAGGGAAATGAGAGAGAAAAGAGATGTAAGGAGAGAGGGATGGGTGTGATGGGTGAAAAGGTGAGTGATGTGTACTTGACATGTAAGGGTGTGTAAAAGAGAGAGAGAGTTGACTTTGGAGGATTGCTTGTACTTGACATGATGTCTACTTGATTGATGGGATTGATGTGATGTTCTCTTGGGTTTGTAAATGCACGATGTTTTCTTGAATTGAATGCGGGCCCACATCTCCTGGCCTGGGTATCGCCTCGACACGTAATATGTGGCGTCGGAACTGTAGCGACAGTATCGTCATTAGGGTACAAGTTTCGGGTTGAGCCGACTATGGAATATGAGATACGATTCAGGGTCGTGCGCAAATGCCGATAACAGATTGCGGGTCGTCAAAATTCAATTGGGAAGACCGCGAAAGTCTATGAAATAGTACGATCTAGGATATGGGTCTTACACTCATGCTAGTCCATATGATTGGATGAGGTGCATCGATGTACTATATTTGGGCCCTCGTGTTGGTCCATATGGTAGTATTTAGGCCCTCATGTTTGTCCTTATGCTTGGATGAAAGTCCAAATGAGTTGGAGTGTGTATATACCTTTGTGATTGTGCACTTGGTTGTGTGGGCTTCCATAGTGATGTATTTCATGAACAAATGTTTGGTATTGTGGCCACATGATGACTCATTGGGCGAGATGGTTTGTGTTGAGGCCTTGTGATGGCCCAAGTGTTGATATTATTGAGAAGTTTTGAGAATGGCGCACTACGGCCACCCCGGGCTTAGATCCCGATATTGGAGATGCCTATCCTCCAATGAATTCATTGAGATTGGCCAATCAGGTCCTCTTCTATCATGTGTCGAGTGGGGGTGAGCACAATAGGATGGGTGCAAGAGTTATTTCCACTTCTTGGACTAAGAAGGGAAGACGTGTGAAGAGCCTTCCTACCATCATGTGTTGGGTCTAGGTGAGTGAAATAAGGCTACTGAGGCTAGGTATTGCAAAAAAAATAAGGGTCCCCCATCGTTAAGCCAATGGTTAGATGGGTAGGTGTTGACACGCTCAATACTTTGCTTTTTGAAAATGTTGTCTCACTCTTATGTGAGGATAGTGGATTACCCATGTGAGGTATGTTTGTGATTTTTGGTAGAGATGTATTGTGTTGTGGAGATGTACTAACAGATGATGAGAGATATTATCTCACTCTTATGTAAGGATAGTGGATTACCCATGTGTGGTATGTTTGTGATTCCTGGTGGAGGTGTATTATGTGTTGTGGAGATGTACTCACAAAAATGAGGCATGTTCAGCATTTGACTTATGCATTCATTCATCCACTATTCACTCGGGCTGGTGGTGCGCAAATAAATCATTATGTGCACTTTCGCAATGGCCACAATTTCGGTTAAGTATGGGAGTAACTTGAGATTAGGAGTTCAGCAAATTGAGCCTAGCTATCCAAATTAGGTAAGAGACTGGTTTGGATAGAAGTCTGTTATAATAGACCCCACGGCTTGCGATACCGTGTACTATTATCTCGATTACACACGCCAGTTTTGTCATTCATTTTTTATTGTATATCCTATAGTAGAATATGAAATTTAATTATCTTGTATGAGATGATTGGCTAATCTAATGATTCATGGTCACTCATTCGAGTAGTATGCCTAACATTGATGACATGTTCATGATAATCTGTCTAGCTTTAATAACATACTTGATTGATAACATGCCCACCTATGATAACATGTTTGGTGGATTATATGCCTATGGTTGTTTTGGATGTCTTTACAAGAGCACCCTGATAAGCTGTGTTTTACTCCCGGGCACAGTAAACTCATGAGCTGTGGTTTACTCATACAGATGACTTACAATTTTTCAAGATGCACACAAGAGCTATTGGAGTTCGTTACTGTTTCCTTCACTATTGTTGAGTTGGTGCACCATATTATGTGTGATATGTCAAACAAGTTTGTCCCTTCGATATGCATTGATACCATGTGCAAAATGTATAACTGACTAATCATATTAACATTTTAAAAAAAAATGTACGCTATGAGATGGGTTTGGTGTCGGGAAGTTCGCTAACCATTCACCAAGTTTGGTAAGTGGTGAGGAAGTTGCTTTTACCTGAGCTTGGGACTTCGGAAGTAGTGGTGCGTGGGTTTTGAATTTGGGGTGTGACAGACCTAGTATCAGAGAAATAATCCTAGGGAGACTTGTATGTACTCTGATGTTTGAAAACTTAGGAACACTTAGTTATCCCAATTTGAAGAACATAGGAACATGAATGTAGGACTCCCATTTAATGATTATTATTCCTACTTGTTTGATGTTTGATTTAGGTGTTCTTCGCTGTTGTGCCTTATATGAATGCTTTGATTGAATTGTGATTCTACAACACTCTTTGAGATTCTATTGTTCATTTATTTGATATTATTGGATGTGACATAAGCTAGAAATTTTGAGGATGGAATTTTTTGTAAGGTGGGTAGAATGTGGGATCCCGGTCCTTTTTAAAACCACTTGTGCGCACACGTATCCCAACCCATACTATTGATAGACCATACACTGCACACTAGTGCACCCAGTAATCCCACTCATGTGATTTATTCTGGATGCCTCTGTTATGATGACTGCGTTGTCGTTGCAGTCGCAATAGTGAAAACTATGAGTCAATCTGATGATCCGTTAGTGAGATACGACCCATCGAATCTATGGTTCAAATTGCGTATATTGTAATATAAGCTACCTTTATGTACTAGGCCCATTGGACTTGAGACCATGTGGGCTTAAAGTCTACTTTCTAAAACATATAAATTATCATAAGATAGGATAATCACTATATGACAAATGAAGAGCTAGCACATGTAAGACAATGGACTAGGAGAAAAAAATGGGTTCTACCCCAAAATCCATCATTAGCCCTCTTCCCATTCCTTAAAAACTAATAATGACCCATGTCCACCTCATCCTATATATGCATCCAATGCATGTCTTTTTTTATGCAACATCTTTTCAAATAACCAATTGGAATACTCCACTGCATCACATACAACCCACAATCTTATCCATCCACTACCCAATGCATGCCTAGATTTCTTCCACCTTGGCCAATGTATAATTAGCACTATCCACCTCATACATCCACTACCCCTAGTGTAACATCTTGAATTTTCACGGCTAGAGTTTAAATTCTCACCCGAGTAAGCCGGGTGTTAATAATGTATAAATTATTTGATTTAAAAATCACACCTTATTTCTTTATTTTTTTTTAAAAAATTGGATTACATACAGATACATTCATAAAGGTAACATTCAAAAGAATTGAATCAACTGTATTGATTATATCATTAGAGTAAAATAATAATCAAATGCCCTCTCAATGGGAGCTTATTACATTTATTGAGTTCGCAGCGGAAGTATAAAACTAAATTATGAAACTATCTTCTTTTTCTTTCAGCATAATCTTCCAAATGGGAGATTATCCTATATGTTTTCAATCTGTATGTCACTTGCATCATCTATACAGTTGGAGAGGGTCAACACCCTACTCATAGTGATGGTTATCCTTTAAGATTAACAATGATTCAAGAGATTTATAAGAGCAATTTAAGGGTTCTGATACGTCTTGTACTCCACAACTACAAGGGTATCAACATGCACAAACAACCTACATGAGATGTATGCCTAGCAAAGTGTGTGTGGCCCATTATACATAGTGATAATCATAATGTGGAATACGAT
Organism: Magnolia kwangsiensis; assembly: GCA_037074715.1. Lineage (NCBI taxonomy): Eukaryota > Viridiplantae > Streptophyta > Magnoliopsida > Magnoliales > Magnoliaceae > Magnolia > Magnolia kwangsiensis. The sequence continues at coordinate 166,495,381 of CM073571.1, forward strand.
TAATAGAAAACCTAGCACAACTCGCATTCCATAACTATGGATATTCACCAGCATGGCTAATGCTACCGTGGATTTACGTGAACACCTCGAGGCGGCACAACACATGAGTCGGATGAATTACGTGACAAGAATTGTTTATTAAAAAACTATTTGCGACATCCAATCCCAGAAGTGATGTAACATGCATTACAAATTACTTACATCGATTTGTGCACCACTACCCAAAAGCTCATGGAATTACGCATTGACTAAGAGGGTCTCTACCCAGAGTGTATTACGTCCATGATAAAATATTTGAATCACTAGTTGTGATACCTCTTAACACATCACTTGTACTTATGGAGAATAAAAACTAAATCATGGGGGTTTTGGAATATCAAGATACATGCCCAAGCTTCAAAGGTAAATAACACGAGGCTAATAAAGTAAGGAAGATAGTAGCAATGGATAACTCACAAAGAAGAGAGTGATAATGGTCAACTTAATAAAAGGAGAGTAGCAATGTTTAACTCAACAAATATAAGAGTGGTAATGACCAACTCAATAACAAGGAGAGTAGTAATGGCCAACTCAATAAAGAGAAGAGTAGCAAGGGTTAACTCAACAAATTAATAAAGGCAAGGGCAAGGCCTGTATCCTTCGCTCCACATAAATTTATAAAGATCACTTGTAATTAACATCATATCATAATTCCTAAAGGGGTAAATAAGTTTTGATGGTAAATTGAATGATTGTAGAGAGAGAATCATAGAATCATGAAAACATAGTATGTAAAAAGCAAGATAATTTATATAAACTTACATTAAGGAAAGCTTAAAAGAAAGGCCCTCATGTAAAATTTTGAATGGTCATGAACGAGTAACATCACACTTTAACCACTATTCCCCAAGGATAAATAGTTGGTTTTGATAAATTAAACAAATAAGAGGAAGTTCACAGTATCATGAAAGCATGTAAATGTCAAGATAATATCATTTCTAAATCAAGTAGGCTTAAAGGATAAAAACTCTCACCTCCAATGTTATTCCTTCCTTGAACATAGGTGTGCGTCGAGGGATTAGGTCTTTAATCTAGTATTAAAAATTTATTTTGGGTGGTTAGCTTTAGTTTAAACTCATTAGTTTTCAACATGATTTGGATCAAAATGTTTGGGAAAGGAAAGAGAGAGAAATCTAGGAGTGGAAGAGGTTGGGCGTGGACTTACCTTAAACCTTAACTCGCCACTTACGAGTGCTCAACTTGACTAAGGCCAGCTGTTCTACTCCTGTTGCCATGGACCTCCCTCTCTCTTGTTTCTTCTTCTCTTCTTTTCTTTCTCTCTTTCCTTCCTTCTTGTTTTTCTTTTCTTTTATTCCTCTTTCTTTTTCTTTTCTTTCTATTTTCTTTCTCTTTCTCTTTCTTTCTTTCTTTCTTTTTTTCCTTCTCTCTCTAGCTGTTGCTGATCGACTGAAGCCCTCTCTCTCTCTCTTGTTTCTCCTGATCTCCTCCCTTTCCTCTCTTTTATTGTGCCTTCTCTAGGATCAGACATGAGGCTTTTATAGGTCTAGGGATTTCGCGATCATTCCTGCATAACCTTACGCAGGCTTATCTTTGTGAGCGAAAGGGATTGTTCGGATACGCAACTCACTTTCTGCATAATAAGTATCAAGTAGACTTACGATCCCCTCAGATCTTTTTTGTTGACGTGAAAGGGGTCAAAATCCTCATCCCAATGGTTTGGACGGTTCAAATTGGGATTGTGATCCTGACTTTGGTCGTCCAACGTGTATATTCTTTTCATTTTTTTTTTGTGGAAAGGTTTGTTGTTATTGGTGGGGTCCACGATCAGAGATGTCTAGGAGTTATCTTAGTGTATGGTTGTGATGTTTAGGAAAATTCATACGTGGATAGCTAGTGACGAAAGAGCAACAATCGTGAAAAGGAGAGCTTAAGCAGTCCTAGAGGCGGGGTAGGGGGGGTGAATAGGACTATGCCAATGTCATGCCCCAAATTCAGAAATTGGATTCACAAGAATATCGATCGCCGAATCCGGTGCCGACAGCCTCCGCAATATCCCATTTTCAGCTCTTAGCGTTCATACACCAGATTAGGATCCTAGGATCCTACAAGGATGATTTTTTTTTCAATATACATTTAACTCGTAATAAGCATTACCACAAGAGTTCCCAATTCACAAAGGCAACATCATCATCACATATCCACTAATATAATCATTTTAGTACAACGTTAAAAGGAAAATACATAAATTGAAAATCAAGCTCCAGAGGACTGCTGCACACTCCAAGTTCAACACTGCTGCAACCAAACATCACCTGCATGTATGTATCATGCATAAGCTTATAAAAAGCTTAGAGGGTGGTATAATTGTGTGCACAAAGTAAGTGTCAAGTATTTAATAAAATGCCTTCATTATATAATAGCGAAATTACTGGTAATTCATAAATCGTACATTATCAGAATAAGCAAAGATACTGACAAGATCATGAATTATACGATGACAAATTAAGTGGAAGTATGAATAAGTCCATAAGTCAATCAATATCAGAATACGCAATATAGAACAGCTATGCACTAAGGAGTTATAAAGAGTCAAATATTAGATGTTGAGGATGTAATGCAATATATAAATCCTGCTAAGTCTGTCTAGGCCATATAAGTGCAAAAACATAGCAGCCCAAAATGCCATATGCCTACGGATGTAATGCAATATGCGATGCAAATGAAATGACCATGCTGGAGTGTGAAGTCGGGATGATAGCACGTAGTATCATAGGCTACGGGGTCCACTACAAGGGACTTCTATCCATACCAGTCCTATAGCTAAATTTGGATAGTCAGACTCAACGTGGTAAACTCTTGATCTTAGGTTAGTCGCACGCACAACCAAAATCCTTGCCATAATGAAGGTACATAATAATTAGTTGCGCACCACTAGTCCGAGTGGATAGTGAATGAATGAATGAATGAGCATGTAACTCCTACTCAATAAGTCCGCATATCAGTATGATTGCTCTTTAAAAAATCACCGGGATCTATTACACTCCAAACTAGATTATCACCCCATCGTGCGCAACAAGGCGAGTGGAAGAGACCTCACTATCCACCTGCCAATATCGGGCCCGGCTCGTCGATAACGAACCCATTCCTCGAGCTAGTCAAACTCAACCTAGCTTTACCCCCTCCACTCGGGCAGGTAAGGTCGCATCCCCTTCCAACCAACCACGACATAGTGGGAGATGTGGCCTAACGGTATACGGTCCTCATACGATCATACATCCACTCGGTCTAGACGTTGAAGCAACCTATGGAACTAAGAGGGTTTAGAAACTTTCACCCAGGGATATCTGTAATACCCCTTGTAGAACAGATTTTCGATATCCCATCTGACCATTCACGAAATGCCTGTGGAGGCTACGACCCTGATGTCGCAAGGGCGTACAGAACAACACAATACAATGCAAGATGCATGAGTCATGCAATCCAATCATGCATCTATCCAGTGCATACCATGTGCTCATGTGAGACAATCTCTGCCTATCAGGGAGTCTCATAACAACATGCCCAATGACGTATGTGAAAGGGCCTAGCTATATGCCCTAGAGGGGGGGTGAATAGGGCAATGCCAAATAAAACTTATAACAGCGGAATAATAAAAGATATAAAGCACAATGCTGAATATAAAATAATCACAATAGCCTAAAATAAAGAGATTGATACTTTATCAGTTCTAAGGACAACCTTACACCAAAAACCAGAGGTTTAAGGTAGGACAACCTTATTCTAGAACGTCCTTAGTATCACAAACCAAAGAGAAATAATAAGTAATGAAATCAAAATAACTTGCGAAAAATAAATCCTAAGTTATTACAACATTCATCCACACTTGCTTGAAGTGATTACAACATTCATCCACAAACGCAAACCACAAAACTGAATGAATAAAGGAATGAAAGAATGAAGCACATCCATAACACAACGATATATAGTGGTTCGCCTGTATATACACCAACTGTTATCCAACAGCCACACAGATTGCTACTCCACTCCTAATATCCTCACACAGGGGATATTAGCATGCACTATCAAAATAGGTTTCACAGGTTCACCTAAAACCTTCACAATTGTGTCTTTGATCTCGGGCTTACACAATCCAAAAATCCCATAATCTGAGTTTTCTGGCTCTCCTCATATAACCATTACAATGAGATTTTTCTGCAAATCTCAAACAAAAACCAGAGAAAGTAAATTACAAAACATGTAAAATACCTGAATCACCTTTTGAAGAAGCCCGGTAGAACTAATCGGAGTAGAAGTTCGATTCGACGTTCAAAGTCCAATACTCACTTTCAGAATGGTTATAAGTCTAATTGATTTTAGATCAAATGGGCTAGATCTATTTAATTTTGAATCCAAGAAGAAGGAATATCAGAAATTTCCCTTTTCTAATAAGATTGGAATGTAGATCAAAATCAAATAAAAATAAGCTAGCAAAAGGAATATTAAATAAGCACAAAGTAGATTAAAATAAACATAAACTTATCTCAGAGAATATCCTAAAGAATGCTTGAATAGAATTGATTTAAAGTATTAAAACTCTGAAGTTCGTGCTCTATTTATAGCCTGAAAAATTCCGTCTACGACTGGTCTTAGGATCCTAGGACTGGTCGTAGCATCAAAGATTTTTGAAAGATTTCCACGGGATAAGATTTTCAGTTCCACGATCGGTCCTCGGTGGTCTACGATCGGTCGTGGGTCACCTACGACTGGTCGTGGATCACCTACGACCGGTCATAGGACCCCAAAAATGGTTGCTGGAGTTTGAGTCGTAGGGCTACGACCGATTGAAGTATGAGTCGTAGAACTTCCAAGACTGGTCGTAGGATGTCTAGGACTGGTCGTAAGACAGCTAGAAAGATCCGAAAGTCTTCAGCTACCTAGGACTGATCCTCAAAAATTAAGACTGGTCGTAGCAAAGCTAGGACTGGTCTTGAAGTCCTTAGGACTGGTCTTAGAACACTCCAAACAAGTATATTAAAATATATGAGTTATGTATCCGGACTGACCTACAGTAAAGCCCATCCTAAGGTCAATCTAAGGTCAAACAAACCTTAAAAGTGAGATGGACATTGAAAGTCTGTTCTCTTAGATGACCCTTAAGAGAAGCTTGTGAATATACAAAACTTGTAGTAGGCCTTCATGAGCTTGATCTTGACTTGACAAAGTCTTCTAGTAAACTTGAACTTGATCAAATCTTGAACATGCAACCTTGAAAACTTCTATTCTTGATTTCTTCATCCAAGACTTGAAAACTTTCTTCATTTAAGATCTTGTCTTGAAATGCGATGTCTTGATATGTCTTGATTGTAATGACTAGACTTCAAACATAAAACACAAGATATACAAGACATAGATATCGATTTTGGCACCACAAAATTTGACAACTAAAGGGATATGAAATCATAGCACTTACAATCTCTCCCTTTGTCAAATTTGTGACTAAACACATAGCATCAAAGATAATAAGGAATGATAAGTCATGAAATCACAAAATACTCTACTCCCCCTGAGTAATACGAGTATTGCTCATATAATCAGTACACAACATGAAAACCTCAAAACTTCAATCCACATATCCATCAATCCACATATCCTTCTCAATCAATACAAACAAATTTACTCCCCCTATTTGTATTACTCCCCTTTTAGCAATGCTTACTACTCCCCTTTTTGTAACAAAATGACAAGGGAAAGGCACAATAGGAAGAAGAACATAGAGAGTAAAAAGCAAATAATGAGAAAGAGATATGAAAGAACATAATATAATCCTGAAGCATCAAGTCATAATCCATAATCCAAAATACAATATCCAAAAGATAATGTTATCAAACCATAATCCATAATACATATCCAAAATAAAAAAAGATAATGTGATACTATCCAGAAGATAATTCACCTAATCCGATCCAGAGGAGGGAGCAGGGATAGTTGGAGCAATCTGGTGTAACCCCTTATTAATGCAACGAAGATATTTTCGCATGTACTTAAATCGCATATCATGGGCTATATTCATATTATCAACCTTTTCTTCCAATGAACGAAGGCGTGCATCAAAATTAGAAGGATCATAATCTGGATCATTATGTGAATCAGTTTCTATATCATTAAATAAGTCATCCATATTAACATCTTGTTGTGGAAGATCGCCAGCTTCCTCTTCGTTTCCAGCATCACCACCAACACCACTAACTCCACCTTCATCAACTTGGCTAGGGAGCAGATCCAATTTCATCTTATTAAGATTGAAATTGTTGAAAATAAGATGAGAAATTGGTGCCTCATTAACAGGTTTATCGACAAGCATGTGAATGGCTAAAGCAGTCATAAGATAACCGAATGGAATATCACTATGACCCGGATGGAAACAAAATTGTATAATGGAATGATAAATCAAAGAAGGAAGACAGACCTTGGTACCAGAAGCAATAGAATGCAACACACGAACCATGAAAGAAGTCAACTCAGTTTTATAATCGGACCGAGGATATGCATTGGAAATGAAGAAACGATGTAATATTCTGTAACTGGGTAACAAATACTTTGCAGGGAGCGCATTCCCTTTGTGAGTCCATTGTGCATCAATTTTGCATAAATCTCTTGTTAAAATGCATTTTTCCGATTCAGAAGGTTTATCGTATAAGGTATGAATTGGTATTCCTTCATCAGGAACAGGTATATCCATAATACCTGATATCAAATGACGGTCTACTTCAAATTTTTCTTCTCTAGTATTGATTGAAAATGTTAAATTATCAAGAAAAAAATTCGAGATGCATGCTACCATTGATTGAGCAATGGACTGGTATGCAGACCCACCCTAAAGTAAAATGTTAGTCCAGCCTACAGATTCAAGAAGGGGAATGACACCATATGGAGCAATGTGATTTAGATCAGTGATATGCTCAACGATAATGTTACGGACACCCAAATCCCGTACATCTTGAGTATCATCTTCGGGTGACCGAAGGTGCCGTTTAGTTATCGGTGCAGATCTGGATGAAGATAGACCACGGGATGTTTTCTTTTTCCCTCTAGCATCCATATTAAAAAAGATATACAAAGAACAAGCAAGATGCATAAATGAAAGATGGATTTTCTCTAGATCAGCAAATAGAGAGGAAACCCTTGAAAAACTCAACAAGAGATGAAATCAAGCTGTACTATAAACAAATCAAAGCATAGAGATCATGAATCTTCAAGAAAAATGATGAAATAGGACTTACCTTCAAGAAAAACTAAAAATCCTATGACTGGTCGAGCCACGACTCGTCGTAGGTCAGTGTGAAAATGAAGAAAAAGGGAATTTTTCCTAAATTATATCACATTCATGAGATCCACGACCGGTCGAGTGTGGTTCACGACTGGTCGAACTACGACTGGTCGTGTACAACCACGACCGGTCGAGCATCGACCAAAAATGCATTTTTAATGAAAAAATTTAAAATTTAAAAAATTATAATATGAAATATAATACACTATGATACATGCAAGTAAGAATATTCAATGTAAAATGCACATACCAAGATCAAATTTTAATTTATTAAACCTGCTTTTGTCGAGCGGTTTAGTAAATATATCAGCAAGTTGAGTTTCGGTTGGTATATATTCCAATGAAATAACTTTTTCTTCAACCAACTCACGAATGTAATGATACCTAATGTCAATATGCTTAGTACGTGAATGCTGGATTGGGTTTTTGAAAATATTTATAGCACTGGAATTATCACAATGTAAGATCATTGAATCTTGATTAATTCCATAATCGCTAAGTATGCATTTCATCCAAACTAGTTGAGTACATGCATATCCAGCTGCAATATATTCAACCTCAGCAATAGAGAGCGATATTGAGCTTTGCTTCTTACTGAACCAATAAACTAAACAATTTCTAATGTAAAAACAACCACCACTGGTTGATTTTCTATCATCAATATTTCCGGCCCAATCAGCATCTGAATGCCTGGCTAATTGAACATTAGTATTAAAAGGATACCAAAGTTCCAAATTTATAGAACTTGCGACATATCTAATAATCCATTTAACAGTAATAAGATGTGAATCCTTAGGATTAGACTGATATCTCGCACAAATACTAACACTAAATGCGATATCAGGTCTACTAACAGTAAGATATAACAAACTACCAATCATACTGCGATATAATTTAGGATCTATATCTTTACCTGAAGAGTCTTTTGAGAGTCTTAATGTTGTACTCATAGGAGTATCAAAGTTCTTACCATTCTCAAATCCAAACCTTTTAACCAAGTTTGAAGCATATTTGGTCTGGAAAATAAAAATTTCATCAGGTTATTATTTTACTTGCAACCCTAGGAAATAGTTAAGTTCGCCAACCATGCTCATTTCGAAGCTTGATTTCATGAACTCTGCAAACTCAGTAGACATGTTAGAACAAGTAGATCCATAAATAATATCATCAACATATATTTGAACCATCAAAATATCATTGTTATTCTTTTTAACAAAAAGCGTCTTATCGACACTACCTACTTGAAAGCTATGACTAAGTAAGAATTTAGTCAATTTTTCATACCATGCCCTGGGTGCTTGTTTTAGACCATAGAGAGCCTTTTTGAGACGAAATACTTGGTCAGATTACTTAGGGTCTTCAAACCCTGAAGGTTGTTCAACATACACTTCTTCATGTAAATCGCCATTCAAGAAAGCACTCTTTACATCCATCTGATAGATTTTAAATTTTCTAAAACATGCGATGGAAATAAAAAGTCTGATTGATTCAAGGCGAGTGACTAGAGCAAAGGTTTCATCGTTATCGATGCCTTCAATCTGAGTGTACCCTTGTACAACCAGTCTAGCCTTGTTTCGTATAATATTTCCGAGTTCATCAGACTTATTTTTAAAGATCCACTTTGTTCCAATAATATTTTTATCTTTAGGTATAGGAACAAGATACCAGACATCATTTCGAATAAATTGATTAAGTTCATCCTACATAGCAACTATCGAATTTTCGTCAGAAAGTGCTTCTTTTACGTTGACCGGTTCTATTTTGGATGTAAAACAAACATAATTACATATGTTCTCAAGTTGTTTGCGAGTACGAACTCCAGTGAGAGGATTTCCAAGTATTTGATTGGTTGGATGATCTTTAACAGTCCTTGGTTCAGATTCTTTTTGACTTGATGAGATATCTAGATTGTCAATAATAAGAGCTTCATCATCATCTGAACTTGGGGCTGGTGTATTCAAATGATCATCAATGACCACATTGATGGACTCTTGAATCACACCAGTTCTCTTATTTAGAACCCTATAAGCTCGACTGTTCAAAGAATAACCAAGAAAAATTCCTTCGTCACTCTTCGTATCAAACTTACCCAAATTTTCACGATCCTGTAAAATATAACACTTTCTGTCAAAAACCTGAAAGTATTTGACAGTAGGTTCTTTTCAAACCATAATTCATAAGCAGTCTTATTATCAGATTTACTAGTATAAACCCGATTAATAATATAACATGCGGTATTAACTTCTTCAACCCAAAGATTTTCTAGAGAGCTTCATGCTATTCAACATAACATTAGCCATATCCTGAAGCACTCTAATTTTCCTTTCAACTATACCATTTTTTTGCGGTGTTTTGGGCGCTGAGAATTCATGTGATATTCCCTGATCACTACAGAATTTTTCAAAACTACTGTTTTCGAATTCAGATCCATGATCACTACGGATCTTGCTAACATGAGAACTTTTCTCATTTTGGATTCGTTTGATGACCTTTTTTACTTCATCCAGGGTTTCAGTTTTGTCTTTTAAGAATGATACCCAAGTGAATTTGGTATAGTCATCTACGATAACCAAGATGTATTTTTTGCCTCCTCGACTCTCTGATCTGGTTGGTCCAATAAAATCCATATAGAGAAGCTCGAGTGGTCTAGATGTGGTATTGGAGTTCACTTTCTTGTGAGAGCTCCTAATCTGTTTTCCTAACTAGCATTCACCACATATTTTATCTACTTTTTGTAATTTGGGTAGACCTCTAATTAGTTCTCTTTTGATCAATCTAAATAAGTTCCGATAGTGTACATGTCCAAGGCGTTTATGCCATAATTCAGTCTCATCGGTATGGACCATCTAACATGATTGAGTAGATGAGTTAGCATCACTAACGATGTAGAAGTTTTCAGAAGTTCTGTGACCAGTTAATATAACAGAACCCCTTTTATTAACTATCTCACAAACTTGATTAGAAAACTTTACACTATCATTGTTATCACATATCTGAGAAATGCTTAATAGGTTGTGTTTTAAACTCTCAACATATAAGACATTCTTAAATAAGGGAAGGTTATAAAGTTGAACCGTACCTTGGCTAATAATCTTGCAATTGCTTCCATCACCAAATGTGACTGACCCGTCAGTCATATCTTTAAGATCGGTGAATAAATCTTTTTCACCTGTCATATTCCTGGAGCAACCACTATCTAGGTACCACTTTGAATGGCTTGTTGCTTTGAAAGCAGTGTGGGTAACCAAGCTGGTAACTTTAGGAACCCATTTCATAACTGTTTTGGGTTTAGGAGTATAGATGGTCTTTTTCTGTCTATTGTTGTAGGAACGACCTATAGAGTTCGACTTTAATAGCTCCTTGAGAAGATCAATAATTTTTTCAGCTAATTGATTTCGGTTTTGAAAATTAAAGTTGACATGGCTACTTTTAGGTTTTTGAAAAGTTTTTGAATTTTTAGAAAAACCTTGAAAAGTATTCTATTCTTTTGAGTTTGAAGACTCTCCTTTTACAAATTTAGGAGCAGTGTTCTTTTATTTAGGAGATGTATTCTTATCATAGCCCAACCCGGATCGATCGCCACATTTTCTTGATTCGGACAATAATTTTTCCAATTTTGGATCACCTTGGGCATTTCTCTATGTGTCTTTCAAACTCAGAAGAGAAGCTACCTCATTTTTGACTCTCTCTTTTTCAGATTTCAAATCTTCAATTTGGGAGGTTTTGAAATCTAAATCATTTTTGGTTTTTTTCAAAAGAATCAGAAATATGAGACTTTTCTAAGACAAGAGACTCATAATCTTCCTTAAGCTTAGAAAATTTTTCTTTTTGTAATTTAAGCTTGACAGCAATTTTATAACTCTCTTTATAAAGGGCATAAGCATCTTGAAAATCATCTTCATTATCGCAATCACTATTCAGATTTTCTTCATTAGATATATTATCATGATCTGAATAGGTGATCTTGGCTAGAGTCATAAGGGCTTTAACACCATCGCCCGACTCGATTTTAGAATCTTCTGATTTAGAAGAGGATTCAGAATCAGATGATTCATCCCAAGTAGCCATCATACTTTTCATTTTGATTTGTCCTTTTTAGGACATTTGTTAGATAAGTGCCCATACTCCACTCCTAATATCCTCACACAGGGGATATTAGCATGCACTATCAAAATAGGTTTCACAGGTTCACCTAAAACCTTCACAATTGTGTCTTTGATCTCGGGCTTACACAATCCAAAACCCCACAATCTGAGTTTTCTGGCTCTCCTCAGATAACCACTATAATGAGATTTTTCTGGTGAATCTCAAACAAAAACCAGAGAAAGTAAATTACAAAACATGTAAAATACCTGAATCACCTTTTGAAGAAGCCCGGTAGAACCAATCGGAGTAAAAGTTCGATTCGACGTTCAAAGTCCAATACTCACTTTCAGAATGGTTCTAAGTCTAATTGATTTTAGATCAAACGGGCTAGATCTATTTGATTTTGAATCCAAGAAGAAGGAATATTAGAAATTCTCCTTTTCTAATAAGATTGGAATGTAGATCAAAATCAAATAAAAATAATCTAGCAAAAGGAATATTAAATAAGCACAAAGCAGCTTAAAATAAACACAAACTTATCTCAGAGAATAACCTAAAGAATGCTTGAATAGAATTGATTTGAAGTACTGAAACCCTAAAGTTCGTGCTCTATTTATAGCCTGGAAAATCCCGTCTACGATTGGTCTTAGGATCCTAGGACTGGTCGTAGCATCAAAGATTTTCGAAAGATTTTTGCGCGATAAGATTTTCAGTTCGACGATCGGTCCTCGGTGGTCTACGACCGGTCGTGAGTCACCTACGACTGGTCGTGGATCACCTACGACCGGTCGTAGGACTCCAAAAATGGTTGCTGGAGTTTGAGTCGTAGGGCTACGACCGGTCGAAGTATGAGTCGTAGAACTTCCAAGACTGGTCGTAGGATGTCCAGGACTAGTTGTAGGACAGCTAGAAAGATCCGAAAGTCTTCAGCTACCTAGGACTGATCCTCAAAAATTAAGACTGGTCGTAGCAAAGCTAGGACTGGTCTTGAAGTCCTTAGGACTGGTCTTAGAACACTCCAAACAAGCATATTAAAATATATGAGTTATGTATCCGGACTGACCTACAGTAAAGCCCATCCTAAGGTCAATCTAAGGTCAAACAAACCTTAAAAGTGAGATGGACATTGAAAGTCTGTTCTCTTAGATGACCCTTAAGAGAAGCTTGTGAATATACAAAACTTGTAGTAGGCCTTCATGAGCTTGATCTTGACTTGACAAAGTCTTCTAGTAAACTTGAACTTGATCAAATCTTGAACATGCAACCTTGAAAACTTCTATTCTTGATTTCTTCATCCAAGACTTGAAAACTTTCTTCATTTAAGATCTTGTCTTGAAATGCGATGTCTTGATATGTATTGATTACAATGACTAGACTTCAAACATGTAACACAAGATATACAAGACATAGATATAGGTTTTGACACCACAAAATTTGACAACTAAAGGGATATGAAATCATAGCACTTACAGTATGCAATGGTCAACCACATCTCATAACAAACTTGCAGATGATGCGTATGGACATGTATCATGATGCTATGCTGTCACATACTCATAATCGGTATCTATAACTGGCATCAATAATAGGTCTCGACAATGTAGACATCTAACCAACATTGCCCCAAGGAATGACCCTCATATATCCTAACATATAGTGGACCCATGACCTCACTCAAGGACCTAATATACAACACAATGGGCCTTGCTCAAGGTCACATATACATGGCCGGTGGGCCCTGCTCATGGGCCTCAAATACATCAAATGAGCCATACCTCATGGGCCTATTACATATCACAATGGGCCTCGCCCATAGGCCATGAATACATCACAATGAGCCTTGCCCATGGACCTCGAGTACATCATAATGGGCCCCATCACATAGACCTCCTACTCATCACATTAGGTCTTAAACACGAGCTGCACATACATTACACAGGCCGAATACACATCTTAATGGGCCTCAACTACAGGTCGCATATACATCATATAGGTCTCAATAATAGGCCTTGGCAATCGAAATCGGCCTTAACAATCAGATTCGACACTCGGAACTGACCTTGTTACTCGGCCTCGACAATCAGAATTGGCCTCGACGAATCGGCCTATACAATCGATATCGATGAGAATGGTGGGGTCCACTTGATTGAGAGAGAGAGAGAGGGATGAGAGAGAAGTGATGGGTGAAAGGTGATGGATGTACTTGGTGTAAGGGAAAGTTGACTTTGGAGAGGGGTGGTTGTACTTGTGGATGGTTGCTTGTACTTGACTTGATTTGATTGATTGATGTGATGTTTCATAGAGATTCTCTCAAAATTACAACGCGCGATGTTTTCCTTGAACTGAACGTGGGCTCACATCTCTTAGCCCGAGTAGAATTTGACCGGGATGACTGCGGAGGCATACGGAACGGTATGGGCAAGGATATGGGTCTTATAACTCTCCCCTCCGAATTAAAATTTTCATCCTCAAAATTTACAGAACAAATAAGGGAAGAGAAAACATCATCAAGTATATATGACAAGACATAATTAATCTATAAAGGGTAAAGATAGCATTTTCTAATCTCAACCTCGCCCTCCCAAGACGCATCATCAACACTACATCGATCCAACTGAACCTCAAACTATACAGTCTTATAATGTCAACGATAGGGGACTATGTCAGAAAATCTCTAAGTTATTCGAACTCGGAGACCTAATCATTCTAGGTTCTCAACAATCATAAAGTGAAGAGAAATTATCAGCGGATATGTGATGTTATCCTCAGGTATTCCCAAGTTATGCTCTGATACCAACTTCTGTTACGCCCCAAACCTGAAAATCAGATTCACAAGAATACTGATCTCTGAATCCGGTGCCGACAGCCTTCGTAGTACCCCATTTTCGGTTCTTAGCGTTCATATGCTAGATTCCGATCCTGTGATCATATAAGGAAGATTTTTTTTTCAATGTACATTTAACTCGTAATAAGCATAAGCATAAGATTACCCAATTCACAAAGGCAACATCATCATCACATATCTATTAATATAATCATTTTAGTACAATGCTAAAAGGGAAATACATAAATAAAAAATCAAGCTCCAAAGGACTACTGCACGCTCCAAGTTCAACACTGCTGCAACCTAACATCACCTGCACGCATCTATCTTGCATAAGCTTATAGAAAGCTTAGAGGGTGGTGTAAGTGTTTGTACAAAGTAAGTGTCAAGTATTTAATACAATGCCATCATTATACAATACCAAAATTATTGGTAATCCATAAATCGTACATTATCGGAATAAGCAGAGATACTGACAAGATCATGAATCATACGACGATAGATTAAGCAAAAGTATAAAAAAGTCTATAAGTCAATCAATATCAAAATACACAATATAGAACAGCTATACACTAAGGAGTCATAAAGAGCCAAATATCAGATGTCGAGGATGTAATGCAATATATAAATCCTCCTAAGTTTGTTTAGGCCATATAAGTGCAGAAGCATAACAGTCCAAAATGCCATATACCTGCAGATGTAATGCAATATGCGATGCGAATGAAATGACCATGCTGGAGTGTAAAGTCGGGATGATAGCACGTAGTGTCGCAGTCTATGGGGTCCAACACAAAGGACTTCTATCCAAACCAGTCCCATACCCAAATTTGGATAGTCCGACTCAACGTGGTAAACTCCTGATCTCATGTTAGTCGCGCGCCCAACCAAAATTCTTGCCATAACGAGGGTAGACAACAATTAATTACGCATCACCAGCCCGAGTGGATAGTGAATGAATGAATGAGCATGCAACTCCTACTCAATAAGTCTACATATCAATACGGTTCCTCTATGAAAAATCACCGGAGTCTATTACACTCCAAACCAGATTACCGCCCCATCGTGCACAACAAGGTGAATGGAAGAGACCTCACTATCCGCCTGCCAATATCAGGCCCGACTCGTCGATAGCGGACCCATTCCTCGAGCTGGTCAAACTCAGCCTAGCTTTTCCCCCTCCTCTAGAGTATGTAAGGCCGTACCCCATTCCAACCGACTACGACACAATGGGAGACGTGGCCTAACAGTATACGACCCTCATGCGATCATACATCCACTCGGTCTAGACGTTGGAGAAATCTCTGGAACCAAGAGGGTTTAGGGACTTTCACCCAGGGATATCTATAGCACCCAATGTAGAATAGATTTTCGGTATCCCATCTAGCTTTCCATGAAATGCCTGTGGAGGCTACGACCTTGATGTCGCTATGACGTACAGTACAACACAACGCAATACAAGATGCATGAGTTATGCAATCCAGTCATGCATCTATCCATCGTATACCGTGGGCTCATATAAGACAATCTTCGCCTATCAAGGAGTCTCATAACAAAATTATCACGCCCAAAACTCAGAAATCAGATCCACAGAAATCTCGATCGCTGAATCCGATGCCCACATCCTCCGTAGTGCCCCATTCTCAGCTCCCGGTGCTCACATGCCAGGTTCCAATCTTGGGATCCTATAAGGAGGATTTTCAGTATGATTTTTTTTTATGGAGCATAACCATAAGCATAACTAAGTCATATAATAACATCATCACATATCTATTATATCAAAAACTTTAAGTATAATGCGAAAAGAGAAATATAAGATGATCAAAAGCTCCAAAATGGCCTGATACGCGCTCCTGCCTCAGCACTGTTGTTGTTCAATGACACCTGCATGTAACGGTCGTGCATAAGCTTACAAAAGCTTAGAGGGTGGTGTAAGTGTGTGCGTAAGGCAAGTGCCAAGTATACAGTATCAGAATAATGTGGAAACATGTGAGTAAGACCATAAAGGCTATCAGCTGTACAAAAGCTATATGATGCAAGACATGAATGCTATCGGCCATACCAAGACCATGCGATGCGAGGCCTATGTAGCTAAATGTCATATGCGAAGTGTAAAGCAAGCATGCCAGCACTCATCAAGTACACATATCAATACAGTTCCTCTCTGGATATCACCGGGGTTTAATACACTTCACAGTGACTGCCACCTCCCTAGCTGCACAATCAAACAAGCAGAATAGACCTCATTATCTGCCTGACCAGTAGTCTGCCAATACCTACTCAGCTCGTCGATAGTGGACTCATTTACGAGCTAGTCAAACTCAGCCTAGCTTATAGCCCCCTCACTCAGGCGGATAAGGCCACACCCTCTTCCAACCGGCTATGACACAGTGGGAGACACAACCTACTAGTATTCGGCACTCGGGCGCTCATGTATCCACTAGGTCTCGACGTTGGAGAAACTCCTGGTACCAAAAAGGTTCTGGGACTTTCACCCAAGGACATCCTAAGTGCCCATAGTGCTAGAACCAAGTATTTTCGGTATCCGATACGGCCATCCACAATGTACCTGTGGAGCCATGGCCCTGATGTCCCTAAGGGCGTGCAGTGATCAAGTCACACATATGTGAGATGCATGAGTCACACCGTACAATCATGCAGTAATCCTACGCGTATAACGCGATATTATGGGGCACTCCGTCTCATAAGGAGTCCCGTAAATGGTCTGTCCAATGGCGTATGCTATGATCAGTCACTACCATATCAAGCATACATATGATGTGTATGACATGAGTCATGAGAGTAATGGACTACTCTTACGATGCAGATGAGCCTATACGGCCTATACACAACTAGTATAGGCTTACCAATGAGCCCTAAGGAGAGATACAATGTGAACATTTAACCAATAATATAGTTACAATGTGGGCATCAATCCATCATTGCTCCTAAGGCATGACTCGCCATAAAACATCATTACACAACCATGGAGGAATCACACATTGCAATGGACCTTAGGTACCTCCCATTGGGCCTTAATATATCAAATGGGCCATATCACATGGGCCTTCTTGTCATCAAGCAAGTGGGCTGCATTAATGGACCTAATGTACATTGCAATGGGCTATAACCTGCGGGCCTTAGAGTACATCACAATGGGCTTTAACCCATGGCCTTGGAATACATCAAAATGGGCCTAATCCCATGGGCCTTATATATGTCAAATGGGCATAATCCCATGGGCCTTATATATGTCAAATGGGCTTAATCTCATGGGCCTTATATATGCCAAATAGTCTTAATCCCATGGGCCCTAGATATATACTAAGGTGGGCCTTAATGGATGACCATAAGTAAATCAAGATGGGCCCTAGATATATACTAAGGTGGGCCTTAATGGATGACCATAAGTAAATCAAGATGGGCCCCATACATATGCCAAGGTGGGGTCCATTTGAACTACAGATCCATCTCTTTTTTAGCTTAAGCCGTAAAATGAGCCTTATAAAAATAAATTGACGGTTTGGATGAATACATACATCATGGTGGGGGTCTACATAAAGGTTGGATGGTTGGGATGCAACACATGCATCAAGGATGGGGTCCACTGACCGTCCAGCACTAAGCCCAATGGTTGGACGACGTTGATAAAATACATACATCAATGGGGTCCCACCGTCTAGCGATGTGGACGGTGCGGATAAAACACACATACCATGGTGGGGGTTCCACCGTCCACAGTAGTGGACGGCTTCCATGAAACACATACATCACTGTGGGTCCCATGTGGGGCCCACCATAACGTTTACTTTCCATCTAGCCTGTTGATAAGGCCACAAGGACTTGGATGAACGAAAACACAAATTTTAGATTGATTCAAAATTTCCGTGGGCCCAAAAAAGGTTTCAATGGTAGAGTTCAATCACTGTTGTTTCTTGTGGTGTGGGCCACTTGAGACCTGGATCAATCTAATTTTTGGGATGGGTCCACTTCAGAGAGTGGCCCACCTTATGAATGGGTTAGATGGAAAATAAACATAAAGGTGGGTCCCACGCACAGGGCCATGGGTTCCTACCCACCGTCCGCCCGTCCTGGCGCAGGCGTTGCCTGCACCTCTCTGGCAGTAGCAGAGTCTGCTGCCTTACGTTTTTTTTTTTTTTTTTTGGAAACCTATTTTTCTAGGGTTTTTCTCATGTAGGACTCGCATTAGGTAGATCCACTCCAGCTATTGGATTCCACTGCCCATAACAAGTCTATCAAGACCAATATTGGGCCTTTTTCAGCGTGTAAGAAAAATCTAGGTGGATTTCAACGGTAATGATATTGTTTTCAACACTATGGCCCACTAGATACTCCGATCAACCTCATTTTTCAGCTCAACGCCTAAAATGAGTCATGGAGTGAGGTGGATGGTTTGGATTAGAAACATACATCAAGGGGGGGCCTATGCAAGTGGCCCTTTCCAAAAACTTTGAAACTAGCCAATATTTGTGTTTTCCTTCCACATCCAGCGTCCAGGGACGCTGGACGGTTTGGGCGCACATGCTTAAGGTGGGCCCTGCTTTAGGTGGGCCATCACATGGCTACATAGTGTAGATATAACATATCTAAAGTGGGCCCCACCTACAGATGGCTTGGATAAAATACATATTTCATGGTGGGGCTCATTCAAGTGGGCCATATGGCCACATCAACATACAAAGAAAATAAATAAAGAGAGAGAGAGAGAGAGAGAGAGAGAGAGAGAGAGAGAGAGAGAGAGAGAGAGAGTAAAAGAGTGGGACAAGCGTGATGGAGGGACCCCGACACTATGGGCCCTCCCTTGCAATTAATCATACATCAAGTGGGTCTCATTACATGTAGGCCCATAAAATTGAAATCCAATGGTGGAGATCCATTCTCCACGAAATTAGACGGTCTAGAGACCCATATACAAGCTAGGAAGGTAAACATCATGATGGGGTCCATGGGGAATGACCCCATCATGGAATGATATTCATGATCAAGTTGGGCCATCGGCCACATCTTAGGGTCCAAAGTGAGATCCATACCATTGATCGGTAGGCCTCACTTGGTCCATCATAAAAGAATGAAAAGTAGCCTATAGAAGCACCCACCTAGCGATCTCCTTGGTCCGTTGGAAAGACTATCTCCTTATGCTTCACTTTGATGGTGGAGGATGAGATTTGGATGGCTAGGATGGAAGATCTTGGGAAGGGAAAGTGGGCCACACAAACTCTCTCTCTCTCACTTGGAAGCTTGGACGTGGGATGCTCTAACTTGGCTTGGAAATGTTGAGAAATGAGAGATAGAGAGAGAAAAGGGATGTAAGGAGTGATGGAGTGATGGGAAGTGAGTGATGCGGTGATGGAAATGTAGTTGACATGTATGGGTGTGTAAGAGAGAGAGAGGGAGAGAGTTGACTTTGGTGGTTGCTTGGGGATGGGGTGAAAGGTGATGTGTACTTGACATGAAGTGATTGATGGATTGATGGGTTGATTGATTGATTGATGGATTGATGGGACGTGTTATAGAGATTCTCTTGGGATTGCAAAAATACGACGTTTTCTCTAAATTAACGCCGGCTCACATCTCTTATTCAGGGTATCGGATCGGTACATGAGTCGCGGCGTTGGAACCGCGGCGACGGTGCGGTCATAATGATACAAGTCTCGGATTAAGCAGCCTCAAATGTATAGGATACAACTTATGGTCATGCGTAAATGTTGATTACAGGTCATGGATTGTCAGAATTCAACGGGAAGGATCGCATGTCACACCCCAAACTCGAAAACTGAGCTCATAAAATTCCTGATCACAGAATCTGGAGCCGACAGCCTCCGTAAAACCCCATTCTCGGCTCCTAGCTCCCATTCACCAGGTTCCGATCCTGGGATGCTACGAGGAGGATTTTCAATGTCAGTTTGATTCGTAATAAGCATAACCAATGGCATAATCTACAAACAACAACCAAGAACTCCATTACATTTTCACTATGATAAAAAACTTTACAAGTACAATCAGCATAAAGGGAAATACAATAGTAAAGAACAAAAACTCCAAAATGATCTGCAACGTGCTCCTGCCTCAGCGTTGCTGCGAACCAACGTCACCTGCACGCAACAGTCGTGCATAAGCTTATAGAAAGCTTAGAGGGTGATGAAAGTGTGTGCGCAAGGTAGTAATATGAACATGCAATATCAGAATAATGCGAAATATGCAGATGGATCCATAATATCATGAGCCGTACCAAGGCTATGCGATGCAAGACATGAATGGTATCGGCCATCCCAAGGCCATGCGATATGCAATGCAACTCAAGCATACAAATCCTTATCTATGTCCACACATCAATACAGCTCAAATATGGGATATCACCGGGATCTAGTACACTCTAAACCAGATTGTCACCATATTGCGAGCAATAAGGTAAGTGAAAAAGACCTCACTATCCGTCTGGCAACATCGGGCGCGACTTGTCAATAGCGGACCCATTCCTCGAGCTGGTCAGATTAGCCTAGCGTTGCCCCCTACTCTCGGGTGTGTAAGGCCGCACCCCTTTCCAACCGACCACGACACAGTGGAGAGCATAACCGTCTGGTAATCAGCACTCAACGCTCATCTACCCATTCGGTCTAGACGTTGGAGCAACCTCTTGGTACCATAAGGGTTTAGGGACTTTCACCCAGGGATATCTATAGCACTCCATGTAAAACAAGATTTTCGGTATCCAATCCTGCCTACCACGATGCGTCTGTGGAGGCTACAGCCCTGATGTCGCTAGGGCATACAACAACCATATCACACAATGCGAAATACATGAATCACACTATCTAGTCATGCAACAACTCCTGCGCATATCGTGCACTCATGTAGGGCAACACTGCCTAACCGGGAGCCCATAAATAACCTGCCCGAAGGTATATGATATGATCAGTTAATTCTCATATCAAGCATACATATGATGCGTATGATCATGAGTCATGAAACTATACAAAGCATGTTATGATGAAATGAACTATCCTTACCATGCAGGTGGGCCTGGACGGCCTATACACATAAGTATGAGCCTAATAACGGGCCCTAATGAGAGTCATAATGTGGACATCCAACCAGCATTACACTCGCAATGTGGACGTCAAACCAACATTGTTCCCAAGGCACAATTGTCGCAAACATCATTACATAATCAGTGTTGGGATCACACATTACAATGGACCTCAGGTACATCCCATTGGGCCTTAAATACATCCAATGGGCCATGTCATATAGGCCTTTTATTCGTTAAATGGGCCACATAAATGGACCACACCAATGGGCCTTACGTGCATTGCAATGGGTCATAACCCGTGGGCCTTAGATTGTATCAAATGGGCCTAATCTTATGGGTCGTATGTGTACAAATGGGCCACACCAATTGGGCCTTATGTGCATTACAATGGGTCATAACCCGTAGACCCTTAGAATGCATTAACTGGGCCTAACCCATAGGTCTTTCATGAATTAAGTGGGCCTAGCCCATAGGCCTTTCATAAATTAAATGGGCCTAACCCATAGGCCTTTTATAAATTAAATGGGCCTCACCCATAGGCCTTAAAATAAATCAAATGGTCCTAACCCATAGACCTTTTGTAAATCAAATGGGCCTAACTCATAGGCCTGTTATCAATCAAATGGGCCTAACCTATAGATAGGTGGCCCACCCAATCTTCACTCATGCCTTAAAATGATCTTACCAAGTGGGTGGACGGTCTGGATGCATCACATGCATCATGGCGGGTCCCCACTGTCAGTGGACATTGCATACAATGCGTTCATCAGAGAGGGCCCCACCGTCAGCTGGACGGACGGTGGGTAAAATAAATGTATTATTGTGGGTACCACCGTCCTCCTTGACGGTGGACATATAACGCATACATCACTGTGGGCCCCACTTGGGGCCCACCTCAATGCCTACATGCCATCCAATCCGTTTATAAGGTCATTCGGACCTGGAGGAAGAGAAAACACGAATTTCATCTTGATCCAAAACTTCAGTGGACCCAGAAATGGACCTCAATGGTAGATGTTCATTCACGAGGTTTCCTATGGTGTGGGCCACTCGACCGTCGGATCGGCCTCATTTTTGGAGGGGACCCTCCTCAGGGGATGGCCCACCATATGAACTGCGTGGATAAAATATATACATCATGGTGGGGCCCATGGCAGCAACCGTGGGTGGATGTCCGCCCGCCCGCTGCACGCAGCTGCTGCTGCTGCAGCACTTGTCAGAGGCAGAGAGGCAATGCCTCTTGCAAATTTTGGGAAAACCCATTTTTTACGGGGTTTTTCACATGTGGGGCCCACTTCTCATAGATCCCCTCCACCTATTATGTTCAGTGGCTCAAAACAAACCCAATGAGTCCAAGGTTGGACATTTTTCAGCGTGTAGGACAACTATGGGGAACTTTAGATGGTGGAGGTCGCTATTTACTGATTTATGGCCCACCAGATGCTCGGATCAGGCCCATCCTTTTACTCAACGGCTAAAATGAGGCCGGTAAGAGGATGGACGGCTTGGATTGTTTATATTCATCACGGTGGGGCCTAAGCAAGTGGACCACCCAAAGGCCTCCTTTTCTTCTTCCTCCTATTTTTTTGAAACGTCCAGCGTCCCAGACGCTGGACGGTTTGGTTCTTTTAAAAATACATTGTGGTGGGCCCTGATGAAGTGGACCACCACTGATGGGTGACGTGGGTACAACGTATAAGGTGGGCCCCACTTGAATAAAACTTGAACAAAATAAATATCTCAAGGTGGGGTCCATTCAAGTGGGCCACACAACCCTATTGCATAAAATAAAATAAAATAAAATAAAATAAAGAAATAAAGAGGGAGAGAGACATGGAGAGTGGGACACGCTCTGTGATGGAGGGCTCCGCCACTATGAGCCCTCCCTTGAAGAAATTACACAATCGGATGGATCCTTTAACACATGGGACCACCAAAATTTAAAATCAATGGTGAGGATCCTTTCCCTAGCAATATGGATGGTCTAGATGACCTTTCTAAAGAAATAAACATCATGATAGGGTCCATGGAGAATGACCCCATCATGGAATGATCATGATGATCCAAGTGGTCCATCGTCCACAACTTAGGGTCCTAAGTGAGATCCAAACCATTGATCGGTTGGTCTCACTTGGCCCATCTCAAAAACAGGAAAAACTAGTATGATCTAGCACCCACCGTCTGATCTTCTTGCTCTTAGGGGTTCTTTGGCACCTTAGCTTGGATTTCAATGGATGAGATGAGGAATGGAGGGTTGAGATGGGAGATGGTGGGGTAGGAAAGTGGGCCACTTGGAGCTTAGGAATGTTTGGAGAATTCCATACGTGGGATTTTCTTTTTCTTGGAGATTTTTGTAAATGAGAAAGAGAGGAGTTGTAAAGGGAGAGAGAGAGTGATGGATGGATGTGGTGAGTGATGGTTGTGTAAGAAATCCTTGACTTTTGAGGCCTTTTGTGTAAGAGAGGTATGGGCTTTGTAAGAAAAGCTTGACTTTTGAGGCTTTTTGTGTAAGAGGGGTATGGGCTTTGTAAGAAAAGCTTGACTTTTGTGGCTTTTTGGGAATGGGTGAAAGGGATGTGTACTTGACATGTGATGGATTGATGGATAGATTGATTGATGGGATTGATGTGATTGATGTGACACATCGTAGAGATTCTCTTGGGTTTCGCAATACACGACGTTTTCCTCGCACCGAACGTCTATCTACAACTCTTGACCAGGGTATCTCCTCGGCGTGCAAATCGCGGCATCAGAACCGCAGCGACAGCGCGGTCGCTATGGTAGTGGTCTTGGGCTGAGTCGACTTGGGTTGTCGGCATATGAATCAGGATCATACGTAAGCATCGGTTAAGGGTCAAAGGTTGCCAAAATTCGACTAGTAAGACCTCGAAAGTCTATGGAACGGTACGGTCTAAGATATGAGTCTTACATCGCGGGAGTCGACGGAATAGTACGGACTAGGATACGGGTCTTATAGCTCTCTCCACCTAATAAAAATTTTATCCTTAAAATTTACACTACCATCACAACTACGACATAACTCATAAGGGAATAGAAAACATAACATCATATATAATTGAGACATAATACATCATATAATCAAACATCGAAAAGATGGGAATAACGCTCATGAATCTCCGCCTCGCGCTCCCAAGACGCCTCATCCACACAATGATGGCTCTACTGCACCTTCACCAAGGGAATGACCTTGGTTCTAAGGACCTGCTCCTTCCGATCGAGGATACGAACTGGCTGCTCAATATAAGAAGCATCCTTACGAACCTCCAATGGCTGCCAATCAATAACAGGAACGACCTCTAACCCACACTTCCTCAACATAGAGACGTGAAAAATGTTGTGGACGCCAGACAACTGTGATGACAAGGCAAGCTGATAGGCTACGACGCCAATGCGCCCAGTAATCTCGAAAGGTCCTATGAATCTCAGGACAAACTTGCTCTTCATCCCAAAATGAATCACACCCTTCATGGGTGTGATCTTGAGATACACATGATCCCCAACTATAAACTCCAAGGGATGACGCCGATGATCAGTAAAACTCTTCTGCCAGTTCTGAGCTATACGCATTTTCTGCCTGATGATGTCAATAGTCTCTGACGTCTGCAGCACAAGCTCAGAACCTAGGAGACGTCGCTCTTCAACCACGGTCCAACAACTCAGAGATCTACATGGTCTGCCATATAATGCCTCAAAAGGATCCATGTCAATAGTCGCCTGATAGCTGTTGTTGTATGTGAACTCAGCCAATCGCAGGTTCTCATCCCGACTACCCAAGAAATCAATCACGCAAGCCTGAACCATTTTCTCAAGAATCTGATTGACCCTTTTGGTCTGCTCATCAGTCTGCTGATGATACACGATGCTGATCTACAAATCAGTGCCCATCGCTCTCTGGAAGCTCCTCCAAAAATGAGACGTAAACCTTGGATCTCGGTTTGAAACAATCGAGATGGGAACACCGTGCAATCTCATGATCTCATCAACAAACATCTTTGCAAGCCGATCCGTATGCTACCTCTCACGAATTGTAAGAAAATGTGCCGACTTTGTCAAATGGTCCACAATAACCCAGATGGCTTCATGACCACGCTGAGTCCTCAGTAAACTCATGACAAAATCGGTAGATATATGCTCCCACTTTCACATCGGGATGCTCAGTGGCTGCAATAGACCAGGGGGTCTCTGATGATCGGCCTTGACACGCTGGCACATGTCACACTCGGCCACAAAATTAGCTATCTGGCGCTTCATCCCTGCCCAAAAATACTGACGCCTCATATCATGATACATCTTCGTCGAGCCAGGGTGGATAGAGAATGACGATCGATGTGCCTTGGTCATAAAATCTTGACGTAACTCAGGAATATCCGGGACATATAATCAGCCTCTAAAGTGAAGTCCACCATCAGAACCAATCTGTCAATCCGTCTAACTCTTAAATGCTTCCTCTGCTTGGTAATCCTGTAACGACTCGTCTGTCTGCTGAGCCTCGATCACCCTTGCGACAAGAGAGGGTTGAATGGACAAGCTCGATAGCTGAATGATAGATGACTGCAGACTAAACTCGAAGTCATACTCTGCTATATCTCCAAGCATCCTCCACTCTTGAATCATCATATGCGCCATCAGGCCTCGTGGCTGACGGCTGAGGGCATCCGCCACCACATTCGCCTTGCCCGGGTGGTACTGAAGATCAAAATCCTAGTCCTTTAGGAGTTTCATCTAACTCCTTTGCCTCATGTTTAGCTCAGACTGAGAGAACAAATACTTCAAGCTCTTGTGGCCGGAGAAGAGCTCGAATATCACCCCATAAAGATAGTGCCTCCATACTTTCAGTGCAAAGACAACTGTTGCCAGCTCAAGATCGTGCGTGGGGTAGTTCAGCTCATGGACCTTGAGCTGGCGAGACGCGTAAGCCACTGGCTTCCCGTGCTGCATCAGGATGACACCTAAGCCAACTCGTGAGGCATCGGTAAATACAACAAATCCATCACTCTCAGAGGGAAGAGTGAGGACAGGAGCGGATGTGAAGCAGTCCTTTAACTCCATAAGTGCCTGCTCACAAGCATCGCTCCAAATGAACTCGGCACCCTTCCGGGTCAACCTAGTCAACAGGGATGCAATGCGAGAAAATCCCTCAATGAAATGTCGACAATAGCCCACTAAACCAAGAAAACTATGGATCTCGGATGCGTTCATGGGCTGGCCCCATTGACGCATGACATTAATCTTCGAGGGGTCCACTACGAAACCCTGCCTCATCACCACATGACCGAGGAACTTCACCTCCTCCTATCAGAACTCGTACTTCTCCAGCTTCCCGTAAAGCTGGTGTGCATGGAGGGTTTGTAAGGTAATCTCCAGATGTCGCTCATGCTCCTCATGGGTCCTCGAATATATCAAAATGTCGTCAATGAACACCATAATAAACTGATCGAGATACGGACGGAAGACCTCGTTCATCAACTGTATGAATACTGCGGGCACATTGGTCAGTCTGAAGGACATAACCTGGAACTCAAAATGACCGTAGCGTGTCCTGAAGGCTGTCTTCGGGATATCCTTATCTCGAACCTGAACCGGATGATAACCGGACCACAAGTCTATCTTTAAAAAGAACTGTGCCTCCTACAGCTGATCAAACAAGTCATCAATCCTTAGGAGCGGGTACTTGTTCTTGATTGTGACCTTGTTGAGCTCGCGGTAATCTATGTAAAGCCTCAACGAGCCATCCTTCTTCTTCACGAAGAGTACCGGTGCTGCCCACGGTGAACTGCTTGGACGAATAAAGCCTAGCTCGTACAACTCATCCAACTGCTTCTGCAGTTCCCGTAACTCCAACGGTGCCATACGATATGGGGCCTTCGAGATAGGCGCGGTACCGGGCATGAGATCAATCTGGAACTCAGTGTGCTAACGAGATGGTAACCCCAGAATCTCCTAGAACACATCAGAAAAATCACAAACAATAGGTAGCTGGTCTATACTCAAAGCAACTGACTCCTCAACGACACACGATAACAGACAAGAAAGCTGCTCTCCTTTGGGCTCGGCAATAAACTGAAACTCTGGCACGCCGGGTATGTACAACATGACTGTCCTTGCAGAGCAGTCTAATATGGCATAGTACTTGACGAGCTAATCCATGCCCAGGATGACATCAAACTCGGACATCAGTAAAGCGAAAAGATCAGCTGGCAAAAAGATATACCCAATAAAAATAGGGCAAGATGCGTAAAATCGGCCCAACATTGCGGTCTTTCCTAAGGGCGTCGATACTACCAAACCCTCATGGGCAGACTCCAATGGCAAATCGGTCGATCGGCAGTAATCATCTATGATAAATGAATGTGATGCACCAAAATTAAATAATACACGTGCAATGCATGCAGAAATATGAAGAGTACCCTCGATGACCCCTCCTGATGACTGAGGGTCTTACTAGGTGGCATAAAATCTACCCTGAGCCTACTGGGGAGGTACAGGTCCCCTCTGAGGTCTCTGCTGATGCTGCTATGGTCACTGTGGGAGCCTAACCTGCTGCCTCTTCTGCTGCGGGGGAGGTACAGGAGGCTGGTGCTGCGGTCGCTGCTGCTGTAGTGGCTGTCACGAAGGTGGATGTGGTGCCCTCGGCTGCTATTACTACGGATGGGGACACTCGTGCCTACGATGTCCTGTCCTGCCACATCCAAAGCAAGTACTTGTAGACGGTCCCAAAGATGGTGCTGGGGGTACTGCTAGTGCTCAGAATGCTAGGCGGGTCATACGCCGCTGCTGTGAACGATGCTGTTGGTGAGAACTACTAGAGGATACTTTCCTCTTCTGATCTCCCCTTTGATCACGGGCTCTTTGCACACTGGCCCAATCTGTCTCATATATCAGGGCTCTCTCCACTATCTGCTCAAATGTCGGAAGCATGTGTCCGATCACACGACTTCGGAGGGTAGGATGTAAGCCGTTCTAAAAAAGGTCAGCCTTCCACCCCTCGTCGTCAACAAGATATGTCGCAAATCTCGATAGTACGACGAACCGAGCCTCATACTGGGACACTGTCATGTCTCCCTGGACTAGCATCTCAAACTCTAGTGTGCGCTGCTGTCGTACATGCTGGGGAAAGAACTTCCAGTCGAACCGGTCTACAAAGTCCTCCTAGGTCCACTCGAAATCAGCCGCTACCGATCGGGCCACAGATGCCCACCAATACTGAGCCTCACCCTGGAGAAGGAATACACTAATGGGACTCGCTGCTGGGTCATACATCTCATGGTGTCAAATATCTTCTCCACCTCAGAGCACCATATATCTGCAGTAGTAGGTTCTGGCTCACCCCAAAAATGCGGGGGATCGTGCTGTCAAAAATCCTTGAGAAGAGCGCTCACACGCTCTTGCTTGGCCTCGGCTAGTGTAACAGTGGGACGCCTGCTCTGTCCCTGAAGAATAGCAGTCATTGCCTCTAACATCTGCTGCAGCTGAGTAGCACTCATAGGTACGGTCAGATCCGCACTGGTCTCAAGTAAAGGAGTGGCATCCTCAGGCTGAAAGGCAGGAATCTCCGGTGGTGGAGCAAGAGTCGCAGGTGGTAAACTGAGAGTCGCAGGTGGTGGTATGGGAGTCGCAGGTGGTGGAGCGGGATTCGCTCGGGTCACTCTTCTAGTCATAACGTCCTACAGGAAGGAACAATGGCTTATTAGCCTTGAGAATTCTCGAAGGCATAAATGTTAAGGGTCTATATCGAAAAATCACTAAGTCATTCGGACTCGGAACCTATTTATAGTAGATATGAGATGTTTTCCTCAGGTATTCCCAAGTTATGCTCTAAGACCAACTTCTGTCACGCCCCAAACCCAGAAATCAGATTCATAGAAATTTTGATCGTCGAATCTGGTGCCAACAGCCTCCATAGTGCCCCATTCTCGACTCCCGGCACTCACATGCCAGGTTCCTATCCTGGGATCCTACAAGGAGGATTTTCAGTATGAATTTTTTTTTTATGGAGCATAACCACAAGCATAATTAAGTCACAAAACAACATCACCACATATCCACTATATCAAAAACTTTAAGTACAATGCAGAAAGAGAAATATAAGATAATAAAAAAGCTCCAAAATGGCTTGATACGAGCTCCTGCCTCAGCGCTGCTGCTGTCCAGCGATACCTGCACGCAACGGTCATGCATAAGCTTACAAAAGCTTAGAGGATGGTATAAGTGTATGCGTAAGATAAATGCTAAGTATACAGTATCAGAGTAATGTAGAAACATGCGAGTAAGACCATGAAGGCTATCAGCTATACAAAAGCTATATGATGCAAGACATGAATGCTATCGGCCAACCAAGACTATGCGATGCGAGGCCTATGTAGCTAAATGTCATATGCGAGGTGGAAAGCAAGCATGCCAGTACTCATCAAGTACACATATCAATACAGTTCTTCTCTGGATATCACCGGGGTCTAATACACTTCGCAGTGACTGCCACCTCCCTAGCTACATAGTCAAGCAAGTGGAATAGACCTCACTATCCGCCTGACCAATAGTCTGCCAATACCTACTCGGCTCGTCGATAGTGGATTCATTTGCAAGCTGGTCAAACTCAACCTAGCTTATAGCTCCCTCACTCAGGCGGATAAGGCCACACCCCCTTCCAACTGACCATGACACAGTGGGAGATGTGGCCTACTGGTATTTTGCACTCGGACACTCATGTATCCACTAGGTTTAGACGTTGGAGAAACTCCTGGTACCAAAAAGGTTCTGAGTGTTTCACCCAAATACATCCTAAGTGCCCACAGTGCTAGAACCAAGTATTTTTGATATCCGATACGATCATCCACGATGTACTTGTGGAGCCACGGCCCTGATGTCGCTAAGGGTGTGCAGTGATCAAGTTACACATATGCGAGATGCATGAGTCACACCGTACAATCATGCAACAATCCTACGCGTATAATGCGATACTATGAGGCACTCTGTCTCATAAGGAGTCCCATAAATGGTCTGCCCAATGGCGTATGCTATGATCAGTCACTACTCATATCAAGCATACATATGATGCATATGACATGAGTCATGAGATTATACTAAGCATTTTATAAAGTAATGGACTACTCTTACGATGCATATGAGCCTATATAGCCTATACACAACTACTATGGGCTTACTAATGGGCCCTAAGGAGAGATACAATGTAAACATTTAACTAACATTGTAGTTACAATGTGGTCATCAAACCATCATTGCTCCTAAGGCACGACCCGCCATAAAACATCATTACACAACCATGGAGGAATCACACATTGCAATGGACCTTAGGTACCTCCCATTGGGCCTTAAATACATCAAATGGGCCATATCACATGGGCCTTCTGGTTATCAAGTAAGTGGGCCACATTAATGGACCTAATGTACATTGCAATGGGCTATAACCTGCGGGCCTTAGAGTACATCACAATGGGCTTTAACCCACGACCTTAGAATACATCAAAATGGGCCTAATCCCATGGGCCTTATATATGTCAAATGGGCATAATCCCATGGGCCTTATATATGTCAAATGGGCTTAATCCCATGGGCCTTATATATGCCAAATAGTCTTAATCCCATGGGCCCTAGATATATACAAAGGTGGGTCTCAATGGATGGCCATAAGTAAATCAAGATGGGCCCCATACATATGTCAAGGTGGGGTCCATTTGAACTATAGATCCATCTCTTTTTTAGCTCAAGCCCTAAAATGAGCCTTATAAAAATAAATTGACGGTTTGGATGAACACATACATCATGGTGGGGGTCCACATAAAGGTTGGATGGTTGGTATGTAACACATGCATCAAGGATGGGGTCCACTGACCGTCCAGCACCAAGCCCAATGGCTGGATGGTGTTGATAAAACACATACATCAATGGGGTCCCACCATCCAGCGATGTGGACGGTGCGGACGAAACACACATACCATGGTGGGGGTTCCACCGTCCACGGTAGTGGACGGCTTCCATGAAACACATACATCACTGTGGGTCCCATGTGGGGCCCACCATACCGTTTACTTTCCATCCAGCCTGTTGATAAGGCCATAAGGACCTGGATGAATGGAAACATAAATTTCAGATTGATTCAAAACTTTTGTGGGCCCAAAAAGGGTTTCAATGGTAGAGTTCAATCACCGCCGTTTCTTATGGTGTGGGCCACCTGAGACCTGGATCAAGTTAATTTTTAGGGTGGGTCCACTTGAGAGAGTGGCCCACCTTGTGAACAGGTTAGATGGAAAATAAACATAAAGGTGGGGCCCACGCACAGGGCTATGTGTCCCTGCCCACCGTCCGCCCGTCCTGGCGCAGGCACTACCTGCGCCTCTCTGGCAGCAGCAGCATCTGCTGCCTTACGTATTTTTTTTGGAAAACCCATTTTTTCAGGGTTTTTCTCATGTGGGGCCCGCATTAGGTAGATCCACTCCAGTCATTAGATTCCACAGCCCATAACAAGTCTATCAAGACCAATATTGGGCCTTTTTTAGCGTATAAGAAAAATATGGATGGATTTCAACGGTAATGATATTATTTTCAACACTATGGCCCACTAGATACTTCGATCAACCTCATTTTTCAGCTCAACACCTAAAATGAGTCATGGAGTGAGGTGGATGGTTTGGATTAGAAACATACATCAAGGCGGGGCTTATGCAAGCGGCCCTTTCCAAAGGCTTTGAAACAAGCCAATATTTGTGTTTTCCTTCCACGTCCAGCGTCCAGGGATGCTGGAAGGTTTGGGCATAAATGCTTAAGGTGGGCCATCACATGGCTACATAGTGTAGATATAAAATATCTAAAGTGGGCCCCACCTACGGATGGCTTGGATAAAATACATATTTCATGATGGGGCTCATTCAAGTGGGCAATATGGCCACATCAACATACAAAGAAAATAAATAAAAAGGAGAGGTAGAGAGAGAGAGAGTAAAAGAGTGGGACACGCGTGATGGAGGGACCCCGACACTATGGGCCCTCCCTTGAGATCAATCATACATCAAGTGGGTCTCATTACATGTGGGCCCATAAAATTGAAATCCAATGGTGGAGATCCCTTCTCCACGAAATTAGACGGTTTAGATGACCCATATACAAGCTAGGAAGGTAAACATCATGATGGGGTCTATGAAGAATGGCCCCATCATGGAATGATATTGATGATCAAGGTGGGCCATTGGCCACATCTTAGGGTTCAAAGTGAACTCCATATAATTGATCAGTAGGCCTCACTTGGTCCATCATAAAAGTATGAAAACTAGCCTATAGAAGCACCCACCTAGCGATCTCCTTGGTCCGTTGGAAAGCCTATCTCCTTATGCTTCACTTCGATGGTGGATGATGAGATTTGGATGGCTAGGATGGAAGATCTTGGGAAGGGAAAGTGGGCCACACAAACTCTCTCTCTCTCTCACTTGGAAGCTTGGATGTGGGATGCTCTAACTTAGCTTGGAAATATTGAGAAATGAGAGAGAGAGATGGGATGTAAGGAGTGATGGAGTGATGGAAAGTGAGTGATGGGGAGATGAACATGTACTTGACATGTATGGGTGTGTAAGAGAGAGAGAAAGGGAGAGAGTTGACTTTGGTGGTTTCTTGGGGATGGGGTGAAAGGTGATGTGTACTTGACATGATGTGATTGATGGATTGATGGGTTGATTGATTGATGTGACATGTTGTAGAGATTCTCTTAAGGTGGGTCCAAATATCCAACAAGTGGCCTCAAATAGCCATAACAGGTGGGCCTTACACATGCAGCACGTGGGCCTACACATCACGGCGGGTCGATACATTGGGCCGCACTAATTAGTCTTATACACATCACAATGGGTCGTATCATTGGGTCGCACCAATGGGCCTCATATCCAACAAGTGGGCCGCATCAATAAACCACACTAATGGGTCTTATACACATCAAGTAGGGCCTCAATAACTAGGATGGAAACATATCACAATGGGCCACGACATACGGGCTGAGAATACGTCATAATTATAAGTGGTATGATTTTATATCCCTTTGGTTGTCAAATTTTGTGGTGCCAAAACCTATATCTATGTCTTGTATATCTTGTGTTTCATGTTTGAGACTATTTATTGCTTCAAGACATCGTATTTCAAGACAAGAACTTAAATGAAGAAAGTTTCAAGTCATGGATGAAGAATTCAAGAATAGAAGTCTCCAAGTATGCATGTTCAAGATTCAAACAAGTATAAGTATAGAAGAAGACTTTGTCAAGTCAAGAAAGGATCAAGCTCGAGAAGGCATACAACAAGATTCATAAATTCTCAAGCTTCTCTTAAGGGTCATCTGAGTGTACAGACTATCAACGTCCATCTCACTTTTAAGGTTTGTTTGACCTTAGATTGACCTTAGGATGAGCTTTACTGTAGGTCATTCTGGATACATAATTTGTATATTTTAATATGCTTGTTCGGGTTGTTCTAAGACCAGTCGTAGGGACTTCAAGAACAGTCCTAGCTCTGCTATGACCAGTATTAAGTTTTTCAGGACCAGTCCTAGGTTGTCAAAGATTTTTAGATTTTTCTAGTTGTCCTACAACCAGTCTTGGACATCCTTCAACCAGTCTTGTGAACTGTACGACTTGTCCTTCGACCGGTCTTAGCCCTACGACTCGAACTCCAATAACTAATCTGGGGGTCTTACGACCAGTCGTAGGTGACCCACGACTAGTCATAGGTGGCCCACGACTGGTCGTAGGGTACCCAGGACCAGTCGTGGAACAGCTAATCCTTATCCCGTGAAAATCTTTAAAAATCTTTGAAGCTACGACCAGTCCTAGGATCCTAAGACCAGTCGTAGATGGAATTTTTCAGGCTATAAATAGAGCATGAACTTCAGAGTTTTTCAATTCAATTCAACTCAAATCAAGCAATCTTTAGGTTATACTCTGAGATAAGTTTGTGTTTATTTTTAAGCTACTTTGTGCTCATTTAATATTCCTTTTGCTAGCTTGTTTATTATTTAATTTTGATCTACATTCCAATCTTATTAGAAAAGGGGAATTTCTAATATTCCTTCTTCTTGAATTCAAAATCAAATAGAACTAGCCCTTTTGATTTAAAATCAATTAGACTTAAACCATTCTTAAAGTGAGTATTGGACTTTGAACGTTGAATCAAACTTCTACTCCGATTGGTTCTACCGGGCTACTTCAAAAGGAGATTCAGGTATTTTACATTTGTGTAATTTACATTCTTTGGTTTTGTTTGAGATTTGCCAGAAAAATCTCATTATTTTGGTTGTCTGAGAAGAGCCAGAAAACTCAGATTGTGTGAGTTTTTGGATTGTGTAAGCCCGAGATAAAAAGACACAATTGTGAAGGTTTTAGGTAAACCTGTGAAACCTATTTTGATAGTGCATGCTAATATCCCCTGTGTGAGGATATTAGGAGTGGAGTAGCATTCTGTGTGGCTGTTGGATAACAGTTGGTGTACACACAGGCGAACCACTATATATCGTTGTGTTATGGATGTGCTTTATTCTTTCATTCCTTTATTCATTCAGTTTTGTGGATTGTATTTGTGGATGAATGTTGTAATCATTTTATTTCAAGTAAGTGTGGAAATGTTGTAATAACTTAGGATTTATTTCTGCAAGTTATTTTGGCTTCCTTGGCTTTTATTTGTCATTGGTTTAAGATATAAAGGATGTTCTAGAAATAAGGTTGTCCTACCTTAAACCTTTGGATTTTGGTGTAAGGTTGTCCTTAGAACTGATATAGTATCATTCTCTTAATTCTAGGTTATTAAGATTACTTTTAATTCACCATTATGCTTTATTTCTTTTATTATTCCGCTGTTTTAAGTTTTATTTGGCATTGCCCTATTCACCCCCCCTCTAGGGCATATAGCTAGGTCCTTTCAACAATGGGCCTCGACCCATGTGCCAAAAATACATCTCAGTGGGCCTTACCAAATGGGCCATAAACACATCCTAATGGGCCTTAACCATGGGCCTCTAACATATCATAATGGGCCTTGCATCAATGGGCCTCACTAATGGGTCTCATATAATCAAGTGGGTTGGATCAATGGACCACACAAATGCACAAGAGGTAGGCCCTACACATGCAGCAGATGGGCCCCACCAGATGGTTAGTGCGGATATAGGATGCATACATCTAGTGGGTCACATATCCCACAGATGGTGTGAATAAAACATTCATCGAGGCTGACCCTATATGACCTGGATGGTTAGGGTGGAACATAAGAGGTGGGCTCTGCTCACGGGTTCCAAATACATTACAATGGGCCTTACCAAATGGGCTTTGTACAAATCTCAATGGGCTTCAACCCATGGGCCCTGATATATATCATAATGGGGTGCCTGCCCTGGATGGCGTGGATAAAAATACATCATGGTGCATCCCATCCAAATAGTTAGACAGTATGGATATAAAAACATATATATCATGTGGGAAACATGTGTACAACGGATGCATCAAGGTGGGCACCTTGAATGGACACAAAATACATCAAAGTGGGCCCAACAAATGAGCCACAAAATACATCAAAGTGGGCCCGACAAACGGGCCTCAAAATACATCAAGATGGGCCTCCTCACATGGGTCATAGGTACATCAAATGGGCCACACCAATGGACCCCATGTATATCAAATGGGTCACACCTAAATAAAAGTGGTGATAATGGTTTCCGCCCTTTAAGTTCCTAAAGCCTACCATAACATATGTTTCCCATCCAACATGTTCATTAATTAACCTAATGATAGATGAAGTGGAACAAATATCAGCTTAATAGGAAACTCCCATGGCCTTTAGAAATTTTGAATGGTGAACGTCATTGTCCACTATCTTAAATGGTGGGGTCCACTTGAACTTTAGATTTGACTTATTTTTTTTTCTCTCAAGCCTGTTAAGATGAGCTTGCCAAATGGTTGGACGGTTTAGATGCAACACATGCGTCAAGGGCGGGGTCCACATGAGCTATGGATCTGACTCATTCTTTAGCTCACGCCATGAAATGAGCTTTCAAAATGGATGGACAGCTTGGATGCAACACATGCATTACGGTGGGTCCCATAGGGATGGGAAGAATGGATGGCATATATGAGGTACATACCTCATGGTGGGGCCCACACTAATGGAAGGTGTCGGTCACAAAACATACATCAGTGGGTCCCATGTGGGGCCCACCATAACGTTTATTTTCCACCCAACCAGTGGGTATAATGTCACACGGACCTGGAACCACTATGATGTTTATTTTCCAACCAGCCGGTTGATAGGGTCACGTGGACCTGGGGCTCACCATAATGATTGTTCTCCATCCAACTTGTGATAAGGTCACGTGGACCTAGGGCCCACAGTAATGTTTATTTGCAGCGAATCTGTCAGGTGGCCCACGATGATGTTTGTTTGTCATCCAACCGGTTGATAAGGTCACGTGAGCAAGGGTCCACTGTAACATTCATTTTCCATCCACCCCATTGAAAGGTCACATGAACAGAGCCATTGCAATGTTTATTTTCCAACCAAACTTTTGGTACGGTTACGTGGTCCTGGGGTCCACCGTGATGTAGTTCACAAATCCAACCCATTCATTGTGTGTGTCCCACCAATTTAAGGGTCCAAACCGAGTTTCAGGTGGATCTAAGCTACAGGTGGACCCCAGCATTTGATTCCATGTGGTTTGGTATACCATCGCATGAATGGTGATGGTGTGGGCCATCCGAGAACTGTTTACGGTAGATTTTTGGAGCTAACGCATCATTAAAGGGGAACTATTAAATGAACAGCATGGATGTAGAACAAACATCATGGTAGGGTCCACAACTGGGGCCAATGGGGCCACCCTTTTTAACGTTAGATGTCCAGAGACGTCAACGCAACAAAGGCATGCCATATATATATATTTATCCTAGGTGGGACCCACATTAACCAGATCTACCCCGTCCATTGTATGTGTCCCATAAAATTAAGGGTCCGAACCAAGTTTCGGGTGGGTCCAAGCTTCTTATGGACCCGAGCAATCATTTTCCCAAGTTTTAACGGGAAATACTAGCATTCTCAATGCCACGGCCTGCTAGATAATTGGATCAGTCTCATTTTTTGGCTCAACGCCTAAAATGATACAAGGGTTGGGATGGACGGATTGGATCATGCATAAACATCAAGGTGGGGCCTACTTGAACTCCCATTCCCAAGCCCATTATGGGTAGCTTGTTAGTACATCCATGTGAGTTCACACTACACTTTAGATACTTGCAGTGCCCAGCATCCAAAAACGCTGGACGGTGTGGATTCTCACAGACATCACTGAGGGTCCCACGTGTGGGGAACATCGCTGGTGGGTCCCATGTGGACGTGGTCCACTTGATTTGAATCAATCTTATATATATGTTTTCCCATCATGCATCCAAAGGTTA
Organism: Magnolia kwangsiensis; assembly: GCA_037074715.1. NCBI lineage: Eukaryota > Viridiplantae > Streptophyta > Magnoliopsida > Magnoliales > Magnoliaceae > Magnolia > Magnolia kwangsiensis. The sequence goes on from CM073571.1 coordinate 166,533,117, forward strand.
GGGCCCACATGGTTGGGATTGTTTGGACAGGACATTTATCAAGATGGGGTTCATCTGGGTGGACCACACAGCCACATCCTCACACCATAATATTGAAAGAGATAGGGGGAGAGAGAGAAAGAAGCACCCACCTTGATCTTCTTGGATTTCTTCTTCCATGAACGCCTTTTAAAGCTCCAATGGTTGAGATTCAACGATTGAGATGGATCATGGATGGTGGAGAAGGGAGTTAGGAAGTGGGCCACACAAGGCCTCTCATGGAGGCTCGGACGATTCTTGCATGGAGAATGAGAGAGTGAGAGAGAGGGAATGAGAGAGAAGTGATGGGAGAGGGATGAGTGAAAGGTGATGGGTGTACTTGGTGTAAGGGAAAGTTGACTTTGGAGAGGGGTGGTTGTACTTAGGGATGGTTGCTTGTACTTGACTTAATGTGATTGATTGATGTGACGTTTCGTAGAGATTCTCTCAGAATTACAACGCATGTCATTTTCCTCGAACTGAACGCAGGCCTACATCTCTTAGCCCGGGTATCGCATAGCCGTGCAAGACACGGCATCAGAACCGTGGCGACAGCACGGTTGCACTGGTACAAGTCTCGGGTCGAGCCAACTCTAGAATACAGAACACGTCTCAGGATTTTATGCAAATGCCGATAATAGATCGCGGGTCGCCGAAATTCAACCAGGAGGACCGCGGAGGCATACTGAACGGTACGGGCTAGGATATGGGTCTCACAACTCTCCCCTCCAAATAAAAAATTTCATCCTCAAAATTTACAGAACAGAGAAGGGAAGAGGAAACATCATCAAGTATATGAGACAAGACATAATTAATCTATAAAGGATAAAGATAACGTTTTCTAATCTCAACCTCGCCCTCCCAAGATGTATCATCAACACTACGTCGATCCAACTGAACCTCGAACTATGCAGTCTTGCAATGTTAACAATAGGGGACTATCCACCTATAAATATCGAGCCCGGCTTGTCGATAGTGGACCCATATCTTGAGCTGGTTAAACTCAACCTAGCTTTGCCCCCTCCTCTCAGGCAGGTAAGGCCGTTTCCAACCGACCATGACACAGTGGGAGACGCGGCCTAACGGTATACGGCCCTCATGTGCTCATATATCCACTCGGTCTAGACATTGGAGAAACCTCTGGAACTAAGAGGGTTTAGAAACTTTCACTCAAGGATATCTATAACGCCCCATGTAGAACAGATTTTCAGTATCCCATCTGGCCATCCCTGAAATGCCTATGGAGGCTACGACCCTAATGTCACTACGGCGTACAGTACAACACAATGCAATGTAAAATGTATGAGTCATGCAATCCAGTCATGCATCTATCCAGCACATACCGTGTGCTCATATGAGACAATCTCCGCCTATTAGGGAGTCTCATAACAACTGCCCAATGACGCATGCAATGGTCAACCACATCTCATAATAAACATATAGATGATGCGTATGGGCATGTATCATGATGCTATGTTGTCACATATTCATAATTGATATCTATAACCGGCATCAACAATTGGCCTTGACAATGTGAACATCTAACCAACATTGCCCCAATGAATGGCCCTCATAGATCCTAACATATAGTGGACCCATGACCTCACATAAGGACCTAATATACAACACAATGGGCCTTGCTCAAGGCCACATATACACAGCAGGCGGGCCCTGCTCATGGGCCTCAAATACATCAAATGGGCCATACCTCATGGGCCTATTGCATATCACAATGGGCCTCACTTATAGGCCACGAATACATCACAATGGGCCTTGCCCATGGACCTCGAGTACATCACAATGGGCCCCATCACATAGACCTCCTACTCATCACATTAGGTCTTAAACACGGGCTACACATACATTACGTGGGCTGAATACACATCTTAATGGGCCTCAACTACAGGTTGCATATACATCATATAGGTCTCAACAATAGGCCTTGACAATTAAAATCGACCTTAACAATCGGATTCGACACTCGGAACCGACCTCGATACTCGGCCTCGGTAATCAGAATCGGCCTCGACGAATCAGCCTATACAATTGATATCGATGAGAATGGGCCTAACTAGGCCTAAGGGAAGGTCACCATGCGGGCGTTTAGCCATCATTACCCAAAAATGTGGACATTCAACCAACACTACTCCCAAGTAGTGGCCCACATAGATTCAAACATAAAGTGGCCCCAAATATCCAATAAGTGGCCTCAAATTGTCATCACAGGTGGGCCTTACACATGCAACACGTGGGCCTATACATCATAGCGGGTCGATACATTGGGCCGCACTAATGGGTCTTATACACATCACAGCGGGTCGCATCATTAGGTCGCACCAATGGGCCTCATATCCAATAAGTGGGTCACATCAATGAGCCGCACATATGGGTCTTATACACATCAAGTTGGGCCTCGATAACTAGGCTAGAAACATATCACAATGGACCACGACAAACGGGCCAGGAATACGTCACAATGGGCCTCGACCTGTAAGACCCGTATCTTAGTCCGTACTATTCTGTAGACTTCCGTGGTCTTACCGGTCGAATTTCAGCAACCTTCGAACCTTAACCGATATCGACGCGTGACCCTGATTCATATACCGTCAACCCGTATCGACTCAACCCAAGACCAATACCATAGCGACCGCGCCATCGCTGCGGTTCCGATGCCGCGACTTGAGCGCCAAGGCGATACCCTGGTCAAGAGTTGTAGACCGACGTTCGGTGCGAGGAAACGCCACACGTTGCGAAAGCTAAGAGAATCTCTATGATGTGTCACATCAATCTCATCAATCAATCAATCCATCAATCCATCACATGTCAAGTACATGTCAAGTACACCACCTTTCACCCATTCCCAAGCAACCACAAAAGTCAAGCTTTTCTTATAAAGCCCATACCTCTCTTACATAAAAGGCCTCAAAAGTCAAGGTTTTCTTACACAACCATCACTCACCACATCCATCCATCACCCATCTCTCTCTACAACACTCTCTCTCTTTCTCATTTCTCATCTCATTCTCTCCAAGCAAGAAAATCCCACGTATGAGCTCTCCCTCTCTTCCAAAATCTCCAAGATGGCCCACTCTCCTACCCCATCACCTCCCATCTCAACCATCCATTCCCCATCTCCTCCATTAAAATCCAAGCTAAGGTGCTAAGGAACCCCTAGGAGTAAGAAGATCGGACGGTGGGTGCATGTTCATAGTAGTTTTTCCTATTTTTGAGATGGGCCAAGTGAGACCAACCGATCAATGGTTTGGATCTCATTTGGGACCCTAAGATGTGGCCGATGGCCCACTAGGATCATCATGATCATTCCATGATGGGGCCATTCTCCATGGACCCCATCATGATGTTTATTTTCTTTTAAAAGGTCATCTAGACCATCCATATTGGTGGGGAAAGGATCCCCACCATTGATCTTAAATTTTGGTGGTCCCATGTGTTAAAGGACCCATCCGATTGTATAATTTCTTCAAGGGGGGCTCATAGTGGCGGAGCCCTCCATCACAAGCATGTCCCACTCTCCATCTCTCTCTCCCTTTTTATTTTATTTTATTTTATTTTTTTTTTTTTTTTTGAGATTGTAATAGGGTGTTGTGGCCTATTTGAATGGACCCTACCATGAGACCTTTATTTTATCCAAATCATCAATGTGGCCCACTTTATGTGTGAAGTATCCACACTGTTTTTCATGTGGTGGCCCACCTAATCAGGCCCACCACAATTACTTGAAGAGGCCAACCGTCCAGCATCTGGGATGCTGGACGTCCCTGTATTGAAAAAAAAAAAAAGAGGCTTTGAGGTGAGCCACTTGCATAGGCCCCACCTTAGGGTAAGCATTCAATCCAAGTCGTCCATCCTCTTACCCATCTCTTTTTAGGCGTTGAGCCAAGAGTTGAGGTTGATTGGAAGATCTGGTGGGCCATAGCATCGAAGAATGCATCATTACCATTCAAGGATCCTTTTCTGATTTTATTTCATTTTCTAATCATCAAAAAAATTCAAACTTTAGACTCATTGGGACGGCCTCGAGCCACTGAACACAATGGGCGGAGTGGATCTACTTGATACGGGCTCCAGACGCGAAAAACCCCAAAGAAATGGGTTTCTAAATTTTTTTTAAAATTGTAAAGAGGCAGAGCCTCTGTCTTGACACCAGCTGCAGTAGCGGCTGAGGGCCGTGCAGCCACCCACGACTGCTGCCATGGGCCCCACCATGGTGTTTATGATGATCCACGCCGTTCATGAGGCGGGTCCCCTCCTCGGGTGGGCCCCCTCCAAGTTTTAACTCGATTCAATGCTCAGGTGGCCCACACCATAGGATACAGTGGGATTGAACCTCTTCCATTGGAACCGTTTTTGGGTCTACTGGAGTTTTTGATCAATATGAAATTTGTTTTTCCTCTTCGTCCAAGTCCCTATGACCGTATGGACCGGTTGGATGGAAGATAAATATTATGGTGGGCCCCACATGGGACCCACAGTGATGTATTTTGTTTGCCTCCACCGTCCGCTGGACGGTGGAGCCCACCTAATGCATGTGGCTTCTTCACGCCACCCCCTGACCGCATGACAAATAAACATTGCAGTGGCCCCCCCTGGCCCACACATTAGACAGATGGCAAATAAACATTGCAGTGGGCCTTTGCCATTTTAGACGGCAAACAAACATTTCAGTGGGTCGTTGCCATTTTTGATGGCAAACAAACACTTCAGTGGGCCCTTTGCCATTTTTGATAGAAAATAAACATTTCAGTGGGACCCACCATGATGCGTGTGCAACATCCAAACCGTCCACCCACTTGGAAGGATCATTTCATGGCATGAGTTTAAGAATGAGGCAGGTTTATGATCAAGTGGACCATTTGTGTTTGGGTGTGACCCGTTTGACATATAAGGCCTATGGGTCGGTTTAGGCCCATTTGATGCATATAAGGTCCATGGGAGTAGGCCTATTTAATTTGTATAAGGCCTATGGGTTAGGCCCATTTGATTTGTATAAGGCCTACGGGTTTAGGCCCATTTGATGCAATCTAAGGCCCACGGGATATGACCCATTGCAATGCACATAAGGCCCATTGGTGTGGCCCATTTGATATATGTGTAAGGCCCAATGGGATGAATCTAAGGTCCATTGCAATATGTAATCCCAACGCAGATTAAGTAGCGATGTTTACAAAGATCGTGCCTTGGGAGCAAATGTTGGTTTGACGTCCACATTGTGAGTGTAATGTTGGTTGGATATCCACATTACGACTCTCCTTAGGGCCCATTGTTAGGCCCATACTTATTGTGTATAAGCCATCCAGGTCCATCTGCATTGTAAAATAGTTCATTTCATTATAACATGTTTAGTATAGTTCCATGACTCATGATCATACGCATTATATGTATGCTTGATATGAGAAGTGACTGATCATAGCATATGCCTTCGGGCAGATTATTTATGGGACCCGATTAGGCGATGTTGTCCTGCATGAGTGCACGATACGTGCAAGGATTTTCTGCATGATTGGATAGTGTGATTCATGTATCTCGCATTGTGTGAAATGGTTACTATATGCCCTAGCGACATCGGGGCCGTAGCCTCCACATACAGATCGTGGTTGGCAGGATTGGATACCGAAAATCTTGTTCTACATGGGGTACTATAGATATCCTTGGGTGAAAGTCCCTAAATCCTTATGGTACCAAGAGGTTTCTCCAACGTCTAGATTGAGTGGGTAGATGAGCGTTGAGTGCCGATTACCAGACGGTTGCACTCTCCACTGTGTCGTGGTCGGTTGGAAGAGGGTGCGACCTTACCCGATCGAGAGTAGGGGGCAATACTAGGCTGAGTTTGACCAGCTCGAAGAATGGGTCCGTTATCGACGAGTCGTGCCCGATATTGGCAGACGGATAGTGAGGTCTCTTCCACTTACCTTATTACGCGCAATGTGGCAGCGATTTGGTTTAGAGTGTACTAGACCCCGGTGATATTTCAGAGTTGAGCTATATTGATATGTGGACTTAGATGAGGATTGTATGCTTGACTTGTATCTTGCATCGCATAGCCTTGGTATGACCGACATCCTTCATCTTTGCATCGCATAGCCTTGGTATGGCTTATGGTTTTCATGGATCCATCTGCATATTTCGCATTACTCTGATACTGCATGATCATATTACTACCTTGCGCACACACTTTCACCACCCTCTAAGCTTTCTATAAGCTTATGCACGACCATTACATGCAGGTGACGTTGGGGCGCAGCAGCACTGAGGCAGGAGCACGTTGCAGATCATTTTGGAGTTTTTGTTCTTTACCATTGTATTTCCCTTTATGCTCATTATACTTGTAAAGTTTTTGATCATAGTGGAAATGTAATTGAATTCTTGGTTGTTGTTTGTGGGTTATGCCTTTGGTTATGCTTATTACAAATCAAACTGACGTTGAAAATCCTCCTCGTAGCATCCCAGGATCGGAACCTAGCGAATGGGCGCTAGGAGCCGAGAATGGGGTTCTACGGAGGCTGTCGGCGCCGGATTCAATGATCAAAAATTTTGTGAGCCCGATTTCTGAGTTTGGGGCGTGACACGACCCATGAGCTGAAAATACACCTCAGTGGGCCTTACCAAATGGGCCATAAATAAATCTTAATGGGCCTTAACTATGGGCCTCTAACATATCATAACGGGCCTTGCATCAATGGGCCTCACTAATGGGGCTCATATAATCAAGTGGGTTGGATCAATGGACCACACAAATGCACAATAGGTAGACCCTGCACATGCAGCAGATGGGCCCCACCAGACGGTTAGTGTGGATATAGGATGCATACATCTAGTGGGTCACACATCCCATGGATGGTGTGAATAAAACATTCATCAAGGCTGGCCCTATATGACCTGGACGGTTAGGGTGGAACATAAGAGGTGGGCTCTGCTCATGGGTTCCAAATACATTATAATGGGCCTTATCAAATGGGCTTTGAACACATCTCATTGGGCCTCAACCCATGGGCCCTGATTTATATCATAATGGGGTGCCTACCCTGGATGGCGTGGATAAAAATACATCATGGTGCATCCCATCCAAATAGTTGGACAGTATGGATATAAAAACATATATATCATGTGGGATCCATGTGTAAAACGGATGCATCAAGGTGGGCACCTCGAATGGACACAAAATATATCAAAGTGGGCCCAACAAATGGGCCACAAAATACATCAAAGTGGGCCCAACAAACGGGCCTCAAAATACATCAAGATGGGCCTCCTTACATGGGTCATACGTACATCAAATGGGCTACACCAATGGACCCCATGTATATCAAATGGGTCACACCCAAATAAAAGTGGTGATAATGGTTTCCACCCTTTAAGTTCCTAAAGACCACCATAACATATGTTTCCCATCCAACATGCTCATAAATTAACCTAATGATAGATGAAGTGGAACAAATATCAGCTTAATAGGAAACTCCCATGGCCTTTAGAAATTTTGAACAGTGGACGTCATTGTCCACTACCTTAAATGGTGGGGTCCACTTGAACTTTAGATCTAACTTATTTTTTTTATTTTTTTATTTTTTGTCTCAAGCCTGTTAAGATGAGCTTGCCAAATGGTTGGATGGTTTGAATGCAACACATGCATCAAGGGCGGGGTCCACATGGATCTGACTCATTCTTTAGCTCATGCCATGAAAATGAGCTTTCAAATTGGATGGACAGCTTGGATGCATCACAAGCATTATGGTGGGTCTCATAGGGATGGGAAGAATGGATGGCATATATGAGGTACATACCTCATGGTTGGTCCCACACTAATGGAAGGTGTGGGTCACAAAACATACATCAGTGGGTCCCATGTGGGGCTCACCATAACGTTTATTTTCCACTCGGCCCACTGTAATGTTTATTTTCCACCCAACTAGTGGGTATAATGTCACACGGACCTGGGCCCACTATGATGTTTATTTTTCACCCAGCCGGTTGATAGGGTCACGTGGTATAACGCCCTGAAAATCGGGGGTCGTGTATAAACTCAACTCCCGAGTTCCAGACCGTCACTTATGCAACAAAAATGATTATGATTCAATGTTGTCTGATTTAAAGCATTCACATGAGTAAAAGTATACCAAAACTGTAATTCATACCTCAGATCCAGTGATAAAAGCAAGCGGAAGACTGAACAATATATATATCACTGTATGGAAAACAAAGTAAATCTCATCTGTCTCTAAGTATGAATACATCACTGAGTCTCATATACATATACATGAATAAAATTAAATGTCCAAAACAGTCCCACTGAAGTCCCATCGATCCAGGTCGCCTACGCGAAGCCATCGTGATACTGCATGTACGAGAACTCATCCTGATCCTCGTCAAAGTCTGGCTCCACCTCCTGGATCTCAGCCTCACCTGCATCTACAACAGGGTCTGGTGGGTGTTGCAAACACCATCCCGTAACGTGGGAGTGAGTGATCAACTCAGTAGAATCATAGAGCAAGGATTAGCATGTTCACAATTCAATCATGCGATAATAGTAAAGCAGTAAATCAGATAATCCTAATACTGTTGTTAATGCAAGATGATATGATATGATGTATGCCCTCACCGACGATCTCCCTCATACGGCGACATCTTACGACCGCGGCATGCAATCGACCCTCAAGTGCTCCACATCTTCCAGGCACATGCAATGGCATGGTGATATGATTTCCAAGTTGTTATTAGTCCATTCAAACAGCAGGATTGGAAAACTAAGGTACTTCCCTTGTATCAATCCCAACACAGATCCTGTCTAGGGTCGTCACTCCTAGTAATCTCATATGATGTATATTTCGTAGGTCACTGCAAGGGCTGTCAGGGCTGTTGCTCGCACTCGTTGCACCGCTCCCCCATCACCTTATCAAACGGGAAACGGAGAGCATTTTGTACATGTCAAACGGCGATACCGTCAAGAATCTACTATTAAACGACATTGAAAGCGTTGGGAACCGTCAATCAAAGCGTCTAAAATCCTCACCTTATGTCTTGTAGACTCGTGAATTGAAACGGAGCGTATACGCTTCGTCTACGGCGAATAGAGAACCTAATACACGAGATCCATAAGCTACATCGCTATGTAAACAAAGGAGACTCAAATCAGCAATCATTTAGGGTATTTTCATACCTAGAATCGTGGTGTAATCGCCGGGAAAGCGGTAGAGGTGTGTTGCTTAAGCACGTGCAACACGTACCACAAGTGACAGGAAGAACTCTCACACTCTCTCTCACAATCTCTCACCTTTTTCTCTCTCCCAAGTTAGGGTTTCTCTCAAATTCGGATGGGAGAGAGGAGTGAGGGTTTCAACCCCTTTTATAGCCTAAAACATGCCCAAAATAGGCTTGGGAACAATGTTTACTTGGTGCCTAACTAAATTGGGGCCGTTTCGGTCTAAAAGAGCATTTCTGAAGGTCCCCAGGCCAAATGCGGTCGGACTTAAGCTCATGCATACTGGATCTAGCACACATCCAGTTTTCAGACCGGTAAGGTTCGCAGATCGCACGTGGCGGACCAGTTTCAGTTTAACGGTCATCGCACCAAGATCAGGCCTATAAGTCTCGTGATATGTAATAGATATTTTTCCTGATCCAAGGGTGTAATTTGGCTGTATTCTGATGGTCAGAACGCTTAATACTGATGCGTCAAATCGTGTGCCAGATTTGAATTTCAAATTCCAATTCTAACCCTATTCTCACTCTCTTCGGTCCGGGCTCAATGAAATAGCCTGTGATTATCGGTTTGACTTGATTTTCGGAATGAGTGTCAAGTCCAGCTAGGCGGTTCTAACGGTCTAAGATAGGAGGTATCGGACTTTCGACGTGCGGTCAAAATCTAATACAAAGATTCAAAGTGGTCCAGAGAACAAACCTGCTTAGAGTTTGGTCCGAGGTTTTAAAGCATTATAGCACCATTGGTTCCACTCGCTTTGGGCCTTGTAGAACGTATTTAAAGTGATCAGGGATCATTTCCCAGCTATTCTAACGTTGCACTAGCTAACCTAGTCATATTTTCTAAAGGAATGAATTCTACGCAATTTCGGGTCGAGTTGGTACTCGAACCCAAGTACGAATTTTTCACGGGCGTTACACGTGGACCAAGGGCCCACCATAATGTTTGTTCTCCATTCAACCTGTGATAAGGTCACATGGACCTGGGGCCCATAGTAATGTTTATTTGCATCCAATCTGTTAGGGGCCCATGGTGATGTTTGTTTGCCATCCAACCGGTTGATAAGGTCACGCGAGTAAGGGCCCACTGTAACATTCATTTTCCATCCACCCCGTTGAAAGGTCAAGTGGACAGAGCCACTGCAGTGTTTATTTGCCAACCAAACTTTTGGTACGGTTACGTGGTCCTAGGGTCCACCGTGATGTAGTTCACAAATCCAACCCATTCATTGTGTGTGTCCTACCAATTTAAGGGTCCAAACCGAGTTTCAGGTGGATCTACGCTGCAGGTGGACCCCAACATTTGATTCCATGTGGTTTGGCATACCATCGCATGAATGGTGATGGTGTGGGCCATCCGAGAACTGTTTATGGCTGATTTTTGGAGCCAACGCATCATTAAAGGGCAACTATTAAATGAACAACATGGATGTAGAACATACATTATGGTAGGATCCACAACTGGGGCCAATGGGGCCACCCTTTTTAACGTTGGACGTCCAAACTCCTCTGGACGTCAAGGCAGCAAAGGCAAGCCATAAATATATATGTATATCCTAGGTGGGACCCACATTAACCAGATCTACCCCATCCATTATACGTGTTCCACAAAATTAGGGGTCCAAACCAAGTTTCAGGTGGGTCCAAGCTTCTCGTGGACCCCAACAATTATTTTTTCAAGTTTTAACGGGAAATACTAGCATTCTCAATGCCACTGCTCGCTAGATAATTGGATCAGTCTCATATTTTGGCTCAACGCCTAAAATGATGCATGGGTTGGGATGGACGGCTTGGATCATGCATAAACATCAAGGTGAGGCCTACTTGAACTCCCATTCCCAAACCCATTATGGGTAGCTTGGTAATACATCCATGTCAGTTCACACTTCACGTTAGCTACTTGTAATACCCAACATCTAGAGACGCTGGATGCCGTGGATGCTCACAGACATCATGGTGGGTCCCATGTGTGGGGAACATGGCTGGTGGGTCCCATGTGGATGTGGTCCACTTGATTTGAATCAATCTTATATATATGTTTTCCCATCATCCATCCAAAGGGTAGGGCCCACATGGTTGGGATGGTTTAGACAGGACATTCATCAAGATGGGGTTCATCTTGGTGGACCGCACAGCCACATCCTCACACCATAATATTGAAAGAGAGAGGGGGGAGAGAGAGAAAGGCGTACCCACCTTGATCTTCTTGGATTTCTTCTTCCATGGACGCCTTTTAAAGCTCTAATGGTTGAGATTCAACGGTCTAGATGGATCATGGATGGTGGAGAAGGGAGTTAGGAAGTGGGCCACACAAGGCCTCTCATGGAGGCTTGGACAATTCTTGCATGGAGAATGAGAGAGAGAGAGAGGGAATGAGAGAGAAGTGATGGAAGAGGGATGGGTGTACTTGGTGTAAGGGAAAGTTGACTTTGGAGAGGAGTCGTTGTACTTGGGGATGGTTGCTTGTACTTGACTTGATTTGATTGATTGATGTGACATTTTGTAGAGATTCTCTCAAAATTGCAACGCGCGGCGTTTTCCTCAAACTGAACGCGAGCCCACATCTCTTAGTCCAGGTACCGTATCAGCGTAAAAGACACGGCATCGGAAATGTGGTGACGGCACGGTTGCACTAGTACTAGTATCGGGTTGAGCTGACTCTGGAATACGGAACACGTCTCAGGATTTCACTCGAATGCCGATAACAGATCGCGGGTCGTCGAAATTCGACCGGGAGGACCGTGGAGGCATACGGAACGGTACGGGCTAGGATACGGGTCTTATAGCCAAATAAAAAAAATAAAGTACAGATATAGTAAATAAATTAGAGGTCTCAATTTCACTAGTATTGAAACATTGATTCAAACTAGTTCGTAGGACAACCTTCACCCAAACAAGTTTAGGCAGGACAACCTTATTTCACGAAACTTGTAAGAATCAAAATTTCAAACCAAGCAAGAGTCAATAAAAGCTAAACTAGTACAAGCCTTCATCACCTTAACTTGAAAAGATTACCACCATTCACCACATAAACATAAACATAAAAGGGATTCACCACAACACCAAGAATTATAGTGGTTCGGTGTATTAACAATTGTTCTCGAACAACCACACCTACTCCACTCCTAATAATCACTATCCACATGATATTGGCTTTTACTATAAATAAGGTTTTCGCAGGAACACTTTAAAACCTAATATACTTGTGATTTTATCAGGCTATCACAAATAAGAAACCCCTCACTAGGATTTATTAGCTATCTTAGGAAAACTAAATGACATTTTCTGGCTATCTCAATAAAACTAAAATATAAAAGAAATATACTTATCTTCCTCTTTGAAGACATATCTGTCGATGTAGCCGTAGAACTACTTCGTTCAGTTATATAGACAAGGGTTTAAGGTTCTAGATTGATTTTAAATAGATTCAAACCAATCACTACTTGTTTGAATTCCTTTAAGATCTCAAAAGAAGAGTATTTACTCTCATTATAAAATGAAATTGACAGAATAAGAGATCAAGTAATTTAAACAAAACGCTATTAAAAATATTTAATAAATATCATACAATAGCTTAAGCATAACAGAGATTTCTCTCTCTTGTAAAAGGATTTGATAGACTTGAATTGTATTTGCGGATTGAGAGAAGGCCTCAATTTATAGGCGTAAAAGTTGTTGCTTTGACTCATCTAAGACAGTCTTCGACTCATCTGAGGACTGGATTCCTTTCCAACAAATCTTTAAATTTGAGCGCGATATGATAAAACAAATCTTTAACTGGTCGAAGACCCTGCTCGACTGGTCAAGTGCCCTGTTCAACTGGTCGAGCAAGGTCTTCGACTGGTCAAGGGAGCAAGAAATTTGAACTGATTCAGTTGCTGGACTTCGAGTCGAGCAACCCTTGACTGGTCGAAGGACCACCTTCGATTTGTTGAGCAGTCTCCTCGACTAGTCGAAGGTGTAATAGAAAATCCATTTTTTCTTCGATTTAAACTAGGACTAGTTGAACTTTTTTAGACTAGTCGAACCACAAGACTAGTCAAACTTTAGCCAAATATAAGTATAAAAACCCATTTAAATTAGATTTTGAAAGTACTTAAACCTAAGGTCTTTGTGGGGTTCATAATACCTTAAATGTCTAAACTTTAAAGAAGATTAGATGCTTGAACTTTATGGAGCTTGATCTTCTAGTAGATTCTTCAATAAAACTTGAATTTCTTAATGGAGCTTGATCTTCTACTAGAACTTTAGTAGAACTTGAACTTTAACTCGGACTTTCAATCTTGATTTAAGTAGAACTTGAACTTTCCATCTTAATCTAAGTAGAACTTGAACTTTCCATCTTGATCTTCTACTTGACTTAAACTTTAATAAAGCTTGAACTTTCCATCTTGATCCACATTCGAAGGCTACTTCATAAGCTATTTTCTCTAAATGAAATTCATCAAATAAGGTGTGCTTTACACATTATAGCACTTATAGATCGGGATCCTTTCCATTTTTGGAAAGGAGTAGCTGCACGGGGTCAGCTTTCACGTGAGTCTGTGTGGGCAAGTGTACGATCCAGCGGTTACAAATGGGTATGGGTTGATTGGTTTTGGTCCCTCTATAAGATGGACATTTTGGATCTTCCAGTGCAATCGTGACAGTGGCCCACAATCGTGTCAACAGTGGGAAAATTTTCATTTTCGGAACCCATCGCACACACCACCGTTGGCTCATGTTTGTGCACACGCATGTGTGCATGGACTCATATAGATGACAAGGTTTTACTTAGACTAAGCCCCTCAACATAATGGATGGTTCAGATCATCTTGATGGATGATCATGGTGGGCCACAACTCGTCCCAGCAGATGATCATCTATCGATTGCGGAAGGAAGAGAGATGCTTTCTTTCTTTCTTTAAGATTTACTGGGTCAAACCATGTTTGACCCAATCTCTTGTTCAGTGCACTACCGGTGCATATGCATGTGCCCACTCGAGAACGGCTATGGGGCTCACGGTGGTGTTTTAGAGAAATCTACTCTATCCATTCATTTTACCAGCCCATCTTAGGGTCCAAAGGGGGGCGCCTGGTCAGAGATCAAGAAGGTCCGAAGCTTAGGTGGGCCATAACAAGTGAAAATTTGTCTTAAACATGGACTTTATTGATCCAAGGGTTGAAATTTGATGTGTATGGTTAATTTATGATATATAGGCATGGTATAAAATTTCACGTTAAATGAATAGTGAGAACTACATGATCTAAAATTCAAGGGTCTAGGTTAGTGGCATTTTTTTTATTATTACTGATCTAAGAGTTCTGTGAAATTAAATGGTTCTACATGTCTGTATGCACCTTTCTAAACATTTCTTACAAATGAACTTACATCTGAATCATTATGGGTGAAGGGTGATTCATTAAGTTAGTTAGGGGAATGTACAGGTTATCTTACCCCATGATTAATAGTCAGATGACTTGATTCATGGATGGAGTTTGTTCTCAAGGGTCAGATTTGCGTTGAGGAATAGGTTTAAGGTTAGGATAGCTAGATTGGCATCATACACATGTACATATTTCATTAATTTCCATGGTAAAACTCGAGAACTTTCAATACTCCGGTATTAAAAGTTTGGGGTATTACACATAACATACACCACCTTCCACCACACTTTTAGCACCAATAAGACCTCATAAACTTGCCACATTTTCTTATCACCTCAACTCCCAATTCTTTATATAAGAGTAGGAGCTCTCCTGCACTCATACTTTTGCCACACTTAGAAATTTCTGAGATTTTAAGAGAGAGAGAGAGAGAGAGAGAGAGAGAGAGAGAGAGAGAGAGAGTGGGGGCAAGGTGTGGCCCACCATAAAACCTAGAAGTTTTGGACCACACATCATCATCCAACCCTCCATCCATTTGAGGTGAGTCTACACCCCCACCTTCCATCCTTCTCTTTCTTCCTTTTATATTTTCTTGATGTGTGTAGTGCCCATTAGTGTGGAGTCCCTGTGTGCATGTATTACTGGTTAGCAAGGTGGCCCACGTCAGTCTGGTCCACCATGATGAACATTATATCCACACCCTTCACATGTAATCCCATTTTTTATATTTGAATAAAACCCAACTCACGCAACTTGTCCAACTACTTTTGCTCCAACGATGCCATACGATATGGGGCCTTTGAGATAGGTGATGTACTGGGCACAAGATCAATCTAGAACTCAAAATGCCGATGAGGTGGTAACCTCAAAATCTGTTGAAATACATCCAAAAAATCACAAGAGACTGATAGCTGGTCAATGCTCAAGATAACTGGCTGCTCCATGGCATAAGGCATAAGGTAAGCGAGCTGCTTTCCATTGGTCTCAGCTGCAAAATGGAACCATGGCACACCGTATATACAAAATGTGACTGTCCTCATGGAATAGTCTAATACAGCATAGTACTCAGTAAGCCAATCCATGCCCAGGATAACATCGAACTCAGACATTGGTCAGGAAAACATGTCAGCCAGCAAGAAAGTCTCTCCAATCAGAATAGGGCAAGAGAAGCAAATCAAACCTAATATTACGGTCTTCCCCAAGGGTATCGATACTGACAGACCCTCATACGCAGACTCTAACAATAAATTAGTTAAGCGGAAAAAATCCTTAGATACAAACGAATATGATGCGCTAGAATTAAATAAGACATGTGTTATGTATGAGGAAATGAGGAGTGTACGCTCGACGACTCCTGATGCTTGAGGATCCTAATGGGCTGCATAAAACTTGCCCTGAACATGTTGGAGAGGTGCATGTCATCATTGTTATCGCTACTATGGGAGCCTGTATTGCTGCCTTTACTATTGTGGGGGAGGTCTCAGCAGCTGATGCAGCTGTCCCTGCTCTTACTGGGGTCTCGACGGCTGATACTGTTATTGTTGCTACTAATGTAGAGGTTGCTGAGGCACTCTTGGCTGGCGCTGTGGGTGAGGGTGTTGCTGATGCTCGAAAGGATGGGTGGTTCATGTGCCTCTGTAATGGTTGAAGTTGTTGCTGCTGATGGGAGCTACTAGAGGGGGCCTTCCTCTTTTGGTATCTGCCCTGACTGTAGATCCACTGCGCATCGGTCCACTTTGCCTCATAGATCTGGGCCCGCTCTACAACCTCCTTGAACATCGAAAGTTTGCATCTATTGACATGGGTCCGAAGGCCAAGATGCAAGCCACCCTTAAAATGATGGGCCCTCCGCCCTCCTCGGCCATAAGATATGGCATGAATTTGGATAGCTCGATGAACTGGGCCTCATACCAAGACACCGTCATCTCCGTAGACTAGAGTCTTGAACTCCAATGTGCACTACTATTGGACGTGCTCATGGAAGAATTTCTGGTTGAACTAGTCCACGAAGTCCTTCTAGGTCTACTCAAAATCAGCTCCTATTGCTTGGGTAAGGGACGCCCACAATGCTCGACATCACCCTTCAGAAAGAATACTGCCAAAGGGATCCGATGCTGTGTTGTACACCTCATCGTGTTGAATATCTTCTCTATCTTTAATCTCCACTACTTCGCTGTTGTCGGGTCTGGCTCGCCCTGGAAACGTCAGGCATTGAGCCATCTAATGTCATGTAGAAGGAAGCTCATGCTCGGTCTGAAAGGGTAATCTAGTGGATCATCTATCCTACCTCTATAACATAGAGGTCCTCGCATCCAGCATACGCTGGAACTGGTCCACACTCACTAATATAGTTGAGGTCACACCTGTCTAGGATGTGTTAGCCCCACTCCTCGGTCTCTTGGGTGTCATGTCCTATAATAAGGAACATGGGACCTTTTATCCTTTGGTACTCTTGAATGCACATGCATTAGGGAGCCATATTAGAAAATTTCTAGGTTTACAATAGTGAATACTAGTTTAAACTAAGTTTGAAAAGGGATTCTAAGGTGAGTTTCCGAGTACTTGAGCTCGGGGTCCTAATAATTCTAAGTTCACATCAATTATGCAGTGAAGGGTAGTTAATCTAAGACCATTAGTAGATATGTGATGTCATTCACAGGCATAACCGTAAGTGTACCCAAGACATAAAACATCATCACCACATATCCACTAATATAATCTTTGAGTACAATGTTGGAAGGAGAAATACAAGATGTAATTAAAACTTGAAAGAACAAGCTCATACTCTAGACTCAATGCCGTTGATACGCCTTAGTACCACATGTAGCGTAAACAAACGCACATAAGCTTCCTACAAAGTTAAGTAGAGTGCGTATATTTGTGCACAATGAATATGACAATAATACAGATATCAGAGTATGCAGAAGATGATGAAGGGCTAAACTGCCAAGTCCATGAATGTTGTTAGCCATGCTAAGGCTATGTAATGTAAGGCCTGTGTGGCTGAATGTCATATGCTAGGGATGCAACATAAAATATGCTAATACTCAACTAGTACACATATCTGGAAACATCATAGGGGTCTAGTACACCTCAACACTGGATATTACCGCATCGCGCACATGACCAAGTGAGTGGAAGAGACCTCACTATCCACCTTTCCAGTGGTATGCCAATGGCCACCCGGCTCTTCAATAGTGTTGAGTGTTAAATATTACATATTTTTCCTTTGTTATTCATTGGTTTTGGGAATAAAAATATACTTAATTGATTTATTTTCACATGTTTTCTCTTGTGAGGTGATTTTGAGAGCTAAGGAGAAAAGAATGCTTAAAGAGAAGATTTATGATCAAAAGATTACTAAATGAAGATTTGGAGATTTGAAAGTCATTTCATGCCAAAGATCCAAGGAAACCAAATAAGGAATGAAGAGAATCGAAGATTTGAAGTGAAGAAAAGGAATCCGAAAAATTGGCTAGAAAAATCATATTATGAAATTCCCGGTCTAAAATAGAAAGTCTTGAAATAATTTAAAAAATAGACTTTGGTCCCATCGACGTTCAACTTCAATTCGATCAAAATCATGCAGAACAATCCAATGAGAAAATGAGATTTTCAGCCTTAAGTCGGTCTGACCGAAGGTAACTTCGATCCAACAGAAGCATAACTTTTTTATGTAAGATTGAAGTAGTTTCAAAGTTGGTCCAAGAAAAGCTTATAAATATGGGTTCTTTAAGATTTTCTAGGAATGAATTAGGGTTGGAGGAGTGGAGCAAAGTGTTGAAGAATTTCAAGGAGTCCTTCCTTCTTCTCTAATCTTCTTCTTCTAGTTAGTTTTTTTTTTTTTTTTTTTTTTTTTTTTAACGTTTTCTTTAAGAGTTTTAGTTTCAATTATGTCTTTAGTTGGCTAATCTCTTAGCTAGCACTAAGAGGTGAAGCTTGTAGTTTGTTTAGATGTTTATCTTAATTTGATTTATGTTTATGTTGAACTTCTGTTGATTTTTAGTTTAAATTAAGGAATATTTTCAATTTTTCTATGGTTTATTGTGACTCCAATTATAGTAGATGGTTGAAAGGCTTTTAATATCTTCTTACTTGTTTTATAATTATGTAATCTATAAAATTCAAGATTCATCATTATCTCCTGTGCATGGTGGATGGTTGAATTCCCTGCGATCATTATAATGGTGCTTCATGTGGGAACTAATTCAACGGATGGTTCGGATTATGGTTTAACTGCTCTATCATCGAACTGGAAAGGATAGGACTCCGATTCTAGTCGTGTTTATTGAATCAAGTGAGGTAGCATCTCAATAGATACAAGTGAATCCTTAGCTCTCTAGTGTCCCTTTTCTTATTGATAGTTTATTCACAATTGATCTCTCTTATTCCAAATTCTAGTTTATATATTATTCTAATTTTATTTCTAAATATTTTCAGAATACGTACAAGTCCTTGTGGATTCGACCTTGGTCTCACCAAGTTATTACTATAGTCCAACCCTGCATTTGGGATTGTGAACAGATATCGAACCCATTTGTGAGCTAGTCAAACTCAACCTATCTTACAACCCTCTACCCTCGGGCAAATAAGGTCACACCTCTTTCGAACTAACCATGACACAGTGGGAGACACGACCTATTGGTATTTGGCACTAGGATACTTGGGATATCTACTCAGTCTCGACGTTGAAACATCTTACAGGTACCACAAGGGTTTAGGGACTTTCACCCAAAGACATCCATAACGCCCTAATGCTAGATATTTCTAGCATCCAATATGACCATCCATGATATGCCTGTGGAGGTAACAACCATGATGTCGAAAGGGTGTAATATGATCCTGACATACAAGATGCAAAATGTATCAGTCATACCATCCAAGTCAATCACCAAAGTTATGAGTACTGCGCGATCATGCGGGGAAACCCTATCTCATATGAGGTCCCCTAAGTATCTCAGAAAGGCGTATGCTATGATCAATCGTCATCCACAACATGCATACAAATGATGCGTATGTGCATATAAGTAGGCATGATATAGTGTGTCATATGAGGTCCCCTAAGCATGTTATAGTGTGTCATATCAGTCCAAGTACACTAGCATTTTATCAGACATATCGACAATACTCGACCTTAATTGGTACATCATATATAGAGAGAGTGGGACCTGAATAGCAGGCCCCACTAGAAATGTAAAGGTCTATGTGGCATGGCCCACTTAAGACTAGAATTAACCCCATACTTGGGCTTGCACACATAAATGAGAGAACAAAACATATGTACGGTTTGGATAGAACATATATATTAAGGTGGAACCATGGCAGGCCCCTCAGTCTGGTTGGATAGTAATTAAATATTATAGGCACTCAACCACAATGTTTTCATAATCTAGCCCACTTAAATCCAAGCCCCACACCCCTACTAAGATGGATGGTAGGGTAGACAACACATCCCTCAGGTGGGACCCTAAAATGGTTTCCACACCCCCTAGCATGATGAGAAATAAACATCAGAGAGGCCTAAGGAAACTTTTAACAATAGACACTATTACCCTCATTGTTTCCTATGGCATCGTCCACCAGAGATATGGATCACCTAGATTTGTGGGCTCCTAACCTAAAATGGTTTGGAAAAATAAATGGGCGGCATGTATGAAATACTTGAACTATGGTGGGTCCCATGAGTGGGCCCCCACCCCACGCCCTTATGGGTGTCCACCCACCCTATGGACACTGCAATAACACCAGAGCTTGGATTTTAATTATTATATATATATCTATATAATACATTTTTTATGGGATTCTGGTCCTATGTAAAACTGCTCATGCGCACACATGTCCCAACCTACAATATTGATAAACCATACACTGCACACTAGTTCACCCAATAACCCCACACACTTGATTTATTTTGGATGCCTTTGTAAACCCTATCATGAGGACTGCATCATCATTGCAGTCGCAACAGTGAAAATCGTGCGTCAATCTGACGATCTTTTAGTGAGATACGACTCATCGAATCTATGGTTCAAATTGCGTATCTTGTAATACAAGCTAACTTTATTGTGCTAGGCCCATTGGACTTCATCCCATGACAAATGAAGAGCTAGCACATGTAAGATAATGGACTATGAGATAAAAATGGGTTTTATCCCAAAACCCATCATTAGCCTCTCCCTATTTTTTAAAAACTAACAATGACCCATGTCCACCTCATCCTACACATGCATCCAATGCATGTCTTTTTTTGTGCCAGATCTTTTCAAATAACCAATTGGAACACTCCACTTCATCATCCACCATGCATCACATACAACCCTCAACCATTGTTCATCCATTAGCCAATGCATGCATAGATTTCTTCTACCCTAGCCAATGCATGTTTACCACATTTTACCTCATCCATCCACTATCAATACCATACACCACCTTCCACCTCACTTTTAGCACCAATAAGACGCCATAAATTTGCCACATCATCTTGACACCTCAACCCCCATTCTTTATAAAAGAGTAGGAGCTTTCTTACACTCATAATTTTGTTATACTTAGAAATTTAGGAGATTTTAAGAGAGAGTGAGAGAGAGTGTGCCTAAGGTGTTCCCACCATTAAACCAAAAGGGGGTGTTCCACAAATTATCATCCAACCGTCCATCCATTTGAGGTGAGTCTACATCCCTCCTTTCATCCTCTGAAAGTGCCTTTGTTTGTCAATTAGCATGACGGTTGAGTCAGTAAGTCAAGTAAGTCCCATGTGAAGAAAATACAAGATGCTGCCTCAACCGAATGGGTGATTTAGGAACTTCAAAGGTAAATTAAGCCTCACATCCCATGACCAAAACACCCCAAGTATATAATTCTCTCTAAATGTCTTAAGAACAATAAGGAATTTAATATTTGAAAACTTTGTTCAAATAAGTAAACTCTATAAGTTTTCTACATGTCACTTCGAGTTATTGAACAAGGGTCGATGACATCGAACACACTTATTTGATGACATCAAACCCTTTTTGATGACATTGAAAAGCGACTCTCATATGCCCAACAACCTCATAAATATATGGACGGAAATTTTGATTCATTGAACGTACCTTTGATGACATCGAACATGTATATTCAATGACATCGATGGTGATTCGATGACATCAAAGAACTTAAAGTCTTTGTCCAACAAGCTTCTTGGAAAAAATTTTAAAAATTCGAGGAATGGAGCTAGACTGGATGTCATCGAGATTTAAACTTCGATGACATCCAGCCAGGTTCAATGTCATCGAAAAAGGATAAGAAAATGTCCAGCAAGATTCCAAGGAAAATCTTCTAAAAATTTTGTGGAATTGAACTAGATTCGATGACATCAAGATTCAAACCTCAATGACATTGAATTAGGTTCAATGATAACGAATAAGGACACGAAATCGTCCAGGAAGCCTTGGAGAAAAATCACGCATAAATTCGAGGAATCAAACTAGATTTGATGACATCAAAATTCAAATTTTGATGACATGAAATCAAGTTCGATGACATCAAACGTAGTCAGATTCTGACAATTATATTACTGTTAGACTTTTTGCCTTTATAAACAGAAGCTTGGTTCTATTGGTTGTATTGAGAAAAAAAGTGAGCTCTGATAGAGTTGTTTCTTATCTAGCATCCTTTACCCTTTTCTCATAGGAGTTCATCCTTAAATCCTCTCTTAATCATTAATACTCAATAGATTGGATTAAAGAATGAACTTTTCCATTCGAGGATTCTCCAACTACCTTCTTAATGACATATCATTAAGATGGAATCTCTTGATTGCATAAACTCTAAAATCTCTCTGTCTCTTAAATGATCAATATTCATTAGAGTAGATTCCATAAAATACCTTGACCCAACCCCGGCTACTTATATTGGAGCATCTTCAAGTGTTGTGGTTCAAGGGAGCTGAAGAATCTCCATCATCAAGGGAGATCATCTTCATCAGGCACTGAATGAGGCTCATCTAGTTATAAGAAAGTCATAAGAGTCCAAAGATCTTGTAGATCATTCCTGGTGTAGGATTGGGTCGCAAGCTGTATCTCAAACTTACTAAGCCCTCAATAGAGGCCTCCGATGGGAGAGTACATTTAGGTTCTTTATGTAGGACCTTGGCTTATGTGGCCTAAACCTAGGCCCTTATGTAGGACCTTAGCTTGTGTGGCCTAAACTTAAGTTCTTTGTGTAGGACCTTGGCCTGTGTGGCGTAAACATAGGTTCTTTGTGTAGAACCTTGGCCTATGTGGCTTAAACCTATGCCCTTGTGTAGGACCTTGGCCTGTATGGCCTAAACCTAGGTGCTTTTTGTAGGACCTTTTCTTTTGTGTAGGGCGTAAACTGTTGAGTCCTTTTGTAGGATGATTTGCCTTGTGTAGGCATCCTTAGGAACCTTGTGTAGGTCCTAGTGTCAACCTGGTGTAGGTTGTAACGGTTTGAGGTGAACCTGATTTGAAACCTCCGTTAGTGAAATCCGGTACACTTAAGGGTTGAGTGCGTCCACCGGGAGTGGAGTAGGCACATAGTCGAACCACTATATATAATTGTGTTTGGAATTTCTATTTGCACACTCATTTGATTCTGCTTATCTTGAATGTTTAAAATGATGCATGTGAATGGTTAGAACTGATAAGAATCACATCCCACACACTCTTATACACGATTCTACATAGACTAATTGCTTAAATTGTTCAGCCTGAGTAGTCTATTGTTTGGATCCTCTACTTGGCTTGGAAGCCTGTAGAGTTAAGATTGCTACATCTTGATTAATTACATATTAGTTCAAGATTAAGGGATTATGATTTTAAATTGGCATAAATTTTATAAAGTCCTATTCACCCCCTCTAGGACACATTGACTTATTCCATACTTCTACTATAGCTGTCTAAACCGTAATTTCATCCTCCTCTTTCTTCCTTTTATAATTTCTCGATGTGTGTGGGGCCTACTGGTGTGGATCCATTTTTTGTATGTATAGCTGGCCATGGTGGTCAGTAATATGGCCCATGTCAGTATGGCCCACCATGATGAACATTATATATCCACACCCTTCACATGTAATCCCATTTTTAATCTGGACAATAACTTACAAAAATCGTATAAAATCAACCATTCTAAGATCTGAGTTGAAACTTGGTAATAATATGAAACACAATATGAGCTAACTCTGGGATAAATTTTATATCTATCTAAGGGTCCAATCATCCGTGGCATCAACTTTACTTGGCTATTGTCCAGCAGCACAAAGAGGGTTCCAACTTGCTAAAAATTGGACCCATTTTTGCTTCCTTTAATGAATACATTAGAAATATATATTTTATTATCTTTGTAGGAAATCGAACTATCTTTCCAACGGTATACAATAAGCCTTGATCAGAGCTCGAATGACTAAGATCTTAGCCTTGTACGAAAATGTATCTGGGAGCTTGTTGTGAATATTCTTGTGTGGGCCATATCCGTGATTCCAACGGTTAGATGTATTTGATATTTTTTATTAACATACTTGAGATAGATAGTAATCATATGTATGGTTCCCATAGTCAAATTGTTTAATGATAGAATTTAGAAAACTCTGGACCGATGGATACTTCTGTAAGGATAAACCTTGAATTTCTATATGTGGTCCAGATGGATCCAAGGCCCTGCATGGTTGGAAGCCTATATATTTTCTAATTCATGTATTCTTAAAGTATCTACTAGCTCAGATTTTCCAACAGAGAATCTGATCATAAAGATTTGATTAATACATTTCATGTGCTACTTTATGTGTATGTTGAATATATGTTGTACATAATATTCATTCTCTTATTGACCCACTTGAGAGTGGGACCACTTGTGATTTATATATTTTATTGGTTCATCCAATATGGACATCCATGTGCATTTTTATGTGTGTCTTATCTATAGTTTTCCTGCGTGTGGGCCCCAATTGCCATTGGATCTTTTCATTTCCTTTACACTTTATTTTTGCTGAAAATTTTCTAAGTACCTAACTGCATTGCATGTAGACCTCTTGACACCTTGTGGTGGGTCTCACACTCTATAGTTAAAGGTCCCACTATGGGGGATATTTAATCCTTATATCAATGAGCTGGGATGTCCCACCTTTTCATCAGAAATGATCCCCAAGTGTTTGAAAAGTGGACCCTAAGTTGTGACAGACCCCATTGCTAAGAGCTGTCTAATTATTTGTGTTTTGTACAAACTTTAGTCCTCTGTGGTGGACCCCACGCACAAGATATGTATGGGCCATCACTTAGAACCTTTAACCTATACTAATGAATAGATAAATAACATTTTACTTGGGCTGATTCAGACCTCACATGATCGGGGAGTGGGTCCCAAAATGGGGCTAGGCATGGTTTTGCAGAAAATTAAAATACATATGTTTAGCCCTATACCAAATATTATTTGTGCATCTTATACTTTTTAAAGTATATATATATATTACTACAAAGGGCACCTGACGGTACGTTAAAGGTTGTCCCTTGTGATCATGGGACGTACTCAAAATTAGGCTAAAACTAATTCTTCACCGTGTTTCCTGCACATTTCCTCCAAGTACCGAAGTTTGGGCTATCACCGTAAATTGTATACACCTAACCAATGAGGCCTACCTTATACCTTTTAAATCCCATACATAGAGTTACCAGATGGATCTTTCCTATCACCATATGTGGGCTCCACATGATCATAAATTTGAATCAAAGATGGTTAGAAACCAACTTTGCATCAAAAATTTGTGTAACACCCTGAAAATCGGGGGGTCGTGTATAATCTCAACTCCCGAGTTACAGACCGTCACTTATGCAACAAAAATGATTATGATTCAATGTTGTCTGATTTAAAGCATTCACATGAGTAAAAGTATACCAAAACTGCAATTCATACTTCAGATCCAGTGATAAAAGCAAGCGGAAGACTAAACAATATATATATCACTGTATGGAAAAACAAAGTAAATCTCATCTGTCTCTAAAGTATGAATACATCTCTGAGTCTTATATACATATACATGAACAAAAGTAAATGTTCAAAATAGTCCCACTGAAGTCCCATCGATCCAGGTCGCCTACGCGAAGCCATCGTGATACTGCATGTACGAGAACTCGTCCTGGTCCTCGTCAAAGTATGGCTCCACCTCCTGGATCGCAGCCTCACCTGCATCTACAACAGGGTCTGGTGGGTGTTGCAAACACCATCCCGTAACGTGGGAGTGAGTGATCAACTCAGTGGAATCATAGAGCAAGGATTAGCATGTTCACAATTCAATCATGCGATAATAGTAAAGCAGTAAATCAGACAATCCTAATACTGTTGTTAATGCAAGATGATATGACATGATGTATGCCCTCACCGACGAACTCCCTCATACGGCGACATCTTACGACCGCGGCATGCAATCGACCCTCAAGTGCTCCACATCTTCCAGGCACATGCAATGGCATGGTGATATGATTTTCAAGTTGTTATTAGTCCATTCAAACAGCAGGATTGGGAAACTAAGGTACTTCCCTTGTATCAATCCCAACACAGATCCTGTCTAGGGTCGTCACTCCTAGTAATCTCATACGATGTATATTTCGTAGGTCACTGCAAGGGCTGCCAGGGCTGTTGCTCGCACTCGTTGCACCGCTCCCCCATCACCTTATCAATACAGGCCTACTGTACTCTACTGCAACGGAAGGGTCGTCGCCTCCCGTGGACTCAGAATACTCTCGCGGTCACTACAAAGGACTCGTCGCCTGATCAGTGTAGGCCGACAGCTAGAATATAGTGTCCCATACTACCATAATCTGCTCACGAGTTTAGGTGCTCACTGGTCACTACGGGGAGGTTTGTGGCCCCAGCATAGGCCGACAGCTCGACCACGGTGTCCCATACCACCATGCCCGGCTCATGAGTCTTCGTGGATCAAGGTACCATGGTTAACAGGGTTTAAAATGGTAAGTTCAGTACCCTAGGTTCAAGTAGTTATGACTCATACAAGGTGAACATACATCGGCCAGTCGGGTTACTTGACGGTCTCGACTAGCGCGATCGCATCTCAAGTCGAACGACATGAAGTGCGTAAAACACTTCGCGTGGCCTAACCACTGCCGCCAACTCCAAACACAAATCGCGTTCATCGACGCATCGTTCGTGGCTATGACCAGTCAGCCACGAATTCGCTCGGTTACCGACTGCCTGGACTAAGTCTAGTCCCAAGCACTTATAGAGTCACATCAGCAATATATGTAAAAGTATTGGAATTGAAATACAATCATGTGAGCATGTTAACACATGTTATAACATTCAACTTAAGCAAATCTTCAAGCACATATATTCCATGCATGTAATGAAATCATGCATTTAGTCAACATATAGAAAATCATTTAGGTCAGCATATTAATTGAGAAATCAATCACAAACTATCACATAACATCATTTAATTCAATACATACTAATAAAAGCATTTATACAAACACATACACTACACACTTAAGTCTACATATAGTATGTCGACCCGAAGTGCGCAATTAGGCGAATCTCTCCGCCAAACTAATTATGCACGTATTCCTAACTTCCTAATGCGACAACAAACCATGTCAATGACATCAACAAAATATGAATGTAAACAGTACTTCCTACAAATGACTAAAATGCCCTAAATCTCATATTCTTCGTTAGTTTACGAAACGGGAAACGGAGAGCATTTCGTACATGTCAAACGGTGATACCGTCAAGAATCTACTATTAAACGACATTGAAAGCATTGGAAACCGTCAATCAAAGCGTCTAAAATCCTCACCTTATGTCTTGTAAACACGTGAATTAAAACGGAGCGTATACGCTTCGTCTACGGCGAATAGGGAACCTAATACACGAGATCCATAAGCTACATCGCTATGGAAACAAAGGAAACTCAAATCAGCAACTATTTAGGGTATTTACTTACCTAGAATCGCGGTGAAATCGCCGGGAAAGCGGTAGAGGTATGTTGTTTAAGCACGTGCAACACGTAGCACAAGTGGCAGGAAGAACTCTCCCACTCTCTCACAATCTCTCACCTTTTTCTCTCTCCCAAGCTTGGGTTTCTCTCAAATTCGGATGGGAGAGAGGAGTGAGTGTTTCAACCCCTTTTATAGCCTAAAACATGCCCAAAATAGACTTGGGAACAATGTTTACTTGGTGCCTAACCAAATCGGGGCCGTTTCGGTCCAAATGGGCATTTCTGAAGGTCCCCTGGCCAAATGCGGTCGGACTTAAGCTCATACATACTGGATCTAGCACACATCCAGTTTTCAGACCGGTAGGGTTCCCAAATCGCACGTGGCGGTCCAGTTTCAATTTAACGGTCATCGCACCAAGATCAGGCCTATAAGTCTCGTGATATGTAATAGATATTTTTCCTGATCCAAGGGTGTAATTTGGCTGTATTCTGATGGTCAGAACGCTTAATACTGATGCGTCAAATCGTGTGCAAGATTTGAATTTTAAATTCCAATTCTAACCCTATTCTCACTCTCTTCGGTCCGGGCTCAATGAAATAGCCTGTGATTATCGGTTTGACTTGATTTTCGGAATGAGTGTCAAGTCCAGCTAGGCAGTTCTAACGGTCTAAGATAGGAGGTATCAGACTTTTGACGTGCGGTATAGATCCAATACAAAGATTCAAAGTGGTCCAGAGAACAAACCTGCTTAGAGTTTGGTCCGAGGTTTTAGAGCATTATAGCACCATTGGTTCCACTCGCTTTGGGCCTTGTAGAACGTATTTAAAGTGATCAGGGACCATTTCCCAGCTATTCTAACGTTGCATTAGCTAACCTAGTCATATTTTCTAAAGGAATGAATTTTATGCAATTTCGGGTCGAGTTGGTACTTGAGCCCAAGTACGGGTTTTTCACGGGCGTTACAATCTACCCCCCTTAACAAATAATTTTATCCTTGAAATTTTGTACCTTTTCGTACTCCTCGAGAAGCTGTGGGTAGTTCTTTCTGATCTCGGCTTCTGTCTCCCAGGTAGCCTCCTCCTTAGAGTGATGCGTCCATAATACCTTCACAAGGAGAATCACCTTGCTACGCAGTACCTGCTCCTTTCTGTCTAGGATACGTGTCGGTCGCAGGATATATGTAACATCCTCTCCTAACTGCACCTGCTCCCATCTGATGATATGGGAAGGATCAGCAACGTACTTCTTCAGTATAGAAACATGAAATACGTTGTGAACGCTCGCGAGAGGCGTGGGTAAAGCCAATCGGTAAGCCACCGCTCCCACACGATCGAGGATCTGGAATGGGCCAATGAATCGCGGTGCCAGCTTTCCCTTCTTCCCGAACTGAAGAACTCCCTTCATAGGGGAAACTCGCAAAAACACATGATCCCCAACTGTGAACTCTAGTGGCCTCCGTCTCGTATCGGCGTAGTTCTTCTGTCTGCTCTGCGCTGTAAGAGGCCGACGTCGAATAGTATCAATCTTCTCTGACGTCGCCTGCACTAACTCTGGGCCAACTAAGCTACGCTCACAGACCTCTGGCCAGCAATGCGGTGTGCGACAAGGTCGCCCATACAATGCCTCATAAGGTGCCATACCGATACTCGCCTGAAAACTGTTGTTGTACGCAAACTCCGCATATGCAAGACAATCATCCCAACTGTCCTTGAAGTTCAATGCGCAAGCTCGCAACATGTCCTCCAAGATCTGGTTCACTCGCTCTGTCTGTCCGTCTGTCTGTGGGTGGAAGGCAGTACTGAATTTCAACTTCACACCCATAGCCTCCTGAATGCGAGTCCAGAAGATAGAAGTGAACCGCGTGTCTCTGTCTGACACGATCTCCAACGGAACTCCATGCAGACGCACAATCTCTCTGATGTACAATCTAGCCAGCTCGTCTACAGAGTTCGTAACTCTGATCGGTAGGAAGTGCGCCGACTTCGTCAGACGGTCGACGATCACCCAAATGGAATCATGTCCCTTCCTCGTCTTCGGCAACCCAGAAATGAAGTCCATGGAAATGAAATCCCACTTCCACTCTACAATCGGCATAGGCTGCAAAAGTCCAGGTGGTCGGCGATGCTCTGCCTTCACCTGCTGACAAGTGAGACAACGGGACACGAACTCAGCTATGTGGGTCTTCATACCTTCCCACCAATACGTCCTCTTCACGTCACGATACATCTTTGTGCTGCCTGGATGCATCGCGAGTCTAGTAGAATGCGCAGGCTCGAGAATCTCTCGTCTCAAGTCAGGGACATCTGGGACGCATAGGCGGCCACGGTAACGTAAGACCCCATCCATACCAACTTGCCAGTCGGCGTCAGCATCATCACTGGCCTGCTCTTGAAGCTCAGTAAGATGCGCATCGTCCCTCTACACCTTGATGACTCGGTCATCGATCTGAGATCGCACCTGTACATGTGCGATGAACTCAAACGGCTCCTCTACGGTGAGTTTCTGCTCAAAGTCTCGCAAAAACTCGACCATATCCCACTCGGCAACCATCAGCGGAGCCGCAAACTCTCTCGCCTTCTTGCGGCTCAACGCATCAGCCACAAGGTTCGCCTTCCCAGGATGGTAAGAGACTTCAAACTTGAAGTCCTTCAACGTCTCCATCCATCGCTGCTGCCTCATATTCAAGTCTCGCTGCGTGAATATGTACTTGAGGCTCTTGTGGTCGCAAAAGAGCTCGAACTCCTCTCCGTAGAGGTAATGTCTCTAGAGTCTCAGTGCGAATATAACGGCTGCCAACTCTAAGTCGTGTGTAGGGTAATTCTCCTCGTGCTTCCGTAATTGTCTCGAGGCATACGAAATTACCCTATCCCTCTGCATAAGGACACAACCCAAACCAACGCTAGACGCGTCAGTATATATAGTGTATCTAACCCCTTGCTCTGGCAATACTAGCACAGGGCGGATGTAAGTCTGTCCTTCAGTTCCTGAAAAGCTGACTTCGCCTTGTCATTCCAGGCGAACTTCACGTCCTTCCGTGTCAACTGAGATAAGGGTCTCGCGATCTTCGAGAAGTCCTGTATGAAACGCCGATAGTAGCCAGCGAGACCCAAGAAACTCCTCACCTCAGTGACAGAACCAGGCTGCTCTCAGTCCTGCACCGCAGCTACCTTAGACAGGTCAACTGCCATGCCATCCTTGGACACCACGTGTCCCAGAAACTTCACCTCCTGCTTCCAGAAGTTGTACTTCTTGTATTGTGCGAACAACTGATGCTGTCTGAGCGTATCCAGGACCAAACGTAAGTGCTCCTCATGCTCCTCTCGACTCCTAGAGTACACCAAAATGTCGTCAATGAATACAACGACGAATCGATAGAGGAAAGGCCGAAATACCCGGTTCATCAGATCTATGAACACGGCCGGTATGTTCGTGAGATCGAACGACATCACGAGGAACTCGTAGTGGCCAAAACTGGTCCTGAATGCTGTCTTCTGCACGTCCTCATCCCTGACGCGTAACTGATGATATCTTGATTGAAGATCAATCTTTGAGAAGTACTGCGCTCCTCTCAACTGATCAAACAAGTCGTCGATCCTGGGTAAAGGATACTTGTTCTTCACTGTGACTTGGTTCAGCCTGCGATAATCAATACACAATCGCATCGAAACATCCTTCTTCCTCACGAATAGGACCGGTGCTCCCTAAGGAGACACACTAGGCCGTATAAGGCCAAGCTCTAGCAAACCATCAATCTGCGTCCTCAGCTCCTCCATCTCACATGGTGCCATGCGATACGTCGGCAGTAAGACGGGCGTAGAACCAGGAACCAGATCGATAGTGAAATCGATCTCACGTCGGGGCGGCAAACCAGGGATCTTCCTAAATAGATCCCCGAACTCGGAAACGACTGGCACATGCTCGAGTACCTGGGCACCAGCGTCGCGCAATAAAGTGGCATAACTAAGTATGCGGAAAAGAAGATTTACCCGCACTGAAAACGTAAAAGGCGTGCCCTCAGGCTCGTACACCGTCACCATACGAGCCTCGTAGTCAATCTCGGCCCTCCCAGCAGTCAACCAGTCCATGCCAAGAATGACGTCGAGATAAACGAGCGAGGGATCGACGACAAGATCAAGAGCCATCGTCCTGCCTCCCAGATCAACTAAACAACCCTCACACATCTGGGTAACATCCGAATAATCCCCATGAGCTGCAAAGACCCGCACGCTATCTATAGTGATAGTCCGTAACCCAAGACGCCTGACTACGGCACGCGATATCAAAGAAATCGTGGAACCAGTGTCCACCATCACAAGAATAGGAGTACCTCCAATATGGGCCGTGACCTCGAAGGCTGAATACTGAAGAGTCGGTGCCGCAGCTGCCTCAGGTGTCAATGCATGAACCCGAGCCTGCTGTGGCCGGTTCAGCCGCTGTGTCAAGGGCCGTGGAGGCTGTCTGATCTGCGATACCGGAGGTCTGAATGTAGGGTGCGCAGGAGCTAACCGCAAAGGCGGTGCTGATATCGCCTGTGAACGAGCACGGTCAATCTTCTACGGCGGTGAGAACCCGCTGTCCCGCATCCGAGAGAAGCAGCTCTGCGCCAAGTGGCCTGACCTCCCACAGTATGTGCACGATAACTCGGGGCGCCGAAACGATGGTGCTGGCGCTATGGCCCGAGTAGGAGGGTCAATGGGAGGCCTCTTGCTCGCGAGGGGCCTGTCTGGCAAGTCTGGTCGTGGCCTAGATGCAACAGGGCCACGAGATCGCGCAAGCCGATCCACATCTTGCTCTGCCCGCATGGACATGTGAATCAACTCCGCATAAGAGGGAATGGTCAAACAGCACATCTTCGACCGAATATCCGGTCGCAAACCCTCCAGAAAGCGCCGTATGCGCATCTGCTCATCAGCTAAAATCGTTGGGACGTATCTACCCAACTCCGTGAACCGATGCTCATACTCTATAACTGTTATAGCTGCCTGTCTGAGATGGAGAAACTCATTCTCCCTGTCGTGCCTGTAAGTCTGGGGATAATACTTCTCATGGAAGCGGAACTCAAATGCTGCCCACGTCCATACAAAGTCGGCGGCAATGGTCCGCAGTACGCTATCGCACCACAGGCTGGCCTCTCTCTCAAATAGGAATGTAGCCAGCTCTACCTGCTCGGCCTCAGTACAATGAAGCATCCACAAAATCTTCCACACACGGTCGAGCCAGTACTCAGCCTCCTCGGGTCTGTGAGAACCCGTGAAAGTAGGAGGCCGCAAGCGCTGAAACCGCTCCAATAGGCCCCGTGTATCGGCGGGATTCCCCACAGGGTAAGCAGGCGGCGCAGGATGAGCCATGCCCTCATCCTGGGCGTATGTATAAGCATCCTCAGCTGGATGCGTAGGTGGTGCAGGTGGAGCAGATGGAGCCGTACCCCCACCCTGGGCTAATGTCCCCATGGTGGTAATCAGAAGCTGCTGCTGATGCAGCATCATAGCCATCATCTGCTCGAATCTATCAGGAGGTGGAGCAGGCTGTGGCGGATGCTGTGTCGAAGTAGATGCTCGATATGGCTCTCTGACTGACGGTGTAAATGGCGGTGGTCCAACTGTAGGACCAGCGGCAGGCTGAGACGATCGAACTGCCTCAGGAATCGGGCCCAAAGCAGGGTCTGCATGAGTGTCAGACTGCGAAGGAGTCTGATCCATATGCTCAGTCAGTGCAAGCCGAACCGTGCTCCGCGTAGCCTTAGGCGGCATTCCCTATATTCAAAATAGGACGCAACCTTGTCAGTCTTAATAGCACAATTACACCGCAATCATTTACACAAGGAGTCAAAGGCATTCCATGCATTTCATTTAATCAAAATTGTCACAATACAAGGGATATATCCTTACAAGCATCATGACGAGAAATACATGGGAACTAAGATAGTTAAAATTGTAACAGCAACATAAGTAAAGCACTAGCCCTAACAGGCTCACACTAATAAAGCAGGAAATGACTAACTACTGACAACTATATCAAAGGTCACATCGCTAATCTGAGTCTGGGGATGGAGGAGGAGCACCCTTATCCTGTAAGCAACACAGGATCGCCTTCAAGGTGCGAGTCACCTTGCCTAATTTCTTCTTTGTAACGGCCTTGGCATCCGCGACTTCTGCGCGAAGTTCTTAAACTTCCCTTCGTAAAGCGGTCTGACTCTCCTCCATCCGAGAAATGCGATCATCGATAGTAGCCTGCGCAGAAGGAGGAGGGCTCTCATCTGTATCCTGAGCCTCCTCTTCTGACTCTTCCTGAACTTCTTCCTAAACCTCTGCTCCAGGTTCTTCTTCGCTTTGATCTTCCTCATCATCAAAGTCATCCTCGCTGTCTTCCTCAAGCTGGTTTTCACGGTACTGCGACCCAATCTTCATCTTGACCATAGTCGACTCATCAATGGTATGAATCGATATTGGCAATTTCGGCCCAAGTCTATAAGCAAACTCAAGCGCAATCTTGCAAATCAGTCGGCCAAAGGGAAGCGATTCGGATGTTCTTCTTGACCTGGCTATGAGGATTATTTGTCGTAAGATGAAAGTAGCCATGCATACATTCTCTCCCTGGGCCACCAGATACAGAAAATCAACCATAAGGCGTGTACATTCAATGCGATTCGTCGACCTGGGATAAACATTGAACGTGCAGATATAGTACAGCAGGCGAAAATCATCAGACATGTACGTCACCTTAAGACTATTATTAGGCTGCCATGGAACCAACTTACCGCACAGAAACCTGGTGCGACGATCTCATTCACGCCTAGTCCTCAGGTTCTTCTCACTAGGATGAACATCACCTAGAGGTACGTTCAGAAGTCGCGTAATCAGTCGCACATCAATCGTAGCCATCCGATCTCTACTAAAAGAGATTTTAAACTGCAATGGCTCCAAGGTAGGACTCTGAATACTAGCGTAGAAGGCACGAACAGTGCTCACATTAGCACGAGCGCGAGCTTCAAAGATCGGACCCCAATACGCAGCTTCAATGCGCTCGAACAACAAAAATTCACCGAACAGTCGCCCTTCCACGTCCGCTTCAAATAACACTTTGCAATCAGTGTATTGGCCATGAGAAATCTCTGATAAAATTACTCATCCAAGGTGTGCATGGGGATCCAAATCTCGCTTTGTACGGCACTCCAGGACTGCAGCTGGACCTGCGGCGGCCCTTGAACTTGCGGCACCACCCCGCGATCTTCTCGATTGAGCAGGACGGCTTAACCCAGCCTCATCTATTGCAATTTTCCTTTTACCCATCAAAGATATGATGGATGAGAGTGATAAAAGGCCTAAAATGGCTTCCACAAAAGCCATGAAAAATGGTAAAAATACGGAGAAGTGGCTGTCCAATCTGAAAAAATGAAATCTAGGCGTCGTAGAGGGATGCTTCAAGCTTCCCAAGGATGCATTTTCAAGGAGAAATGGAAATGGAAAAGTGGAATGGAGCACCTCACGATTTCAGCTCGATTTGGGAGTTTTTGGAGCTCCAAATGATGAAATCTTCAAGAGGAAGGGCTGCCAACTCCCAAGGATCGATGGATGATGGTCGATTTTGGCCAAGGGGGGATCTAAAGGCATTTTGGAATCCCAAATTTTGGAAATGGTTACTGGAAAATGAAAATAGGGCTATGGGGAGGGCTGTTTGTGAAGGAGGGGTATGATTTGGGGGTTTTCTTTGGACGGGAGCTGTATGGGGGGTGTGTACATGGCATTTAAGGGCGTGCGCCCGAATTGCACTTCAAGTGGGCCCACCTGTACGGCGATGCATCACCGACCGGTGGTGCATACGGTCGGTGGGGCCGGATGGGTTCGGTCCCCCATGGTCCAAGGACCCCAAATATGTACGGTTCACCCCTTGGTTCATTGTACTTTGACCTACATAGGCCCAAACATGTGTTCGGGGCTTTCCGGGACCATTCCGTAATCCCAAATATAAAACCGTATGATGAAGCATATGAATTTGGGGTAGAAGGATCTAGTACATCCATCTAGATCCTTAGTTGCTAAAGAAAGTGAAGTTAGAATGGTCTTATGGCCATTTTTCATGAAATTTTACTATTCACTGTAAAATCTTGTAAAAGTATTATTTTATATTATTTTCATATTAGGTTTAATGCCTAACATGAATTGGATAAGAAATAAATGAAGATTGGAGTGGTGAGAGGAAGAATTTTGAAGATTTTTGGCGAAACGGGATTTTTAAGCCCTGGCGATTGATTACAGGAGTCGTGGTCATCCCACGGCCCAAGGATTCACTTATGCGGGTTTAAAATCATTCATAGGATGTCTCAACCCGACTTCCTACGGCTTAGAAGCTATTCGGGTTGCTTTACGCGACCCGAGATGCGTTACAGACTCGATCGTGCGATCGATTCAAATAGACGTCGCCTATCGGCGAATCTGCGATCCTAGAAGTGTTTCTAGACCCTTCTCGCACCCACCTAAGTCAAGGGAAGTGACAGCGTACGTCGCGAGACCATAACCCAGGCCTAGTATACTCTCATTCATGCTCTGATACCAACTTGTAACACCCTGAAAATCGGAGGGTTGTGTATAATCTCAACTCCCGAGTTCCAGACCGTCACTTATGCAACAAAAATGATTATGATTCAATGTTGTCTGATTTAAAGCATTCACATTAGTAAAAGTATACCAAAACTACAATTCATACTTCAGATCCAATGATAAAAGCAAGCGGAAGACTAAACAATATATATATCACTGTATGGAAAAACAAAGTAAATCTCATCTGTCTCTAAAGTATGAATACATCTCTGAGTCTCATATACATATACATGAACAAAAGTAAATGTCCAAAATAGTCCCACTGAAGTCCCATCGATCCAGGTCGACTACGCGAAGCCATCGTGATACTGCATGTACGAGAACTCGTCCTGGTCCTCGTCAAAGTCTGGCTCCACCTCCTGGATCGCAGCCTCACCTGCATCTACAACAGGGTCTGGTGGGTGTTGCAAACACCATCCCGTAACGTGGGAGTGAGTGATCAACTCAGTGGAATCATAGAGCAAGGATTAGCATGTTCACAATTCAATCATGCGATAATAGTAAAGCAGTAAATCAGACAATCCTAATACTGTTGTTAATGCAAGATGATATGACGTGATGTATGCCCTCACCGACGATCTCCCTCATACGGCGACATCTTACGACTGCGGCATGCAATCGACCCTCAAGTGCTCCACATCTTCCAGGCACATGCAATGGCATGGTGATATGATTTGTAAGTTGTTATTAGTCCATTCAAACAGCAGTATTAGGAAACTAAGGTACTTCTCTTGTATCAATCCCAACACAGATCCTGTCTAGGGTCGTCACTCCTAGTAATCTCATACGATGTATATTTCGTAGGTCACTGCAAGGGCTGTCAGGGCTGTTGCTCGCACTCGTTGCACCGCTCCCCCATCACCTTATCAATACAGGCCTACTGTACTCTACTGCAACGGAAGGGTCGTCGCCTCCCGTGGACTCAGAATACGCTCACGGTCGCTACAAAGGACTCATCGCCTGATCAGTGTAGGCCGATAGCTAGAATATAGTGTCCCATATCACCATAATCTGCTCACGAGTCTAGGTGCTCACTGGTCACTACGGGGAGGTTTGTGGCCCCAGCGTAGGCCGACAGCTAGACCACGGTGTCCCATACCACCATGCCCGGCTCATGAGTCTTCGTGGATCAAGGTACCATGGTTAACAGGGATTAAAATGGTAAGTTCAGTACCCTAGGTTCAAGCAGTTATGACTCATACAAGGTGAACATACATCGGCCAGTCGGGTTACTTGACGGGCTCGACTAGCACGATCGCATCTCAAGTCGAACGACATGGAGTGCGTAAAACACTTCGCGTGGCGTAACCACTGCCGCCAACTCCAAACACGAATCGCGTTCATCGACGCGTCGTTCGTGGCTATGACCAGTCAGCCACGAATTCGCTCGGTTACCGACTGCCTGGACTAAGTCTAGTCCCAAGCACTTATGGAGTCACATCAGCAATATATGTAAAAGTATTGGAATTGAAATACAATCATGTGAGCATGTTAACACATGTTATAACATTCAACTTAAGCAAATCTTCAAGCACATATATTCCATGCATGTAATGAAATCATGCATTTAGTCAACATGTAGAAAATCATTTAGGTCAGCATATTAATTGAGAAATCAATCACAAACTATCAAATAACATCATTTAATTCAATACATACTAATACAAGCATTTATACAAACACATACACTACACACTTAAGTCTACATATAGTATGTCGACCCGAAGTGCGCAATTAGGCGAATCTCTCCACCAAACTAATTATGCACGTATTCCTAACTTCCTAATGCGACAACAAACCATGTCAATCACATCAGCAAAATATGAATGTAAACAGTACTTTCTACAAATGACTAAAATGCCCTAAATCTCATATTCTTCGTTAGTTTACGAAACGGGAAACAGAGAGCATTTGGTACATGTCAAACGGTGATACCGTCAAGAATCTACTATTAAATGACATTGAAAGCATTGGAAACCGTCAATCAAAGCGTCTAAAATCCTCACCTTATGTCTTGTAAACACGTGAATTGAAACGGAGCGTATACGCTTCGTCTACGGCGAATAGGGAACCTAATACACGAGATCCATAAGCTACATCGCTATGAAAACAAAGGAAACTCAAATCAGCAACTATTTAGGGTATTTACTTACCTAGAATCGTGGTGAAATCGCCGGAAAAGCGGTAGAGGTGTGTTGCTTAAGCACGTGCAACACGTAGCACAAGTGGCAGGAAGAACTCTCCCACTCTCTCACAATCTCTCACCTTTTTCTCTCTCCCAAGCTAGGGTTTCTCTCAAATTCGGATGGGAGAGAGGAGTGAGTGTTTCAACCCCTTTTATAGCCTAAAACATGCCCAAAATAGGCTTGGGAACAATGTTTACTTGGTGTCTAACCAAATCGGGGCCGTTTCGGTCCAAATGTGCATTTCTGAAGGTCCCCTGGCCAAATGCGGTTGGACTTAAGCTCATGCATACTGGATCTAGCACACATCCAGTTTTCAGACCGGTAGGGTTCCCAAATCGCACGTGGTGGTCCAGTTTCAGTTTAACGGTCATCGCACCAAGATCAGGCCTATAAGTCTCGTGATATGTAATAGATATTTTTCCTGATCCAAGGGTGTAATTTGGCTGTATTCTGACGGTCAGAACGCTTAATACTGATGCGTCAAATCGTGTGCAAGATTTGAATTTCAAATTTCAATTCTAACCCTATTCTCACTCTCTTCGGTCCGGGCTCAATGAAATAGCCTGTGATTATCGGTTTGACTTGATTTTTGGAATGAGTGTCAAGTCCAGCTAGGCGGTTCTAACGGTCTAAGATAGGAGGTATCGGACTTTTGACGTGCGGTATAGATCCAATACAAAGATTCAAAGTGGTCCAGAGAACAAACCTGCTTAGAGTTTGGTCCGAGGTTTTAGAGCATTATAGCACCATTGGTTCCACTGGCTTTGAACCTTGTAGAACGTATTTAAAGTGATCAGGGACCATTTCCCAGCTATTCTAATGTTGCACTAGCTAACCTAGTCATATTTTCTAAATGAATGAATTTTATACAATTTCGGGTCGAGTTGGTACTCGAGCCCAAGTACGGGTTTTTCACGGGCGTTATAATTTGTTTGACATAAAATTTATGTGGGGCCACATCAGTGGGGTCTACCACCTTCCCAAGGCATTTAATACACCATCCAAACCATGAAAATGAACTCCCAGGTGCTGATGAGAACAAAACCTTAGGTGGACTATGTAGTGTCGGTTGTCTTATATTGGCCTTACCATTCATCAAAATGATGCCCACCTGACATGTTTTGGAAATGGGTGTTATCTAACTTTTGAAATGTATAGTGAACAAATCTTGTTGTCCAGTTGTTGTGTTAAGATATAGGTGGCCTTGGGCCCATCTAAGTGAGGTAACCCTAAGGCCTAAGTGGTCCCAACACTAAGAGAAATCATTGGGAAGTTATAAGCCCACCATGATAACCATCTTTGAGCCCATTGGGCTGGCCCATTGCTAGTGATAAGAGTGTGTCACATACTAACTTTAGTCAAGTGGACCACACTTAAAGAGGACTATTGTAGAATACATAAACTAGATAATTGGACTTTTTCTTTGTTTACTTGTGTATGTGGCTAGTGGGCCCAATAGGATGTATAACGTGAAAGATGTTAGCATGTTGTCCTTATGTTCAAGACTGTGCATCATTTCTAATTGATGGTGGAATGTGTGTTGCCCTCTTAGTTATGGAATTAGATCCACACCATTAAAATTAAGCCTTGTGGTTAGAATTTTATGCCTTTGAGTTGGCCTATTGGTTCACCAAGTGGGACTCACGCTTGACCTATAATGGTTGAGATGTGGGAGTTACACCTTAGTGGAATGCACCTATTAATGGTTGAGATGATGATACATGTGTGGTAACATAATGATGATGGGTATGATATAAATGATGGTGATTGTAGTC
The DNA here is from genome assembly GCA_037074715.1 of Magnolia kwangsiensis. Classification (NCBI taxonomy): domain Eukaryota; kingdom Viridiplantae; phylum Streptophyta; class Magnoliopsida; order Magnoliales; family Magnoliaceae; genus Magnolia; species Magnolia kwangsiensis. The sequence continues at coordinate 166,573,220 of CM073571.1, forward strand.
TTATTAACATGATGGTGGCTAAGTAGTATTGATGATGAGCATGATGTTGTTTATTTTTAACATATTGTGATTGTAGATGGACTGTTATGGTAGCATGCATGCTAAAAATGATATGATAACAAATGAATGTGGTTATGGTTGTGGTAGTGATATGCATATGACCACCATGCTTGAAATCTAAGTGATAATAATGCACGTATTGATTATCATGACGATAACGTGCATAAGATAACCATGTTTTACTAGATGTCTAGATAATGATAAATAAATGATGTTGGTGAACATGAGGATAACCTCATCCATGATAAACACCTAATGTCTAGGGCATGGATGATAGTGATAGACGATGGCCATGATATTGACGATACATGTGAATCCTTATGTGCCATTTACTCTATGCATATGCTTGCATGATATAGGTTATGATGATAAATTTGATGTTGAATGATGTTTATGATAATGATGATGCATGCAAAAACTTGTGTACTACCATAACCTATGCACCTTATGTATGTGCATGTTATGTGAGCCCTGGTGACCATTTGTTAAGTATTCACCAGAGGTGTGGGGCCTTAGTGTGTTATCGAGGACACTTAAATGTATGGTCATTTGCGTAACATCGACTATTCATGTTGGGCCTAGTGCCTTGGGTTTATCAAGGCCTACTTGCCCATGGAACTTGGGATGCAAGCTGGTTAAAATTAACTGTTGGATGAGAGGCTAAGTGAGCCCACTTCCATGGACAAGGGAAGGGTGTTTGACTATCATTAGTTTACTAGTCTACTTGGCTGATTAGCATTATTGTTAAGTAATGCCCATGAGGGCATGAGATGATTAGGGAAAGTGATGAAATATATGGTGAAGGCATGTGATGTTTTGTAATATGTGAATGAATGCATGATGTGTAGCTCGCACATGATGATCATGGCATGCGTTATGCAACCACTACGTGGTGGATATGGCATGAAATGTGTAGCCTATATACGATGTTGGGTCTTATAATACAATATTATAAATTGATGATTGAATCTTAGTTGGGCCTAAGTTAAGGCCCATTGTTTATGGGTACTAAGGCGGTGATCCGGCCCATATCAAGATAAGATTAAGGGTCTAGATCATGTAGGGTTTACTATCAAGTATCTATGTGTCGTACCTTGGCAATTTGATCTATCCTGCCATTCTTATTTTTATATCAACCTGATATTCCGATGCACATGGTTGATTTGTGAGCATTCATTTTATATGCATGCATGAACACACCATGAAATTGGGGCCCCTGTGTTATTCCTTATGCCTAGACAAGATCCAGAAGAGTTAAGGGATTTTGGATATTATTTTGATTTGGGGCCTTATGCTGGTCCATATGATTGGATGAGATGCATCGATGTACTATGTTTGGGCCCTCATGTTGGTCCTTGTGCACAGATGAAAGTTCGGAGGAGTTGGGGTACATATATTCCTTTGTGATTATGCACTTGGTTGTCGGCTTCCATGGTGATGTATTTCATGAACGATTGTTTTGTATGGTGGCTATGTGATGGCTAATTGGGTGAGATGGTTTGTATTGAGGTCTTGTGATGGCCTAAGTGTTGATATTATTAAGAAGTTTTGAGAAGGGTGAGCTATGGCCATACCTGGCTTAGATCTAGATATTGGAGACACCTATCCTCCAATGAACCTGCTAAGATTGGCAATTGGATCCTCCTTCATTGTGTGTCGAGTGGGGGTGAGTATAGTAGGATGGGTGCAAGATTCCTTTTCACTGCCAGGACCAAGAAGGGAAGAGGTGTTACAAGTCTACCTACTGTCATGTGGCGGGTCAAGGTGGGTGGTGTTCCGACTGCTGAGGCCAGGTAGGGTGAAACAAATCAAGGTCCCTCATTGTTAAGTCGATGGCTAAGTGGGTAGGGGTTGATGCGCCCAATATTTTTATTTTTGAAAATGCATCCCACGCTTGTCTGAGGATGTTGGGTTGCACATATTTAGTATATAGTGATTCTTAGTGGAGATGTATCATATGGTATGGAGATGTACTGGTAAAGATGAGGGATGTTTAAACATTTGTCTTATGCATTCATTCATCCACTATCCACTCGGGCTGATGGTACGCAACTAAATGATTACTTGCACCTTGACAATGATAATGATTTCGGTTAGGTATGAGACTATATTGGATAGAATTCTCTTGTGATGGACCCCACGGCTTGCGATACCACATACTATCATCCCAACTACACATGCCAGATTTGTCATTCCTTTTCCATTGTAAGCCCTATAGTAAAATATTGAATTTAATTATCTTATACATGATAATTGGATAATCTCATGATTCATGGTCACTGGTTGAGTGGTATGCCTAACATTGATGACATGATTTAGGATAACTTGATTAACTTTAATAATATACTTGATTGATAACATGCTTGGTTGATACTATGTTTACGGTTGTTTTGAATGTTTTTACGGGAGCACCCTAATAAACTGTATTTTACTCCTAACATGCAGTAGACTCAAGAGTTGTGGTATGCTCATACAAATGACTTACACTTTTTTCAGGATGCATGCAAGAGATGTTGGAGTTTGGTACTGTTTCCTTCATTATTGTTGAGCTAGTGCACCATATTATGTGTCATATGTCGAACAGGTTCATCTCTTCGATATGCGTTGATACCATGTGCAAAATGTGTAACTACCTAATCATATTAGCCATTAAAAAAAAAAAAAAAAACTCCACTGTGAGCTGGGTTTGGTGTCAGGAAGTTTGCTAACCATTCACTAAGTTTGGTAAGTGGCGAGGAAGTTGCTCGAACCCAAGTTTGGGACTTAGGGAGTAGTAGTGCTCGGGTTCCAAATTTGGGCGTGACATTTTTAAACTCCACCATTGAGGTGGGCCCCATTCCGATGATCCGATCCGTCCACTGGATGGGCCAGTTCGAGAGGAGTCCAATAGGCTTTAACAGGAACTGGTTTGGATGAACAGGGAGCCTACAGTGGGCCTTAGAAGATTTCAATAACCAGACATTATTTCCTTCTGTGTGGTTCGCTTGAGATTCGGATCAACACAAAAATTTAGCCCAGGGACAAATGATTTTGGCATAACGGATGAACGGAGTGGATAAATCACATACATGATGGGGAGTCCCATGAGTGGGCCCCAATCCACGCCAATGTTGGGCTTCTGCCACCCTCTAACAACAATTTTTTTATATATTTTTTAATATATATGTTTGTGTGTGTGTGCATTTTTGTTTGGAAACAACATCAAGGTGGGCCCCAAGTGGATAATCTAACCCGTCCACCATGTAGGTCATCTGGATTGGTGGCTAATGGCCCTAATTTAGACTTTTTTTGACAAACAGGGACCCCACGGTGGGCCTTGAAAGGTTTCAGCATACATAAATGGTTCCCATCTATGGAGGCCACCCGAGACTCATATATGGCTCATTTTTCGTCCTATGGCCTAAAATCATCTGGAGAATATGGTGGATGGTGTGGATTAAACATATACGCCAATGTGGGGTTGACGGTGTAAGTGTGATGGTTTCTTACTCCTTGGGTTGTCAAATTTTTTTGTGCCAAAACCACAATCTGTGTCTTGTGTAGCTCATTGATGTTCAAGGCATTGCATCACAATGCTTCAAGTCAAGAACGAAGATGTGCTTCAAGAAATGCAATGTTATGTACATTGTTCACTCCTGTATACTTCAAAGTTCAATGAGCTACATCAAAAGACAAGTTCTTGTTCAACTCAAGATAAAGTACAACTCAAGATGAAGAATAACTTAAATCCAAGCTTTAGAAGATCTCAAGTTCAAGTTACATCATGTGTAGAGATCTCAAGCTTCATAATCTTCAAAGGTTAACAATCATCTGAAGAAATGAAGACTTAATGTTCATACTTCACTTTAAAGGTATGATTGACCTTAAATTGACCTTAGGGTAGGTCATTTCAGATACATAATTTAATTACTTATTTTATAAGTGTTTTTGGTTTATTCTAAGACTAGTCCTGAACCCTGTTCGACTAGTCCTAGCACTAGCTCGACCAGTCCAAGAAATTTCAAGACCAGTCATAAGTTTGTTGTAATTTTTTGAAATTTTTTGTTCTTCCACGACCAGTCCTGGACTCTGCTCGACCGGTCATGTGATAAGTGCTCAACTCATCCTATGACCAGTCTAAGATCTATGACTCAAACTACAACAATTAAATCAGGCTTCGTTCGACCAGTCGTAGGCAGATTACAACCAATCGTGGAGGACTCATGACTGGTCATGGACATACTTCGACCAGTCGTGGAACGATTTTATCTAATCGCGCTCAAAAATTCAAAAATCTGTTCGACCTTTGACCAGTCGTAGTGTCCTTAGGACCAATCGAACATGCGATTTCTACAACTATAAATAGAGCATGAATTTAGAGTTTTGATAACCTAATTCAAGTAAATTCAAGGCATCACTCTGAGAGATACATTTGTGTTCTTTGTAAGCTACATTGTGCATATTTAATATTATCTTTTGTTAGCTTTTCATATTTGATTTTATTTCTGCATTCCAATTTGATTTGAAAGAGAAATTGTGATATTCCATTTCTTGGAATCAAAATCAAATAGAGCTAGCCCGACTTGATTTAATATAAAATCAACTTAGACTTAGAACCATTTTAAAGTGAGTATTGGACATTGAACTTCTATATTCGAACTTTTACTCCAACTTGGTTCTTCTGGGCTGCAATAAAAGGAGAAATCTAGGTATTTTACATTTGTGTAAATATTTTTTTTTTGGTTTATTTTGAGATTAAGCCAAAAAAATCTCATTTATTTGGTTATCTGAGGAGAGCCAGAAAACTCAAAGTGTGGGCTTTTGAATTGTATAAGCCCATTTGAAAGACACAATTGTGAGGGTTTTAGGTGAACCTGAGAAAAATCTATTTTCATAGTGAATGTTAATATCCACTGTGTGAGGATATTAGGAGTAAAGTAGCAAGTTATGTGGCTGTTGTTTAATAGTTGGTGTACATACAGGCGAACCACTATAACTCTTTATGTCTTGTGATTTGAATGATTGTTTATTTTCTATATCATTTATCATTCAAGTTTGTGGGATGTATGTGTGGATGTGAATGTTGTAATTTTTATTTCAAGCATTATGGGGAATGTTGTAATAGTTTAGAATTTCTTTCTTGCTATTTCCTTTCTTCCTTTTCATTTTGAGATTTTATTTCTCTAATTGTTCTAGAAAGGTTGTCCTGCCATAAACCCTTGGTTTTTATGGTGAAAGGTTATCCTTAGAATTACTAGTATTTGAGGTTGCATTACAATCTGTATTGTGGATTGTTATCTTTCGTTAACTTGGTTATTTTATTATTTTATTCCGCTATTATCATTTTAAATTTGGCATAGTCCTACACCCCCCCCCCCCCCCCCCCCCCCCCCCGGGACATATAGCTTGGCCTTTTCAAGTGGTATTAATGCCTAATAGCTCGTATTAATTATTATATTTTTATATTTATTTCCTAAGTTAATCGATCTAAGCTATTTATAAGATGTCAAATTTTGATAAACTTTTAGTCACTAGGCCTCCACCATTTAATGGCACCAATTATGCCTATTGGAAAGCCAGGATGAGGACTTTCATTAAATCTATGTTTGAGAGTATGTGGTTAGCCACAATGACTGAATGGACCCCTCCTACCACTAAAGTAACTGGAATCGATGGATTTAAATCTATGATTGCATTTAGTGCTTTTACAAAGCTCATATTCGCTTCAAATTTGGAATGATCTCTTAAATCAGCTTCACAAAGCTAATGGACGTAGTGGATTTCTAAGATACCAAGTAGGTGGACCCCACCGACTCCCATTCAGAAAAGGAAACTTCCCTTTCCAGCTTCATGAAAATGTGAAATAGGGGCGCTGTTTAATCATTAGTGGGCCTTCATCATGGCCCATGCAAACGATCCGAGCCATCCATCATGCAGAGGGGCTCGATATGGTTAAATCCATGCTGACCTTGTGCACTCATGCAAGCACACGTGCTGATTTCAATGGTCACAAACGGACTGCCCTACAACTTCCACAGCTGATTTCTGCCACGGGTCACACAGAATCTGATAAAAAATCGTCCCTTCCCAAACTAAAATCTTGTGAAGAATCAGATGGTCGGAGTGGATTTCTTAGAAAACCTCCATAATGGGCCCCACCAATCAATTAGCGTAAGAGACGTTACGCGAGCCTCTGTTTTCACACGTCCGTGAGTTGCCGATGTGCCGAAATCCTGTGGGCCATTATATTTGATCAGATGGACAATCCAAACCATCCATCATGTAGCTCGTCTAAAAATGCCCTAAGGGATGTTGTTTTGTTAGAAAGAACGCAAGGGAAGTGGGAGAGTCGGTGCTATTTTTGTGGCTACGTAAACAGGTTCTGCACATGGGGTTTGTTTTTTCTGGCTGCGTAGTTTTTTCTCACCGACTCTAACAATGACAGCTCTCCACCGCCCTTAGCAGTTTATAAGAGGAGAAGAACGTGAGGAAGAGGGAGGATCTGAAGTTTTTGTGGACGTGGAACAGTTTTTTAATAGTGTTTCTTTTTCTTCCTTTTGTCTTGTGTTTTGTTTTTTTAGCTTAATCATATTTAGATCAGGCTAAACTTCTTAGCTAGGGCTGAGATGAAGCCCCTAATTTGAATAAATCTTGTTTATTGTTGATTTCATCCGTAATTTTGATTGATTTATTTCTTTCTCTAGTGTGATTAAATGAAAACTTTGTACCTCTCCAATCTATGAGCTTAAGTTAAGTCTAGATGTGGATGTTGTTTGGAATCGTATTCTAGGTGTGCTTGTATTTGACCATGAACAGGTTTTCCTATAGAGAAAGAAATAAGAATCTACATTTATTCATGTCTGACCATGGATGGAAAGATGTGATCCTTGTGCTTCAAGAGAATAATACATCCTGTGTGCCTGACCAAGGACACAGAGTGTGCTTTATTCAGTAAATTTATATCAATCTGAATTAGGGTGAATCAACAGGTAAAACAAGGGGTATGATAATTAGGGGTGGATTCAAAAGTCCTAGTATTCTCCTTGATTGAATTTTCCTTCTTATTTTCAGTTATTTTTCATAGATTTTTGTTATTTTACTAGTTACACTATTTGTTGGATTAGTTAAGAAGAATCGTATAATTCAAATTGTGACAACCAGTCCTTGTGGGAACGATCTCATAATACGTAACATGTCTACACCTGATTCGTATACTTGCGAGTTTAAAATCAATTTAAATCAGGTTGGTTTAAATAAAACATCAAGTTTTTGGCGCCGTTACCGGGGACTGTTTCGGTCCAATTGGATTTAGGATGCTCTCTAATCATAATTCATAGCCTTAGGATTTTTCTCGCATCATTTTAGGAAACTTAATTTATTTTTATTTTTATTTTTTTACAGGAATTGAGGGAGGAAGTTGAAAATAAAATTGTCTTCAAAGTGAACGAGGAGCTCCCAATTCTTCGGACATCAATCATCTCCTTTTTCGGGTTCTTTCTTCCAATTCTTATTTGCATAGTTTCATCTTGTTTTTAGGAATTCATGATTTTTTTAGCTCTAGTTTTATTTCTCTTAGGCTGCATCTTAATTTAGCTTTCTTTCCATCATTACAGTAATTTAGTTTATGCTAGGACATAGATCTCTGAACATAGAGCTAGCACCTTTTGATCTTGAAATTGAAAGAACATTTCGTAGAAGAGTGAGAAATAATCTATTTGAAATGACGGATGAGAATGGAATTAAAGCTCTTAGAGATTATTTTTAATGCACTTTCATGCATAGTGTTGCTAGCCACCACGGCAGCACACTTTGAACTTAAACTTGGAGTCATACAATTGTTGCCCTCCTTCTACGGTTTAGATAGGGAGGATCCATACTATCATGTGAAAGAATTTCTAGACATTTGTTTTACCTTTAGGTTCCAAAAATTTTCAGATGATTTGATCTGTTTGTGCCTTTTTCCTTTTTCTTTGAAGGTTAAGGCGAAAGCATGGTTGAATTCTCTGGAAGTTGGTCTATCACTACATGGGACCAACTGTCTAAGAAGTTCTTAAACAAGTTCTTCCCTGTTCACAAAACTAATGCTCTCCGTAGATAAATAACTAGTTTCACACAAAAAGAGGGTGAGCACTTTCATGAATGTTGGAAAAGATGGAAGGAGTTGCTTCTTAAATGTCCACACCATGGTTTTGAGTAGTGGAAACAAATTCAATACTTCTATGACGGTCTGACACCCCAAAACCGTCGCATGGTTGATGCCACTAGTGGAGGGTCATTCATGACCAAAAGTGATGTCGAAGCGTGAAATTTCTTTGAAACCCTGTGTGAAAACTCCTAGCAATGGAATTATTCAAATAGAGGTGAAAGAAGTCCCCAACTACAGAAGAAAGATGATATATATGAGATAGGAGTCATGTCAGATCTTTATGCTAAGATTGATAGCCTGACAAAGAAAGTTGATGCTTTGATATTAAATAATGGACCTCCACAAACAACTCAAATCGAGTCATGTTCCATATGTTCCAGTCCCACCCATCCTACGCAGTCTTGTCCATCTGGTGCAACATTTTCAGAATTTCTCTCTGAACAAGTGCATGCTATGAACACTTTTTGGAGACTTGAGAAATGATCCCTACTCAGACACCTACAACCTAGGGTGGGCTAGACATCCAAATTTTTCTTAGGCAAAAGGACCACAACAAGGAGGACCATCTGAAAATTCTCCAATACAACCTTAACCCCAAGTTGGCAGTTAACAACTTCAACAGTTTTTGCAATATCAAAAACTTCCTGCACAATCAAGGAAACCATCTCTTGAAGATACACTCAATCTATTTATGCAGAGTTCTCTTCAATTTCAAAAAGACACCCAACAAACTTTACAAGCTAACCACCAAAGCTTACATGAAAATGCGCAATCCATTACTAAACTGGAAGTACAATTGGGTCAACTTGCTACCACATTGAGCGAGAGAGAGAAGGGTAAGTTCCCTAGTCAACCTGTGGCAAATCCAAAAGGACAGTATGAGATTGGCTCTAATTCAAACCAAGAGTAATATCATGAGAAAGACAAATCAATTATTACCCTTAGGTCTGGAATACAGATCGAGAACAAAGTAGAGATACCTAGGGAAGAATTAAATTCCAAATCAGAAGACCAAAATGAAGTGGAGAGATATACTAGTGCATCCAAAGTCCAAAAGCACTCTGATTCTCCAGGAACCACTCATGTGTCATCTTATGTGCCTAAAACACCTTTTCCTCAACGTTTGACACCAGTTAAGAAAGGAAACAACTTTAATGAAATATTGGACATGTTTAAGAAAGTGCAAATCAACATTCCGTTGCTTGATGCTATCAAGAAAGTCCCTGCTTATGTAAGTTTCTTAAAGAAATATGCACTTAGAAGCATAAGCTGAATGTTCACAAGAAGGTCTTCCTTGCAAAGCAACTCAGCTCCATGATTCAATACAACACCCCTCCTAAATTTAGGAATCCAGGAGCTCTTACCATTTCTTATGTCATAGGAGATCATAAGATTGAGAAGGTATTGCTTGATTTAGGGGCGAGTGTTAATTTGTTACCATATTCTGTATATGAGCAGCTAGGACTTGGTGAGCTGAAATCAACTAAAACAATACTACAACTAGTTGATAGATCTATCAAGGTGCCCCGTGGTGTTATTGAAGATGTGCTAATCCAGGTTGATAAGTTTTATTTTCTAGTGGATTTCATCGTTCTAGATACTCACCTCGTCTAGAATCCTACTAGTCAAATCCCGATTATTCTGGGACGTCCATTCTTAGCCACATCCAATGCTATCATAAATTGCAGGAATGGAGTTATGAAGTTGTCTTTTGGTAACATAAAGATTAAACTTAATGTTTTCAATGCTGGACAACAACCGGCAGACTCAGATGATATATTTAAAGTGGACATGATTGAGAGTCTAGTGCATGAATCTTTCCTTAAATCTTTCGAAGACGCACTTGAGACTTATCTAGCACATTTTGGCACAGATTTTGACATTGAAGTTCCATCCAAGAAGTCAATGCATTGCTTGACTTTAATCCTATAATGGATACTAAGTGGAACTTCTTCCACCCTCTGAGTCTAAACTGGTTCCGTCTATTGAGAAACCACCCAAACTTGACCTTTAACAATTACTTGAAACTCTTAAGTATGCATTCTTAGGTCCTTCTGAGACCCTTCCTATCATCATAGCTTCTAATCTTGATAAGAAATAAGAGGATACGTTGCTTAATGTTCTTAGAGAATATAAGGCAGCTATTGGGTGGATAATAGTGGACATAAAGGGAATAAGCCCCACTGTGTGTATGCATCGTATTCATCTTGAAGAAGATGCAAAAATGTTGCGTGAAATGCAAAGGAGGCTTAACTCTAACATGAAAGAAGATGCTCGGGCGGAGGTGCTTAAATTATTAAATGTTGATATCATTTACCCCATTTCAGATAGCACGTGGGTCAGCCCAGTTCAAGTTGTTCCTAAAAAGTCTGGGATTAGTTAATCAAAATGTTAAAGAAATTTATTTGGACCCAGGTTATTAAGATTGATTAATTCATGATCCATAGTTGCTTTCATTGCTTATCTGACTGAAGACGTTAAACTTAGCGCTCGTGGGAGGCAACCTAACCTTTCATTTCATTTCTTTTTCCTAGTTAGTTAGTTCAATGTTTGTGGGTAACATTGCTGCAAACCCTCTCGAGACTACAACTCGTCCACTAGGGGCAACATAGGGGTTTAAAGGCTTGTCGCATATACTAAATGCAATCGATAGCACCTGTGAAAGTGGTATAGGTAGGATTTTATTTTTGATATTTTTGTTTTACTTTTATTGGTTTCTCTCTTATGCTGACCCACCCTTGCACTGATATCTTTGGAAAGCCTCTTGATTCTTTGATCCAGGTACTATCTTTCCATCACTCCTTTTTTACTTTCGTTGTCCCATGTGCAATGCATGCTTATTTATTTTACATTGAGGACAATGTAGATTTTTGGTTGGGGGTGGGAGATTAGGTTACCTAATCAGTATTTTCTTGGTCTTGAGTGAGCAAAAATTATAAAAAATTTTTTTTTTTTTTTTAGAATTTCTTGTGAATTTGAAGTGATTTTGATGACCATCTTGGATTTAGAATTAAAAGATACGTGATGTTGGTAATTTATGACTCTTAGATTCAGTTGTTTGTTAGATTTCACAATAAAGTTTAAGTTATTAATCCATGACTAGAAGTTGTAAACATTGATTGAGTCATGATTTCACATATCATATCTTGCTTACACATTAAGGTTCCGGTTCGATATTGAATGATTAACTTGGTAATCACTAAGCAAGAAAGGAACCATCCTGAAATTTTTTTTAGCATTAGTTTATAAAGAAGAATTGAAAGGGTGAGTCGAATAATCTTCACCATAGGTTTGCTCCCTATAGATAAAGATTTGATTTCCCAAGGTTGACATTCAGAATAGGCTGGTCTACTAGTTTTCACCATAGGGTTGCTCCCTATAGATGACGATTTATTTCTCCTTAGGGTTACTGTTCATGAAAAAAATCAAAGGCTGGTAGAATGAAAAGTTAATTTGTAAGGCAATTGTTGGTTTCAGTTTTGGGTGTCATGAATTCCATTGTTAATTACCAATGATATCATGAAATTGACAATTAGATCTCTTAATGATGGTAAGCTGTGATTATACCATACACTTATGGATCTTAATGTTTACAATTTTTTCTAATTAATGGATTAATATTTTGAACTTGATTATGAAGTTTACCGTGAACTTGATTCCAGGAGAAAATACTTCTCACCATTCATGAATCTTAGACTTATCGTATCTGGATTGTTTCCCAAAATCACTCAAGTTTTTAGAAATTATCCTGTAATTCTCAATTTATTTGTCGCATACTTTGCTTAGGACTAGCAAAATACTGGTTAGGGGTTGTGTTGAGGGTCGAATACTGCGTATTAGACCCCAGTTATTACTTACTTTTACGAACATGATACTGCTTAATACCCTATTTTAATTGTATTTGTGAAGCAAGGTGTATTTACAAGCATGGACTGAAAAAGGGTACTAAAGCATGGATTTGATGCTGTGAAGTAACCATGGTAATGGACAGGACTCTACGAGATCAAGACTGAAGAATTTACATGCCAGAGATCCAAGAAAATTAAGCTATTTAGCTTAAAGTGGCCCAAAAGTTGTCCAGAATGCAAGTTCATAGGGTTTTCACCATCCGGTTGTCTCAAAAATTTATATCTGGCCTGAGGATCATACATTAACCATACACGTCAAAAATCAGCCCTTTGATCAATGTATAAGTGACCCGATGGGCAAGATTAGACAATAACCATTAAGAAAACATCTTAGATATCCTTGGGAGATCGGGACCCAAACTAAACCGATGGAAAGCATAAAAAATGGGAGATACCCGCTAAATTTTAGGAATTTGGACAGTACACTCTGATATAATAGACGTCGGAAGACGATTGAAGAATCGATGGTAAATCGTTAAATAGAGCTAGAACCATGCATGCCACTATTTAACAAATAGATTTAAGGGTCAATGCCAATTTCCATTTATTTAGATGGTGCGGCCCACCTGAGTTATGAAACTTCCTCATCTTTTACCTCGTATCATAACATAATGGGACAAAGACGGTGAGCGGAGTAGATCCCTGAGAATATCATCAGAAGTGGGCCCCACCTATTTTTTGAAGAAAGCATCCAAACAGTTCCCTTCTGGCACAGCACGTCCGGTGACGGACGTGCTTACTACTAGGTTTTGATAGTGGACCCCATCCTTCATCAAAAACATTGATCCAGACTAACCATTGCACCCAGAGAAAAATTCTGGCCAAAACCTCCTATTACCTTGCAACCATCCATACAGATAACATTGCCAGGTTTGGATCTTTTGCCAGACATTGATCCACATGGTGGCCCACAAAAAGCTCAGATTTGCTTCAAATTTGGAATGATCTCTGAAATCAGCTTCACAGATCTACTGGACGTAGTCGATTTCTAAGGTACCAAGTATGTGGACCCCACCGACTCACATTCAAAAATGAAAATTTCCATTTCCAACTTCGCGAAAACGTGAAACAGGGGCGCCGTTTGATCATTAGGGGGCCTTCATCATGGCCCATGCAAACGATCTAAGCCGTCCATCATGTAGAGGGGCTTGATATGGTTAAATCCATGCTGACCTTGTGACTCATGTAAGCACATGTGCTGATTTCAATGGTCACAAACGGACTGCCCTGCAACTTTCGTAGTTGATTTCTTCCACGAGTCACGCGGAATCTGATAAAAAATCGTCCCTTCCCAAACTAAAATCTTGTGAAGAATCAGATGGTCGGAGTGAATTTCTAAGAAAACTTTCATAATGGGCCCCACAAATCAGTCAGCATAAGAGATGTTACGCGAGCCTCTGTTTTCGCACGCCCTCAAGTTCCGGATGTGCCGGCATCCTGTGGGACACTATATTTGATCAGATGGACGATCCAAACCATCCATCGTGTAGCTAGTCCAAAAATTCCCCAAGGGACGTTGTTTCGTTGGAAAGAAAGCAAGGGAAGTGGGAGTGTCTGTGCTGTTTTTATGGTCGCGTAAATAGGTTCTACGCACGGGATTTATTTTTGCTGGCTACGCAGTTTTTTCCCACTGACTCCAGCAAGGACAGCTCTCCACCGCCCTTAACAGGCTATAAGAGGAGAAGAACGTGAGGAAGAGGGGGGATCTGAAGTTTTTGTGGACGTGGAATAGTTTTTTAATAGAGTTTCTTTTTCTTCCTTTTGTCTTGTGTTTTTTTTTTTTATCTTAATCATGTTTAGATCAGGCTAAACTTCTTAGCTAGGGCTGAGATGAAGTCCCTAATTTGACTAATTCTTGTTTATTGTTGATTTCATCTGTAATTGTGATTGATTTATTTCTTTCTCTAGTGTGATTTAAAGAAAACTTCATACCTCTCTAATCTATGAGCTTAATCAAAGTCTAGATGTGGATGTTGTTTGGAATCATATGATAGGTGTGCTTGTGTCTGACCATGAACAGGTTTTCTTACAAAGAAAGAAATAGGAATCTACATCTATTCATGCCTGACCATGGATGGAAAGATGTGATCCTTGTGCTTCAACGGAATTATACATCCTGTATGCCTGACCAAGGACACAGAGTGTGCTTTATTTAGTAAATTTATATCAATCTGAATTAGGGTGAATCAATAGGTAAAACAAGGGTTATGATAATTAGGGGTGGATTCAAAAGTCCTAGTATTCTCCTTGATTGAATTTTTCTTCTTATTTTCAGTTATTTTTCATAGATTTTTGTTATTTTACTAGTTACATTATTTGTTGGATTAGTTAAGAAGAATCGTATAATTCAAATTGTGACAACTAGTCCTTGTGGGAACGATCTCGTAATACGTACCGTGTTTACACCTGATTCATATACTTGCGAGTTTAAAATCAATTTAAATTAGGTTGGTTCAAATAAAACGTCACCTCTAATTCTGCAAAGTAAGCATGGGATATTTTAGAAATGACACATGAGGGAATATCAATTGTCAAGAGATCTAAGATTCAAATCCACACAACCAAATTTAAGGAAATATGTATGAAAGAAAATGAAACGTTCATGGACTTCTATATAAGATTAAATAACAATGTGAACTCTATGTGGGGTCTTGGTGATAAAATCCTAGAAAGTAAAATTTGTATGAAAATACTATCCTCACTTCCTGAACGGTTCAATTCTAAGGTAACCGTGATCCAGGAACTTCATGATACAGACAACATGAGGGTAGAAGAATTAGTTAACTCTTTACAAACCTATGAGTTAAACGTTAAAGCTCCTAAAGGTAAATCTATCGCTCTTAAATCTTCTAAATATATTTCTCAAGAAAATTCTGAAGATGATATGGCCCTTTTAGCAAAAAAGTTTTACAAAATTTTCAAAAGTAAAAAGAGGGTTGATTTTTAAAAATCAAATGATAAGAAAAGATCTAAATCTAAATCTAAAACTTGGAAATCTTTAAAAGATAGTCAATTTTACAACTGCAAGGAATATGGGCACTTAGTAAACAAATGTCCTAAAAAGGACAAACCTAAAAAGAAAGGAATGTTGGCTACTTGGGATGAATCTTCTAACTCTAAAACCTCTTCTGAATCAGAAGATTCTGAAACTGAGTCAGGCAATGAAGTTAAAGCCCTTATGACTCTAGCCAAGTTCACTTTTTTAGATCATGATGATTTAACTAGTGAAGAAAATTTGAATAGTGATCATGAAACTTGTCACGTCCCAAACCCGAAAATCGGATTCATAGGAATCCCGATCGTCGAATCAGGTGCCGACAGCCTCCGTAGTACCCCATTTTCGGATCCTAGTATTCATATGTCAGATTTCGATCCTGGGATCCTACAAGGAGGATTTTTTTGCTAATGTACATTTAACTCGTAATAAGCATAACCACAAGATTACCCAATTCACAAAGGCAACATCGTTATCATATATCCACTAATATAATCATTTGAGTACAATACTGAAAGGTAAATACATAAATAGAAAATTAAGATCCAAAAGACCATTGCTCGCTCCTAGCTCAACACTGTTGCAACCTAACATCACATGCACGCATCTATCGTGTATAAGCTTATAGAAAACTTAGAGGGTGGTATAAGTGCGTGCACAAGGTAAGTGCCAAGTATTCAATACAATGCCATAATCATACAATACTGGAAATACTGGTGATCCATAAATCATACAATGTCTGAATAAATAGAAATACTAAGAAGATCATAAATTATTAGAGTAAATAGAAATACTAACAAAGTCATAAATCACGCGATAACAGAGTAAGCAAAAATACTGACAAGTGCATAAGTCATACAATATTAGAATATGTAATATAAATCAATTATGCAAATGAGGAGTCATAGAGAGCCAAATATCAGATGCAGAAAATGCAATGCAATATACATTCCTAATGAGTAACACAAATAGTGTCAGCCATATGATATGCTGCGGATGTAATGCAACATGCAGTGCAAATGGAATGACCATGCTAGAGTGTGAAGTCAGGATGATAGTACGTAGTATCGCAGGTTATGGGGTCCATCATAAGGGACTTCTATCTAAACCAGTCTCATACCTAAATTTGGATAGTCAGACTCGATGTGGTAAACTCCTGATCTCAGGTTAGTCGCACGCCCCAACCGAAATCCTGGCCATTACGAAGGTACACGTAACAATTAGTTGCACACCACCAGCCCGAGTGGATAGTAAATGAATGAATGAATAAGTATGCAACTCCTGCTCAATAAGTTCACATATCAGTACGGTTTATCTCTGGGATCATCACTGGGGTTTAGTACTCTCCAAATGGCACTGTCGCTCTCCCAGCCGCACAGTCTAAGTGAGCGTAAGAAACCTCACTATCCGCATGGCCAATAGTTTGCCAGTACGTATCCGGCACGTCGATAGCGGATCCATTCATGAGTTGGTCAAACTCAGTCTAGTAATGCCCCATACGCTCGGGCGGGTAAGGCCACACCCCCTTCCAACCGACCATGACACAGTGGGAGACGTGGCCACCTAGTATTCGACACTCAGGCGCTCATGTATCCACTCGGTCTCGACATTATGGTGTCCTCTGGTACCAAGAAGGTTTAGAGATTTTCACCCAAGGCCATCTATGGCAGCCCGATGCTAGAACAAATTTTACATGTCCCGTCTAGCCACCCACGACATGCTTGTAAAGGCTACGGCTCTGATGTTGCTAAGGTGTACAGTATTCACAACACAATGTAAGATGCATGAGTCATACAATCTAATCATGCATCAATCCAGCACATGCCGTGAACTCATATGAGATAACCTTCGCCTATCAGGGAGTCTCATATCATCCTGCCCAATGACATATGCAGTGGTCAATCATATCTCCCACAACATGCCTGCGGAGGCTACGGCCTTGATGTCACTAGGGCGTACAGTAATCACAACACAATGCAAGATGCATGAGTCATATAATCCAGTCATGCATCAATCCTGCACATGTCATGCGCTCATAACCTCCACCTATTAGGAAGTCTCATATCATCCTGCCCAATGACATATGCAATGGTCAATCACATCTTATAACAAACATGCAGATGATGCGTATGGGTATGTATCATGATGCTATGCCGTCACATACTCATAATCGGTATCAACGATCGGCCTAGAAAATATGGACATTTAACCAACATTGCCCCCAAGGAATGACCCACATAGAACCAAACATATAATGGGCCCACGGCCTCACACAAAGGCCTAATATACGATACATTGAACATTACTCAAGGGCCACATATACATAATAGGTGGGCCTTGCTCATGGGCCTCAAATACATGACATGTGGGCCCTGCACATGGGTCTCGAATACATCAAATAGGTCATGCATCATGGGCCTAATATACATCATAATGGGCCTTGCCCATGGGCCACAAATACATCACAATGGGCCTTAAATACATCACAATGGGCCTTACCCATATGCCTCAAATACATTACAATGGGCCTTGCCCATAGGCTCCAAATACATCACAATGGGCCTCAACTACGGGTCGCATATATATCATACAAGTCTCGACAATTGACCTTGACAATCGAAATCGGTCTCGATACTCGGTCTCGATAATCGGAATTGGCCTTGATAATCGGTATCGATAATCAGCACCGATGATCAGCATCAATAAGAGGCACCGACAACAAGCATATATAAACAAGGTGAGGTCCATATATGGACAACCGGTCAACCATAATGTAAAGATCACCTCTCGGCCGTGGTTATATCAAATCTGATAGCACGGGTCCATTTGTCTATGGTAAATGGGGCCCACTTATTTGGGTTAACCCACGAAGAGAATGGGCCTAATAAGGCCTAAGGGAAGGTCACAATGAGGACATTTAACTGTCATTGCACATCAATTCGGACATTCAACAAACATTGCTCCAAAGGAGTGCCCTCATAGGGTCAAACATACAGTGGGCCCACGGCCTCATACAAGGGTCTAATATACATCACGATGGGCCAAATACACAGGCCTAATACACATCACCATGGGCTATGACCTACGGTCCTTAAATACATCATAATGGGCTATGACCCATGGGCCTTAATATACATCAAGTGGACTGCATTAATGGGTCTCATATACACACCAGGTGGGCTCAGCACATGGGCCTCAAATACACAGAAGACGGGCCCTACACATGGGCCTAATATACATTGTAACAGGCCTTGTATACATCAAGTCAGGCCTCATTATATGAGCTAAAAATATATCACAGTGGGCCTTACCAAATGGGCCAGAAATATATCATAGTGGGCCTTACCAAATGGGACACAAATATATCACAGTGAGCCTTACCAAATAGGCCACAAATACATAATAAGTGGGCCCTGCACATGACCCTCAAATACATCAGAATGGGCCTTACCAAAGGGGCCACAAATACATAACAAGTTGGCCCTGCACAATCCATATAGGCCCCGCTAGATGGACAACTAAGATATACAATGCATATATCATGGTGGGCTCCATCACTGATGGCCAACAAGGATAAAACATATACATTGTATGGCCTTATAGCCTGGTGTAGATATACAACACATACCTCAAGATGGGCCTCTCATGCACCGTCCACATGAACGGTGCGCATAATAGATACATACATTAAATGGGACCCGCACTGCAAGATGAAACATATACATCTGAAGTGGGTCCCACCATCCTGTGGTGTGGACGGTGAAAATAAATCTCACATATCACAGTGGGTTCCACCATACATAAAAAAATACATATATTAGGGTGGGATTTCCACCATCCAAATGATGGACAGCGTGGATGCAATATATACATCAGGGCCCCACGGTTCTAACTAGATGCACGAACGGCTGTGGATGTATAAACATCATGTGCGAGACCCATGGATCTTGCTGACATCAGTAGCAGTGGGACCCCACCTCTGTAGAAATAGATGGTTGGCATATATATAAAACACATGCATTATAATGGCGCCCAACGTTAAGACAGTGGATGACTAGGATAAAACACATGCCCCACAGACCCATTGAACATACTGGCGTTAATACAACAGCTATATAGCTATTGTACGGTGCTCCAGCCAATTAACTTCATTGTGGTGGGTCCCACGTGGGGCACATCATAACGTTTATTCTTCATCCAATCCGTTCATAAGGTCATAGAGACCGGAATCAAGGGGAAAAATAAATTTCATGTAGATCTAAAACTTTCATGACCTAAAGAAAGGTTTTAATGGTAGACGTTCAACCTCCTGCTCCTTTCGGTGTGGACCATCTGAGTTCCGTGAATGGTTAATTTTTGGAGGATCCCACTTCCCAAAGGGGACTCATCAAATGTATGGTGTGGATGTTCAACACACATCATGGTGGGGCCTGTAGTGGGGCCCACGGTCCACCCCATTAGAAGCAGGAAGACGCTGCCTGCTACAGCGTCTAGAAGATGCTGACAGCAGCAGCTTCATCTCTTTCCTTTTTTTTCTAAGAAATTTCATAGGTGGGGCCCACATCAGGATTATCCAGTCCGTCCGCTAGATTCCTAGCCTCATAACGGGTCTAACAAGCCAATATTGGATAGGTTTTGATGCACAAAAACTTCACAGCAGTCTTAACAGTTTATATCACCCAAAACCACTATTTTCTACAATATGGTCCACCAGAGATTCGGTTTGACCTCATTTTTTGGCTCAACACCTAAAATGGGTTGGAAAGTGGGATGAACGGTGTCGATCAAATCCTTACATCAAGATGGGGCTCACATGAGTGTAACAAGATAATAGTTATGTCTAACCAACGTCCAGACGGTCAAATGTATGGACGTCCTACTGTTGCATGGTGTAACATCCCGAAAATCGGGGGGTCGAGCAAAAACTCCACTCCCGAGTTCCAAAATGTTATTTATGCAACATAGATATGTATGATTGAATGTTGTCTGTGATAATGTATCAAACATGAGTGAGATTAAGCTAGAACAGCATATCATACTCCAGAGACAGTTAAATTAACAAGCGGAAGACTGTGATAGTACGTATAACATATATAAACTGTTGTATGTCTCCAGAGTGTGAACATGTTACCAGGTTATATACATACATGTATGCTCCAAAAGTAAACAAAAGGATATACATGAGTGTTCTAAAAATATAAAATGACAAGTGTCAAGGTATCTAATCAACCTCCCTGTAATCCCGTCAATCAGATCATGCATAAAGGAGAGATCCTCCTCATCATCTTCAAGTCCAGCACCGCCTCGCAGGCCGTGCCATCATCTGCAATCACAATAGGGACTGGTGGGTGTCCGGAAACACCATCCCGTAATGTGGGAGTGAGTGATCAACTCAGTGGGATAAGAGAGCAGAGATTATCATGTTATCAAATTAATCATGCGATAATAGTAAAGCAGTAAATCAAACAATCCTAATACTGTTGTTAATGAAATATGACATGACGTGATGTATGCCCTCACCGACGATCTCCCTCATGCGGCAACATCTTACGACCGCGGCATGCCACACTCCCTAGAGTGCTCCACATCTTCCAGGCACATGCAATGCTATGGTGATATGATTTCCGAGTTGTTATTAGTCCATTCAAACAGCAGGATTGGGAAACTAAGGTACCTCCCTTATATCAATCCCAACATAGATCCTGTCTAGGGTCGTCACTCCTAGTAATCTCATACGATGTATATTTTGTAGGTCGCTGCAAGGGCTGCCAGGGCTGTTGCACGCACTCGTTGCTCCGCTCCCCCATCACCTTATCAATACAGGCCTACTGTACTCTACTGCTACGGAAGGGTCGTCGCCTCCCGTAGACTCAGAATACGCTCGCGGTCACTACAAAGGGCTGCCAGGGCTGTTGCTCGCACTCGTTACACCGCTCCCCCATCACCTTATCAATGTAGGCCGACAGCAAGAATATAGTGTCCCATACCACCATAATCTGCTCACGAGTCTAGGTACTCACTGGTCACTACGGGGAGGTTTGTGGCCCCAGCGTAGGCCGACAGCTCGACCACGGTGTCCCATACCACCATGCCCGGCTCATGAGTCTTCGTGGATCAAGGTACCATGGTTAACAGGGTTTACAATGGTAAGTTCAGTATCCTAGGTTCAAGCAGTTATGACTCATGCAGGGTGAACATACAATGGCCAGTCGGGTTACTTGACGGGCTCGACTAGCACGATCACATCTCAAGTTGAACGACATGAAGTGCGTAAGACACTTCGTGTGGCCTAACCACTGCCGCCAACTCCAGAACACGGCTCGCGTTCATCGACGCATCGTTCATGGCAAAGATAAACCAACCACAAAGTCACTCGGTTACCGACTGCCTGGACTAGGTATAGTCCCAAACAATCATTCATGAATCCACATCAGCAATTGTGTAAGGGTAATGGAAATGAAATACAACCATGTGAGCATGTTAACACATGTTATAACATACAACTTAAGCAAATCTTCCAAGCACATACATTTCATGCATATTATGAAATCATGCATATAGTCAACATGTAGGAAATCATTCACATCAGCATATTAATTGAGAAATCAATCTCAAACTAATCCATAACACCATTTAATTCAATACATACTAATACAAGCATTTATACAAACACTTACACTACACACTTAAGTCTACATATAGTATGTCGACCCGACGTGCGCATTTAGACGAATCTCTTCGCCAAACTAATTATGCACGTATTCCTAATATCCTAATGCGACGAGAAGCCATGTCAATCACATCAGCAAAATATGCATGAAAACAGTACTTCCTACAAATGACTAAAATGCCCTAAATCTCATATTCTTCGTTGGTTTACGAAACAGGAAACGGACAGCATGTTGTACATGTCAAACGGCATTGCCGTCGAGAATCTACTATTAAACGACATTGAAAGCTTTGGAATCAGTCAATCAAAGCGTCTAAAATCCGCACCTTATGTCTTGTAGACTCAGGAATTGAAACGGAGCGTATACGCTTCGTCTACGGCGAATAAGGAACCTAATACACGAGATCCATAAGCTACATCGCTACGGAAACAAGGGAAACTCAAATCAGCAACTATTTAGGGTATTTACTTACCTAGAATCGCGGTGAAATCGCCGGGAAAGCGGTAGAGGTGTGTTGCTTGAGCACGTGCAACACGTAGCACAAGTGGCAGGAAGAACTCTCCCACTCTCTCACAATCTCTCACCTTTTTCTCTCTCCCAAGCTAGGGTTTCTCTCAAATTCGGATGGGAGAGAGGAGTGAGGGTTTCAACCCCTTTTATAGCCTAAAACATGCCCAAAATAGGCTTGAGAACAATGTTTACTTGGTGCCTAACCAAATCGGGGCCGTTTTGGTCCAAAAGAGCATTTCTGAAGGTCCCCAGGCCAAATGCGGTCGGACTTAAGCTCATGCATACTGGATCTAGCAGGCATCAAGTTTTCAGACCGGTAGGGTTCCCAGATCGCACGTGGCGGTCCAATTTTAGTTCAACGGTCATCGCACCTAGATCAGGTCTACAAATCTCATGATATGAAATAGAAATTTTTCCTGATCCGAGGGTATAATTTGGCTGAATTCTGACGGTCAGAACGCTCAATATTGATGCTTCAAGTTGTGTGCCAGATTTGAATTTCAAAATTACAACTCTACCCTATTCTCACTCTCTTCACTCCAGGCTCAATGAAATAGCCTCAGAATGTCAGTTGGACTTGATTTTCAAAACGATTGCCAAGCCCAGCTAAGTGGTCATAACGGTCTAAGATGATAGGTATCGGACTTTCGACACGCGGTCTAGATCCAATACAAAGTTTCAAAGAGGTCCCGAGAACAAACCGGTTTAGAGTTTGATCCGAGGCTTTAGAGCATTATAGCACCATTAGTTCCACTCGCTTTGGGCCTTGTAGAACGTATTTAAAGTGATCAGGGACCATTTTTCAGCTATTCTAACGTCGCGCTAGCTAACTTACACTTATTTTCTAAAGGAATTAATCCTAAGTGATTTCTTTGGCTATGGAATTGGGTTCTAAGCGATTTTTCAGGTGTTTTAATTGACCCATAGCCTTAGGACGTTTAATCCCAGGTTGGCCAAAATTCAGGGTATTACACATGGTGCAGCCCACCAAACACTCTGTAGGTCATTCCATCAAAGTGGGTCCACATCATGTGGCCCATCCATTGAATCAATCTGATGTTTGTTATTTCCCTTCACCCATGCCTGTCCAAACGGACAGTAGGAAGGTCAGCTAGGTGGGCCCATTGTGGACAGTGGTTAGGCCCACTAAATGGACAGTGTAGATAAAAATCAAGCATCAGGGTGGGCCATCAATCAAGGAAAGAGAGAGAGAGAGAGAGAGAGAGAGAGAGAGAGAGAGAGAGAGAGAGAGAGAGAGAGGGATGGGATGGTGATGGAGGGACCTGGCCACTATAGGCCCCTCTTTGATACAATGCATACATCAAGATGGGTCCCACCACACGTGGGCCCTCAAATCACAAAATCAATGATAGAAAATCATAAAATCACTCACCTTAGATCTTCTTAGACTTCTTCTTTCACCAATGTATGCTAGAGATCCAATGGATGGACTTCAACTGTTGAGATCGACTTAGGATGGTGGAGATGAGAGATAGCAAGGTGGGCCACACAAGCTCTATCCATGGAGCTTGCTTGGACGTTAGAGTCTCATGAGGTTTGCTTGGAAATGAGAGAGAGAGAGGAGTGGTGAGGTGGGATGATAGCATGAGATGGCATGGTGTTTGTTGACTTGAGGTAAGAAATGAATGAGATGGGTATGAGTTATGTAAGAGAGAGTTGACTTGGGGAATGGGAGAGGGATGGGCTTGGTAAGGTTGTGTACTTGACATTTATTGATGGATTGATGTGAGTTATCGTAGAAATTCTCTCAGAATCTGCAACGCATGGCTTTTCATCAAAAAATACGTGGGCCCACATCCCCTGGACAGGGTATCATATCGATGTGCGAGCCACGACGTTGGAACTGCGGCGACGGTGCGATCGATAGGGTACAAGTTTCGAGTTGAGCCCACTCTCATATGTAGGACTCATCTTAGGATCACACGCAAATGTCGAATACAAGTCGAGGGTCACCGAAATTCGATCGTGAGGACCACAGAAGCCTATAAAATGGTACGGGCTAGGATACGAGTCTCACAAAAATGAAGAAGATCTTCAAGATGCTTACAATGCGCTATACAAGGAAAGTTGTAAAATTTTTGTAAAACTAAAATTTCATAAAGAGAAGTTTTTAAAACTTAAAGAAAATTTTGATTCTCTTATTTTAGAAAAATTCCACATTTTAGATTGTTTTGAAAAATCGAAATGCGATTTAGATTTCAAAACCTCCCTTATTGAAAATCTTAAATCTGAAAATGAAGAACTTAAACATGAAGTCTCTTCACTTTTGAGTTTAAAGGATACATAGAGGTATGCCTAAGGTGATCCAAAGTTAGAAAAACTATTAAATGTGGCGACTGATCTGGTTTAGGCTACGATAAAATGTTCTCCCTAAACACAAGAATACTCCTCCTAAGTTTGTGAAAGGAGAGTCTTCTAACTCAAAAGGAAATAGTTCAAATTAAAAGTTTTCTAAAAATGCTAAAACTTTTCAATATTTCAAACCTAAAAGTAATCATATCAACTATAAAAATCAAGATCAAAACACTTTAGCTGAAAAAATAATTGATTTATTTAAGGAGCTCTTAAAATCTAACTCAGTAGGACATTCTTACAACAACTACAAATACAAGAAGACCAACTATACTCCTAAACCCAAAATAGTTATGAAATGGGTTCCTAAGGTTACTTGCTTGGTTGCCCATACCGCTTTCAAAGCTTCAAGCCATTCAAAGTGGTACGTAGACAGTGGATGCTCCAGGCACATGACTAGTGACAAAGGTCTGCTCACTACTCTTAAAGACATGACTGATGATTCAATCACATTTGGTGATGGTAGCAACTGCAGGATTATTGGCCAAGGTACGGTTCAACTTTCTAATTTTTCTTTATTTGAGAATGTTTTATACATTGAAGGGTTAAAACACAATCTGTTAAGCATATCTTAAATATGCGATAAAAATCATAGTGTTAAATTTTCTAGCCTAGGTTGTGAAATTTTAAGCAAAAATAGTCAGTAATATTAACTAGTCGTAGAACTTCTGAAAACAGCTATATTGTTAGTGATTCAAGCTCATCTAGTCAATCGTGTTTCATGGTCCATACCGATGAGACTGAATTATGACATAAATACCTTGGACATGGGCACTATTGTAATCTGTACAGATTGAGCAAAAGAGAACTGATAAGAGGTCTACCTAAATTATAAAAAGTAGACAAAGTATGTGGCGAATGCTAGATTGACAAACAAACTAGGAGTGCTCACAAAAAGGTAGACTCCAATGCCACATCTAAACCTCTCGAACTTCTCCACATGGTTCTTATAGGACCAACTAGGATAGAGAGTCGAGGTGACAAAAAATACATACTGGTGATCATGGATGATTATACTAGATTCACTTGGTTAGCTTTTTTAAGGGATAAATCAGAAACCCTTGATAAAGTAAAAAGAGTTCTCAAACGAATCCAAATGAAAAAAGGTTCTCAAGTCTGTAAGATCCATAGTGATCATGGATCAGAATTTGAGAATAGTCATTTTGAGAAATTCTATTGCGATCAGGAAATATCGCATGAATTCTCTACACCCAAAACACCACAACAAAATGGAATTGTTGAAAGAAAAAGTAGAGTGCTTCAAGAAATGACAAATGTAATATTGAATAGTATGAAGCTTCCTAAAAATCTATGGGTTGAAGCTGTAAATATTGCATGCTATATAATCAATTAGGTCCATACGAAAAAATTAAACGATAAGATAGCTTATGAAATATGGTTTGATAAGAAGCCTACTGTCAAATACTTTTAAGTTTTTGGTAGCAAGTGTTATATTTTACATGACTGTGAAAATCTGGAAGAGTTTGACACTAAAAGTGACGAAGGGATTTTTTTAGGGTATTCTTTAAACAGTCGAGCGTATCGAGTACTGAATAAGAGGACCGGTGTAATTCAACAGTCCATCAATGTGGTTATTGACGATCACTTGAATACACTTACCTCAAGCTCAAACAATGATGAAGTTCTTCTAATTGACAAACCAGATACTTCATCAAATCAAACTAACTCTGAACTGAATACTATCAAAGATCATCCAATCACTCAGATTCTTGGAAACCCTCTCACTGGTGTGTGCACTCATAGACAACTAGAAGATATATGTAATTATGTGTGCTTTACATCCCAGATTGAACCGACAAACCCAAAAAAAGCTCTTAGTGATGAAAACTGGATAGTAGTGATGCAAGAAGAGCTCAACCAATTTGTGAGAAATGATGTTTTGTATCTTGTTCCTAAACCTAAAGATAAACATAATATTGGTACTAAGTGGATTTTTAAAAATAAGTCTGATGAGCTTGGTAATATAATTCGAAATAAGGCTAGACTGGTTGTACAAGGGTACACTCAAATTGAAGGAATTGATTATGATGAAACCTTTGCCCCAGTAGCTTGTCTTGAATCAATCAGATTATTTATATCCATTGAGTGCTTTAGAAAATTTAAAATTTATCAAATGGATATAAAGGGTGTTTTCTTAAATGGTGATCTACATGAAGAAGTGTATGTTGAACAATCAATAGGTTTTGAAGACCTTAAGAACATTGATCATGTCTATCGCCTTAAAAAGGCTCTCTACGGATTGAAACAAGCTCCTAGGGCATGGTATGAAAAATTGACTAAGTTTTTACTAAGTCATAATTTTGAAATGGGAAGTGTTGATAAGATTCTTTTTGTTAAGAAATATAATGATCATATCTTAATAGTGTAGATCTATGTTGATGAAATTATTTATGGATCTACCTGTACTAACATGACTGTTGAGTTTGTAGATTTAATGTAATCTAAGTTCGAAATGAGCATAGTTGTGGAATTGAATTATTTTCTAGGGTTGCAAGTAAAACAACAACCTGATAGTATTTTCATTTCTCAGACCAAATATGCTCTGAACTTGATTAAAAAGTTCAGATTTAAGAATGGTAAGAATTTTGATACTCATATGAGTACAACATTAAGACTCTCAAAAGACTCTATAGGTAAAAGTGTAGATCCTAAATTATATCGTAGTATGATTGGCAGTTTACTTTATTTAACTGTAAGTAGACCTGATATTGCTGTTAGTGTTGGTATTTGCGTTAGATTTCAATCTGACCCTAAAGAGTCACATTTAACTGCTGTTAAGCGGATTATATGATATGTCGCAAGTACTATAAATTTGAGTCTCTCGTATCCATATGATACTAGTGTTCAGTTGGCTGGGTATAATGATGTTGATTGGGCTGGTAATATCGATGATAGCAAATCAACCAGTGATGGTTGTTTCTATATTAGAAATTGTTTAATTTCTTGGTTTAGCAAGAAGCAAAGTTCCATCTCGCTTTCAACTGCTGAGGCTGAATACATCGCAACTGGAAATGGATGTACTCATCTTGTATGGATGAATAGAATGTTAAGCGATCATGGAATTACACAAGATTCAATGGTTTTATATTGTGATAATTCCAGTGTGATAAATATATCTAAAAATCCAATCTAGCATTCACGAACCAATCACATTGACATTAGATATTACTACATTCGTGAATTAGTGGAAGAAAACATAATTTCATTGGAATATATCAACTGAGACTCAACTTGCTAACATTTTCACTAAATTGCTTGACAAAAGCAGGTTTAATAAATTAGAATTTGATCTTGGTATGTGTAATTTAAATTGATTATTCATGCATTTCTGTATTATAACATATTTATTTGTTAATTTATTTGTTTAAATTTTAAAATTATGTGAAAATGCATGTTTTTGTGTTTGTTCGACCAGTCGAGGACGTCCCACAACCAGTCGTGTAGCGCGTTGGACCTTTTTAATTTGGAAAAATTCTTTTCTTCTTCATTTCTTCTTTCTTCTCCAACGGGTCGTGGCACGACTAGTCGTACCCATCTCTTTGATTCTTCAAGGTGAGTGCATTATTTCAATTTTTCTTATAGATTCAAGCTCTAATCTCTTCATTTTCCTCCTTGGAGTGCTTGATTTCAAGTGTTCTTGAAGTTTTTAGGGTTTTCTTCTCCAAAATTTGATTTTGAAGAAACCCACTCTACATCTTCTATAACTTCTTGATTCCTTTATTTCATAGTTGTAAATGGATATTAGAGGTAAAAAGAAAACTTCTCATGGTATTTCCTCATCTAGATCAGCTCCTTTAACAAGGCACCATCTTTGGTCACCTGAAGATGATCCCTCATATATTCGGGGTATAAGAATGTAGAATGTTATTGTTGGGCGACTTGTGTGTATTGAACACATTGCCCCTTCTGGTCTCTTTTCAGTTCTTCAAGCTGTAGGAAGGGATAACATCTTACTTTGGAGTGGGCCGATATACCGGTCTATTGCTCATTACATGTTTGCATGCATTTTTTATTTTTTGACTGAGAATTTAACGTTTAAAATTATTACTAGAGAAGGTCCATTTGAGATTGACCGTCATCTATTTTCATCTTTAATGGACATACCTGTTAATGACGAGGGTATTCCTATTCATACTCTAATTGAGAAACCCTCAGAATCAGAAAAATGCATGCTCACTATAGCATTATGTAATATGGATGCACAATGGAGTCAGAAGAGAAATGCGCTTGCTTCCAAGTACCTATTACCCAGATACATGGTTTTGCATCAAATTTTTATTTCCAAATTGTATCCTCATTCTGGTAACAAAACAGAATTGACTTCCTCTATGGTCCATATTTTTCATTCCATCATCACTGGTGTAAATGTCTGTCCGCCTTCTTTAATATGTCATTCCCACTATTTAGTTTCGTCTCCATCCAGGACAGCGATATTCCATTTGCCTATCATATTACTGTGTTAGCTACTCACATGGTAGTTATTATGCCTGTTGGAGAGGCTCCTATCCATCATCTTATTTTCAACAACTCTAATACAAACAAGATGAAATTAGAATTGGCTCCTGGCCAAGTTGATGTTAGTGGTGGTGGAGCTGAAGGAATGAATGAAGACAAAGCTGGTGATCTTCCTCCTAATGATATAAATATGAATGACATGTTTGATGAAATTGAATCAGACTTTGAAAATGATCCTGACTATGAGCCATTAGATTTTGATGCGTGTCTACGTGCACTTAAGGAAAAGGTAAAGAATATGAATGTTTCCTATGATATGCAATTTAAATATATGCGCAAGCATCTTAGGTACTTAAATAAGGGCCTTCATCAAATTGATCCTACTATACTTGCTCCTTCTTCAGGATCTGATTAAGTGCTTTATCCTTTGGTTTATAATAATTCTGATACTATTTTTCTTTTGTTGGTATGTGAACTTTTGGTTTTACTTTAGTTTGTGAGACTGACTTTTGTTTAAGCTGGTTATTAATATGTACACTTTGAATTTGCTTATATTTCTTTCATATCTTGACTAGTCAACTCCTTTATTACTCTCTTGTTCGTTTTTCTCTTTCATATCTTACTTGCTTCCTTTATCATATTGTGACAAAAAGGGGGAGAATATTTTTATTATGTTTGCTTATGGAATGGATATGGATGGATTGTGGATAATAGTTGCATTTTTATTTTTTTGGATATATGTGTGTTACTCAGGGGGAGCAAGTAAGGAGGTGTTGTGACTAGTTCATGATGCTGTGTGCTAGTTGATGATAATTGGTGCATGATTCTTTAACCAGGTTATAATTGGTTTCTTTTTATAACTGATGCATGATTCTTTATGTGTATACTGGTTATATTATTATTGAGTGTGTTTTGTCAAAAATTTGACAAAGGGGGAGATTGTAAGTGATATGGCTTCTTGCTCCTTTGGTTGTCAAATTTTGTTGTGCCAAAACCATAATCTGTGTCTTGTGTAGCTCGTTGATGTTCAAGGCATTGCATCACAATGTTCCAAGTCAAGAACGAAGATCTACTTTAAGAAATGCAATGTTAAGTACATTATCCACTCCTGTATGCTTCAAAGTTCCGAGAGCTACATTAAAAGACAAGTTCTTGTTCAACTCAAGATAAAGTACAACTCAAGATGAAGAATAACTCAAATCCAAGCATTAGAAGATCTCAAGTTCAAGTTACATCAAGTGTAGAGATCTCAAGCTTCATAATCTTCAAAGGTCAATAATCATCTATAGAAATGAAGACTTAATGTTCATACTTCACTTTAAAGGTATGATTCACCTTAGATTGACCTTAGGCAATTGCTTATCTTATAAGTGTTTTTAGTCTGTTCTAAGACTAGTCCTGAACCCTGTTCAACTAGTCCTAGCACTGGCTCAACCAGTCCAAGAAGTTTCAAAACCAGTCCTAAGTTTGTTGCAATTTTTTAAAATTTTTGGTTCTTTCACGACCAGTCTTGGACTCTACTCGACCGATTGTGTGAACAGTGCACGACTCGTCCTATGACCAGTCCAGGATCTATAACTCAAACTACAGTGACTAAATCAAGCTTCGTTCGACCAGTTGTATGCAGATCACGACCAGTCGTGGAGGACTCATGACCAGTAGTGGACATCCTTCAACTAGTCGTGGAACGGTTTTATCCAATCACGCTCAAAAATTCAAAAATTTGCTCGATCTTCGACCAATCATAGTGTCCTTAGGACCAGTCGAACATGCGATTTCTACAACTATAAATAAAGCACGAATTTCAGAGTTTTGATAACCCAATTCAAGTAAATTCAAGGCATCACTCTGAGAGATAAGTTTGTGTTCTTTTTAAGCTACATTGTGCATATTTAATATTCTCTTTTGTTAGCTTTTCATATTTGATTTTATTTCTGTATTCCAATCTAATTTGAAAGAGGAAATGTGATATTCCACTTCTTAGAATCAAAATAAAATAGAGCTAGCCCAACTTGATTTAATCTAAAATCAACTTAGACTTAGAACCATTTTAAAGTGAGTATTGGACATTGAACTTCTATATTTGAACTTGTACTCTAACTTGGTTCTTTTGGGCTGAACAAATGAAGAAATCCATGTATTTTACATTTGTGTAAATCTTCTATTTTTTATTTATTTTTAGATTAAGCCAGAAAAATCTCATTTATTTGGTTATCTGAGGAGAGCTAGAAAACTCAGAGTGTGGGTTTTTGAATTGTGTAAGCCCATTTAAAAGACACAATTGTGAGGGTTTTAGGTGAACCTGAGAAAAACCTATTTTCATAGTGAACGCTAATATCCACTATGTGAGAATATTAGGAGTGAGTAGCAAGCTGTGTGGCTATTGTTTAACAGTTAGTGTACACATAGGCGAACCACTATAACTCTTTGTGTCTTATGATTTGAATGATTGTTTATTTTTTATATCTTTTATCATTCAAGTTTGTGAGATGTATGCGTGGATGTGAATGTCGTAATCTTTCATTTCAAGCATTATGGGGAATGTTGTAATGGTTTAGAATTTCTTTCTTGATATTTCCTTTCTTCCTTTCCAGTTTGAGATTTTATTTCTCTAATTGTTCTACTAAGGTTGTCCTGTCATAAACCCTTGGTTTTTATGGGGAAAAGTTGTCCTTGAAACAACTAGTATTTGAGGTTGCTTTACATTCTGTATTGTAGATTGTTATCTTTTGTTAACTTGGCTATTTTATTATTTTATTCCACTGTTATCATTTTAAATTTAGTATAGTTATTATTTTATTCCACTGTTATCATTTTAAATTTAGTATAGTTATTATTTTATTCCACTGTTATCATTTTAAATTTAGTATAGTCCTATTCAACACCCCCCCCCCCTCTAAGACATATAGCTTGCCCTTTTCAGACGGTTGGGACACCCCCCACCCACATCTACATGGTTGACGTGAGGGGTGCTCCCAGCCCCACCGTCGCCTTTGGTGTGGTCCATCTGATGGTTGGATCGTCCTGACTATTGGGTTACATGCCTAAAATTAGTTGGGAGACATCTAGACGGTGTAGATCTAAGAAATAAATCATTGTGGGTCTTATGAGTGGAAAACCACTCTCCCAGCTCATGCAGAGGGCGTCAGTGATGTTGGGCTTTTCAGCCCATTGGTTTACTATGGTGTGGACCACCTGAGATATGGATCGGATTAATCTTTAGGCTCAATGGCCAAAACGAGATGGAGAATCTAATGGATGGAGTGAATGAAACATATGCATCATGGTGGGGCCCATGAGTGGAGGCCCCACCCTTCCCCTATCTTTCCTTACATTTGGAAGCAGGATAGTTCTAGTGTCTCTAACATTGTGAATGTCCAATGTCTAGACTCTTATTATGTGTTTTTTTTTTAAAAAAAATTGACATGCAAGTGGGTTCGACGTAAGAGATCTACACCCTCCATTAGATTGGCCAACTCATGGTGGGATAAAGAGCTTTAGATCACATCAATTTTGATGCCTTTTTGCCATCAAAATTTTTTTTTCCATTTTGCATATCAACATATTAAATGGAAAATAAAATCATGGTGGGCCACACAAGGTGGTCCATGCTGTGATAGCATGTGGGGAACTCTCTCCACCAGTGTGGCCCACTTGTGGGCCCACAACATTATAATTTTAAAAGAAAGAAGCGAAAAGAAAGGAAAGGGAACTAAAGTAAGGAATGAGATCCAGCCATCGAGGTGGCCCCCGTGTAGTGCCTCTCTTTCATTTAGTACTTATACGCACACCTAGACACACACACGCGCGTGCGGGCACACATACACACATATATCCACATCATAAGGAGCACATTAAAAATTTTAAAATAATGAATCGACATAAATGGTAGAAGTAATTAAATTTTGGAGATGAAACTTCATTCAAGGCAGGTGGATTATAACACCTCGAACTTTTTAATACCTAAGTGTTAAAAGTTCTCTAGTGTTACCATGAAGTTTAACCTAGTATGTACATGTGTACGATACTAAATTGGCTATCCTAACCCTACATCTATTCTCCAACATGAATCCGACCATTAAGAATGATCTTCATCCATAGATCAAGCCATCTGACTGTTGATTTTAAGACAAGACCATCCATCATGTGGTTTGATATATATGCCTTCCCTTAATTAAATTGGTGAATTACTTTTTATCCATAATGATTTAGATGTAAGTCCTTTTGTAAGAATTGTTTATAAATGTGCATATAACCATATAGAACCATTAGATTTCACAAAATTCTTAGATCAACAATAATTATGAAAATGTCATTAACATATACCCTTGAATTCTAAATCACATGGTTCTCATGATATGTTTCATGTAAAATTTTATACCAGGCCCAATTATCATAAATTAACCATACAAGTCAAATTCCAACCCTTAAATCATTGTAAAAGTGACCCAATTAACAAATCAGCCCCTTAATTATTGATTTTGGTGTTAATCGAGTGAGGAAAGCTCATGAGTAGTTGTAGTAGGATATTTCTTATCATCTAAATGACTTGGATTGCCCATCAAATGAACCAAGTGTGAAATATAAAGTCCCACTTTGGTAGACTTTTCCTTAAGCGCGAAGTTATCCTGTTAAGGCTTACCAACTCTCTATAAATTTGGATCTTTCAATTTACCCACTTCCCACGGTCCATCGCAACTCAAACTTGGACCACACTTTGGCCTCATATGACTATGATATCATACAAAATTTAGACCCCGATCTATGATCCTACAACGTTGAACTCAGAAGCCAATTTCTTCATTTTGGCACAAAAGGTGAGATTTTAGATTTAACCTTTTTCCACCATCGATCAACCACCAAATTTTATCCAATTCTTTTCCTATATTGACTACACATTTTCTCCAAAATTGGTCCCTGATCATTAAGCATAAACCATTAATTGAGGTTAAGTTCGTTTCAACACCCATTAGGAGAATTTTCAAGAGAAGCTTATGTAAGGCTCCGATCTACTTCATATTTGCGCTCAAGGGCCAACACGACATGACTAAAGTGATGAGTAGAATGGATTTCTCAAAAAATGCATCGTAGTGGACCACACTTATTCCATACAATCAAATCAGAAAGTGTAGCTTCCGCACTAGTAACAACGCATAAGGAATTCTTGATCGAGAGAAATCCTCTCACATAAACACCTAAACTCACGGGCTCAGTGACTCTAACAAAATCCAAACCGTTCAAACTTCATCTAGGGAGGATTGGACTCCAACCAAACTCATAAAAAAATCTAGTGAATCCCCACGATGCTGGGAGTGCCGAAGAATGCAATTTTGGATGAAGCGGGCGGGGAACAGGTAGCTACACATCTTCGTTGGACCTACCAAAGAAGCCATCTGAACCTTCCATCTGATGACTCCCCAAGCTCCCTGGGATGAATCTAACCCCTTTGGAAGAACCACTTTGAGGAGACCAGTGTTAAGGAGGTATTTGCCATCAGAACCGAGACCATCTTGAAAGGGCCTAGCTATATGCCCTAGAGGGGCGGGGGGGGGGGGGGGGGGGGGGGGGGGGGGGGGGGTGTGAATAGGGCAATGCCAAATAAGACTTATAACAGTGGAATAATAAAAGATATAAAGCACAATGCTGAATATAAAAAAATCACAATAGCCTAAAATAAAGAGATTGATACTTTATCAGTTCTAAGGACAACCTTACACCAAAAACCAGATGTTTAAGGTAGGACAACCTTATTTCTAGAACGTCCTTTATATCACAAAACAATGAGGAATAATAAGCAAGAAATCAAAATAACTTGTAGAAAATAAATCCTAAGTTATTACAACATTCATCCACACTTGCTTGAAGTGATTACAACATTCATCCACAAACACTCTCCACAAAACACAATGAATAAAAGAATGAAAGAGTAAAACACATCCACAACACAACGATATATAGTGGTTCGCCTGTGTGTACACCAACTGTTATCCAACAGCCACACAGATTGCTACTCCACTCCTAATATCCTCACACAGGGGATATTAGCATGCACTATCAAAATAGGTTTCACAGGTTCACCTAAAACCTTCACAATTGTGTCTTTGATCTCGGGCTTACACAATCCAAAAACCCCATAATCTGAGTTTTCTGGCTCTCCTCAGATAACCAATACAATGAGATTTTTTTGGTGAATCTCAAACAAAAACTAGAGAAAGTAAATTACAAAAATGTAAAATACTTGAATCACCTTTTAAAGAAGCCCGGTAGAACCAATCGGAGTAGATGTTCGATTCAACGTTGAAAGTCCAATACTCACTTTAAGAATGGTTCTAAGTCTAATTGATTTTAAATTAAAAGGGCTAGTTCTATTTGATTTTGAATCCAAGAAGAAGGAATATCAGAAATTCCCCTTTTTTAATAAGATTGGAATGTAGATCAAAATCAAATACAAATAAGCTAGCAAAAGGAATATTAAATAAGCACAAAGTAGCTTAAAATAAATACAAACTTATCTCAAAGTATAGCCTAAAGAATGCTTGAATAGAATTGATTTGAAGTGCTAAAACTCTGAAGTTCGTGGTCTATTTATAGCCTAAAAAAAATCCCGTCTACGACTGGTCTTAAGAACCTATGACTGGTCGTAGCTCCAAAGATTTTCAAAAGATTTTCGCGGGATAAGATTTTCTGTTCCACGACCGGTCCTGGGCAGTCTACAACCGATCGTGGGCCATCTATGACTGGTTGTGGGCCACCTACGACCAGTAGTAGGACCCCAAAAATGGTTGCTGGAGTTTGAGTCGTAGGGCTACGACCGGTCAAAGGATGAGTCGTAGAACTCACAGGACTGGTCGTACGATGTCCAGGACTAGTCGTAGGACAGCCAGAAAGATCCAAAAATCTTCAACAACCTAGGACTGGTCCTAAAAAACTTAAGACTAGTCGTAGCAGAGCTAGGACTGGTCTTGAAGTCCATAGGACTGGTCTTAGAACACTGCAAACAAGCATAATAAAATATATGAGTTATGTATCCATAATGACCTACTGTAAAGCCTATCCTAAGGTCAATCTAAGGTCAAACAAACCTTAAAAGTGAGATGGACATTGAAAGTCTCTACACTCAGATGACCCTTAAGAGAAGCTTAAGAATATACAAATCTTGTAGTAGGCCTTCTTGAGCTTGATCTTGACTTGACAAAGTCTTCTACTAAACTTGAACTTGATCGAATCTTGAACATACAAACTTGAAGACTTCAATACTTGAATTCTTCATCCATATCTTGAAAACTTTCTTCATTTAAGATCTTGTCTTGAAGTGCGATGACTTGATTGCAATGAATAGTCTTCAATCATAAAACACAAGATGTACAAGACATAGATATAGGTTTTGGCACCACAAAATTTGACAACCAAAGGGATATGAAATCATAGCACTTACAATCTCTCCCTTTGTCAAATTTGTGACAAAACACATAGCATAAGAGATAATAAGGAATCATGAGCCATGAAATGACAAAATACTCTACTCCCCCTGAGTAATACGAGTATTGCTCATATAATAGGTACACAACATAAAAACCTCAAGACTTCAATCCACATATCCTTCTCAATCAATCAATTCAAACAAATTTACTCCCCCTTTCCATACTACTCCCCTTTTAGCTTTAGCTTACTACTCCCCCTTTTTGTCACAAAAAGACAAGGGAAAGGCACAATAGGAAGGATAACATATAGAGGAATAAACAGATAATTAGAAAGAGATATGAAAAGACATAATATAATCCTGAAGCATCAAGTCATAATCCATAATCCAAAATACAATATCCAAAAGACAATGTTATCAAGCTATAATCCATAATACATATCCAAAAATAAAAAGATAATGTGATACTATCCAGAAGATAATTCACCTAATCTAATCCAGAGGAGGGAGAAGGGATAGTCAGATCAATCTGGTGTAACCCCTTATTAATGCGACGAAGATATTTTCGCATGTACTTAAATCGCATATCATGGGCTATATTCATATTATCAACCTTTTCTTCCAATGCACGAAGGCGTGCATCAAATCCAGATGGATCATAATCTGGATCATTAGGTGAATCAGTTTCTATATCATCAAATAAGTCATCCATATTAACATCTTGTTGAGGAAGATCGTCAGCTTCCCCTTCATTTTCAGCATCACCACCAACACCACCAACACCACCTTCATCAACTTGGCCAGGGAGTAGATCCAATTTCATCTTATTAAGATTGGAATTGTTGAAAATAAGATGAGAAATTGGTGCCTCATTAACAGGTTTATCGACAAGCATATGAGTGGCTAAAACAGTCATAAGATAACCGAACGAAATATCACTATGACCTGGATGGAGACGAAACTGAATAATGGAATGACAAATCAAAGAGGGAAGACAGACCTTGGTACTAGAAGCAATAAAATACAACACACGAACCATGAAAGAAGTCAACTCGATTTTATTGCCGAACCGAGGATACACATTGGAAATGAAGAACCGATGTAATATTCTGTAACTAGGTAACAAATACTTTGAAGGGAGCGCATTCCCATTGTGTGTCCATTGTGCATCAATTTTGCCTAAATCTCTTATTAACATGCATTTTTTCGATTCAGATGGTTTGTTGTATAAAGTATGAATCGGTATACCTTCATCATTAACAGGTATATCCATAATACCTGATATTAAATGACGGTCTACTTCAAATTTCCCTTCTCTAGTATCAATTGAAAAAATTAAATTATCAAGAGAAAATTTAGAGATGCATGCAACCATCGATGGAGCAATGGACTGGTATGCAGGCCCACCCCAAAGTAAAATGTTAGTCCAGCCTACAGATTCAAGAAGAGGGATAACACCATATGGAGCAATGTGATTGAGATCAGCGGTATGCTCAACGATAATATTACGGACACGTAAATCTCTTACAACTTGAGAATCATCTTCGGGTGACCGAAGGTGCCGTTTAGTTATCGGTACAGATCTGGATGAAGATGGACCACGAGATGTTTTCTTTTTCCCTCTAGCATCCATATTCAAAAAGATATACAAAGAGTAAGCAAGATGTATAAAAGAAAGATGGGTTTTCTCTAGATCAGCAAATTGAGAGGAAACCCTTGAAAAACCCAACAAGAGATGAAATCAAGCTATACTATGAATAAATCAAAGCATAGAGAACATGAATCTTCAAGAAAGATGATGAAATAGGACTTACCTTGAAGAAAAATAGGAAATCTTATGACTGGTCGAGCCACGACTCGTCGTAGGTTGGTGTGGAAATGAGGAAGAAGAGGATTTTTCCCAAATATATCACATTCACGAGATTCACAACCGGTCGAGTGTGGTTCACGACTGGTCGAACCACGACTGGTCGTGTACAACTACCACCGGTCGAGTATCGACCAAAAATGCATTTTTAATGAAAAAAATTAAAATTTAAACATAAATAATATTAAATATAGTACACTATGATACATGAAAGTAAGAATATTCAATGTAAAATGCACATACCAAGATCAAATTTTAATTTATTAAACCTGCTTTTGTCGAGCGGTTTAGTAAATATATCAGCAAGTTGATTTTCGGTTGATATATATTCTAAAGAAATAACTTTTTCTTCAACCAACTCACATATGTAATGATACCTAATGTCAATATGCTTACTACGTGAATGCTGGATTGGATTTTTGAAAATTTTTATAGCACTAGAATTATCACAATGTAAGATCATTGAATCTTGATTAATTCCATAATCGCTAAGCATGCGTTTCATCCAAACTAGTTGAATACATGCATATCCAGTTGCAATATACTCAGCCTTAGCAGTGGAGAGCGATATTGAGCTTTGCTTTTTGCTGAACCAAGAAACTAAGCAATTTTTAATGTAAAAACAACCACCACTGGCTGATTTTCTATCATCAATATTACCGGCCCAATCAGCATCTGAGTACCCGGCTAATTGAACACTAGTATCAAAAGGGTACCATAGACCCAAATTTATAGAACTTGCGACATATCTAATAATCCGTTTAACAGTAGTAAGATGTGATTCCTTAGGATTAGACTGATATCTCACACAAATTTCAACATTAAATGTGATATCAGGTCTACTTGCAGTAAGATACAACAAACTACCAATCATACTGCGATATAGTTTAGGATCTATATCTTTACCTGTAGAGTCTTTTGAGAGTCTTAATGTTATACTCATTAGAGTATTAAAGTTCTTACCATTCTCAAATCCAAACCTTTTAACCAAATTTGAAGCATATTTGGTCTGGAAAATGAAAATTCCATCAGGTTGTTGTTTTACTTGCAACCCTAGGAAATAGTTAAGTTCGCCAACCATGATCATTTCGAACCTTGATTTCATTAACTCTGCAAACTCTAGACATGTGAGAGCAAGTTGATCCATAAATAATATCATCAACATATATTTGAACCATCAAAATATCATTGTTATTCTTCTTAACAAAGAGCGTCTTATCGACACTTCCTACTTGAAAGCTATGACTAAGTAAGAATTTAGTTAATTTCTCATACCATGCCCTGGCCGCTTGTTTTAGACCATAGAGAGCCTTTTTGAGACGAAATACATGGTCAGATAACTTAGAGTCTTCAAACCCTGAAGGTTGTTCAACATACACTTCTTCATGTAAATCGCTATTCAAGAAAGCACTCTTTACATCCATCTGATAAATTTTAAATTTTGTAAAGCATGCGATGAAAATAAAAAGTCTGATTGATTCAAGGTGAGCAACTGGAGCAAAGGTTTTATCGTAATCGATACCTTCAATTTGAGTGTACCCTTGTACAACCAGTTTAGCCTTGTTTCGTATAATATTCCCAAGTTCATCAGACTTATTTTTAAAGATCCATTTTGTTCCAATAATGTGTTTATATTTAGGTCTAGGAACAAGATACCAGACATCATTACGAATAAATTGATTAAGTTCATCCTGCATAGCAACAATCCAATTTTCGTCAGAAAGTGCTTTTACGTTGACCGGTTCTATTTGGGATGTAAAACAAACATAATTACATATGTTCTCAAGTTGTTTGCGAGTACGTACTCTAGTGAGAGAGTTTCTAAGTATTTGATTGGATGGATGATCTTTAACAGTCCTTGGTTCAGATTCTTTTTGACTTGATGAGATATCCTGATTGTCAATAATAAGAGCTTCATCATCATTTGAACTCGGGGCTGGTGTATTCAAATGATCATCAATGACCACATTGATGGACTCTTGAATCACACCTGTTCTCTTATTTAGAACCCTATAAGCTTGACTGTTCAAAGAATAACTAAGAAAAATACCTTCGTCACTTTTCGTATCAAACTTACCCAAATTTTCACGATCCCGTAAAATATAACACTTGCTGCCAAAAATATGAAAGTATTTGACAGTAGATTTCTTTTTAAACCATAATTCATAAGCAGTCTTATTATCAGATTTACTGGTATAAACTTGATTAATGATATAACATGCGGTATTAACTGCTTTAGCCCAAAGATTTATAGAGAGCTTCATGCTATTCAACATAACATTAGCCATATCTTGAGCACTCTATTTTTCCTTTCAACAATACCATTTTGTTGCGGTGTTTTGGGCACAGAGAATTCTTGTGATATTCCCTGATCGCTATAGAATTTCTCAAAACTACTGTTTTCGAATTCAGATCCATGATCAGTTCGGATCTTACTAACATGAGAACCTTTCTCGTTTTGGATTCGTTTGATGACCTTTTTCACTTCATCCAGGGTTTCAGTTTTATCTTTTAAGAACGATACCCAAGTGAATCTGGTATAGTCATCTACGATAACCAAGATGTATTTTTTGCCTCCTCGACTCTCCGATCTGATTAGTCCAATAAGATCCATGTGGAGAAGCTCGAGTGGTCTAGATGTGGTATTGGAGTTCACTTTCCTGTGAGAGCTCCTAATTTGTTTGCCCAACTGGCATTCACCACATATTTTTTCTACTTTTTATAATTTGGATTGACCTCTAATTAGTTCTCTTTTGCTCAATCTAAATAAGTTTCGATAGTGTGTATGTCCAAGGCGTTTATGCCATAATTCAGTCTCATCGGTATGGACCATGTAACATGATTGAGTAGATGAGCTTGCATCACTAACGATGTAGCAGTTTTCAGAAGTTCTGCGACCAGTTAATATAACAGAACCCTTTTTATTAAGTATCTCACAACCTTGATTAGAAAATTTCACACTATGGTTATTATCGCATATCTGAGAAATGCTTAATAGGTTGTGTTTTAAGCCCTCAACATATAAAGCATTCTTAAATAAGGGAAGGTTATAAAGCTGAACTGTACCTTGGCCAATGATCTTGTAATTG
The DNA here is from genome assembly GCA_037074715.1 of Magnolia kwangsiensis. Classification (NCBI taxonomy): domain Eukaryota; kingdom Viridiplantae; phylum Streptophyta; class Magnoliopsida; order Magnoliales; family Magnoliaceae; genus Magnolia; species Magnolia kwangsiensis. The sequence continues at coordinate 166,614,714 of CM073571.1, forward strand.
CTTCCATCACCAAATGTGACTGACCCGTCAGTCATATCTTTTAGATCGGTGAATAAAGCTTTGTCACCTGTCATATTCCTGGAGCAACCACTATCTAGGTACCACTTTGAATGGCTTGTAGCTTTGAAAGCAGTGTGAGAAACAAAGTTGGCGACTTTAGAAACCCATTTCAGAACTGTTTTGGGTTTAGGAGCATAGATGGTCTTTTTTTGTCTGTTGTTATAGGAGTGACCCATAGAGTTAGACTTTAATAGCTCCTTGAGTAGATCAATTATTTTTTCAGCCAATGGATTTTGGTTTTAAAAATTAAAGTTGACATGGCCACCTTTAGGTTTTTGGAAAGACCTAGAATTTTTAGAAAAACCTTGATAGGTATTCTTTTCTTTTGAGGTCGAAGACTCTCCTTTAACAAAATTAGGAGTAATGTTCTTTTGTTTAGGAGATATATTTTTATCATAGCCCAACCCTGATCGATCGCCATATTTTCTTGATCCGGATAATAATTTTTCCAATTTTGGATCACCTTGGGCATATCTCCATGTGTCTTTCAAACTCAAAAGAGAGGCTACCTCATTTTTGAGTCTTTCTTTTTCGGTTTTCAAATCTTTAATTTGGGAGTTTTTGAAATCTAAATCACATTTGGTTTTTTCAAAAGAATCAAAAATATGAGACTTTTCTAAAACAAGAGACTCATAATCTTCCTTAAGCTTAGAAAATTTTTCTTTTTGTAATTTAAGCTTAACTGCAATTTTACAACTCTCTTTATAAAGGGCATTATAAGCATCTTGAAGATCATCTTCATTATCGCAATCACTATTCAGATTTTCTTCACTAGATATATCATCATGATCTGAATAGGTTATCTTGGCTAGAGTTATGAGGGCTTTAACATCATCACCCGACTCGGTTTCAAAATCTTCTAATTTAGAAGAGGATTCAGAATCAGACGATTCATCCCAAGTAGTCATCATGCTTTTCCTTTTTTATTTATCCTTTTTAGGACATTTGTTAGCTAAGTGCCCATACTCTTGACAGTTGTAACATTGACTATCTTTCAATGATTTTCGAGCTCTAGGTTTAGATCGTCTCTTATCATTTGACTTTTGAAAATCAGCTTTTTTCTTATTTTTGAAAATTTTGTAAAACTTTTTTGCTAAAAGGGCCATATCATCTTTAGAATTTTCTGTATCCGAAGTGCTCTCTTGTGAAACATTTTTTTTATGATTTCAGAGCAATTGATTTTCCTTTAGGAGCCTTAAAGGATAACTCGTAGGTTTGAAGTGAACCAACTAGTTCCTCAACCCTCATGGTATCCGTATCACGAAGTTCTTGAATCGCGGTTACTTTCGAATTGAACCGTTCAGGAAGTGAACGTAGTATCTTTGCGCACACTTTACTTTCTGGGATTCTATCACCAAGACCCCACATAGAGTTCACAATGTCATTCAATCTAGTGTAGAAGTCTATAAACATCTCATTCTCCTCCATATGAATTTTTTCAAATTTAGTTGTGAGGAGTTGGACTTTAGATTTCTTGACAATAGATGTACCCTCGTGTGTCATTTCTAATACATCCCATGCTTGTTTTACATTTTCACAAGAGATGATTATTTTGAATTCATCTGGTGATAATGCACAAGTAATTGCATTTAATGCTTTAGCATTGGCACTACTTTCACTTTTTTGAAGTGTGGTCCAAAGAGAATAAGTCGTTACTTTCATTGATTTTGAACCATCACTATTAGTTACTTCAGTGATAGGAGGGTTCCATTCATTCACTGTGGCCAACCACACACTTTCATCCAAGGATTTAAGGAAGATCCTCATCCTGGCTTTCCAATAAGTATAGTTTGTGTCATTAAAAGGTGGTGGCCAAGTAACTGATAGGCTATCAAAATTTGACATCTTAATATAGCTTAGATTGTTAGCTCAGGAAATAAATCCAATAAATAAACAATAAGCACGAGCTATTAGGCTCTAATACCACTTGAAAGGGCCTAGCTATATGCCCTAGAAGGGGGGTGAATAGGGCAATGCCAAATAAAACTTATAACAGAGGAATAATAAAAGATATAAAGCACAATGCTGAATATAAAACAATCACAATAGCCTAAAATAAAGAGATTGATACTTTATCAGTTCTAAGGACAACCTTACACCAAAAACCAGAGGTTTAAGGTAGGACAACCTTATTTCTAGAACGTCCTTTGTACCACAAAATAATGAGGAATAATAAGCAAGAAAATTAAAATAACTTGCAGAAAATAAATCCTAAGTTATTACAACATTCATCCACACTTGCTTGAAGTGATTACAACATTCATCCACAAACACTCTCCACAAAACAGAATGAATAAAAGAATGAAAGAGTAAAACACATGCACAACACAACGATATATAGTGGTTCGCCTGTGTGTACATCAACTGTTATCCAACAGCCACACAGATTGCTACTCCACTCCTAATATCCTCACATAGGGGATATTAGCATGCACTATCAAAATAGGTTTCACAGGTTCACCTAAACCCTTCACAATTGTGTCTTTGATCTCGGGCTTACACAATCCAAAAACCCCACAATCTGAGTTTTCTGGCTCTCCTCAGATAACCAATACAATGAGATTTTTCTGGTGAATCTCAAACAAAAACCAGAGAAAGTAAATTATAAAAATGTAAAATACCTGAATCACCTTTTGAAGAAGCCCAGTAGAACCAATCGGAGTAGATGTTCGATTCAACGTTCAAAGTCTAATACTCACTTTAAGAATGGTTCTAAGTCTAATTGAATTTAAATCAAAAGGGCTAGTTCTATTTGATTTTGAATTCAAGAAGAAGGAATATCAGAAATTCCCATTTTCTAATAAGATTGGAATGTAGATCAAAATCAAATACAAATAAGCTAGCAAAAGGAATATTAAATAAGCACAAAGTAGCTTAAAATAAACACAAACTTATCTCAGAGTATAGCATAAAGGATGCTTGAATAGAATTGATTTGAAGTGCTAAAACTCTGAAGTTCGTGCTTTATTTATAGCCTAAAAAAAATCTCGTCTACGACTGGTCTTAGGAACATAGGACTGGTCGTAGCTCCAAAGATTTTTGAAAGATTTTCGTAGGATAAGATTTTCTATTCCACGACCGGTCTTAGGCGGTCTACGACCAGTCGTGGACCATCTACGACTGGTCGTGGGCCACCTACGACTGGTCGTAGGACCCCAAAAATGGTTGCTGGAGTTTGAGTCGTAGGGCTATGACCGGTCGAAGGATGAGTCGTAGAACTCACAGGACTGGTCGTAGGATGTCCAGGACTGGTCGTAGGATAGCCAGAAAGATTCAAAAATCTTCAACAACCTAGGACTGGTCCCAAAAAACTTAAGACTGGTCGTAGCAGAGCTAGGACTGATCTTGAAGTCCATAGGACTGGTCTTAGAACACTCCAAACAAGCATAATAAAATATATGAGTTATGTATCCAGAATGACCTACTGTAAAGCCTATCCTAAGGTCAATCTAAGGTCAAACAAACCTTAAAAGTGAGATGGACATTGAAAGTCTGTACACTCAGATGACCCTTAAGAGAAGCTTGAGAATATACAAATCTTGTAGTAGGCCTTCTTGAACTTGATCTTCACTTGACAAAGTCTTCTACTAAACTTGAACTTGATCGAATCTTGTACATACAAGCTTGAAGACTTCAATACTTGAATTCTTCATCCATATCTTGAAAACTTTCTTCATTTAAGATCTTGTCTTGAAATGCGATGACTCGATTGCAATGAATAGTCTTCAATCATAAAACACAAGATGTACAAGACATAGATATAGGTTTTGGCACCACAAAATTTGACAACCAAAGGGATATGAAATCATAGCACTTACACATCTTCCCCGGGAAGACACTAGACAATAACATCTGTAAACTACACCTATTGTGGATCACAACCACACCACTAATGGCCCACCTAAATGCTTTCCATTCCCCAAAATAAGAGTAGAAGAACCATTGATCAAACCAAATAGCTGCCAAGTAGCGAACGTGCACAATCACGCATAGTGTGACTTGCTATTTCATTAAAACTCGGATTCCCTTCTCACGTTGGGAGTTCTGGTTCATCCAGATCTACTTGTTGACCATCCAGAAGAAAAAGGGAGAAAGAGAAGAAGAAGAAGAAAAGGAAGAGAGAGAGAGAGAGAGGGAGAGCATTGCTCAAGCGTCACTCAACAACTCATCGAGTCATTAGCATGGGTCCAGGCAAGTCCAACATTTTTAAGAGGTAAGTTGATTTCAAATTATTTTATGATGATCCTCAGTTGGTGTTGGATTTCTTCAAACCCCAAATTTAAACACTATTTGTAGAATTGCTCCATAGCGAGTCGAACTAAGTCAAATCATCGCATAGTGTCGTTGAACTTGAACTATCGGGATGAAATTTATTGTATAAGGTTAGTTATTTATATGTTTTCTAATTTATTCGTTAATTAATGTAAATATAGGTCTACATCTAACCTAAACCTTAACCTAAAGTTTTGATCTTAACCGTATAATTCATATAATGTGATGATCTAACAATAAGAATTATGTTAATTGTGCTAGAGTTGGGTACTACAATACATCTATTCAAATACCGTAATGTAGAGTGTGATTCAATTTAAGAGGTGAGGGTTTTCCTTTAAATTTTGCAACTTAATTGATTACATCTTTCTCACATGTTCCAACTTTTATTTATTGTTTATCTTCATCATATGAATCAATGTTACATAATTCACATAACTACATTATTATCTTGCACGCAAGTATGACATTGGAAATCCCACTTCTAGTGATTGATATAATATTGTGGACGTAATGTGTTACGGGTAGCAGCCCTCTTGGTTGGTACGTAATCCCATTGGTTGGTGAGTAGTGCATAATCAATGTAAGTAAATTGGCATGTGTGTTACATCACTTCTTAGGATTGGATGTCACAAATAGTCACCCCATGAACACATCATGTCATGTAAATCCCTCGATCGCATTATTGTGTTGCCTTGAGATGTTTGCATAAATCCACACTAACGTTGGACACGCAGACGAATCTCTATAGTATGAGATGTAGGGTGAGCTGGTTATCTTTAAACTAATTTCCACATTATGATCATGATTGTTGAACATGATGGACCGTACATACTTTTCTATGCATCCATATCATATAGAATGTTTGCACATACCGTTACCACTTATATTTGTGGTGTATGAGATGTATTAGAACCCTTCTATTATTCTTATGAATCACTTGAATCATTGTAAACTTTAAAGCACAACCACCACTATGAGTAGGGCATTGACCCTCTCTAAAAATTTTTGAGGTAAGATTCCATGGTTTGGGGGGTATTTTACCCTTGTGAGGTATATAGAAACTTGTTATCTAACAATAATTCCTACCAATATTTATTATTGTCAGACTTCTATAACATTTTGTGCAGATCTAATTGGCTTGAAATTTTAGGGAGGTATTTATGGAGACATAAGTGAACTACCATAAAAGTTTCAAAATTTTTCGATGCATCCACTTGCTGTAACTAGGAGAGATTTCGTAACATATTAGAATTTCATTGAAATAGTTAGAGATTCTGAACAAATTAGGAAATCACTATTTCCATATGGGAGACTGGTTCTTCTTGATTTTGATCCTATTTAAGGATGACTCTTAGTTCAAAACAAGTTTATTCAAAAATTTGAGAATTTTTTTTCCAATGATACCTAGGTTCATAGTTTCTAGATTCCAATATATCAAGTTTAATGGGAAACCTGAATATGGGTTTCTAATTTCGCGACTTCCTAACTACTTTGGTGCATATCCATATGTGTAGGTGCTTTATTCATGATTCAATCCTAATCGCGTAAAGATTATGATGGTTCATGCCCTCAGGCCCAGTTAATCTCATTCTCATGCTCTGATACCAACTGAAACATCTGTACGGTTGGAGAGGGTCAATGCCCTACTCATAGTGGTGGTTGTCCTTTAAAGTTTACAATAATTCAAGTGATTCATAAGAATAATAGAAGGGTTCTGATACATCTTGTACTCCATAAATACAAGTGGTATCGGTATGCGTAAACATTCTATATGATATGGATGCCAAGAAAATTATGTGTGGTCCATCACACTCAGTGATCATGATCACAATTTAAAAATAGTTTAAAGATAACCGGCTTGCCCCGCATCCTATACTAAGGAGATTCATCGGCGTGTCCAACGTTAATGTAGATTTATACGAATATTTCAAGATGACACAACAATGAGATTAGGGGATTTATGTGACATGATGTATTCACAGAGTGACTATTTGTGATATCCAATCCTGAGAAGTGATGTAACACGCATGGCGATTTACTTACATCGATTGTGCACTACTCACCAACCCACAAGATTATGGGTTAACCAAGAGGACCGCTACCCATAACGCATTACGTCCAAGATATTATATTAATCATTAGAAGTAAGATTTCTAATGTCATACTTGCATGCCAGATGTTGAGGGTCAAATATTGCATATTATCCCCCATTTATATCTTGGTTTTATGAATATGATAATGCTTAATATTCTATTTTACTCATGTTTGTATTGCAAGGTGAATTTAAGAGCTTGGATTGAAAATGGTGCTAAAATCATGGATTTGATGCTCAAGAATTACCAAGGCAAGGGATAGATCTTAAGAGACCAATATTGAAGAATTCACATGCCAAAGATCCAAGAAAATAAATTGAGGAATGAAGAGAATCAAATATTTAAAGTGAAGAAAAAGAATCCTAAAATTATTCTGAAAAAGCATATTTTGAAACTCTGGGTCATTTTTTGAAATTATACAGAGTGAAGTCTATTTTGTAAAACTGCGAAGAGTGAATTCTATTTTAGCAAACTGCATAAATTTGAGGTAGTTTCTAAAGTTTTCCAATTAGGTGCGAAAGTTGGAGTTCCACAACTATAAATAAGACTCCCTAGGATGTTCCTAGACATCTTTTATGGTTTAAGGAGTGGAGCAAAAGGGTGGAGAAGTCATCGCCAAGAGCTTTTCTTCCTCTTCTTTCTTAGTTGTCTTCATGTTTTTCTTAAGAGACTTTGGTCCAATCATGTCTATGGTTGGCTAAGCCTCTTAGATAGGACAAAGAGGTGAAGCTTGTAACATGATCAAATGTTTCTATTGCTTTGATTCATGTTTATATTAAACTCCATGGATTCTAATTTGATATTTAAGGAATACTTTCAGTTTTTAATGGTTTATTGTGACTCAAATTACAGTAGATCTACAATAGCTTTAAGTATCTTCTTTTCCAGATTTGCGATTGTGAAATTAGTAAGTCCTCTTGTTCACCATCGTCCCTTGGGCATGGTAGGGTGATGAAATCCTTCCTAATCTTCACAATTCTCCTGCTTTGAGATTATGAGATTGAAAAATCTTGTTGTTTACCATTGTCTCCTAAGCATGGTTTGGTGATGGAATGTAACGCCTTGGAAAAATCCGTAATGAGACTCGAGTACTAACTCTACCAGAAATCACGTAAGATTAATTCCTTTAGAAATTAAGCATTAGTTAGCTAGCACTACGCTAGAGTAGCTGTGAAATAGTCCCTGAACACTTTAAATACGTTCTGTAAGACCCAAAACTTGTAGAATCAATGACGTTATAATATCCTGAAACCTTGGATCAAACTCTAAACCCGTTTGCTCTCAGGAACTCTCTGAAACTTTGTATTGGATCTAGACCGCGCGTCGAAAGTCCGATACCTGCAATCTTTGACCGTTATGACCGCTTAACTGGACTTGACAATCATTTCGAAAATCAAGCCCAACCGACGTTCAGAGGCTATTTCATTGAGCCTGGAGTGAAGAGAGTGAGAAAAGGGTTGGATTTGGAAATTTAAATCCAAATCTAGCACGTGACTTGGTGCGTTATTATTAAGCGCTCTGACCATCAGAATTCAGCCAAATTTCACCCTCGGATCAGGAAAAATTTCTCTTTCATATCATGAGACTTGTACACCTGATTTAGTTACGATGACTGCTGATCTGAAACTGGACCGCCATGTGTGATCTATGAACTCTACTGGACTGAAAACTGGGTGTGAGCAACATTCAGTGACCATGAGCTTAAGTCCGATCTCGTTCGACCAGGGGACCTCCCGAAACACTCTTTTGGATCGGAACAGTCCCGTTTTGGTTATAACTTAAGTGTACCTTGTTCCCAGGCCTAATTTGGGAAGGTTTTGGCCTATATAAGGGCTTTAAACCCTCACATATCTCACCCAACCGAATTTGCTAGAAACCCTAGCTAGAGAGAGAGAGAGAAAGTGAGAGATTGTGAGTGAGTGTGGGAGAGATCTTCCTGCCACTTATACTAGTTCTTGCACGTGCTAAAGCAAGGCGTTCAAATCATTTTTCCGGTGATTCCAACGCAGTTTTAGGTAAGGAAAATCCTAACCACTTGCTGATTTGAGGATTTCTTCGATTCAAATAGCAAAGCATCTTATGTACTTGTGCATTAGGTCGTATTGACGCTGTTGACGAAGCGTATTTGTTTCGTTCGAAACTATACTCATCTAAAGCGAAAGGTGCGTATTTTAGACGCTTTGATTGACTGATTTCAAAGCTTTCAATGTCGTTTAATAGTAGATTATCGACGGTAAAACCGTTTGACATGTAGAACATGTTGTCCGTTTTCTGTTTCGTAAACGTACGGGAAATATGAGATTTAGGGCATTTTAGTCATTTGTAGGAAATACTGTTTACATCCATATTTTACTGAAATGTTTGTCATGGCTTCTTGTCGTGTTAGTATATTAGGAATGCATGCATGATTGGTTTGGCGAAGAGATTTGCCCTAATGCGCACTTTGAGTCGACATACGCTATGTAGACTTAAGTGTGCAGACTAAGTGTTTCTATAAATGTTTGTATTAGTACGTATTGAGTAAATGGTGTTGTGTATTGGTTTTTAGATTGAATTCTCAATCAACATGCTAATGTATATGATTTTCTCAATGTTGGCTATATGTATGGATTTCATTATATGTATGAAATGCATGTGTTGGATGATTTGTTTAAGTGGTATGTTATAACATGTTTCAACATGCTTCTATTGTTGTATTTCAATTCCATTACTCACATATGATTACTGATGTTGACTTACAAATGTTTGGGGCTATGCTTATGTAACACCCCGGATTTTGGCCAACCTGGGATTAAACGTCCTTAGGCTATGGGTCAATTAAAACACCTGAAATTCGCTTAGAACCCAATTCCATAGCCAAAGAAATCATGTAGGATTAATTCCTTTAGAAAATAAGTGTAAGTTAGCTAGCGCGACGTTAGAATAGCTGGGAAATGGTCCCTGATCACTTTAAATACGTTCTACAAGGCCCAAAGCGAGTGGAACCAATGGTGCTATAATGCTCTAAAGCCTCGGATCAAACTCTAAACCGGTTTGTTCTCGGGACCTCTTTGAAACTTTGTATTGGATCTAGACCGCGCGTCGAAAGTCCGATACCTACCATCTTAGACCGTTATGACCACTTAGCTGGGCTTGGCAATCGTTTCGAAAATCAAGTCCAACTGACATTCTGAGGCTATTTCATTGAGCCTGGAGTGAAGAGAGTGAGAATAGGGTAGAGTTGTAATTTTGAAATTCAAATCTGGCACACAACTTGACGCATCAGTATTGAGCGTTCTGACCGTCAGAATTCAACCAAATTACACCCTCAGATCAGGAAAAATTTCTATTTCATATCACGAGATTTGTAGACCTGATCTAGGTGCGATGACCGTTGAACTGAAATTGGACCGCCACGTGCAATCTGGGAACCCTACCGGTCTGAAAACTTGATGCGTGCTAGATCCAGTATGCATGAGCTTAAGTCCGACCGCATCTGGCCAGGGGACCTCCAGAAATGCTCTTTTGGACCGAAACAGCCCCGATTTGGTTACCCCTCAAGTGAACTTTGTTCCTGAGCCTATTTTGGGCATTTTTGAGCTTATAAAAGGGGTTGAAACCCTCACTCCTCTCTCCCATCCGAATTTGCAAAATCCCTAGATTGGGAGAGAGAAAAGGTGAAAGTTTGTGAGAGAAGGTGGGAGAGTTCTTCCTGCCACTTGTGCTACGTGTTGCACGTGCTAAAGCAACGCACCTCTATCGCTTTCTCGGCGACTCCTCCGCTTTCTCAGGTAAGAAAATACCCTAGAAGTTGCTGATTTGAGGTTCCTTTCATTTCCTAGCGAAGTAACTAATAGAACTTGTGTATTAGGTTCTCTAATCGCCGTAGAGGAAGCGTATACGCTCCGTTCGAACTCACACCCCAAAAAGGGAAAAGGTGTGGATATTAGACGCTTTGATTGACTGTTTCCAAAGCTTTCAATGTCGTTTAATAGTAGATTCTTGACGGCAACGCCGTTTGACATGTACAACATGCTCTCCGTTTCCCGTTTTGTAAATTAACGAAGAATATGAGATTTAGGGCATTTTAGTCATTTGTAGGAAGTACGGTCTACATGCATATTTTGCTGACGTGATTGACATGGTTTGTTGCCGCATTAGGGAGTTAGGAATGCTTGCATAATCAGTTTGGCGAAGAGATTCGCCTAGTTGCGCACTTTGGGTCGACATACTATATGTAGACTTAAGTGTGTAGTGTATGTATTTGTATAAATGCTTGTATTAGTATGTATTGAATTAAATGATGTTATGTAGTAGTTTGAGAATGATTTCTTGATTAATATGCTAACCTAAATGATTTCCTACATGTTGACCATATGCATGATTCCATTACATGCATGGAATGTATGTGTTTGAAGATTTGCTTAAGTTGAATGTTATAACATGTGTTAACATGCTCACATGATTGTATTTCAATTCCAATACCTTTGCATATACTGTTGATGTGATTCCATAAGTGTTTGGGACTAGACTTAGTCCAGGCAGTCGGTAACCGAGCGAATTCGTGGCTGACTGGTCATAGCCACGAACGACGCGTCGATGAACGTGATTCGTGTTGAGAGTTGGCGGCAGTGGTTAGGCCACGCGAAGTGTTTTACGCACTTCATGTCGTTCAGCTTGAGATGCGATCGCGCTAGTCGAGCCTGTCAAGTAACCCGACTGGCCGATGTTTGTTCACCTTGTATGTATCATAACTGCTTGAACCTAGGGTACTGAACTTACCATTGTAAACCCTATTAACCGTGGTACCTTGATCCACGAAGACTCATGAGCCGGGCATGGTGGTATGGGACACCGTGGTTGAGCTGTCGGCCTACGCTGGGGCCACAAATCTCCCCGTAGTGACCAGTGAGCACCTTGACTCGTGAGCAGATTATGGTGGTATGGGACACTATATTCTAGCTGTCGGCCTACACTGATCAGGCGACGAGCCCTTTGTAGTGACCGCGAGCGTATTCTGAGTCCACGGGAGGCGACGACCCTTCCGTTGCAGTAGAGTATGGTAGGCCTGTATTGATAAGGTGATGGGGGAGCGGTGCAACGAGTGCGAGCAACAGCCCTGGCAGCCCTTGCAGCGACCTACGAAATATACATCGTATGAGATTACTAGGAGTGACGACCCTAGACAGGATCTGTGTTGGGATTGATATAAGGGAAGTACCTTAGTTTCCCAATCCTGCTGTTTGAATGGACTAATAATAACTTGAAAATCATATCACCATAGCATTGCATGTGCCTGGAAGATGTGGAGCACTCTAGGGAGTGTGGCATGCCGCGGTCGTAAGATGTTGCCGCATGAGGGTGATCGTCGGTGAGGGCATACATCACGTCATGTCATAACTGCATTAACAACAGTATTAGGATTGTTTGATTTACTGCTTTACTATTATCGCATGATTGATTTGATAACATGTTAATCTTTGCTCTATTATTCCACTGAGTTAGCTACTCACTCCCACGTTACGGGACGGTGTTCCTGGACACCCACCAGACCTTTTTGTGATTGCAGATGATGGCGCGGCCTGTGAGGCGGAGCCGGACTTGATGATGATGAGGAGGATCCCTCCTTTATGCGTGTTCTGATCGACGGGATTACAGGGAGGTTGATTAGATACTTTGACATTTGTCATTTTATATTTTTAGCGCACTCATGTATATTCGTTTCATCTACTTTTGGAGTATACATGTATGTGTATAACCTGGTAACATGTTCACACTCTGGAGACATACAACAGTTTATATATGTTATACATACTATTACAGACTTCCGCTGGTTAATTTAACTGTCTCTGGAGTATGATATGCTGTTCTGGCTTAATTTCACTCATGTTTAATACATTATCACAGACAACATTCAATCATACATATCTATGTTGCATAAATAACATTTTGGAACTCGGGAGTTGGGTTTTTGCTCGACCCCCCGATTTTCGGGATGTTACAGCTTAGTCCAGGCAGTCGGTAACAGAGTAAATTCATGGTTGGCTTCTGTTTGCCACGAAGGACTCGTTGATGAACGCGAGTCGTGTTTTGAGTTGGCGGCAGTGGTTAGGCTACACGAAGTGTTTCATGCACTTCATGTCATTCGACTTGAGATGCGCTCGTACTAGTCGGGCCCGTCAAGTAACCCAACTGGCCGATGATTGTTCACCTTATATGAGTCATAACTGCTTGAACCTAGGGTAATGAACTTACCATTGAAAACCCTGTTAACCATGGTATCTTGATCCATAAAGACTCATGAGCCGGGCATGGTGGTATGGGACACCGTGGTCGAGCTGTCGGACTACGTTGGGGCCTCAAACCTCCCCGTAGTGACCACTGAGCACATTTGACTTGTGAGCAGATTATGGTGGTATGGGACACTATATTCTTGCTGTCGGCCTACACTGATCAGGTGACGAGCCCTTTGTAGTGACCGCGAGTGTATTCTGAGTCTACGGGAGGCAACGACCCTTCCGTAGCGACAAGAGTACATTAGGCCTGTATTGATAAGGTGATGGGGGAGCAGTGCAACGAGTGCGTGCAACAGCCCTGTCAGCCCTTGCAGCGACCTACAAACTATAACATCGTATGTGACTTTTAGGAGTGACGACGCTAGACAGGATCTGTGTTGGGATTGATATAAGCAAAGTACCTTAGATTCTCAATCCTGCTGTATGAAAAGGACTAATAATAACCCGGTAATCATTATTCATATCGCATTACATGTGCCTGGAAGATGTGGAGCACTGTGGGAAGAAAGCATGCCGCGGGAGTGAGATGGTGCCGTATGAGGGAGTATGTCGGTGAGGGCATCCATCATGTGATTTCATGCATACATTAATAACAATATCTAGGAATGTTTGATTTATTATTTTACTATTATCGCGTGATTGATTTGAGAACATGCTAATCTTTACTCTGTTATCCCACTAAGTTGATCACTCACTCCCACATTATGGGATGGTGTTTGTAACACCCACCAGACCCTATCTTAGATGCAGGTGATGCGGCGATTCAGGATGTAGAGCCAGACTACGACGAGGACCAGGACGAGTTCTCCTATATGCAGTTTGCTGATGACTTTGCATAGGTGGCCTGGATTGGCGGGACTTCATAGTTGAACCTTATGACATTTTAATTTTTATTTTATTACATGTATACGAGACTCAGAGATGTATTCATACTTTGGAGACAGTTTGAGATTATTTTATTTTTATACGGTGATATATATATATTTCAGTCTTCCGCTTGCGTTTTATCACTGGATCTAGAGTATGAATTACAGTTTTGGTATAATCTAACTCATGTGAATTCTCTAACTCAGTCACCATTAAATCATAATCATATTTATTGCATAAGTGATGGTCTGGAACTAGGGAGTTGGGTTTATACACGACCCCCAATTTTCAGGGTGTTACAAGTTGGTATCAGAGCATGCTTGAGATTAAACTGGACCTACGTTATGGACACGCGACGTACCCTGTCGCCCCTTTGACTTCGGTGGGTACAAAAGGAACCTAGAAACACTTATAGGATCGCAGTTTCGCCAATAGGCGAAGTTTACTCAAATCGATCGTTCGATCGAGTCCGTAACGCATCTATGGTCGCGTGAAGCGACCTAAGTCACCTCTAGGTCTTTAGTTGTCAGGTCTGATATGCTCCTAGGAGGAATTCCAACCTGAAAATGCATGTCCTTGGGTTTTGGGGCAACCACAACCCTTACACTCAATCTCAGGGCTTAAAAACCCCGTTTCATCCAATTCCTTCAGAATCCTTCCTTGTACCACCCCATTCTTCAACTTTTTCTAAGTATTTTCATACTAGGCATAAATCATAATGTGTTGATGATAGAAAATCATGCTTCAATAAAAATTTACTATAAATAGTAAATATAGGTAAGAATTGGACTTTTAGCCATTTCAATTATGGAATATCTTATAAAAAATGGGTTAATTGGATGGGTTAGATTCTCCTACCCCAAAATCATATGCTACATGATGCATAAGCTCATTCTAGTTTATAAATTGGCCCCGAAACGCTCAAATGGAGTCTTGGACCTATCTAGGCCAATATGCAATGAACCAGGGTGGGACCCATGTACATTTGGGGCCTACAAGATGGGGGGAACAAATCTGGAGGGGTGCCCATCATCGGATTTCAAGTTGGCAGGTGATGGCATCGTCGGTTCGACGATGCATCGCCGACCGGTGGGCCCCACTCAGGCCGTGCGTTGGGCGGATGCCTTAAATGGGTTAGGGCACCCCTCCTATGTATGGTTCGCGCGTCCAAACCCCCCCAAAACCCTATCTCCTTCACAACATCCCCCTTCAAGCTCTCCTTTTTGCGTTTCTTGCTGTTCTCCCCTCTAATCTCGGTGCCAATCCTCTCCCCATCCCCTTTTCTGCTAAAACTGACGCCTACCCACCCATTTTTAGCTGTTCACAGCTCTCTCTCTCTCCGATCTCATCCGTTGAAGCTCCCACAACCTTCATTCAAGGCTGAAATCGTGTGGAGCTCCATTCCCATTTAGTTTAGTCTTTTTCCTTTGAAAATCCAGCCTTTGGGAGCTTGAGTCATCCCTCTACAATGCCTAGATTTGCTTCAATCTGTTTGGGAAGCCATTTCTCCCCATTTCCCTCTTTTTCCATGGCTCTTGTGGAGGCTATTTTGGCCTTTTTCTCCCTTTCCATCATCCTCTCTCTCATGAGAAAAAGGAAGACCGCCGTGGATGAGGCTGGGCCTAGTCGCCCTTCACGATCAAGAAAACCGAGGGGTGGCGCCGCTAGCTCAAGTTGATTTTCACACAAAGCGGGATTTGGATCCCCAAGCTCACGTAGGGCGAGTACTGTTAACAGAGTTACCTCTTGGCGCTTATACAAATCAAAAGGTCCTGTTTGAAGCGCATGTGGATGAGCGGCTCTTCGATGAATTTCTGTTATTTGAGAGAATTGAAGCTGTCAATTGGGGTCCACTCTTTGAAGCTCGCTCTCGTGTGAACGTGAGCATCGTTCGTGCCTTCTATGCTCGTATCCGGGATCCCACATTGGAGCCATTGCAATTCAAGATTCCCTTTGACAGATAGGGAAGCTACGATCGACGTTCGGTTGATAGCTCAAATTCTAAACGTGCCTCTTGGTGAAGTACATCCCATCGCAAAGAATCTGAAGAGTGTTCGTGAGCGAGATCGCCGCACCAGGTTCCTATGTGGTGGTTTGGTTCCGTGACAGCCTAACAGGAGCCTCTTAGTGTCCCACATGTCGAATGATTTTCTCCTGCTACACCACATTTGTACGTTCAATGTATATCCCAGGTCGACAAATCGCAGTGAATGTACGTGCCTCATGGTTGATTTTCTGTATCAGGTGGGCCAGGGAGAGAATGTGTGTATAGCCACCTTTGTGTTGCGACAAATAGTCCTCGTAGTAAAATTAAGAAGAACGTCTGAGTTACTTCCTTTTGGCCGGCTCATATGCAAGATCGCGCTTGAGTTTGCTTACAGACTTGGGCTAGAGTTTCCAATACCGATTCACTTCATCGATGAGACTACCATGGACAAGATGAAGATCGGGCCTCGGCAGCGTGAGGCTCAGCTTGATGAGGATAGCGAGGGCGATTATGATGGCGAAGAGGATGCAAGTGAAGAAGAAGCTGAGGCAGAAATAGAGGAAGAAGTCCAGGAAGAAGAAGACGAGGAGGCTCAAGATACTGATGAGAGCCCTCCTCCAGCGACTCAGGCTACTAGAAATGCTCACATTGCCCAACTTGAGGAGAGTCAGGTTGCCTTGCGACGGGAAGTCCAGGAACTTCAGACCGAGGTTGAGGATACCAAGGCCGTCATGAAGAGAAAATTTGGCAAGGTGACTCGCACCTTGAAGGTGATCCTATGTTGCTTGCAGGATAAGGGTGCTCCTCCTCCATCCCTAGACTCAGACTAGTGACCTAGATTCAGATGTTGTTCGTTGTAGTTAGTTGTTTCTTATTTTCTGCGTGTAAGCCTGATAAGGCTAGTAGTTTGCTTATGTTGCTGTAGTAGCTTTGACTAGCTTAGTTTCCCATGTATTTCTTGTCATGATGCATGTAAAGATACATCTCTTGTATTGTGACAATTTTTATTAAATGAAATGCATGGAATATTTTTGGCTCGTTATGTGAATGATTGTGTGGTGGTGTATTTGTGTTATTGCTGTAACTGACAAGGTTGCACCCTATTTTAAATATAGAAAATGTCGCCTAAGATTACGCGGAGCACGGCACGGCTTACATTGGGAGAGCCTATGGATTGGGTTCCTCTCCAGAGTGATGTTCATACGGACCCTGCTGTGGACCCGATTCCTGAGACTGCACCTGAGTCTCAACCCTCTGCTGGCCCTACAGTTGGACCACCACCGTTTACACCGCCTGTCAGAGAGCAGTACCGTGCGTCTTCCTCGACACAGTATGTGCCGCAGCATGCTCCACCTCCTAAAAGGTTTAAGCAGTTGATGGCCATGATGCGTTAGCAGCACCAGCAGCTCTTGACTACGATAGCAGGGGCTCTAGCCTAGGGTGGGAGTGCGACTCCACCTGCACCCCCTGTGCATCCAGTTGAGGATGCCGATACTTCGACTCAAGATGAGGGCATGGCTCATCCTGCACCGCCTGCTTACCCTACGGGGAATGCCGCTGATATGCGGGGCCTACTTGAGCGATTCCAACGCTTGCGGCCTCCTACTTTTACGGGTTCTCACAGACCCGAGGAGGCTGAGTATTGGCTCGACCGTGTGTCAAAGATTCTGAGGATGCTGCACTGCTCAGAGTCCGAGCAGGTAGAGTTGGCTTTATTCATGTTTGAGCGAGAGGCCAGTTTGTGGTGGGATAACGTCTTGCGGACTGTTGCTGCTGATTATATCTGGACTTGGACAGCGTTCAAGTTCTGTTTCCACGAGAAATACTATCCCCAGACTTACAAGCACGAGCGGGAGAATGAGTTTATACGCCTCAGGAAGGGAGGCATGTCTATGACAAAGTATGAGCATCGGTTTACGGACTTAGGCAGATACGTCATGACGATACATGCAGACGAGTAGATGCGCATACGTCGATTTTCTGAGGGTTTGCGACTGGATATTCGGTCGAAGATGTGTTGCGTCAGCATTCCCTCCTACGCAGAGCTGATTCACATGTCTATGTGGGAAGAGCAGGACGTGGATCGACTTACGTGATCTCGTGGCCCTATGGTTACTAGGCCACGACCAGACATGCAGGACAGGCCCTTGGCGGGCAAGAGGCCTCGCTTCGACCCTCATCAAAGGGCTACGGCGCCAGTACCCCTGGTGAGGTGACCTGATATATCGTGTACTTATTGTGGGAGATCGGGCCACACAGTACAGAGTTGCTTTGCTCGGATGCGAGACAATGGGTTTTCACCACCGCAGAAGATTGACCGTCCATGCCCACAGGCTCTATCAGCACCACCTCTACGGTCGGCTCCTGTGCATCCATCCTTTATACCTCCTGTACCTTTGTACCGTCCACCTCTACGGCCTATGATACCGCGGTCGAACCGGCCACAGCAGGCTCGGGTACACGCCTTGACAGCAGGGTAGCCGAGACAGAGACTACTCAGCCCTTGGCCTTTGAGGTCATCGCCCATATTGGAGGTACTCATATACTCGTGATGGTGGATACTAGATCCACGATTTCATTGATATCGCATTCCATAGTCGGGCGCCTTGGGTTACCGACTATTCGAATGGATGGAGTGCGAGTCCTTTCAGCTCATGAAGATTTTTCTTATGCCACCCTGATGTGTGAGGGTTGCTTGATGGATCTAGGAGGCAGGACGATGATTCTTGATCTTATCGTCGACCCTTATCTCATTTATCTCGACGTCATTCTTGGCATGGATTGGCTGACTGCAGCGAGGGCCGAGATTGACTGCGAGACCCGTGTAGTGACGGTATACGAGCCAGAGGGCACGCATTTTACATTTTCAGTGCGGGTAAATCTCCCCTTCCGCATACTTAGCTACGCTTCTTTACTATGGGACGCTGATGCCCCGACACTTGAGCATACGCCAGTAGTCCGTGATTTTAGGGATCTGTTCAGGAAGATCCCTGATTTGCCACCTCAGTGCGAGATTAATTTTACCATCGATCTGGTGCCTGGTTCCATGCCCGTCTCACTGCAGACGTATCGCATGGCATCGTGTGAGATGGAGGAGTTGAGGAAACAGATTGATGATCTGTTGGAGGTTGGCTTCATTCGACCGAGTGTGTCTCCTTGGGGAGCACCAGTTCTGTTCGTGAAGAAGAAGGATGGTTCTATGCGATTGTGTATTGATTATCTCAGGCTGAACCAGATCACGGTGAAGAATAAGTACCCTTTACCCAGGATCGATGACTTGTTTGATCAGTTGAGAGGGGCGTAGTACTTCTCGAAGATTGATCTTCAGTCAAGATATCATCAGTTACGCGTCAGGGATGAGGACGTATAGAAGACAGCATTCAGGACCAGCTTTGACCACTACGAGTTTCTTGTGATGTCGTTCGGTCTCACGAATGCACCAGCCGTGTTCATGGATCTGATGAACAGGGTATTTCGGCCTTTCCTCTATCGATTCGTCATTGTGTTCATAGACGATATTTTGGTATATTCCAGGAGTCGAGAGGAGCATGAGGAGCACTTGCGCTTAGTCCTGAATACACTCAGACAACATCAGTTGTTCGCACCGTACAAGAAGTGCGACTTCTGGAAGCAGGAAATGAAGTTCCTGGGACACGTGGTGTCCAAGGATGGGATGGCAGTTGACCTGTCTAAGGTAGCTACAGTTCAGGACTGGGAGCAGCCTGGTTCTATTACTGATGTGAGGAGTTTCTTGAGTCTTGCTGGCTACTATTGACGCTTCATTAGGGATTTCTCGAAGATTGCCAGACCTCTATCTTGGTTGACACGGAAGGATGTGAAGTTCGCCTAGAATAATAAGGCAGAGTCAGCCTTTCAGGAGCTGAAGGACAGACTTACGTTCGCCCCTGTGCTAGTATTACCAGAGCAAGGGGTTAGATACACAATATACACTGACGTGTCTAGTGTTGGTCTGGGTTGTGTCCTTATGCAAAAGGATAAGATAATTTCGTATGCCTCGAGACAATTAAGGAAGCATGAGGAGAATTACCCTACACACGACCTTGAGTTGGCAGCCGTTATTTTCGCATTGAAGCTCTTGAGACATTACCTTTACGGGGAGGAGTTCGAGCTCTTTTGCTACCACAAGAGCCTCAAGTACATATTCACGCAGTGGGATCTGAATATGAGGCAGCGGCGATGGATGGAGACTTTGAAGGACTTCAAGTTTGAAGTCTCCTACCATCCTGGAAAGGCGAACCTTGTGGCTGACGCGTTGAGCCGCAAGAAGACGATGGAGTTTTCGGCTCCGCTGATGGTTGCTGAGTGGGACATGGTTGAGTTTTTACGAGACTTTGAACAGAAACTCACTGTGGAGGAGCCGTATGAGTTTATCGCACATGTGCAGGTGCGATCTTTTATCGATGACAGAGTCATCGCGGCGTAGCGGAATGATGCGCGTCTGACTGAGCTTTGAGAGCAGGCCAGTGATGATGCAGACATCGAGTGGCGAGTTGGCACGGATGGGGGCTTACGTTATCGTGGCCGCCTATGCGTCCCAGACATTCCGACTTGAGACGAGAGATTCTCGAGGCTGCGCATTGTACCAGACTTGCGATGCATCCAAGAAGCACCAAGATGTATCGCGACGTGAGGAGGACTTATTGGTGGGAATGTATGAAGACCCACGTCGCAGAGTTCGTGTCCCATTGTCTCACTTGCCAGCAGGTGAAGGCGGAGCATCGCCGACCACTTGGACTCCTTCAGCCTATGCCTATAGCTGAGTGGAAGTGGGACTTTATTTCCATGGATTTTATCTCAGGGCTGCCGAAGACGAGGAAGGGACATGATTCTATTTGGGTGATCGTCGACCGTCTGACGAAGTCGGTGCACTTCCTACTGATCAGAGTTATGAACTCTGCAGACGAGCTGGCTAGACTGTATATCAGAGAGATCGTGGGTCTACATGGAGTTCCGTTGGAAATCTTGTCGGACAGAGACAGGCGTTTCACTTCTATTTTCTGGACTCGCATTCAGGAGGCCATGGGTGTGAAGTTGAAGATCAGTACTTCCTTTCACCCACAGACAGACGGACATACAGAGCGGGTGAACCAGATTCTAGAGGACATGTTGTGCGCTTGCGCATTGGACTTTAAGGACAGTTGGGATGATTGTCTTGCATATGAGGAGTTCATGTACAACAACAGTTTCCAGGCGAGTATCGGTATGACACCTTAGGAGGCGTTGTATGGGCGACCTTGTCGAGCACCGCATGCTGGGCAAAGGTCGGTGAGCGTAGATTGATCAGATCAGAGTTAGTGCAGGCGACTTCGGAGAAGATTGACATCATTAGACGCCGGCTTCTCACAGTGCAGAGTAGATAGAAGAGTTATGCCGATACGAGACGGCGCCCGCTAGAGTTCGCGGTTGGGGATCATGTATTTTTACGAGTTTTCCCTATGAAGGGAGTCCGTCGGTTCGAGAAGGGGAAGCTGGCACCGCGATTCATTGGACTATTTCAGATTCTCGATCGTGTGGGTGCAGTGGCTTATCGTCTAGCTTTGCCTACGCCCCTCGCGAGCGTTCACAACGTATTTCATGTTTCTATGCTGAAGAAATACGTTTCTGATACTTCCCATATCATCAGATGGGAGCAGGTGCAGTTAGGAGAGGATGTTACATATATACTGCGACCGACACGTATACTAGATAGGAAGGAGCAGGTACTGCGTAGCAAGGTGATCCCACTTGTGAAGGTGTTGTGGACGCATCACTCTGAAGAAGAGGCTACCTGGGAGACAGAAGCCGAGATCAGAAAGAACTACCCACAGCTTCTCAAGGAGTACGAAAAGGTATAAATTTCGAGGATAAAATTTTTTGTTAAGGGGGGTCGATTGTAACGCCTTGGAAAAATCCGTACTGAGACTCGAGTACTAACTCAACCAGAAATCACGTATGATTAATTCCTTTAGAAATTAAGCATTAGTTAGCTAGCGCTACGCTAGAGTAGCTGTGAATAGTCCCTGAACACTTTAAATACGTTCTGCAAGACCCAAAACTTGTAGAATCAATAACACTATAATATCCTGAAACCTTGGATCAAACTCTAAACCTGTTTGCTCTCAGGAACTCTCTGAAACTTTGTATTGGATCTAGACCATGCGTCGAAAGTCCGATACCTACAATCTTAGACCGTTATGACCGCTTAACTAGACTTAACAATCATTTCGAAAATCAAGCCCAACCGATGTTCAGAGGCTATTTCATTGAGCATGGAGTGAAGAGAGTGAGAAAAGGGTTAGATTTGAAAATTTAAATCCAAATCTGGCACGTGACTTGGTGCGTTATTATTAAGCGTTCTGACCGTCAAAATTCAGCCAAATTTCACCCTCGGATCAGAAAAAATTTCTCTTTCATATCATGAGACTTATACACCTGATTTAGGTACGATGACCGCTGAACTGAAACTGGACCGCCATGTGCGATTTACGAACTCTACCAGACTGAAAACTGGGTGTGAGCAACATCCAGTGATTATGAGCTTAAGTCCGATCGCATTCGACCAGGGGACCTCCCGAAACACTCTTTTAGATCGGAACAGCCCCGTTTTAGTTATAACTTAAGTGTACCTTGTTCCCAAGCCTAATTTGGGAAGGTTTTAGCCTATATAAGGGCTTTAAACCCTCACATATCTCATCCATCCGAATTTGCTAGAAACCTTAGCTAGAGAGAGAGAGAGAGTGAGAGATTGTGAGTGAGTGTGGGAGAGATCTTCTTGCCACTTGTACTAGTTCTTGCACGTGATAAAGTAAGGCGTTCAAATCATTTTCCCAGTGATTCCAACGCACTTCTAGGTAAGGAAAATCCAAACCACTTGCTGATTTGGGAATTTCTTCGATTCAAATAGCAAAGTAGCTTATGTACTTGTGCATTAGGTCGTATTGACGCTGTTGACGAAGCGTATTCGTTCCGTTCGAAACGATACACATCTAAAGAGAAAGGTGCGGATTTTAGACCCTTTGATTGACTGATTTCAAAGCTTTCATTATCGTTTAATAGTAGATTATCGACGGCAACGCCGTTTGATATGTAGAACATGCTGTCCATTTTCTGTTTCGTAAATGTACGAGAAATAGGAGATTTAGGGCATTTTAGTCATTTGTAGAAAATATTGTTTACATCCATATTTTGCTGAAATGTTTTCCATGGCTTCTTGTTGTGTTAGTATATTAGGAATGCGTGCATAATTGGTTTGGAGACAAGATTTGCCTGAATGCGCACTTTGAGTCGACATACGCTATGTAGACTTAAGTGTGTAGACTAAGTGTTTGTATAAATGTTTGTATTAGTACGTATTGAGTAAATGGTGTTGTGTATTGGTTTTGAGATTGAATTCTCAATCAATATGCTAATGTATATGATTTTCATAATGTTGGTTATATGTATGGATTTCATTGTATGTATGAAATGCATGTGTTGGATGATTTGTTTAAGTGGTATGTTATAACATGTTTCAACATGAGTCGACATACGCTATGTAGACTTAAGTGTGTAGACTAAGTGTTTGTATAAATTTTTGTATTAGTACGTATTGAGTAAATGGTGTTGTGTATTAGTTTTAAGATTGAATTCTCAATCAACATGCTAATGTATATGATTTTCACAATGTTGGTTATATGTATGGATTTCATTATATGTATGAAATGTATGTGTTGGATGATTTGTTTAAGTGGTATGTTATAACATGTTTCAACATGCTTCTATTGTTGTATTTCAATTCCATTACTCACATATGATTACTGATGTTTACTTACAAATGTTTAGGGCTATGCTTAGTCCGGGCAGTCGGTAACGGAGTAAATTCGTGGTTGGCTTCTGTTTGCCACGAAGGACTCGTCGATGAACGCGAGTCGTGTTTTGAGTTGGAGGCAGTGGTTAGGCCACACGAAGTGTTTCATACACTTCATGTCATTCGACTTGAGATGCGCTCGTACTAGTCGGGCCCATCAAGTAACCCGACTGGCTGATGATTGTTTACCTTGTATGAGTCATAACTTCTTGAACCTAGGGTACTGAACTTACCATTGGAAACCCTGTTAACCATGGTACCTTGATCCATAAAGACTTATGAGCCGGGCATGATGGTATGGGACACCGTGGTCGAGCTGTGGCCTACGCTGGGGCCTCAAACCTCCCCGTAGTGACCAGTGAGCACATTTGACTCGTGAGAAGATTATGGTGGTATGGGACAATATATTCTTGTTGTCAGCCTACACTGATCAGGTGACGAGCCCTTTGTAGTGACCGCGAGTGTATTCTAAGTCTAAGGGAGGCGACGACCCTTCCGTAGCGATGAGAGTACATTAGGCCTGTATTGATAAGGTGATGAGGGAGCGGTGCAACGAGTGCGTGTAACAGCCCTGGTAGCCCTTGTAGCGACCTACAAACTATAACATCGTATGTGATTTTTAGGAGTGACGGCCCTAGACAAGATCTGTGTTGGGATTGATATAAGCAAAGTACCTTAGATTCTCAATCCTGCTATATGAAAAGGACTAATAATAACCCGGTAATCATTATGCATATCGCATTGCATGTGCGTAGAAGATGCGGAGCACTGTGGGAAGAAAGCATGCCGCGGGCGTGAGATGGTGCCGTATGAGAGAGTATGTCGGTGAGGGCATCCATCATGTCATTTCATGCATACATTAATAACAGTATCTAGGAATGTTTGATTTATTGTTTTACTATTATTACGTGATTGATTTGAGAACATGCTAATCTTTGCTCTATTATCCCACTGAGTTGATCACTCACTCCCACGTTATGGGATGGTGTTTGTAACACCCACCAGACCCTGTCTTAGAAGCAGGTGATGCGGAGATTCAGGATGCAGAGCCAAACTACGATGAGGACCAGGACGAGTTCTCGTATATGTAGTTCGCTGACGACTTTGCATAGGTGGCCTGGATTGGCGGGACTTCATAGTTGGACCTTATGACATTTTGATTTTTATTTTATTACATGTATATGAGACTCAGAGATGTATTCGTACTTTGGAGACAGTTTGAGATTATTTTGTTTTTATACGGTGATATATATATCTTTCAGTCTTCCGCTTGCGTTTTATCACTGGATCTGGAGTATGAATTGCAGTTTTGGTATTATCTTACTCATGTGAATGTTCTAACTCAGTCAACATTGAATCATAATCATATTTGTTACATAAGTGATGGTCTGGAACTCGGGAGTCGGGTTTATACACGACCCCCGATTTTCAGGGTGTTACATGGAATCCCCACCATTTATCATAGTTCTCCTTTATTGAGAATTAGGTCAATGGAAGTTCAAATTTAGTTTTATTGATATATTTTTCAATTGGATAAGATAAGACTCTAATTCTAATTGTGTTACTTGAATCAAGTAAGAGGGCTCTCTGATCACTACAAGTGGATCCTGGGTACCTTAGTTCCCACCTTTAAATTTTTAGTTTTAATTTCTCTATTCACAATTACTCTCTTAAATACTTTAGAATTAGTTTCATATCTTCTTCTAGTTTCACTTCTAGTTAATTTCAGAAATATATAAATTTCAGTCCCTATGGATTCGACCTCGGTCTTACCGAGCTTATTACTACATCGTGACCCTACACTTGGGGTTGTGAACAAGTTTTTAGCGCCGTTAGGATTGACGGTTGCATTTTTTGAATTTGATTAGTTTTGAAATTAGGTTAAGATTAGGCTTTTTCTACTTTCTATTTTTAGGTTAGGATTTTTTTCAGAATTATTTTAGAAACTAACTTAGATTTCTATTTCTAGGTTTAGAAACTTTCCTTTTTTATTTTTAGAAACTAATTTACTTTCTAATTCTATGATAGAAACTTTCCTAATTTGTTTTTAGAAACTAATTTTTATTTTTTAGAAACTTTCCTAATCAGTTTTTAGAAACTAATTTCCTTTCTTTTTTTCTTTTTTTTTTTTTTTAATTTTTAGAAACTAACCTACTTTTTATTTTTAGAAACTTTCCCTTTTCTTTTTCTAGAAACTAGGTTGCGTTCTTAGTTCTTTTTTAGAAACTAATTTACTTTCCTTTTCCTTCTGCAGGATCCTAAAATAAAAACTTTTAATTTGGTAACTTGTTTCTAATTCTTTTTCTTTCTATTTCTAGATTTAGAAACTTTCTTAATTTATTTTAGAAACTAACTTTCTATTTCTAGATTTAGAAATTTTCTTCTTCTTTTTTCCCTTTAGAAACTAATTTTTCTTTTCTATTTTCTAGATTTTGAAACTAACTTTTCTTTCTACTTCTAGATTTAAAAACTTTCTTAATTTATTTTAAAAACTAATTTCCTATTTCTAGATTTAGAAACTTTCTTAATTTGTTTTTATAAACTAATTTATTTTTAGGACTAATTTTTTGTTTTATTTTTAGGTTAGAAATTTTTTTAATTTTTGGGGACTAACATTGTTTTTTGTTTTGTAGGATCCGAACATAAAACTCTCCAAACTGGTAAACTCTTTTTTATTTCTCTTCTACTTACTTTCCATAGTATTGTAGGATTTTTTTTTTAAAAAAATAATTATGTTAGGATTAAGTTTAGGATTAGGGTTTCACTATGTATATGCGAGAGTGGGAACGTCAATATGTTGAGCTAGTTTTAGAGAATGTGAGAATTTGAGAAGGGTTGTCTGATGATTATGTTATAAAATAACCTATGTCTCAAAATTTTTCTAGAAACATCATCGAGAGTCAAACAGAATATAATGCTCCACCGGTTAAGAAATCCTTACACAATCATATGTGGGAGAATAATTACACCCTACTGTAACACCCTAGATTTTTACCAACAAGGAGTTAGATGTCCTTAGGCAATGGGTCAACCATGACACCTTGGTAACCTCTCAGAACCCATTCCAAAGCTAAAGAAACCATTTAGGACTAAATTCTTTAGAAATTTAACATGAATTAACTAGTGCTACACTAGATTTCCTGCGAAATTAGCACCAACCACTTTAAATATGATCTGTAAGACCCAAAACCTATAGACTTGTTATCACTATGTTACCCTAAAATCTAGGATCAATCTCTAAGCCCAGTTTCCCTCGAGATCATTTGAAAACTTCGTATCAGACCTGGACCGCATGTCAAAAGTCTGATAGCGATGAACTTAGACCATTATGACCACCTAGTTGGACTTGACTATCACTTCGAAAATCAAGCCCAAACGATGTCCTGAGACCATTTCCTTGAGTCCGGAGTGAAGAGAATGAGAAAACGAAGATTTTTAGAAAAATAAATATAATTTTAAGTAATCTGGATAGTTTCGCTTGCGTGTTATTTCTAAGCGTTCTGACCATTAGATTTCGACCCAAATTCACCCTCGGATTAGGATAAGTGGCCCATACATGTCATAGTACTTGTAGCTCTGATTGAATTTCTATGACCGTTGAACTGAAACTAGTCCACCACGGTCGATTTGGAAACCCGACCGGACTGAAAACTTAGTTTGACCTAGATCCGATACTAGAGAGCTTAAGTCCAACCTCATTTAGTAACAAGACCTCCAGAAGTACTCCTTTGGATCGGAACAGACCCGATTTGGTTATAACCTAAGTATACCTTGGCCCTAGGGCTATTTCCGTCGCTTTAGGGCTTATAAAAAGGCTTAGAAGCCTCATTCCTAAATTTCATATGAATTTCCAAACCCTAGCTAAGAGAGAGAGAGAGAAAAGAGAGAGAAAGAGAGAGAGAAGTTGGTGTTC
This sequence comes from Magnolia kwangsiensis, assembly GCA_037074715.1. NCBI lineage: Eukaryota > Viridiplantae > Streptophyta > Magnoliopsida > Magnoliales > Magnoliaceae > Magnolia > Magnolia kwangsiensis. Next base: position 166,642,030 of record CM073571.1, read on the forward strand.
TTCCTAGGATTCTTCCCATCTTTTCTACGTGCCTAATCCACCTGCCCGTATCGCTATTCCGGTGTTTCTGACTCCAATTCTAGGTAAAAAATTCTAACCCTTACCTGTTTTAGGACTTAGTATAGTTTAAGTGATGATGTAGCTCATCTATTTCATGTTCTAGGTTGTCAACCCGCTATTGACGAAGACTTATCGTCTGAATCATATCCATTTCGCATTTTCTGGTTTAAGGTGCGGACTATATACGTTTAGGTTATGATTTTCAAGACTTTCAATGTCAGTTAATGATTTATTACTAACGTGGATGCTATTTCATATGTCTAACGTGTTGTTTGTTTTACTTTACAATACGTATGGAAAATGTATAGTATTGCGTATTCTATGTATTTGTTGGAATACCTGTATATGTATAGAATTTGAATTTATGTTTAACATGATTATTTTCCGTAAATATATGCTTGTTACATGTGCGACAACTCCTTAGCGAAAGGACTTGCCCTAAATAACGCCACGACCAATATACGCCATATACGTTAAAGTGTGTAGCCCACATGTTTGGGAAAATTTTTAAATGAATACGGAACCTGGATTCATCCATGCCATGATTATATGTCGTGGGTATATGAAAGTGGTATATGGGGCAACTCCCTAGTGAAAGGATTTGGCCTAATACATGTATAATCAACATACACATGTATGATAAAGTATGTACTCTAAGTGTTTGTGAAAATGACTAAATGAGTATGGAATTCGCTTTCGTGCTCACCATGGCTAATTGCCATGGATATATGATTGTTGTATAGGCGATAACCCTTTGAAGAAAGGATTTGCCCTAATACATATGCTAATGAATACATAATATGTATGATGTAACATGTAAACTAAGTGTATGTAAAAGTGTCTGAATGAGTTAGTAGTTAGTAAGATGTACCTGTATGTGGGTTAAGATATGATTCTCAACTACATCAATGATGTGTATGATTTCCTCCAAAAATTGTGTAACCTCGATTATTCATGTTAACTACGTGTATGATTTCCTCCATGTATTGTATTTACGTTCAAGTCATATTTCATGATTGTTCATATGAATGTAGGATATGAATCATATGCTTGTTATTGAGCTTGTACATGATTGGGGCTGTACTACTATCCAAGTAATCAGTAATCGTACTCCAAATGGTAGTTGAGGTTGTTCGCCACGCAGGATGAGTTTAAACAATCTGAGTCGTGCTTGGGATGTTCGATAGTGGTTAGACTACACGGAGTGCTTATGCATTCCATGTCGTTCAACTCAACGTGCGCCTGACTTAGTTGAGCTTATCAACTAACTCGATTGACCGATGTATGTTTACCATGTTTGGACGCTATTGCTTGAACCTAAGGTATCAAACTTACCAATGAAAAATCCCTTTAACCTTGGTATCTCGATCCGCTAAGACTCATGAGCCGATTATGGTGGTATGGGACACTATATTCGAGCTGTCGACCTACGTTAGGGCCACGAGCCTCCTCGTAGTGACCAGTGAGAAATACAGACTCGTGAGCCGATTATGGTGGTATGGGATACTATATTCAAGCTGTCGGCCAACATTGTTTGGTGATGGGGGAGTGGTGTAACGATTAAGTGTAACAGCCCTGACAGCCCTTGTAGTGACCTCGAGCGTACTCTGAGTCTGCGTGGGGGCGATGACCCTTCCGTAGCAACAAGAGTATAAGCTAGGCCTGTATTGATTTGGTGATGGGGGAGCGGTGTAACGATTGTGTGTAACAGCTCTGACAGCCCTTGCAGTGACCTAGAACCGTAACATCGTATGAGATTATCTCGAACTGACGACCAGAGAATGGATCATCGTTTGGGTAATGATACAAGAGAGGTACCTTAGCTTCCCAATCCTGCTGTATGAAAAGGACTAATAAGAACTTGGTAAATATGCTCATATCATCGCACTGCATGTGCTATCGGTGTTGGTGAAAGAGCACTGAGGAAGTGACTGACATGCGCGACCGTAAGATAAAGATCGCAAAGGGAGATTGTGGTGAGGGCTTGTATCATTCCCTCATATCATTCTTGCATTAACAAGAGTATCTAGAAATATTTAATTGTATTATTTTATCATTACTTCTTGATTGAATTGATAACATGTTAACCTCTGCTGTATAGTTTCCACTGAGTTGATCACTCACTCCCACGTTACGGGATGGTGTTTGCAATACCAACCAGTCCCTGTTTTAGTTTCAGATGGTGGCAATGCTTGCGAGGCAGAGCGGGTCCTTTTGGCGATGAGGAGGGTTTCTCCTATATGCAGATCTCAGGCGGGTTCATGTGAACAATGCTCTGATTTATGAGGATTCAGGGCTATGTTGGTAGTGATTTATCATTCTTGATATATGTATTTTGAGACACGAATTGTAATTATGACCTGACAGAGCATACATAGCTTGGGGACTTATGTTGATATATATATATATATATATATATATATATATATATATATATATATATATATATATATGTATGTATGTATGTATGTATTTCAGTCTTCCGCTCGTGTTTTCAGTCTGTCCCTGAATTATGTTTGCTGTTTTGCCTTAATCCACTTCATGTTTTATGCATTAATACAGCCGACATTCATCCATCATTGAAGATGTTACATAAGTGATGTTCTGAAACTCGGGAGTGGAGTTTATGCTCGACCCCCGAATTTCAGGGCGTTACACCTACAGATTAAGAAAATAGTACGTGAGTGTTGGGGTTATCATAACTATGAGAATGAGAATTATTATCGTCAATTAGACAAGAAGAAAATAATGAGAGATTATATTATAGGTGATAATATGTATCAACAACCATCAAATTCTCCCACCTATGACCCGTATGACTATAATAAGTGGGAACATTAATGCTGGGAAGATGAACCAGCAATACATCATAGTGACAATTCTCTTGGGTCCTCTAGTTTTAAAAATCCAACTAGAAATGATCCAAGAGGAGTCACTTTAGGGTTACATAGACAATTTTGCTCGTATCAGAAGAATGATAGAAGCACTTGCATCGCACCTTGATAAGATAAAGGAGGCCACACCTTGATCCATAGCTCAAGTGGTAGAGTGAGTGAAAGATACCTTGTTTCAACATTGAGGTCTTGGTATCAATTCCCTAGTGGGGGTGGCTAACAGTGATGTGTGAACTGACAGTGAGGTGTACTAACAAGCTAACCAAAAAGGAATAGAAAGTTAGATTATAATATGATTAGGGAGATGGACAAGTTGCTCGATATGACTCTAGAATTTGAAACTACCTAGTTAAGCCCATCAACTGAGCTGTCAACCCTTGACGATATAATGCCTCTACCGAGTAGTAGCAATGAACAAAATCCTCACATCAATGTGCCTACTTATCCACAATTTGTCTATGTAGGGCAAGGCGAGAGGTATCCAGTGATAATTGACTCTCACTAACGTAAAAAGTAAGAGATCGTATTTCCCTCTATTCTAAGAGAAGATGAAGGAATCATTGTGCATATTATCTTAGACCTCAATGTGAAAAATGAGCCTCTCTCAACTGACTATCTCAACTCTTTGAAAGATCTCTTAGTATATTTTGCAGATTCAAATGATCCCATGATAAAAATAATAATTGATGCCTTGCAAAACAATACCTAGGTGGTTGCAATTGACCAAGAGAACCCTTATTCTAAAGCCCCTCCTTCCACAAATCTTGAATGTTTACCATTAAGGGGGGATGAGCTGAAAGTTGAATCGAAGTCCGAAACTTCAGAATATGTTGATACTAAATCACTTACTAAGAATTTCTTTAAATTTTATCTATTTGTAATCTTTGATTCACTATGTTGTGCTAACTCTAAAACTTTCTATCTCTCAGGTGAATCATATGTACTTTGGACACCTCAGGAGATTAAAAGGAAACTTTATATTGAGGTCCACAAATTTCTTTAAAAATTCATGCTCTAGTACATCCAAGCCTATTGCAAAAAGGGCTTTTAAATTATCTTATTGAGAAACCTACTAAGAAATTTATCAATATATTGGCCAGAGGATGAACCTTATAGCATGACTGAGTAGCTTTCCTCCATTTTCCTAGTTAGGTTTACTACTTTCAAAGAATTTAGGATTAGGATAGTTTTCTTTCCGCTATTTTAGGATAGTTTGCTTTCCACTTTTTAGGATAGTTTGTTTATTATCCGTTGAGTCTTTTGTGTTAACCCATCTTCACACTGAGATCATTAGAAAACCCTAAAAAATTCCTTTTTCAGGTATTATCTTTTCATCACTTCCCTTTTCTTTTCATTGCCTCTTCCGCATTTACATGCTTATTTCTTTTACATTGAGGATAATGTAGATTTTAGGTTGGGGGTGTGAATTAGACAAGCTAATCAGTGTTTTCTTAGTCTTTGAGCAAAAATTGTGAAATTTTAAAAAAAATTAAAAAAATTAGAACTACAAGATGCTTAATGTTGATGCCTTATGTCTCTTAGAGTTTAATCACTTGATTCTCGATTAGAAGTTTTAAACATTGATTGAGTAATGATTTCACATGTCACATCTAGCTTATAAATTAAAGTGTCAGTTTAATATTGAATTGTTAACTTAATGATTCTTAAGCATGGAAGGAACTAACTTGGGGAATTTATTTATTATGTTCAATGGGAAGAATTGAAAAGAAAGAAAAAGAAAATACCTAGCTAAAAAAAACTATAGTCATCGAAAAGGGCTCCTTATTAAAGATCTTTAAAAAGCATAACATAGCATGAAAGCCATCGACGGAAAAATTAAAAGCTGGAGGAATAAAAGAGGGAACTAAAAGATGAACTATAAGGCAAGTTTCAGTTTATGTTTTAGTTGTCCTGAATGCTCTTTTAATTATTAATGTTATCATGAAAGAGACGAATTGAACCTTTAATTGTGATAAGTCTAGACTTCATTATACACCTATGAAACTCAATGTTAGGAACTGTTCTAATTGGAGGATTAATGCTTCGAACTTGATTATGAAACTTACCGAGTGCTAAAATTTAGGAGAGGGTAATGCACAACATTGATGTATTTTAGAATTCTATTATCTAGATTATTTTTTTAAAACCACTTGAGCTTATAGAAATTATCCTGTAGTTCTCGAAATATTTATCGCATACTTTGCTCAGGAGTAGCAAAATGCTGGTTGGGGATTGTGTTGAGGGTTAAATATTACATATTATCCCCCATTTATATCTTGGTTTTATGAATATAATAATGTTTAATGTTCTATTTTACTCATATTTGTGTTGTAAGGTGAATTTAAGAAAACCGAGGAATGAAGAGAATCAAAGATTTAAAGTGAAAAAAAAAATTCTTGAAATCATCCTGAAAAAGCATATTCTGAAACTCTGGGTCATTTTGTGAAATTATATAGAGTGAAGTCTATTTTTGAAAATGTGTAGAATGAACTATATTTTACCAAACTGCATAAATTTAAGGCGGTTTCTAGAGTTTTTCAATTAGGTGCAAAAGTTGGAGTTCCACAACTATGAATAGGACTCCCTAGGATGTTCCTAGGCATCTTTCAGGATTTAAGGAGTAGAGCAAAAGGAAGGAGAAGCCATCACCAAGAGTTTTTTCTTCTTCTTCCTTAGTTGTTTTCATATTTTTCTGAAGAGACTTTGGTCCAATCATGTCTATGGTTAGCTAAACCTCTTACCTAGGGCTAAGAGGTGAAGCTTGCAGCATGATGAAATGTTTCTATTGTTTTAATTCATGTTTATGCTGAACTTGATATTTAAGTAATACTTTCAGTTTTTAATGGTTTATTGTGATTCAAGTTACAGTAGATTTGCAATAACTTTGAGTGTCTTCTTTTCCTAATTTGAGATTATGAAATTAGTAAGTCCTGTTGTTAACCACCGTCTTGGGCATGGTAGGGTGATGGAATCCTTCATAATCTTCACAACTCTCCTGCTTTGAGATTATGAGATTAGTAAATCCTATTGTTTGCCATTGTCTCCTCGGAATGGTTTGGTGATGAAATCCCTGCCAATTATCATAGCTCTCCTTCATTGAGAATTAGGTCAATGGAAGTTTAGATTTAGTTTTATTGATATATTTTTCAATTGGATAGGATAAGACTCCAATTCTAATTGTGTTATTTGAATCAAGCAAGAGGGCTCTCTGATCACTACAAGTGGATGCTTGGCACCCTAGTTCCCAACTTTAAATTCTTAGTTTTAATTACTCTATTCATAATTACTTTCTCAAATACTTCAGAATTAATTTCACATCTTCTTCTATTTATACTTCTAGTTAATTTCAAAAACATACAAGTTTCAATCCCTGTGGATTCGACCTCGGTCTTACCGAGATTATTACTATATCATGACCTTACACTTTAGGTTGTGAACACGAATAATAATATAGTGATATGAATTATGTAACATTGATTCATATGGTAAAGATAAACAATAAATAAAACTTGAAACATGTGAGAAAGATGTAATCAATTAAATTGTAAAATTTTGAAAGAAAAATCCTTAACTCTTAAATTGAATCACACTCTATGTTGCTATATTTGAATACATGTACTGTAGTACCCAACTCTAGCAAAAATAACACAATTCTTATCGTTAGACCTAGGTTTACATTAATTAACAAACAAATTAGAAAGCGTATAAAAAACTGACCTCATTCAATAAATTTCAGCTTGATAGTTCAAGTTCAACGACACTTTGCAATGAGTCGACTTAGTTCGACTAACGATGGAGCAATTTTACAAATAGTGTTTTAAATTTGAGGTTTGATGGAATCTAACACCAGCTAAGGATCATTAGAAAATAATTTGAAAATCAACTTACCTCTGAAAAATGTGGGACTTGGTTGCACCCATGCCAATGACTCGATGAGTTGTTGAGTGATGCTCGAGCAATACTCTCTCTCTCTCTCTCTCTCTCTCTCTCTCTCTCTCTCTCTCTCTCTCTTCCTTTTCTTCTTCTTCTTCTTCTTCTTCTTCTTCTTCTTCTCTTTCTCCCTTTTTTTTCTGGATGGTCAGCAAGTAGATCTAGACGAACCAGAACTCCAACCTGACTGAAGCCTGTAAGTGCTATAGTTTATAGCCCTTGTTATTGTTAAATTTGTGGTGACAAAGACACTACTTCAAAGCTTGTATATGTGATGAACAAAAGAAGCTGTCAAGATCTCAGAAGTGTTCAAGTTCAAGAAGCTTTCAAGATCTCAAAAGTGTTCAAGTTCAAGAAGCTTTCAAGATCTCAGAAGTGTTCAAGTTCAAGAAGCTTTCAAGTTTAAATATCTTAGGCTTTGTTATACTCAAAGGTCACTTGTCTTCAAGTTTCAATGTCCTTGCTTCACTATTGAGGTTGCTTTACATTCTTTACATTCTTGCATTAAGATTTATTTACTTTAATTGTTGGCTATCGTATTTGTTTAATTTCTACTGTTATATGTTTTATTTGGCATAGTCCTATTCACCCTTCCCCCCCCCCCCCCCCCCCCCAGGACATATAGCTAGGCCTTTTCAAGTGATATCAGAGCATAATAGTTCTTTTTAATTCTTAATTCTTGGATTTATTTCTTGAGTTAACGATTTAAGCTATTTAAGATGTCAAATTTTGATAGCCTATCAGTCATTAGGCCACCACCCTTTGATGGCTCCAACTATGCTTATTGCAAAGCCAGGATGAGAATATTCTTAAAATCCATGGATGAAAGTGTGTGGCTAGCCACTGTGAATGGTTGGAACCCTCCTACCACTGAAGTAACTGGAGTTGATGGCTCAAAATCTATGAGAGTAACACCTTATTTCTCTTGGACCACTCTTCAGAAAAGAGAGAGTAGTGCAAATGCTAAAGCACTAAATGCAATCACTTGCACACTATCACCGGATGAATTCAAAAGAATTATATCCAGTGATTCTGCAAAGCAAGCTTGGGATATATTAGAAATGACACACGAGGGTACATCAATTGTCAAGAAATCAAAAGTCCAACTCCTTACAACCAAATTTGAAGAAATTCATATGGAGAAAAATGAAACATTTATGGACTTTTATACATGATTAAATGACAATGTAAACTCTATGTGGAGTCTTGGTGATAGAATTCCAGAAAGTAAAGTGTGTGCAAAAATACTATGTTCACTTCCTAAACAGTTTAACTCCAAAGTAACCGCGATCCAGGAACTTTGTGATATGGATAATACGAGAGTTGAGGAATTAGTTGGTTCTTTACAAACTTACGAGTTAACTTTTAAAGCTCTAAAAGGAAAATCAATTGATCTTAAAATTTCTAAAAATAATTTTTAAGAAAATTCTGATGTAGATAACTCTGAAGATGATATGGCTCTTTTGGCAAAAAAGTTTTATAAAATCTTCAAAAGTAAAAAGAGAGTTGATTTTCAAAAAGGAAATGATAAGAAAAGATCAAAATCTAAATCTAAAACTTAAAAATCTTTGAAAGATAGTTAATGTTATAACTGCCAAGAACATGGGCATTTGGCTAACAAGTGTCCTAAAAAGGATAAACCCAAGAAGAAGGGTATGTTGGCTACGTGGAATGAATCCTCTGATACTGATGCTTCTTCTAAATCTGAAGATTCTGAAACTGACTCGGGCAATGAAGTGAAAGCCCTTATGACTCTAGCCAAATTCACATTTCCAGACAATGATTCAACAAGTGAAGAAAATCTAAATGACGAATGTGAAAATGAAGATGATCTTCAAGATGCCTGTAATGCCCTATACAAGGAGAGCTGTAAAATTGTAGTAAAACTGAAACTTCAAAAAGAGAAATTTTCTAAACTCAAAGAAATTTATGAATCTCTTGTTTTAGAAAAGTCCCATATTTCAGACTATTTTGAAAAGACAAAATGCGATTTGGATTTTAAGACTGCACAAGTTAAAAATCTTAAATCTAAAAATGACCAATTAAAACATGAAGTCTCTTCTCTCTTAAGTTTGAAGGAAACTTAGAAATATGCCCAAGGTGATTCTAAATTAGAAAAACTCTTATCAGGATCGAGAAAATGTGGTGATCGATCCGGTCTAGGTTATGATAAGAATGGTTCTCCTAAACTGAAGAATGCACCTCCTAATTTTGTAAAAGGAGAGACCTTAAACTCAAAAGGGAAAGAACAAGTGTTTTCTAAAGACCCTAAGTCTGTTCAAAAACATAAAGGAAATTATTTTAACTATAAGAAGCATAACCAAAATCCTTTGGCTAAAAGGATAGTTGATTTACTTAAGGAGCTTCTAAAGTTTAACTCATTAGGTCATACTTATAATTCTTACAATCGAAAGAAGACCAACCACCTAAACCAAAAATGGTTATGAAATGGATTCTAAAGGTCACTTGCTTGGTTGTTCACACTGCTTTTAAAGCTACAAGCTATTCAAAGTGGTACCTAGATAGTGGATGCTCCAGGCATATGATAGGCGACAAGGCTTTATTCACCGATCTAAAAGATATGACTGATGGTTCAGTCACATTTGGTGATGACAGTAACTTCAAAATTATGGGCCAAGGTACGGTTCAACTTTATAACCTTCCGTTATTTAAGAATGTCTTATATGTTGAAGGACTAAAACATAATTTGCTAAGCATATCTCAAATATACGATAATAACCATAGTGTTCGGTTTTCTAATCAAAGTTGTGAGATTCTAAACAACAAGGGTTTTGCAACATTATCTAGATGTAGAACGTCTGAAAACTACTATATTGTTAGTGAATCCAGCTCATCTAACAAACATGTTACATGGTCCACACAGACGAGACTAAATTATGGCAAAAATGTCTTGGACATGTATACTATCGAAACTTATTTAGATTGAGCAAAAATGAACTTATAAGAGGTTCATCCAAACTTTAAAAATTAGATAAGATATGTGGTGAATCCCGGTTTGGCAAAAAAATAAGGAACTCACACAAAAGGTAAATTTCAATACCACATCAAGACCACTCGACTTCTCCACATGGATCTAATAGGACCTACCGGAACGGAGAGTTGAGGTGGTAAAAGGTATATCTTACTAATAGTAGATGACTTTACCAGATATACATGGGTAGCCTTCTTAAAGGATAAATCTGAAACCCTTGAAGAAGTAAGAAAAGTTCTCAAAAGGATTCAAACTGAAAAAGGTTCTCAAATCAGTAACATTCATAGTGATCATGGATTTGAGTTTGAGGAAAACAGTTTTGAGAAGTTCTGTAGCGACCAAGAAATATTACATGAATTCTTAGCACCCAAAACTCCACAATAAAATGGAATAGTGGAAAAGAAAAATAGAATGCTGCAAGAAATGGCTAATGTCATGTTGAATAGCATGAAGCTCTCTAAGAATCTTTGGGCTGAAGCAGTCAATACAGCTTGTTATATTATTAACCAAGTTTACACTAGTAAAGGCAATAATAAAATGGCTTATGAAATGTGGTTCGATAAAAAGCCTACTGTCAAATACTTTTGAGTTTTTGACAGCAAGTGCTATATTTTACGAGATCGTGAGAAATCTGGGAAATTTTGATATGAAAAGTAATGAAGGGATATTTCTAGGGTATTCTTTAAATAGTCGTGCTTATATGGTTCTGAACAAAAGGACCAGTGTGATTCAAGAGTCTATCAATGTGGTCATTGATGATCATTTAAACACACCAGTTTCAAGTTCAGATAATGATGAAGTTCTTGTAGTTGATAAACTTGATACTTCATCTAATCAAACTGATTCTGAACTAAGGACTGTTAAAGATCATCCAACTACTCAAATTCTTGGAAACCCTCTCACTGGTGTTCGTACTCGTAGACAACTTAAGGATATACGTAATTACGTATGTTTTACATCCCAGATAGAACCATCTAGCATAAAAGAAGCTCTTGGTGATGAAAACTGGATTGTTGCGATGCAAGAAGAACTTAACCAATTTGTAAGAAATGATGTTTGGTATCTCATACCTAGACCCTAAGATAAACACATCATTGGAACAAAATGGATTTTCAAAAATAAGTCTGATGAGCTTGAAAATATAATTAGGAACAAGGCTAGGCTAGTGGTACAAGGTTACACTCAAATTGAAGGTATTGATTTTGATGAAACTTTTGCACCAGTAGCACGTCTTGAATCAATCAGACTGTTTATATCCATTGTATGTTTTAGAAAAATCAAGATTTATCAAATGGATGTGAAAAGTGCTTTCTTAAATGGTGATTTGCATGAGGAAGTTTATGTTGAACAACCAATGGGTTTTGTAGATCCTAAAAATGCTAATCATGTGTATCGCTTTCAAAAGGCACTTTATGGATTAAAACAAGATCCTAGGGCATGGTAAAAATGTTGATCCGAAATTATATCGGAGCATGATTGGTAGTTTATTGTATTTAACTGCTAGTAGACCTGATATCACACTAAGTGTTAGTATTTGTGCCAGATATCAGTTTGATCCTAAAGAATTACACTTGATCGCTGTCAAGCGGATTATTCGATATGTCGCAAGTACTGTGAATCTCGGTCTCTGGTATCCACATGAGACTAGTGTTCAATTAGCTGGGTACTCGGATGCTGATTGGGCTGGTAATCTTGATGATAGAAAATTAACCAGTGGTGGTAGCTTTTATATCAGAAACTGTTTAGTTTCTTGGTTTAGCAAGAAACAAAGTTCTATATCACTTTCAATAGCTGAAGCTGAATACATCACAACTGGTAATGCGTGTACGCAACTTCTTTGGATGAATCGAATGTTAAGTGATTATGGAATTAAACAGGATTCTATATTATTATATTGTGATAATTTCAGTGTCATAAATATTTCAAAAAATCCTATTCAGCATTCTCCTAATAAGCACATTGACATTAGATTTCATTATATCCGTGATTTAGTAGAAAAAAAGGTTATATCTTTAGAATATATATCTACCGAGAATCAACGTGCTGATATTTTCACTAAACCTCTCGATAAAAGCAGGTTTAACCAAATGAAATTTGATCTTGGCATGTGCATTTTAAGATGATATTTTATACATTTTTGTATCATATTCTATATGCTTGTTAGGTTAGATTTCAATATTTGCAAAACATGCAGAAAAATCTTGAAATTCGTAAATGAAATTTTTTTTTTTGGTACTCGATCGATCGTGAATATACACGACTAGTCGTGGTACGACCGGTCATGTACATCCACGACCAGTCATGAATCTCGTGAATGTCTTTAATTTTGGGAAAAATCATCATCATCCTCATTTCTATTTCACTCTCCAATGGGCCGAACCTCGACTAGTCGAAGCTAACTTTTAAAATCTTCATGGTTAGTGCTCCATTTACATTTTTCTTATAGTTTTGTGTTTAGATTACTTCCATTTCTCTCTTGAAGTTATCTATTTTAAATTTCGTTGTGATTTGAGGTTTTTCTTTTGAAAAATCTGATTTGTGAGAACCCTCTTCTCAATTATTTGTAACTCTTTGTTTCTTTGAAATCCTTGTTGCAAATGGCTTTTAGGGGAAGAAAAATAACTTCTCATGGTCCATCTTCTTCCAGATCGACCACTATCTCTAAGCATCATCTTAGGGCTCTCGAGGATGATCCATCTTTTGTTCGGGACATCTGATTGCGTAATGTTATATTTGAACATCCTGTTGATATTAATCATACTACTCCTTTTGATATCCTTCTTATGCTCCAAGCTATAGGTTGGGATAACTTATTGCATTGGGGTGGGCCAGCATATTAGTCTATTGCTCAATCCATGTTTACTAGCATATGTGATTTTTCACTGGAAAATATAATGTTTAAGATTGCCACAAGAGAAGGGCCATTTGACGTTGATCATCACTTGATTTCAGCTCTTATGAAAATTCCTACGAATGATGAGGGAGTTCCCATTTATACACTATCTGTAAAACCTTCACAAACTGAAAAACGTATGTTAACTAAGGATTTATGAAATCTACATGTTTAATGGACGCATAAAGAAAATGCACTCCCCTTAATATTTTTGTTACCCAAATATAGAGTTCTTCATAAGATCTTTGTGTCAAATTTGTATCCTCGATCGGGTAATAAAACTGAGTTAACGACGTTCATGGTTCGTGTTCTTCATAATATTGCCAGAGGTGCTAATATTTGCTTATCATCCTTAATTTGTCACTCTATCATTCAGTTTCGACTCTATTCTTGTCATAGTGATATCCATTTTAGTTATTTGATGACTGTATTGGCTACGCATATGTTAGTCGATATGCCAGTTGGTGAAGCCCCTATCCATCATATGATATTTGTCAATTCTAATATCAATAAGATGAAGCTGGAATTTCTTCCTGGTCAAAGAGATGGTGTTGATAGGGCTGAAGCTGAATATGAGGAAGAAGCTGGAGATCTTCCTCTTGATGATATTAACATGGATGATATTTTTGAAAAAATTGAATCTAACTCTGCAAATGATCCAAATTGTGAGCCTTCTGTCTTTGATGCTCAACTGAGTGCATTGGAGGAGAAAGTTAAGAATATAAATGTTAAGAGAATAAAAATGTTTGTTGCCCATGATTTACAATTCAAGTATATGTGCAAGTATCTTAGTCGCTTGAATAAGGGTATGTATAAACTTGATCCATCTATACTTGCTCCTTCATCTGGTTCAAATTAGTTCATTTTCTATTTGCTGGTCTATAATAACTATATTTATATTATGTTCACTTGACTGTAATTGCTACTTTACCTATTGTTGATTTAGCTCAGTTCTTACATTATATATGTTGTTTATGCTATGTTCTTGTGAGACCCGACCTGAGTTTTTATGTGTGCATGTATGTGTGTGAGTGTGCATTTCATTTCTTATGGTCCCACTATCCTACTGGTTGAATTCCTGTAACTCGCGACCTTCAGATTGTGCTTGCGGTCATCCTTGAGTCTGGTCACGTAGAACCGACTCGGATCGAGATGAGATCTGTGCCATTGCGACCGCATTGTCGTCACGGTTCCAACGCTGTGTCTTGTGCGCCCATCCGATGTGTGGATTATAAGTTGTGTACGTTTCATTCTATGGCCCTTGATTTTGATCATGTGGCCCACCTTGGAGTGGTGCATGTGGCCCACACTCCCTCTTTTGCATAAGTTCTAACACACACTACACACACCACCTAAATCTCCATAACTCACACTACTAAGACCTCACACACCACCCACACCTAACCTACCCTATCAAACATTGTTTGTATCACCATAGGTTAATGATTACTTCCCTTAAAAATCTTTTCCCTCTCTTTTCCTCTCATTTCTCTCTCTCTCTCTCTCTCTCTCTCTCTCTCTCTCTCTCTCTCTCTCTCTTCTCTTCTCTTCTTCTCTAGAAATTTCTCTCCATTTCTTCAGCCCATTTTTCTCCATTTTTCCAGCCACCTTCCTCCTTAATCCCCCACCATCTAACCCTTGAAACTCCATCTCTAACATTGATCCATCTCCCTTGGTGATAAAGGACTTTAGTGTGAAAGTTTGGTGGTCATCTTTGATGTGGGTGACTATTCTTTTGCTGAATTCCTTTATTTTTCTTAATCTCATTATTTGTTCATGGATAGATCACATGGGACCCACCAATCCATGGTGGGGATCCCATTTAATCCCATGGATGTGGCCCTTTGTCCCATCCTACATGCATGTCATGATCCATGATGGGGCCCTTCTCCATGGACCGCATCATGATGTATGTAATGATCCACTTCATCTCAAGGTCATCTAGACCTTAAAGATCATGTTGGGATAGCATCCCAATCATCCATAGTAATTATAGATCATGCATGTAGTGATTTCATATTGCATGTACAATTACTGTAGTTACATGGCTATGATTCATTCATGGGAGGGCCCATTAATGGTGGGGCCCTACCCCGTGGCCGGATTGTGTTTCTTCTCCATATTTTCTTTCTTGTCTTTATAGTGAATCTGATGTATGTGTGGCCCACTTGATGTGCCATGCAACTAGGCCCAAGTGGTTAGACATCCAGGCCCACCTTGTTGCCCCATATTATTAGCATGTTTTGGACAACCCTTGGGCTTAATTTTATAAATTATCTTGGAAGGGGCTTGGGTGTCTAAGAGTTGTGTGACCCATCTAGGTGGACCCCATCCTGAGGAAATAGTGATTTTTTCCCTTTTAATTATCTTTTGAGGTGGTTTGGATAGCAACATGTTGCTGTCCAAATCTGCCTGGACAGATTTTTGGGCCACCTTGGGGCCTGATTTATGGATCTTTGGTGGAAATAATGAAACAAAATAATATATGATTCTTCTAGACTCATGAACCACTTACAACTCTACCAAATTTCAGCCCCATCTGTCATTCATTGGGGTCCCAAAAGTGTGGTCCAAGTGAGGTGGACAGTCTTGATTTTTCTGCACTGTTCCAACAACATTCCACCCTGGACAGGTTGGAATTCTGAAATTTATTAAAATACTTTTGGGTATCTAAAAATTATAAAACTTTACAGAAAAGTGTCTCACCTTTGTTAGGACCTATCTACCAAATTTTGGGGCCAGTGGACACCTATACATACCACAGTGGTGGCTGGACTGGCCCACTATAATATAGTTTCCAGATCAGTCCGATTTTCAGGACAGATTAATTTCTATAAATAAATTCAAATATTTATAGATGTTTAAAAATTTTAAAATTTTTTAGAGGTGTGTTCCACTCATTTTAGGACCTACCTACTAAATTTCAGGGCTAATGGACCACTGTACATACCATGGCAAGGGCCGGACTGGCCCACCACATTGGGACGTCCAGGTCTGTCTGATTTTATGGAAATACTTTTTTGTTTAAATTAATTAAAATATTTTAAAATATTTTAAAATATTAAAATTTAGTGAGGGTGTGTACTACCTATGAAAGTGTCACTCTATAAAATTTTAGCCCCAAAGGACCCCATTTGGGCATCCAAAAGAATGGGCCAAGATGGTTAGACTGCCAGATTTTTCTGATGTGCAGTCCAGCAATATGCCTTGATAAAAACTATAGTTTAAAAATATTTTCTCCGATGGTGGACTAAAGTTTTTGGTTTCCTCTTATTTTATGCATTATAAGGGACCTTGGCCTCAATTTTTAAAATTTTAGAGGCCCTGGACCCACTCTAATGGAGTGCCCAAATTTAGGACAGCAGCATGCATTGCAGAAACTTCCTGAACATATATGTCCCTTGTTATTTCAGAACTTTTGGGCCACAACCCATTTGACTTTGTGTATGATTAGTTGGGGATCCCTGATGTTCTAAGGCCCATTGGAGCCATGATTGTGGGGCCCACCATATTGTGAAAATTGGGTATTTATTGCTCCCTTATATTTTAGAATATTCTTGGGCTTAATTAAGGCTTTTTAGGTTCCATTGATGATTATTTGTGGGACCCAAATATAAACCAGATTTTGGAACTTCCTAGTGGGCCCAAATTAGGCTGGAACATCCTAACTTGGCCTAGCCATATGTTGGGCTGACTTCCACATTTTGATAGACTTATGGGCTGAGATAAAGGTGGTATTAGGCCCTTGGTTGCCCACTTAGATTGCTAGTTGTTCGGCTGATGTAGTAGGGCCCATTTTACCCAATTGAAACCTATTTTTAAGCTATGTTTTTGTGCTCATAGGCTGCCCATTAAGTTTAACTAAATGTATGAGTCCTATGGCCATTGGGGCTTGGGCCTTGGGCCTTGATTCCTCTCCTTGGGCCTATGTTGTTGAAGGTAGTATTGGACCATTTTTCTCATGCCTTTTTGTGGGGCTTATATATGTGGTTTGGATGTGAGCCTTGGGCCTTGTATCTATATGGATTATGGTTGGTTATGCCTTTGAGAAATGGTGGTTAAATGTCCCTATTATGGACCCCTCTAAGTGTAACATCCCGAAAATCGGGGGGTTGAGCAAAAACCCAACTCCCGAGTTCCAAAATGTTATTTATGCAACATAGATATGTATGATTGAATGTTGTCTGTGATAATGTATTAAACATGAGTGAGATTAAGCTAGAACAACATATCATACTCTAGAGACAGTTAAATTAACAAGCGGAAGACTGTGATAGTATGTATAACATATATAAACTGTTGTATGTCTCCAGAGTGTGAATATATTACCAGGTTATATACATACATGTATACTCTAAAAGTAAACCAAAAGGATATACATGAGTGTTCTAAAAATATAAAATGACAAGTGCCAAGGTATCTAATCAACCTCCCTGTAATCCCGTCGATCAGCACACGCATAAAGGAGGAATCCTCCTCATCATCAACATCATCAAGTCCGGCCCCGCCTCACAGGCCGCGCCATTATCTGCAATCACAAACAAGTTCTGGTGGGTGTCCAAGAACACCATCCCGTAACGTGGGAGTGAGTAGCTAACTTAGTGGAATAATAGAGCAAAGATTAACATGTTATCAAAT
Organism: Magnolia kwangsiensis; assembly: GCA_037074715.1. Lineage (NCBI taxonomy): Eukaryota > Viridiplantae > Streptophyta > Magnoliopsida > Magnoliales > Magnoliaceae > Magnolia > Magnolia kwangsiensis. The sequence goes on from CM073571.1 coordinate 166,659,437, forward strand.
CAATCATGCGATAATAGTAAAGTAGTAATTCAAACAATCCTAATACTGTTGTTAATGCAATATGACATGACGTGATGTATGCCCTCACCGACGATCTCCCTCATACGGCACCATCTTACGACCGCAGCATGCAATCGACCCTCAAGTGCTCCACATCTTTCAGGCACACGTAATGGTATGGTGATATGATTTCTGAGTTATTATTAGTCCATTCAAACAGCAAGATTGGGAAACTAAGGTACTTCCCTTATATCAATCCCAACACAGATCCTGTCTAGGGTCGTCACTCCTAGTAATCTCATACGAGGTATATTTTGTAGGTCACTGCAAGGGCTGCCAGGGCTGTTGCACGCACTCGTTGCTCCGTTCCCCCATCACCTTATCAATACAGGCCTACTGTACTCTACTGCTACTGAAGGGTCGTCGCCTCCCATAGATTTAGAATACGCTCGCGGTCACTACAAAGGACTCGTCGCCTGATCAGTGTAGGCCGACAGCAAGAATATAGTGTCCCATACCACCATAATCTGCTCACGAGACTAGGTGCTCACTGGTCACTACGGGAAAGTTTGTGGCCCCAGCGTAGGCCGACAGCTCGACCACGGTGTCCCATACCACCATGCCCGGCTCATGAGTCTTCGTGGATCAAGGTACCATGGTTAACAGGGTTTACAATGGTAAGTTCAGTACCCTAGGTTCAAGCAGTTATGACTCATGTAGGGTGAACATACAACGGCCAGTCGGGTTACTTGACGGGCTCGATTAGCACGATCGCATCTCAAGTTGAACGACATGAAGTGTGTAAAACACTTCGTGTGGCCTAACCACTGCCGCCAACTCCAAAACACGGCTCGCATTCATCGACGCGTCGTTCGTGGCAAAGATAAGCCAACTACGAATTCGCTCGGTAACCGACTGCCTGGACTAAGTACAATCCCAAACATGTGAAATCACATCAGCAAAGCATGTGAAAGAATTAGAAATGAAATACCACCATATGAGCATGTTAACACATGTTGTAACATACAACTTAAGCAAATCACCTAATACATGCCTTTCATACATATAATGAAATTATGCATATTGCCAACATATAGGAAATCATTTCCATCAGCAAATTAATTGAGAATTCAATCTCAAACTAAATCATAATGAAATCACCAAGCACATGTTATAACATACACCTTACGTGAATCATCAGGCACATGCATTTCATTCATATAATGAAATCATGCATATGGCTAGCATGTAAGAAATCATTCACATCAGCATATCAATTGAGAAACCAATCTCAAACTAATCCATAACATCATTTCATTCAATACATACTAATACAATCATTAATATAAACACTTACACTACACACTTAAGTCTACATATAGTATGTCGACCTGAAGTGCGCATTTAGGCGAATCTCTTCGCCAAACTAATTATGCATGCATTCCTAACATTCTAATGCGACAACAAATCATGTCAATCACATCAACAAAATATGAATGAAATCAGTACTTCCTACAAATGACTAAAATGCCCTAAATCTCATATTCTACGTTGGTTTACGAAACAGGAAACGGACAGCATGTTGTACATGTCAAACGGCGTTGCCGTCGATAATCTACTATTAAACGACATTGAAAGCTTTGGAAACAGTCAATCAAGGAGTTAAAAATCCGCACCTTGTCTCTTATGGATGTGTAAATTCGAACGGAGCGTATACGCTTCGTCTACGGCGATTAGAGAACCTAATACACAAGTTCTATTAGATACTTCGCTAGGAAACAAAAGGAAACTCAAATCAGCAACTTCTAGGGTATTTTCTTACCTGAAAACGTGGAGGAATCGCTAGAAAAGTGATCGGAGTGCGTTGCCTAAGCACGTACAGCACGTGGCACAAACAGCAGGAAATTCTCTCCCACCTCTCACAAACTCTCACCTTTTCTCTCTCCCAATCTAGGGATTTTTGCAAATTCGGATGGGAGAGAGGAGTGAGGGTTTCAACCCCTTTTATAAGCCCAAACTTGCCCGAAATAGGCTCGTGAACAAGGTTCACTTAAGGGGTAACTAAATCGGGGCTGTTTCGGTCCAAAAGGACATTTCTGGTGGTCCCCTGGATGAATGCGGTCGGACTTAAGCTCATGCATACTGGATCTAGCATACATCAAGTTTTCAGTCCCGCAGGGTTCGCAGATCGCACGTGGCGGTCCAGTTTCAGTTCAGCGGTCACCGCACGTAGATCAGGGCTGCAATTCTCATGATATGAAATAGAAATTTTTCCTGATCCGAGGGTGTAATTTGGCTGAATTCCGACGGTCAGAATGCTTAATACTAACACGTCAAGTCGTGTGCCAAATTTGAATTTGAAATTCCAATTCTGTCCCTATTCGCACTCTCTTCAGTCCGGGCTCAATGAAATAGCCTGTGATTATCGGTTGGACTTGATTTTCGAAACGATAGTCAAGTCCAGCTAGGCGGTCCTAACGGTCTAAGATAGCAGATATCGGACTTTCGACGCGCGGTCTAGACCCAATACAAAATTTTAAAGTGGTCCAGAGAATAAACCGGCTTAGAGTTTGATCCGAGGTTATAGAGTATTATAGAGTCATTGGTTCTACTCGATTTGGGTCTTGTAGAATGTATTTAAAGTGATAAGGGACTATTTCCCAGCTACTCTAGCGTTGCACTAGCTATCTTATGCTTAGTTTCTAAAGGAATTAATCCTAAGTGGTATCTTTGGCTATGGAATTGGGTTCTAAACTATTTTTCAGGTGTTTTAATTGACCCACTGCCTAAGGACGTCAAATCCCAGATTGGCCAAAATCCGAGGTGTTACACTAATTGTGGTTGAATGCCTACCTTAATTTCTTGTAAGGCCCATCTCTATATTATTTAAGCCTGTAGCTTGTATCCTTAGTCTCGTGGGGCTCCCCAGGTAAATGGGCCCCCACTAGAGGTTGTATTTCTCATGAGGAATTGGTTAAGTACAAAGACCCTTCAGGGTTAGGTAGAGAGCTCATTTTTATCCCATTGGCACCCCTATTCATTTCATGACCCACTCTTATACGCATCATATGCATGCTTGGTTGATGTGTGATTGGCCATGGTTATGCCATTGAGTAGGACATGCTGGTATCTCCCCGAGGGGTGGAGTTTTCCCCTTTAGAGCATGAGGGGTGCTTGAGATTGATGCATGAGTGATTGTGTGATTCATGCAGCTGGCATTACATAGCATGTGGATATCTGCCCTTGCTTCATCAGGGCCTTGCCTCCACAGGGATATTAGAAGATGGCCGTATGTATGGACACCAAAAATATTAGTTGAGCATACCGGGTGCATAGGATGCCCATGGGTGAAATTTTTAAAACTTCCATGGTACCAAGGATCTGCTTTAACGCCGTGACTGGGTGGATTACATGAGCGCACAAGGGCCTTATATTGTTAGGCCGTGACTCCCACTGTCGTGTAGTCGGTTGGATAGGGGTGTGGCCTTACCTACCCGGTGTGTAGGGGGCATTGCTAGGATGAGTCTGATCAACTCATAAATGGGTCTGCTACCGTCAAGCCTTACTTGTGATTAGTTGTCCACAGGCGGGTAGTGAGGTCTCTTACGCTCATTTGACTATGCGGGGTCTGTAGGACGACAGTCATTCAGTAGTATAATGGACCCCGATGATTTTCTTATTATTAAAAATGTACTTGACTTGTGGTTTGGATATGAGCACTAGCATTACTTGCATCGCATTAACATTGGCTGTACAAGCCCCTTCATGCATTGTCTTGGTATGGCATCCAGTACTCATCGCATCGTATATATGATAAGCCTTGGTAAGGCTAGTGATTTTTCCATTGAGCATATTTTTTGTATCTCCTACTATTCTTCTGTGCACCATTGCCACACACTTTCACCACCTTCTAAGCTTCTATAAGCTTATGCATGATTGATGCGTGCAGGAGACTCTAGGTAGGCATCTTAGCTGCAGGGCATAGAGTTGAGTTGAGCTTGAGCACCCGGTGTTGTTGACCTTCCTTTCCTTCTCCTATCATCTTATGTATGTCCTTTTATACCTTCTGAAAGTTGTAAAAGTTCAAATTTACAGTGAATTTTATGATGTGTGCCTTTGTTATTATCAGATGTACTTGTTGTGATCTTAGATATGCTCATATTGGTAATGATTACATTATTATAAAAATCCTCCTTGTAGGATCCCAGGATCGGAACCTGTCTTAGGAGCCATGAATGGGGTAGTATGGAGGCTATTACGGCCAGAACCGACAATCAGGTTCCTTGAGATTCTGGTTATCGAGTCTGGGGCATGACAGGAGTTGGTATCAGAGCATAACAAGTAATTCTATAATGACTCGGGAGAACATCGCATGTCCGCCATGAACATGGGGCAAGTAGTGTCCCGAGATCCTTCCTTCGCTCCGTATTGAGACTGTAATTGTCATGATTCCTTACGTCATCATTATTTTGTAGACGATGCGGCGTGGTAGTGGTACCTGTGGTCGTGGCACCCGTGGTTGTAGTGTCATGGACGAGATGCTTGAGGTATCCATCCTACTCGAGCATGTCCTTCTCTAATAGTTGAGGATCCGATTCCTGAGGTCCCGATCTAGCCTATTCCTCCAGTTGAGCCCGTAGTTCCTGTACCTCCAGTTGCTCTGGTTCCCCCACCTATTCCTCCACATCAGCCTGATGTTTCAGTTACAAAGGCTCCAATTGCTCTGGTTCCCCCACCTATTACCCCTACTCAGCCTGTTGTTCCAGTAACTGAGGCTCCTGCCCTGTCGGCCGCACCCGTGCCTCCACCTGAGGGGATTGCCGCCCCTGCCTTTCCGACAGTACCTATAGGAGCTGAGCATTTTTAGCAATTGATGTAGCTTGTTATCACCGCATTGCAGACCCGTCAGCCAGCTACTGCTGAGGTTTCCTAACAGTCTGACTTATCGCGTGCTAGTGCCATAGCTCGAGAGTTCCAAAAGCATGATCCCCCGAGGTTTAGTGGTGACCCTGACCCTTCTGCCACTGAGGCTTGGTGCACTGAGGTTGCGAGGATTTTTGACACCATACAGTGTCCTGTGGGCCAAAGAGTATGCCTTGCGACCTATCTCCTTCAGGGTGAGGCCCGTCATTAGTGGTTATCCTTATCCAGGATGGTCGGGCCTCAGTTCGTTTGGACGTGGGAGGAGTTCGTGACCCGCTTCGACTAAAAGTTCTTCCCTGAGCATGTTCAGATTCAACAGACGATCAAGTTTGAGACCCTAGTGTAGGGTGATATGACTATATCTCAGTATGAGGCCCGTTTCTTGGCCCTGTCTAGATTTTCTCCTCATCTCACTAGTGATGAGAAGATGAGGGCCCGTTGTTTTGTAACTGGGTTGCGTCCTGCCCTTTGTAACCATGTGGTAGGGCATTATTTGGAGACGTTTGACTAGGTTGTTCATCTAGCACTGGTTTATGAGGAGGACTGGGTTATGACCCAAAGGTTGAGAGAGCAAAGTTCCGGTGGAGACCGGAAGAGGAGAGTGTCAGCTGACAATTCTAGGCAGCACCATCAGTAGAGATGGAGGGGCAGATCAGGATTTCAGCAGCTTGTGGTTCAGACAGTAGCTTCTTCCTCATCATCAGCACCGCCAGTCGCTTCATCTTCTGGCCCCTTTTCTGGTGTATGCTTCGGCTGTAGACAGGTTGGGCATCAGAGGCGTGAGTGCCCTCTCCCCATTCAGCAGTAATGGCCACCGCAGTTACCTCCTCCTCATCCTCCTCAGCAGCAGCAGAGATCTGGTAACTTCTTTCCAAATCCCCTCTTTCTTTCTAGATTTTTATTTCATTTATCACTTTTAGGTCTAAGTTTAGAATCGAAATTTGTTATCACCAGTGGAGGGTTCTCTTATTGAGGTTTTAGCTAAATCCCAACGTGAGAGGGGAATTCAAGTTTTAATGAAACAGCAACTCACGCTCTGCGTGATTGCGCACATTCACTGCTTAGTGGATATTTGGTTTGAACAAAAGGTTTGATCAACGGTTCTTCTACTCCTCTTATTTTGGGGAATGGAAGCATTTAGGTGGGCCATCAGTGGTGTGGTTGTGATCTGCGATAGGTGTAGTTTAACAGAGGTTATTGTCCAACGTCTTCTTGGGGAAAATGGTCTCGATTCTCATGGAAAATACTTCCCTAACCCTGATCTCCTCAAACTGGTTATTCCGGAGGGGTCAGATTTATCTTAGAGAGCTTGGGGAGTCATCATATGGAAGGTTCAGATGGCTTCTTTGGTGGGTCCAACGAAGATGTGTAGCTGCCCGTTCCTCACGTACTTCATCCAGAATTGCATTATTCGGCACTCGCAGCATCATGGGGATTCACTAGATTTGTTTTAAGATTTTGGTTAGAGTCTGATCCTCCCTGGACAAGGTTTGAACAGCTTGGATTTTACTAGAGTCGTCGAGCCCGTGAGTTTAGGAGTTTAGGTGAGAGGATTTCTCCCGAGCAAGAATGCCTTGTACGTTGTTACAGGTGCAGAAGTTACACCTTCCGGTTCAATTGTACGAAATAAGTGGGGTCCACTACGATGTAATTTTGAGAAATCCATTCTGATCATCACTTTAGTCATGTCATGTTGGCTCATGAGCCCAAATATGAAGTAGATCGGAGCCTTATAGAAGCTTATCTTGGAAATTCTTGTAACGGGTGCTGAAACGAACTTAATCTCAATTAGTGGTCCACGCTTAATGATTTTTGAGAATCAAATATTACATAATTTTCCCCATTTACATCTTAGTTTTATGAACATGAATCGGCTTAATGTTCTATTTTTCTCATATATGTGTCGCAAGGTAAATTTAAGAGCTTAGAATGAAAAAAAGGTACTAAAAAGCATGAATTTTATGCTCAAGAATTACCAAGGTAAGGGTTGGATCTTAAGAGATCAAGATTGAATAATTCACATGGTAAATATCTAAGAAAACTAAGTGAGGAATAAAGATAATCGAAGATTTGATGCGAAAAATCCTGAAATCGTCCTGAAAAAGTATATTATGAAGCTGTGAAGTTTATTTTGAGAAACTGCATAGCAGGAAGTCTGTTTTAAATGAACTATACAGTGAGAAGTCTATTTTGAGAACATATGTATATTTGAGGCAGTTTCTAGGGTTTTTCAACTTTGTACGAAAATTGGAATTCCCTACTTATAAATAGGGCTTCCTAGGGCATTCATAAACATCATTCAAGGCATCCCAAAGAAAAATTTAGGGTTTTTAAAGAGTTTTTAGTTTTATTAAAGCTTTATAAGTTTTTTTTTAAAAATCTTTTCTATTTACATTTTTGTTTCTTGTTGCTTTTTATTTTTACAATTTAATTATGTTTTTCTAAATTCCTTCTAGCCTAAGCTCGAAGGGAAGCACATGGGTTTATTAATTCTTTAAGATTATAATGATTGATTGTTTTAATGATGAGAAGAATGATGTATGTATGTAATTTATTATTTAGGTTTCATTTTTTATCCTCTTATGAGATCCATATGTTTCCATAATATGAGATTCACATTGATGGATAGGCTTACCTTAAATCAATCAGATTTCCTGGATAGGAGAAGTTCTCAACATGTTATATTTCTTTGATTTTCATTATCTCATTGATATTGAATTCTTAAAATCACTGATGCTTGAGAATATATATCAACGGTGCAAATCCATGATTTTTTAATATTTTATATAACTTATTAAAATATTTAAACTGTTTTATTTTCTGATTAGGCTGACCATAGTGCTCAGATCATAGTTGTGTTATCCAAGTCATCATGATTTTGGAACATTAACATATGTGTGGAACTTTGAAGCTTGGGTGTTATTTTATTCAGTTGAATTACATCCATTCAAAAATCCCAAAATCAAATCATTAGTTTAGTTTTTATTACTTAGTTTATTTTGCATTTGATTTTTTCCTTCTCACAATTCATCTCCCTGTGGGATCGACCCTATATTCACGGGATACTACTTACAAATCTCTGCACTTGGAGGTTAGCAATCAATGATCATGGACCAATTTTAGAAGAAATGTGTAGTAAAGATAGGCAAACAATTAGACAAAATTTGGTTGTTGATTGATGGTTAAAAAAAAGGCTAAATTTAAAATCTCACCTTTTCCTCCAACGGTGTAGGATCATAAATCGGGGTCTAAATTTTGTATGATATCATAGTCATGTGAGGCCAAAGTGTGGTCCAAATTTGAGCTATGATGGATGGTGAGAAGTGAGTGAATAGAAAGATCCAAATTTATAAAGAGTTGGTAAGCCTTAACAGGATAACTTCGTGCCTAAGGAAAAACCTACCAAAGTGGAGACTTTATATTTCATATTTAGTCCATATGATGAGCAATCCAAGTCGTTCATATGGTGGGAAATATCTTACTACAACTACCCATGAGCTTTCCACACTCGATAAACACCAAAATCAATTATTAAGGGATGGATTTGTTAATTGAGCCACCTTTACAATGATCTAAGGACTGAAATTCGATGTGTATGTCTAATTTATGATAATTAGGCCTGATATAGAATTTCACATGAAACAGATCATGAGACCATGTGATTTGGAATTCAAGGGTATAGGTTAATAGCATTTTGATAATTATTGTTGATCTAAGAGTTTTGTGAAATCTAATGGTTTTACATGGTTATATGCACATTTCTAAATAATTTTTATAAAAGAACTTACATCTAAATCATTATGGATAAAGAGTTATTCACCAATTTAATTAAGGGAAGGCATATATATCAAACCATAAGATGGGTGGTCTTGTCTTAACTTCAACGGTAGTGTGACTTGATCTATGGATGAAGATCATTCTTAATGGTCAGATTCATGTTTGAGAATAGATATAGGGTTATGATAGATAAATTGGTATCGTACACATATACATACTAGGTTAAAATTCATGGTAACACTAAAACTTTTAACACTCGGGCATTGAAAAGTTTGGAGTGTTAAACCCCACTACTATGCGGTCCACCATATAATCTATACATAATCAAGGTGGGACCCACCCTTGTGAGCCCATCAAAATGGAAAGATCACAAAGAAAGTGAGGGTCTTAATCCTCCCTTGCACTCACTTCGAAGGATAAATGGTTGGATCAACGATTGAATGGTCCACAAGCTCCTCTCCACCTGTAACACCTCGTACTTTCCAGTACTCGAGTGTTACCATAAATATATAAATAATGCGATCTAAATATATACACTATGAAATGTATGTATTTTATAAAGATTTAAAGTTTCATGTTAAAATGATATGTACATATTTAACATATATAAATACTATGAAAATAATCTTATATTAAATAAATATAAGAAATAATAATTTCACAACATAAAATAAATAAATAAATAAAATAAATTTCAAATAATGATGTAACATTGATACTTTAATGGAATTGCATATTATTTGACAATATTACCAAATACAAATATAATTTTTACTAAATTTGATATTGTACAATTTTCAATTCATTTATATGTATAATATGATAATGTATATTATGAATTATGTATACTAATGAATGTATGAACAACATCATGTAATTAATAGTATGTTAATATTAAAATTATATTTATGTACATGTATGAAGCTTTAAACAATCTAATTATAAGTAATATACCAAAATAATAAAATTTACATTAACATTAACATTAGTTAGAAACACAGGATGAAAGCCGTACAAATGGTCCATTTAGGCCTTTTAACCGTTGACATTCAATTTCGGAATGAACCGACCCCAGATCAATGGTAAACCACCGTTGGATCTAGGAATCAAACCGTATGGCCCACTTGGACCTTGAACCCATCCCACCCTTGGTAAAGCACTATGGAAGGACCCACCAAATAGAATGGACGGTGTGGATTTCTTTCAAACAGCACAATGGGCCCCACATGAGGTGGGCGTGCACTAAGGCCACCCGTGCACAAAGTGCACGAGACATGGCATGCTGGCCGACCTGTCATGCCCCAAACTCAGAAACCGGGCTCATAAAATTTCTGATCGCCGAATCTGGCATTGACAGCCTCCGTAGTACCCCATTCTCGGCTCTCGGCACCCATATACCAGGTTCCAATCCTGGGATGCTACAAGGAGGATTTCTGCTATCTATTTAATTCGTAATGAGCATAACCATAAGCATAACCCACGAACAATAATCACAAGAACATCATCACAAAATCCACTATGATAAAAAACTTTGAGTACACGGTGTATAAAGGGAAATACAAGATAGTGCTAATAAAAAAACTCCAAAAGCTCGACTACACGCTCCTTCTGCTATTACGCTACGGCTGCGTCCTGACGTCACCTGCACGCATCAATCGTGCATAAGCTTATATAAAGCTTAGAGGGTGGTGTAAGTGTGTGCGCAATATGAGCGTGCTCGGAATGTAAAAGCAGAAACATGATGATGGGTATTATGAATGCAATCACCCGTACCAAGGCTATGCGGCGCAAGATATGAATGCTATCGGCCATATCGAGACCATGTGATGCGAGATGCAACTCAAGCATGTCAATCCTCATCATATATCAGTACAGTTCTCATTTTGGATAATCACCGGGGTCTACTACACTCTACGCCAGCTTGTCGTCCCTATCCGAACGCACAACTGGGAGAGCAGAAGAGACCTAACTATCCGCCTGCCAATATCGGGCCCGGCTCATCGATAGCGGACCGATTCCTCAAGCTGGTCAAACTCAACCTAGAAGTTGCCCCCTCACTCAGGCGGGTAAGGTCACACCCCTTTCCAATCGATCACGACACAGTGGGAGACGCGGCCTACTAGTATACGGCCATCACACACTCGTATATCCACTCAGTCTCGACATTGGAGTCATCCTCTGGTACCATCGGGTTTAGGGATTTTCACCCAGGGACATCTATGGCGCCCGTATGCTAGAACCAAACATTTTCGGTATCCAATCCAGCCACCCACGATTCATATGTGGAGCCTATGGCCCTGATGTCGCTAGGGCATACAATAATCACAATCATACAAATGCAAGTGCATGAGTCACACTACCAGTCATGCAACAGTCCTACGTGTACCATGCACTCATGTAGGGCAACTCCGCCTATCAGGGAGCCCATAAACAGTTCGCCCGAAGGCATATGCTATGATCAGTCACTTCTTATATCAGTCATACATATGATGCGTATGATAATGAATCATGAAACTATACTAAACATGTTATACAGTAATGCACTATCCTTACAACGCAAGTGGCCTAGACAGCCGACACACAACAAGTCCGGCCTATCAATGGGCCCTATGGAGAGTCGTAATGTGAACATCCAACCAACATTATACTCGCAATGTGGACGTCAAACCAACATTTCTCCCAACGTGTAGCCTGTAGAGAATATCATTATGTAAACCAGGTTGGGATCACACATTGCAATGGACCTTAGATACACCCCATTGGGCCTTAAATACATCAGATGGGCCATATCATATGGGCCCTTTTTTTTCTCATCAAATGGGCCACATCAATGGGCCGCACCAATGGGCCTTATGTGCATTGCAATGGGTCAAAACCCGTGGGCCTTAGATTGCATCAAAATGGGCCTAATCTCATGTGTCTTATATGTAACGAATGGGTCACACCAATTGGGCCCCATATGTACATCAAATGAGCCTTAACCCATAGGCCCTAGTACGTCTCAATGGGCCTAATCCCATGGGCCTTACCTATGTATTAGAGTGGGTCTTAACCATGGGCCGTAAATATGTCAAATGATCCCATGACATGGGCCTTACATCCACATCAAAGTGGGCCCCAATGAACTACCACAAATTCATTAAGATGGTCCTCATAACATGCTAAGGTGGGGTCCACTTAGACTATGGATTTGACTCATTCTTTACGCCCATGCCATAAAATGGGGTTTCCAAAAGGATGGATGGATTGGATGCAACCCATGCATCATGGTGGGGGCCCACATGAAGGCCCACTATCATGTATATCATATGTAATATAATATACAACTATATATAATATATATACACAGTATTATATATAATATAATATTATATAAGTATAAATATACACATACACACACATACATTAGCCCACATGTGGGGGGCAGGTCCCACCATTAGATCACACGTGGGACCCACAACTCTCTGGACAGTAAGAGACAGAGAGGGAGTAAGAGAGATATAGAGAGAGAATGAGAGATAGAGAGAGAGAGTGAGTGAGAGATATATAGAGAGAGAGAGTGAGGGCACGTGGCCCCTTTTCTCCTTTTTCTTTCTTTTTTTTTTTCTCTATTATTTTCCTTTCACGTTAACACAAGAGAGGTGGGTCCTACGTAGGGCCCACCATACAATTGTATATGGGAGAGGGTGGCAGCGAGCTCTCCACGAGGTCGAGCTGTGTGGGCCCCACCGTTGAGGTGGTCATACATCTGACCCACCAGTCAGATGCACCGTTCCAGCGTGGACCTAGGTCTCTAAAAAAAACCAAGTCAGGCCGTGATTTGTGTGGGCCGCAGCAGATACAACATTTGGGAGGGCTACCCACCGAGATGGGGTCCACAAATCCAGCCCACCCATCATGGGTGTCCCACTAGAATGAAGGGTTTATACCAAGTTTCACCCATATCCAAATTTCAGGTAGGCCCCACCGAATGGTTTTATATGTTTCAGGCATATCTTCACATGATTTAAGATGGTATGGCCCACCTGAGTTCCGTATACGGCTGATATTTGGCAGGGGGCCCACTGCCCTAAGGGGCGACCTAATGAACGGCATGGATTTTAGAACATACATCATGGTAGGGTCTACAAGTGGGGCCAAAGGGGCCCTCCTTTTTAACGTGGATGTCTCTGGACGTCATGGCATAAAGTCATGCCAAAAAATTTTATTTTTTTTATCCTAGGTGGGACTCACATTAATCAGATATACCCCGTCCATTACATGTGTCCCATAAAAATAGGGGTCCAAAACAAGTTTCAGGTGGGTCTAAGATTCTGGTGAACCCCAGCAATCATTCTTCCAAGTTTCAACGAAAAATACTACCATTCTTAATACCACGGACCGCCAGATGATTGGATCGGTCTCATTTTTCGGCTCAACGCCTAAAATGATCCCGAGAATAGAATGGATGGCTTGGATCATGTATAAACATCAAGGTGGGGCTTGCATGAGTGGCCCATTCTAAAAAAATACTTCTTTTTTTTTTTGCATGCAAGTACACACCCATGTCAGTCCACACACTCCAAATTAACCACACCCGTCCAGCGTCTAGGGACGCCGGATGGTATGGATAAAAACATGCATTGTGATGGGTCCCACATGGGACGTGGCCCACCATATATATAATATTAATATAATATAATATAATATATGTATGTGTTATGCATCACTTCACCCAAAAATGTGATGGACCACACCGTTTGATGGATGGAGTAGATTTAACATGAGTTGGTGGGGCCCACTTCATTCTAGGGGAAGGATAAGAGAGAGAGAAAGAAAGAGAAGAGAGAGAAAGAGAACAAGAGAGACGGTAATGGAGAGGAGGGACCCCGCCACTATGGGCCCTCCATTGATACAACAAGTACATCAAGTGGGTCCCATAACCAGTGGGCCCTTAAATCATGAAATCAACGATGAAAATTCAAAGATCACCGACCTTTAAGCCTCCTCCTTGCTCCCCTAGCCTCCTTAGCTTGACTTTTAACAGTGGTAGATGACGGATCAACGATTGAGATGGGAGATAAATGGCTTGGATGGTAGGTTTTTGGGATGGAAAGTGGGCCACACAACTCACTTTCTCATTTTCTCTCTTTGGAAAATTGTGGACGTATGAGGCTTATGGGTTGCTTGGGATTTTAATTTTTAGAAAGAGAGAGAGATGTGATGGTTGAGAGAAGTGATGGGTGATGTGATGGTTGGGTGGAGTGATGGAAGTGATGTGAAAGTTGACTTTAGGTTACTTGTGTAAGAGAAAGGTATGGGTTGTTGTACTTGACTTGATGTATGATGTGTACTTGATTGATGGGATTGATTGATTAATTGATGGGACATCTCGTAGAGATTCTCTAGTAATTCGTAACGCGCGGTGTTTTCTTCGAATTGAACGCAGACTGACATCTTTTAGCTTGGGTATCGGGTCGGTGTGCGATTCGGGACGTTAGAACCGCGGCAGCGGTGCAGACGCTAAGGTATAGGTTTCAATTTTAGCCATCTTTAGCATACAGTTCTCAACTTAGGATCGCGCACAAACATCAGAAAGTGGTCGAGGATTGCCGAATTCAACCGGAAGGATCGTGGGAGTCGACGGAACAATACGAACTAGGATACGGGTCTTATACAACCAGCGCTGACCCCCGCCTCTCTCGAACTGAGAGATTTCTCTCTCTCTCTCTCTCTCTCTCCGATTTGTGTAGCGGGCGGACGGATGTCCGTTTGGACCATACATGGCCTACCATTTGTCCCCACCTTCATGATCCAAACTGTTCATCATGTCTAGAAATTTATGCTAACCAAAACCATGTCTTCCATATGCATTCATGCAACCACACGTGCACACAAGCCCCGGCACAAACAGGACCTAAAAACACTAAGTTTTCAGAAATGGAAACTGTCTCTTACTGTTCCTAGGTTGGTGATCGTGTAACAGCCCATCTTTGCATCTCCACTATTCAAAACATAGAGATCTTAGCCGTCTATCCCAAATCGCCCTGGGTTTTTCTTTTCTACCCACTGTAAAGAGAAATTGAGAACGGTTTTGATTCCTACCCACCATTTTGGAGGTGTGTTCTACCAGATAAAACCTGGAGCATCCATTGTCAATTCAATGACCTAGGGAAGCTAGGTTTTTCCCATAAAAATGGAGAGAAAACACCTCTCCACATGCCTCTTTCAAAAACTTTAGAAGAATGGCCGTTTTCTTCCTCCAGCAAACCCACCACCCAAACCCTATTAGAGCTTCAAAAAAACTTATCCTCAAGCTTCCAGGGACCCATCTGAACTAGCCCACACAGTCGGAATGAAGGAAGAAGCAGTGGGAGAAAGTCAGAATGAGCGCAGCTGCTGTTGCAGCCACAATTTCTGCATCCTTGGTGTCCCTGATGCCAGGAGAAAGAAAGAAATAGAAGGAACAGAAAAGAGAGGAAGGAAAGATGAAGAAGGGGTAGAGAAAGAGGGGTGGGTACACGTCCATACAGTTACACCAACCCGATGTACGACTCGGTCAGGTTGACCAGGCCTCCATTTAAGCCCAGAACTCTGAGGGTTCCCGATAGAAAATGAGAGAAGAAAGGAGAAGAAATCAGAGGAGAAAAGAGAGGGATTTTGGTGCCATTGCCACACCCAGCTGCTACTCACGTTGCAGCATCCCACCCCCACTTGAGTTAGCCGAGTCTTAGCTTGAGCTGGTTGCACCTGGGCCGGACCTGACATCTGTTGCTAGACGTTTCAACTAATAGGAGAAAGAAAGAGAAGAGAGAAAAGAAAGAAATAAAGGGAGAGAGGAGAGGCAGTCGATGGTTGGACCCTCTGTGTCAACTCACCTAGTCGACTTGATTCATGCAAGTTGAGTCAAGGCACAGACTGAGTTGGGCCCATTGCTCAAGCATTGTTGCTGGATTTCCAGCATGGAAGAAAGGGAGAAAGGAAGGAAAAAACAAAAAGAGAGAAAGAAAAAGGGAACGAAGAAAGGGAGAGAAAGAAGAAAGTGGAGTTTGTACCGAGTTGCTGCAGAGTTGACTCAGCTAAATCCGAGTCCAGCCGAGTCAGGTTGGGTTTGGGCTGTCTAGACATTTGTGGATAGCCAGCAGGGAAGAAAAGAAAAGAGAGGAAGGATGTAGTTGGAGGAAAATTGTTGGTGGCCACTGAGATGACTCGGCTCGAACTGAGTCGACCTAGGTGAGTCCACCTTTTCCTTCCCTATTGAATTTATTTCGATTATAGATGTCATTGCTACTATTACTAACATCGTTAGATTTGTTAATATTATACATGGCCATTAGTAAATAATCTATTACATACAAAGATTGTCATTTTAAATATTAGAGTTATATCCTTAAGTATTATCGTTGATAATTAAAGCACACTATTTATGTCATTACAATAACCATTAGGGCCTCGTTAGCTAACATAAAGTATATGGCTAATATTAATGGGTGTTTTGAAGTTATTATATTATTAGCATTACGATCGTCAATACATGATTAGCCATTATTGAATCTCTATTTTAAATCAGTAACATTATTAATAACAGTATTACATCCATTAGTAATTAAATTTAAAACTCAAAACCTAGATAGTGTGTGAAATTTAGATCTAATTTTGAAAACTCTTAATTCATGATAGACCATAATATTACCAAAACCAGAATCATTATGGGTAGTTAGGGCTATTGTCCTTAGAAAATATTTGTCATTTTTCCCTTATGAGAATAGTTTAATTCTTGTAATATGATTGTTATCATTGGTCACTATCATTTCACTGTTAGTAAATATTCTATTTTTACCACCTCTACTATTTAATAGATTATTAGTTGTTATAAGAACATTAGATATTGTTGCTACATATATTTTAAATATAAACTTATGAACCATCATTACTAATATTGGTGGATTAATATTTGTATTATGTTGATTACTCGACCATTGTATAATAAAAATAAAAATAATAGTATTAATAATTGAAATAGAGGTGAAGACCGCTTGAGTTGAATTAGGAATATGCCAATATGTCCTAGAGGGGGGTGAATAGGACTTTTTAAAGTTTTATAAGTTATATTTCAATCCTATCACAGAGTACAGATTAGGATTACTCAAAAATTAACTCTATTGGTTTCCAAGCCTGATAGAGGATCCAATCACAAATTACTTGTAATAATAAAAAAACTTTATGAATCAGATTGTGATGGATATGACTGTGTGTGCACAAGACGTGATTTCAGATAATCATATATAAAGGCATATAAAGCAATCATATAAATGAAAGACTATCAATCTCAAACACAGTCGTTTTATAGTGGTTCGACTACTTATCTACTCCACTACCGGCTTCCACACTCAACTCTTGAGTGACCGGATTTCCCTAAGAAGGTTTCTCATGGTTCACCTCAAACCTAAGGTTTTAAATCAGGTTCACTGTCAACCTTTACTGAGGTTTTTACTCGGTTCACTTCAAACCCTTGAGTTTTGCTGGTTCACTCCTAACAAGATGTTTATGCCCACACAGAGCAAGGGTCCACACAACGCACCCAGATGTTTATACCCACACAGAGTAAGGGTCCACACAACGCACCCAGATGTTTATGCCCACACAGAGCAAGGGTACACACAACGTACCCAGATGTTTATGCTCTCCACAGAGCAAGGGTCCACACAACGCACCCACGCACGTACACTCCCGTCGGAGGCCTCCTTTGAGGACTTCAAATGGTGAGCAACACCTACGACCTAATCCTAAAAAGGAATGATAATAAATGTCTTCTGGACTCTAAGTACTTATAGATAAGTTGATGAGTCCCTTTTAACTCAGTGATGAAGATCTCCTTCTTGTTGATGAAGAGTCTTCAGCTTCCTTGATCCGCAACACAAAGATGTACGTATACTAGGTTTATGTTAGGTCAAGGTTATGATGGAGTTCCACTCTCTGAAGATTTTCCTATAAGGAAGATAGAGTGGTTCCAATCATCTATGCATTCAAGGCATCCCAGCTTATTGATTTTCCATTAAAGTAGTAGCCGGAGGATCCTTGAATGCGGAAGTTCATTCCCCAATCCACTCTATGAAATATCAATGATGAGGGTGGATTGGAGGATGAACTTTCTGAGAGAAAGGGCTTAGGATAAAGGATATAAAGTTTAAAACACTCAAAAGCACTCTCTACTTTCTCTCACAGCAATAAAGACTAATCTCTCTATTTATAGGCAAAAGGTTCCAATGGATATAAACGGTCATATTTATGATAGTTTGATATCATCGAGTAATCGTCGATATGATCGAGCGTATACTCTCGATTGTATCGACATACCACTCGATGATACAAACTCAAATGTTATTTCGCTTTTGGAAACCTTTCGCCAACTGGTCGATGGGATCGATACACACATCGATATTATCGGATTTTGAACTCTGATTCTATCAAGAGATGGATCGATCTATAGACAGGTGAAAACAAGAGAGAAGCCTTAAAAATTTTTAGGTTCTACAGATATGATCGGAGAACAGTCGATGTCATCGAAATTTGTATATTGATGATATCGGAGATCATGTCAATGGGATCGATAAATCGTATAAATTTACCTACAAGCTTGTTGGACAGTTTGTGTCTGATTTCGATTCAATCGACAAGTTCTCAATATGATCGACATATGAATATCGATTTATCAACTAGCACCCCGATCAACATTAAAAACAACCTGAAATTTTTGCTGGAGAAAACATGCGCCCATAATCTATATGATCGACTGACTTCCGATATGATCGATTTTTGAGTTCAGATTGAATCAGATAGTCATCGATATATCGAAGTTTATGTTAGTTTTCTTTAGAAAAATAGGGGCTCTGTCGATATTATCGATCCACTTCAGATATGATTGATATTCGAATATCGATGATATTGACTCACAAGTCGATATATCGATAAATCGTCGAGATGATTGTTTGATTGCTGGACGCTTTTTATCCTCACTCGATTGTATCGATTGAGATGCCAAGGACATCGACAGAGATGGTCGATCATATCGAAAGGGGAATCGATATAATCGACAGTGTAAGAAAAACTTAAAGATTTTCCTATTTGATAAAAAGTTTTCTTACACAAAAACCCTAAGATGTTCTAGTTCATTTTAAAGGGTTTTAATCACCTGGTGTTTTGGGACATGGGATGTGAGGCTATGATTTACCTATGACGAGCTTCCACACATCCAGTTAAGGTAAATACTTGACTTGATCTTCCTGTCAGGAGCTGTTGTCCGACTGACTCAACTTACAACGTAATTGACAAACCAGGGCACTTAGTAGGTACACTTTCAATCTCCCCCTTTGTCAATTACGTGACAAAATATTCAAAACACCCTAGAAAAATATCTAGACAGATACATCCTAAATTGTGTGTACATGTATTAATACAATTTTATAAATTCTAATCTCCTATGTACACACCCAATAAATTCTCCCCCTTGATTCAAAAACTCCCCCTTTCTTGTTGCGGCTGCTCCCCCTAACACCTGCAACACAGATATGCAATTCTCCACTCGGGGTGTTTGAATTGTTCTCTCCCTTTTTGTCAGTCTTTGATAAGGTTATAACAAGTGATATTGACTGAAGAGATTAAGCATATGGGAGAATCAGATAGAGATACATTTGAAGTAAACTAGTGTGAATCATGCATCAATGATAGAACATTACAAGAGTAATAGCAGAAAGATAGTCATTTAAAATCTCATGTATTGCAATAATTCACCAGATAAACCAAGATGAAAGTAAAGATATATAAGTAAAAATAACACATGCCATGCAAAACTATGGATGCATTGAGATAAGACAGAGTAAAACAGTCAATAAGAATCTATCACAAGCAATCCGTACGGGGTATATTCAAACCAAAAAGAAAAATAATTATCCATAGAAAAAAATTATCATACACACCACTGAGAGCGTAGAACATCCAAAAAGATACTGATATTCATCTGCAAAAATAGAAGTAAGGTGTGCATAATAACATGCATGAACTCAGCTTCAAGGAGCAGAATGAGATGGCATCGTGTCGTCCCATCGGCACATCAGTAGATCCACCAATTGTTGGACCGTGCTCTGAACTCCTTGAACCATCCTTTTCAGGACGGTAAGCCGTTCCTTTACTGAGTGCATGTCCTTCTAAATGGCCCCAATCCTGTCCAGTTTGAGCCTTTTTCCATACCCTGCAGTTGATGTAGACGGAACAACATCTGGTTCATGAGGTGTATCGTCAGCCATTTCATCTCCTTCCATGGGACCACCACCTTCTCCTCCTTCCTCTTCTGCATGAATATCTTCCTCAGTTTCCTCCTTGTATTCATGAAATATCAGATCCATTTTTTGAATATTTTTCTTGTTGAAAACTTTGAGGGGAAAAACCGGATCAGTTGTAGAAGGAAAGTCAATGCTCTGACAAATTCTACTAATAATCCAGGGATATGACTGATGCAAATCTCTGAAAGTATGTATGACATTGACAAACTGATTTACAATCAAGGTTGGAAGACAGATATTCGTCCCGATTGTAACAGAGTAGACTATCATCACCATAATACTTGTTAGATCCGATCGGTTCGTGCTTCTTGGGTACAGATTAGTGGTAAAGATCCCATGCATGACTCTAAACTAGGGCTCTATATACCTAGCTTTTAGGGCATTCCCTTAATGTCATGGGATATCTCGGTTATGACATAGGTATTTGGTTATTTTGGAGCGCACATCTGGAAAGTCGAGATCCCAGTTTGGAAGGCCTTCTGGAGCCATCTGTAGATTGAGAATCTGTGTTATGGTGGAAAGAGTGATAAATACATCATCATCATCCATGGAAACCATGAAGGAAGGAGGATCAGCCACCAGGGAATGAAATGTAGCAAAGAAGTTGCGTGTTCTTTCCAGTTGGCATGGTCCACCAAAATCTAGGATGGGCAGCCAACCAATTGCAGTAAACAGGGGTTCTAATTTTTAGGGTGTTAAACACTCCCTGTCTACTTTTCTCTCAAAAATCAGCTTCCTATTAGCATATTTTGATGGCCGTTGGACAGTAGGCGGAGGAGGCGCTGGTTGAGATGGTGTAGGGACTTCGGTTTGGGACCCACTGCGTCGTGATCTTTGCCGTGTGAGGGTCCCACTGTCCGGAATCCTTGCTCTCTCCCTTGAGGCAAGGACCTTTTGTTGAGTGCCTCTTGAAGACTCTCCTGGACCAGATGCCACGTTTTTGTCTTTTCCCATGTAGGAAAGGCTTTTTGAAGTATTTGGGAGAAACGACAAAAATGCCTGACAAACCAAGAAAAGAAGATTCTGACGATGTTGGAAGAGTATTACCTGGTTGGTAGAGAGGTTCGTGTAACATCCCGAAAATCGGGGGTCGAGGATAAACTCCACTCCCGAGTTCAAGAACATCACTTATGCAACATTTTCAATGATGAATGAATGTCAGCTGTAATAGTGCATAAAACATGAAGTGGATTAAGCCAAAACAACATATCATACTCCAGAGATAGTTAAATTAGCAAGCGGAAGAATGTGATAGATATATAAAATATATGAACTGTTGTAAGTCTCTAGAGTGTGAACATGTTACCAGGTTAAACATATACATGTATACTCCAAAAATTATCAAAAAGAATATACATGAGTGCTCTAAAAATATAAAATGACAAGTGTCATGGCGTCTAATCAACCTCCCTGTAATCCCATCGATTAGAACACGGTCTACCTAGACCCGCTTGATAACCGCCTATAGGAGAAATCCTCCTCATCATCAAACAAGTCCGGCTCCACTTCAGAAGTAGCGCCATCACCTGAAACTCAAACAGGGACTGGTTGGTGTGTACAACACCGTCCCGTAACGTGGGAGTAAGTGGCCAACTGTAACACCCCGGATTTTGGCCAACCTGGGATTAGACGTCCTTAGGCAATGGGTCGACTAAAATACCTGGGAAATCGCTCAGAACCCAATTCCATAGCCAAAGAAACCACTTAGGATTAATTCCTTTAGAAACTAAGCATAAGTTAGCTAGCGCTACGCTGGAGTAGCTGTGAAATAGTCCTTGACCGCTTTAAATACGTTCTATAAGACCCAAAACTTGTAGAATCAATGGTGCTATAATACCCTGAAACCTCGAATCAAACTCTAAACCGGTCTGTTCTCTGGACCTCTTTGAAACTTTGTATTGGATCTAGACCGTGCGTCGAAAGTCCGATACCTGCAATCTTACACCGTTAGAACCCCCTAGCTGGACTTGACAATCATTTCAAAAATTAAATCCAACCGACATTCGCAGGCTATTTCATTGAGCCTGGAGTGAAGAGAGTGAGAATAGGGTTAGATTTGGAATTTAAAATTCAAATCTGGCACACACCTTGACGCATCAGTATTAAGCATTCTGACCATCAGAATTTAGCCAAATTACACCCTCGGATCAGGAAAAATTTATATTTCATATCATGAGACTTATAGGCCTGATCTACGTGCGATGACCGCTGAACTGAAACTGGACCGCCACGTGCGATCTGGGAACACTGCTAGTATGAAAATGGGATGTGAGCGACATCCGACATGTATGAACTTAAGTCCAATCGCGTTCGGCCATGGGACCACCAGAAATGGTCTTTTGGTACGAAACAGCCCTGGTTTGGTTAGGCATCAAGTAAACTTTGTTCTCAAGCCTGTTTTGGGCATGTTTGGGCTTATAAAAGAGCTTGAAACCCTCTCATATCTCTCCCATCCGAATTTGGAAAAATTCCTAGGTTGAGAGAGAGAAAAGGTGAGAGATTGTGAGAGAGAGAGGAAGGGAATTTCCTGCCGCTTGTGCTACCTGTTGCACGTGATTAATCAACATGCTCCAATCACTTGGCCAGTGATTTCTCCACATTTCTAGGTAAGAAAATACCCTAAATAGCTGCTGATTTAGTGTTCTTTTATTTCCTTAGCATATTAGCTTATGGATCTTGTAAATTAGGTTCCCAGTTCGCCGTAGACGAAGCGTATACGCTCTGTTCGAATTGATATGCTTCAAGGAGAAAAGGTGTGGATTTTAGACGCTTTGATTGGCTATTTTCAATGCTTTCAATGTTGTTTAATAGTAGATTATCGACGGCAATGCCGTTTAACATGTACAACATGATGTCCGTTTCCTGTTTCGTAAGAAGACGAAGAATACGAGATTTAGGGCATTTTAGTCATTTGTAGGAATTACTGTTTTCATCCATATTTTTCTGATGTGATTGACATGGCTTCTTGTCACATTAGGATATTAGGAATGCTTGCATAATTAGTTTGGCGAAGAGATTCACCTAAATGCGCACTTTGAGTCGACATACTATATGTAGACTTAAGTGTGTAGTTTAAGTGTTTGTGTAAATGCTTGTATTAGTATGTATTGAATTAAATGGTGTTATGAATTATTTTGAGATTGATTTCTCAATTTATATGCTGATGTAAATGGTTTCCTACATGTTAGCTATATGCATGATTTCATTATATGTATGAAATGCATACGTTGGAAGATTTACTCAAGTTGTATGTTATAACATGTGTTAACATGCTCACATGGTTGTATTTCATTTTCATTACTCTTACATGATGGATGATGTGAATTCATAATTATTTGGGACTATACCTAGTCCAGGCAGTCGGCAACTGAGTAAATTCGTGGTTGGCTTATCTTTGCACAAACGACGTGTCGATGAACGCGAGTCGTGTTTTGGAGTTGGCGGCAGTGGTTAGGCTATGCGAAGTGTTTTATGCACTTCATGTCATTCAGCTTGAGATGCGCTCGTGCTAGTCGAGCCTGTCAAGTAACCCGACTGGCCATTGTATGTTCACCATGTATGTGTCATAACTGCTTGAACCTAGGGTACTGAACTTACCATTGAAAACCCTGTCAACCATGGTACCTTGATCCATAAAGACTCATGAGTCAGACATGGTGGTATGGGACACTGTGGTCGAGCTGTCGGCCTACGCTGGGGCCACAAACCTCCCCGTAGTGACCAGTGAGCACATATGACTCGTGAGCAGATTATGGTGGTATGGGACACTATATTCTTGCTGTCGGCCTACACTGATCAGGCGACGAGTCCTTTGTAGTGACCGCGAGCGTATTCTGAGTCTACGGGAGGCGACGACCCTTTTGTAGCAGTGAGAGTACAGTAGGCCTGTATTGATAAGGTGATGGGAGAGCGGTGCAACGAGTGCGAGCAATAGCCCTGGCAGCCCTTGCAGCGTGCAGCGACCTACAAAATATACATCGTATGAGATTACTAGGAGTGACGACCCTAAACAGGATCTGTGTTGGGATTGATATAAGGGAAGTGCCTTAGTTTCCCAATCCTGCTGTTTGAATGGACTAATAATAACTCGGTAATCATATCACCATCACATTGCATGTGCCTGAAAGTTGTGAAGCACTGAGCGGTATGCAAGCATGCCGCGGGCGTAAGATGGTGCCGTATGAGGGAGAACGTCGGTGAGGGCATCCATCATGTCATGTCATATTGCATTAACAACAGTATTAGGATTGTTTGATTTACTGCTTTACTGTTATTGCATGATTAATTTGATAACATACTAATCTCTGTTCTCTTATCCCACTGAGTTGATCACTCACTCCCACGTTACGGGATAGTGTTTCCGAACACCCACCAGTCCCTATTGTGATTGCAGATGATGGCGCGGCCTGCGAGGTGGAGCTGGACTTGATGATGATGAGGATCCTTCCTTTATGCGTGTTTTGATTGACGGGATTACAGGGAGGTGGATTAGATGCCTTGACACTTGTCATTTTATATTTTTAGCGTACTCATGTATATTCGTTTTGTCTACTTTTAGAGTATACATGTATGTATATAACCTGGTAACATGTTCACACTCTGGAGACATACAACAGTTTATATATGTTATACATACTATCACAGTCTTTCGCTTGCTAATTTAACGGTCTCTAAAGTATGATATGATGTTTTGGATTAATCCCACTCATGTTTAATGCATTAACACAGACAACATTCAATCATACACATTTATGTTGCATAAGTGATGTTCTGAAACTCGGGAGTGCAGTTTTTACTCGACCCCCCGATTTCGGGATGTTATAGATGGTATCAGAGCATGATTTGGATTAAACTGGGCCTGGGTTATGGTCACGCGATGTACGTTGTCACTTTCTTTGACTTAGGTGGGTGCGAGAAAGGTTTAGAAAAACTTATAGGATCGCGGATTCACCAATAGGCGAAGTCTATTCGTATCGATCGCGTGATCGAGTCCGTAATGCATTTAGGGTCGCGTGAAGCGACCTAAGTAGCTTCTAGGTTGTAGGTAGGAGGGTTGAGACATTCTTTGAATGCTTCTAAACCCGTAGATGTGAATCCTTGGGCTGTGGGACAACCACAACCCTTACATTCAATCGCTAGGACTTAAAAACCCTGTTTCACCTAAATTCTTCAAATTTCTTCCTCTCACCACTTCATTCTTCAATTATTTATTATTTTTTTCATGTTAGGAATTAATCCTACTATGAAAATGATATAAAATCATACTTCGATAAAATTTTATAATGAATAGTAAAAGTTCATGAAAACTGGCCATTAGGCCATTATAAGCTTGCAATATTTAGCAACTAATGGGCTAGATGGATGTATTAGCTCCTTCTACCCCAAAATCATATGCTGCATGATAGGATATTACATTCAGATTTACAAATTGGCCCCGAAAATCTCTGAATGCATGTTTGGGCTTCCCTAGGGTAATCTAGAATGAACTAAGGTGGGGCCCATAGATTTTTGAGGTCCTTAGGCCAGGGGGGACCCAACCCATATGGTCCCATCGACCACCATGTAAGCCGATCCGGTGATGCATCGCCGCCCGGTGGACCCCACTTGATGTAATTTTCGGCACATGTGGGTTTTTTGGGTTGTACACCCCTCCCATGTATGGTCCGTCCATAGAAAACCCCTAAATGGGGTACTTCCTTCACAACAGCCCCCTTCCCAAGCCTCTTGCTCGTTTTCTTGCTGCCCTCTCTCAAATCCTTGCTCCAAATCCTTCCCAAACCCATTTGTTGCTGAAAACAACTCCATTCCATCACTCCATTGTAGTTTGCAACTCCTCCTCTTGCAAATTTCGTCCGTTGGAGCTTCTACAACCCCCAAAACGAGCTGAAATCGTGTGGAGCTCCATTCCCCTTTTGCATTCTCTTTTCTCTTTGAAAATCCATCCTAGGGGAGCTTGAAGCATCCCTCTACAACACCTAGATTTCATTCTGTCCATTTGGGCGACCATTTCTCCGCATTTCCTCCGCTTTCCATGACTATTGTTAAGGCTGTTTTAGCCTTTTTTTTCCCTTTCCATCGTCGTCTCTCTCATGTCCCTTTTATTTGATCCTCAGACTCGTGGAAACGTGCTTACCCATCCCATTCCTCCACGTTCTTCGCTTGTTTGATTATTGTTTTAAGGATTTCGTGTTTTGTTGTTGTTAGGTTTAGTGAAGTCAAAGGTAGAAAATGTGTTTGTGTTAAGTGGTTTGGCCTTAGCATAGCCGAATGTGTTCCTGTCATAATCCATGTGGAATTTTATTCCATGTATTGTGGCAAATTTTGTTGAATGGAGTGCATGCCATTTCGTTTGCTGTAAGGTATTGTCCCTAGTTTGGGTGTATCCTATGGTTTCCACAGCCATATTGTAAATCTTGGGATTAAGCCTACAAAATTAGTTTTTATCTCACCCTACCCTCCTACCAAGCATGCCACATCCAATCCCGACATGGGACTAGGAATGCCGTTCCATAGGGCTGTAGATTACAGATTAGTCTACTAGTTACCTTAAGTAGTGTAAGGCCTGTATATGCTACGGGATAGTAGGTTAGATTTGCTTGGAATGGGACTCACTTCCTTGGATAGATCCTCATAACATCCATAGACTCCTTTAGTAACTCTTAGAAAGCTTATGTAACTTAGAACCATTCACTCTCAGGGAAGACTTATAAATCCCTCAGGTCGAACTTAAAATAAACCAACACACCCCTTAGAATTTTCTTCCCTAAGGGCTTATTGCATTCGGGGACACAGAGTAAAGGAACTGCATGTAAGCGATGTATTCGCGGTTTGAATCAACTTTTTAATCCTAGTGGTTACCAATAAATCCAATGCTCTGATCAAGCAGAAGATCCGCATCGACTCAGATTAAGAATTAATACAATAAATCTTCTGTCCTAGCTAGACAGAAAGTCTATGTATCTGGCTCAGACCTACTACACAACCTTTCTTCTGTGATGGCCCAACCACCTATAACCAAACGTGATCACATTGCCTTTGAGAAATGGCGAGGACTTAAAGCCAGTAGAGAATTCGACATCTTGCCACCAACTCATACCTGCCCCTGAACTTAACCACAACAGAGATTAGGCTCATCTCTATCGCCATAGATACCAATGCCATAGAACGTATCGCTAATAAAGGAAGACCACTGTAATGAGAGGTTGTTTCCTAATTCATGTCAAGGATAGCCCCTAAGTTGTGCCTCGTTCTGATATACGGATCGATGCAAAGATTCTTGAACTTTAAGTAGAACCAAGTTTTAAGGGGGGTAGAACGTATTGAGTCCAATCCCGTTAGCTCAGTCAACGCTACCGTTCGATCAGAGTGGCGCAGCGGAAGTATGGTTAGCCTCTTCCTCATTGGCCCAG
The DNA here is from genome assembly GCA_037074715.1 of Magnolia kwangsiensis. Lineage (NCBI taxonomy): Eukaryota > Viridiplantae > Streptophyta > Magnoliopsida > Magnoliales > Magnoliaceae > Magnolia > Magnolia kwangsiensis. The sequence continues at coordinate 166,686,864 of CM073571.1, forward strand.
GATCGAAACATTTGATTTAGGCTATACGTACGGTTAGGTCATTAAATAGGATTGACCCTTCCTTAGAATGTCAAGACTGAAGTCTTGCTAGATACTCCTTACCCTTCACCAATTTCGGGGACGAAATTATATTTTAAGGGGGGTAGATTGTAACACCCTGGATTTTGGCCAACCTGGGATTAGACGTCCTTAGGCAATGGGTCGACTAAAATACCTGAAAAATCGCTTAGAACCCAATTCCATAGCCAAAGAAACCACTTAGGATTAATTCCTTTAGAAACTAAGTATAAGTTAGCTAGCGCTACACTGGAGTAGCTGTGAAATAGTCCCTGACCGCTTTAAATACATTCTACAAGACCCAAAACTTGTAGAATCAATGGTGCTATAATACCCTGAAACCTCGGATCAAATTCTAAACCGGTTTGTTCTCTGGACCTCTTTGAAACTTTGTATTAGATCTAGACTGCGCATTGAAAGTCCGATACCGACAATCTTAGACCATTAGAACCGCCTAGCTGGACTTGACAATCATTTCGAAAATCAAGTCCAACCGACATTCGCAGGCTATTTCATTGAGCCTGGAGTGAAGAGAGTGAGAATAAGGTTAGATTTGGAATTTGAAATTCAAATCTGGCACATGACTTGATGCATCAGTATTAAGCATTCTGACCGTCAGAATTCAGCCAAATTACACCCTCGGATCAGGAAAAATTTCTATTTCATATCATGAGACTTGTAGGCCTGATCTACGTGCGATGATCGCTGAACTGAAACTGGACCGTCACGTGCGATCTGGGAACACTGCTGGTCTGAAAATGGGATGTGAGCGACATCCGACATGTATGAACTTAAGTCCGATCGCGTTCGGCCAGGGGACCACCAGAAATGGTCTTTTGGTTCGAAACAGCCCCGGTTTGGTTAGGCATCAAGTAAACTTTGTTCTCAAGCCTGTTTTGGGCATGTTTGGGCTTATAAAAGGGCTTGAAACCCTCTCATATCTCTCCCATCTGACTTTGGAAAAAGCCCTAGGTTGAGAGAGAGAAAAGGTGAGAGATTGTGAGAGAGAGAGGAAGGGAATTTTCTATCGCTTGTGCTACCTGTTGCACGTGATTAAGCAACATGCTCCAATCACTTGGCCGGTGATTTCTTCATATTTCTAGGTAACAAAATACCCTAAATAGGTGCTAATTTAGTGTTGTTTCATTTCCTTAGCATATTAGCTTATGGATCTTATAAATTACATTCCCAGTTCGCCGTAGACAAAGCGTATACGCTCCGTTCGAATTGATACGCTTTTAGGAGAAAAGGTGTGGATTTTAGACACTTTGATTGGCTGTTTTCAACGCTTTCAATGTCGTTTAATAGTAGATTATCGACGGCAACGCCGTTTGACATGTACAACATGCTGTCCGTTTCCTATTTCGTAAGCAGACGAAGAATACGAGATTTAGGGCATTTTAGTCATTTGTAGGAATTACTGTTTTCATCCATATTTTGCCGATGTGATTGACATAGCTTCTTGTCACATTAGGATATTAGGAATGCGTGCATAATTAGTTTGGCGAAGAGATTCGCCTAAATGCGCACTTTGAGTCGACATACTATATGTAGACTTAAGTGTGTAGTTTAAGTATTTGTATAAATGCTTGTATTAGTATGTATTGAATTAAATGGTGTTATGAATTAGTTTGAGATTGATTTCTCAATTTATATGCTGATGTAAATGGTTTCCTACATGTTAGCTATATGCATGATTTCATTATATGTATGAAATGCATACGTTGGAAGATTTACTCAAGTTGTATGTTACAACATGTGTTAACATGCTCACATGGTTGTATTTCATTTCCCTTACTCTTACATGATGGCTGATGTGAATTTATAATTGTTTGGGACTATACCTAGTCCAGGCAGTCGGCAACCGAGTAAATTCATGGTTGGCTTATCTTTGCCACGAACGACGTGTCGATGAACACGAGTCGTGTTTTGGAGTTAGCGGCAGTGGTTAGGCTACGCGAAGTGTTTTATGCACTTTATGTCATTCAGCTTGAGATGCGCTCGTGCTAGTCGAGCCCGTCAAGTAACCCGACTGGCCATTGTATGTTCACCATGTATGTGTCATAACTGCTTGAACCTAGGGTACTGAACTTACCATTGAAAATCCTGTCAACCATGGTACCTTGATCCACAAAGACTCATGAGCCGGACATGGTGGTATGGGACACCGTGGTCGAGCTATCGGCCTACGCTGGGGCCACAAACCTCCCCATAGTGACCAGTGAGCATCTATGACTCGTGAGCAGATTATGGTGGTATGGGACACTATATTCTTGCTGTCGGCCTACACTGATCAGGCGACGAGTCCTTTGTAGTGACCGCGAGCATATTCTGAGTCTACAGGAGGCGACGACCCTTCCGTAGCAGTGAGAGTACAGTTGGCCTATATTGATAAGGTAATGGGAGAGCGGTGCAACGAGTGCGAGCAACAGCCCTGACAGCCCTTGTAGCGACCTATAAAATATACATCGTATGAGATTACTAGGAGTGACGACCCTAGACAGGATCTGTGTTGGGATTGATATAAGGGAAGTACCTTAGTTTCCCAATCCTGTTGTTTGAATGGACTAATAATAACTCGGCAATCATATCACCATCACATTGCATGTGCCTGGAAGATGTGGAGCACTGAGCGGTACGCAAGCATGAGGGAGAACGTTGGTGAGGGCATCCATCATGTCATGTCATATTGCATTAACAACAGTATTAGGATTGTTTGATTTACTGCTTTAATATTATCGCATGATTGATTTGATAACATGCTAATCTCTGCTCTCTTATCCCACTGAATTGATCACTCACTCCCACGTTACGGGATGGTGTTTCCGAACACCCACCAATCCCTATTGTGATTGCAGATGATGGCGCGGCCTGCGAGGCGGAGCTGGACTTGATGATGATGAGGATCCTTCCTTTATGTGTGTTTTGATTGACGGGATTACAGGGAGGTGGATTAGATGCCTTGACACTTGTCATTTTATATTTTTAGCGCACTCATGTATATTCGTTTTGTCTACTTTTGGAGTATACATGTATGTATATAACCTAGTAACATGTTCACACTCTGGAGACATACAACAGTTTATATATGTTATACATACTATCACAGTCTTCCGCTTGCTAATTTAACGGACTCTAGAGTATGATATGATGTTTTGGATTAATCCCACTCATGTTTAATACATTAACACAGACAACATTCAATCATACACATTTATGTTGTATAAGTAATGTTCTGGATCTCGGGAGTGGAGTTTTTACTCGACTCCCTGATTTTCGGAATGTTACACCAACTCAGTGGAATCATAGAGCAAAGGTTAACATGTTATCAAATCAATCAAGTGATAATGATAAAGTAAGCAAATCAAACATTTCTAAATACTATAATTAATGCAAGAATGAAATGACATGATGGATGGGCTCGCCAACATACTCCCTCATGCAACACCATCTTACGTCCGCGGAATGCTTTCTTCCCTTAGTGCTCCACATCTTCCAGGCACATGTAGTGCGATATGAATATGATTACCGAGTTGTTATTAGTCTTTTTCATAGAGTAAGATTGGGAAACTAGGATACTTCCCTTATATCATTCCCAACAAGGATCCTGTCTAGGGTCGTCACTCCTAGTAGTCTCATACGATGATATGGTTCTACATCACTACAAGGGCTGTCAGGGATGTTACACGCACTCGTTGCACCGCTCCCCCATCACCTTATCAATACAGGCCTAGTTGTACTCTTGTTGCTACGGAAGGGTCGTCGCCTTACGTAGACTCAGAGTACGCTCAAGGTCACTACAAAGGGCTGTCAGGGCTGTTGCACACACTCGTTGCACCGCTCTCCCATCACCCTATCAATGTAGGCCGACAGCTTGAATATAGTGTCCCATACCACTATAATCGGCTCACAAGTCTGGGTTGCTCACTGGTCACTACGGGGAGGCTCGTACCCCAAGCGTAGGCCGACAGCTCGACCACGGTATCCCATACTACCATGTCCGGCTCATGAGTCTTAGTGGATCAAGGTACCACGGTTATCAGGATTATCACTGGTTAGTTCAATACCCTAGGTTCAAGCAGTTATGACCAATACAAGGTGAACATATAATGGTCAGTCGGGTTACTTGAAGAGCTCGACTAGTACGAGCACACCTCAAGCTGAACGACATGAAGTGTATAAACACCTCGTGTGGCCTAACCGCTGCCGTCAACCAAAGCACGACTCGGGTTCGTCAGCGCGTCCTTCGTGGCGAATAGAATTCAACCACGAATTCAAATCTCTTACCGACTGCCTGGACTAGAGTATAGCCCCAAACACTTGTAATCTAAATCAATAATCATATAAGAGAGACAGAATTGAAATACAAGTAATTCCAGCATGTTATCAGCATGTTATAACATACATCATAAGCAGTTAACCATACACGAGTATTTCAAACATAAGGTAATCAATTCAAATGCAACAAGCATGGAGGTAATCATGTACATCATCAAATTAGTTGAGAATCCAATCTCAACTCTAATCTACAACACTATTTACTCAATACTTACTATTACATACATTTATACAAACCCTTAGTCTACACACATTAGTCTACATAGCATATGTCGGCCAATAACATACATTAGGGTGAATCTCTTCGCCAAATAGATCATACACACATAACTAGCATAGGTACACGATAAATACTCATGACAATCATATCAGCAAAATACGTACGTATACAGTATTTCCTATAAATACCTAAAATACCCTAAATCTCATATTCTTTGTACGTATTCGAAATGAAAAATGGACAGCATGTTCTACATGTCAAACAACATCCTTGTCAAAAATCTACCATTAAATGGCATTGAAAGCTTTGAAAAATGGTAACCTAAGCGTCTAAAATCCGCACCTTACGCCGTAGAAGTGTAACGAATTCAATAGAGACTCTAAGTCTTTGTTAATGACTGATTGACAACCTACAGTATGATTTAGGTTAGCTACTTCACCACTTGCACCAATTGAAACCCTAGAATAGGTTAGGATTAGGCTTTCTTACCTAAGAACGAAGCTCGAGTCATCGAAAAAGTGATAAGGAGGGGTGGATTAGGCACGTAGCAAAGCTTGGAAGAATTCCAAGAAGAATCACCAACTTCTCTCCCACTTTCTCTCTCTTTTCTCTCTCTTGATTTGGGTAGGGTTTTAAATTCGTATGGAAATTGTGAGTGAGGATTTAAGGCCTTTTTATAAGCCCAAACACGACAAAAACAGACTTGAAGTCAAGGTATACTTAAGTCATAACCAAATGGGGTCTGTTCCGATCCAACGGAGCACTTCGGTAGGTACTGTTATCAAATGCGGTCGGACTTAAGCTCACTAGCAACAGATCTTTAGTAAGTTAAGTTTTTAGTCCGATCGGATTTTCAAATCGTCTGTGGTGGACCAGTTTCAATTCAATGGTTACTGAACTTCAATCAAGGCCACAAGTACTTTGACATGTAAGGGCCACCTATCCTGATCCGAGGGTGAATTTGGGTCAAAATCTAACGGTCGGAACGCTTAAAAATAATGTGCAAGTGAAACGTGTCAGATTTCTTACAATTATAATTAATTTTCTAAATATCTTCATTTTCTCACTCTCTTCACTCCGGACGCAATAAAATGGTCTTAGGACATCGTTTGGGTGTGATTTTTACGATGCTTGTCAAGTCCAACAACGTGCTCAATATCTTCTAAGTTCATCGCTATCAGACTTTCGACGTACGGTCCAGGTCTGATATGAAGTTTTCGAATGATCCCAGAGAAACTGGGTTTAGAGATTGATCCTAGGTTTCTAGGTAACATAGAGTTAGCGGTCCTACTAATTTTGGGTCTTATAATTTATATTTAAAGTGATTTAAGTTAATTCTACTGAGTATTCAGTTTGGTACTTAACCAAATTCTACCCTAATAGGGCAGAATACAGTCATAGGGCCATTCTATGCCCCATTTTAGCCACTTCTAGTTGTCATATTATTTTTCTTATTTTTCGAGTGGTTCATCATCAAGTTTACCCTGTCTCCACCAAATTTCATGAGATTTTAAGTTGTGTAAAAATTCTAAAAATTCTCGAAGCACCAGCTGTCCAATAAGTGATTTTCGGACAGTTGTCACAACGTCCTACTTTAAACTATATTAAATATTTTTTTATATTTTCACATATTTTTATATAAAACTAGACTCATTTATCTTCAATCTGGTTTTTTAATTACCTAAATAAGATTATAATGAAGGAAATATGATTTTTCAAAGTTTGATAAAATGGGCAGAAAAAATGCAGAAACCGGTCTGCCTGTCCGCTGTACGGATGAGGCCTCGTTGATGCCACAAGGACCTCGCCGGTCACTGACTTATTTGGTGAGGAATTGCCCCATGAGTAAGGTCCTCACCCCCCAAGAATGACGAAAACTTATAGGGCCCACCTTGGAACCCCCCAAATTGAGTCCTTTGGGCCCACGAGTCCGTCAAAGCGTTTATCGAGTCTCATTTACAAACTGAAATAAGTTACATAATGTACAATATATGATTTTGGGATAGAAGAAGCTAATCCATCCAAATAAACTATCTTCATCATGAAATTCTAAATATTAAATAGTAAAAATATCATTTTACGCATGTATTTACCATTTATAGTAAGTTTTAGTTTAAATATAGTTCTTCACCTTTTAAACTTTAGGTTTGTGTCTAATATGAAAGTACTTGGAGAAATTTGAAGAATGGGGTGGTGAAAGGTGAGATTTTGAAGAAAATGGGTTGAAAAATGATTTCTAGACTTTAGGATTGATCTCTAAGAGTGATATGGTTGACCCATTTCCTAAGGACGTCTAATTCCAGGTTGGTAAAAATCTGGGGTGTTACAATCTACCCCCTTTAAAAATAATTTCGTCCCCTAAATTGGCGAAGGGTAATGAGTAATGATTTCATTATGCCTTTTGCCTAAACTGTACTGATTTCAAGTTTATATGCATGGTGGGATAATACATCTATACTAGTCTGATGCATTTTTATCTATCCTCATAAATTCACTCTTTATCTCTTGCTTATACCCTGATGACTAGCTACAATTGATTATCTATTTGGAATCTCGACAATGAATCCCAACTACTTAGTGTAATATATATATTTTCAGTGGTTGACTAGTACAGAGAGATGGTTGTAGTGGGCTCGATACTGATACGTTGAACATCTACCTGACCAGGGTAGAAGGCTCATCGTATCCCTTCCTAGTCCTGGTAGATCCTGGTCTTCTGTCCGGTCAAAGCAGTGAGTCCATTGGTAGTCTCCCAGGATTGAGAAATGAGTCAAGCCACGAATGCTTTGCCATTGTATATTTCAGTAACTCCGTATAATCCAATTACTCCAAAGCTTAGGGAATGCCCATCATTGAAAGGTTTTAATTTTCTATTTATAAGGTTGCTCTTTAGGTCTTGGTCTAAGGGAGTCCTCGTCTGAATCTATGTCTAAGGTAGAAGTTAATATACACCCTAATAGATCATCCTAAAAGGATTTCTAATCGTATAGAGTTGGTCAAGGCTTCCATTATGTTCGTATTTAACGAGTAGGTTTATGGATATACTAACCTTTGCTCACTCCCACTGTTAGGCCTATGATTTAATATGAATAGGTTCAACACTAAAGCCCTAATTGTTTTCCTATAAAGACTTCACTATTGACATTCTAAGGAAGATTAAGAATCCTAATTTAATGACCTAACCTTACGTATAACCTGAATCACTTTGTTCGATCCTGGGCCAGTGGGGAAAGGGCCAACCATGCTTCGCTGCGCAGTTCTAACTCAACTGTTGTATTAGCTGACTTTACTAGATTGGGCTCATAAGGTTCTACCCCCCTTAAAAATTATTTCTACTCTCAAAGCTCATGATTCTATGTCTCGATCCATATGTCGGAACGAGGTATAATTTAGGACCTATCTTTGACATGATATGGGATACAATCTCCCAATATATTAGTCTTTCTTTCATTGACAATGTATACTATGACGTTGGCACCTATGGTTATAGAAATGAGCCTAGTCTCTATTACAGTTGATTTCAGGGGCGGGTGTGACTTGGTGGCAAGATATCTAATTCTCTACTGGCTACTCTACTGGCTATATGTCCTTAACATTTCCCAAGGGTAAAGTAATAACTTTTGGTTATAGGTAGTCGGGCCAACACGAAAGAAAAGTGGTGTAGTGGGTCTGAGCCGGATACATTGACTTTCTATCTATCTAGGACAGAAAACTTGTCGTATCAGTTCTTAATCCTAGTTGGTCTCGATCTTCTGCTTTATCAGAGCATTGAGTTCATTGGTAACTACTAGGATTAAGAAGTCGATTCAAACCGCGAATACCTCACTTATATATAATTTCTCTACTTTGTGTACCCAATTGTACTAAGTCCTTGGGAGGGCAAATCTAAGGGGCGTGCTGGTTTATCCTAGCATTTAATTTGAGGGGTATATAGGTTTTCTCTAAGCGTAACTAATTCTGAGTCAAGCAAGCTTCCTAAGAGTTAATAAAGGAGCCTATAAGTATCAAGGAAATCCAACAAAAAAATGAGATCTCACTCTAACTAAATCAAGACAACTAACTACGTCTATATTCCAATTACCTTAGCAAAATCAGTCTTTTACATTCCTTAACAAAACCAGTAGCCTAGTCTTAATAAATTTAACGATGCTTAAGCACTTCACATATGTCTATACTAGCTAAGGAGGTCCTAGGGTTTACGTTTTTAATTTACTAGCTTTCCTATACCGTCAGATCTTTTTAAATCTAAGAATACCCACTTTAGGTCCAAAACTCTAAGGGCCTATTTGGCTACTGGTATAAGGCTGTATTAAATGGATTGCGTCGCTAATCCCACCTCGTGATTGGAAATGACATGTTTGGAAGGAGGGTGGGATGTGATTAAAATCAATTTTAAGGCTTTGAAAAATGAGCCTTGTGTTGGAGAGTGTGAGATGGGATTTTCAAATCCCATGATGATGAATGTCCAAGTGTAATTTGAAAGGAAATCCTGGGATTTACTGTTAATTGTATACATTCCAACCATGGCAATGGAAACCATGGGTTACACCCAAATCTAAGGATAATACCTTACACATGCATTTATTATTACTTTTACAATTCTATCTATCCTAATCTCACCTAATGCATTTGGTCGAATGGGCCCTAAATGTCCCATCATTTGGAAATGTGCAGGTTATGAGACACAAAAATATGAGTTTTGTGCCCATATGAGAGGGTATAATGAAGGTGGAAAGTCATACAGAGTAGTTTTTGGGTAATGGTGGTTAATGGGTATAAGATATAGAAGAAGACGGAAGCTTGAGTGAATGGAAGTGGGCAAGTGAGATCATTTTACATGGTCTCGGTTACGTATGGGCTATACTACAATAGTTAATCTCGTTGGTCGGCGAAACTTGAAATTCTAATGTGGTTTCTACATTCCATCGCCCCCTTCCTAAGTCAGAGTGCGTTAGTGTGCGTTGTGTTACCATAACCCAGGTCCGGTTTAATCCAAATCATGCTCTGCTACCATCTGTAACATCCTGAAAAGGGTCGAGGATAAACTCCACTCCCGAGTTCCAGAACATCACTTATGAAACATTTTCAATGATGAATGAATGTCGGCTGTAATAGTGCATAAAACATGAAGTGGATTAAGCCAAAACAGCATATCATACTCCAGAGACAGTTAAATTAGCAAGCGAAAGAATGTGATAAATATATAAAATATATGAACTGTTGTAAGTCTCCAGAGTGTGAACATGTTACCAGGTTAAACATATACATGTATACTCCAAAAATGATCAAAAAGAATATACATGAGTGCTTTAAAAATATAAAATGACAAGTGTCATGGCGTCTAATCAACCTCCCTGTAATCCCATCGATCAGAACATGGTCTACCTAGACCCGCTTGATAACTGCCTATAGGAGAAATCCTCCTCATCATCAAACAAGTCCGGCTCCGCTTCACAAGCAACGCCATCACCTGAAACTCAAACATGGACTAGTTGGTGTGTACGACACCGTCCCGTAACGTGGGAGTGAGTGGCCAACTCATTGGAATCATAGAGTAAAGGTTAACATGTTATCAAATCAATCAAGCGATAATGATAAAGCAAGCAAATCAAACATTCCTAAATACTGTAATTAATGCAAGATTGAAATGACATGATGGATGCCCTCGCCAACATACTCCCTCATGCGACACCATCTTACGTCCACAACATACTTTCTTCTCTCAGTGCTCCACATCTTCCAGGCACATGCAGTGCGATATGAATATGATTACCGAATTGTTATTAGTCCTTTTCATACAGCAAGATTGAAAAACTAGGGTACTTCCCTTATATCATTCCCAATAAGGATCCTATCTAGGGTCGTCACTCCTAGTAGTCTCATACGATGATATGGTTCTAGGTCACTGCAAGGGCTGCCAGGGCTGTTGCACACACTCGTGCACCGCTCACCCATCACCTTATCAATACATGCCTAGTTGTACTCTTGTTGCTACGGAAGGGTCGTCACATCACGTAGACTTAGAGTATGCTTGAGGTCACTACAAAGGGTTGTCAGGGCTGTTGCATGCACTCATTGCACCGCTCCTCCATCACCTTATCAATGTAGGTCGACAACTCGAATATAGTTTCCCATACCACCATAATCGGTTCACGAGTCTGGGTTGCTTACTGGTCACTACGGGGAGGCTCGTGGCCCTAGCATAGGCCAACAGCTCGACCACGGTGTCCCATACCACCATGCCTGGCTCATGAGTCTTAGTGGATCAAGGTACCATGGTTATCAGGGCTATCACTGGTAAGTTCAGTAACCCAGGTTCAAGAAGTTATGACCAATACAAGGCGAACATATAATGGTCAGTCGGGTAACTTGACGAGCTCGACTAGTACGAGCGCACCCCAAGCTGAACGACATGAAGTGTATAACACCTCATGTGGCCTAACCACTGCCGTCAACCAAAGCGCGACTCGGGTTCGTCAACGCGTCCTTCGTGGTGAATAGAATCCAACCACGAATTCAAATCTGTTACCAATTGCCTAGACTAGAGTATAGCCCTAAACACTTGTAATCTAAATCAATAATCATATGAGAGAAACAGAATTGAAATACAAGTAATTCCAGCATGTTTTCAGCATGTTATAACATACATCATAAGCAGTTAACCATACACGAGTATTTCAAATATAAGGTAATCAATTCAAATACAACAAGCATGGAGGTAATCATGTACATCATCAAATTAGTTGAGAATCCAATCTCAACGCTAATCTACAACACCATTTACTCAATACTTACTAATATATACATTTATACAAACCCTTAGTCTACATAGCATATGTCAGCCAATAATGTGCATTAGGGTGAATCTCTTCGCCAAACAGATCATACGCGCATAACTAGCATAGGTACATGATAAATACTCATGGCAATCATATCAGCAAAATACGTACATATACAGTATTTCCTACAAATACATAAAATACCCTAAATCTCATATTCTTTGTACATATTCGAAATAAAAAATGGACAGCATGCTTTACATGTCAAACAACATCCTTGTCAATAATCTACCATTAAACGACATTGAAAGCTTTGAAAAATGGTAACCTAAGCATCTAAAATCCGCACCTTACGCCGTAGAAGTGTAACGAATTCAATAGATACTCTAAGTCTTTGTCAAAAACTGATTGGCAACCTACAGTATGATTTAGGTTAGCTACTTCATCACTTGCACCAATTGAAATCCTAGAATAGGTTAGGCTTAGGCTTTCTTACCTAAGAACGAAACTGGAGTCGCCAGAATAGCGATACAGAGGGGTGGATTAGGCACGTAGCAAAGTTGAGGAGAATCCCAGGAAGAATCATCAACTTCTCTCCCACTTTCTCTCTCTTTTCTCTCTCTTAATTTGGGTAGGGTTTAAAATTCGTACGGGATTTGTGATAGAGGGTTTAAGGCCTTTTTATAAGCCCAAACACGACGAAAACAGAATTGAAGTCAAGGTATACTTAAGTTATAACCAAATGGGGTATGTTCCGATCCAACGGAGCACTTCTGGAGGTCCTCTTATCAAATATGGTCAGAATTAAGCTCACTAGCAACGGATCTTTAGTAAGTTAAGTTTTCAGTCCGATCAAATTTTCAGATCGTCCGTGGTGGACCAGTTTCAATTCAACGGTTACTGAAATTCGATCAAGGCCACAAGTACTTTGACATGTAAGGGCCACCTATCCTGATCTGAGGGTGAATTTGGGTCAAAATCTAACGGTCAGAATGCTTAAAAATAACGCGCAAGTGAAACATGCCAGATTTCTTAAAATTATAATTAATTTTCTAAATATCTTCCTTTTCTCACTCTCTTCACTCCGGACGCAATAAAATGGTCTCAGGACATCGTTTGGGAGTGATTTTTATGGTGCTTTTCAAGTCCAAAAATGCATTCAATATCTTCCAAGTTCATCGCTATCAGACTTTCGACGTGCGGTCCAGGTCCGATATGAAGTTTCTGAATGCTCCCAAGAGCAACTGGGTTTAGAGATTGATCCTATGTTTCTAGCTAACATAGCGTTAGCGGTCCTACTTATTTTGAGTCTTGTAGTTTATATTTAAAGTGATTAAAGTTAATTCTACTGAGTATTCAGTTTGGTACTTAACCAAATTCTACCCTAATAGGGCAGAATACGGTCCTAGGGCCATTCTATGCCCCATTTTGGGCACTTCTAGTTAACATATTATATTTATTATTTTTTTGATAGTTCATCATCAAGTTTACCCTGTCTCCACCAAATTTCATGATATTTCTAGTTGTATAAAAATTCTAAAAATTCCCGAAGCAGCAGCTGTCCAACAAGTGATTTTCGGACAGTTATCACAACGTCCTACTTTAAACTATATTAAATATTTTATTATATTTTTCATATATTTTTATAAAAATGAGACTCATTTATCTTCATTTTGATTTTTGAATCACCTAAATCGGAGTTATAACGAAGGAGATATAATTTTTTAAATTTTAATAAAATGGGCAAAAAAAATACAGAAACCGGGCTACCTGTCCGCTGTACGAACGAGGCCTCGCCGATGCCGCAAGGTCCTCGCCGGTCACTGACTTATTTGGTAAGGAATATCCCCATGAGTGAGGTCCTCACCCCCAGGGATGTCGAAAACATGTGGGGCCCACCTTGGATCCCCCTAAATTGAGTCATTTGAGCCCACGAGTCCATTGAGGAATTTATCGAGTCTCATTTGCAAACTGGAATGAGTTACGCAACATACAATATATGATTTTGGGGTAGAAGATGCTAATCCATCCAAATAACCTTTCTAAATCATGAAATTCTAAATATTAAATAGTCAAAATCCTATTTTATGCATGTATTTACCATTTATAGTAAGTTTTAGTTTAAGTATAGTTCCTCACCTTTTAAACTTTAAGTTTGTGTCTAATATGAAAGTACTTGGAGAAATTTGAAGAATGGGGTGGTGAAAGGTGAGATTTTGAAGGAAATGGGTTGAAAAGTGATTTCTAGACTTTAGGATTGATCTCTAAGAGTGATATGGTTGACCCATTGCCTAAGGACGTTTAATTCCAGGTTGGTAAAAATCTGGGGTGTTACAGTTCGACTAGTCCGACTTGGCTTTAGATGATTGGTTGTGAGGATCGGAAAGGGAAGACAATCGAACCACCTTTTGAAGAAAACTCCTTTTTTTTCATCTTGCTGACTTATATCGGGTGCCATCTGTCGATCAGATCGACCAACATATCAATTGTATCGAGAAGTTGTCGATCGATGCTATCGAGATAGCCCACGATGTTATCAATGGTCACAAGAGTTTTCCTATTCTGAACAGCCATCGATTGTATCTATCCTCAGTCGATGAAATCGAAGAAGACCATCACTTGTATTGAAAGTATGTGCTATTCAGAATTTTTCTAATTTTGACACGCTATTGTATATTTCTTGACTTAATCAGTATATGTCAAAAAAAAAAAATGCACCAGTTCTGTATAAATATAAACATGATAATGTTTATATACAAAAGTTAGAGGTCTCCAACCTCAGATGTAACATTGAAGACTTAACAAAATTGCATCATTTCACCAATTATCCAGATTTTGATGCAAAATCTGAACGTGTTCTTATATGCTCAATAATTCAGGATACAGAGTTCAGTTTTTCTTTCACTCTCCACCTTGAGACAGAAGCTTTTACTGTGGTGACTTTTGTTATCTCACCAACTTGATCCAGTGATTTCTTTATTCTGTCTTCCATTTTGGGTGATGATAAATGGGTATTTTGTATTACTCTGGTCAGATTAAGTTTATCAGTGTGAATTTGACCAGAGTTATAAGAAGTTGTCTTTAAGCATTCAAACTTGTAATGCCCCATATCACCACACAAATGACAAACTGGAGAAGTTCTTGTATTGCTACCTGAAGCAACTGATTTTTCAGTTTTCATTTTGATTTTCTCATACCCTAGGCCACTCTTATCTTTTCCAGGCCTTCCTATCCCTAACATTATTTCAAGTTTTTCACCACTCTGAGAAAACTTATAGTTTATCTCGGTAAATTTTCTGAATTTTTCTAAGTCAATACAAAGTGAGTGGTTCTCATTTTTGAGTTTTGCATTATCATCTTTTAGCAGTTCAGCTTTGTTCATAAGTTTTGATAATTCTCCTTTTAGGGATAGGTTTTCTCTTTCTAATTCATCATTGTCTGTATGATATTGTTGCAAATCATTGGTTAAATGTATGTTTATATCCATGGTTTTGTCCAAGTCTTTTTGCAACAATTCCTTTTTATTTTCAGACATGCCAAATTTTTTAAGGATATGAATGCTATGAATGTATAGTTGATTATAAGCATCTTGTAATTCATTTTTCTCTTTATCTTCTTCTTCAGGTTCCAATTCTTCATTGCCAGATGGAAATGATTCAGTGGCTTGCTGTTCTTTCTCAAATTCAGTTGGAATGATTGAAGTAGTGGAGACCATGAGAATTTTCAATGATTTCTGATCTCCATCACTTCCTGAGTCACTGTTTTCTGAGTTTGATTCCTCCGTATCATCCCATGTGGTAGCCATCGCCTTGCCCATGGTTTTTCTGTTTGGGCATTCGGTAAATAGGTTTCCATACTCATGACAGGCATAACATTGTGGTTTTTTGTTTCTTTTTCCAAATTTTTCTGTAGGAGGTTTGTCATCCATCTTTCTACCTCTAGAGGGGCGGCCGTGATTCCTTTGAAAAAATCTTCTGAATCTTTGTGCCAGCAGAGCCACTTCCTCATCTTCATCTTCCTTTTCACTCTCACTATCCTCATGTTTTGGTTTCTTAGAAGTTTTTAGGACAGTGTTTTTAGATTTTTGGGGTTGTGTGAAGTGTAGTTCAAAAGTTTGTAGGGAACCTAGTAGTTCTTCTACTTTCATCTCATCAATATTCCTACACTCCTCAATTGTTGTTACCTTGGGATTGAACCGTTCCGGTAAGAATCTTAAGATTTTTCTACATATTTTAGGTGCCAGAACCTTCTCTCCCAATCCAACCATGGAGTTACAAATGATGTTCAATTTGGTGAAAAACTCCATAAATGTCTCATGCTCTTCCATCCTGAGATTTTGAAACTGTGAAGTTAAGTGTTGTAGTTTAGATCTCTTCACAGTGCTTGTGCCTTCATGGGTTGTTTCAAGTAAGTCCCATGCTTCTTTAGAGGTCCCAAACATACTTATCTGATTGAAAATGTCTTGGGACACGGCACAGTAGATGGCATTCATTGCTTTTGCTTCAGCATTTCGCTGTTCTTTGTCAAATGTCGTCCACTTCTCATTAGGTTTAGGTTAAGTGATTGTGGTTTCATTTTCAACTACAACTTGTTCAGTTGGTACCACAAATCCTTTTTCCACTACATCCCAAACTTCATGATCTAAAGATCTCAGGAAGTAATGCATTCTAGCCTTCCAGTAAGCATAATTTGAACCATCAAATATTAGAGGTCTAGTGATAGATGAGCCCTCTCCTTTGGCCATAATTCTACTTCAGTCAAGATCACTCTCTAGGCGGTGAAGCCCTTAAAGAGAGACCCGCTTGATACCAATTGAAATAGCGGTGAAGACGGCTTGAGTTGAATTAGGAAATGCCAATATGTCCTAGAGGGGGGTGAATAAGACTTTTTAAAGTTTTATAAGTTATATGTCAATCCTATCACACTAATCTTATCACAGAGTACAGATTAGGATTACTCAAAAATTAACTCTATTTGCTTCCAAGCCTGATAGAGGATCTAATCATAGATTACTTGTAATAATAATAAAAACTTTATGAATCAGATTGTGATGGATATGACTGTGTGTGTACAAGATGTGATTTCAGATAATCATATATAAAGGCATATAAAGCAATCACATAAATGAAAGACAATATCAATCTCAAACACAGTCATATTATAGTGGTTCGACTACTTGTCTACTCCACTACCGGTTTCCACACTCAACCCTTGAGTAACCAGATTTCACTAAGGAGGTTTTCCATGGTTCACCGCAAACCTAAGGTTTTAAATCAGGTTCACCGTCAACCTTTACAGAGGTTTCTACTCGGTTCACCTCAAACCCTAGAGTTTTGTTGGTACACTCCTAACTAGATGTTTATGCCCACATAGAGCAAGGGTCTACACAACGCACCCGGATGTTTATACCCAAACAGAGCAAGAGTCCACACAATGCACCCAGATATTTATGCCCACATAGAGCAAGGGTCCACACAACGCACCCAGATGTTTATTCTCTCCACAAAGCAAGGGTCCACACAACGCACCCACGCACGTACACTTCCGTCGGAAGCCTCCTTTGAGGACTTCAAGTGGTGAGCAACACTTACTACCCAATTCCAAAAAGGAATGATCATAAATGTCCTCTGAACTCTAAGTACTTACAGATAAGTCGATGAGTCCCTTTTAGCTCAGTGATGAAGATCTCCTTCTTCTTGATGAAGAGTCTTCAGCTTCCTTGATCCACAACACAAAGATGTACCTATGTTAGGTTTAGGTTAGGTCAAGGTTATGATGGAGTTTCACTCTTTGAATATTTTTCTATAAGGAAGATAGAGTGGTTCCAATCATCTATGCATTCAAGGAAACCCAGCTTATTGATTTGCCATTAAAGTAGTAGCTGGAGGATCCTTGAATGCGGAAGTTCATTCCCCAATCCACTCTATGAAATATCAATGATGAGGATGGATTGGAGGATGAACTTCCTGAGAGAAAGGACTTAGGATAAAGGATATGAAGTTTAAAACACTCAAAAGTACTCTCTACTTTCTCTCACAGCAATAAAGACTAATCTCTCTATTTATAAGCAAAAGGTTCCAACGGATATAAACGGTCATATTTATGATAGAGTTCGATATCATCGAGCAATCGTCGATATGATCGAGCGTATACTCTCAATTGTATCGACATACGACTCGATGATACAAACTCAAATGTTATTTCACTTTTGGAAACCTTTCGGTAACTGGTCGATGGGATCGATACACACATCAATATTATCAGATTTCGAACTCCGATTCTATCGAGAGATGGATCGATCTATCGACAGGTGAAAATAAGAGAGAAGCCTTAAAAAATTTCAGGTTCTACAGATATGATTGGAGAACAGTCGATGTCATCGAAATTTATATATCGATGATATCGGAGACCATGTCGATAGGATCGATAAATCGTATAGATTTACCTATAAGCTTGCTGGACAGTTTGTGTCTGATTTCGATTCAATCGACAAGTTCTCGATATGATCGACATATGAAAATCGATTTATCGACTGGTACCCCGATCAACATTAAAAATAACCTGAAATTTATGATGGAGAAAACATGCGCCCATAATCGATATGATCGACTGACTTCCGATACGATCGATTTTTGAGTTCAGATTGAATCGGACAGTCATCAATATATCGAAGTTTATGTTAGTTTTCTTTAGAAAAATAGGAGCGCCGAAAAACAGTCTGTCAATATTATCGATCCGCTTCAGATATGATCGATATTCAAATATCGATGATATCGACTCACAAGTTGATATATCGATAAATCGTCCAGATGATTGTTTGATTGCTGGATGCTTTTTGTCCTCACTCGATTGTATCGATTGAGATGCTGAGAACATCGACAGAGCTGGTCGATCATATCGAAAGGGGAATCGATATAATCGATAGTGTAAGAAAAACTTAAAGATTTTCCTATTTGATAAAAAGTTTTCTTACACAAAAACTTTAAGATGTTCTAGTTCTTTTTAAGAGTTTTAATCACCCGGTGTTTTGGGACATGGGATATGAGGTTATGATTTACTTATGGCGAGCTTCCACACATCCAGTTGAGGCAGATACTTAAGTTGATCTCCCTATCAGGCACAAATGTCCGACTGACTCAACTTACAACGTAATTGACAAACCAAGGCACTTAGTAGGTGCACTTTCAATAATAACTTAGATTTCAAATCCTAAAATCTAAGCTTAAGTCTAAACCCTAAGATGAAAATCCTAATTCTACACTAAAACCCTAAAAGGTAACCATAGGCTATGATCTTAAACCTTAGGTAGTGATTAGAACTTGGATCTAATTGTACAAGTTCCTGATTTAAGATGGAGATTGATTCTAAGGAAACACATCCCCTAGCCATGCTGGTAGGCGACCCAACTACAAGGTGATGATTCTTCCCCTTGAGCTTTCCATTTTCCCATTAGCTTAAGTTATAGTTTTTATTTTAACTTATAATTCATATCTCCACTTCATAGTCACATGTGTTAATTGTTAGAATTAAATTATTATATTACATGCTTAATGTTTATCCTGCATATTTATTCATGCTTGTGGATTACTTGTGGATTGCTTGTGGAACTTAAATTGGTACACCAGTGGGAAACCCCCACCTATATGTGTACACCCATACTAGGGATGTAACTCAACTGGTTGTGATAGTAATGGACATTTGACTTAGTGGTTATGGAATGGTGGTTTAAATTAACCATTGATGTGGGCCTACCATCCAGGATTGTTGTGTCCAATAGTTTTTAAGGATGGTCTTTTATCTCATGGTTTTGACACTCGCCCTATGTGGCTTATTTTGGTATTTGCCTTATATGACTTGTTTTGATATTGCACTGTGTGGCTTTATTCCGGTATTTTTCTATATGGGTTCGATGTTTTTATCGTGCAACCATATGAGGTAAGCCTCATATACTACAATATGATTGGCCACTAGTCGACAAGTTTCTATTAAACATCCTAAGATGGTAGCCTCATGGGTCGGGGATGGTAGTAGTTGGACACTATGCCCGAGCCGTTGGCCTACGCTTAGCCATCTGCTCCCCGTAGTGACCTTTGAGCTTATCTAAATTGTCTAATTATAACTGGACTAATAATAGTTTGACTAATCATGCATCCATGGCACATTAGCGATGACGGGTGGCTAATTCTAGATGTTGTAGCATGTGCCCTAGAGCTGTTAGGGTATCGTTTTGCTAGCTCTCAGACCACTGACTATCGACCCCTATCTGACTGGATGATTTTCCCAGGTCGATGATTTACATGGGTGACGAGCCCAAATCGGACTGGATGTGCATCCCCAGGTCGATGTGCATTCACGCATCCATGCATTTAAAAAGACCGCATCATGTATTGTTTTGATTATCTTATTATTTTATAACTATGCTTACCTAATGTGGCGGTGTGTAATCTTGAGGGGAATCCACACTGAGCTGCCCACTCATCCATCAAATATACAACCGTACAAGTAGTATAGGTGGCTTAAATGATATGCATGTTCAAACTTGATGAGGAGCAGAGTACGATCGTTAGGGATGTATGACTATATTTGACTGGAGGAGCTGCGTGATCTTGCGGCTTATATTTATATACTTTTTATTATTCTTCATTTATTAAATCATGTAAATCTCTTACTTGTTTAAATTCTGAGACATTTATTTGTATAAGTCATTATGGGCAACCACTTGTATATTCTAAATGAAATGAAAATTTTTCTTCATGTTGATTTGTCCATTCTACGCTCATCTGCCTACTCTGATAAAAAGAAAAAAGAAAAAAATATATATACTCGAATTTGACTATCCTTTAAGGTTAACACTCAAGTTTTTGGAAAACTGGTCAAATACTTGGGTCCTGAAAACACGGGGCGTTACACCACCCTTAATCTTCTTTAATCTCTCTTTTCTCTTATCTCTTCCTATTAAGATCTTGATCTCTCCTAAGTCTCCTTCATGATCTCTCTTTTCTCTTAATCTCTCCCTAATCTTTTCTTTCTTTCTCTTAATGTCTCTCTACTCTTACTAGAAAAATGGTAGAAATAAGAGGGAGTTAGGGAGTTTTGTTGTAGATCTTTTAGGATAGGGAGAGAATAAGAAGAAGATGGAGGGATAAAATGGGAAGAAAAAAGAAGGTAAGAATGATAGCTAAGGGTATGGCTTGCATGAGAAAGGCATGGGCTTGTTTGACTAGTGGGGAGAGATAGGCATGAGTGATGGATGGCTTGATTGATGGGTTGATGGGATTTGATTAAGACCCACGTGGGTTGCATGGCCCACCTTGGATTGTGCCAAAATTGCAACTTCAGATCTAGGGATCGTAATGGGGCATGCCATGTAGTGTTGGAATCGTAGTACCTGTGCAGTCGTTAGGGTACAAGTCTCGGGGTGTTGCGGTACTAAAATAGGGTCACGATAAAAAATTGTTGATCTACTCTGCCAAGAACATGCTAGTGCCGTAGTTAAAGCATACGAAAGGTGTCATGAGGTTACAAGTCTTACAATATGAAATAAATGAATGCATGGATGAATGGGTAAATCTATGCATGCATTATTGAATGAATGCAAGTATACATGTATGGGTGCATGTTCAAATTCCCGAGTCATTATAATTGATTTGAAACTCGTGGTTGTCACATGCGTCTGTCAAACATGGCGAGAAGCTCAGGCATTGGATCTTGGTTTTCTTGGTTATGTTTGATGCTAGGAATACCAGTGGACCCCAAAATCATGAATGGCTTAGATTCATTCGAAGTTTCGAAAGAGTGGAATGAATGACACTTATCAAGTGGATTTGCTTTGAATAATTGAAATCCTCTCAATTTGACAATTTAGATAGATTGAGTTTGTTTTAAAAAAAAAGAAACATAAAAAAGAAATCTTTGTTTGAATTATTACTTTTGCACTGGTGGAAAAGCCTTGGTTTCGTGCAAATGCGTGGTGCATCTGGGATCTCAGATTCACATGTTTGAATGGCCAGAGGATGGGCATAGATCGGTTAAAATCATGATACTCAATGACCAACACAATGTGTGGCTTGGATCATCAAAGGTTGATCCTGAGCTGGTTATTCTAAATTAATCGATTATAAGCAGTTATATTTGAACTCAATGGTTGGATAATATTTAAAGTCTCAAATCAAGATTCATGAGTTTTCATTAGTGTGTCTTTGTGTAGATGTATAACTAGTTTCACAAATGGACTGGAAAATCGTGATTTTTCAAGTGAGGTATGAGATGCGAGTTGTTGAGTGTTAAATATTACATATTTTTCCCTGTTTATATCTTGGTTTTATGAACATGATAATGCTTAATGGGTATATTTTATACATGTTTGTATTGAGAGGTGAATCTGAGAGCTTAGATTGAAAAGAATGTTAAAAACATGAATTTAATGCTTAAGAATCACCAAGGCAGGGGATGGATCTTAGGAGATCAAGATTAAAGAATTCACATTCAAAAGATCTAAGAAAACTAAGTGAGAAATGAACAGAATCGAAGATTTGAAGTGAAAAAAAGGAATCCTGAAAATTGTCCTAAAAAAAGATATTATGAAATTCTGGGGCTAAAAAAACATGGTTCTGAAAAAGTGTTAGAATAGACTTCCATGGAATTAAAGCTTCCATCGAAGCTAGTTCGATTCAATCGAGAATTTCAAGATTTTCAAGCCAAACTTGCTAAACAGTTCTGGACAAGTTTTGATGGCATCGAAGGCCCTTCGATGACATCGAAAGAGTACACAGATTTTACGTGGACTGTATAAATTTGAGGCAGTTTCTAGAATTTTTCAACTCAGTATAAAAGTTGGAGTTTCATAACTAAAAATAGAACTCTCTAGGATGCTCCAAAACATCTTCTAGGGTTTGGAAAGGGAAAGGAGGCCTAGGTGAAGTGCGGACAATGTTCTTCTACTTCGATTTCTTAATGGGTTGTGGTAGATTTACCTATTTTTCTTATGTTTTTAAGTTAGTTATGACTAGTTAAGCTCTTAGATAGGGCTAAGAGGTGAAGCTTGTAGCATGTTGAGATATTAATCTTACTTTGATTCTTATTCTTATTAAAATTTATTAATTTCTAGTTTGATATTAAAGAAATATTTTCAATTTTCTATGATTTATTGTGATTCAAATTACAATAGATGCTGTGATAGATTTGGATATCTTCTTTTCCTATTTTGAGGTTGTGAGATTGATAAATCTTTTTGTTCACTATCGTCTCCTGGGCATGGTAGGGTGATAAAATCTCTTCCATTTATCATAATTCTTATCCATTAAGAATTAGGTTAATGAAAAGTTTAAATTTGATTTAAATTGATTTTTCTTCCAATTAGATAGGATGGGACTCCAGTTCCAATTGTGTTCTTTGAATCAAGTAAAGTATCATCTTGATAGCTATAAAAGGATCCTTGGTACACTAGTTCCCACCTTTCAATTCATAAGTTTTAATCAAACATTATTCATAATTACTCTCTCTATTATTCCAGATTTAAATTTAGATCTTCTTCTAATTCTAGTTATTTTCAAAATACGTACAAGTTTAGTCCATATGGATTCGACCTCGGTCTCATCGAGTTATTACTACATCACGACCCTACATTTGGGGTTACGAAAAGTTTTTAGCATCGTTGCCAGGGACTACGACTACATTTTTTATAAGATTAATTAGTTTTTGAATTAGGTAAAGATTAGGGTTAATTTTTTTACTTTGTTTTAAGGTTAGGATTTTCTATTTTTAGAAACTAACATTGTTTTCTCTTTTATAGGATCTTAACATAGCAACTCCAATCCGGTAACCCCTTTCCAATTCTCTGTATCTTTTCTAGATTTCTTATTTTCTTTATTTAGTTTTCTTTTTCTTAGGTTTAGTTTTGTTTAATTGTTTGAAAGTTGAGAGTGTTTCATGCCCAAGTGGCATCCGTGATAACATTCTACGTTTTTTGAGTGAAGGAGGATTAGTTGAAGGGTTACCTATCCATTATCGAATTAGACACCACTTGAGATCCTCTCAGTTAATAGAAGTGATGGTTGCATATTAACCTTCGCATCCAATTGAGGAAGCCCAGGATAAGAATGAGGTGCATCATGCACCCCTGCCTTGTACTCCACGAGATTATTTCTAACCGGTGGTGGTGAGCACACCTTCCTGAATGATTTTTTCTAACATTGAAGGAAATATAAATATTAAACCGGGGTGATCCAATTCCTTTTTGAAGTTTCATGGACTTGAATCTGAAAGTCTATATCTACACATGAAAGAGTTTGATGAGATAATAACTACTTTATACTTTCCTAATGTGTTTGAGGACATGATCAGGCTGAAACTCTTTCCTTTCTCCTTAAAAGAAAATGCTAATACTTGGTTGCACTCACTTCGACCATGATCCATTGGTAGATGGAACGACATGACAAGGGAGTTCATAAAGAAATTCTTCCCATACTATAAGATGAACACCATCAGGAAGTCGATCATGAACTTTGCCCAAAAGGAAGATGAGACATTCTTCCAATGTTGGGAGTGGTTCAAGGATCTTATCAATTCATGCTCATAACATGGCTTTGAAACGAGGTGCATAACAAATTTGTTCTACGATGGACTGACATCTTCCATGCGCCAATTGGTTGAGATGATGGGTAATGGGGAATTCAAGAACAAAGATGTCGATGATGTGTTGGACTAATTTGACAAACTTACTCAAAACGCACAATCATGGGACATCTCCTCAAGACCCAACACCACTTCTAAGCTTACTCAATCAAAGAAGAGGGGCAGAATATATATTTTGAAAGAGGAAGATGATATAAAAACTAAAGTGACCAATCTCAAAAGGAAAATTGATGCCATGGAACTTAAGAAGGACAAGGCTAAGGAAGTTGTTTGTGGTATTTGTACTTGTAACATTCATAAATTAAAAATTATCCAACAATACCAGCTTTTCAAGAAATATTGAATGAGCAATCGAATACCATGAACAACTACCAGAGACCTTTCAGTGAACCCACTTCAAATACATATAACTCAAGTTGAAAGAACCATCCAAGTTTCAGTTGGAGGAACGAACAAACTGCTACTCCTCAAGGGATCCTTAACCAAATTCTGAATCAAAGGAACCCTTAAGAGGATCCGTTCTTAAAATATATTTAAAATCAAGAGCTTTTTAATTAGGGTATGGTACAAGCCTTTTAAGGCCTTACGAAGTCCATGCAAGGGCATGAGATGACCAAATCAATTGGGGAGAAAAGGATCCTTCCGGCCCAGCCTCTCCCCAACCCTAAACCGTAATATGAAATAAGTGACCCAAGCTCTTCAAGTCAAATGGAGCAGGTTAAGTCTATCACCACTCTTAAGAGTGGGAAGATTATTGACAAAAAATTCTTGTAAGGGCTGAAAAGACTAAGGACCCAGAAGGAACTAAGAATGGACCTAGTAATGTTCCACATGAGGAAGAACCAAAAAAAGTGAATAAGCTGATTGTGCCATTTACCCAACAGTTGATTGCACCAAAACCTCTAGCTAACTTACAAGATATTCTAGAATTTCTAAAACAAGTGAAAGTCAACATCCCTTCACTGGATGTTGTGAAACAAATTCTCTCTTACGCCAAATTTCTAAAAGATTTATGTACAACCAAGAGACGCTAAACTATTCAACAGAGAATTTTTTTGATAAAAAAGGTGAATATTATCCTCAAGCAAGAGGTGCCATAAAAATATAAAGATCCTGGTAGCCCAACTATCACTTATATAATTAGGAATCACCAGATAGAGCATGCACTTCTTCACTTGGGAGCAAGCATTAATTTGATTCATTTCTCAGTATACGAACAATTGGGTCTAGGTGAATTAAAACCCACCCAAACCACATTATAATTTCATAATCATTTAGTCCATGTACTGAGAGGGATAATCGAGGATGTGTTGGTCCAGGTTGATAAATTCTACTATCCGATAGATTTTCTCGTCCTAGATACTCAACCCATCGTAGATATGAGCACTCAGATCCCTGTCATCCTTGGTCGTCCATTCCTAGCTACATCAAATGTCATAATTAATTCTAGGAATGGAGTTATGAGTCTATCTTTTGGAAACATGATGTTGGAGCTTAATATCTTTTTCAATATGAGCAAACAGTCAGAAGATGTTGACGATATCCACGACATTAACATAATCGACTCTTTCATGGAAGATAAAGAAACCTTAAATCTAGAGATGTGCTTGGCCCACTCCCCTTATTTGGTTGATGACATGATTAGGGAGATGGACGTCATGCTTAATGTTGCGCCGGTACTTGAAATTAATTGGAAGAGGTCACAATTTGAGAAATTACCCCGAATTAATGTAGTAACTCTACTATCTAGTCTCAAGGCACCGAAGCTTGACCTAAAACCATTACCTGCTGATCTCAAGCATATTTACCTAGGTCAAGATGAGACATACCCGGTGGTAATTTCTTCCCACCTTGATAAAGAATAAGAGAGTATGCACATTTTAACTCTCGAAGAAGATGGAGTCATTAGGCATATCATCACAGACCTCAATATGGAGAATGAGCCCCTTTCAACTGAACGTCTCGACTCTTTTGAAGTTTGCTTAGCATACTTTGAGAATTCTAATGACTATATGATTCAAGACATAATGAATGCCCTGCAAGAAAATACTTTGGTAGTTGATACTGACTGAGGGAATCATTTCTCTAAAGCACCTCCTTCCACATATCCTGAGTGTTTACCATTAAAGGAGTAGCTGAAAATTGAATCGAAGTCTGAAACTTCGAAATGTGTTGAGACTACATTACCTAATGAGAATTTATTTGAATTTCACTTACTTGTAGTCTCTGATTCACAGTGGTACACTAACATTGAAAAATTTTCTATCACAGGTAAAATTTATCTACTTTAGACACATCGGGAGAGTAAAAGAAAACTTTATGCTGAGGTTAATAAATTTGTCTGGACATTCATGCCCCAGGGCATCCAAGGCTATTGCAAAAAGGGATTTTGGATGATCTTGTTGATAAACCTACTGGGAAATTTATTGAGATACTAGCCGGAGGAGGAACTTGGCTGCATGATTGAGTAGTTATTCCTTACTTTCTGGGTTTAGAATTAGGTTTGTTGCTTTCATAGGATTTAGGATCAGGATAGTTTGATTTCATATTGTTTAGTCTTCCTGCTAACCCATCTTCACATTGAGAACTTTGGAAAAGCTTCAATTCTCCTTCTTCAACTACTACCTTTCCATTACTTCTCCTTTCTTTTTGTTGCCTCATGTGCATTATATACTCATATCTTTTACATTGAGGACAATGTAGATTTTAGGATGGGGTGTGGATTAGGTAAACTAATTAGTGTTTTCTTAGTTATTGAACAAAAATTTTAAAAATTTTCAATTTTTCAAATTAACAATCCTATTTGGAAAGCAATAGTTTGTGTAATTAAGAATGCATTGAGTATGATAATAAGATAAAAATTAAATTTTAAATTGTTGGAGTTTGATCAACTGAGTAAACTATCACTTAAGTTCTTGCATTTGATTGATTAAGAGGAAGTTTGAATATCATGTTGATCTAAATCACAAGTCACATTTGAAAGTTCCCTGGTTTATCGATTAGCGTGATGGTTGAGTCGGTGAGTTAGGTGTGCCCCATATGAAGATCATATAAGCATCGGCCTCAACTGGATGTATGCTCCGAACTCATCAAAGGTAAATTTAGCCTCACATCCCATGTCCCAAAACACCCAAGTATATAAATCCCTAGAAAGATTTTACAAATAGGAAAATTTTCTAAGTTTTCATCTTTCTTCGATGTATCGAGCTTATGTCGATGACATCAAACACTTGTTTTTTATGACATCGATATAGCCTCGATGACATAGAATTAAGGTCTTTTATGTCCAACAACGAACCTGATATTTGGACAATATTCTCGATGAATCGACCGAGCATCGATGTCATCGAAATTCAAATTCCGATGACATCGAGCAAGGTTCGATGTCATCGAAAATAGGGTAGTCTGTGTCCAGCAAGCTTCAAAGGTAAATCGAGAATTTCATCGATAACTCCCAACGAGCCTCAATGACATTGAAATTCAAATCCTAATTACATCGAGGGAGCTTTGATTTCATCAAATTTAGACAAGACTGGTCCAGCAAACTTAATAGCAAAATCATCTGAAAATGTTCGAGGAATAGAGATACCCTCAATTACATCGAAATTTAAATCTCAATCTCATCAAAACTAAGTCGATGACATCGATTTTGGACAAAGGAATGTCTAGCAAACTGACAGGGAAAATCTTTTGAAAAGATCGATGTATTGAACTAGGTTTTAATGACATCGACATTTGAAATCTGATGACATCGAAGTAAACTTGATGACATTGAAGCCAGCCTGTTCATGTCCAGCAAGCTCTTGTGTTATAATGTCGAGGAACCGAACCTTGGTTCGATTACATCGAAGTTCAAATCCCGGTGCCATCGAAGCAGGTTCGATATCATCGAGCTTCTATGTAAGACCCGTATTTTAGTCCGTACCGTTCCATAGACTTTCGCAGTCTTACCGGTCGAATTCCGGCAACCTTCGACCCTAATCCGATATTTACACGTGACCCTGATTCATATGTCGTCAACCCGTATCGACTCAACCCAAGACCATTACCATAATGACCGCACCATCGCTGCGGTTCTGATGCCACGACTTAGGCGCCGAGGCGATACCTTGGTCAAGAGATGTGGGCCAACGTTCGGTGTGAGAAAAACGCCGCGTGTTGCGAAATCCAAGAGAATCTCTACGAGATGTCACATCAATCCCATCAATCAATCCATCAAATGTCAAGTACATGTCAAGTACACATCACTTTTTCACCCTTCCTAAGCAACCATAAAAGTCCAAAAGTTCTTCCATGCCCCATACTTTTCTTACACAAAATGCCTTAAAAGTCAAAAAATCCTTAGACCTCCCATGTCTTTCTTACACAAAAGGCCACAAAAGTCAAGGTTTTCTTACACACCCATCACTCACCACATCCATCACCCATCTCTCTCTCCCTTTACAACTCGCTCTCTCTTTCTCATTTTCAAACTCAAAAATCCAAAGGAGAGAAACTCCATACGTATGAACTCTCCAAGCCTATCCCTCTCTTTCAAAACTTCAAGTGTGGCCCACCTCTCTATCCCAAGATCTCCCATCCTAGCCATCCATTTCTCATCTCCTCCATTGAAATCGAAGCTAAGGTGCTAAGGAACCCATTGGAGCAAGAAGATCGAACGGTGGGTGCTTGATTATATTAGTTTTTCACGTTTTTAAGGTGGGCCAAGTGAGGCCAACCGATTTATGGTTTGGATCTCACTTGGGACCCTAAGTTGTAGCCGATGGCCCACTTTGATCATTATGATCATTCCATGATGGGGCCATTCTCCATGGACCCCATCATGATGTTTATTTTCTTATATATTTAGGGTCATCTAGACCGTCCATTTTAGTGGAGAAAAAATCTCCACCGTTGGATTTTAATTTAATGGGCCCATGTGTAAAGGGACCCACTTGATGTATGTTTCAAATCATGCAAGGGAGGGCCCATAGTGGCAGGGTCCCTCCATCACTCGATCACTCTTTCTTTCTCTCTCTTTCTCTCCTTTCCTATTTTGTGGTCCACTTAAAAGGTTGTGAGATGTCTCTACCATTCATTAAAGGGGCCTTACCTTGATGTGGGCCTCATGCACACCATCCAATCATTTGGTGGCCCACCTTGGTAACATGTATGAGGGTGGGGCCCACCTTAAATATATGTGTTATATATACAACCGTCCAGCATCCAGGGACGCTGGACGTTGCTAATATATGAAGTGTGGGCTGCCAGTGGGTGTACTGACGCAGTAGGTTAAAAAAAAAAAAGATTTTTGGACGGGTTGTACATGTAGGTCCCACCTTAATGTATATTGTCAATTCATACCATTCATTCCGTTTTTCAACTCATTTTAGGCGTTGAGCCGAAAAATGAGGTCCATCCGATCTTCAGGCGGGCCATATCCTGTAAAATAGTGATTTCAACCATTGAAAGACACCCTGGTATTTTTATTCACCGGAAGAACATCGGATATTGGGCTCATTGGTACGGCCTTGAGCCACTGAACACAATGGACCGGTTGGATTTGCTTCATGTGGGCCCCACCTGTGAAAAACCACACAAAGTCAGATTTTTTTAAAAAAATAAAAATCAGTATTAGAGGCAGCACCTGGTGCCTCTGACATAGCAGCAGTAGCTGCACGCTGGTGCGGCAGCGAACGGGCGGGCGTCTAGCAGGGAACCCACGGCTCCAGCCTTGGGCCCCACCATGATGTTCATTTGTCATCCAACTGGTTCACGAGGTGAGCCACCCCCAGTAGTGAGCTCCCTCCAAGTTTCAACCGATTCCAAAACTCAGGTGGCCCACTCCACACGAAACAGTGGGATTGAACCTCTACCATTAAAATATTTTTATGGGCCATAGAAGTCTTGGATCAAGATGAAATTTGTTTTCCCCTTTCATCCAGGGTTTTGTGACCTTATCAACGGGTTGGATTTCAAAATAAACATTGAGGTGGGCCCCACATGGGACCCACAGTGATGTATGTGTTCTTCTTCCATCGTCCAGGCGGACGGTGGTACCCACAGTGATATATGTGTTTCAGCTCCACCATCCAGTGGACGGTGGAGCCCATTGAGTATGTGTGTATGTGTGCATGCGTGTGAGTGTGTGTGTACGTGTGGGGTTGTGCATGTGTGTATATATTATATGTATATTATATTATATATAATATTGTATATATTCTATATATTTAATATGTAGTTTATATATTATTTTATATATAATATACATGATGGTGGGCCTTCATGTGGGCCCCCACCTTTGTTACAGGTGCTGCATCCAATCTGTCCACCCATTCTATAAGCTCATTTTATGAAATGAGTTAAAGAATGGGCCAAATCCATAGTCCGAGTGGACCCCATCTTAACATATTATAAGGCCTATGGGTTTAGGCCCATTTGATATATAAGGCCTATGGGTTAGGCCCATTTGATAAGGCCTATGGATTTAGGCCCGTTTGACATATAAGGCCTATGGGTTTAGGCATATTTAAGACACATAAGGCCCATGTGATTTGACCCATTATGATGTACTCTGAGGCCCATGGGTTAAGTCCCATTGCAATGTACCTAAGGCCATTGGTGAAGCCCAGCAATGCTGCCCATTTGATGAACGTAAGGCCCACTTATGTAGCTCATTTGATGTAATGAAGGCCCAATGGGATGTACCTAAGGTCCATTGTAATGTGTGAAACCAACATGGTTTGTGTAATGATTTTTACTAAGGGTTATGGCTTGAGAGCAATGGTGGTTTGACGTCCACATTGCAAGTATAGTGTTGGGTAAATGTCCGCATTATGACTCTCCCTAGGACCTTTGATAGGCAGTACTTGTTGTGTATAGGCCATCTAGGCCCATCCGCGTTGTAAGAATGGTTCATCACTTATTTACATGTTTAGTATAGTTTTATGACTCATGATCATACACATAATATGTATGCTTGATATGAGAATTGACTGATCATAGCATATGCCTTCGGGCAGGTTGTTTATGGGCTCCCGGTTAGGCGGTGTTACCCTACATGAGTGCACGATATACGCAGGATTGCTGCATGATTGGATAGTGTGATTCATGCATTTCGCATTGTGTGATATGGTTGTTGTACGCCCTAGTGACATCAGGGTTGTAGCCTCCACAGAAAGATCGTGGTTGGCAGGATTGGATACCGAAAATCTCATTCTACATGGGGTGTTATAGATATCCCTGGGTGAAAGTCCCTAAACCCTTATGGTACCAAAGGTTGCTCCAACGTCTAAACCGAGTGGGTAGATGAGCGTTGAGTGTTGATTACCAGATGGCTGCTCTCTCCACTGTGTCGTGGTCGGTTGGAAGGGGGTGCGGCTTTACTCGCCTGAGAGTTGGGGGCAAAGCTAGGCTGAGTTTGACCAGCTCTAGGAATGGGTCCGCTATCGACGAGTCGATCCCGATATTGGTCGACGGATAGTGAGGTCTCTTCCACTTACTTTATTGCGTGCGATGAGGCGGCGATCTAGTTTAGAATGTACTAGACCCCGGTGATATCTCAGATTTGAGCTGTATTGATGTGTGGACTTAGATGAGGATTGTATGCTTGAGTTGCATCTTGCATCGCATAGCCTTGGTACGGCTCATGATATTCATGGATCCATCTGCATATTCCACATTACTCTAATATTGCATATTCATATTACTACCTTACGCACACACTTTCACCACCCTCTAAACTTTCTATAAGCTTATGCACGACCGTTGCGTGCAGGTAAAGTTGGGGCGCAGCAGTGTTGTGGCAGGAGCACTTTGCAAATCATTTTAGAGTTTTTGATCTTTACCATTGTATTTCCCTTTATGCTCATTGTACTTGTAAAGTTTTTGATCATAGTGGAAATGTAATGAAATTCTTGGTTGTTGTTTGTGGGTTATGCCTTTGGTTATGCTTATTACGAATTAAACTGACGTTGAAAATCCTCCTTGTAGTATTTCAGGATCGAAACCTGGCGAATGGTCGCTAAGATCCGAGAATGGGGGTTCTACGGAGGCTGTCGGCACCGGATTCGGCGATCGAAAATTTTGTGAGCCCGATTTCTGAGTTTGGGGCGTGACATTCTATTAAAAAGTTCTAGTTATGTTTGTCAGTTGAGTTCGTATCATCGAACTGTCAGTTGACGTTATCGAAAGTATACATTTGATGACATCAAATCTGGTTCGATGACATCGAACTCATTCAGAAATTGACTATTTTATTACTGTTGGAACTTTTTTGCCTCTATAAGGAGAGCTTGTTCTTGGTTGCTCAAGTGAGAAAAAGAGAGAGTTTTGAGAGTGTAATTGCATATCACCTACCCTAAGTTCATTTTCTCATGAGAGTTCATCCTTCAATCCACCCTCATCATTGATATTCAATAGAGTGGATTGAGGAATGAACTTCCTCATTCAAGGATCATGCAGCTACTATTTTAATGGCAAATCATTAAGATGGAATATCTTGAATGCTTGAATACTTGGAATCACTCCTCTAAAATAAGAAAACATTTATTAAAGCAAGATTCCAATATAACCTTGACCCAACCCATCACCTTTATTGGAACATCATCAAGTGTTGCGGATCAAGAGAGCTAAAGAATCTTCATCATCAAGGAGGAGATCTTCATCAACATACTTAATGTGGCTCATCTATTTATCTGTAAATCATTAAAGTCTAGAGACCTTGTTGATCATTCCTTGTGTAAGATTGGGTCACAGGTACATCTCACCCTTTATAAGTCCTCATAGGAGGCCTCCGATGGGAGAGTACGTTTGTGTGTTATGTGTTGACCCTTGCTCTTGTGTAGGGCGTAAACTTTGGTCCTTTATGTAGGTCGTTGGCCTGTGTGGCCTAAACCTAGGTTCTTTATGTAGATCTTTGGCCTGTGTGGCATAAAATGGAGGTTCCTTTTGTGGATCCTTTGCTCTTGTGTATGGCATAAACTTGTGTCTTGTGGAAGCACGTTTTAGGTACCTTGTGTAGGTCCTAGAGTTAAGCTTGTGTAGGTTGTAATGGTTTGAGGTGAACCTGATTTGAAACCTCCATTAGTGAAATCCGGTACACTCATGGGATGAGTGCGTCCACGGGAGTGGAGTAGGCACATAGCCGAACCACCATAAACGACTATGTTTGGGATTGATTCTTGCTTGATCTTTCATTATGTTAATATTTTGCATGCAATCTTGATAATATGAATGCCTTAATTTGAATCATATCTCACACACATTCACACTTCTCATCTATCTTAGACTATTTGTTGTATCATGCTTAATATTGAATAGTCTTATGATTGGATCCTCTACTTAGCTTGGAAGCCATTAGAGTTAAATTGAGGGATATCTTGATAGTTGCATATTAGATCAAGATTAAGGTAATAGGATTTAAAATGAAGCATAAAATTTTATAAAGTCGTATTTACCCACCTCTAGGACACCTTGAGCTATTTCCACTTCAACTAAAGCGGTCCTCACCACAATTTTAACATTCAATTTGCTTTCTATGATGGTGTTAAAATTTCTTATTGTTAGTATGTAAATCATTGATAGATGTTGAGAATTAAGTCTGGATAATTTCAAACACCTTAAAAAGATGAAAAGGATTAGTTAAAAAAATAGTGAGATCGACAAAAAGGTCATAAAATGATTAGAAAATAATGAAAAGAATGAATAAAAAGAGACCGTCAATATAAAATTTAAAACTTGAAAAAGAAGGAAAATGAGATAAGTTTGGAATCAACACTTCATTATTCAATTAGTCTTGAGGTGATGAGCATGGCTAACATTATGAAATGATAGTATTTTTTATGGAAAGTAAGTTGGAAATCACTAAGCACATTGAAAAAACTTGATATATGAACTTATACTATTAAGATTAATAAGGAACCTATTTGATTGATTTCCTGTTTGATTCAACTCTAGGTTTTCAAATTTTCACTCTCGCCTCTGTGGATTATACTCATTCATACTTATTTACACAAAAGATTATTTTTCGAAAGAGGTTTAAACATTGAGAATTAAAGATTATGACACGCATGTTTTGCTCGGGACTAGCAAATTGCTGGTTAGGGTGTGTGTTGAGTGTCAAATATTATAATTTTTTTCCTATTTATATCTTGATTTTATGAACATGATAATGCTTAATGGGTATATTTTATACATGTTTGTATTGCAAGGTGAATCTAAGAGCTTGAATTGGAAAGAATGTTAAAAGCATGAATTTAATTCTTAAGAATCACCAAGGCAAGGGATGAATCGTATGAGACCAAGATTGAAGAATTTACATACTAAAGATCTAAGAAAACCAAATAAGAAATAAAGAGAATCAAAGATTTGAAGTGAAGAAAAGGAATCCTAAAAATTATCCTTAAAAAAAGATATTCTGAAATTCCGGGGCCAGAAAAATATTGTTTTGAAAAAGTGCCAGAATAGACTTCCATGGCATCAAAGCTTCCATCGAAGCTAGTTCGATTCAATCGAGAATTTTACGATTTTCAAGCCAAACTCGCTAGATAGTTCTGGATAAGTTTCGATGGCATCAAAGTCACTTCAATGGCATCGAAGCTTCCATCGAAGGCCCTTCGATGACATCGAAAGAGTACGCAGATTTTACGCAAACTTTGTAAATTTGAGGCGGTTTCGAGATTTTTTCCAATTCAGTGCAAAAGTTGGAGTTCCATAACTAGGCAGAGCACTGACAACGTTCTTCTACTTCGATTTCTTCATGGGTTCAAGTAGATTTTTCTATTTTTCTTGTGTTTTTGAGTTAGCTATGACTAGCTAAGCTCTTAGATAGGGCTAAGAAGTGAAGCTTGTAGCGTGTTGGGATATTTATTTTGCTTTTATTCATGTTCTTATTGAACTTCATTGATTTTTAGTTTGATATTAAAGGAATATTTTTAATTTTATATGATTTATTGTGATTCAAATTATAACAGATGTTGCGATAGCTTTGAATATCTTTTTTTTTCCTGTTTTGAGGTGTGAGATTGGTAAATCTTGTTATTCATCATCGTCTCCTGGGCATGGTAAGGTGATGGAATCTCTTTCAATTATCATAATTCTCCTCTATTAAGAATTAGGTCAATGAAAAGTTCAGATTTTATTTAAATTACTTTATCTTCCAATTAGATAGGATAAAACTCCAATTCCAATTGTGTTCCTTGAATCACGTAAGGTATCATCTTGATAGTTACAAGTGGATCTTGGTACCATAGTTCCCACTTTT
The DNA here is from genome assembly GCA_037074715.1 of Magnolia kwangsiensis. NCBI lineage: Eukaryota > Viridiplantae > Streptophyta > Magnoliopsida > Magnoliales > Magnoliaceae > Magnolia > Magnolia kwangsiensis. The sequence goes on from CM073571.1 coordinate 166,722,133, forward strand.
CAATTCGTAACTTTTAATCAAACATTATTCATAATAACTCTCTCTATTATTCCAGATTTAAATTTAGATCTTCTTCTAGTTCTAGTTCTAGTTATTTTTAGAATACGTACAAGTTTAGTCCTTGTGGATTCAACCTCGATCTTGCTGAGTTATTACTACATCGCGACCCTACACTTGGGGTTGTGAACACCAGGTGAAGGTATACATGTGCTAAATCGTGATCTTGGAAAGTGTGTAATCCATAAGATGCTTCTCAAAACTGGGTTCAGACATGATTCGATGTAACAAGTAAATCATTAAATTTATTGTGATGTATTCATGAATTGCAATGATGTTCTCTTTCTACTTTTCAAGGGGAGACATTTAGCGGTTTTAATGATGATTTAGATGGAAGTTTGATCTTATGAGTTAGATGGTGGAATCGGTAATGTATGATTCAACTGGGTTGGATAAGCATTCGTTAAAGTTTTATCATGATAGGATTCTTACAAATATGTTTTCTAAATATCTGTATCAGTTAGTAACATGTATACTGTAGTAAACTCTAAATTATTAATGATGCTTTTATAACTATTGGAATTGGACCTTAATGGTGTAAATTCATACCTTAAGATTAAGATTATAGGCTTAGAATATTAGATGATCGGATGTTAATGGTGTAGACGCATTCTTATCTATCTTTTGATGATGTAATGATGTAGATTGTAACTAAACGGTTGAATAGCTTAATCTATCCATAGAAGGTCTTCTTAACAATTTGGATAACTCAAGATGAGTAGAAGTATGTACAAGTGAGCATGGTCTTTAGATTATGATTCTAACGGTAGGTTAAGCATATATATATGTGTGATGAATAAGATGAATAGTTCAGAATCTCGAATCAAAGTATGCATGGATAGATATGATGATCTCATAATTGATTGAATATGCTCAGGTAGTACAAAATGGAAGTGGATGACCATATAGATTTAACTAGTGATGATTGATCATGTCAATGGTTAGTTGATAAGAGATCAAGTATATCACATCTAATGGCTGGAGTGCTCACACAGACACATCATGGTGGGCCTCCTAAGAAATTAAGGCTGTACCTCTCATAAAATTTCTTTTTTTTTTTTTTTTTTTAGCAAGAAGTTCTCAAGTCCAACCAATTGGACCACAAGTTATAGTACACTGTAATAATAACTTCCACCTATATGTGCATGTAAAATCCAATCCTTTTGATAGGATGGCCCCACTTGAGGATCATCTAATGCAAAAGTTTTCCTACACACTCATCAAGCGGGCCACACCATATAAAACAATATCTTACCATTAATAGATAATAAACACAAGTGTGGTACATTCAAATGAGTGTTGTTGTTAAGGTGATGCTCATGATGGGACTAACCTATTAGATAGATTGGATGTCATACACTTGAAAGTTATCATCTATTCAAAATGTAATTGGTTCGACTTGATAACTTTCAATACATCACCCAAATCTTTATTTTTTTGCACAGTTAGGAGAAGGTGCCAACCCTTTATTTTTTTATGGGCCCATTATGATATGTATGTGAAACTTTCTTTGACTATTAAATGTGCAACCTAGGTGAGGCCCAAGGCCAAAAAATAGGTTGACCAATGTGTTTAGACCTAGCTTGACACAGTTCAAATCAGTTAATAAGATGCCCCCACTCATCGGCACACTCGTACAAAAGACAAGAGAGAAGCATGCTCACACCAGGAGAGACCAATATTGGTGCCTATCTCTCAAAGACATGTATCTTGCCAAAAGAGTGTGATACCAAGTTGTACGCATGGTTAAAATCCAAAAGGTGACCATCTCTCATATGACACGTGACCGATGGACACAAGGCATTCACGATCGTTAACGTGTATAAGAAGCTCTTTCCAAAGATCTACCATTACCAAATTCTTCGTAACCAACATACACAAGGGATGTTTATTTGATTGGCCCAAAAGGAAAATTTCTCATAGAACATCCAAGATCTTCTTGGAAGTCATAAGAAAGATAGAGTGAATAGTGAAAAGCCATAAAAAAAATAGAAGAAGATAATCTATGATGGCACAACTCCATAAGAACACCAAATTCGAGTAAGATGTAGCCATTGCATAATCAAAAGATTCATGTGCAACTCACAAAACCTTACTCATGGCTACTACCTTTCAGAATCCTATAAAAGTAGCACTCAAAGAAGAGTTTTGGTCCCTCACTAATACAAATCAATCAATCTCTTTTTAACACTCCATTGTTTATCACTTTTATCCTCTATGGACACTTATTAGTTTAACTTCTTACCATAATTCCTCCACTTCTATCTAGCCATGTTGCAGTAAGTCCGGAGCCATTAGTTCTTAGCTTAGTTTTTCTATTATCTAGCGCATTACTATAGTATGAATGTAGGAGTAGTTTTAATAGCTTTGGCTCAGTCATTGGATCCTCAAATTACTGAGTTCTTAGTAAATCTCTGTCACATCATGCGGACCTCATGCCATGACCGTCTCATGACTGTTAAATATTTTTCATAGTCATTTTGCCAGCACAAACAGCCAAAAGTATTTTTCTTAGGCTAATTTTATTTCTTTTTTCCAATTTGCCAATTTTGATATTCTAATCAATACAATCGACAACCCAACCTTTATTTTAAATTTAAATTTGTTTATTTTTTTTAATTGACAAACACAATCTAAGTTATCACCGTTAAAAGAAAACTTATCGTCTTTAAGGTAAAAAGATATCATGTAGAAATACTAATCCTCCCCTTCTAAAGTTTTCTGATCACTATAACAATTGGTAGTTAAACAGTCAGATCAATCTTCACAGATCTTGTCCTAATTTAGCTAGTTTGGCACCTAAGGTCACATGCGTTCAATTGATTCAAGCTAAAATGACTTTAGTATGCCTGACACATATTCTAATCGAACACATTTAACTGAAATTGGCCCACATATGGCCATGTATCTAAATTGAATAAGAACACTATGTTATTCAAGTGGGCCACATCGAAGGAAACAAATGGGAGAGAGATGTCCACTCTTGATTTTATGAGGCCCACTGTAAACATTATATGAAATCCACTCCCACCATTAGATGACACATCAAAATTAGGCCTGTGATCGAAAAATTAGCCCCATCCATTATTTCAAGTGGGCTACACTAATGGAAACACTTTAAAGGGTGAGTGTTGCCCTGTACATTATTTCCAATCATGTGGTCTGCTTAAATCATGGATGGAGCTGATTTTTGGGCCCTAGGTAGATCATGGGGTGGTGCACTGGTGATCAAGGTGGATTTCACGTAAATATCATGGTGGTTTATCCAAGCCACAAACTCCTTCAATGGCACAATGAGAGAGGGCTACCCATACGAAATCATGGGGCCCACTAGAATGTTTATTTTCCATCCAACCTATTGATAAGGTTGTAGGGACCAGGACGAAGAGACCACAAAAATATTAGCTTTATCCAAAACTTTTGTGACCCATGGGAAGTTTTTAATTGTCGATTACCATGCTCCATCTTAGATTTGGATCTGCTTCATTTTTAGAATCTTTCTTTAAAATGAGTTTTCAAAATGGATGGATGACGTGGATATAAGGCACATACATCATGGTGTGCCCCACGGTCAGGAATCCAACTCACCTTGGTGGACCTCGGCTTCATTTGAGACGGTGCGACCCTTACCATGGGGCCCACCTTGATGTATGTATTCGTCATCCATGCCTTCCAACCATTTTGATAGATCATTTTAGGGCATGAATGAAGTAGATCCAAATCTCAGGTGGACCATACAGTAGGAAAGAGTGGTGATTGAACGCCCAATAATTAAATTTTTAAGGTCCACCATAATGTTTCAATTATGTTTATTTTCCATCCAACTAGTTGATAAGGTCACATAAACCTAGATGAAGGAAAAAAACAAACATTAGATTGATACAAAACTTGTGGCCCATAAGAAGTTTTTAACAGTCGTTCACCACTGTTTCCTATGCTATGGTCCACCTGAGATTCGATTCTGCTTCATTTTTGTGCTTATGCCCTAAAATGATCTGAAGAATCGATGGACAGTGTGGATTTAGAATACATAAATCAAGGTGGCCTCGGTAAGGACTCGGAGTCTCCCAAGACTGTGTGACTGTTACCATGGGGCTCACCTTGATGTATGTATTTTGTATTTGCATTGTCCATCCATTTCTCTAGATCATTTTAGGGAATTATCCTAAAATTGAAGAAGATCCAATTATTAGGTCAATCATACCATAGTAAAGTAAACAGTGATGATTGACCATTAATGGGCCACAAAATTTTGGATCAAGATGATATTTGTTTTTTTCCTTTCATCCAGTCTTATGTGACCTTATCGATAGGTTGGATGACAAATAAAACCTATAGAAACATTAATGTGTTTCCTAAGAAATTTTAAATCTAATTATCATGTGGACCATACCATTGTAAAATAAACAATGGTAATTGAGCATTAATGGGCTACAAAAGTTTTGGATCAAGCTTATATTTGTTTTTTCCCTTCATAAGGCTTACATGACCTTATCAACAGATTTTGGACCATACCATTTGTTTTGGATCAAGCTGATATTTGTTGGGCCACAAAAGTTTTCGATCAAGATGATATTTGTTGGGTCAAAAAAATTTTGGACCATACCATTTGTTTTTTCCCTCGGAAAATCTCCCACACCGCACAATCCTAATTAACAATCATGTGCTCTTTTTAGTTGAACTTGGGTCGTTGTTGTATTTCTCTTCTTAGCCATCTATTGCAGGGGACACATTTTCTATTTATTTTTATTTGGGGAAGATGGATTGTCGTTTGCGAATGGAAGGATTGATTTAGGAGTCTCTACTAGCCTCTTTGCGAGATTTCGGGATTTTTGGGGATTTAAGGTTTTGGTTGTTTATTGCCCAACCCGATTACAAAAAAGATCCAAAGCTAAGAAGGATTTATAGGTCAACTTCAATTAAGATTGAGGAGACCATAATTTCTCAACTATGATTCCAACCGAGGATAAGGTATTACTTAGAAAAAAGAAGAAGTTAATAATAAAATAAAAAATAAACTAACATGGGTTTAACTATAATCATGGTTGTGGAGACAAGTTGCTTGCATTAATCATAATTGAGGAGATGATTATAGCATGAAGGTGAAAGGAGAAGACATGGAGATTAGGCCCGAGGGATCACAAATAGATGTAGTAGAAGGGTGTATGAGAAAGAAATTGTTGCAATATGTAAATAAGCAAGATAACAAAAATGTAGGAGATCCACTCGATCTTATTAATTGTGTAGATGAGAGATTTGAAAGGGGAAGGAAGAGCCTTAACACTCCTCTCGGAAGAAGTTGATTGAGGATCTTAGATCCCCACCCAATTCTAAATGAACCAAATGGTTGCTCTGGTTTGGGTTAATATCTTGGATGCACTTGGATGACTAGGATCCTCCCCAAACTAGTTGTTAATAGTGAAGAGGTGAGGGGGTATTTATACCTAAGCAAATGGTATTCTTGCAAATAGTGGGAATTTTATGAGGTTAGTTTGATATCCTCCCACCGGCTAGCTCTTAACGGATTTTAAATTTCTATTGATATATAGAGGTTAGTTTGGCCTTATTTCAATTTTCTATTGGTCCTGATAAGGTCCTAATTTAGTATAGATGTTTTCTTTTTTATGGTCTTTTTGGGACGTATATGGGCCTTAAAAGAGCTTCACGGGTGCATATTTCCTAAGGTTTCAAGTTTGGTTGGTTGTAGGGTTCTAGGGATTTAGTTTACGATTTTGGTTTACAGGTTCGCGATTCAAATCTTGTGTGGTTAGTCACTTAATGTTGGAGTGGGGTGTTTATATTGGCCCATGGATTAACATGCTACGGTTGTCAAAATGGAGGGAATTTTTGGCTCATGATCCATCTATGGTGGGGCCTAACAAACCAATAATCGATATCACTAAACCAAGGGTCTTACTTGTTGATGACGACATCACATGACGCATGCTTTTATGCATGTATCAGAGGAGGAGGTGTGCCCCGGTCTCTCTTTAGCCAGGAGAGTATCCATGCTAAAGACTCCATATTGTATGTATGAGTATTTGGAAGACTCTACACTGGGAAGATGCATAAGGGTTACTTAAGGGAGTGATTCAGACCATTAAATTTGATGGAAGTGACGATCAAACCATCGGATCACATGGAGTACATGATCAGGCCATTAATCGCGGGCCATCTTTCATCAAAGAACATCATATATATTTAGTATTATTTTAGGAGTTATTTTTAGCCCGAGTTGTCTTTTTTTTTTTTTTTCACTATTTATGAGGGGTTTCATATGCTTTTCTTACAGTATGGTTATTCTAGTCAAAATACATGAAACATAGACCATATTTTAATTTTGAAAAGTTTCTAAGACTTCATGGGAGGGGGGTTGCCTCTCTCTAATGGTGGAATTTCTCTCAAAAGGCTATTTATTTCTTCTTCATGTGATGTGAAGACTTGTCCCGTGAGATTTGGAATGAAGATCAGTGATTCCCTTCTTCAACCACGAGAGTGCGAGGCTTCCAACTCGTAACCATTGATTTTTGCTTCTCCATTTGAGGTATTTTTTAAGATTTCATCTTCTTCTTGTTCCAAACCTCCAATAACCTTCCAAACCCTTTCTTTACTCTCCCCTTGACCTTCCCCATCAACCCCTTCCACTACAGACCAAACCCAAGCTGCCCAAGCCTCGCACGTGTAACCATATGGCCACATGTGTGAACCCCGTGGACTGGTCCGTATGGCCACCCCTTTTTCCTTTTATGTTCCTTTTCATTCCCCATCAAGACTCTTAATCCTATACCTAAATCCCAACCCTAACCCTAAGTTTCCAAATCCCCCAAATTTCCCAAACCCTAATTTCCTTTATTCACTTCAATTCCCTAACACCTAGTCATCCCAATTCTAATTCCCTTTAATTACAACCCGAATCCCCAAAAATTTTCATCAAATTGGAACAATTAAGCCCTAATTTCATTATTCTCTAAATTTCCTTAATCTTAGACTTACCCTTATCTTGATTTAGCAAACCCTAGGTAGTATTAGGTTTTCCTCCTTAAATTAGACCTAACCCATTGCTAATTGCATGTCCATACATCCATTAGATCCTAGTTTTCTATATTTTATGTTATGTAGGATGATGTTTGACAACTTAGCCTTGAACTATGTATATTCTTCTTAGAATCTTGAGATTTTTAGTGATGTTATCATGATTTATGATTTTTATTAGTTAATTTAATTTTGCTGATTGATCTCAGTCATTATTTGGCTTCACACATTAGTCCTGCATCACTTGTCCAAGTATTCCATGCATGTTCTATGCTCGAGGATCATATAATCCTCTTAATAACTAATACAATTCATTTGATTGAACAAGGTAAAATGATTCCATGAGATGGTTTCTTTCTCTTCCTTTCTTCATCTTTCTTTTGTCATGGAATTTCACAAGAAAATGAAATGTCTTCCAATCATGTTACGATCTGTAAGTGGCTTATCTCACCAACGCCATATCCCATGGATGATTCAAACCTTTTTGATGAATTCAAACCCAGGTTAGTTTTCCTTCTTGTATGCCTATTTCATTATTCATACATATTTTGTGGTGTTATTGCCCATGAGGTTACTGGAAAAATGACATTATACTGGAGGAAAGTTTGTCTGATTTCTCAAATAGAGATTGCTGTAGGAATTTCCACCTTGAGATTCATCATCATTGCCATTATCAAAACCTTGTCTAACCATTCGTAACCAACTTTCATGATTTCTTGGAGAAATCTAGGTAGTCGCCGATCCTCTGGACATTGAGGAATTTAAATTCATCAAGAACTGATTCAACTAAGTTTTGAAAAATTAAAGTTTTTGGGATGAGTTGTTGTGCCATTGATTAGTCTTCAACAAAACTGGGTGAGTTGTATTAGTCAGGAACATGAGTGAATTGATTTCCACTACCTAGTTTTAAGAACTATGCTTGAGATTGGTCGATTACTGACCGGCATAACTAACATGAAATGAATTTTCGTAGTAATTTTAAACTAAAAAACTTGAGAATGTCCTTACTGTGATAGAAATAGGGGTTCTTAGAATAATTTATTTTTGGTTGGGCTATTTTGTAACTTTTTTCAGTTGTTTCTTTTTATTCTTGTTGTTGGGATTTGTTTGTGTTATGTTGGAAATGTCATTTCAATATTAGCAGTTGGCTGTATCCATTTGTGCGTTTTGAAGTTATTTAATGGATATGATGATTATGATATGATTGTTGACCCAACATTATGCACAGTTCTCTAGTTTTTACAAGTGGAGCTCATGGTCTAAGGACCTAGGCCACCGGTCCAATGCAACCACCATGGAAGGAGCATGTCCTGAAAACATTCTCCTATCCTTCTGATTTGTAGCCTATAAATAAATGGTTGATAAGGAAAATGTAGAAATTATACCCATTCAACAAAAAAAAAAAATGAAAAAAAAAGGAAAAAGGAAAGAGAAGCTAGATCTTGGTGGTTGGGATCTTTCAACATAGGAGATTTTTGAGGTATGGTCCATCCATCGTTGAGTGGCACCAAACCAAGGATTTGGAACCATGTCCTCACTTGTACAAAATAAAACCCTAATTTTGTGTGCATATCCCCGACTCAAGGATCATATAGTTCCCCACAACTATTTGGGATCGGATTTACAATTTGGTAGCTTTGCTAAAATTTGACAATCAGCAGCCCACCCAACACTAACGGGCTAGGATAATCTCGAAATTGCCTATTAAATATCGCATGGAGTGTTTATTTCCATTATGTATCTTGCCAAGGTCGTGTTTTGGCCTTACTGGAGAATATGAATCAGGTGGTTCTTATCCACTATGATCTTCTATTAAAAAAAAAAAAAAAGTTATTTCCATTATATTTTTTACTTTCTTTGTGTTCTCCCCTCTATTCATCCTATTTATCTAAATAGACGCCATCTATTTGACATGGGTATGATGAACCTAACATCAGGAATTGTTAGTAGTTCCAATTTATGCGTACAATTAGAAAGCAATGACCAATAACCAGAGCATAGAAGATAACTTTTCTAGATGTGATTTAATCTTCTGGCTAGAAATTCGTGTGTGCATAATGTTATTACAACTTCAGCAGAAGGTAATTCATTGGATTTTGAATGACTGATCTCAGGGCCTGTTTGGATACCACCAAATAAGTTACTTTTTCTACTTACAACAGTAGATAAGTAACTTATTTGAGATAAGTAAGTTTAGTTTATGTTCAATTATAAGTATTTTTTATTTGAAGTTACTTAATCACTTCAATTTAATAAGCAGAAATCAAGATAAACTACTTAAGGCATAAGTAGCGTATCTTAAGTAACTTACGATCCAAACGCCCCCTTAGTGATAGTTTCTCTCAAAATTTCAGGTTTTGCATATGTTTTCATACAAACATTTTTTCACATAATTTTACAATTCTAGTTGTTGGTTAATGATTTTGGTTAGCAGCATCATCTTTTGGGTTAGCTTAAGTTGAATTATTGCCAATTCATAGCGGCATGCAAAACCATATTTTCTTATGTATGCTTTAAAGTCTTTCAGAATTTCTTGGGTCATGCTAAGGGTAAGTTTGGGTAGGAGATCCTGCAAAAGTAGGTTAACCTAATCCTTATTTTGGTAGGTGTCATGCCCACCATGTTGGATTTTGAATTGCTAAAGCGGTGATTCTTCCGTTTAATTAGAAATTTTAATGTGTTTATTATTTTCTAAACTTCCATCATGCTAATTAAATGGGAGAATGCGTCTCCTTACTGAAGATAGTTTGGCATGGGGGGCATGAACCCTACTAAAATAAGGATTAGGTTTATTTTGGTTTTGTGGGATACCCTATCCAAACCATGGATTTAAATAGCAGTTTTGGCTTGCGACTCGCCAAGGGGTGGAAACTAGTACAACATGCCCTATATTGATCTGAAGGCTCCTTACCCTTCAACTTTGGTCATTTGGGTCCCGTTTTGGTCTAGTGACTAATATTGTTTTGAACCATAACCAATAAAACTTGGATGATGCTAAGTTGTATTGGAAGATGTTTTAAACTATGACCCAAACAAACCTAATGTTTTGTTTGTACCTTGGTTTTTAAGGGGTTGATCACATGAATGCAATTCTTTCTACATAAAGTATATTATATCAAATGCATATAACACATCAGCTATCTCTTTAGAATCTCTTTCTGTATGACCCTAATCGAGATTCTTCATCCCATAATCGGTGCCTTTGATCCTTAAACAGGTGTTGATGCCAATGAAAGGAAAAGTAGCGGTTTCTTCAAGTCGGATGATCATTTGAGCAGCATATTTTTAGTGGAGTTTCATAAAATAGTTGAAATATTGATTTCTTTCATCAAAAGCTTGATTGCCTTGAAAATGCCCATGGAAGGTCTGTTACTGGCTCTAGAGCAGATGATGGAAATAACTATTAATTTGTGAATGGCCTGGATAAGAGTTTCAATTCATTTTCGTATGGGATGGATGGGAAGTTAAAGAAAGTTGCCACTTATTTTGTTTATAGTGATGAGATAAAAAATGATGACTACACATTTGGATCAGATATTTCCTCTAGACATGGAATGGCGTATACTCCTAAGATATGAAAATCAAACCAATATTTGGATGGAGTAGAGAAAATGTCATCAACTATTAATTTATCAATTCACATTCTTTTCTTTCAAATGGTAGATTCTACTTTCCATTTTTGAGAGAGAGAGAGAGAGAGAGAGCTTATTTCTTCTATGGATAATAACAAATTCTATTGAAAAAAAAAAAGTGGGAGAAAGCAAGTTATCACAACAAGAGGAAATTGTCCCCAATACTCCCCCATCTGCTCGGGTGTCCTCTTCAGTGTCTCCTTCCCTTAGAATATGTGCTACAATAACAAGATGCTTCCAAATAGGGTAACATATCCATATCATAATGTTGGTGTCTTCAATCTTATGTGTAAAAATCTATAATCGTACCATATCCATGCTGCATTAATTGTGGCATATCCTTGTTGTATCCATGCCTTATTTGAGAATAGTAGCGTATGGGAGAAGGAGATTTACCTCTATCACACAATTGATTAATCTCCTCTATCATGTCTGCCAAGCAAGTGAAGAATTAGAGGCACCACTAGGAATTTACCTATCTATTACCTTGGCCTCTTGTTGTTCTCCAGCAGGATGAGCTTTGACCTTTGCCTATACTTATTGGAAAGGCTCGATCCAATTTGAGCAGTTGGAAGCTCAAATTCTCTCCTACATAGGTCTACTTGAACTCGTCAAGCCCATCCTCTATAGCTTTCCAAAATTTCTGGGCATGAGCTTTTTCATTCCTAACAATTCTTAAGAAAAATTCAAAATCTATTTTGAATTTTTCTATGAGTTTACAAAAGTATCCAAAATGTTTGCTAGGATATCATCAAATATTCTTAGAAAGAAGGTGGTTTAGGTCTAAGAAAGCTTTGAGATTGAACAAGGCTAGCTTGCCTGCACAATTCCGAAAATTGTTGTAAAATTTCTAGTCCAACTAGTTCCATGAAAAGTTATTAGACCTGCTTCCTCATGGGACTGAGTACTGGGTGATTCTCATGGGCTTAACACTCAATGCCAAAGAAAGAAAATTACTCATTTGCTACTTGATTGGTAATACTTCACTGGCTACTCTTTGGCTGAATCTGAGGCTTCCTATTGGAGGATGAACTTGCTTATGATTTTAAGAGAGGTAGAGAAGTCAAAGTGACTGAGATTATCTACAGTATGAAATGGTGCCGATGAACTTGCTTATGATTTTAAGAGAGGTAGAGAAGTCAAAGTAACTGAGATTATCTACAGTATGAAATGTTGCCTCAGTTCACCCTACGCTCGTTTGATGGTCATGTGGGATCCTATTAGTAGATATGAATGAGCCCGAATCCTAGCATTAATAGACCTTGCTGGACTCTTGCTTCAGATGGCGATTCCTCTTTCATCAGCCTAGAACTTCAATAGAAATCACATCCCAAAGTTCAATGGACAAGTTGTCTGTTGAAATGGCACATCCCAAGCACTCATTGACCTCTTGGATGGCCATCTAGTACAATCTAACTACAACCGAGTAGCTGATACATTAGCCAAGTTCAGGATCCAGGTAAAACGACAATGTAAGCTCTGTAATAGATTTCATAAAACCATGACGATCTCTTCCTATGCTGTGATTTCAGCATATGCCAGATGTATATGCTTGTCCACAAATAGATTATGTTTCCTAGTTCACAAGAATACTTCAGAGAAGCAAGTCACAAGTATGGAATTTCAAGCACTTTAACAAAATGCCAATAAGCGTCGATCTTGGTGGAGAAGTTGACTAAAACATGGGCATGATGGGTTTGCATGGTGTAGGTGACTTGACTGCAAATCATGGCCCACCCTGTAACCACCATGTCAAGAAACTTTGCTTGGTGATTCGAGTAACCCAAGTTGTACCAACCTGTACTATAAGTAATCATCAATGAAAGCTTTGAAGTGTTGACATGTTTAATACTCATGCATTTAATAGTCCACATATCATTGGGAATAATTTGTAAAAGTTCTTCTGATTTGGTCGCCTTTGTAATAAAATAAAATAAAATAAAATAAAAAATAAAAATAAAATTCCATTCCTTTTCCTGACTCCAATAGTTGCAAAGAGGCATGCCCACTTTGGTCAATGATCCCAATAAATTGTCTCGAGCTAATCTTATCATTTTATCCTTTCGTATATGCCTCAATCTAGCATGCCATTTAATAGACTTGGATGTAACACCTGCATTAGATATATGGACAAAAGATGTACTTAGCCTTGAAAACTATTATTTACAATGCTTATGTTTGAGTAAGTCTGTCAAGATCTCTCTCAAAGCAATAATTATAGTTTTTTCTTAATAAGATTCTTCAAGTAATCCTTAATCAAAACTCACACTACACCAAAATCATCATTTAGGAATGGTTCTAAACCGCTCCTAAATGCTTCAGGAATGGTTCAATACCATTCCTAAAAGAGGCGTCACAGAAAATCAGGAACGGTTTAGAACTGTTTTGGGTACCGTTTCAACGGAATTTTAGGAACAGTTTTAAATCATTCTGGTGCCAACGGTCACATTTTAGGCACAAAATTTTAGATACGGTTTTGAATGCTTATTAATGTTGCCAACGGTTAGATTTTAGGAAGGAATTTTAAGAACAATTTTAAACCCCTTCGTTCATTGTATTTTGGATCTGCCATGTGAACAGTAACCCATCCATGGTAGGGTCCAGTAGGTGCTGGGTTCTAATAACCTCTCAACCATACAAATTGTATATCTCGGTCTTGGGGAGATGTTACAGTAGAACCACCTCTACAAAGTACACGTGGCAGAGAAATGTATAGATCAGGACCGTTCATGTAATGACCTTTATTATTATAATGAGTGGTTCATTTTTTTAAATTTATTATTATTATTTGTTTTAATCACATTTGCCAAAATATTAGCCATTTACTACTTTCACCTCAAACCGTCACTTTGAAGGAAGGTCGTCCATCTTTTAAATGTGAGAATTAGGGCTGTAAGAAACCTCTCCAACTCTTTTAACACTTCCAAACTTGGAAATGAGATGATGATAATGATTTTGTAAAGCATGACATATCAGTTCAACTGATCCGTCCAACACTCTAAATCTTCTCTCAAATAAAATCACAGTACACTATTCTAGTAGGGTCATGAGATACAGGATTAGAGGCAATGGGGAATGGATCTTGAAAGCATGGAGCCAAAACAAAAGCTCAGAACATCATAAAGCAGCAGGCCAGGTTCTGAACCAGCAGCTATGGTTGAAGGAGCCTGATCGCTTGCATTTTCAGCAGGTAATGGTGTGATCAAGGCCAAACTAAAAAGAATGGATCGGCACCAAGAAACAGAAGCATGCTAACATATTTTGGCACAGTTACTATATGATAATTTTGGATTTTTGAAACGCTTTCGGGTCTTTTCATTTATTCCTTCAATCATGTCCAACCTGGCATCCCTCTCCAATGACTGGATGTATTGGTGGATGTAACTGTTGAAGGAAACTAAACGTGTCAAAAGCACATATGGACATATATCTAACCATAGGGAAATTGGATTTGTGTGCTTTACCTATAAAGGCTGCTCTCTGATAACTCCAGGCTCTTCAACTCTGGCAAATTGCTTAAATCCATCCATAAGTTTCCATGTCCTAGGTTGTGCTGGCAATATAGAAACAAAAGTATAATGTCCACAAATAAGAAGAAAATGAACAAAATAAAATCTTTGATTGAATGAATGATACCTTGTTGTATTGCTCCTGCAATGAGCTGTCAGCACCTTCAGAGCCCGAACTTATTGCCTTTACATTGCATTGCCAAAAGGTACCAGATGGGTTCGTGTAGTATCTGCATATCACAATTTCTAAATGCAGAAAAACTAAAAAGAAAAGAAGCTGAAACTAGCCATTCTAAAATTCAAAGTCAAAAGCATATAAAAAAGCATAACCTCCTAATGTAGACTATATATTCCCAATGACCAATAGTTGTGGTCCTTACGGAAGACCAAGAGATCAAAGTAAAAGGTTGATACTTACAAACTAGGCCCATTCTCATCATGACCAGGAAGTAGAAGCGAAGACTCCAAAAGGCTGCTCTCAAATTTCCACAGGCTTCACAGCAAGCTTTTGTTTTCAAAAATGGAAACCACCTGCTTAAAAATGAGTACTCAAATAAAACAATCTGATAGTAAACCGAATGTCGAAGTTGAGTCATGAAAAGGACTCTAAAATATTTATGTCACTAAAAGAAGGTAGGATCACTCAAAGGGAAGTAGTTCTCATTCACACAAGATCCCAAACCATATGCAAAGAAAAAATGCAAATAGGAAATCATTAAGCAATTCAAGAGTAAATTACAGACCTTAATTCAGTCTGAGATAAGTTTAAGGTTTATATTGTATGGAGGATAATTTATGGTATTACCATACATCAGCAAAAACAATCAATAGAAAAGCAAAGTAATAAATTAATAATATAAGCCAAGAAAATTTCACTTGTGCAACTTCCGCTAGCACCAGAAGAATACCCTACAATGTTTCCAATAGCCATCCATGAGCAAAATATTGCATTTGCTGCATTTTTTTGGTCAGGCCCTGTCACAAGATAAATAAATCTTGTAGCACATTCTTCAAAAACATTGTGATATGGTGTAACTTATTCTTCAAGGAGTAAATATATGTAAGAAAAAAAATAATAAAGAAAGAAAGAAAGTTGATCAATCCTGTAAAGACTGTAATGGTAGCACTAATTCACCTGAGAGATCAGCCAGAAGAGCAGGAGTTGGACCCTACAATGGAAACAATAACAGGAAGTCAACAGACATCCAAATAAGATGTTAAACATTAGAAGATGATTTATGCATGGTAGTAAATGTCATTGTATAAAGTAGATTAAACATAGAAGGAAACACAACTATTTCAACAAGCTTACTTGCATTGTATTGTTACCCAAATCCAGCATCTAGAAACCAATGATAAAAACAATAGCTATTAAAACTCACAGCGATAGAGATCATGAGGGATCCAACTAAAATAAATGGCCATCTTCTTCCATATTTTGGGTAGCATTTATCATTCCAAATACCAACACACGGTTGAACTTGTACAAAAGAAGAGCATGATAGAAATGAAGTGACAAAATATAAATTAAGCATACCAAATTCTATATTGAATCCATTAATCTAAACAATAGTACCGTAAACAAGGAGAACTGTAAACAAGGCTCTAATAACAATTTCAAGGGGATGAACGAGAGTAAAAGAGAGAGTAAAGGCATAAGTAATGTATAACTACAAATATGTTTACATGAAGTAATAAAAATATAAATTAACTAAGACTATAGGTAAGCACACAATTATACCTAATTCTACAGGTTCTTATCTACAACAAGAGAAGTGGACTTCAAAAAATATGATTATATTCCTGAAACAAAACAATACAGATATATGGTTTTTGATGGCCATCAAGATGAAAAATATGAGACACAGAAAATGGATGAATTGGATGCCATAAAATGTCAAGGTGGGCCCCACATGTTGATCCATCCTTCTTTCATACTGGCTTGTTCCATCATCGTGAGGGAACTATTAAAATATTCAAAGCATAACCTCAAGGATCTGTAATTAGAGTTTATCATGGCTCACATGATTATAATTAGGGATTAGCAAGCAACACTTGTGTGTAAAAAATGAGTCGGGTTGCTAGATTTTAGCCTGATAATTTATTAATTAAGATCAATAATACATTAAAAAAAGATCGATAATACATATGGGCCACAAGCGTGAGAGAGAAAGGCTGACCGTTGATCCATGTTAAGATGTACACATGTACTTACTTGATGAGTGTTGCAACTTGATTTCCAAGGTGAGCGTCCAATAGAAGGACAACCCAAAATCTGACGCATGTAAGGCCAGACAAATCCAACCGTCAACTTCCTCCACCTACATAAACATTTCTGTTAAAAGAAACCAATGCCCTAATGTGATGGACTAAGTGAAAACCCATTCCTTCAAAATGCCCATAATTTATCCATTTGCATCAATTCCCTTCTAGGACCTCAGGGATGTTTCTAATGCAAGTTGTAGCACCAATAGGACCCCTTCTAGGACCTTAGGGATGTTTCAAATGGAAATTGTAGCACCAATAGGACCCCTTCTAGGACCTTTATCAGTAACAACTAACAACACATGATGAGTCCAAAATGGATGAATCCCTGAGGTTTCCTTTGAATCCTTGGGTTGGTGGGTTGCAAATAGACAATTAAGGAAACACTTAATTTTTATGCCAAAAGTTCTAAAAACTTGAGGCAGGAAACACTTGATTTTAAAGATAAAAGTTCTAAAAAGTGTGACCCACTTAATGGAAAGCTTTTATCTCACAACCTTACGCTACATTGGTACAAGTAGTTGCATTTGGTTGAGCAATGCTTCACACACATGTTAGTAAAACTTACCCACAACTTATGCTTGGTCCAAGAATCAGGTTGGATGAACAGCTTGGTCATGCATATGTATAAACTCTCTCATCAATCGCTTGAAATGTGCAAGCAGCATCACCTATAAAATTTAGAGAGGACAAATTAAATATCTGGTTAAAGCCTAAAAATGATGTGCAATTATTCATAGTAAAATAATTCATGAACAAAATAGAAATACATAAATGAAAAAACTGTGATGATGCACTCATTGCTTGGCCCCACCACAAAGATGCAAAAATCAGACCAATCCCCTCATCATGTGGACCACAAAAAACAATGGACAACCGCCAAACTGGTCCTATGTACAAGTACGACGTACATCAATGAAACTCTCATTTTTCACTAGATCAATGAAGTTTAAAACATAACCTATCATCCATAATTACACAGTATGCCATTGGAAGCATAAAAACCTCAAAAGTAAGCAAAAAATGTTTTTTTTTTTGTTTTTTTTTTTTTTTTCTGGTAAGTAACATACTGAAATATATTTAATCATGTTGATGATGTCATGTGATATAAATAGATGGGTGTAATAGTTAGAACATTAAATGGATACTAGCCTTTATCCAATGCGGAATGTTATTTGATACTCTAGCTGGATATAACATTTAATATGCAGACACTTAGAAATTATACATGTGACAAATATTAAATAAAAAAAATAAACTATGAGATTGTGCAAGAACAGTTGTGGCAAAGTTACAGGCTAAAAACCAGGTGGGTTGAATAGTACAAAGTGGATGCTTTTTTTTTAAAAAAATAAGACTATTGGATGTTATTTATTTAACCCTATGATAAATGTCAGGAAATACAATAGTTGGACGAGCAAGTAAGAGTAATTTCTGGTTTCATCTAAACTGGTACTTATAATTTGGACTAGTTTATTTTGAATTATTTGTGTTCCAAGTTTGCAATTTCTCAATAATTTAGAACTGCCTACATATCATCCATCACACTTTGCCAGAGTTTAAAGTATCTCTCATTCAATGTAGTCGGTTGTATGAGAAGTTCTCATACATTTGAGCCGTGTCTGGGCCATTGATATATGTGTGCCATCAACCCATTTTACATTTGTTTTTCCTGCCGTGCGACTCACCTAAGTTTTGGGTCAGCCCATGGCACAACTGATGGATAGAGTGGTTGCTACACGAACATCACAGTGGGCCCCCATAGAGCTCAACTGCATGGGAACTTCCCATATATTGGATTATTCCATTTGTGAACACTTGTTTGTTGAAATAGGACTGTTGGATTTCCCCCCCATTGTTAACCATCCAATAAATGTCCACCAATCCAATAGTCAAATAATCAAACAAGCTTAAATTTTATTCATGATACATCTATTGGGAACGCCATAATTTGGACAACATAATTTGACTTGTATGCCATGTATGCAATTTCTAAGTAATTTCTAAGTGCCTGCACATTATCCATCACACTACCAGAGTATCTGAAGTTTCTCTTTTTCAAAAGCAACCACCTATAATCCGTTCAAGTGCCCAAGCAAAGATGAGAAATGCTAGCCAAATATAGATGGGAATGGGAAAACTGGAAGCCATTTTCAGATAAATGGAATACAAGCACAATACATTGTGTAGTTAGTAATTACATTTATCATGTAGAACATGTTTGATTTATCACCACCAGAAAAGACGAGGGGAAAAAAATAATAATAAAGAACCTGCCATTGTAAATAATCAAAATACCATGAAAATAAACCCAAGTATACAGATGCCTAACAATGTAGAGAGAATTGAACGTGGACTACCATGGGTCAATGCTGACTTTGTCCTACATTCTCTACGGTTGATTTCTCTGAAAATTAAAAATTTGTCAAAATCTATCAAACAACAACAGGATACAATCTTAGTGAGATCGAGTCACGGCCACAACCAAGTTTCCTAGTGATGCAGCTAAAAATCTCAGCAAGTCAGAGTTTACTCCCTCGAGTTTCGAGTCGAGTCAGTGAGTTTTTGAACTGTGCAATAAAAAATGCTAGGAATTGATATATCCAAAGGCCTTTGTAAAAAAAAAATCCTAAGAGAACAGTGAGGTCTCTACTATTTTATCTAAAGGATATTTGGACCTACTTATCCAACCAGAATGGTGGTCTGAGCTTTATATCCTGCTTTTAATTAAAAAGGGACCAAATGAAGTGAATAATGAAATCAAACTCCTAATTACAAGAAATATCAACCCCATGCACTTAAAGGTTGCATTTCCATGTCCTGATTTTTCTGCCCAGGCAGGATGCTTTTCTCCCCAAATCAACATCCCCAGTGTTTCATGTCCAACCTGAATCTAAATATTGATTTGGCGCACGCAAGGCTGAAAAATGGGACCTTCGATAATGCAGTTTCAAAAAACTTACACCACTCCAAGTGTCAGATGGAACAAATAGCCATCTTTTAAGCCAAAAATTCCCATCGATTTGCAATTTAGATGACAACCAAATGCATCATGATTGTCTAAGAGGACCACGACTAAATTTCCTACCTTTCCCCAGACATGATTGAAGAAAAGTATAGTGCCTGCCTCATCAGTTTGTCACAATAGCCAGCAGGGTTGCAGTTTAAATTAACATGCTCGAGGTCTAAACTATCATCTCAGTCTACCACTTCATTTTTCTTTTACCAATTCCAAGTCCACATTCTCCTTGTTGTGGCAGATTAACTACTTCAGTCTACAGTATGTATTAGTAATGGAACAAAAAATAAAAAAATAAAATAAAATCCAGTTTAATGCAATTTTTGAAACCCAAACTGGACCAAAGAGTCCCGGCCGAGACCAGTTGGGAAATCCCGGTCAAGTAAGGTGTTCGTTTGCTTTCTTTTAAAAAGAAAAACAACTCTATTAGGTAGAGTTCGATCCAACAACCTCTAATTCAAAAATAATTGCCAAGTCAATGGCAGATATGTATTATTTGTTATACTTTTAGTTAGTTTCTTCTAACTCGAGTAGATTTCCAGATTGGATAAAAACAGTTAGAAAACCCCACAAAATGCAAAACTACATGTTCATAAATATTTATAAATACACCAAAACAAATATCTATTGGAAGATTATAACATGCACATTCATGCTTAGAGATTCTAGAAGACGTCATTTCGATTTCATGGAGTAAGCAGACGTCACATTACCTTCTTCCACAGATTCAAAAGCACGACTACATCTTTCATATGAGAGGAAATGCAGGGAGCGGGATGTTGCAGGGAGAGGGAGATCGAGAGAGGGAGGGAGAGTGAGAGGGAGATCGAAGGAGAGGGAGATCGAAGGAGAGAGAGGGTTAAGATCGGAAGAGGGAGAGGGAGATCGAGAGAGAGAGGCTTGAGATCGAGAGAGAGAGAGAGAGAGAGAGAGAGAGAGAGAGAGAGAGAGAGAGAGGTTGAGATCGGGAGAGGGAGAGGGAGAGGGAGACGCAGATGGCGATGGCGTAAGGAAATGAGGGATTTAGGGCATTTTGGCATAAGGAAATGAAGAAAAATATTCGGTAGTCTGTGGTATATATAGTAACGTGGCTCTCAGGCCATGTGGGGTCCATTCAGAGGCTACTAATAGAATCCATCCCGTCCATCTGTTTCAAAATAAAACAATAAAGCATAATAATAATAATAAGAACATTAAACACTCAATTAGGACACACCAACAAAAAATGGAAACAACAGAGTACAACAACAACTAGCCGAGCATGGTTTAGTACCGTTTCAGATCAGAAACGGCTTAGAGCCATTTCTGAACCAAACATCCAGCCATATCAGATACACGATTTTGGTGGTGTCAATTTTACTAGAAACGGGATAAAGATAAGATTTCTTCTCATTTCAAGGATTGTGTATCCTTTGAGTAGTAGGGAATGACCTTGTTTGACAACAAATGATAGGTTTCAACTCTTTTTATGTCATTTGATGCTTTATTTCTTAGCTACAAAACTCTCGAGCAGAATGGTTCAAAAATCTAGGAAACCTTATTTGTCATTCGTTACATGCCTTGTTTTCTCTGAATTCATAATTCATTCATTAAAATTTATATTAGCTATTAACAATTCAGAAAAAACATAATTGTTAGGGGGAGTGAACGATACTGATATTCGATTGGGGTAACACTTGGCCCAATGACAATTTTACTATGTAAGCAGCATGAACCACCACCTTGCCCCTTGTTCCTTTTCTTATTTTGTGTCTTTGGTTGGAAGGACTCCACATTCATTTCTCGAGATTGTATGGGCTGTTGCAACTTCGTGGGAGGATTGCATAGTTGGTTGGGACAATACATGGTGTATATGGTTGGTGTTGTTAAGAATTTTAGTTGTTATAGGGATTCTATTGATTGTCTTATACTTCATTCTAAAGATGGGTTTTCTCAAGCAGTTATCAATAATAAGGGATGTACTACTACTTGATATGAATTAAATTCATGTTGACCTCATGCTCTAGGTGACACATTAGATTCTAAAGATGTTGATTTAATCATGGTGATACAGAAGGTCAACTACGAGTCAGTGAGGGATCGGTACGCCTTATTCCATTTGGATAGCCCTGAATTTGGCATCAGACATTTTTTTACACCAATTCTATCAAGGCTTCTCACATCTTCTTAGTAGTGTTATACAACTCATACGTAGAGATCGGCTCTTTATGCATGCTGCTCAGAAGAATGTTACGGTTGTTCTATTGTGCATTTTCCACTTTTCGTATTCTCACGGTCATAGCAAAGTTTAAACTCCTTGATGTAACATTATCTGTTGGGTTTTGTGCCTTTGAAAACCAATCAATTTCCCACTTTAGTCAGACCACATACTACTTTGCAAGTGATCAATGCAACTTGTTACTTAGGAACAAGAATGTTTAAATGCATGTCAGAAGGTTATGCCCGAATACATAGAATGGCTAAATCTATATAGTCCTTCATGGATATTGCATCAGCCCAACAGACTTGGTTAAACCACTGACACATGAAAGATATGACCTGAGATCCATGTCAATGAGAATCGTGTTCACAACTGATCATGTACTTGGGCGGTACATGTCTAAGGTTGTCAGAATACTAGATGGTTGCATTAACGAGCTTGGCCTTTTCTTGGGCAATTTGAGGTGCACTCATATCAATACGTATACAAAACTAATAGTTACCACATTGAAAATGTAATAATTATGAAGGAACGCTCCTAGGTCTCACTACCTTTAACTTGAGGGTTGGACATGGAGAATCCTAATGTGGCTTTGACACGCGTCTTTTAGCAAGCCAATTTTCTTTTAGTGGACACCTTTCACTTAACCAATGGTGTATTTGCACGATCAAGTATGGTCTATGTTTGGGGCTTGTGCCCACATGATGGTAGAACGATGATGATGTGAAAGAACGTAAGGATGAATGTAGCACCACGGGGTAGAGTTCATGTGAGAAGACTTCCTATATGCAAGTTTTGGTGATGGCCAACATGCATGGGTAATAGGAGGTCCATGGGCTTTAAAGCCTATGGGAGTTTATAATGCCCAAGGGATCCCATGCCCACACACAGTGGACGTCTCTCTCTCTCTCTCTCTCTCTCTCTCTCTCTCTCTCTCTCTCTCTCTCACACACACACACACCCCTAAGGTTTTGAGAGGGTGAAAGGGTTCATCACCTAGGGGTGTGGATGACTGGGCCGGCATTGGGGGTGTGAGAACTTAAAGGCTAAAGCTCCAATTAGTGTCGTGGCTTGACGCCGTACCTTCTCTCATTCTCACCTTCTTTCCTTTTATTCATCTCCCAAAGAGGTATGCCCCAACTTCTTTTCTTTATTTTATGTTGGAATTCAAAATTTTTCTTTTTATGATCGCTATGGCTTGCTTGGAATTGATTGCATCTGATCCTACGTACATTGCATGGTATGAAGGGATTGAAATCCAAACGTTATGGCATCAATCTGTGGTTAAAGTTGAGAGTATCAAGTGTACAGAGGACACCTTCCTCATCTAGTAGGATCTTGAACATTCTGTGCTAATTGTTAATGTTATTTCCGTTGAATTTCTTATCCTTTAGGTCTGTTGCAATGGATTTGATGCCATAGGTGTTATCACTACATTAAGCAGGATGTCTCTTATTAATTGCTTTTGAATTGCATCCGAAATCATTTATTTACACACATGTACAACTATCATCAATGATAAAGAAAAAATATCCCTCAGACCTCTTATAACAATGATGGTTCAAAAAAAGAAAAGGGACAAAGCATACAGACCACGTTTGTTTTTGGCTATGGATATGAACCTTAGCTATAGTTGCTACAGACTTAATCCGTAGCTACAACCTAATTATTTGTACCTAAAACCTACCTCTTTAGCATAACCTTATTAGATATTGATGGTGCTTAAGGGGCTCCATGGGGCCCATTGGAATATATTCGTTTGATCTAAACCGTCCATAAATTCTGATTTATAATTTCAGCGGATGAGCCAAAAAATTATGTAGATTAAAGGTCTAAGTGGACCACACTATAAGAAATAATAAAAAATAAATTTCTATCGTTAATATGTTATGTAGTCCACTTACAGCTTCAATCTAACTCATTTTTTAGATCAACTGTTAAAATGATCCGTTAAAATGGATGGACGGAGTGGATAACTAACATACATCACGGTGGGCCACACGAGTGTTAAAACTAGGCGCTGAAAGTGTCGTCCGTCACCCCCAAAACAATTTTACTTTTAAAAAATAAAAAACCGAGGGCATTTCATTTAATTTCCCTCTCTTTCCCTCTTTTCTCCCTCCCCCTTCCTCGATCTCTCCGCGCACCCTTCATTTCCCTCTTCTCTTGCTCTCCCTTCCTCGATCTCTCTGCGCACCCTTCATTTCCCTCTCTTTCCCTCTCTTCTCGCTCTTCCTTCCTCAATCTCTCTTCTGTCTCATTTCTTCATCTCCTTTCCTCTCTCTCTCTCTCTCTCTCTCTCTCTCTCTTGCGGGCGTGCGCGCTTCTCCATCTCCTTTTGTCACACCCTGAACTCGAAAATCGGGCTCACAAAATTCTCGATCGCCAAATCCGGCGCCGATAGCCTCTATAGTCCCCATTCTCGGCTCCCGACACCCATACACCAGGTTCCGATCCTGGGATCCTACAAGGAGGATATTAAACATTAATGTGTTTCAGTATAAGCATAACCCACGGACAATAACCACAAGAACATCATCACAAAATCCACTATGATAAAAAACTTTGAATACAGTGCGTATGAAAGGGAAATACATTGAATGTAATAAAAACTCCAAAAGCTTGATTGCACACTCCAACTGCGGCGAGGCTATGGCTGCGTCCTGGCATCACCTGCACGCATCAATCGTGCATAAGCATATAGAAAGCTTAGAGGGTGGTGTAAGTGTGCACACAATATAAGTGTACTCAGAATGCAAGGTCAGAGTAATGCGGAATCATGTTGTCGAGTACATGGATGCAAACAACCGTATCAAGGCTATACGGTGTAAGATATGAATGTTATCGGCCACAACAAGTTCATGCGATGCATGATGCAACTCAAGCATACCAATCCTCATCCAAATCCACATACAGCTCATCAAATATCAGTACAGTTCTCATTCTGAATAATCACCAAGGTTTAATACACTCCAAATGGCACTTCCGCTCTCCGAGCCACACGGTCCAAGTGAGTGTAAGAAAGCTCACTATCCGCCTAGTCAATAGTCTGTTAATACCTATCCGGCACGTCAATAGCGGACCTATTCACGAGCTGGTCAAACTCATCCTAGTATTGCCCCTTACCCTTGGGTGAGTAAGGCCACACCCTTTTTCAACCGACCATGACACAGTGGGAGACGCGGCCTCCTATTATTCGGCCCTCGTGCGCTTATATATCTACTCGCTCTTGACGTTAGAATCATCCTCTGGTACTATCGGGTTTAGGGATTTTTACCTGAGGACATCTATGGCGCCGCGATGCTTAGTAACAATATTTTTGGTATCCAATCCAGCTACCCACAATGTGTCTGTGGAGGCTATGGCCCTGATGTCGCTAGGGCATCCAATAATCACAATCATAAAAATGTAAGTGTATGAATCACCCTACCACACATGCAACAGTCCTACACGTACCGCGAGCTCATGTGGGGCAACTCCACCTACCAGGGAGCATATAAACAATCTATCCGAAGGCATATGCTATGATTAGTCACTCCTCTTATCAGGCATACATATGATACGTATGATCATGAATCATGGATTTATACTAAACGTGTTATGTAGTGATGGGCTCTGATCATAACGAAGATGAGCCTAGACTGCCTACACACTATAAGTATGGGCCTATCAATGGGCCTTAGGGAGAGTAATAATGTGGACATTTAACCAACATTATCCTTACAATGTGGACGTCAAACCAAGATTGCTCTCACGGCACGACCTGTTATAAATATCATTATATACACCACGGTGAAATCACACATTGCAATGGACCTAAATACATTCAATTAGGCCTTAAATACATCAAATGGGCCGCATCACATGGAGCTCATATACATTGCAATGGTCCATAACCCATGGGCCTTGATACATCACAATGGGCCCTCATATGGCAAGTGATCTACATCCAAAATATAAGTGGTGATTCTGATTTCCACCATTAAAATTCTCAAAGGTTTAATGTTGGACGTTCAAACCCACTTTTTTCCTAAAATGTGGCCCACCTGATCCTAGATCTATCTTATTTTTTTAATTTTAAGCCTTAAAGTGAACTTTCAAAATGGTTGGACGGCTTGGATGCAACACATGCATCATGGTGGGTCCGATAGGGATTTATAGCATAGATAATACACATACCTCATGATGGGGACCACACTGATGGAAGGTGTGGAGCACACATCAGTGGGTCCCGCGTGGGGCCCACCATAATGTTTATTTTCCACCCAAACCTGTTGATAAGGTCATACAGACCTGGGCCCCACCGTAATGTTTATTTTCTGCCCAACCCATTGATAAGGTCATACAGACCTGGATGAAGAGTAAAAATAAATTTCATATCTGATCCAAAACTTTTGCAATGCCCAAAAGGGTTTCAACGACAGCCATTTAATCACCACTTTTTCCTATGATGTGGGCCACATGAGCCATATCTATGGCTGATATTTGGAGGGGCGCCCACTTCCCTAAGGTGCCCACCATTGCACGACATGGATGCTTAACACATCACGGTGGGGCCTACAATTGGGACCCACATCCTTGCCTCTTTCGTTCATGGCTTAGCAAGCAGCAGTGTCCTGCGCTGCTGACGTTGCAAGCAGCAGGCACTGCTGCATGTTCTCTTTTTTTCTTTTTCTTTTTTTAAAATTTCATGGTTTTTCATATATATAGGGCCCACATTTAAAAAATCCAACCCGGACATTGGATTCTGCAGCCCATGATCGACCAAATGAGACCAATATGCGATGTGTTTTTGGCAAATAGAAGAATCAAGGTGGATTTTAATAGTAGTAGCACTATTTCCTAAGGTATGGCCTACCTGATTATCAAATTGGCCTCATTTTTTGGCTAAACGCCTAAAATGGACTAGGGGACGGGATAGACGGCGTGGATTATATACATACATCAAGGTGGGGTC
This sequence comes from Magnolia kwangsiensis, assembly GCA_037074715.1. Lineage (NCBI taxonomy): Eukaryota > Viridiplantae > Streptophyta > Magnoliopsida > Magnoliales > Magnoliaceae > Magnolia > Magnolia kwangsiensis. The sequence goes on from CM073571.1 coordinate 166,748,804, forward strand.
CATCCAAGTGGGCCACACATCACAAAAAAATGAAAGAGAGAGAGAGAGAGAGAGAGAGAGAGAGAGAGAGAGAGAGAGAGAGAGAGAGAGAAGCACCCTTCTTAAATCTTGAACTTCTTCCACCAATGCGATCTGGAGAGAGAGAGAGAGAGAGAGAGAGAGAGAGAGAGAGAGAGAGAGAGAGAGAGAGAGAGAAGCACCCTTCTTAAATCTTGGACTTCTTCCACCAATGCGATCTGGAGCTCCAAGGGAATAAGATTCAATGGTTGGGATTGATTTTGGAGTGTTAGATTTTGGGGTGGAGAGCTTGAAAAAGGGTTAGAAATGGAGAGCTCTCTTGGACATTGGGAGCTCTCTCTTGCTAAGAAATAAGAAAGAAAGAGGGAGGGAGAAAGATAAGAGAGAGAGAAAGAGAAAGGAAAAATGATTGCTTTTTTAGCTAGGCAATCATGAGTTATAAGGGAGGCATGGGCTAAGGTCATTATGAGTTGTAAGAGCATGCCTAAGGCTAAGGGCTAGGGGCTATAGCTAGGGTGATGTCATCCCTAGGGTGACATCATCCTTATGATGGTGGTTGCTAGGGAAATGTGCAATCTGGATAGGTGGGTCCCGCAACGCGTGGTCCACGACCATTATCATGCGCGGTTCACAACTTATGATCTAAGCGTCGGATTGGCATACGAGACGCGGCGTTGGAACCGTAGCGACAATGCGGTCATGACGGTATGAGTTTTGAGTTGAGTCGACTCAAATATACTATACGCAACTCAAGATCGCGCGTAAATGCTGATAATAGATCGCGGGTCACCAGAATTCGAACCGAAAGACCGCGGAAGTATACGGAACGGTACAATCTAGGACACGATTCTTACAACTCTCACCACATAATAAAAATTTCATCCTCAAAATTTACAGAATAGGCAAGGAAAGAGGAAGCATTGGTTTATACATATACAAGGCATAATCAATCTATAAACAAATGGAGATAGCGCTCTCTATTCTCAGCCTTGCGCTCGCAAGATGTCTCCTTAACAGAACGATGAACCATACAAATCCTTGGATCCCGGATGAAAAATGATCGAAATGGGTATATCATGTAGCCTCATAATTTTAATGGTAGGGAGCCATATCAAAAAATTTCTAAGTTATTCGAACTTGGGGATTTAATCATTCTAAGTTCTTAACAATCATAGAGTGAAGGGAAACTATCAGTAGATATGTGATGTTATCTTCAGGTATTCTCAAGTTATGCTCTGATACTAACTTTTGTCACACCTCAAACTCAGAAACTGGGCTCACAAAATTTTTGATTGCTGAATCCGGAGCCGACAACCTCCTTAGTACCCCATTCTCAGCTCCCAGCACCCATACACCAGGTTCCGATCCTGGAATCGTATAAGGAAGATTTTAAAAATGATTATGTTTCAGTATAAGCATAACCATAAGCATAACCCACGAACAATAACCACAAGAACATCATAAAATCCTTTATGATCAAAAACTTTGAATACAGTGCGTATGAAAGGGAAATATATGGAAAGAAATAAAAACTCCAAAAGCTCGGTTGCACACTCCAACTGCGGTGAGGCTATGGCTACATCCTAGCGTCATCTACACACATCAATGATGCATAAGCTTATAAAAAGCTTAGAGGGTGGTGTAAGTGTGTGTGCAATATAAGCGTGCTCAGAATGCAAGGTCAGAGTAATGTGGAATCATGTTATCGAGCACATGAATGCAAACAGTCATACCAAGGCTATGCGGTGAAAGATATGAATGCTATCGGCCATAACAAGGTCATGCGATGCATGATGCAACTCAAGCATACCAATCCTCATCCAAATCCACATACAACTCATCAAATATCAATACAGTTCTCATTCTGGATAATCACCGGGGTTTAGTATACTCTAAATCACATTGCTGCTCTCCAAACCGCACGGTCCAAGTGAGCGTAAGAAACCTCACTATCCGCTTGGCCAATAGTCTGCCAATACCTATCTGGTACGTTGAGAGTGGACTCATTCACGAGCTGGTTAAACTCATCCTAGTATTACCCCTACCCTCGAGCGAGTAAGGTCACACCCCTTTCCAACCGACCATGACATAGTGGGAGACGTGGCCTCCTAGTATTCGGTTCTCGTGTGCTCATATATCCACTCAGTCCCGACGTTGGTGTCATCCTCTGGTACCATCGGATTTAGGGATTTTCATCCAGGGACATCTATGGTGCCCCAATGCTTAGTAATAATATTTTCAGTATCCAATCCAGTCACCCACGATATGTTTATCGAGACTATGGCCTTGATATCGCTAGGGCATGTAATAAACACATTTACACAAATGCAAGTGTATGAATCACCCTACTAGACATACAACAATCCTACGCGTACCGCACGCTCATTTGGGGCAACTCCGCCTACCAGGGAGCCTATAAATAATTTTTCTGAAGGCATATGCTATGATTATTCACTCTTTATATCAAGCATACATATGTTGCATATGATCGTGAATCATGGATCTAGACTAAACGTGTTATGTAGTGATGGGCTCTGATCATAATGAAGATGGGCCTAGATAGCCTACACACTACAAGTATAGGCCGATCAATGGGCCTTAGGAAGAGTAATAATGCAGACATTTAACCAACATTATCCTTACAATGTTGATGTCAAACCAACATTTCTCCCAGGGCACGACCTGTTATAAACATCATTATATACACCACGGTGAAATCACACATTGCAATGGACCTAAATACATCCAATTGGGCCTTAAATACATCAAATGGGCTACATCACATGGGCCTTATATACATTGCAATGGGCCATAATCCATGGGCCTTGAATACATCACAATGGGCCCTCATATGGCAAGTGGGCAACATCCAAAATATAAGTGGTGATACTGATTTCCACAATTAAAATTCCCAAGGGTTTAATGTTGGACGTTCAAACCCACTTTTTTCCTAAAATGTGGCCCACCTGATCCTAGATCTGTCTTATTTTTAAATTTTAAGCCTTAAAGTGAGCTTTCAAAGTAGTTGGATGGCTTGGATGCAACACATGCATCATGGTGGGTCCGATAGGGATTGATAGCATAGATAATACACATACCTCATGGTGGGGACCACACTGATGGAAGGTGTGGAGCACACACATTAGTGGGTCTCGTGTGGGGCCCACCATAATGTTTATTTTCCACCCAAACCTATTGATAAGGTCATACAGACCTGGGGCCCACTGTAATGTTTATATTCTGCCCAACTAGTTGTTAAGGTCAAACAGACCTGGGTGAAGAGTAAAAATAAATTTCATATATGATCTAAAACTTCTGTAATGCCTAAAAGGGTTTCAATGGAAGCCGTTTAATCACCACCTTTTCTTATGATGTGGGCCACATGAGCCATATCTATGGCCGATATTGGGAGGGTGGCCCACTGCCCTAAGGGGCCCACCAATGCATGGCGTGGATGCTCAACACACATCACGGTGGGGCCTACAATTGGGACCCACGTCCCTTCCTCTTTCTTCTATGGCATAGGAAGCAGTAGCATCCTGCGCTCCTGACGCTATAGGCAGCAGGCGCTGTTGCATGTTCTCTCTTGTTTTTATTTTTTATTTTTAAATTCCATAGTTTTTCATATATAGGGCCCACATCGTCATTGGATTCTGTGGCCCATGATCAACCAAATGAGACCAATATGCGACATGTTTTTGGCAAATAGAAGAATCAAGGTGGGTTTTAACATTAACAGCACTATTTCCTATGGTATGGCCCCCCTAATTATTCAATTAGCCTCATTTTTTGGCTCAACACCTAAAATGGGCTGGGGGACGGGATAGACGACGTGGATGATATACATACATCAAGGTGGGGTCCATCCAAGTGGGCCACACATCACACAAAAATAAAAAATAGAGAGAGAGAGAGAGAAACACCTACCTTAGATCTTGGACTTCTTCCACCAATGTGATCTAGAGCTCCAAGGGAACAAGATTCAATGGTTGGGATTGATTTTAGAGGGTTGGATTTGGGGGTGGAGAGCTTGTAAAAAGGTTAGAAATGGAGAGCTCTCATGGACGTTGGAAGCTCTCTCTTGCTAGGAAATAAGAAAGAAAGAGGGTGGGAGAGAGATAAGAGAGAGAGAGAGGAGAAATGATTTCTTTTCTACCTAGGCATTCATGAGTTGTAAGGGAGGCATGGGCTAAGGTCATTATGAGTTGTAAGAGCATGCATAGGGCTATGGGCTAGGGGTTATAGCTAGGATGATGTCACCCCTATGGTGACATCATCCTCATGATGATGGTTACTAGGGAAATGTGCAATCTGGATAGGTGGGTCCTGCAACGCATGGTCCACGACCATTATTATGCGTGGTCCACAACTTATAATCTATACGTCAAATTGGTGCACGAGACGCAGCGTTGGAACCTCAGCGACAATGCAGTCATGACAGTATAAGTTTCTAGTCGAACCGATTCAGATATACTAGACGTGACTCAATATCGTGCGCAAATGCCAATAACAGATCGTGGGTCCCCGAAATTTGACCGGAAGGACCGTGGAAGCATATGGAATGATACAGTCTAGGATACGGGTCTTACACCCTTCCCCGATCTCCTTAATTTCCCTCCCTCTCTCTCGATGTCTCTCTCCCTCGTTCTCTTCGATGCACAGTTTCATCAATCTCTCTCCAACTGTTGAAGATAATAGAAGAAATCAGAGGAGGAAGTTAAAAGTTCTCTCTCTTTCTCTCTCATTTCCTCTTTTGATGGTCAGATATTGTGTAGCAGCCATATCCGCTGCTGTCCACGGCCCCCTACATGTGTATATCAATTGTTTGAAGAAATGCTTCAGCCATATTAGTTTGTTGTTGAACAGGATCCAGTTCTTTCATGTCCCTTGGGCAGGCCCCAAGTGTCAAAATCCCTTGAGTAATGAGAATATTCTCAAAAATCTAATTTCTGTGTTTGCATATTGGGAGAAAAAAAATAATCTAAGAATCTAGTATTTTTAGATTTGGATTTGTGTCACTCATAATGGCTTTTTATTGTGGTTTCAAATATATTGGGCTTTTGCATCTTTCTTTCTTTCACTTTGTTGGTCATGTGGATTATTGGTGTTGTGTTTAGTGTTCAATAGGGGTTTGCATCATGTCTTCTGATATTTAGAATTTTTAGGTGGCAGGGTTTGGGACCTTACTCTGCCAAAAGAAAGAAAGTGTAGAAGGAAATTAAGGAAATGGCCAAGAAGGTTAATGACTCTGTGGTATGTTTCTTGGTTTTATTTTTGGCACTTAAAAAAAAATAATTATTAATGACATTAGAAAATTTAGGGAACATGGAAGATCACTGCATAGTTAGTTTGTGAATAAGGCATTTCATTATCTCAAAAGATGGCCACTCATACAAGTCTTCCTTTGGGATGTTCTAGACAAGATTTTAACATACAAGAATTAAGACGCTGTTGCTACATAGAATCTTGTCATTCTTAAGAAAAGAGCAAATAATAAACTTTTAAGTAATCAAGAGTAATCTCATGCACAAATGATTGATGTGGACGGTTTTACATGAAGATTACTGAAAAAGCATAGTTCTCAAACTATGTTGCTCAATCAACCTAAATCTCACCATAGTTTTCCATGTTCATACTACTTGGTCATTGACTGGCTAGGTCGAGTAACCAGTGATTCCTAGTTCAGGGAAAATTTCACCCTAGTTTTCCATGTCCATGCCTGGTTTAGGATCAGAATCACTCAAGATTCTTGAATCCCGGGGAAGAAGAAGAATTGCAATTTTTTTTTAATGTTCAAAGTTAGTGTTACAGTTTGATAGCAAGATATGAGCTTCCGTTTGTTTACATATTGAGGCAAAAATTAGTGAGCTCCTACAGTTTGATAGCATGTATGTTTCCAAGAAGGCTTTAATTATTTCTTTTCTTTTCTTTTACATTGTTAGGCATTGACCGATATTCACAAAGGTCTTGATTACATACCTTGTTCAGAATTTTAATTTTCAATTTCATAAGGTTTTCTGCAGAATTTTAATTTTCAATTTATAGCTTTTGTTTCTTTGACAAAGGTCTTGATAACATAAATTCAAGTATGATACATAGAAAATGAGAGGTCTTGATTAATTTCATTTCTTTATCATGTTTTTTTTTTTTTCTCTTCTTGATGTGTGTTTTATTATTCTTTTCATTTCCTGTATCAAGTGGAACACACTGTTACTTACAATGAGCACAGGCCGAGAAAACCTCCCCCGGATTTGCCATCTCTACTTTTACATGGGCAGGTAGTTTACATTGGCATGCCTGTAAGTGTAAAATTTCATTTGTTTGGGAATTTTTGGCCTAGTCATTCTAGTTAACATTTAACATAATTGAAATTGATTGTGAATGTTTAATCAGTTATGGAAAAATCATTAGTTCCAGGCTTCCAGCAATGCTTTCTTTTTGCTTTAAGCAGTTTGCTTTTTTCTCTTAAAGATAGTTTCTGATCAGCCACAAATTGGATACCTTTGAATTTATCATGCTTCTTTTTCCCCACCTCACTATCCTTCTCCTTGTGGGGCACACCTAGTGAATGTCTTGGATGACATATACAAATGATACTAAGCTCCATTGACACTATGAATTGTTTTTAAGGTGGGACATCCTCCCTCATTGTTCTGTGTTGTGGCTCACCTGAGTTTGTGTTTGGCCTAATTTTTTTTATTTTTTTTTAAATAGAAACATTTTTAACTATTTATTTTATCATTATTTTTTCCTATTCTTCATATATAATTTGATGTCTTAGCCTCTTGTCTTTACGAGCTAGTCTTCTCACTATTTGTACATATGTCATCTCATAAGTCTTACTTTTTTGTAATTTTCTTACCCCTGTAGTGATTATCAGAAGTAGTGGTCCATCATTGAAAGATTACCCTTGTAGTGAGTCCAATCAAGGTATAGATAATACATGGTTTTGGTCTATGGTAAATGGTACCTTTTATTGTGGATATCCTCTGGACCAAAGACCTAGTACCTTTTGTTGTTGCAAATTCCTAATTAGTTTATTTTTGTATTTACGTCAGAGTTATCCGGATGTTGAGCGGGGTCCCTGGAAGGTGGGAACAGTTTTTATGACTATGATGAAGCTGTCCATTTTCTATGTACAATAATATAGGTGGCCTGGCCATTTGGACAGCCCCGTGTTTTTGTATTATCTCGAAATTGATGAAATGAATTCGGATGTGCATCGGAGCTATCTGGATGTTGAGTGGGGGTCCCTAGAAGGTGGGAACCGCTGATATTTATTTTTACCCTTCATCACTGTCTATGTGATCTTGTGAATAGGTTGGATGATAAATAAACATCATTATAGGCCCGAACCCAAACCCGAACCCAAATTCCTAAACCTATAACCTATAACCTCAATCTAAACCTATAACCTATAAACTAAACCTATAACCTATAACCTAAACCTATTCTCAAATCCCTAAACCTAAACCTAAACCTGAACATATAACCTAAACATATAACCTATAACCTAAACCTAAACTTAAACCTAATCCTATAACCTATAACCTATAACATATTCTCAAATCTATAAACCTAAACCTATAACCTTAACCTTAACCTAAAGCTAAACTCGAACCTGAACCCGAATTCCTAAACCTATAACCTATAACCTCAATCTAAACCTATAACCTATAACCTAAACCTAAACCCAAACCTATAACGTATAACCTATAAACTACACCTAAACCTATAACCTTAACCTAAAGCTAAAACTATAAACTAAACCTATAACCTATAACCTAAACCTAAACCTAAACCTATTCTCAAATCCCTAAAATTAAACCTATTCTCAAAACCCTAAACCTAAACCTATAACCTAAACCTGTAACCTATAACCTAAACCAAAGCCTAAACTTATAACCTATAACCTCAATCTAAACCTATAACCTATAACCTAAACCTAAACCTAAACCCAAACCTATAACCTAACTTATAACCCACCTATAACGTACACCTAAACCTAAACCTATAACCTTAACCTTAACCTAAACCTATAACCTATAAACTAAACCTATAACCTAAACATATAACCTAAGCCTATAACTTATAACCTATTCTCAAATCCCTAAACCTATAACCTTAACTTTAACCTAAACCTATAACCTATAAACTAAACCTATAACCTAAACCTAAACCTAAACATATAACCTAAGCCTATAACCTATAACCTATTCTCAAATCCCTAAACCTAAGCCTAAACATATAACCTAAGCCTATAACCTATAACCTTAACCTTAACCTAAGCCTAAACTCGAAGCCGAAGCCGTATTCCTAAACCTATAACCTATAACCTCAATCTAAACCTATAACCTGTATTACCTAAGCCTAAACCTAAACCTAAACCCAAACCTATAACCTATAACCTATAACCTATAACCTGCCTATAACCTACACCTAAACCTATAACCTATAACCTTAACCTAAAGCTAAAACTATAAACTAAACCTATAACCTATAACCTAAACCTAAACCTAAACTTATTCTCAAATCCCTAAACCTAAACCCATAACCTAAACCTGTAACCTATAACCTAAACCTAAACCTAAACCTATAACCTATAACCTCAATCTAAACCTATAACCTATAAACTAAACGTAAACCTAAACCTAAGCCTAAACCCAAACCTATAACCTATAACCTGTAACCCACCTATAACCTACACCGAAACCTAAACCTATAACCTTAACCTAAACCTATAACCTATAAACTAAACCTATATATAACCTAAACCTATAACCTATAAACTAAACCTATATATAACCTAAACCTAAACCTGTTCTCAAATCCCTAAACTTAAACTTCAACCTAAACCTATAGCATATAACCAAAACCTAAACCTAATCCTATAACCTTAACCTAAACCTAAACATAAACCCGAACCCAAACCTAAACCCGAATTCCTAAACCTATAACCTATAACCTCAATCTAAACCTATAACCTATAACCTAAACCTAAACCTAAACCTAAACCCAAACCTATAACCTATAAGCTATAACCTACACCTAAACCTAAACCTATAACCTTAACCTAAACCTAAACCTATAATATATAAACTAAACCTATAACCTATAACCTATAACCTAAACCTAAACTTATTCTCTAATCCCTAAACCTAAACCTAAATCTATAACCTAAACCTATAACCTATAAACTAAACCTAAACCTATAACCTATAACCTCAATCTAAACCTATAACCTATAACCTAAACCTAAACCTAAACCCAAACCTATAACCTATAACCTATAATCCACGTATAACCTACACCTAAACCTACACTTGCAACCTTAACCTAAACCTAAACCTATAACTTATAACCTAAACCTTAACCCAAACCCAAACCCGAACCCGAATTCCTAAACCTATAACCTATAACCTAAACCTAAACCTATAACTTGATCTCTCTCTCTCTCTCTCTCTCTCTCTCTCTCTCTCTCTATATATATATATATATATATATATATATATATATATATATATATTAATCTATATGAGAAACATTTTGGCCTGATTTTTCTCTCCCCTTTTTCTCACTCATGTCTTTCTCTCTTACTATGTAATGTTTCTACAAGTATGTTCCAATTTTGTTAGTTATATATGTAATAGCTTATTGAGGACATGCAGAAATCAAAGGGAGATGGATGGATTTAAATATTTTATAATTTTTTTTTTACAGTATAAGGTAATAGCACAAGTAAAAGTTTCATTGAAGCTAATTGAATCTGGTCATGAAAAATTCAAGGTTGAGGTACATCCTTGTATCCTGAACCTCATTTGTTTGAAAGTTGCAATCCTTGTTTTTAGTGTTTTTTTTTATATATATTTTTATATTTTTTTATTTATCTTTCTTTCTTTTGAGATGTGTGCAAAGGCATGCTTGTTTGATTGTGTCTATAAATATTGTTTTATATATGCTGACAAGTTAAAGAAGTCATTAGAGGATGAAATTCACTTTCTTAAGGGAAGGGTTTTAGAACTTGAAAGTGATCTTGTGTCAAAGTCCACAAAAGTTACATATGCTGTTTCAGGGAAAGAAGAAGCTCTATCTTCTTATGATAGGTTGAACAAAGTTAAGTACTGTTTATTTAGAAATGTGAATGTGAGATGCATTGTATGATTTGATTGCTACTTCTAATAAATGCATCATTTTTTTCCTGATTGCATTTTATGTACTATTCCTATCAACATTAAGCTTAGATGAGTTATCAATCATAGCAGGTTCATGCAATGGAAACAGGCACCATTATTTTATATTTTTTTAATTTTTTTTAAAATAGCTATGGATTTTAGTCATAGCTATTTTTCTGAAAACTGTAGCTATTATCCATATCCATAGGTACATTTCGCTATAAAAATTATAGCTACGGCCTTTATCTGTAGCTATTGATTTCTATTGCTACAGATTCTATCTATAGGCATAGCTACATTTCGCAACAGAAATTATATCTACGAATTTTGTCTGTAGCCACAGATATCTATTGTTACGGATATAGTCCGTAGCCATTGGTTTTTTGACCTTTAGCTACACCACCAATAGCGACGGACGTGCTACAGACTATATTCTTAGCAAAAGCTCTTTAGCAACAATTTTTTGTTGTAGCCTTTTCTTGTAGTGTTGGCATTTTGGTTCAGAAACGTCTTTAAGCCATTCATGATTTGAAATGATACTGGAATAGTTGTTGTTGTGCATTATTACTTTTGCTTTTTTGTTAGTGTGTCCCGATTGAGTGTTGGATATTCTTATTTCTTATTGTTATAGCTTATTATATTATTTTGAAACAGATGGATGGAATGGATTCTATTAGAACCCTCTAAGTGGACCCCACATGGCCCGAGGTGACATTTACGTAAATCTGCTACAGACTACTAGATCATTTATGATATGAAAAGATTTCGGAGCGTATTGCACAATTTCTTTACAGAGAGAAGCAAAGGACCCTTTCCTTCCATGTGATTTTCTTTCTACTTTCATCTCTCTCGTTTTATACTCGATTTTAGAGAAAAAATGGCAACTCAACTCACGGACAACCAAATCTATGACTTCAAGCAGGTCTTTAGCTTGTTTGACAAGGATGAAGATAGTCAGATCCCTTCGATCTTTGCTTTCCCCCCTCTTTCTGCTGGAAAATCTGTTGATTTTTTGAGTTTTTTTTTTTAAAATTGATTTGATGTTGATTTCATCATATCTGATGGCGTATCGCTTGGATTCGTTGAAATCAGTGGGTTTTTGGCTTGGATCCTGGAAAATTAGGGTTTGATCCATTCTTGTTTGGTGTATGTGTGTGTTCTGATTTGTGATGGCATAGGTGGGGATTGTTTCAGATCAGGTGGATTTTTCTTCGTGAAAGATCATTTATTTATTATTATTATTATTATTATTATTTTTTCCTTTTGAGTTGTTGATTTGCTTGAAGCATGTGAGATTTGCATCTTTATCTTTTGCAGTTCTTTAAGATGGATTTTTTTAAAAAAAAATAAAATTATTTGAATCATGTATCTCCACGTTGATGTTCATTTCCGGTTCCTCATACGTGGATTCGATTCTCTTGTAAAAATTAATTGATTGTTTTATATTTGTGGTTTCGAAGCTGCAGTTTACATTTCCTTCATTGGATTTTAGAGTTCTGATGTATGTACACACACACACACACACACACACACACACACACACACACACACACACACACACACACGGAAACGCTCACCTGTGAACCAGTTCGTAGGTACTACGTACAAACTTTTTCAAAACCCATCATTCATGATGCAGATCTAAAATCTAAACCATTCATGTGAAGCAGCACCTCGTGAAACCCCCCGGGCCCAAGTTTTACTTTGATCTAAAACTTTTATGGGCCATGAAAAATGAAAACAGTTTCCTCCCTTGATTTGCATTTCTCTTTTCTATGGCCCACCAGAATTTTGGATCGGGGTGAAAATTTGTGTCATGGGGTTTCATGGGATTCCACATCACATGGACCATTCAAATTAGACACCCATGGCACGTGTGCAAAGGTGCGCACGTGCGTAGGTGCGTAGGGGAGCATGACTCTCTCTCTCTCTCTCTCTCTCTCTCTCTCTCTCTCTCTCTATATATATATATATATATATATATATATATATATATATATATATATATATATATATATTCAATCTCCCTCTCCCGATCTCAACCCTCTCTCTCTCGATCTCCCTCTCCCGATCTCAACCCTCTCTCTCAATCTCCCTCTCACTCTCCCTCCCTCTCAATCTCCCTCTCCCTGTAACATGCACCATCCCACGAAAGTCCCCACACATGGGGTATCTAATATTGTAGAAGCAACAGCAGCAGCTCCATATGGGGTGTGTGATCTGTCGTCCACTATTGAATGGGGAAGATAGAAGGGAGGGAGGGAGTGCAGTAGCAGTGTGCAGATAGGTACATCAGCATTTTCACTTTGTTGTTAGGCAAATTTGGTTAAACTATGGCAAGGAAAAGTGTAACTCCGATTTGTTTTCACTTTATTGTTAGGAAAATACCGATGGTGAATGGATGATGAAGTTTCCATTCATCAAACAGCCCCCTTAAACTGAGTATAATGTTCATAGTACTTTTCACCCTGTTTCATAGTTTCGAATTCCTTGAAAATATCATACAGGCATTTTATATTTTTGTCATTTGAGTATGGTTGTCGGAGAGTATTTCATATCTCCTTTGCACATTCACCATACATCACACTATGGTTGACGTTTTCGTTAATGCCGTGGAGCCAACTTATAACTTGGCAGTTATCTTCTTTCCATTGAGAATTGGTATAAGAATTTTCTGTTGGCTCCATATTAGTTAAGTGTTTTAGACTTCACTTAGATGTAAGAATATTCTGACTGAATGGGGTAGTGGTAGATAGTTCTCAACACCTTTGAGTTTAACAAAGGAAATTTTCTAGTGTTGGTGCTTGTCTCCAATTTTTATTCCATTAACTGCTTAGGCATGAATCACAGTACCACAACAAATGTATCAATAGGCCCAACTTGTCCATCAAACACATCAAATTCCCAAACCCAAAGAGTAGTTCCAAAATTCATACCCAGAACAACTTCCTAATCATTAGGACAGAAAGTATTATTGAGATATGAAAAATAAACATTTAGAGTACAACACATACTGCAAAGTAATTCAAGAAACTTGACTTTAGCCATGGAAACTCGAAATTCATTTGGTGCAGAATTTCATGATATTTCATGAAATTTGGTGCAACCAAACACCCCCTTGGTAAGGGATAAATGAAAATCATGAATTACATGGGGAACAAAGAAATTATTTACAGTCTCACTTATGATGCATGCTGCCTTTTACTACTTTGGTATTAGAAAAATCTTCCTTTCATACTGATCTAACAACAATAGTAGAAAAGTGGGTGTATGCTCAAAAGGGGAGTGTGAAATCAGCTCATCATTTTATGATTTTCTTTACTACTTTCCCATGGAACAGGCAAAAGCAACCAGTTCATGAACTAGAAGACCTAGTTCCAAATCATTCTAGGCATTTCTTAAAGATTGTAGTATCTTCATGAGGATTCACATCTAAGGATTGTTAATAGAAACATCCAGGCAAGCAGCAGTTTTGCTTTTAGTTCTAGTTTTTAAGTGTGTCTGTGTTCCTGCATTTAGCTTAACAATGAAAGCTTGAAGGATATGTTGTCGTAAAGTATGCTCTCAATGTAATCTTTTTTTCCCACGTGGTTGAGAATTTTCCAATGCCATTGATCTTGTTATTGATGTTGTTGTTCTCTATCTACAGCATCTTGAACATATTAAAAACTTGATTTCGGTGGGTCCTGCTGGATTTTCATCAGAGTTAGATGGTAAGTCAGAGTGGCTAACAACTGAAACTTTTACTTTCATGATTTCAGGTAATCCTTCTTTTCTATTTGAAAAAAAGGCACTCGAGGCTCAACTGTGTTTCTTTCTTATGGTGTGATGTGATGCCATGAAAATCCCCATTGGAGTGATTCCATGTGATTATCCCTTTAATAGATCAATGGTCTAGACAACTGAAACTTATACTTTCATGATTTCACTGAATTTTAATTTGATACCTTTTTGTTTTTGGACTTACGACAGTTCATGTACACCACTAGTTCACGTGTCCCAAATGGCTAGGAAATCAGGCAGCTCTAGTAGCCATGTGGGCCACAATGATAATCAGGTGGGATAGCTTGACCATACATGCCTGAAGTTCCTCTTCAAATGAATTTTTACTATTATTATTACTGTTTGTGCATGGCACAATGACTTTTACTTTAAATACCCTATTTCAAATTGAGCTTCTACCTTAAGGTGACCATTTCAAATTGAACAAACAACAACTTTTAATACCTGAGCCAATTGCACTCCAAAATCTAGTTTTAGCTCCTTGTTTGGGAATTATGTTTTTCCTCTACTTTTTCTGCAGCTAAACCTCAACTAGAAGTATATAGTTGAATACTAATTTACGGTTAGTTTTGGAGAATTTCATCTATAACCAACTGATTGGTTTGGATGAGACATCTTGTTGGGGAAATTCATCTATAACCAACTAATTGGTTTATATGAGACATCTAATAAAAATGATCAACTCTTTGTTGGATTGCCTGTTCTTGTTGCACTAAGAGATGAGTGTCAGAAGAGGGGAGAATTTAACAAGATGATACCAAAGGTTTCAGATAAGAGCCTGAAGATTCTCATTGATTCGACAATTGGAATGCATCACTACGACAACCCATGCCCTTGGCCAACTTTTTCAACTCATTATTCAGCTACAAAGAATTGCCTCAAGGACTGTTAAACTCCTCGCCTTTGATTGTTTTGAACACAATGAAGGACTTCCTAACATGTTGATCCAACAAAATTGGAACACACCAAGCTAATCTGTCCTAAAATCTGACCGTTGGCAACATTAAAAAGCATTTAAAACCGTTTCTAAAATTTTGTGTCTAAAATGTGACCGTTGGCACCAGAATGGTTTAAAACCGTTCCTAAAATTCCATTTCTAAGAATTGAAACGGTACCCAAAACAATTTTGAACCATTCCTGTTTTTCTGCAATGCCTCATTTAGGAACGGTTTAAAACCGTTCCTTAATTAAGGAACGGTTTTAAACCGTTCCTAAATGACGATTTTGGTGTAGTGACCACTAAAAAATGTGTCACTAACACAAGACCCACTCCCAGAGCTAGCAAAAGGAAAGGGGCTAAGCTCAATGGATGAGATCAAAAAAGAAAAATAACCCCAAAGGAGGATACATACTCCTATCGCTTGAGATGTTAGGTACAACAACCAGTTGTCGTATGATAGGAAGGATCCAATAAGGATAATGGTGTGTGACAAGGGACTGTTGTGTGCAAACATGCAGGTAATACAAGATTTTGGCATTTGACTACCCAATGCAACAAGGAGCTATTGCACAACAGAGGATTTCAACAACCCTAACATAACAAGGAGTTGTCTCATGACAAATAGAGGTACGATAAAACAAGTAGTGATGAGTCAACGACATAGCTCGATGACAATCCAAGTGTCCATCCTTAACAACTGGCTCAAGGGTCACAATTTATAAAGGTGCAGCTTAAAAGGGAGATAAAAGTGGTGTAGTAAGAAATGGGCAGAAGTTACAGAACACAGGCACAATAAGAAGAAATGTACTCACAATTCAGTAACATGACCCGCATGACAAGTCACATAATGAGGAAAGGGTCAGCTATTGTGGGACACTAGCACATCATAAAAGCATGCAACCATCATTTTATATGAAGGCCTGAACAACAAGTCATACAATGAGGATGGGGCAACTAACACACAACACCAATGAAAAAAATGCAGCCATTAGTCAATGACAAGTTGTGCAACAACAAGGCCATCGTGACGACGATCTAAAAATAAGAACATCACACCATTTTCCTTCGACTCTGGAGTTATCCCAAATTGCCACTTCAATACCAATGTCAGGCAACAAATTATAACTCTTTTATGGATTAAGCAATGTAACTACATGATTGTACCAATTTAGAGAGTCGAATCATCGGGAATCTAGTAATTTTCTTGAATCAACCATGAAGAGGGAAGAAGAAACTCCCCCCAACAATAATGTTGGCCTCTCATGATTATGGTCTCAAACTCTCAATGAAGTGGCACATGAGGGTTCATCTCCCTTTAATTTTCTTCTCTTTCTTTATTTTCTTTCCTTCTCACCTTCCATCCCATATGGGCTCCACTATGGTTTGCACAATTAACACCTATTAGTTGCACATTATCATTATTTCTCAAAGGACTCTGAGGGGAGCTAAAGTTTGGAAGACTATCCAAGTCATTTTCCTTAGTTGCATTACTGCACATGGAAATCTTGCTCCAACTCCCTTGTGCTCACTGTCGTTTCATGTCCTTGTCGATTAGTCTCTGTTGGTTTCTAGAAACTGGTTTATTACACTTTGTACCCCCCCTTTCATTTACTATCACCACTGTTAAGCTTCATGCTTGCTATCATCAATAGGTTTAGCTTGTAGTGGAAATGGTAATCTTATGGCTGTGATCTGTCACGTGTAATCAGGATCAAGCCTCCCCACTCTAACTTATCTAGTAGACTAGTTTGGTCATTTTTTCTGTCTAAAATTCATTTCTTAGAATTACTTGTGATGCATCTAAAAGTTATTTTACTTGTTCTAAAAAACTATATCACTTACAATAACATGCTAGAGTATTAGTGCATACGAATGGAAAACATACTGATGTTGTAGTGAGGTGGCCTGTATTCCCTTCTAAGGTATGTAAGAGTTGCATATATATTTGAGGTTGGTGATAGTTTTAGTTCCATGAAATCCATGAAAGCTGCAATATTTCTTCCATGAGCATATATTAGGCTCGTATCCTAGTCCGTACCATTACATAGACTCTCGCGATCCTCCCCATTGAATTTCGACAACCCTCGACCTGTAATCGGCGTTTGTGCACGACCCTAAGTTGTATCCCATATATCTGAGTCGGCTCGACCCAAGACTTATACTCTTATGATCGCGCCGTCGCAGTGGTTCCAACGCCGTGTCTCGTACACCAATGCGATACTCAGGCCAGGAGTTGTGGGCCCGCATGTATTTCTAGAAAATATTGTTCGTTGCAAATCTCGAGAAAATAATCTCTACCATCCGTCACATCAATCAATCAATCAGGTCAAGTACAACTCATCCCTCTCTTACCAACAAAGCATGGCACCCCTCTCTCTCCCATCCCCAAAGTCAACCCTTCCTTACAACAACCCAATCCTCCCATCCCTCCCTCCTTACATCTCCTCTCACTCTCATTTTCTTCACCATTTTTTCCAAGTAACCAAGGGAGAGTAGACGTCCAAGCTTCCCAAAGAGAGAAGTTAGGTGTGGCCCACTTCCTACCCCTTAATCTCCCATCTCCACCCTTCAATCTTCATCATCCTCCATCAAAATCGAAGACAAGGAGCTTAGAAGTCCAAGAGCTAAAGAAGAAGACCATCGGTGAGTTTTTATAGGATTAGATTGTGATTTTTATGATAGATCAAGTGGGGCCTACTGATTGATGGTATGGATCCTATTTGGGACCTATCTTGATGTATTTATTGTAATCCTAGAGGGACCCATAGTGGCAGGGTCCCTCCATCACATCATTCCTTCTCTCTCTCTCTCTCTCTCTCTCTCTCTCTCTTCCTTTTGTATGGTGATGATGATGATGAGATGCGTGGCCCACCTGATGTGTGTGTGTGTGTCCCACCAAGATGTGTTATATCCATGACCATCTACCTATTGAGGCCCACTTGCTGGATGGGCTTGCTGCTTGTCCGTCTAGATAGGCCTAGATGAAGAGGGAAAAAAATAAATATCTGCTTTAATTCAAAAGCTGGTGGGTCACACTCATGTGGACCCCACCTTGATGTATATAACGTATCCACACCATCCATCTAACTTCCAAGCTCATTTTAGGCGTTGAGCTGAAAAATGAAGCCAATCTAAATCTCTAATGGGCCGCACCATCAAAAAGATTATTTTAATAGTGATAAATTGTTAGGGACTACTGCAATGTTTCTGCACATCAAAACATGTTGAATATTGCACTCGTTGGGTTTGTCATGAACCATAAAATCTAATAGAGGGACTGAATCATCTAGATATGGGCCCCACTATGAAAAACCATAGATAAACAAAAATAAAAAATAAAAAAATAAAAGCTCAAGCTTGCTAGATGCTGTTGCTGCCAGCATCCAGAAGACGCTGTAGCAACCAGCATCCTGCTACTCATGAGATAGGTAGGGACGTGGGTCCCACTATATGTCCCACTATGATGTCTGTCGATCATCTACACCGTGCATTTGATGGGTTCCCTTTGGATTATGGGATATCCAAAAAATCAGCCGTACATGAAACTTAGGTGGTCCGCACTACAAAGTAGCAAGGGATTGAACGTTTACCATTGAAACCTTTTTTAGATCACAGAAGTTTTGGATCTATATGAATTTTGTTTTTTCTCTTTAATCAGGTCTTTATGACCTTATGAATAGATTAAATGGAAAATAAACGTTATGGTGGGCCCCACGTGGGACCCACCTCTGTAGAAGAGGATTGGCTGTTATATGTCTGCACCAACAGTACGTGGCTGTTGTACTTGATGCCAGCAAGTTCTGTGGATTTGATCATGAGGAGGTGTTATATCCAAACTGTCCTTCCGTTAAGAGATGTGGACCCCACCTCCTAATGTATGTGTTTTATACACACTATCCATTTGCTGCTGTATACGGCTGACTGTGATGTATGGGTCCTATCCAACACTGTCCAACAGATATTGGACAGTGGGGCCCACCTTGGTATATGTGTTTTATCTTAGCCATCCATTACGTGGACCCATGATATATGTGTTCTTCTAACCGTCCATCAGTATGGACGTCAACAAGTTCGATGGGTACCATCTGATAAATGTTTTGTATCCACTGTCCATCTGTATGGACCACTCATGATGTATGAGTTTTATTTGTACCGTCCATTTGCTGGGGACCCACAGCAACATAGTTGTTGTAATGACGTTTGCAAGCCCTGTGGGTCCCATATGATGTATGTGTTATATCCAAACCGCTTATAAAGTGGATCACACTGTAAAGACTAGTGGGGGATTAAATATCTACCATTGAAATCCCATTGGGGATGTCAGAAGTTTTTAACCAATATGAAATTGGTTTTTCCTCTTAATTCAGGTCTTTGTGACCTTATGAACAAAATGGATGGAAAATAAATGTTATGGTGGGCCCTATGGATTTCAATCAGTGGAAATCATTATCTTCGTTGCTACTTATGGTGTGGTCCAAATGATGTTTCGATCACCATCTCCGCTACTATTTGTGGTATGGTCCAGATGATCTTGCGATATGATTCATTTTTGGGAAATGATCTAAAATAGATAAATGGTGTAGATGGACGGGCTAGGTCGGTGGACCCATTAGTGCTACTCATGTGATGCGGCCCATTATGATGTATTTGAGGCATAAGTATGAGGCCCAATGTGATCTATATGGGGCCCATGAGTGAGGCCCAATGTGACGTATATAAAGCCCTTGTTTGAGGCATAAGGTGATGTATATGAGGCCCATTATGATATGTGATTCCACCAAGATGTATGTAATGACGTTTATGATGCCCATCCATGTTCCTAGTTGATATTAAATGGGTTATGTCACGCCCCAAACCCGAAAATCGGATTCACATGAATCCCGATTGCCGAATCCGGTACCGACAGCCTCCGTAGTGCCCCATTCTTGGTTCCTAATAATCAAATGCCAGATTCCGATCCTGGGATCCGACAAGTAGGATTTTCAGAATGATTTTTTTTAATAGAGCATAACCACAAGCATAACCAAGTCACAAAACAACATCACCACATATCCACTATATCAAAAACTTTAAGTACAATGCGGGAAGGGAAATACAAGGTGATCAAAAAGCTTCAAAAGGTCTTGATACGCACTCCTGCCTCAGTGCTGCTGCTGTCCAACGATACCTGCACGTAACTGTCGTGCATAAACTTACAAAAGCTTAGAGGGTGGTGTAAGTGTGTGCGTAAGGCAAACGCCATGTGTACAGTATCAGAGCAATGCGTAAGAATGCGGTAAGTCCATAGAATCAACCATGCCAAGGCTATGTAATGCAAGACGTGAATGCTATCGGCCATACCAAGGGCATGCGATGTGAGATATGAATGTCATCGGTCACACCGATGCAATGCAAGGCCTACATAGCCAAATGTCATATACGAAATGCAATCCAAGAAAATCGGTACTCATCATGTACACATATCAGTACAGTTCTTCTCTGGATATCACCGGGGTCTAATATACTTTGCAGTGACTGCCACCTCCCTAGCTGCACAGTCAAGCAAGCGGAAAAGACCTCACTATCCGCCTGACCAGAAGTCTCCCAAAACCTACGTGGCTCGTTGATAGCGGACTCATTTGCGAGCTGGTCAAACTCAGCCTAGCTTATAGCCCCCTCACTCAAGCGGATAAGGCCACACCCCCTTCCAACCGACCACGACACAGTGGGAGACGCGACCTGCTGGTATTCGGCACTCGGGTGCTAGTGTATCCACTCGGTCTAGACGTTGGAGCATCTCTTGGTACTAAAAAAGTTCTGGGACTTTCACCCAAGGACATCCTGAGTGCCCACAGTGCTAGAACCA
Organism: Magnolia kwangsiensis; assembly: GCA_037074715.1. NCBI lineage: Eukaryota > Viridiplantae > Streptophyta > Magnoliopsida > Magnoliales > Magnoliaceae > Magnolia > Magnolia kwangsiensis. The sequence continues at coordinate 166,769,562 of CM073571.1, forward strand.
AGTATTTTCGGTATCCAATACGGCCATCCATGATGTACATGTGGAGCCACGACCCTGATGTCGCCAGGGCGTGCAGTGATCAAGTCACACATATGCGAGATGCATGAATCAAGCTGTCAAATCATGCAGAAATCCAGCGCGTACTGCACGATCATGTGGGGCACTCCGTCTCATAATGGGTCCCATAAATGGTCTGCCCAAAGGCGTATGTTAAGATTAGTCACTACTCACATCAAGCATAAATATAATGCGTATGGGCATGAGTCATGGGAATATACTAAGCATGTTATAAGGTAATGGACTACTCAAACGATGCAGATGAGTCTAGACGGCCTATACACAACTGGTATGGGCTTACCAATGGGCCCTAAGGAGAGATACAATGCGGACATTTAACCAACATTGTACTTACAATGTGCGCGTCAAACCATCATTTCTCCTCAGGCACGGCCCGCCATAAATATCATTACATGAACCATGAGAAACGTACATTGCAATGGACCCTAAGGACATCTGTTGGGCCTAGATCCATGGGCCTTAGATACATTAAATGGGCTGTATCGCATGGCCTTACATTCATCAAATGGGCTGCATTAATGGGCCTTACCAATGAGCCTTATGTACATTGCAATGGTCCATGACCCATGGTCTTTAAAATACATCAAAGTGGGCCTATGGCCTTATCAAATGGGCCTAATCCCATAGGCCTTATACATGCCAAAAGGGCTTAATCCCATGGGCATTATATATGTCAAATGGGCTTAATCCCATGGGCATTAGATATATACCAAGGTGGGCCTCAATGGATTGCCACAATTAAGTCAATCATGGGCCCTAAACACATACCAAGGTGGGCCTCAATGGATGGCCACAATTAAGTCAATCATGGGCCCTAAACACATACCAAGGTGGGCCCATTTGAACCATAGACCTGCCTCATTTATAGCTCTCAAAATGGATGGACGGTTAAGATACAAGTCGTGCATCATGGTGGGGGGTTCACTGTCCGTCCAGCAGCCCGGCTCATGGCCGAACGGCACAGATAAAACACATACATCAGAAGGGCCCACCACATGGATGATGGCGTGAATAAAACATATACACCGTGGTGGGTCCCACCCTGCCAGTACATGCACTCCATGGCAGCCGCCCCACCAGGGATCGATGCCAGGACCTCAAGTGTTAGAACGAGGTATCTCCACTCAGTCCGCCAGTGGGACTAGCGTGGACAGTGGGTCCTACATGGGGCCCACTATAGTTTATTTCTCATCCAACCCGTTGATAAAGGTCACAGAGACCTGGGTGCAGAGAAAACACAAATTTCAGCTTGATTAAAAACTTCTGTGGACCCCAAAAGGGTTTCAATGGTAGAATTCAATTCACACTGTTTCTTATGGTGTGGGCCACCTGAGATCTGGATTGAGCTGATACTTGGAGGGGGGCCACCTCAAGGGATGCCCCACCTCATGAATGGGCTAGATGACAAATATACACCATGGTGGGGCCCACCGCTGGAGCTGTAGGTCCTGCCCAGCCGTCCTTCCGCTACAAGGCCGCAGGCAGCGCCTGCGCCTCTGACAGGCAACAGCCTCTGCTGCTTGCTTTATTTTTTTTATTTTTGAAAAACCGTCTTTCTGCGGTTTTCATATGCGGGGCCCTTTCCAAGTGCATCCACTCCATCCATTGCATTTCCAAGCCCAAAACAAACCCATCGAGACCAATATCGGCCCCTTTTCAACGTGTAAAAAGGATCTAGGTAGATTTCAATGGTACTGATATCGTTTTCAACACTATGGCCCACTAGATACCCCGATCAACCTCGTTTTTCGGCTCAACACCTAAAATGGGATGAGGAAAAGGATGGACGGCTTGGGTTGAATACATACCTTAAGGCGGGGCCTATGCAAGCGACCCCTTTTCCAAAGGCTTTGAAAGGAGCCAATATTTGTGTTTTCCTTCCAGCGTCCAGCGTCTGGACATTTCTTTTCTTTTCTTTTCTTTTTCTCTTTTTTTTTTTATTTAGGTGGGCCACCACAAGATGGATGATATATCTAAGATGGGCCCCACCCATGGAGGACTTGGATAAAATACATATTTCATGGTGGGGCTCATTCAAGTGGACCACATGGCCTCATCAACATACAAGAAAAATAAATAAAAATGAGAGGAAGAGAGAGAGAGAGAGAGAGAGAGAGAGAGAGAGAGAGAGAGATAGAGTGGGACACGCGTGATGGAGGGACCCCGTCACTATGGGCCCTCCGTTTCAACCATCCAATCATACATCAATGGGTCCCATTGCATATAGGCCACCCAAATAAAAGATCAACGGTGGAGATCCCTCCCCATCCAAAATGAACGGTCTATATGACCTCTTAATGCTAGAAAAGTAAACATCATGATGGGGTCCATGGAGAATGGCCCCATCATGGAATGATTTGATGATCAAGATGGGCCATCGGCCACATCTTAGGGTCCCAAGTGAGATCCAAACCATTGATCGGTTGGCCTCACTTGGCCCATCTTAAAAACATGAAAAACTAGACTATGGAAGCACCCACCTCTTGATCTTCTCTGTCCGTTGGAAACCTACTCTCCTAGAGCTTCACTTTGATGGTGGAGATGGGAAATGGATGGCTAGGATGATGGGTTTTTGGAGTGGGAAGTGGGCCACACACATGCACACTTTCTCTTAGGAAAACATTGGACGTGTGATGCTCTTGGTTGCTTGAGAAGTGAGATGAGAAATGAGAAAGAGAGAGAGAGTTTGTGAGAGGGATGTGAGGTGAGTGATGGAGTGATGTGAGTGGTACTTGACATGTAAGGTGGTGTATGAGAGAGAGAGAGGGAGAGAGTTGACTTTAGGTAAGGGTGATGTAAGAGAGGTATGGTTGCTTGTACTTGACATAAAGTGATTGATGGGTGATTGATTGATGGGATTGATTTGACACTTTGTAGAGATTCTCTTGGGAATGTAAACTCGCGGCGTTTTCTCAAAATATATGTTGAGCTACATCTCTTAGTCAGGATATCGGATCGGTACATGAGTCGCGGCGTTGGAACCGCGGCGACGGTGCAGTCACAATGATATAAGTCTTGGATTAAGCAGACTTAATTGTATGGGATACAACTTACGGTCGTGCGCAACGTCGACTACAGGTCACGGACTGCCTGAATTTGACGAGAAGGATTACGGGAAGCGACGGAACAGTATGGATTAGGATACGGGTCTTACAGCTCTCCCCACCTAATAAAAATTTTATCCTCGAAATTTATACTACCATCGCAACTAACCATAACTCAAAAAGGAAATAGGAAAAAATAACATCATATATAATCAAGCACATTACACCATACAATCAATCATTGAAAAGATGAGGATAACGCTCTCGAATCTTCGCCTCGCGCTCCCAAGATGCCTCATCCATACTATGATGGCTCCACTGCACCTTCACCAAGGGAATGACCTTGGTTCTGAGGACCTGCTCCTTCCGATCGAGGATACGAACTGGCTGCTCAATATAAGTAGCGTGCTCACGAACCTCCAACGGTTGCCAATCAATAACAGGCACGATGTCTGACCCACACTTTCTCAACATAGAAACATGGAAGACGTTGTGGATGCCAGACAACTGCGATGGCAAGGCAAGCCGATAGGCCACGGCGCCAATGCTCCCAGTGATCTCGAAAGGTCCTATGAATCTCAGGGCAAGCTTGCCTTTTTTCCCAAAACGAACCACACTCTTCATGGGTGAGACCTTACGATGCACATGGTCCCCAACTGCGAACTCCAAGGGATGACGCCGACGATTAGCAAAACTCTTCTGTCGGCTCTGAGATGTGCGCATCCTCTGCCTGATGATGTCGATAGCCTCTGACGTCTGCAGCACTAGCTTGGGACCTAGGAGACGCCGCTCTCCAACCTCAGTCCAACAAATCGAAGATCTACACGGTCTGCCATATAATGCCTCAAAAGGAGTCATGCCAATGGTCGCCTGATAGCTGTTGTTGTACACAAACTCAGCCAATCGCAGGTTCTCATCCCAACTACCCACGAAATCAATCGCACAAGCCCGAAGCATATCCTCAAGGATTTGGTTGACCCTTTCGGTCTTCCCATCAGTCTGCGGATGATACGTGGTGCTGAGCTACAAATCAGTGTCCATCGCTCTCTGGAAGCTCCTCCAAAACTGAGACGTGAACCTCGGATCTCGGTCTGAAACAATCGAGACGGGAACACCGTGCAATCTCACAATCTCATCAACAAATATCTTGATGAGCCGATCTGTATGTCAAGTCTCACGAATCGCAAGAAAATGTGCCGACTTCATCAGACGGTCCACAACAACCCAGATGGCGTTATGACCGCGCTGAGTCCTCGGCAAACCCATGATAAAATCGGTAGATATGTGCTCCCACGACGCTCAGCGGCTGCAAAAGACCAGGGGGTCTCTGATGATCGGCCTTGACATGCTGGCAGGTGTCACACTCGACCACAAAACTGGCTATCTGGGGCTTCATCCCTGATCAAAAATACTGGCGTCTCATATCGCGATACATCTTCATCGAGCTAGGGTGGATAGAGAAACGTGATCGATGTGCCTCGGTCATAAGATCTCGGCGTAACCTAGGAATATCTAGGATGCATAATCGGCCTCTAAAGCGAAGTCTACCATCAGAACCAATCTGTCAATCCGTCTGACTCTCAGATGCTACCTCTGCTCGGTAATCCTGTAACGACTCGTCTGTCTGTTGAGCCTCGATCACCCTTACAACAAGAGAGGGTTGAATCGACAATCTCGATAGCTGAACAATAGATGACTGCAGACCAAACTCAAAGTCGTACTCTTCTATATCATCGAGCATCCTCCACTCCTGAATCATCATATGCGCCACCAGGCCTCATGGCTGACGGCTGAGGGCATCCGCCACCACGTTCACCTTGCCCGGGTGGTACTGAAGATCAAAATCGTAGTCTTTCAGGAGTTCCATCCAACGCCTCTCCCTCATATTTAGCTTGGACTGAGAGAACAAATACTTCAAGCTCTTATGATCGGAGAAGAGCTCGAATCTCACCCCATAAAGATAGTGTCTCCACACTTTCAGTGCAAAGACAACCACTGCCAGCTCCAGATCATGCGTATGGTAGTTCAGCTCATGGACCTTGATCTGACGGGACGCATAAGCCACCGGCTTCCCATGCTGCATCAGGACAACACCTAAGCCAACTCGTGAAGCATCGGTAAATACAACAAATCCATCACTCCCAGAGGGAAGAGTGAGGACAGGAGCGGATGTGAGGCAGTCCTTCAACTCCATAAACGTCCGCTCACAAGTGTCGCTCCAAATGAACTCGGCACCCTTCCGGGTCAACCTGGTCAACGGGGCTGCAATGCGAGAGAATCCCTTAATAAAACATCGGTAGTAGCCCGCCAAACCAAGAAAACTGCGGATCTCGAATGCGTTCATGGGCTGGTCCCACTAACGCATGACATCAATCTTCGAGGGGTCTATAGCGACACTCTGCCTAGTCACTACATGGCCGAGGAACTTCACCTCCTCCTGCCAGAACTCACACTTCTCTAGCTTCACGTAAAGCTGGTGTGTACGGAGGGTTTGCAATGTAATCTCAAGATGGCGCTCATGCTCCTCACAAGTCCTCGAGTATATCAGAATATCGTCAATAAACACCACGACAAACTGATCAAGATACGGACGGAAGACCTTGTTCATCAACTACATGAATACTACGGGCGCATTGGTCAGTCCGAAGGACATGACCTAGAACTCAAAATGACCTTAGAGCGTCCTGAAGGCTGTCTTCGAGATATCCTCATCTCGAACCTGAACCTGATGATAATCGAACTGCAAGTCTATCTTAGAAAAGAACTGTGCCTCCTAAAGCTGATCAAACAAGTCGTCGATCCTCGGAAGCGGGTACTTGTTCTTGATCGTGACCTTGTTGAGCTCGCGGTAATCTACACAAAACCTCAATGAGCCATCCTTCTTCTTTACGAAGAGTACTGACGCTCCCCACGGTGAACTGCTCGGACAAATAAAGCCTAGCTTGCTCAACTCGTCCAATTGCTTCTGCAGTTCATGTAACTCCAATGGTGTCATACGGTACAGGGCCTTCGAGATAGGCGCGGTACCAGGCATGAGATGAATCTGGAACTCAGTATGCCGACGAGGTGGTAATCCCGAAATCTCCTGGAACACATCGGAAAAACCACAAACAACAGGAAACTGGTCGATACTCAAAGCAGCTGACTCCTCAACGGCACATGATAACAGGCAAGAAAGATGCCCTCCTCTGGGCTCGACAACAAACTGAACCCTGACATGCCGAGTATGCAGAACGTGACTGTCCTCGCAGAGCAGTCTAATATGGCATAGTACTCGGTGAGCCAATCCATGCCCAGGATAACATTGAAATCGGACATCGGTAATACAAATAGGTCGGCAGGTAAGAAAATGTCCCCAATCAAAATGGGGTAAGATGCGCAAAATCGGCCCAACACTGCGGTCTTCCCCAAGGGCGTCGATACTACCAAATCCTTTCGGGCAGACTCCAATGGCAAACCGGTCGATCGGCAGAAATCATCTGCGACAAATGAATGCGATGCACTAGAATCAAATAATACACGTGCAATGCATGCAGAAGCAGGAAGAGTACCCTCGAAGACCCCTCCTGATGACTGAGGGTCTTGCTGGGCGGCATAGAATCTGCCCTGAGCTTGCTGGGGAGGTCCAGGTCCCCTCTGAGGTCTCTACTACCGCTGTGGTCGCTATGGGGGCCTAACCTGCTGCCTCTGTTGCTGCGAGGGAGGTACAAGAGGCTGGCGCTGCGGTCGTTGCTGTTGTGGTGGCTGTCACGGAGGTAGATGTGGTGCCCTCGGCTACTGCTTCTACTGCTGCAGATGGGGACACTCGTGCCTACGATGTCCTGTACGACCGCACCCAAAGAAAGTACCTATAAATGATCCCGAAGATGGTGCTGGGGGTACTGCTGGTGCTCGAAATGCTGGACGGGTCGTGCGCCGCTGCTGTGAACGATGCTGTTGATGGGAACTACTAGGGTTCCTTCCTCTTTTGATCTCCCCTCTGATCACGGGCTCTCTGCACACCGGCCCAATCTGTCTCATATATCAGGGCCCTCTCTACTATCTGCTCAATTGTCGGGAGCATGTGTCCGATCACATGACTCCGGAGGGCAGGACGTAAACCGTTCTTAAAACGGTGGGCCTTTCGCCCCTCATCATCAACATGATACGTCGCAAACCTGGATAGTGCGACGAACCGAGCCTTATACTGGGACACAGACATGTCCCCCTGGACTAATGTCTTAAACTCCAATGCGCGCTGCTGTCACACATGCTCGGGAAAGAACTTCCAGTCAAACCGGTCTATAAAGTCCTCCTAGGTCCACTCAAAATCGGCCGCTACTAATCGGGCCACAAATGGCCACCAATACTGAGCCTCACCCTGTAGAAGGAATACAGCTAATGGAACTCGCTGCTGGGTTGTACATCTCATGGTAACGAATATCTTCTCCACCTCTGAGCACCATATCTCTGCATTAGTAGGGTCTGGCTCACCACGAAAACGCAGAGGATCGTGCTGTCGAAAATCCTTAAGAAGAGCGCTCGCACGCTCCTGCTCAGCCTCGGCCGGTGTCACTGTGGGACGCCTGCTCTGCCCCTGAAGAATGGCAGTCATCGCCTACAACATTTGCTGCAGCTGAGTAGCACTCACAGGTACGGTCGGATCCGCACCGGTCTCAGGTAAATGAGTGGCAACCTCAGGCTCAAAGGCAGGAATATCTGACGGTGGAGCAGGAGTAGCAGGTGGTAAAGCAGGAGCTGCGGGTGGTGGCACGGGATTGCAGGTGGTGGAGTGGGATTCGCTGGGGTCGTTCTTCTAGCCATAACGTCCTACAGGAAGGAACAATGGCCTATTAGCCTTAAGAATTCTCGAAGGCATAAACATTAAGGGTCTATGTCGGGAAATTGCTAAGTAATTCAGACTCAGAACCTATTTATAGCAGATATGTGATGTGATCCTCAGGTATTCCTAAGTTATACTCTGATACCAACTTCTGTCACGCCCCAAACCTGAAAATAAGATTCACATGAATCCCGATTGTCGAATCCGGTGCCGATAGCCTCCGTAGTGCCTCATTCTCAGCTCCTGATAATCAAATGCCAGATTTCGATCCTGGGATCTTACAAGGAGGATTTTCAGAATGAATTTTTTTTAATGGAGCATAACCACAAACATAACTAAGTCACAAAACAACATCACCACATATCCACTATATCAAAAAATTTAAGTACAATACGGAAAGGGAAATACAAGGTGATCAAAAAGCTCCAAAAGGTCCTGATACGCACTCCTGCCTCAACGCGGCTACTGTCCAACGATACCTGCACGCAACTGTCGTGTATAAGCTTACAAAAGCTTAGAGGGTGGTGTAAGTGTGTGCGTAAGGCAAACGTCAAGTGTACAGTATCAGAGCAATGCGCAAGAATGCGGTACGTCCATAGAATCAACCATGCCAAGGCTATGTAATGCAAGACGTGAATGCTATCGGCCATACCAAGGCCATGCGATGTGAGATATGAATGTCATCGATCACACCGATGCAATGCAAGGCCTACATAGCCGAATGTCATATACGAAATGCAATTTAAGCAAGTCGGTACTCATCATGTACACATATCAGTACAGTTCTTCTCTGGATATCACCGGGGTCTAATACACTTCGCAGTGACTGCCACCTCCCTAGCTGCACAGTCAAGCAAGCGGAAAAGACCTCACTATCCGCCTGATCAGAAGTCTGCCAAAACCTACCTGGCTCGTCGATAGCGGACTCATTTGCGAGCTGGTCAAACTCAACCTACCTTATAGCCCCCTCACGCAGGCGGATAAGGCCACACCCCCTTCCAACCGACCAGGACACAGTGGGAGACGCGGCCTACTGGTATTCGGCACTCGGGCGCTAGTGTATCCACTCGGTCTAAACGTTGGAGCATCTCCTGGTACCAAAAAATTTCTGGGACTTTCACCCAAGGACATCCTGAGTGCCCACAATGTTAGAACCAAGTATTTTTGGTATTCAATACGGCCATCCACGATGTACCTGTGGAGCCATGACCCTGATGTCACTAGGGCGTGCAGTGATCAAGTCACACATATCCGAGATGCATGAATCAAGTCGTCAAATTATGCAGAAATCCAGTGCGTACTGCACGATCATGTGGGGCACTCCGTCTCATAACGGGTCCCATAAATGGTGTGCCCAATGGTGTATGTTATGATTAGTCACTAGTCATATCAAACATACATATGATGCGTATGGGCATGAGTCATGGGATTATACTAAGCATGTTATAAGGTAATGGACTACTCAAACGGTGCAAATGAGTCTAGACGGCCTATACACAACTGGTATGGGCTTACCAATGGGCACTAAGGAGAGATATAATGAGGACATTTAACCAACATTATACTTACAATGTGGGCGTCAAACCATCATTGCTCCTCAAGCACGGCCCGCCATAAATATCATTACATGAACCGTGAGAAACGTACATTGCAATGGACCCTAAGGACATCCGTTGGGCCTCGATCCATGGGCCTTAGATACATCAAATGGGCCGTATCGCATGGCCTTACATTCATCAAATGGGCTGCATTAATGGGCCTTACCAATGAGCCTTATGTACATTGCAATGGTCCATGACCCATGGTCTTTAAAATATATCAAAGTGGGCTTATGGCCTTATCAAATGGGCCTAATCCCATAGGCCTTATACATGCCAAATGGGCTTAATCCCATAGGCCTTATACATGCCAAAAGGGCTTAATCCCATGGGCATTATATATGTCAAATGGGCTTAATCTCATGGGCATTAGATATATACCAAGGTGGGCCTCAATGGATGGCCACAATTAAGTCAATCATGGGCCCTAAACACATACCAAGGTGGGCCTCAATGGATGGCCACAATTAAGTCAATCATGGGCCCTAAACACATACTAAGGTGGGCCCATTTGAACCATAGATCTGCCTCATTTATAACTCTCAAAATGGATGGACGGTTAGGATACAACTAGTGCATCATGGTGGGGGGTCCACTGTCCGTCCAGCAGCCCGGCTCATGGCCGGACGACACAGATAAAACACATACATCAGAAGGGCCTACAACATTGATGATGGTGTGAACAAAACATATACACCATGGTGGGTCCCACCCTGCCAGTACACGCACTCCATGGAAGCCGCCCCACCAGGGATCGATGTCAGGACCTCAAGTGTTAGAACGAGGTATCTCCACACAGTCCGCCAGTGGGACTGGCGTGGACAGTGGGTCCCACGTGGGGCCCACTATAATGTTTATTTCTCATCCAACCCGTTGATAAAGGTCACAGAGACCTGGGTACAAAGAAAACACAAATTTCAGCTTGATTAAAAACTTCTGTGGACCCCAAAAAGGGTTTCAATGGTAGAATTCAATTCACACTGTTTCTTATGGTGTGGGCCACCTGAGATCTGGATTGAGCTGATACTTGGAGGGGGGCCACCTCAAGGGATGCCCCACCTCATCAACGGGCTAGATGATAAATATACACCATGGTGGGGCCCATGGCTGGAGCCATGGGTCTTGCCCAGCCGTCCGTCCGCTACAAGGTCGTAGGCAGCGCCTGCGCCTACGACAGCCAGCACCCTCTGCCGCTTGCTTTGTTTGTTTTTTTTTAAAAAACCATCTTTCTGCGGTTTTTCATATGCGGGGCCCGCTCTAAGTGCATCCACTCCATCCATTGCATTCCCAAGCCCAAAATAAACCCATCAAGACCAATATTGGCCTCTTTTCAATGTGTAAAAAGGATCTAGGTAGATTTCAATGGTACCGATATCGTTTTCAACACTATGGCCCACTAGATACCCCGATCAACCTCATTTTTCGACTCAACGCCTAAAATGGGATGGGGAAAAGGATGGATGGCTTGGATTAAATACATACCTCAAGGCGGGGCCTATGCAAGAGACCCCTTTTCTAAAGGCTTTGAAAGGAGCCAATATTTGTGTTTTCCTTCCATCGTCCAACGTCTGGACGTTTCTTTTCTTTTCTTTTCTTTTCTTTTTCTCTTTTATTTTTTATTTAGGTGGGCCACCATAAGATGGATGATATATCTAAGATGGGCCCCACCCATGGAGGGCTTGGATAAAATACATATTTCATGGTGGGGCTCATTCAAGTGGACTACATGGCCTCATCAACATACAAGAAAATAAATAAAAATGAGAGGGAGAGAAAGAGAGAGAGATAGAGTGGGACACGCGTGATGGAGGGACCTCGGCACTATGGGCCCTCCGTTTCAACCATCCAATCATACATCAATGGGTCTCATTGCATATGGGTCACCCAAATAAAAGATCAACGGTGGAGATCCCTCCCCATCCAAAATGAACGGTCTATATGACCTCTTAATGCTAGAAAAGTAAACATCATGATGGGGTCCATGGAGAATGGCCCCATCATGGAATGATTTGATGATCAAGATGGGCCATCGGCCACATCTTAGGGTCCTATGTGAGATCCAAACCATTGATAGGTTGGCCTCACTTAGCCCATCTTAAAAACATGAAAAACTAGGCTATGGAAGCACCCACCGCTTGATCTTCTCGGTCCGTTGGAAAGCTACTCTCCTAGAGCTTCACTTTGATGGTGGAGATGGGAAATGGATGGCTAGGATGATGGGTTTTTGGAGTGGGAAGTGGGCCACACACATGCACACTTTCTCTTAGGAAAACATTGGACGTGTGATGCTCTTGGTTGCTTGAGAAGTGAGATGAGAAATGAGAAAGAGAGAGAGAGTTTGTAAGAGGGATGTGAGGTGAGTGATGGAGTGATGTGAGTGGTACTTGACATGTAAGGTGGTGTATGAGAGAGAGAGAGGTAGAGAGTTGACTTTAGGTAAGGGTGATGTAAGAGAGGTATGGTTGCTTGTACTTGACATAAAGTGATTAATGGGTGATTGATTGATGGGATTGATTTGACACTTTGTAGAGATTCTCTTGGGAATGTAAACGTGTGGCATTTTCTCAAAATAAATGCCGACCCACATCTCTTAGTCAGGATATCAGATTGGTACATGAGTCGCGGCGTTGGAACCGCAGCGACGGTGCAGTCACAATGATACAAGTCTTGAATTAAGCTGACTCAAATGTATGGGATACGACTTACGGTCGTGTGCAACGTCGACTATAGGTCGCGGAATGTCGGAATTTGACTAGAAGGATTACAGGAAGCGACGGAACAGTACAGATTAGGATACGGGTCTTACAGGTCATGCCTTGGGAGCAATGATGGTTTAATGTCCATGTTGTATGAGCAATGATGGTTAGATGTCCACATTATAACTCTCCCTAGGGCCTGTTGTTAGGCCCATTCTCATCTCTCCTTAATGGATAACCCAAACTGTTGAGCCCCCATTGATGATTATATTACCCATCTTTCCCTTGATTAGGCCATCCCAATCTGTTAGGCCCCAATTAAAGATTATATTACCCATGTTTCCCTTGATTAGGATATCCCAATCTGTTGGGCCCCCATTTAATAATGATGCTTTCCACCATACCTTATAGGACCACCCAAGCCTTGGAGCCCATCTTGTATTCGTACTGATCCTTCCATAGGGAATGTGGTCCACCTTGTGCTTATTGGGCCCTTAGGAAGCCTAGATTGCTACGTGATGGAACAGGAAAGGAATTCCACTCCTTGTTCTTAGGCTCATTCTTGATAGGAGTAGGCCATCTAAGCCCATCTTTAATATGAGGAGAGAACATCATCACCATAGATGAAATATTGGTGGTATCAGGTTTGGTATATCCACTATTAAGGACCGATCCTCATGTTATGGATTAGATCTATTGTCCTTCTATGAATCCCGCCATATATATAGGTCAATTATTGATTATGAATATGATTAGTATACACACTGAGTATGTGTTAGCATAACATTGTGATTGTGTATGAGGCTCATTGTGACTATATGAGGCCCATCGCGATTGTATGAGGCCATTGTGTGATTGTATGAGGCCCATTGTGATTATATGAGGCCCATTACGATTATATGAGGCTCATTGTCATTATATGAGGCCCATCGTGATTGTGTGAAGCCCCTTGTATGTACGAGGCCCAATTGTGATGTGTGAGACCCACCACGTGTATGTGATTATGTGCACGCCACTTGTTCGTTATTACGGGCCATGGGCCGCCTTATATAGGCCCACCATGATGTATGTGATTATAATCATGCTTAGTATACTGAATGATACATGCCCATATGCATCATTCGCATGCTTGTTATGAGAAGTGATTGAACATAGCAAGTGTTATTGGGCGAATTGTTTATGGGACTCCCCGAGAGATGGAGTTACCCCATATAAGCACGCGGTACGCGCAGGTTTGATGCATGACTGGATGGTATGGCTCATGCGTCTCATTTTTTATGACATGATCATTTGGCGCCCTAGCAACATCAGGGCTGCAACATCCATAGGCATATCGTAGATGGCCAGATGGACAATGAAAATATTTAGTTTGAGCATATGGGTACTTTGGATGTCCATGGGTAAAAGTTCCTAAACTCCCGGGGCCAGGGGATGCTCCAACGTATAAACCAAGTGGAAGACATGAGCACCGAGTGCTGAATACCAGGAGGCCATGCTTCACACTGTGTCATAGTCAGTTGGGAGGGGTGTGGCCTTATCCGCCCAAGTGAGGGGGCTGTAAGCTACGCTGAATTTGACCAGCTCACAAATGGGTTCGCTATCAATGAGCTAAGATGATATTGGTAGGCGAGTAGTGAGGTCCTTTCCACTCGCTGGGTTACGCTGCCTGCAGGGGCGCTGTCAGCTTGGAGTGTACTAGACCCCTGTGATGATCTCAGAGATATACGATACTAATATGAGGACTTACTTAGTAGCAATTGCGTACTCAACATTTGATTGATTCATTCATTCATTCATTCACTATCCACTCGGATGGTGGTGCACAATTAATTATTGTGTACCTTCACAATGGCCAGGATTTCAGTTAGGGGGCGCGACTAACCTGAGATCAGGAGTTTACCACATTGAGTTTAGCTATCTAAATTTAGGAATGAGACTGATTTAGATATAAGTCCCGTGTGATGAATCTCATAGCCTGCGATACTACATATTATCATCTCGACTTCACACTCCAGCTTAGTCATTTCATTCGCACTGCACATTATATTACATTTGCGGCATATGGCATTTTAGGTTGCTATGTTTATGCATTCATATGGCTTAAATGAGGTTGACAGTATTATGGACCCATCAGGATTTGCATATTGTATTACATCTTTAGTGTATGATATTTGGCTTGCTATGACTCCACATTGCATAGCTGATCTATATTATTTTTAAGTATATAATATTGGCTTGTTATGTTTTGCATCGCATAGCCTGTATAAGGCTGATGGTAATTATGAACTTACCGTTATGTTTCTACATTGCTCTGAGATTGCATACTTGACACTTACCTTGTGCACACACTTACACCACCCTCTAAGCTTTCTATAAGCTTATGCACGATAAATGCATGCAGGTAACGTTAGGTCACAGCAGCGTCAAGCTTAGAACGTGTAGATATCTTCTGGAGCTTTGATTATTGATATATTTATTTGCCTTTTAGCACTGTATTCAACTGTTTATGTTAGTAGATGTATGATGATAATGTTGCCTTTGTAATTTGGATAAACTTATGGTTATACTTTTTACGAGATAAATGTATGATGGAAAATCCTCCTTATATGATCTCAAGATCAGAATCTGGCATATGGGCACTAGAAGCCGATAATGGGGTACTAAGGAGGCTATCGGCACCGGATTCGATGATTTGAAATTTTATAAGCCCGAATTTCGAGTTTGAAGCGTGACACCATGTCAATCATTTTTTTATTGAATGTGTAAACAACATACATCCAAGTTTAAATATGGTCTAAGGATAACTACTCTAAATGGCATACCACATTCTATTATTTTCTTGGTTGTAGGTTAAACTAGTTTGATTGATAAGTTGGGTTCTCCCTTTTCATTCGACTTCTAAATCAAGTACTTAGTTTTTCCAATTATATGACTCGGTTATAGTTATGTCTCAATGGGTGTTTCATTTTGTTGTATGAAAATGCATTGTATCATGCGAATAAGAACATCCTTATGTATAGAAAGCATTCAATTGCAAACTCGTGAACTTCTAGTTAATATTGAACATCCTGCGTTTGTTACTCAGCTTAGTTGGTAATTCCAGTTTGGTTGTGGTTTTAGGCCCCCCAACATATTTAAACTGTTGCTTCATTGTCCGCTTCTGAATAAAAGCATCATACTATTTTTTTCATCTCCTCAACTTTAGATGTGATTTCTTACATCTCTAATTGTTATTTCAAGGAATTATAAGGCCCTGTTTGGTAGACGTGTAAAAATAAGTTCTTCTCTATTAGAGATGTTGCTCTATACATAATAAGTTCATGTTTAGTAGAAGTTTAACTTAACATGTACACATGTATGAGACCAATCTAGCTATCCTGACCTTACATCCATCCTCCAACGTGAATTTGATCGATTAAGAATGATCTTCATCCATAAATCAAGTCATTTGACCATTGTTCATGTGGTTTGATATACGTACCTTCACATGACTAAATCGGTGAATAACTCTTTATCCATAATGATTTAGATATAAGTCCTTATGTAAGATATCTTAGAAATGTGCCTACAACCATGTAGAACCCTTAGATTTCACAAATCACTTAGATCAGCGTTAATTACAAAAATGCCATTAAACTGACCCTTAAATTCTAGAACACCTAGCTTCCATGATTCTTTTCATGTAAAATTCCATATCGTTCCTATCTATCATAAATTATCCATACATGTCGAATTACAACCCTTAGATCATTGTAAAAGTGTCCTAATTGACAAATCAACCTATAACCGTTGATTTTGATTTCCATCAAGTAAAGAAAACTCGTAAGTGGTCATAGTTGAACATTACGCTTCATATGAATGGAGTGGATTCACTCACAAACATCATAGTGGACCCCACTTACAGTGCATATGCACTGTGCACATGCACCGGGAGTGCACTAAACAAAGAGTCAGGCCAAACCTAGTTTAACTCGACAGAATTCAAATAGGAAGGAGGGACCCCTCCCGCATTCGTAGAAGAAATGGACAGGCATCTGTCTATAATGCCTACAACCCACAATCATCATCTACGTGTATGATCTGAACCGTTCATCAGGTAGCCCAGACGAAACCGTCCCAACCCAACTAGTATCATATGAGACTATACACAACTGTACTCGCAATCTCCGACCAAAGGAAGGCCGCTGCATTGCAATACTAACGAACGATGTCCGTTTGAGAATCAATGTGGCCCACCATCACTACAAATCGGATAGATACAAACTGTTCATCGAATGCGGCCCTCACATAAGTCTTAAAAACTCATCATTGGACAACTAGGGGACATCAGAAGTTAATGTCCCATTCGACAAAGATCGAGCTCCACACAAGGATGATGGTCTAGATCAAATCCTCCTACAACCCACTGTAGTAGTTTTTGCTGATCTGGACCATCTTCCAAAACTCTAGCATAGTAATACTGACAATATAGGCCATTCAAAACCACTCCATAGCAGATCTAACCTTACCCAAGAAGACCAAAAGGAAAGCGGAAAAATAGGGAGTCGGTTCCACTCACGTTAAAGGCTCTATAACCCGAAATCTGCAATCGCAAACCTCTGAATAAGACGTTCACAAGATGCAACATGATCGGTTTGATGATAGGTGGGTCAAGGAACAATGGATGTCGATCCCAAATCTTTCAGAAAAGTAGAATTTGACAATAATCGAATGAACATCCTGCCAGTTAAAAATAGAGGCGAACTATTTGATCAAATACTAGACGATGGACCAGACTGGTTGGATGATGATCAGGAGCATCTTACTAACATTCTCCATCAAAGGAAACGTTCTGGACTTCTTGATTAGGCCCAAATGCAAACCATGATGCATCTTTTTAGTTCTACGAAGACCATTCACCGCTCCTTACGCACTAACAGTGTGTGGAAGATTGAGTTAGATCTAACTGGGACTTAGTTCTCGCTGAAAATTGAGAACTATAAAGACCCATGCCCATTCAGGGTGAAGAAATCCAAGGCCGATCGTAGAGAGAAAGAAAGAAGGAGGAAAGAAGATTAGCCATGGAACGGTAGCACGATCCACCAAGTCGCCAAGGCATGATCAGCCTGAGGTAGATTGACTCAAGACCCATTCCATATCTCTTTTTCTTCATAGACCTCTCTATCCTTCCTCGTCTTCCATTGGCTCACGCCAAAGAACCGACACCAACCTACGCTCAAGAAAGAACGGATATCAAAAGGGTGAGGTTTTTATCTTTTAAGCTTACTTTGATTTAAGTTGATAAGTTCTATCTTGCCTATTACAGACTATGTTTTCATGTTACTAAAATTTCTTATCTGTGATTGTTTAACCTACCATCAACACTTATTTAACCTTTTGGGAATCATGATTCAGTTTACATTTTTTATCAATGCAAGTGATGTGTTAAAGGTATCTAAGCTAGTGAATCAAATATTTATCGTGAACGTAATAGGTTACGGGTAGCGGCCCTCTTGGTCGGCATGTAATTTCATGGGTTGGTTGGTGTGATACACAATCAATGTAAATAAATCATCATGCATGTTACATCACTTCTCGGGATTGAATGTCACAAATAGTCATTCTATGAACACATTGTGTTACATAAATCCCCCGATTGCATCGTTGTGTCACCTTGAGATGCTCGCATAAATCAATGTTAACATGGGACACGCCGGTGAATATCCTTAGTGTAAGAATGCAGGTCGAGTCAGATATTATGAACTATTTTTTACATTGTGACAGTGATCATTACGTATGATGAGCTGCATACACTTTGATAGGCATGCATTCATGTAGATTGTTAGCGTATACTGATATCTCTCATAGTGGAGTACGTGACGTATAAGAACCCTTACATTACTTTTATGAATCTCTTAAATCATTATTAATCTTAAATGATAAACATCACTATGAGTAGGGCATTGACCCTCTCCAACCGTACAGATGATGTAGGTGATGTATAGATTGAAGACTTAAAGGACTACTTCTCTGTGGAAGATTATACTGAAATAATAAGAAGATAATTTTATGAATTAGTTTTATACTTCCACTGCAAACTTGATAAATATAATAAGCTCCCATTGAGAGGGAATCTAATTATTTACTGAATTCTTTTACTTTGATGAAATAATCAATATAGTCGATTTTATTCTTGTGAATATTACCTTCATGAATGTATCTGGATGTGATTTAAATGAAAAAAATGAGGTGTAATTTTTAAAAGCATCCAATTTATTCATTATTAACACCCGATTTTCTCGGGCATGAGTATAAACTCTGGCCATGGAAATTCATGATGTTATATGGAGAATTTAAGAGATAATCTTAGTTCTGGGTGACAAGAATTCTATTTTGAAGTATACCGGGCCTTAACTGAATCTCAATTCATGAACCCAATAACACTTATGTGCTAGCCACTAATGTAGCCTTAAAAGCTACATCGAAAGCCATCGTAAAGGATAAGTCCCTCTGCAATCGCAGGTCAAAGGACAAGTCTAAGCTAGTGCATGATAAATTCAATCTGACCCAAGAATGATGGAAACTCTTTATTAAGAGACTTGATGTGACCTATCCAATACAAATAAGAAAAAAAGCAAAAGGAAGGAGCCAGTGTGTGTTCGACTCACTGAGTTAACTTGACCAAGTTGATTCAGTGAGCTACCAAGTCAGACCACTTCGGGAATTTTTTTGGTCCAGCAACTTAGGCCTGGATCGAGCTTGGTGTAAAGCTTGGGTAGAAACAGAAAATGGGCTTGATCAAGCTCAAATTTAAACCAAGTTGGGTGGAATCTATCTTGTCGAGTTCAGTTAGTGAGTCTTAACTAAGCCCTTTATCGTTTATGGATTGATTTTGGTTAGTGGTTTCAACATCAATAGCTGACTTAGTCAGTTTTTGGTTGATTGTGCTTGGGTTCGTGTTCTCTCACCTGATCATAGTTGAACTAAAGATTGAGTTGGGTTGAGTTAGGTTGAGTTGATGGCCTAGGTGTTGCTGTTAGACCTTCAACAAATGTGGATGAGAAAAGGAATGACAGAGAGAGAGTGTATGATTTGGTGTCGCACCGAGCAGTTGTCGAGTCGACTCAGCTTGACCAGGGTTGAGTCAATGGCATTGGTTTGAATTTGGTCTGGTTCAGTTCTGGCGGCATCAGGGAACCTTAACTGGGTGATTCACTGAGGTTGGTTCGAGCAGAGAGCCAAGTTCATTTGAGTTGAGGCGAGTTCAAATGGGTCTAGCTAGGTTCATTAGAGTCAAGATCGGGTCAAGTTCCAGATCAGATTAACTCGGTTAATTGAGATACATTATCTCTTAAAATCTCTTATGATGCTCAATTAAGAATTAGTACTAGGTTAATGAATTGACTTTTCTAATTCTATGCAGTAGTTGGGAATATTCTAAAATTCACTTTCTGTAACACCCTAAAAATCGGGGGTCGTGTATAAACTCAACTCCCGAGTTTCAGACCATCACTTATGCAACAAAAATGATTATGATTCAATGTTGTCTGAGTTAAAGCATTCACATGAGTAAAAGTATACCAAAACTGCAATTCATACTCCAGATCCAGTGATAAAAGCAAGCGGAAGACTAAAGAATATATATATCACTGTATGGTAAAACAAAGTAGATCTCGACTGTCTCTAAAGTATGAATACATTCTGAGTCTCATGTACATGTAAATAAATAAAATTAAATGTCCAAAAAGAGTCCCGCTGAGAAGTCCCGTCAATCCAGGCCACCTAAGCAAAGCCGTCGTGGTACTGCATGTATGAGAACTCGTCCTGGTCCTCATCATAGTCCGGCTCTGCCTCCTGAATCACCATCCCGTAACGTGGGAGTGAGCAGCTAACTCAGTGGAATAATAGAGCAAGGATTAACATGTTCTCAAATCAATCATGCAATAATAGTAAAGCAGTAAATCAAACAATCCTAATACTGTTGTTAATGCAATATGACATGACATGATGGATGCCCTCACCGACGTTCTCCCTCATAAGGCACCATCTTACGCCCGCGGCATGCTTGCATACCGCTCAGTGCTCCACATCTTCCAGGCATATGCAATGTGATGGTGATATGATTGCCGAGTTATTATTAGTCCATTCAAATAACAAGATTGGGAAACTAAGGTACTTCCCTTATATCAATTCCAACACAGATCCTATCTAGGTTCGTCACTCCTAGTAATCTCATACGATGTATATTTTGTAGGTCGCTGCAAGGGCTGCTAGGGCTGTTGCTCGCACTCGTTGCACCGCTCCCCCATCACCTTATCAATACAGGCCTACTGTACTCTCACTGCTACGGAAGGGTCGTCGCCTCCTGTAGACTCAGAATACGCTCGCGGTCACTACAAAGGACTCGTTGCCTGATCAGTGTAGGCCGACAGCAAGAATATAGTGTCCCATACCACCATAATCTGCTCACGAGACATACGTGCTCACTGGTCACTACGGGGAGGTTTGTGGCCCCAGCATAGGCCAACAGCTCGACCACGGTGTCCCATACCACCATGTCTGGCTCATGAGTCTTCATGGATCAAGGTACCATGGTTGACAAGGTTTACAATGGTAAGTTCAGTACCCTAGGTTCAAGCAGTTATGACTCATACAGGGTGAACATACAATGGCTAGTCGGGTTACTTGACGGGCTCGACTAGCACGAGCGCATCTCAAGTCGAACGACATGAAGTGCGTAAAATACCTCGTGTGGCCTAACCACTGCCGCCAACTCCAAAACACAGCTCGCGTTCATCTACGCGTCGTGCGTGGCAAAGATAGGCCAACCACGAACTTGCTCGGTTGCCGACTGCCTGGACTAAGTATAGTCCCAAACAATTATGAATTCACATCAGCAATCATATGAGAGTATTGGAAATGAAATACAACAATATGAGCATGTTAACACATGTTATAACATACAACTTAAGTAAATCATCAAGCACATGCATTTCATACATATAATGGAATCATGCATATAGCTAACATGTAGGAAACTATTTACATCAGTATATTAATTGAGAAATCAATCTCAAACTAATTCATAACACCATTTAATTCAATACATACTAATACAAGCATTTATACAAACACTTATACTACACACTTAAGTCTACATATAGTATGTCGACTCAAAGTGCGCCTTTAGGCGAATCTCTTCGCCAAACTAATTATGCACGTACTCCTAGTATTCTAATGCGACAAGAAGCCATGTCAATCATATCAGAAAATTATGGATGAAAACAGTATTTCCTACAAATGACTAAAATTCCCTAAATCTCATATTCTTCATCTACTTACAAAACAGGAAACGGACGGCATGTTGTACATGTCAAACGGCGTTGCCGTCGATAATCTACTATTAAACGACATTGAAAGCGTTGAAAACAGTCAATCAAAGCATCTAAAATCTGCACCTTTTCTCCTAGAAGCGTATCAATTCGAACGGAGCGTATACGCTTCGTCTACGGCGAATAGGCAACCTAATACACAAGATGCATCAGCTATTTCACTATGGAAACTAAGGAACCTCAAATCAGTAACTATTTAGGGTATTTTCTTACCTAAAAATGTGGCGAAATCACTAGCAAAGTGATTGGAGCGTGTTGCTTAGGCACGTGCAACAGGTAGCACAAGCAGTAGGAAATTCTCCTCCACTCTCTCTCACAATCTCTGACCTTTTCTCTCTCTCAGCCTAGGGCTTTTTTTAAATTCGTATAGGAGAGATATGAGAGGGTTTCAAGCCCTTTTATAAGCCCAAATATGCCCAAAACAGGCTTGGAAACAAAGTTTACTTGATGTCTAACCAAATCGGGCCTGTTTCGGTCCAAAAGGACATTTCTGGTGGTCCCCTGGCCGAACGCGATCGGACTTAAGTTCATACTCGTCGGATGTCGTTCACATCCCATTTTCAGACCAGTAGTGTTCGTAGATCACATGTGGCAGTCCAGTTTCAGTTCAGCGGTCACCGCACGTAGATCAGGCTTACAAGTCTCATGATATGAAATAGAAATTTTTCCTGATCCGAGGGTGTAATTTGGCTGAATTCTGATGGTCAGAATGCTTAATACTGACACGTCAAGTCGTGTACCAGATTTAAATTTCAAATTCCAAATCTAACCCTTTTCTCACTCTCTTCACTCCACGCTCAACGAAATAGCCTGTGAATGTCGGTTGGACTTGATTTTCGAAATGATTGTCAAGTCTAGCTAGGCGGTTTTAATGGTGTCAGATTGTAGGTATCGAACTTTCGACGTGCGGTCTAGATCCAATACAAAGTTTCAAAGAGGTCCAGAGAACAAACCGGTTTAGAGTTTGATCCGAGGTTTTAGAGTATTATAGAGTCATTGGTTCTACTCGCTTTGGGTCTTGTAGAACGTATTTAAAGTGATCAGGGACTATTTCTCAGCTACTCTAGCGTTGCGTTAGCTAACTTACACTTATTTTCTAAAGGAATTAATCCTACGCGATTTCTGGTCGAGTTGGTACTCGAGTCCAAGTACAGATTTTTTCAGGGCGTTACACTTTCATTGATAAAAATCTACATTTTATTACAAAACTCAGTCGAAACAAGTCGTTGACTAAGCAGAACTCCTAATAGTCGATTAAAATACTAATTAAATATTTGTACATGTGATTAACTTTTCTCATTCAAATAAGCATGAAATTGTATTCTAGACAATTTAGAAGATAATTCGATTCTAGGGTGCACGCAACCCCTAACAACACTTGGAGGAAATTTGACTCGGAAGGTGATGATGACCTTTCCCCCTTGGGCTTTCCACTTTCATGTTAGTTTAAGTGATAGTTTTCCTTTTAATTATTGACTGATAATTGATACCCTTATTTCATGATTACTTGTGTTGTTAATGTAATAGATCCTCAAATTATATGCTCAACATTTATCTTATATAAACACTTATATGTTGCACTTGAATATTTTCTCATACTTGTGGATTGTCTATAAAACTGGAGTTCATACATCAAATTGTGGAAAACTTCACTTATATATGCATATCTTGATTTGGGATGTAATTTGATTAATTGTAATTACAAGGGACCCTTGAACTAGTGGTCATTTTGTTTATTTGATTAAATGAAATTTTGTTGTGAACTTACCATCTCGTAGATCATTTGTGACTATGTAGATTTTGGGGATAATTTCTTTTTATCACATCCTTTGATGAAATATTTGCCCTATATGGCTTTGATTTAATATTTTTCCTGTGATTTTCACTTAATATTTTCCCTATGTGGCTTGGATTGTATATTTGCCCTATGTGGCTTGATGAATTATTTTCGTATAACTCTGCAATGGAAAGTTTTACTTGTTGAAGTATGTGTTTCGACATTCCTCTTCTTAGCACGGGTGACATGTGTGCGAGCATGTCAAAATTGATATTGTTATTCCATTTCAAATCGAAGAGCAATGACCCCAAGTGCCAAAGTATGCAAACATTGGGTATGACTGAAGTCTGAGGAGATCGGTTGCCTATTCGGTCACTTCCTCAAGGTGTAAATTGATCAGGTAATAGTTAAAGGGTGGGGTTCATCCTCTGATAATGGGTTTCTCTTTGCCTTCCATATGAAAAGACTTTCTTAATGCATGAATAGATGAATAAAAAGTAATAATTTGATAATTCGACCGCTAAAGCGTATTTAGAATCTGGCTATCGACTACTGTATTTATGCTACAGATTATACTAGAGAAAGAAAGTAAATGCAATAAATAAATGATTACTCTAAAGGAATGGAATTACTCGATAGAAGCTGCGATTACACTATGGAATGTAAATTCAATAAGATAAGATATTTAAAAGATAATTTAAAGATAATTGATTTGTTTGGGTTGGTGTGAGACAATTTTCATGTTAACATCTTCTTCTATTTATAATTTCGATCCAAGTATTCTGGATCCTTCTCACGATCTGACAGTTACCATAACCATTTTTTCCCATGCTCTACTTCTAGATTTTTCCCACGATTTAGTCGTTTTTGAGTCTTTAACCCATATTCAGCATTCTTGGTGGCTTAACCGCTAGCTCACTTAATCATTCAGTTGCTCGAATTCGATTGCACATTAATGATTACTTGTCATGTGCAAAACACATGATAACACTCACTTGAAATTCGGTCACACATTCTCATTATTGTCTTTCGATTGTTAATCTTTATACGCATGTGACCTAAGCGAATTTGATCGAAACAGGATCCAGTCGAATAGGGTACAAACATTGCCCCCTCGTCACGGTCTTTTCGAAGAAATGGGCTGTGATGTTTGAGTATGGTTATTAAATATTCACATGTTTCCATCATACATCATATCGATATCAAACGATGAATACATCTTATACAAACACGTCTTTAAAAATAGTCGTTTTGCTATGAAAAGGGAGACTTCTTAATTATTGCCACCTCTAAATCCCTTATATATATGAAAAATCTAGTTTTACATCTTGTACGATTCCTCATTTCTTTCTTCCTTTTCTTACTCTTCTTCAGCCATGGCTTCTTCTTCATCTGCACCTTCTTTCAACCAAAAAGACATTACGGCCGTGATGGATCTTTTCTTGACTTTTGTTTGACAAGCATAACCTTCAGATCGCTAATCCATGAAGACTCTTATGGTTTAGGCCTTTTTTTTCCCCAAATATCATAGCTGAATCACTACAACCTCTAGATCCCTTCTTTCCAATTTTCCCAGGAAGTAATATCTTGATTCAATCTAGAGATATCTTTGACGTGACAAATGCATTTAAAACACCGAGGTTGTGACCGAATTCTACACATCCTGGTGGAAGTTACTACTGTTGCTGATTACTTGCAAGAATTCTTCTCCCTCAGTCTCCCTGACAATGATCCATCCTTCATGCCCTTCTCAGAGAAAGAAACTTACGAGCTGACATGGCTTTTCGGACAATTTGACCATGTTGATGAGTGTGCAATCAGTCAGCTTCATCATGCCTAGAATTTCTTTTTTTCCAGTCGAGATTTATCTTTCGGAGGCGTGATAGATAAAGAAAAGAACACGAAAGCAGGTGTTGAACAATATTATCCTTCTCTGATTGCTCAACAGTTGGGCTTTGTTTAGTACATTCCCTATCCTCTTACTCACGTAACTAACAACCAACCTCCCTTCAACTGTGTGATAGTTATCAACCAGGAACTTTACAAATCTCTCAAATTATCTTATCATAAAGAAGTCGTCACTCTTTGGATGTCAGTGTATCTAGAAAACCCGGCCGCTTTAGATAACTTCATATTCTGGTGGAACCGTCAGTACGCCAAACTACTTTTAGGTAGTCAAAGCACTGAGGAAATCTCACATCAACTTAACCTTTGTCTAGGCTTGATAGAAAGAAAAGAGCTCCATGTAGTCTCTGCTACTACTGTTAAAAGAACAACGAGGGTAAAGATAAGCCGAATCAATATAATTTCTTCTTCAATGGTCGAACCTCCTTTACCAGATGTTCCTCAAGTTTTTCGTGAACATCTTGGCATCTGCTCGTCCACAACGTATGGCTCTGAAAAAAATTTCCAATTTAGGAGGTATCAATAAGACTTCAATCACTGCCAAGATCTAAAAATTCTTTGAACACCTCTTCGACCAAAGCTGTAGTAGCCTTTGAAAAATATTTTAGAGTGAAATACTGGCCGAGTTTTAGTGGAGATAATTATTCCTATGAGATGGCCGAGGGCATAAAGCAACATGTGGAGGATCATTTTAATAAATATTGGAACAATTGGACTCGAGATAAGGATAGATTGAATGATCCTAACCTTCTGTTTGAAAAACACCTCAAACCCTATCATCTTCACCCTCCGCCATTTCCTACTATTGTTCAGCCTTTACCAACTATAATATGACATCTTGAGGCCATCAGAGGTCTACCAGTTAGACAAGCAATCTGATATGACCTAGGTGGAGATCATTGGATTTTATCTCTTATCGAGCTAATATTCTTACTCATAAACTCACCTCCTTTGCTTAAATCTTTTCAGTACTTCGATAAATGCCCAAGAAATTGACCATGTCAGCCCAAGAACAAAGCATACCGCTAATACTACCAATAAAGGCAATCCCATTGACTACAATTATACCCTTTAACCCAACAATGATGGTTCCAACAGTTGCGATTACTCCAGTAATACTTAAAGATCCTATCTCGACGACCACGGCATCAACACCACTAGACTCGGCGACAATGACTAGTACAGAGAGTACTTTGCATGGGATGAATGTCATTTTTGTTGACTCACTATTGATTCCCCCTCCTACATCGGATGTGCAGCATGAAGTTCCTAAATCTCCTATTTGGCCATTCAAGCTAACTGTGGTTCCATCATTTTCACCTCCTACAATGATAGGAGAGGCCTCATCTCCCATTGAACCTGCTATGATTGAGATAATAGAAATCTCCTATCAATCAAATAGGACTGAGGATTGCTATAGCAGAGGAGGCAACAACCGATTCTTCTACAGAGGTGATTGATCAAATTTTTGTTGAAGTTTCAGAACAATCGCTCATCGACGCTAACTAGCAACCTGAACTTGTTTTGGCTAGTACACTCGATAGACTAGCCGAAGAGGAAGTAACTGACATAGTTTCTCCTTCACCTTTTCCATTAGCCATTCATGAGATCGATACGTCAGCTTCCATCCTTCCTTCTTCTGTCAACGACGTTATCTCTTTCCTCAAGAAGGCCATTGCCAGAGAAACGTCATCACCAATGTCTCTTCTTCAATATGACAGTCTTCAAAGCATTGAAATTGAGTTGCATGACCTCCTTCGGAAAGGACAGGCTGAGACTTTTGATGTCGAACTGATAGTCGAGATTGGCCGATTAGTTGATTTAACATATGTTTTGTCTCATTCAGATTCGGCTCAAATGACTAAACTGTCACCTCTCCTAGAGCTTCAAGAAAAGTTAGACATGTATTGTCAAACTAAAGTGACCATTGCTGATCTGGAGGTAAAAAGACGAGCAACCGATATTGAGAAGGCTAGGGTATAAGAACTCAATCAAGAACTTATAACCAAGAATGCCGCTGCAAAGACCACTGAGATGGAGATTGAAAACTCGAAAGCTAGGATTGTGACATTAGAAGCATGTGGCTGATAAACGAGCAGAGCATGACAAGATGCTTAAAGAGATTTCTAAATTGGTCCCTACAGCCTGCCTTTGAGTAAAAGATGTCGGTCGATTATTTCAATCATTGTTAAAAGAAGAGGCATCATTGTGGGTTGCTAACAGAAAACTAGAAATGGCCAAAACATTCTTACGAGATTTTCTATCCCATGACTTGTAATTTCTTCTTCATATGAATGAATACTAGACTTCTTGTGGATTAACTACTTTAAGTAACTATTTTAAACACGTTCGTCCTTCTTCTCTTTTGTTTCCGAACACTAAGCTTCGGTTACCCATGTCCCACACGAACTGAGAAGTGCAAACCCCTCATATTGCACCATTTATAAATAGTGGCCTCACTTATATTGTTATTAAAGTAATATCGATCCTTAAAATTAACCATTAATCTGTTTAATTTGGCCTTATGAAATGGCCAACGAGAAATCTCTTCTTATTGCATGTGTTGACTCCTTTCTTCAAGATATCTTGAAGGAAGTGTTGAAGAGTTTTACTTTTTCTTCCTTGCATTTTGACGCGAAGAAGTTTGTTACTAACGCCTCGTGTTCGTTCAGCCACAATCCTTTTGCCAAATTGAACGGTTAGTTGGAAGAACTTCAAAATTTAAAGCTATTGACCACTTTGGCAGATCATTATGAGAAAGGTTTCTATCGCCATAACGTAACTAAATGCCTTCTTGAGCAACGAGAAGCAGCCGTAAAAGACTCAGCCCAGATGAGTGGGAATTATGAACGAGCTTGGTGCTAAAAAATATGTTACGTTTAGGCTCATCAGTTCAATCGATCAATACTCTGACTTTTGCAATTGTATTGCTCTGGTATGACATATGAGTTGCAAGACCAAGCTATCATCTTCTACACCAAAGAAACAATCGATCCATCAGATTTGGAATTCATAAGCAAACAAATTAATATGTATCAAACTTGGTCGGCAGCAAGTTACGAAGCACAGCGAGCGGCCGAATCCGGAGTTCATACAATGGCTACTCACATTAATCGAGTGCTTCATTTCTTGCCAAATTACATCAAAGAAGAAGATTATTGGGAGATCACCAAGGAAGCAGATGATGTAGAGACAAATGGTCCTAATAATAGTAATAATAATAATAATAACAATGATAGTAATAGTGATAATAATATGAAATTATGAGACAAATGGTCCTAATAACCTAACCCACAACAACAAATTAGAGGGAAATAAAATAAGATGTTGTATATGTGATAGAAATAATATGTAATAATAATATTCAATGTTTTAAAGGCATATGGGGTCATCTATTCCGTAACTTTGCTGCAGATTCACAACTAAGGAGTCCCTAAGACCATTTTAACCACTGATATTCAATTTTAGGGTGATCCAACCATTTGATCAAAGAAAATTCACTACTAGAACTAGGAATTGAAGAGTATGGCCCACCTAAGCATTGGATCTGTTACATCTCTGGTCAAGATGGCGCAATGAAGCCATGAAGCATAATGGATGGTGTGGATTCATCACAAACATCATGGTGGACCCCACACCAAAGATCGAAGTACACAACATGTGTAGTCCCGTGCCACGCTACAACAGCCAAATCGGTCAGCACTGGCTGACCCATGTTTCGCCAAAAAAGGGAAGTTTTCCCTCTCTCTCTCTATTTGAAAACAACGGACGCACGACGTCCTTGAAATTTTGATCGGTGGCCCACTAAATGAAGTCGGATCTCTAATCCAAACCGTCCATCGTGTCAGGGAGCTCCGCCTAACCAAAACCCAATGGTCATAACATATTTTCTTGCACACATGGACACACTATCTTCACTACAAACCATCCATACAAACACATCAGTTTCCAAAAATGGAAACTGTCTCCTGCTGTTGCCACGAGGGCGATCCGTGTGAGGAGAAAACCTCTCATCTTAGCCCTCTGTCCGGGCACATCTCGGCCGTCCATTCTAGCTGTGATTTAGGGCTTCAAAACCACTACGATTTCCATCCTACCCACCGGATTTGCAAGCGGTTTCAGTTAGAACAAATCCAAGACATATTTTATTGATCCGACGGTGCTAGGATCTTAGGGTTAGCAAATAAAATGTGATGGATCGAGCAGTAGGTTTCCCTCCTCCGTTTTCTAGTAGCCACATTCAAAAAATAGTTGTTTCTTTCCAAACTGAAACCCACCACTCTAAACTTCATTAAGCTTCGAAAAAGCTTATCTAGAAGCTTTCTAAGACCCATAGGAGTCATCTAAAAGGAGCAGATTGGAGGAAGAAGCTGCCATTTACAATCCGCCATTGACGATCATGTCATCTTCACCGAACCGCTGGGTCGCTCGGACTCAGTTAAACCGAGTCCTGAGCTTGTTAAACACATCAGAAAGGAAGAAAAAGAATAAAAAGAAAGAAATGGAGAGAGAGAGAGAGAGAGAGAGAGAGAGGCAGAGAAAGAGGGTGAGCTTGACTCTAACTGTGCTGCACCACACCAGTCTACCAACACTGATTAGAGTATTCACTATCGAGGTGAGCTTGCTCCAGGTCTGCTAGGCACTGGAAAACAGAAAGAAGGAAAAAGAGAAAGAAAGACATAAATGAGAGAGGGAGGGAAGATGAATAAAGAGAGAATGCAAGCGGTGTGGCTGCACCATACGTCAACAGCTCAAACCGAGCCAAGTTCAGATCGAGTCAAGTCCAGGTAATGTCTAGTCCCCTTATCCTTCCGCCTTCATCCAGCCAATGCTGATGGAACATTGTCGAAATCAGGCCTCTATCTGGACTGAAATAGGCCCCCAAATGGACCTCTATCTGCACCAAAGATGGTCTCCAACTGAGCTGTGATTTGGATTGATTTTGGCCTCAAGACTGGGCCAGAGCTCAACCTAGAACTGGGCCATTTGCACAATGGCAGCAGGTGGAATGTACTGTTTGGTGGGCCACACTTTCACTCCATTTAAAACTATGGGCCACACCATCGGAAAATCTTGGTGGGACATGCCAGGACGTTGTAATTCATTCAGACCGTCCACCAATGATTTCCCACCAAGCAGATTGACTGGTGTACGTTACTGAACAACAAACTACTATTGCTGCGACGTCAGCAAGTTATGCGGACCCCACCTTAATGTATGAGGTTCATCCAAACCATCCATCCATTTGGTGAGCTCGTCCTTAGGCTGAGAAGAAAAATAAGATAGATCTAGTTATCAGGTGGACCATACTTCCATAAACATTGGAGAGTTGAACATCCACTATTGAAATCCTTTTGTGAACAACATAGTTCTGGATGAATGTCATATTTGCTGATCCTCTTAAAGCAGGTCCTTAAGACCATACAAACAGACATGATGGAGAATAAACACCATGGTGGGCCTTGTGGAGTTTCAACGGTGGAAATCATTATCCCCACTGTATTTGTGGTATGGTCTAGGTGATTTTCAATATGATCCTAGATAGTCTCTAAGGATAGAATGTAGTGTATAGCACGATAGGCCCACTGTGGCATGTAGTGTATGCACACTGTCCACCTAGCATGATGCATGGGGCAACCCCACTTGGGTTTAATTTGGACCCAACAACTGGACCAAAGCAGGCCCAATTCAACCCGAGTGATGATAATCTTAAGCCCACTTGGCCCACCTTGTTTAGGGAAGCATATGGTGGGCCCGTTCCCTCTGACGCAAACAAAAAAGGCCTTGTTATTATCCATTCGGACCCTCACGATAGTTGGACAAAACCATAGGAATACCTAACAGATATAAACTGTGATTTTAGGAGATTCCTTAAGTGACCTTGGGCAGCAAGAGAACTTGGACCAAGAACACGAACACGACCCTTCAGGTGATGATTCTTCCCCTTGAGCTTTCCATCTTTTCATTAGCTTAAGTTATAGTTTTTATTTAAAATTATAATTGATATCTCTCTTATAATCACATGTGTTGGTTGGTGGAAATTGAATTGCTATATTACCTACTTAATGTTTATCTTGTATATTTGTTTATGCTTGTGGATTATTTGTGTATTGCTTATTGACTTTAAACTGGTACATTAGTGGGAAACCCCCACCTATACATGTACACCCATACTTAGGATGTAACCCGACTGGTTGTGATTAAAATGGACCTTCGACTTAGTGGCTATTGAGTGGTGGTCTAGATGGATCATTGATGTGGGCATACCATCCACAGTTTTTGTGTCCAATGATTTTAAAGGATGATTTTTACCGTATAGTTTTGATAATTCGCCCTATGTGGCATATTTGATACTCGACCTATATGGTTTTGTTTTGATATTTTTCCTATATGAGTTTGATGTTTTATACCATGCAACGATGTGATGGTAAGCCCCATGTATTGTAATATGATTGGCCACTAGTCGATGGATTTTCATAAAACATCATAAGATGGTAGTCTCATGAGCCGGGGATGATGGTATGGGACTTATGCCCGAGTTATCGGCCTACGTTGGGCCACGTGCTCCCCGTAGTGACCTTGAGCTTATTTAAAACTGGCTGATTGTAATTGGACAAATAATGGTTTGGCTAATCATGCATACATGGCACAGACCAGCGTCTACCGCTAGGCAGTCATTAGGCCGCACTTAGTATGCTTTCGCTGACGACTAGCCTTTGTCCGACTGGATGTTTTTCCCAAGTCGTGATTCGCATTCCACACGATTAATCCCCGGGGCATTGATTGAGCTTTTGCATGGGCGACGAGCCCAAATTCCGCATGGATGAGCATCCCCGGGGCATGACTGCATTTACGCATCCATGCATCTAATAAGACATACATCATGTATTGTTTTATATATTTTAATTTATAACTATGCTTACCTAATACGGCGATGTGTAATCTTGAGAAAAATTCACACTGAGTTGGCTACTCATCCATCAAATACACAACCGTACAGGTAATACAGTTCGCTTAAGTGATATGCATGTTCAGACTTGATGAGGAGCAGGGTACGATCACCAAGGATGCATGACTGTATTTGCCTGGAGGAGCCGCGTGATCTTGTGGCTTATATTTATATCCTTTCTGTTATTTTTCATGTATTAAATTCTTGTAAATCTTGTACTTGTTAAATTCAAAGACATTAGTTTGTATAAGTCATTATGGGTAGCTTCTTGTATATTTGA
Source organism: Magnolia kwangsiensis (assembly GCA_037074715.1). Classification (NCBI taxonomy): domain Eukaryota; kingdom Viridiplantae; phylum Streptophyta; class Magnoliopsida; order Magnoliales; family Magnoliaceae; genus Magnolia; species Magnolia kwangsiensis. The sequence continues at coordinate 166,802,082 of CM073571.1, forward strand.
ATGATAATGGAATTTTTCTTTATGTCGATTTGTCTACACTATGCTCATTTGCTTACTCTGATGAAAGAAAAAAAAATGTACACTCGAATTTGACCATCCTTTAAAGTTAACACTTGGGTTTTTGAGAAACGGGTTGTGTACTCGGGTCCTGAAAAGTTAGGGCATTACAGGTGGTATCAGAGCATAGTTTCGATAAACTTGGCCTTGGAAAATGAACTTATACAAACTTTAAATGTCTTAAGTTGGAATGTTTGAAATTAGAATTTTGAACTTAGGTGAACTCCCCTTAGAGTTAGAAGAATGATTGTAAGTATAGAAACCTAAACTTAGGTTCCCTTAGAAGCGACTTGGATGGCAATATAAAACTCCATCTGAGCCAAGAACAATTTGAGAATGTAGAAAATTCAAAAAACCTAGGTCTCCTTAGAAATTATTAGAACAACTACTTGAACTTATGAGAATTTCCTCTGTAGCTAGGAGGAATTGAGAATATAGGAAATCAAAATGTTAGGCCCCCTAGACAGCTGTTTGGATAACAATGGAACTTAGAAATGGACTTATGCTCCCCTTGAAATTGTTGGAGTACCATTCAAACTTACGTGAGATCCCCTTGTGTTAAGGGAGATTGAGAACGTAGAAACTTAAAACTTTAAGTCATTTGAACATCTCAGGTTTAGTCATGCCTTGATTCCCATGAAAGCTACCAACATCATTGTTTGAACTTAGAAACTAAACCCATGTATCATGGTAGAACGAATACCCAAAGGACATTTTAGAAATCTAGGGTCCAAACCTTTTCTATAATTTTCCTTAGTCAAAGATAATATGGTCGCAACACTTAGTGAATAAGAGGAACTTACGCATTGTAGGAATTTTCGTGAGCGCCAGATTGTACCCATGATTGGACACAGGTGCCCTCGAAGCTTAAGAGTCGCAATGGGAAATGTAATTTGGATTCCTTAAACACGTCTCTTTACTTAGAATTTATGTTTCCTGCAAGTCCTGGTACTTGAAATTAATTAGAGAAAGAATTATATAATTTTAGGAAAATTTTCAACCCTAGGTTGAACTTATAAGGACTAGGATTGGGAGTCTGGACGAGAATTCAAACTTAGTGTTTGACGTAGAAATTTCGGTCATAAATTTTTAGTGCATTAAGCGACCAGGGTGTGCACTGGAAGCATGATGGTCGTTCACGTCTATTCACATAGAGTTCAAATGTTCTCATTGAAAAACTAGCATGATTACGTGGTATTTTCCATGAGTCTAGAAGAATCAGGATCACGAGTTGATAGAAACATACATAAGCGATATTGCGATGTTTGACTCAAATTCTAAGTCCTAGAAAATCTCAATGATCTCAATGCCCTGATCATGTAGGAGATCGAGATTTAACATAATTGTGAATTGATACTAAAATCCTCTGTCCTGTAGGCAGACGACCGGTGTATCGGGCTCAAACCTACTACAACCATCTATTCGTGTTGATTCGAGGATTGAAAGTAAAAAACTGTAATGTACTTTAGTCAACAGTGAAACCATCATTAAAGGAAAGACAAAATAAAGAGAAAGATACAATCTTACTAATCCCCACTTAGATGAACTTATAACCCTAGTAAATACTAAAATATTAGTAATTGGGTGTACATCATCATGTCTCAATGAAAAAAAATTTCTTTAAGGGGGGTAGATTGTAACAGCCTCAGATTTGGGCACCTAGTGACATACGTTTGTACATGTAGGAAAATAATGAATATTATCATCGTCCCTAATCATAATAGAAGCACTGAATTTCAAAGATAAAATTCTCTTTAAGGGGGGTAGATTGTAACACCCTATACATTTCAGTACTCGAGTGTTACCGTGTAACCAAATTTGGTATAAATACAAGCCCAACTTTAGTAACCACTGATGTGCATTCTAGTCTAAATCCGACTGTTTAAAAGTAACCCCAATCCACACATCAAGCTATCTATCCGTCGATTTCTAAGGCGGGACATCATACCATTGAAGAGACCTTCCTTAGGATCACCACTTCATTGATGGACAACTCAAATCGTCCATTTCAAAAATTAGCTCTTGGATCACTAAACCCACTGTTCAATCTCAAGGTCTACCATACAGTGTAGGAGGACTCTTCGGAGGAACCATGGATCAATCGCCACTCACTAGACCCACTGTTTTATCAAGCCACATCACTCAAGATGGAAGGCCGTCACATAACCAGATAACCCAAGGCATAGCAGAACCACATCGACTCATTAACTGGTCTTTATAAACTCAAATGGAAAACCTTGCCTAGGTGCTTATCAGGGCCCTACGACATTGAGGAAGCAGGTTGATTTGAGTTAGGAGCTATCTGCCCATAGGATTGATAGAAATCAACAAATTAAAATCAATCAAATCCTTGATGTTCAAAATATACATAATCCACTACGAAAAACTATAATAGTAATAATAATAATAATAACAATGATAGTAATAGTATAATAATATGAAATTATGAGACAAATTGTCCCAATAACCTAACCCACAACAGCAAATTAGAGGGAAATAAAATAAGATGGTGTATATGTGATAGAAATAATATGTAATAATAATATTCAATGTTCTAAAGGCACATGGGGTCATCTATTCCGTAACTTTGCTGCAGATTCACAACTAAGCAGTCCCTAAGACCATTTTAACCACTGATATTCTATTTTAGGGTGATCCAACCATTTGAGCAAAGAAAATCCACTACTAGAACTAGGAATTGAAGAGTATGGCTCACCTAAGCATTGAATATTTTACATCTCTGGTCAAGATGGTGCAATGAAGCCATGAAGCATAATGGATGGTGTGGATTCATCACAAACATCATGGTGGACCCCACACCAAAGATCGAAGTACACAACATGTGTAGTCCCGCGCCACGCTACAGCAGCCAAATCGGTTAGCACTGGCTGACCCGTGTTTCGCCAAAAAAGGGAAGTTTTCCCTCTCCCTCTCTCTATTTGAAAACGACGGACAGACGACGTCCTTGAGATTTTGATCAGTGGCCCACCAAATGAAGTCTGATCTCTAATCCAAACCATCCATCGTGTCAGGGAGCTCCGCCTAACCAAAACCCAATGGTCATAACATATTTTCTTGAGGGATCTTACGGTTAGCAAATAAAATGTGATGGATCGAGCAGTAGGTTGCCCTCCTCCATTTTCTGGTAGCCACATTCAAAAAATGGCTGTTTCCTTCCAAACTGAAATCCACCACTCTAAACTTCCTTAAGCTTCACAAAAGCTTATCTGGAAGCTTTCTAAGACCCATAGGAGTTATCTGAAAGGATCAGATTGGAGGAAGAAGCTGTCATTTACAATCCGCCATTGACGACCATGTCATCTTCACCGAACCGCTGGCTCGCTCGGACTTAGTTAAACTGAGTCTTGAGCTTGTTAAACACGTCAGAAAGGAAGAAAAAGAAGATAAAGAAAGAAATGGAGAGAGAGAGAGAGAGAGAGAGAGAGAGAGAGAGAGAGAGAAACAAAGAAAGAGGGTGAGCTCGACTATAGCTGTGCTGCACCACACCAGTCCGCCAGCACTGATTAGAGTATTCACTGTCGAAGTGAGCTTGCTCCAGGTCTGCTGGGCCCTGGAAAATAGAAAGAAGGAAAAAGAGAAAGAAAGATAGAAATGAGAGAAGGAGGGAAGATGAATAGAGAGAGAATGCAAGCGGTGCGGCTGCACCATACATCAACAGCTCAAACCGAGCCAAGTTCAGATCGAGTCAAGTCCAGGTAATGTCCAGTCCCCTTATCCTTCCACCTTCAACCAGCAAAAGCTGATGGACCATGCCGAAATGAGGCCTCTATCTGGACTGAAATAGGCCCCCAAATGGACCTCTATCTGCACCAAAGATGGTCTCCAACTGAGTTGTGATTTGGACTGGTTTCAGCCTCAAGATCAGGCCAGAGATCAGCCCAGAACTGGGCTATTTGCACAATGGCAGCAGGTGGAATGTACTGTTTGGTGGCCCGCACTTTCACTCCATTTAAAACTGCGGACTGCACCATCAAAAAATCTCGGTGGCCCATGCCAGGACGTTGTAATTCATTCAGACCGTCCACCAATGATTTCCCACCAAGCAGATTGACTGGTGTACATTGCCGAATAGCAAACTACAATTGCTGCGATGTCAGTAAGTTATGCGGACCCCACCTTGATGTATGAGGTTCATCCAAACCATCCATCCATTTGGTGAGCTCATCCTTTGGCTGAGAAGAAAAATAAGATAGATCTAGTTATCAGGTGGACCATACTGCCATAAACATTGGAGAGTTGAACATCCACTATTGAAATCCTTTTGTGAACAACATAGTTCTGGATGAATGTCATATTTGCTGATCCTCTTAAAGCAGGTCCTTAAGACCATACGAACAGACATGATGGAGAATAAACACCATGGTGGGCCTTGTGGAGTTTCAACGGTGGAAATCATTATCCCCACTGTATTTGTGGTATGGTCTAGGTGATTTTCAATATGATCCTAGATAGTCTCTAAGGATAGAATGTAGTGTATAGCACGATAGGCCCACTGTGGCATGTAGTATATGCACACCGTCCACCTGGCATGATGCATGGGGTAGCCCCACTTGGGTTTAATTTCGACCCAACAACTGGGCCAAAGCAGGCCCAGTTCAGCCCATAGTGATGATAAGCTTGAGCCCACTTGGGCCATCTTGTTTAGGGAAGCATATGGTGGGCCCGTTCCCTCTGTCGTAAACAAAAAAGGCCTTGTTATTATCCAGTTGGACCCTCATGAAAGTTGGACAAAACGATAGGAATACCTGACAGATATAAACTGTGATTTTAGGAGATTCCTTAAGTGACCTTGGGCCGCAAGAGAACTTAGACCAAGAACGTGAACACTACCTTACAGGTGATGATTCTTCTCCTTGAGCTTTCTATCTTCTCATTAGCTTAAGTTATCGTTTTTATTTAAAATTATAATTGATATCTCTCTTATAATCACATGTGTTAGCTTGTGGAAATTGAATTTCTATATTGCCTACTTAATGTTCATCCTGTATATTTGTTTATGCTTGTGGATTATTTGTATATTGCTTATGGACTTTAAATTGGTACATTAGTGGAAAACCCCCACCTATACATGTACACCCATACTTGGGATAAAACCCGACTGGTTGTGATTAAAATAGACCTTCGACTTAGTGGTTATTGAGTGGTGGTCTAGATGGATCATTGATGTGGGCATACCATCAAGGGTTGTTGTGTCCAATAATTTTAAAGGATAATTTTTACCGTATAGTTTTGATAAATTGCCCTATGTGGCATATTTTGATACTCGACCTACATGGTTTTATTTTGATATTTTTTCTATATGGGCTTGATGTTTTATACCGTACAACCATGTGATGGTAAGCCCCATGTATTGTAATATGATTGGCCACTAGTCGACGGGTTTCCATTGAACATCCTTAGATGGTAGTCTCATGAGCCGAGGATAGTGGAATGGGACCTATGCCCGAGCTGTCGGCCTATGCTAGGCTACGTCCTTCCCTTAGTGGCCTTGAGCTTATTTAAAACTGGCTGATTGTAACTGGACAAATAATGGTTTGGCTAATCATGCATACATGGCACAGACCAGCATCTATCTCTAGGTAGTCGTTAGGCCGCACTTAGTATGCTTTCGCTGATAACTAGCCTCTGTCCAACTGGATATTTTTCTCAGGTCGTGATTCGCATTCCATACGGTTAATCCCCAGGGCGTTGATTGCTCATTTGCATGGGCGACGAGCCCAAATCTGCACAGATGAGCATCCCCGGGGCGTGACTGCATTCACGCATCCATGCATTTAATAAGACCTGCATCGTGTATTGTTTTGTATGTTTTAATTTATAACTATGCTTACCTAATGCGGTGGTGTGTAATCTTGAGGGGAATTCACACTGAGTTAGCCACTCATCCATCAAATATACAACCGTACAGGTAGTACAGTTCGCTTAAGTGATATGCATGTTCAGACTTAATGAGGAGCAGGGTACGATCGCCAAGGATGCATGACTGTATTTGCCTGGAGGAGCCGCGTGATCTTGCGGCTTATATTTATATGTTTTCTGTTATTCTTCATGTATTAAATTCTTGTAAATCTTGTACTTGTTAAACTCAGAGACATTAGTTTGTATAAGTCATTATGGGCAGCTTCTTGTATATTTGAATGATAATGAAATTTTCCTTTATGTTGATTTGTCCAGACTGCGCTCATTTGCTTACTTTGATGAAAGAAAAAAAAATATACACTCGAATTTGACCATCCTTTAAGGTTAACACTCGAGTTTTTGGAAAACGGGTTTTGTACTCGGGTCCTTAAAAGTTGGGGCGTTACAACAGCCCACAGAGCTGTTGACGTTACAGCAGCTATTTAGCTGGTTAAGGTACACTAACCAATCCTCTTCCATCTCACCATCTATAGATGGATGGTGAGGATAAACTACAAATATCAGGTGGGGTCCACAAAGTATGGAAGAGAGAGATAGAGAGAGAGAGCGAAAGAGAGATCGTGATGGAGGGGAGGGACCTCGTTATTATGGGCCCTCCATTTCTTACAATACATACGTCAACATAGGTGTCCCATCATAAGTGGGCCCTAAATGGAATTCAAAGATGGATCACCCACTAGAAAACACCCAACTTTGATCTTCCTAGACTCTTTCCACCGATGCGATCTAGAGCTCCACGGGGTGTGATTCAATGGTCGAGATTGGCTTTGAAGGGTTGGATTGAGTGGTAGGTGAAATAGCGGTGAAGAACGCTTAAGTTGAAGTAGGAATATACCAATATGTCCTAGAAGGGGGTGAATAGGACTTTTTAAAATTTTTACAATGTATTTAAAATTTTTATTGCACTAATCCTATCAATAAGCACATATTAGGATTACTCAAAAATAACTCTACTTACTTCCAAGCCCAGTAGAGGATCCAATCGCAAACTATTCAAGAAGTGAACAATATGCAAACTAGTTTATGATGGATATGAATATCTATGTGTGTGAGGTGTGATCTCAAAAATTTAGAAATTAAAAATATTAAAGAAAATCACACAAACAGGAGAATAGCAATCGCAAACACAGTCATTTTTGTAGTGGTACGACTACTTGTCTACTCCACTCCCGGTAACCGCACTCAATCCTTGAGTGTACCGAATTTCACTAAGGAGGTTTCACATGGTTCACCTCTAACTTAAGGTTTTAAATCAAGTTCACCTTCAACCTTTACAACCTACACTAACGCTGACTGTTTATGCTCTCACAAGCAAGGGTCAACACATTGCACTCACTTTTAGGCACACTGGCCAAGGAGATTTCCTTAAGACCCTAACGGAGGTTTCACTCGGTTCACCTCAAATCGAAAGTTTTACTGGTTCACCTTTAACCAGATGTTTATGCTCTCCACAGAGCAAGTGTCTACATAACGCACTCACTACGTACACTCCCACCAGAGGCCTCCTTGAGGACTTCAAGGGTGAGAAACACCTGAGACCCAATCCTACAAAGGAATGATCAAATGGTCCTCTGGACTCTAGATACTTATAGATAAGTTGATGAGCCTCATTCAGCACAATGACAAAGATCTCCTCCTTGTAGACGAAGAGTCTTCAACTCCCTTGATCCACAACAAATGATATACCATTATAAGGCAATGGATTAATTCAAGGTTATGATGGAATCCTACTCTTTAAAGGTTTTTCTATTAGGAAGGTAGAGTGATTCCAATCATTTATGCATTCAAGGCGTCCCAGCTCAATGATGTGCCATTAAGGTAGTAGTTGGAGGATCTTTGAATGCGGAAGTTCATTCCCTAATCCACTCTATTGAATATCAATGATGAGGGTGGATTGGAGGATGAACTCCCTTGAGAGAAAGGGCTTTAGGTATATGATCTAAGATTAAACACACAAAAGCACTCTCTTCTTTATCTCACAGCAACTAGAGACAAGTTCTTTTTAAATAGGTAAAAGGTTCCAATGAATATAAAATGGTTACATTTATGACAGAGTTCGATATCATCGAGCGTATACTCTCGATCGTATCGATGGTCTGTTTGATGATACAAACTTAATGTCATACGTTTTTGAAAAACCTTCTGCCAATTGATCGAGGGAATCGAGACTCGTGTCGATGCCACGGATTTCAAACTCCGATATTATCGATACAAGGGTTGAGTCCTCGACATTTGAAAATTGAGAGAAACTTACATGAAATTTTTCAGGTAAATAGATATGATCGGGGGATACTCGATATCATCGAAATTTGAATGTCGATGATATCGGAGGTCGTGTCAATGCATCGATAAATCCAAATATTTTATCAGTGAGCTTGCTAGAAAAGTTTATCCTTTCTCGATGCAATCGATATGGCCCCGATATCATCGATATTTAGAATATCGATTCTATCGAGTGACTCCCGATCTGAGAAAAAACCACCTGAAAAATGTTGCTGGAGAAATACGCGCCCATGACCGATATCATCGAGAGCCTTCCGATATTATCGAGATTTGAATTTTAATGGTATCGAGGAGAGCTCTGATATATCGAAGCATATATGATTTTCCTGAGTAAAAACAGTGGCATTAAAATTGCCTGTCGATATTATTGATACATCTTCGATGGACTCGAGATTCAAATATCGATGATATCGATACGTGTGTCGATACATCGATAATTCTGTCCAGATATGTATTTGGTTGCTGGACATATTACGTCCTCATTCGATTTTATCGATTGGTCTATCGAGGACATCGACAGCGCAGGTCGATCATATCAAGATATGCATCGATACAATCGACAAGGCAAGAAAACTTAGAGATTTTGAATTCTTTAAAAAGTTTTCTCATCCTAAACCCTAATATGTTCTAACATGTTTTAAGGGTTATATTCACCTGGTGTTTTGGGACAAGGGATGTGAGGCTTAGATTTACCTTTGGCGACCTTTCACACATCCGGTTGACGAAGACGCTTGTATAGATTTTCCTATGAGGCTTCTGCAGTCCGACTGCCTCAACACATACGCTAATTGACAAATCAGGGCACTAGCAAGGGAACTTTCAGTAGGGAGTGGGCCACACAATGCTTCTCTCATGGGGGTTGGGACACTAGAGTTGCTCTCTTGGAGCTTGGGAGAAAAATGAGAGAGAGAGAGAGAGAGGTGATGTGAGTGATGGAGTGATGGGGAGAGGGATGGTGAGTGATGGGTGGATGTACTTGGTTGTAAGAGAGAGTTGACTTTAGGGGAGAGGTGGTTGTATTTGACATTGATTGATGGAGTGATGTGATGTGTCGTAGAGATTCCCTTGGTGTTTGCAACATGCGGTGTTTTTCCACATCTCCTAGCCCGGGTATCGCCTTAGCATGCAAGATGCGGCATCGAAACCGCGACGACGGCATGGTGCAATGATACAAGTCTCAGGTCGAGTCGACTTAAATATGAATGACTCAACTTAGGCTCACGCACAAACGTCAGCTACAGGTCGCGGGTTGGCGAAATTCGACTAAGAGGACCGTAGGAGTATACGAAATGGTACGAACTAGGATACGGGTCTTATGATAACTCTCACAAGTCTCTCCCAGTAATTTCCTAAAACGGGCAAGATTGGCCATTGTTATTTCTCTATTCATGGAGAAAAAATGAGCATTAAATTTCTCTTCCCTTTCTTGCCAAGTGTTTACATAATTTAGTAATAATTTTGAATACCATATAAAGGTCGTTGCTGTTAGCGAATGACCAAATAATTGTAATTTATGATAATCAATATTCCCCAGCTCTCTGCGTGGAATATTGAAATGGCCAACATGTTCAATAGTTGACTAACCATGATCGCCGAAAATAAGGCAAAGTCTTATTGTTAGTTTCTCAGCAATGGATGCTGCCGATCTATCCATTTAGTATATGGTAATATACCAAGATAGTGTTGCAGCCGAGTAGTTGGCTTGCAAGCTCCTAGATGATTTGTATAATTTGGTTATGATCCACTCACTAAGGTTCAAGGATTGGCAGTGGTTCGGGACCAAATCGGCTTAATTGTTCTTGGAATAAATGGTTCTGGGAAATTGTCGTAGATTAAATCCTCCTGGTAATCCCTGATTGCAATTTTCAAGTGTAAAATTTCTAGTCCCCCATTCTAGTCGCCTATGTTCCACAGGAGGTGGAGTATTTCGCATATCCTAAACTGAGATTGATGGTAGACTCCTTGGATGAGGAGGCAGAAAAATTGTTGTGAACAAAATTATTAGTGTCCTACCAGTTTGCTTATGGGGTTAAAATAACATGTTATAAAAAAGAAATTTAAATATCAATATCATGATATTGATCCCACAAGTCAAATCCTTTAAATGGAATCATGTTAAAATAAAACAAAATAAAAGGGCTACCTGGATTGATGATAAAATAGAATATAGTGTCATAAAAAATGATTTGATTGATGACGAAGAAAACGAGGTCTTGGTTTCAGCTCTCCTAGCCAACGTCAGGATAAAAGATTGACCATATTCTATCGTCGAACTCATCAGCAAACATTATCTTCATTATCATCGTCATCTAAACCATATCTCAGTTAATTGGATCAGCTGGATGATCCTAATGTTATGCTCTACATGTACCAGACCTAAACCAATCAAGAAACATATGACAAGAAATTTAATTTTCTATCTAGAAGCTGGTTGGTGCATATGACATCAAATCTACTTGGAAAGGTCGAGTTGGATGCCCCAATACATTAGGCCGATCCAACCATACGTGGGCCACTACTTTTGGGTGGTTCTCAATTGTTTTATACAGTTTGGCCTAGTGGGGCACACCTAATGAACGGTTTGGTTGGATTACACACAACGAGATGAGTGCCATACGGGCATCGGCAGGTAAATAAGCAGCTGGGACTGGGCCTGCCACATGCCCATGGGATGATCTTTAACGTTGGAAATGTTGTCCTGACCATTTCAGCTGTGTAGCCTTTTCCACCGCTGTATGTAATAATTCAAAACCTCGACTGGAGGCCCATCCGTTTTGGTTTTCCATGCGAGCACATCAGTGGGCCTCCTACACGTACGTGCGCATCACACTTCACGTGCCAATGTATTATACATATGCAAGATCCGAACCATCCATCATGTTGTCCAAACCCCTGATAATGCACAAAACACATGAACAGCAACCTCCGTTTGTTTCGTATGCTGATTGACTAGACTAGCCTCCTAGAGCTTTTCCCTGATAACATCTAAAAGGGTGTCTAACCTGATGGACAACGTAACTCTGATCTCTTACGCTTATGCCATATCAGCATTGTCGGACGGCCAGCGGGCGTGTGTAGAGAATCACGCCTTTTGATCTCATGTCATCTTTTCAATGGATCCAAACTGTTTATACAGTGGGACTCACCTTGGATGGGTGATGAAAACATACACACAAAAAGATCATAGATCGGAGTATTTTAACCCTTTGAAAATTGACACATCCAACTGCTAAATTACCCACACTTATGGTGTGGATGTATTCTAGCAAACCTCGGACAGAAGTCTGGACTAACGAAGCATAGGCCCACTTGTGAATTGAAAACATACCCACATAGCCCTGTATTGGAATCACTCCTTTCCTTGAATTTCCTTTCTGAGTCCCATTTCTCAACGGAAACGGATTGGCTACTCCCCCTGCCACCAGCCCGGTGGCTAGTGGTCGGCCCTCTGTGGGCCCCACCATGATGTATGTGTTTCATCCATTCAGTTAATACATTTTTGCAGATCATTTTAGGGATTGGACCCAAAAATGAGAGGGATATAAATCACAGGTGGACCACACTACAGGAAAACAATAGTGATTGGATATCCACCATTAAAATACTCCTAAGGCCCTCTGTACTGTTTATTTGACATCCAAATCTGTTGATTAGGTCATACAGACCCAGATGACGGGAAAAAAACAAAGATCTACTTGATCCAAAACTTTTATGCCCCCAAAAAGTTTTTAATGGTCCACGCTCATTCAACACTGTTTCCTGTAATGCGGTCCACTTGAGATTGAGATATACCTAATTTTTGGTCTCATACCATAAAATGATCTAGAAAAATAGATGGATGGCATGGATGAAACACATACATCATGTCGGGGCGGCCCACAGAGCACCGACCATCAGCCATTGGCCGGTGGCAGGGGAAGTAGCCAAACCGTTTCCTTTACCAACTGTCTTGTGCTGGGCCATGCTATTTTTTAAAGCGATTGGGACCGCACGATGTCATCATCATCGGCGCATAGATACCTCATGACAAGGCATTGGAACCCAATCCCATGTTGCATCATGCCATGGTCTTGCTTCCCATGTCCCATCGAGAGAGAACCTGTCGAACTTTCTAAGATCTTCGTTGCCATCAATTAAAATCGTCCAAAGATGTGGAATGCGCTCCCGCATTGATTCCTCTTAGAGATGCTGCGCCGAGCGCATAGCACGTGAGCAAGATCTGGGTCGTCCTTCAAGTGGGCTAAAGATGCCCATCTGATATTGTGAACCATGGGTAATCCTGCTCTAGCAGTTTGTTCTTCCATGTTGTGGCCCTCGCTTGTTGAATGGACCGGTATATTTTGTACTGGTCCACACATTCATCATGGCCCCCAGCTTACATATCTTGTTGGAATATATGCCCCTTTGGCCCAATAAGTTGTATGTATATATATTTTTTTATTAATACTGTATTTATAACTAATAAATATTGTGTATACATGAAATAGTGATTGACAAAATTCATTGTGGGGCTTTATCCTCAAGGACTAAGGTAGGATGTTCGATTTCAAATACATTGTGGGGCCTACTTTACGTAGGAAGAGCCAGGGAAAAGTGATGAGAAAGATCACCGTCTTTCTTAAAGTGATTAAAACTTTGAATCCATAAGGATATTTTCTTAAATTCATGGAAAAAAGTAGAAGATAAACTCTATTTTTTTATTGAATAATTTGTCTAATAATGTCTATCCTCAATTCTTCTCAATTACACCATTAATAAAGAAATAAATAAATCAAAATTTGTAGTTAAAAAAAATATCAAAATTCCAACCCTAATAAAAGTCCTAATTCTAGCATAATTACAAGTAATTTTTAAAAAAGATAAAAATCTAAAACTTTAAAAATAAGAAAATACTACAAAAAGTTGAAATTACTCAAAAGAGTAAATAAAATTTTTCTAAAATTTCATTTTTGAGCTAGAAGCACGTGTTTTCTTGCGAAATGGACTGACATGACTCACTATGTGGGCCGGTTGACCCCAAATGACTTATTATATTCAAAATTCATAGGTCGTGTCTCCCATAGCTTAACTCCGATAAAAAGTTATGGACATTCATGGTTAACACTTCAAAATGACAATTTCTCCCTATCCAAATTGAACCTCTTCAATTCAGACGTGCTTGGGCCTAATTATGTCATGCCCTATGTAGGACTAGGCCTAGATCTGATGGATGACTTGCACTTCCATTTAGGCTTCTTTTAAGTATAGGAGTGCATTTGTGTCACATCCTCTACTTGGAAAAAACTCATCCTCAAGTTACTCAAGGAATTTAGCTGATGATACTCAAACAAATTTTGGCACCGATGTTTATCAATTTTTTCCTTATACTTTTCATTAGTCTCATAATCTAACACAACACATGTACTCATGCTCTCCTTAACTTGAACCTTATAGATCAATTCTTCTGCTTGTGCCTGTAGGATCTCACATTCTTTCTGACAATGTGGGTAATTAGGCAAACTTGTTCCTAGGACAAGACTAATATGGCTTTATATATCTTGCATAGGAGGTAATTTTTAAGAAGTTCATCAAGAACAATTGCCTTCAACTCCTACAACATTAGTTTCAAATCCTCTAGGATGTTCACAGACTCTACATCTTTTTCTTTTTTAATTAATGCATTTATCTCTTTTCTCCTAAGATTATTTGACGAAATCTTGTTCGGTTACGAGAGACCACCCCTCAACTTTAGAAATATTGGGTTGGTTCTTCGTTCCCATAAGGGTGAGGATAATCTTTCTACCATCTTTAACAAAAATAAATATATTATCCTGGAATCTATGCGTAGCATTATGATCATACTGTCATAGTCAACCAAGTAGCATGTGATAAGCATTCATATCAATAGGGGTGTACATCGAGTCGAACCGAGTCAAGCTAGCCTTAGCTTAACTCGGCTCGGCCACTAGCTGACCTTAGCTCGAACTCGGCTCGGCTCGGCTCAGTCCTTGAGCCTAACTGGTCAGCTCGACTCAACTTGGTCAACAACTCAGGCTAGCTCAGGCCGAGTTCAAGCCAAGTTTGTCATTGAGGCATTTTCACAAACACCTGAACTGCACCTTCAAAATCTCGGTGTATTTGAGATAGTAGCAATGGTTTTACAGGTATTTTATCAAACACCTTCTGAGCAACATAAAAATTAAGAAAAAAAATGGTGTTAATTTCATATACATACCTTCCTTGCCACCAGCCACACTTCTTTGAGTCATTTTATCAAACACTTGGTGAGCAACATCAATATTAAAGTAACCGAGTCACTGAACTGGTTCGATCCGAGTTCGATTTGAGTTGGGTTCAATCCTAGTCGAGTCGAGATGGGGCTAGCTTAAACTCGGCTAGAACTCATTTTCGAGCTCAAAAAATCAGCTCGACTCGGCTCGAACTCAGCTTTGAACCAAGTCGAATCGAGCTTTTTCGAGTTAAGTCGAGCGAGCTAACCGAGCTAGCTCGGTTCGTGTACACCCCTACATATCAACCACTTCATATTTATAATATTTACCAATAGGAAAAGGAATATGAAATCGTTTAGTTACTTTGTTTCATTGACCTCCTTGATCCATCCAATTATGTACGAAGATGTGTATTTTTTTTAATTTTTTATTTCAACTTCTCCGCCATTGTTTTCAACATGAGATTCTCATTGCTCCTGAAATTGATGATCACATTACAAACTTTCTGATTTACAGTGCACCTCATTTGAAAGATATTGTACTACTATAGATGTATCTCCACCTTTGGTGTGTATAACAGCTTCCTCACGATTAGAGTAATGGCCTACGATTCACCATTATCGAGTGGTGGCCTATGATTCATCACCTGTGTCACACCACGAACATGATGACTATGAGCTCCATCATCAATCTCATGTTGCTTACCATTACGAATACGGGTTTTTCCTATGACTTTTATCAAATGGTCAATTGATACCTGCAATCCTTGTATAACTTGTCGATTCTCTCACTGGAAAGCTTCAAACAACATCGATGTCATAAGATTGTTCCCCGGAGCATCACCCATAGAATTGTTGCCCGCATCATCATTAGATGTCATCGAATCGAGAAAAAGCCTCGCTTTGATACTAACTGACGTAGGGAAGGGCGTGGGAAGGTGACAAGAAAGATCACTGTCTTCCTCGAAGTGATAAAAACCTTGAATCCACAAGGATAATTTCTTAAATCCATAAGGAAAAGAGAGAGAGAGAGAGAGAGAGAGAGAGAGAGAGAGAGAGAGAGAGAGAGAGAGACAAAACTTGCGTTTTTTATTGAATAATTTGTCTACTAATGTTTATCCTCTATTTTTATCAATTGCACCATTAATAAAGAAAAATAAACAAAAATTCGTAATTTCTAAAAATAGTAAAATTCTAACTCTAATAGAGTCCGAATTCTAACTCTTCTAAAGCCTAATATTTAAAACTAAAAATTCTAGATAAAATTTTGCTAAAAGAGTCCTAACATTATTACAAATAATTTCTTTTTAAAAAGAAAAAAAATCAAAAAAATGAAATTCTAAAATTCTAAAATAAGGAAATACTACAAAAATTTGAATTACTAAAAATAATAAAATTTTCCTAAAATCCCATTTTGAGTTAGAAGTGCACATTTTCTTTCGAAGCGGACTGATACAGCACACAAAGTGGGTTGTTTGACCTCAGATGACCTATTCCAATTAAATTTCATAGGTCGAGCATCCCGCAACTCAACTTGGATCAAAAGTTATGGCCGACTTACAATTAAAACTTCAAAACAACAATTTCTCCCTATCCGAATTGAATCTTTTTGATTCAGTTGTGCTTGGGACCCAATTACATCATGCCCTATGTAGGACTAGGCCCGAATTTGACGAACTACTTGTGTTTCCATTTAGGCTTCTTTTTGTATAACTGTGCTAACAGTGTATCTGTGTCACGTCCTACATCACTTGTTTGTTTGGTTCTTTATACATGGCCAACGGATAAGCGAGGATAACTTAATTCATGGGCCACTGTGAAGAACATGGATTATGTCCTACCCTCGCTTGTCTCTAAATTAGAATGGGTAGGAGCTCTAAGGGGCCACTGTGATGTATGGTTTTTATCCACACGGTCCATCGATTTTCCATATCATTTGCGTATAAGACCCAACATGAGGCAAATCCAAGGCTTAAGTGGACCAGACCACAAGAAGTAGTAGTGGTATTGACACCTACTGTTGAAACCTTCTTAGGGCCCACTATAATTTTAATTAAGTGTCATCCAATCTATTCATACGGTTACTTAGACTTGGGTGAAGAGAAAATGAAAATATTAGCTCGATCTAAAACTTATGAAGCCCCTGAGAAGTTTTCAAGGATAAGAGTTTAATCGTCACTACGTAGTCCACTTGATCCTTGAATTTAGCTCTTTTTTGGGCTTATACACTAAAATGATATGGCAAAGTCTATGGACGGTGTGGATAAAACCCATCATGGTGGCCCCTCAGAGACCCTGCATGTTCTGATCTAAAGACGGGTAAGGGTAGGACGCAATTTGTGTTCCACTATGTATAGTGTAATTGCTGTGTGTATTGTGAATCTACCATTAGAGGTGTGCAAGATGTACCCGATCTGGCAGATCCGCCCCGATTCGAACAGAACCGGTGGCCTGGATCAGGTAGGAGCGAGCAGATCCAAACGTTATTCGGATCGGATTGGGTAAGTAGCAAATCCGATCGGACCAAACTGAACCGAAATCCAATCCGTTTGGATCCGATTCAGATCGATCCGATTCAATCCGATGTGATTTAACGGTGGAAATCAATACTTCTACTTTTTCCTATGGTATGGTCCACTTGAGCTTTGGATATGCATCAATTTAAAGTTCAACAACTAAAATGATCTAAAAAAAATGAATGGATGGTGTGGATAAACCACATGCATTCACGGTGGCCCCACCAGAGTTTACTAAGATAAGTGTTGTCAATCACTTGTGTGCACAACACGCCAGTGAGACAGTGACAGGTTGAGTAGCGAGACTAGCTACTGAATAGTGAAGTTACGTTAACAAGTTCCGTGGGCCCCACCATGATGTATGTTTTATATCCACACCTTCCATCCATCTGGAGAGATCATCTTAGGGCAATACCCAAAGAACGGGTTAAATCTAAAGTCTAATGGACCCCATAACAGAAAAAAGTGGGACAGTGACGCCCACCATTGAAAATTTCTAAAGGCCATGAAAGTTTTAGATCAAGCTAATATTTGTGTTTTCTCTTATTTCATGTCTTTTTTAACTTTTGAACAGGTTAGATTTCAAATAAACATTATGGTGGGCCTTAGGATAGTTTCAATGGTGGGAATCACTTTCCCCATTGTTTTCTTTAGTGTGGTCCACTACAGATTTTTATTTACCTCATTCTTTAGTTCATTCACTAAAATGATATCTAAAAATGGATGAACGGTGTGGATATAACACATACATCATAGTGGGGCCCACGGAACTTGGTGATGCACACCAGCTCAACCCATCAAGACGTCAGTATCTAATCCGCGTCATAGGCTGTAGCCCGTAGGCATTTTTTGCCCAGCACGTCAAGACACATGTCTTGTAAAGAGGAGTAGTGACAGGCCTCAAGCTCCAAATTGTACGAATGGCTCAAATGATATCAAAGTTACATGGGCCCCACAGTTATGTATTTATTATATCCAGAACGTTCATCCATATTTCGAGATCATTTTAAAGCATTATATATATAAAAAAACAATCATATCCAACGATCAACTGGACCACACCACAAAGAGCAGTGAGAATAATGATTTTCACCATTAAAAATTTCATAGGGCCGACCATAACGTTTATTTTCCATCTAATCTATTATTAAGGTTAAAAATATATGCATGAAGAGGAATAACAAATTTCATATTACTCCGAAACTTCCATGATTTCCAAAAGGATTTCAATGGTAAACGTTCAATCCCCCACTGTTTTTTATAGTGTGGGCCAACTGATCTTTATATCTGTCTTATTTTTCGTCTCAAGCCTTAAGATGAACTCTACAAATGGATGGACGGTATAAATATAATACATACATCATGGTTTGACCACAAATCTAATTCGATATGAATCTTACCTAACCCGATCCGACTTGGTTTTCCTGACCGAGTCGGACTCGGTTCGGGTCAAGACAAGTGTACAGCAGATCGGTTCAAGTAAGGTGTCCCAAACTAGGTACTGGATCAGTTCAAGCTCGGATTAGTTCATTTAGATTTCGGGTCGGATCGAGTTAGACCCAATCCGATCCGACTAGGTCCGATGCCTAGCTCTTTCTACCATGAGACATTTCCCGACACATGTGTAGGTGTATGCATGCATACATGAACTGGATTAAGAACTCTAAGTTAGATTTAACAGTATAGTATTAGCTTACAGTTTCTATGCTTGTTATATTTACCTTAGACTTGAGAGGACTTAGGGTCCTAGTAGAGATATGATCAATTACTTTCATTCACCAAAGATTTTTATTTATTTATTTATTTTATTTTTTATACACAAGTACTCACACCCTACACACACACACACACATCCATGCACTCACATCATAGTGGGATTTCACCACAATGGGTACTCGAACCCATGACCTCATATTGAAACTCTTGTCAGTCTACTGATGAGGCATAAGTAAGGACCTAAACCAGTATGTGAGCTTATTATGTGAATCGTGATGAGTTTGGTGGTTGATCAAGTTCTCATCTGAATAAGATTCTCAACAAAAGATCTACTACCCTTATAAGTTTAGTCTTATATTAGAAATCAAAATGACTTATCAAACATGGTTAGCCAAACTAGTTTTGTAAATCATTTTGATAAATAATTAATTTTGAAATTAAGATATGCATTTTTATTTTTTATTTTGTAAAATAATGGTTTAAACTTTTATTTATTTAGTTATGATTAATCATGGTAGAGGGATATGGTTGACTTAGGATAGTTAAAGCAGTACATAGAAGCATGTGTCTGATAGTCTAAGACAGGATGATCATGTACATACATGTGTTGTACATATGGCAACATCTGAACTTAGTTTGGTTTTACTTAGTCAATTAATGTTCTTTTATATATGGTTGGGCAAGTATATTATGGATATTACTTACTGTTTAAATAACTTACAAGGATTACTTAGAAAGATCTCTCAATAACAAGGAAAGCTTGGTAGTAAACACTTACAAGTCTATAAATATATAAAAGCATTCTTAAAAGACTCAAAGAGTTCCACAATCTAGAGGTGTGGTTTGATAAATTGAAAGATAAGGTCTGAAAATTAGATTAATCACCCTCTAGACCTAAAATATCTAGGTATACTCGATCAGTCAACTAATTAACCATTGAATAAACTATACATTGTTAGAGGAAGACATCTGACCGTTCGCTTCACTTTCAGATCGCTAGAACATGGTAAAAAAATTTAAGAACATCACATCCATTCATTCACATATATATCTGCAAATCTGACCCATTCTTTTTACCTACCACCATTGTATAAGCTTATCTAACCATTGAAATTATGATTTAACAAACTTAATTTCTAGTACTCATACATATACACATTCCCTTATATCCATAGCATTCATATCATTACATGCTATATCTTTAATTGATCTAAACCATTGAGAATACTCTTCATGTATTACGCCAAAATTGTTGATTTGCGATGGACGAAATCCGTCGTAAAACCAAATAAACGACGAACTTTGTCCATCGCTTGGTCCATCATTGTTTATTGGGTCTTTTTTTTTTCAACGGATAAAATGGGTCGTTTAATCTGTGATGGATAAGGTCCGTCGCATCATAGTGACGAATAAAATCCGTCGTAAAAAATAAAAAATCCGTCAGTAAAATTTAAAATATTAGTTTTCACTAAAAACATTAGTGACGGATATGGTCCATCGCTAATATGAGTAAGCGACGGACCTTAAATCCGTTGTCGATTTTCAACGGTTAGAATTAGCGACGGATAAGGTCCGTCGCTAATATGAGTAAACGACGGATTTGGTCCGTCGCTAAAATATTTGTGAATAAAAAAATATCGATAAATTACTATTATTATTATTTTAATCTTCCACCTGATAGTCATTCGAAAAATAATTCACACTATTGTTTGATAATAATCCTATTTACAAAATTGGTAACAACTCAATTCAATAAAAGAGGAAGTGACCTAAGTGGCCCACTCCAAAAATTGACTTTAACACTCCTAACTAAACACCCCCGCCCCCCCTTTAAACTAGGACCCATACGAAAGAAAGTACTCAGAACTTCAACTGTTGGCTATGCCTTGCCTTGAATTGGCTACTTGGTATCTTCTCTTGTTCAACCTTCTTTTGAGCCCTTCCTACATATATTACAAATAACCAGATTCAATCCAAGAAAAGACTAGTTTAGTCAACCCTTCATATATTACAAATAACCATCTAAATCCATGAAAAGTGAATAGTCTAATCAACTGAAACCAATTAACAAAATAAAAGATTAGAATTCATCCTAGCCATTAGAGGTTCAGGTAAGAGCGTTTCTTAACTTCATAACATTCACTGGGAGAGCACAATACAGTTTGAAAAGATCTTTAGATGTTGGAATCAATACACAACAGCGCAATGCAATCTACATTTAATGCACTAGTGTCTAACAAAATAACCAAATGTAAGTGTAGGAACTGCGAAATTCCTATTTCCTAACAAGATACACCTGCATAATCAGAAGATAGGAACAACTTGTCAGTGCTTGTAACTACTTTCATTTATGAAATTGCATCTCTATTACCATTTGGTCCATGAAACCATACCCAAAAAAATATCTTTAATTCCCCCATCCATCCATTCAACCATCATACAGTTATATTCATAAATACATACACTTAAATGTATCATATGATTATATACATATGCAGGGATGGACTTGTTTTAGACTATTCATCCAATGCACTCTACCATTATTTGGCCACAAACCAAAAAAATTTAAAACAAAAATTTTAAAATTTGCATTTTTTGGACAATCCTACCCATTCTCGACCGTCTTATCAATGAAATTTTCATTCAAGATGAGCCATTACTAGCCTGTCTTTAGTGTCCAATTATACAAAACTGGTTAAACAGGATTGTCCAACCACTGATCTTCTTTTTTAGAGGTCCATTCCCAATTGGACCTATTGAACATATGGTTAGGATATCATCTGCATATATGATGCATATGGTTAAGAAATAAAACTTTAGAGTGAGAATGGATCTGATTGAATAAAATATCAGAACAATAGAAAATAGATACGTTGGAATTATGCTTCAGGAAGGGCTCCTTTCTTGGATGCCTAATTAGAATATAGTTCTAAACTCCGTGATTCAACTGAAACGCCACTCAGTGAGACACCAAGCCAAGAGAAACTTGCTCATGATTGTGACTCGGTCTAGGTCGACAAGGCTTGCTAAGTAAGTCAAATCCATGTGATTTGCAGAGACGTTACTCACCTAGTCAACCTTTCAAAAAATAATAAATAAATAAGGGTTAAAAAAGGCCAGTGAGTTTCAAGCTCACGAGCTTTTGCAAAGGAAGCAAAAATCTCCAACAGTGCACTGGCTGTAAAGATGTCAGCATTAGCACTTTGATATATTTTACCTAACATGCAAATTAAATTTTAAATAATTTAAGCATTAGCATTAGCATTAACACTTTAAGTATTTTAATTATTAAATGCCGAATTGAG
This sequence comes from Magnolia kwangsiensis, assembly GCA_037074715.1. Classification (NCBI taxonomy): domain Eukaryota; kingdom Viridiplantae; phylum Streptophyta; class Magnoliopsida; order Magnoliales; family Magnoliaceae; genus Magnolia; species Magnolia kwangsiensis. Next base: position 166,824,107 of record CM073571.1, read on the forward strand.
TCATGTAAATACTTAGTCGAGTCTTCGAGATGGTTCAAGTTCTATAGTGTCTGAACTACAAATTAGGATGGGAAATCTTAGTCTAATTTGGGAAATAGAAAGTGAGACTGAGGTGTTGAACATTACTTTGGATGGACATCCTCTTGGTCTTCTTGGTTTATGTTGGAGAACCCTTTTTCGTGCTTTGTTTAACTCAGGGGTTGGGTCAAAATACCAGTTCATACCAATGTCACCTAAACGATTAACCCCTACATTTCCCAATCCGATTTGTGCAAGGATTATGGGTAATTTGCAATTCAGATTGCTACTTTGAACCACCCAAATTTATGGTTCTAGACCTTTATTGTTGATTAATTTGTAATGAAAATTTATATTTACAATGTAGAGATTTTGTACTTTGCTTTATTCGGTAGCATGCATATAATATAATGCTATGCATGCTGCATTTATAATAATAGCATTAATGATTTCACATATAAATTGCAAAAGATGTTTTGGACATCTAAAGAAAAATAGTCAATCATACAAGGAAACTTGATGGTAGAATGATGATGCACAAAAAACTAGTCACGAGGAATGTTTATGTTTAAAAGCCTTGTAAGGAACTAGAAACAATGACAATTTTAAACAATATAGAATACCAAAAAGATTACTAAGAAAGTAGCAAGTGAAGTTAAACTTAAAGCTTATGACAATCTTTACAATAGATTGAGTACAAGAGAAGGTGAGAAAGATATCTTCAAACTTGCAAAAAAATTGTGAGAGAGGAAGGTTAGGGACCTAAACCATACTTAGAGCATTTAGAGTGATAACCAAAGGATACTAGTAAAGGACAATGAGATCAATGAATGATGGAGAAGCTATTTTAAGAACCTTGTTAAATGGCAACCACTCTGATAACATAAGTATCGATCCCTAGTGGGGGTGGCTAACAGTGAAGTGTGAACTAACACTAGTTGTAAAGATGTTAGCATTAGCACTTTGAAATTTGGAGCAAGTGACATTATCTCACCCCCATTGTACCATGTATTGTAGGGACTAGTAGTGAATGGATGTTTGGTTTATCCAAAAGGCATGCAGTTTGAAGCTAAAAGGCATAAAAAGTGCCTCTTCCAAGTTCTTTTACTCAGTCTTCCACTCAAAACAAAATGTTTACTATTAATCCTAATATTATCTACTACATACTAGTAACATACAACCAATATTGGGGCACCATACCATAAGCTAAAAAATTTCATGTCCCCTTCAACAAGGCATCCTCCATTGACAATATATATATATATATATATATATATATATATATATATATATATATATATATATATATATATATATATATATATATATATATATATATATATATATATATATATATATATATATATGTATCATAATTTTTTTTATTTTCATTTACATTCACAAATATATTCATCATCCATCCAACTATTAACAACATTTACAAAAAATAAAATATATCCAACCAACTCTTAATAATAGTTTACAATTTAACATATTAGGGACCATCATGCACTGTAATGTCTTATGGCAGAGCGCGTTCTGAGGAGTTACAATTTGACCCTAACGACAGCATATAAATGAAGCGATAAAGATATAAATGATTCAAGATTAATTAAAGGTTTCGAGAACTTACATCCACCTCATTCTTATTGCCAAGTAGTCCTGACGAAAATGCATCCACACTACGAGAAGGGGAAAAAAAAATTGTGGCTGCACTGATACGGTTTAGTATGAACGGTTGCCTATGTACCCAATGTTGGAAGATTGGAATCAAGCCACTGTGTAGTTCTTAATATTTAAATCAGAACATTTTATGCATAAGCAAAGAAAAAATCAAAACAAATCATAATAGAAATATGTGTACCTTCTGTCACGCATAAGAAGATGAAAAGCTGAAACAAATCACTAGATTAGTCAAGAAAAACTACTAAATAATTCAAGATAAAGATTTAGTCAAATAATATCCAAAATACCTCAAACACAATTCACATGTCCGGACCAAATCACAAAAATATGTTCTTGACTTAGGAAAAGTTTTAAGTAAACTCCTTTAATATCTATGTTTTTATTAGCACTCTAGGCCAAACGAGAACATCACCCACGTCGCAATCGGTTAACGTCTTTTCAATGTCACCAAACACATTTGACTGGGAACTTCAACAACATATAATATAACTTTAATACAATCTGGAGGGATGCCTACATTATCTCTAATCAGATGCCCACGTGTAACAAGTCGACTACAAATATCTGTCAAATGACAGATTTGTTCCACTGTAGAAGTGGAGGTGGAGGTAGAGCTGACTCATCACGATGACTTGAGGTATCTCCAGATCGATAAAACCCCTACAAGAAATAATTTTTATTATTTTCATAGGTAAAATAGTAACTATACATATTCTTTAATTGTTAAAATACCTGAGAACTAGCAGTGCCATGAGAGCATTGCAATGGTTGAACTAGAGTATTTATTTGATTCTGAACTTCAACCAAACGTTCTCCAATGTTCAATATCATGTTCTTGCACTCGTTGAACTTGTTTTCCAATTGCTCTTTTAATACAATCATTGATGCTTTAACCTCAGCAATTTCGCCATTTCCTTCTCTAATTTCATTAATGAAAGAGGTTGAAGCAATAATGGTAGTTTTTGGAATATGACCCAACCCCCTTATGCATCCTCTTTTATCAAGACCACAACCTTAATGATAATCATCCATTATTAGTAATGTATGTATATTAGTAACAAAATATGTTCAGAAAGCTAAGTATGTCAAAGTGAAGAGAATGAATGAAAAACCCATACAACCGGGTCGTGATTTAAATCATTATGCATACAAGCCAGGTCATTGGCAGCTATTTCTTTTATTTTTTCCATTATGATGCTCAGCTCCCGTGAAGGGAGAGACCCATCGGATCTATTATGAGTTGCCAGAAATAATTAAGTCACCTAATCTTGCACATGTCCCACTTCATACATCTCATGAGCATGTGAAATTCAATGAACAATGTAGAAAATGGTTCAATGTATCAATTACAACTTGTTCCATGGTATCCCTTCAAACCATGTGATTATATAATATTATAGAGCAATGATCAACATGGCTAAGTGAAGGGGAACCTTTCATGCATGTAGTTACATTTGGACTGTGGGCATCCACATCACCTATATGGACTGTTTGTTAGGTCCACTATTTCTAAGATCCCTGAAAAAATCACACCTGCCAGATGATCCAAACCTTCTAGTCAGTTGCATACAAAATGGATGTTCATATCACACATACAAGATAGGTTCGCTCACAAATGTTTAAGGCCATTCTTTTGCTGTAATGTTTCGACTGTTGTGAAAGAATAGTGAACTGACTTAATGGAAGGTACATATACATACAAGTGATGTAAATGGCAACAAAACCCATGCAACTATTGTGTTCTCAAATTTTGTGCTATGAGAGCTTTCTATGTTTTTGTTAGCCCGAACATGTGAGTCACTAGCTCACATGTCCCACATTGTAACTGATCTGCCACAGTAATCCAGCTCATCAACACGGTGGGAATATGTAAGTCATGGCCCACCTGATAAGTTGCCTATCATTTACACGGTGGGAAACCAAGTATTGGAAAGCTCTAGCGATCACCATACATAGATGGGAAGATGAATAAGAAGGAAAATGAGGAGAATGTAAGGGAAGAGCATACTCGGAGCTAAGGTCGTTTGGCAGATACAAAAGTGTTTACAAGAATCAAAATACAATCTTCTCTCTCTGTGATTCTGGTAGAGAAAAACCAAAAACAGAAGATCCTTATATAGAGCTGCAAAATGCATTTTACAAGCACACATGTGAAAGTGAAATGTCAGAAAATGAAAAAGCTCAGAATTCCACAAATACTAAGATCTCTGACAAAACCAACAAAACCTATCACCCAAACACATGATCCAGAGGTACCCAAACATGAGTTTTTTTATTTGCACCCACTATTTTGATATACACATACACAAAGTGTATGCCTACATTGCAATGTCAATGAGTCCCCAAAGGGGGTGTATCTTCAAACCAAAGGGTATAAATATCAATTCCCAAACAAAGAACAAAAAACCCACATCTGACAAAAAGTGAATGACAACATTGCAATGACAAATAGTCCACACAGAGGGTGTATCTATCAAAGCCAAGGGGGTGTAAATATCATTTCCAAAACCAAGTACACATAAACCCACATCTAACAAAACAAAGTGCATGGCAACATTACAATGACAATGAGTTCAAAAAGGGGGTGTATCTATCAAAACCAAGGGGCTGAAAATATCAATTCCCATAACAATTACACATAAACCCAACACCCAAAAAAACAGGGGGTTTTCAATCATGGGAGTTCCAAATCTAGGGGGTTTCCAATCATGGCGCTGGGAGAGAGATTGAGAGATGAATGAAATGTAAAAAAAGACAAAGAAGATGAATGAGCATTCCGGCATTTTGATGGAAATGCATGCAAGAGATTTGGTAAGGATAGTAAGGAGAAGAAAAGGAAGAGATGGATTAGAGAAATCTGTTGTAATACAATTCGAGAGAGGGATGAAAAAGGAAAGTAGAATATACCTCAGTGGAGGTGAAATGGAATGCAGGGCCTTCTGTTTAAAGGTGATGGTCGATGGACGATGGCCCTCCAATGGCCCTGAGAGGATTTCTCGATGGAAGATGAGGGAAAAGTGGAAGAGAGGGAAAAGAGGAGCGGGCGTGGGATGGTTTTCCTCTTTTAAATAAGATAAAATATTCAAATCCATATATTGTGAGTTTACCATAATTTATAACACAAGCTCTATTAGCAGTCGTACATGCATGGGACCATTTTCTGCATGGTTAATATTTTTTTACATAATAAAATTATAAATATTTACTATTTACACCTAGATTGATTATTTGGATGGTCTAGATAATTCTGTGTCTTAGCCACTATTATTATGGACGAGTCACCACTATTTTACATAAAATACAAGACTCACAATCAAAACCTTGGAATCAAAATGGTAAGTTGACCTTTGGATCTGGCATCGCTCTATGGGCCCCACCATGATAGATTTGTTTCATCCACACCGTCCATCCATTTCATGACATCATTTTGTATAAGATCCCCCAAAACTAGATTGAAATAAATCTTGGGTGGACCACACAATTAGAAAAAATTATTGGTTGGATGTATGTGGGTCTACTGGAGCTTTGGATTTAAATCTTGGGTGGACCACACAATCAGAAATAATAAGGAAAAACACAAACATCAACTTTATCTAAAACTTTTATGGCCTTTAGAAGTTTTTAATGGTGGCCTTCACTGGCCCACTGTTTTTTGTGCTGGGGTCCACCAGAGCTTTGGATTTAACTTGTTCTTTGGATATTGCCTTAAAATGATCTCTCAAAATGGATGGAACATGTGGATACAAAACGTACATCATGGTGGGGCCTACGGAGCTTGCTGACGTCACTTAAGTAGCTAGTCTCCCCAGCACCAGCCCCTTGGCCGGTGGTCAGTGCTCTGTGGACCCCACCATAATATATGTATTTCATCCATTATGTTCATCCATTTTTAAATATCATTTTAGGAATTTATTCCAAAAATGAGATGTATATAAATCTCAGGTGGACCACACCACATGAAAACAATAGTGATTGGATATCCATCATTAAAATCCTCCTAAGGCCCACTATACTGTTTATTTGACATCTAATATGTTTATTAGGTCATATAGGCCTAGATGAAGGGGAAAAACAAAAATCATCTGGATCCAAAACTTTTATGGCCCCCAAAACGTTTTTAATGGTTGACGCTCATTCAACACGGTTTCCTGTAATATGGTCCATTTCAGATTGGAATATACCTCATTTTTAGTCTCATGCCATAAGATGATCTTTAAAAATAGATGGACGGCATAGATGAAACACATACATCATGGTGCGGTCCACAGAGCACCGACCACCAGCCATTGGCGGGTGCCAAGGGGAGTAGCCAATCCGTTCCTCTTATTTGTAGCGTGGTCCATTTAATCTTTGGATATGATTCATTTTTTTTGGATAATTCTCTAAAATGATCTCGAAAAATGGATGAACAATGTGGATTGATTCCAAATCTTTAGTAAATCCAAAACTCAAGTGGACTATGCCACATGAAACAGTGTGGAATAATGATTTCCACGTTGATACCTTCCTTGGGCCCATAGTAATGTTTATTTTCCATCCAACCTATTCATAATATCAAAAATATATGAATGAAGATAAACACAAACATCAGCTTGATCTAAAACTTCTATGGCCTCCAAGAATTTTTTAATGGTAGAGGTTCAATCACACTATTTATTGTGGTTTGGTCCACTTGAGCTTTGGATATGCTTCCTTTTTGTTCTTTAGACCTCAAATTATCTGTTAACATGGATGAACAGAGTGGATAAAATAAATAAATAATGGTGGACCCCACAGAGTTTACTTTAGTAAGGGTAATGAGTAACTTACCTAAATATAGTAGAGAGGGGTTTCCTTGAAACATTCATAATCATATATTGGGCCTGCCTAAATGTAATTCACATATCCAACCCACTCATTATGTGTGTCCCACTTGGATGAGGGGTCAAACCAAGTTTCATCCGCATCCAAAACTCATGTGAGCCCCACCAAGTGCTTTAATATTTTTTTAGGATGTCTTCACATGGTTTTAGATGGTATGGCTCACCTGAGTTTCATATACGGATGATTTTTGAGATATATCATAACCTAAAGGGGATACATCAAATGCATGGTGTTGATGTTCGACACACATCATGATGGGGCTCACAAAACTTACTAACATCAATTCTTAGGTTCTCACGATGTCAATAAGTTGGGTCATAATTTTGACGAGAATATAAGACCCATTTTACATTTCTGGTCCATTCACTCTACTCTAGTGATTAATACCCACAATTTGACAAGTTATTTTCCTCGATCAAGCTACATATGAGGAAGATATTGGGCATACAAGATTGATCAACAATTTGAGTGAAATTTAATTTAAACAGTTAAAGGTTCAATTAGTGGATGTGCCTAATAATTTATTAGCAAATATTTTTTATTTCACGGATAAATTTCAATTTCTATTTAAAAATAAGAATTTTTTAAAAATGTATATTTTTTTACTCTTAAATTTTCTTTGAAAACTTTTAACAAAATTTCATTTTTATTATAAAATATTTCAAAAAAATTAAAATACAAATTCTAAATTTTTATTTTCAAAATCTCAAAAACTTCTCAAATTTTATTTTTATCCCAAAAATTCTAAAATGCCAATTTTTTTTCTTTAAAAGCATCATTTTGTTTTCAACTTTTCAATTTACTTTTTTAAAATGATATATTTTTTTTTTCAAAATCTCAGTGTTTTTACAAAATATTATGGTGGGGCCCACATTGTGAAAATTTTCACATTTTTTAAAATATTTTTAATTTTCTTTTTTAGGATATTATTTTTTTCTCAAAATCAAATGCTTTTTTTTTTTTTTCAAATTTATCAACTTTATTTAAAAATATTTTTTCCCCATAAAATAAATTTTTATTAAATCACTATTTTTATTTTTTTCAAAATCTAATTTTTTCCTCAAACATTGTTAAATTTTTTAAACTTCTCAATATTCTTTTTCATGTGATATTACAAATCATTTTAATCGTAATTTTAAATTAAAAAATAAAAATAAAAATTTCACTCATTTGATATAAAAATAAAATAAATTTTTTTTTAAATTTTTTGCATTCAATCAATTGTTAAAAAGTAATCTTAGATACAAATATGTACAATTAAACTACTGAATTCTATTAAAAATTTATTATTAGACTACAAAAAAAAAAAAACTTAATTTTCCACCATATTCCTAAAAAAATGAATAAAATTAATGTTAATTCAAGTCCTTTTACGACGGACAATGATCCGTCGCAAAGGCAATTGAAAAGCGCGCCATTTGGTATTTTGGGCGGGAATTTGCAACTGTTTATATTTCGTTGCAAAATCAAAGTTTGCGACGGATTTCGTCCGTCGCCTACGTACGATGGACAAAAATCCATCGTAAATACATCATAAATCAGATTTTAGAGACAGATTTTGGTCTGTTGCTAAATTGAGCGATGTTTGGACTACGAATTTTTAAGATAGACGGGCGTAGTGAGAGACTTTTTCTGTTAGCGATGGAGTAAATCCGTCGTTAAGCCAAGAGATTTTAGCGATGGACAAAGTCCGTCGCAAAAATACATCGCTAATTGGCACTTTTGGTGTAGTGATGGACTTATTAAGCTATCTAACAATTCAATTTTAATATGAATTATTGCATCATCAAATGATAGATAAAGATCTAATCTGAGCCCTTCACTTCCAATTATCTATGATTCAAAACCTTTTATCACAATCCTAACACACCAATGAACACTACTCCATTAAAGCCTCAATCGGAACGTCAATCTAAGAAAATGACCATACATTTATACCCTAGATGCCCTTTCATGCCTCTAGGAATCTCAAGGATCACTTGCCTCTCATTTCAATGATCATATGACAATTCATTTCGAAACCAACTCTCTTAACTACTTTATCAAATATCATCAATCAATTTAGTGATGGTCGAAAACATCCAATCTTGGCTATTCATCATCATCAACGCCCATGTACCATTGCCTACTAATCAAGGTCATTTAATTAGCAATCAACTCTCGAGATCCACCATGAAGAATAATAAGAGCCCCTACTCATCTCCCACACTATTTCTTGTCTTATAGCCCACTTAAACTTTGTATCTACCTTATATTTTAGCCCACAGCCTATCATAATCTGACAAAGCAAATGGACAGAGCTGATTCCCCACAAACATATGTGTAGGGCCCATTGATCTTCCCTTAAAAACAAAGAAATCCAACAATGCTTTGATCAACAACATACATTACTGGGAGGCACGCAATTGGACTCCCCCTCACGTCTCATGTCTCTCATTCTTTCCAACTCTCTCCCTTCGAACCTCTTCTTTCCTCATCTGTCCATCACAACAGAACCCACCAAGCGATCCAACCCATTCATCATCAGTTTGTGAAGGTTTTAACAGTCGATATTTAACCTGAATGCTTCTTATCATGCAGCCCACTTGAATTCTAAAATTGACTTATTTTTAAACTCATGCCGCATTTCGATATGGAGGATTTGATGAACGGAGTGGATTTCTCACAAAAATTATGGTGGACCCCACCTAGCCACCTAGGTAACTCACTGTATCGCCCTAGAAAAATCAGTACTTAGGCTCGAGTACCAACTCGACCAGAAATCGCGTAGGATTAATTCCTTTAGAAAATAAGTGTAAGTTAGCTAGCACAACGCTAGAGTAGCTGGGAAATAGTCCCTGATCACTTTAAATACGTTTTACAAGACCCAAAGCGAGTAGAACCAATGAAGCTATAATACTCTAAAACCTCGGATCAAACTCTAAACCGGTTTGTTCTCAGGACCTCTTTGAAACTTTGTATTGGATCTAAACCGCGCGTCAAAAGTCCGATACCTACAATCTTAAACCGTTATAACCGTCTAGCTGGACTTGACAATCATTTCAAAAATCAAGTCCAACCAACATTCACAGGCCATTTCATTGAGCTTGGAGTGAAGAGAGTGAGAATAGGGTTAGATTTGGAATTTGAAATTCAAATCTGGCACACGACTTGACGCGTCAGTATTAAGCGTTATGACCATCAGAATTCAGTCAAATTACACTCTTGGATCGGGAAAAATTTCTATTTCATATCATGAGACTTGTATACCTGATCTACGTGCGGTGACCGCTAACTGAAACTGGACCGCCACGTGCGATCTACGAACACTACTGGTCTGAAAATGGGATGTATGTGACATCTGATGTGCATGAACTTAAGTCCGATCGCGTTCGGCCAGCGGACCACCAGAAATGTCTTTTTGGACCGAAACAGCCCCGATTTGGTTAGGCATCAAGTAAACATTGTTCCCAAGCTTGTTTTGGGCAAGTTTTAGGTTATAAAAGGGGCTTAAACCCTCACTTCTCTCACCCATCCGAATATGCTAGAAACCCTAGCTGGTGTGAGAGAAAAGGTGAGAGATTGTGAGAGAGTGGGAGAGAATTTCCTGTTGCTTGCACTACGTGTTGCACGTGCTTAAGCAACGCGCCTCAATCACTTTTTCGGCAATTACACCGTATTTCTAGGTAAGAAAAGACCCTAAATACTTACTGATTTGAGGTTCCGTCATTTTCATAGTGAAGTAGCTTACAGATCTTGTATGTTAGGTTGCCTGTTCGCCGTAAACGAAGCGTATACGCTCCGTTCGAATTGATACGCTTCTAGGATAAAAGGTGTGGATTTTAGACGCTTTGATTGACTGTTTCCAACGCTTTCAATGTCTTTTAATAGTAGATTATCGACGGCAATGCCATTTGACATGTACAACATGCCGTCCGTTTCCTGTTTCGTAAAAAGACGAAAAATATGAGATTTAGGGCATTTTAGTCATTTGTAGGAAATACTGTTTTCATCCATATTTTGTTGATGTGATTGACATGGCTTCTTGTCACATTAGGATATTAGGAATGCGTGCATAATTAGTTTGGCGAAGAGATTTGCCTAAATGCGCACTTTGAGTCGACATACTATATGTAGACTTAAGTGTGTAGTTTAAGTGTTTCTATAAATGCTTGTATTAGTATGTATTGAATTAAATGGTGTTATGAATTAGTTTGAGATTGAATTCTCAAATAATATGCTGATGTAAATGATTTCTTACATATTGGCTATATGCATGATTTCATTATATGTATGAAATGCATGTGTTAGATGATTTACTTAGTTGTATGTTATAACATGTGTTAACATGCTCACATTGTTGTATTTCATTTCCATTACACTTATATGATTGCTGATGTGGATTCGTAATTGTTTGGGACTATACCTAGTCCAGGCAGTCGGCAACCGAGTAAAGTCGTGGTTGACTCATCTTTGCCACGAACGACGCGTCGATGAACGCGAGCCGTGTTTTGGAGTTGGAGGCAGTGGTTAGGCCACACGAGGTGTTTTATGCACTTCATGTCGTTCGACTTGAGATGTGCTCGTACCAGTCGAGCCCATCAAGTAACCCGACTGGCCATTGTTTTTTCACCCTATATGAGTCATAACTGCTTGAACTTAGGGTACTGAACTTACCATTGTAAACCCTGTCAACCATGGTACCTTGATCCACAAAGACTCATGAGCCGGGCATGGTGGTATGGGATACCGTGGTCGAGCTGTCGGCCTACGCTACGCTGGGGCTACAAATCTCCCCGTAGTGACTAGTGAGCACCTATGACTCGTGAGAGGATTTTAGTGGTATGAGACACTATATTCTTGCTGTCGGCTTACACTGATCAGGCGACGAGTCCTTTGTAGTGACCGCGAGCGTATTCTGAGTCTATGAGATGCGACGACCCTTCCGTAATAGTGAGTACAGTAGGCCTGTATTGATAAGGTGATGGGGGAACGATGCAACGAGTCCGAGCAACAGCCCTGACAGCCCTTGCAGCGACCTACAAAAATATACATCGTATGAGATTACTAGGAGTGACGACCCTAGACAGGATCTGTGTTGGGATTGATATAAGGGAAGTACCTTAGATTTCCAATATTGCTGTATGAAAAGGACTAATAATAACTCGATAATCATATCAAATCACATTGCATGTGCCTGGAAGATGTGGAGTACTGAGCGGTACACAAGCATGCCGCGGACGCAGATGGTACCGTATGAGGGAGAATGTCGGTGAGGGCATCCATCATGTCATGTCATATTGCATTAACAAAAGTATTAGGATTGTTTGATTTACTGCTTTACTATTATCGCATGATTGATTTGAGAACATGCTAATCCTTGCTCTATTATTCCACCGAGTTAGCTACTCACTCCCACGTTACGGGATGGTGTTTGCAACACCCACTAGACCCTGTCTTAGATGCAGGTGAGGCAGCGATTCAGGAGGCAGAGCCGGACTATGATGAGGACTAGGACGAGTTCTCATATATGCAGTACCACGACGGCTTTACTTAGGTGGCCTGGATTGACGGGACTTCTCAGTGGGACTACTTTTGACATTTTAATTTTGCTTATTTACATATATATGAGACTCAGAGATGTATTCATACTTTGGAGACAGTCGAGATCTACTTTGTTTTCCATACAGTGATATGTATATTCTTTAGTCTTCCGTTTGCTTTTATCACTAGATCTGGAGTATGAATTGCAGTTTTGGTATACTTTTACTCATGTGAATGCTTTAACTTAGACAACATTGAATCATAATTATTTTTGTTGCATAAGTGACGGTCTGGAACTCGGGAGTTGGGTTTATACACGACCCCCGATTTTCAGGGTGTTACAAGTTGGTATCTGTCAAGCCCCAAACCCAGAAATTAGATTCACAAGAATCTCGATCGCCGAATCCGGTGCCGACAGCCTCCGTAGTACCCCATTCTCGGCTCCCAGCGCAACATATGCCAGATTCCAATCCTGGGATCCTATAAGGAAGATTTTTCGAACGTACACTTGTCTTGTAATAAGAATAACCACAAGTTTACTCAAATTATAAAGGAAACATCATCATCACATATCCACTAATATAATCATTGGAGTACAATGCTGAAAGGGAATACATAAATAAAAAAAATCAAGCTCCGGAAGGCCACAGCACGCTCCAAGCTCAACACTGCTGCAACCTAACATCACCTGCACGCATCTATCCTGCATAAGCTTATAGAAAGCTTAGAGGGTGGTGTAAGTGTGTGCACAAGGTAAGTATCAAATGTTCAATACAATACCATCATCATACAATATCGAAATTACTGGTAATTCATAAATCGTACATTATCGGAATAACTTGAAATACTGACAAGATCATAAATCATACAATGACAGAGTAAGAGAAAGTATGGACAAGTTCATAAGTCAGTCAATTATCAGAAACGTAATATAAAACAGATATGCACTAAGGAGTCATAAAGAGTCAAATATCAGATGCCGAGGATGTAATGCAATATACAAATCTTGTTAAGTCTGCCTAGGCCATATAAGTACAGAAATATGGCAACCCAAAATGCCATATGCCTGCGGATGTAATGCAATATACGATGCGAATGAAATGACCATGCTGGAGTGTGAAGTCGGGATGATAGTACGTAGTATCGCAGGCTACGAGGTCCACCACAAGGACTTCTATCCAAACCAGTCCCATACCTAAATTTGGATAGTCAGACTCAATATGGTAGACTCCTGATCTCAGGTTAGTCGCGCGCCCAACCGAAATTCTTGCCATAACGAAGGTACACAACAATTAATTACGCACCACCAGCCCGAGTGGATAGTGAATGAACGAATGAATGAATGAACATGCAATTCCTACTCAATAAGTCCACATATTAGTACGGTTTCTCTCTAAGAAATCACCGGGGTCTATTACACTCCATACCAGATTGCCGCCCCATCGCGCGCAACAAGGTGAGTGGAAGAGACCTCACTATCCGCCTGCCAATATCGGGCCGGCTCGTCAATAGCGGACCCATTCCTCGAGCTGGTCAAACTCAGCCTAGCATTGCCCCCTCCTCTCGGGCAGGTAAGGCTACACCCCCTTCTAACCGACCGCGACACAGTGGAGAGCGCAGCCATCTGGTAATCGGCACTCGGCGCCCATCTACCCACTCAGTTTAGACGTTGGAGCATCCTCTGGAACCAAGAGGGTTTAGGGACTTTCACCCATGGATATCTATAGCACCCCATGTAGAACAGATTTTCGGTATCCCATCTGGCCATCCACGATATGCCTGTGGAGGCTACGACCCTGATGTCGCTAGGGCATACAGTAATCACAGCACACAATGCAAGATGCATGAGTCATACAATCCAATCATGCATCAATCCTATACAAACCGTGCGCTCATGTGAGACAATCTCTGCCTATCAGGGAGTCTCGTAACAACCAACACTATGACATATGCAATGGCCAATCATATCTCATAACATATATGCAGATGATGCGTATGGGCATGGATCATGATGCTATGCAGTCACATACTCATAATTGGTATCAATATCCGGCATCAACGAACGACCTCGACAATGTGGACATCTAACCAACATTGCCCCAAGAAGTGACCCTCACAGATCCAAACATATAATGGGCTCACGGCCTCACACAAGGGCCTAATATACAACACAATGGGCCTTACTCAAGGGTTACATGTACACAACAGGTGGGCTGCATCGGCGATCCGCACTAATGGGCTTCATACACATTAAGTGAGTCGCATCAATGGGGCGCACTAATGGGCCACAAGTATATCAAAGTGGACCTTATCACCTAAGCCTGACATGTACCACATTAGTCCTCACATAAGGCTATATGTAACATTATAATGGTCCCCATATACAGGCCGCATGTACAGTATAATGGACCATACCCATAGGCCCCGAACACATCGTAATGGGCCACATCCCTTAGGTCTCTCATACATAACATCAGGTCTTGCCATCTGGGCCGAAGATACATCACAATCCACAGGCCCCAATACTTAATGGGTGGGCCCTACACCTGAGCCTAATATACGTCACAGGTGGGCCCTGCACATGGGCCTCATACACAAAGAGTTAGGCCTATCAGTAGGCCTTAGGGAGAGTGACAATGCGGACATTTAACCAACATTAATCCTACAATGTGGACGTCAAACCATCATTGCTCCCAAGGCTCGGTTCGCCTTAAATATCATTAAATAAATCATGGCAGAATCACACATTGCAATGTACCTTAGGTACATCCCATTGGGCCTCAAATACATCAAATGGGTCGTATCTCATAGGCCTTATATTCATCAAGTGGGCCACCTCAATGGGACTCACCAATGGACCTTAGGTACTTTGCAATGGGCCATCACCCATGGGCCTTAAAATGCATTAAAATGAGCCCAATCACATAAGCTTTATGTGCATCAAATGGGCCTAATCACATAGGCCTTATATATACCAAAGTGGGCCTCAACATTAGGCCACAAATACATCAAATGGGCCTACACACATGGGCCCATATATAACAAAGTGGGCCTCAACATTGGCCTTAAAATGATCACAAAATGGTTAGACGGTTTGGATGAAACTCATGCATCATGGTAGACTCCCATGTGGGCTCACTATGACATCTATTTTCCATCCAATCCTGGGCCCACTGAAATGCGTATTTGCCACCCAACCTGTTGTTAAGGCCATGTGGCAAGGGGCCCATCAAAATGTTTATTTTACATCCCACCTGTTGAAAAGGCCATGTAGCAAGAGGCCCACCAAAATGTTTATTTTCCATTCAAACCCGTTGATAAGGTCATATAGACCCAGGGCCCACCGTAATGTATATTTTCTACCCAACCTGGGTCCACTGTACTATTTATTTGCATCCAAACTGTTCATAGAATCACATGGCCTAGGGCCCACTGTAATGTTTATTGCCATCCAAACTTGTTCATAACGTCACGTGGCTAGGGGCCCACGTGATGGACAGCGTGGACACAATATATACATCTGAGTGGGGGCCACCGTCTACTACCGTGGACGGACGGCGTGAGTGAAACACTTGCGTCACAGTGGGTGTCAGCACCCACTGTTTTGACGGTGTGGTAAGCCACACATACCACAGTGGGTCCCATGCAGGACCCACCAAAGTGTTTATTTGCAATCCAACCCGTCCATTACATGTGTCCCACCTGTTTGAGGGTTCACACTAAGTTTCAGCCACATTCAAAATTCAGGTAGGCCCCACGAAGTGTTTTTATATGATTTAGGCATGTCTTCACATGATTTGGATGGTATGGCCCACCTGAGTTCAGTTTGTGGATGATTTTTGGAGTCAACGCACCATTCAAGGGGACCTATTAAATGAACGGTATAGATGTAAAATGTATATCATGGTGAAGTCTACAAGTGGGCCAATGCGGCCACCCTTTTTAACGTGGACATCTCTGGACTCATGGCATAAAGTCATGCCAAAAAGAAAATTATTTGTTTATCCTAGGTGGGACCCACATTAACCAGATCTACCCCATCCATTGCATGTGTTCCACAAAATTAGGCGTCCAAACCAAGTTTCAGCCACGTCCAAATTTCAGATAGGCCCCACCAAATTCTTTTGTATGTTTCAGGCATGTCTTCACATGATTTTAGATGGTATGACCCACCTGAGTTTCGGATTGGTCCCAAGTTTTAGCTCAACTCCTAAATTAATCTGAGGAAGATGGTGGAAGGCTTGGATTAAATACATGCATTAAGTTGGGGCTTGCAAGAGTGGCCCACCATTTCCCTTCTTTTCCTTTCTTTCTTTATTTTTTTTTTTTGGTTAGACGTTCAGACTCCTCTGGACGTCAAGTAGGCAAATGCATTGCATGGATTTTCTTTATTTTTGTTTTCCTAGGTGGGACCCACATTAAACAGATCTACCCCGTCCATTGCATGTGTCCCACAAAATTAAAGGTCCAAACCAAGTTTCAGGTGGGTCCAAGCTTCTGGTGGACCCTAGAAATCATTCTTCCAAGTTTTCAACGGAAAATACTACCATTCTTAATACCACGACCCGCCAGATGATTGGATCGGTCTCATTTTTCGGCTCAACGCCTAAAATGATATGAAAAATGGAATGGACGACGTGGATTGCATACATACATCAAAGTGGGGCCTGCATGCAAGTTCCACCCCAAAGCAACCCCTTTTTCTTTTCTTTTCTTTTTTTTTTCTTTCTTGACAGTACACGCCCATGCCGCCTGTACACATACTCCATGATGGCCAACACGCCCGTCCAGCGTCCAGGGACGCTGGACGGCATGTATAAATACATCATCATGGTGGGTCCCACATATACATGGCCCACCATATACATATATATATATATGTGTAATATTAATATAATATAATAAATATGTATATATATATATACGTATCATATCACCTAAAGTATGGTGGGCCACACCATTTGATGAATGGAGTAGATTTATCATGAATTGGTGGGGCCCACTTCATTTTAGGAAAAGGATAAGGAGAGAGAGAGAGAGAGAGAGAGAGAGAGAGAGAGAGGGAACAATAGACGGTGATGGTGGGGCCCCGCCACTATGGGCCCCACATAATACAAATTATACATAAAAAAATGGGTCCCACCAATAAGTGGTCCCTAAAAAGAATTTAACGGTGGATCACCCACCTCTAAGCCTCCTCCTTGCTCCCTTGACCTCCAATGCTCCTTGCCTTCGCCTTGGACGGTGGATGATGGACCTTTGATGGTGTGGATGAGAGATGAGAGGGTGGGCCACACTTGGCCTTTAGGAAAGCTTGGGAATGCTTGGACGTGTGAAATTTTTGCTTGGAGAGATTTTTTTTTGAGAATGAATGAGAGAGAGAGGGGAGTGATGGGTGAAAAAGGGTGATGGAGTGATGTGGTGTGATGGGTGATGGGTGGAGTGGTGTGTTGTAAGAAGGGATGGGTGGAGAGAGAGGTGAAGTGATGTGAGGGTTGACCTTGGGTTTGCTTGTGTAAGAGAAAGGTATGGGTTGTTGTACTTGGGTATGAAGTGACTTGACTTGTACTTGACATGAGTGATTGATTGATTGATGAGATGTCTCGTAGAGATTCCCTCGTAATTCGCAACGTGCGGTGTTTTCTCGAACTGAATGCGGGCCCACATCTCCTGGCTTGGGTATCGCCTCGGCGCGTGAGACGCGGCATCGGAACCGCGGCGACAGCGTGGTCGCACTGGTATAAGTCTCATGTCGAACTGACTCAGACCAACAGAATTCGTTTCAGGATTTTACGCAACGCCGGTTATAGATCGCGAGTCACCGGAAATCGATCGGAATGACCGCGAAAGTCTAAGGAACAGTACGAATTAGGATATGGGTTTTACAGTATTAGAGCATGAATAATATTATACCGGGCCTGGATTATGGTCACGCGACGTACGCTGTCACTTCCTTTGACTTAGGTGGGTGCGAGAAAGGTCTAGAAACACTTATAGGATCGCAGATTCGCCAATAGGCGAAGTCTATTCATATCGATCGTGCGATCGAGTCCGTAACGCATCTAGGGTCGCGTGAAGTAACCTAAGTAGCTCCTACATTGTAGGTAGGTGGGTTGAGACGTTCTTTAAATGATTCTAAACCCGTAAATGTGAATCCTTAGGCTGTGGGACAACCACAACCCTTACATTCAATCGCTAGGGCTTAAAAACCCCGTTTCACCTAATTTCTTCAAAATTCTTCCTCTCACCACTCCATTCTTCAATTCTTTCTTATTCTTTTCATGTTAGGCATTGATCCTAATGTGAAAATGATATAAAATCATACTTCGATAAAATTTTACACTGAATAGTAAAATTTCATGAAAAGTGGCCATTAGGCCATTCTAAGTTTGTAATCTTTAGCAACTAATAGGCTAGATGGATGTATTAGCTCCTTCTACCCCAATCATATGCTGCATGATAGGGGATTGCATTCAAGTTTACAAATTGGCCCCGGAAAGCCTCGAATGGATGTTTGGGCCTCCCTAGGCCAATCTACAATGAACTAGGGTGGGGCCCATGTATATCTGGGACCTCCAGGGCAGGGGGGACCCAACCCACCAGGCCAGACTGGCCGGATCCACCACCGGTCGGTGATGCCATCACCGATGGGTGGGCCCCACTTGATGTAAAATTTGGGCGCACGGGTTATTTTGGGTAGGGCATCCCTCCCATGTGTGGTCCGTCCATCAAAAACCCCTAAATGGGGTACTTCCTTCACAAACAGCCCCTCCCAAGCCTCCATTTTCATTTTTCTTGCTGCCCATCTCAAAACCGCGAACCCAAATCACTTCCAAATCATCCCATTGCTAAAAACGACCCTATCCCATACCTCTAACCTGATTAGCAACCCTCTCCCTCTCCGATCTCGTCCGTTGGAGCTCCTACAACCCCCAAAACATGCTGAAATCGTGTGAAGCTCCATTCTCCTTTTTCCTTCTCTTTTCTTTTTGAAAATCCACCCTAGGGGAGCTTGAAGCATCCCTCTACAACACCTAGATTTTCTTTTTTCTGTTCGGGCAGCCATTTCTCTACATTTCTCACATTTTTCATGGCTTTTGTTGAAGCCATTTTGGGTTTTTTCTCTCTCTCCACCATCCTCTCTTTGATGGGAAAGAGAAAGACCGCAGTGGATGAGGCTGGGCCTAGTCGCCCTGCGCAATCAAGAAGATCGAGGGGTGGCGCCGCTAGCTCAAGCGCCGCCGTAAGTCCAAGCACAGCCCGAGAGTTCCATACAAAGCAGAATTTGGATCCCCATGTTCAACTTGGGCGAGTGATATTAGTAGAGATGCCTCACGGCGAATATACTGACCGTAAGATATTGTTTGAGGTGGACGTGGAAAGGCGACGCTTTGGTGAATTCCTATTGTTCGAGCGCATTGAAGCTGCACATTGGGGTCCGCTATTTGAAGCTCGTTCTCGTGCTAATGTGAGCACCGTTCGTGCCTTCTACGCTCGTATCCAGAATTCTACATTAGAGCCATTGCAGTTCAAGATTCCTTTTGGTAGAGACCGGATGGCTACGATCGATGTTCAGTTGATAACGCGACTTCTGAATGTGCCCCTTGGTGATGTTCATCCCAGTGCAAAGAATTTGAGGAGTAGGCGTGAGTGAGATCACCGTACCAGGTTCCTATGTGGTAGACTGGTTCCATGGCAGTCTAACAATAGCCTCAAGGCGTCTTATATGTCTAATGATTTGCGCCTGCTGCACCACATTTGCATGTTCAACGTGTATCCCAGGTCGATAAATCGGATTGAGTGTACGCGCCTTAAGGTTGATTTCTTGTATCAGGTGGCCCAGGGAGAAAATGTGTGTATGGCCACTTTTGTGATGTGACAGATTATCCTCATAGTGAAATCAAGAAGAACGTCTGAGTCGCTTCCTTTTAGCCGACTTATATGCAAGATCGCACTTGAGTTTGCTTACAGACTTGGGCCTGAGTTTCCAGTTCCGATTCACTGCATTGATGAGTTTACCATGGTCAAGATCAAGATCGGGTCTCAGTACCATAAGACTCAGCTTGAGGAGGATAGCGAGGATGATTTTGCTGATGAAGAGGATCCAAGTGAGGGAGAACCTGGAGCGGAAGTTGAGGAAGAAGTCTAGGAAGAGGTAGAAGAGGAGGCTCAGGATACAGATGAGAGCCCTCCTCCTTCTGCTCAAGTTACTAGTGATGATCGCATTGCCCGAATTGAGGAGAGCCAGGTCGCCTTGCGAAGGGAAGTTCAGGAACTTTGGGCTGTGGTCGAGGATACCAAGGCCGTTATGAAGAGGAAATTCGGCAAGGTGACTCACACCTTGAAGGCGATCCTGTGCTGCTTGCAGGATAAGGGTGCTCCTCCTCCATCACCCGACTCAGACTAGCGATGAGATTTTAGATGTTGTCGGTAGCAGTTAATCGTTTCCTACTTTATGTTGTGTAAGCCTATTAAGGCTAGTAGTTTACTTGTGTTGCTGTTGTAGCTTTAACTGTCTTAGTTCCCATGTACTTCCTATCATGATGCCTGTAAGGAGATATCCCTTGTATTGTGACAATTTTGGTTAAATGAAATGCATGGAATGCCTTTGACTCTTTATGTGAATGATTGCGGTGTGTTTGTTCTATTGAGACTGACAAGGTTGCGCCCTATTTTGAATATGGAGAATGCCGCCGAAGGCTACACGGAGCACAGCTCGGCTTACATTGGGTGAGCCTATGGATCGTGTTCCTTTTCAGTCGATGCTCGTGCAGACCCTGCTGTGGGCCCGATTCCTGAGACAGCACGTGCGTCTCAGCCTACTACTGGTCCTGCAGTTGAACCACTGCCTTTCACACCACCCGTCAGAGAGCAGTACCTTGCATCTTCTTCGACGCAGTACATGCCACGGCCTGCTCCACCTCCAGATAGATTTGAGCTGATGATGGCTATGATGCAGTAGCAGCAGTAGCTCCTGACTACTATAGTGGGGGCTCTAGCCCAAGGTGGGAGTGTGCCTCCACCTGCACCACCTGCGCATCCAGTTGAGGATGCCGATACATGTGCTCAGGATGAGGGCATGACTCATCTTGTACCACCTGCTTACCCTGTGGGGAATGCCGCAGACACACAGAGCTTATTAGAGTGATTTCAGTGCTTACGGCCTCCCACTTTTACGGGTTCTCATAGACCCGAGGAGGCCGAGTATTGGCTCGACCGTGTGTCGAAGATAATACGGATGCTGCATTGTTCAGAGACTGGGCAGGTCGAGTTGGCTACGTTCTTGTTCAAGCGGGAGGCCAGCTTATGATGGGACAGTGTGTTGCAGACCGTTGCCGCTGACACATATGGACCTGGGCAGTGTTCGAGTTCCGCTTCCACGAGAAATACTATCCCCAGATGTATAGGCATGATCAGAAAAATGAGTTTCTGCGCCTTAGACAGGGAGGCATGACGGTGACTGAGTATGAGCATAGGTTCACTAAGTTGGGCAGATACGTCCCGACTATATTGGAAGATGAGCAGATGCGCATACGGTGCTTTTCTGAGGGTTTGTGACCGGATATTCGGTCGAAGATGTGTTGCGTGAGCATTCCCTCCTATGTAGAGCTGATTCACATGTCCATGCGGGCATAGCAGGATGTGGATCGACTTACACTATCTCGTGGCCCTATTGCTCCTAGGCCACGACCAGAGTTGTAGGACAGGCCCTTTGCGGGCAAGAGGCCTTGCGTTGACCCTTCTCCTTGGGCTACAGCGCCAGTACCACCGATGCGGTGTCCCGATTTATCATGTACTTATTGTAGGAGATCGAGCCATTCGGCACAGAGTTGTTTCGCTCGGATGCGGGACAGTGGGTTTTCGCCACCGCAGAAGATCGACTGTACACGCGCACATGATATATCAGCACCGCCTTTACGGTTGGCTCCTAAGCACCCTTCCTTTAGACCTTCGGTATCTCAGTTTAGGCTGCCTCTACGGCCCACGGCACAGCGGCCGAACCGGCCACAACAGGCACGGGTGCATGCCTTGACAACTGAGGCAGCTGCGACAGAGACTTCTCAGCATTCGGCCTTTGAGGTCACTGCCTACATCGGAGGTATTCCTATTCTTGTGATGGTGGACACAGGATCCATGATTTCATTGATATAACATGCCATAGTCAGGCGCATTGGGCTACCGACTATTAGGATGGATGGGGTGCGAGTTTATACAGCTCACGGGTCCTTTACAGATGCCACCCTGATGTGTGAGGGTTGTTTGGTGGATTTGGGGGGCAGGACGATGGCTCTTGATCTTGTCGTCGACCCCTCTCTTGTTTATCTCAACGTCATTCTTGGTATGGACTGGTTGACTGCAGTAAGGGCCGAGATTGACTGCGAGACTCGTATAGTGACTGCCTACGAGTCAGAGGGCGCATCCTTTACATTCCCAGTGCGGGTAAATCTCCCCTTCATATTTAGCTACGCTACGTTACTACGGGACGCTGGTGCCCAGATGCTTGGGCATACGCCAGTCGTTTGTGATTTTGGGGATCTGTTCAGGAAGATCCCTGGTTTGCCGCCTCGACGAGAGATTGATTTCACTATCAATCTGGTGCCTAGTTCCACGCCCGTCTCACTGCCAACGTATCGCATGGCACCGTGTGAGATGGAGGAGTTGAGGACGCAGATTGATGATCTGTTGGAGCTTGGCCTTATTCGACCTAATGTGTCTCCTTGGGGAGCACCAGTCCTGTTTGTAAGGAAGAAGGATGGTTCGATGCGATTGTGTATTGATTATCGCAGGCTGAACCAGATCACGGTGAAGAACAAGTACCCTTTACCCAGGATGGGATGACTTGTTTGATCAGTTGAGAGGAACGCACTACTTCTCGAAGATTGATCTTCAGTCAGGATATCATCAGTTGCGCATCAGGGATGAGGACGTGCAGAAGATAGCATTCAGGACCAGCTTTGGCCACTACGAGTTCCTTGTGATGTCGTTCGGTCTCATGAACGCACCAGCCGTGTTCATGGATCTGATGAATCAGGTATTTTGGCCTTTCCTCTATCGATTCGTCATTGTGTTCATTGACGACATTTTGATATACTCCAGGAGTCGAGAGGAGCATGAGGAGCACTTGCGCTTGGTCCTGGATACACTCGGACAGCATCAGTTGTTCACACAGTATAAGAAGTGCGACTTTTAGAAGCAGGAAGTGAAGTTCCTAAGACACGTGGTGTCCAAGGATGGCATGGCAGTGGACCTGTTTAAGGTAGCTGCAGTTCATGACTGGGAGCAGCCTGGTTCTGTCACTGAGGTGAGGAGTTTCTTGGGTCTCACTGGCTATTATTGAAGCTTCATTCGGGATTTCTCAAAGATCGCGAGACCTTTATCTCAGTTGACATGGAAGGACGTGAAGTTCTCTTGAAATGACAAGACGGAGTCAGTTTTTCAAGAGCTGAAGGACAGACTTACGTCCGCCCCTATGCTAGTATTACCAGAGCAAGGGGTTAGGTACACTATATACACTGACACGTCTAGCGTTGGTCTGGGTTGTGTCCTTATGCAGAAGGACAGGGTAATTTTGTATGCCTCGAGACAATTAAGGAAGCATGAGGAGAATTACCCTACACACGACCTAGAGTTGGCAGCCGTCATATTCGCACTGAGACTCTGGAGACATTACCTCTATGGAGAGGAGTTCGAGCTCTTTTGCGACCACAAGAGCCTCAAGTACATATTCATGCAGTGAGACTTGAATATGAGGCAGCGGCGATGGATGGAGACTTTGAAGGACTTCAAGTTCGAAGTCTCTTACCATCCTGAGAAAGCGAACCTTGTGGCTGACGCGTTGAGCCGCAAGAAGGCGATAGAGTTTGCGGCTCCGCTGATGGTTGCTGAGTGGGATATGGTTGAGTTTTTGTGAGACTTTGAGTAGAAACTCACTGTAGAGGAGCCGTATGAGTTCATCGCACATGTGCAGGTGCGATCTCAGATTGATGACCGGGTCATCGAGGCGTAGAGGGATGATGCTCATCTGACTGAGCTTCGAGAGCAGGCCAGTGATGATGTGGACACCGAGTGGCGAGTTGGCACGGATGGGGGCTTACGTTATCGTAGCCGCCTATGCGTCCCAGATATCCCTGACTTGAGACGAGAGATTCTCGAGGCTGCCCATTGTACCAGACTCGTGATACATCCAGGCAGTACGAAGATGTATCGCGACGTGAAGAGGACCTTTTGGTGGGAAGATATGAAGACCCACATAACAGAGTTCATGTCCCGTTGTCTTACTTGCCAGCAGGTGAAGGCAGAGCATCGCCGACCACCTGGACTTTTGCAGCCTATGCCGATCGCAGAGTGGAAGTGGGACTTCATTTCCATGGATTTCGTTTCAGGGCTGCCGAAGACGAGGAAGGGACATGATTCCATATGGGTGATCGTTGACCGTCAGACGAAGTCGGCGCACTTCCTACCGATCAGAGTTACGAACTCTGTAGACGAGCTGGCTAGACTATACATCAGAGAGATCGTGCGTCTGTATGGTGTTCCGTTGGAGATCGTGTCGGACAGAGACACGCGGTTCACTTCTATTTTCTGGACTTGCATTCAGGAGGCTATGGGTGTGAAGTTAAAGTTCAGTACTGCCTTCCACCCATAGACAGACGGACAGACAGAGCGGGTGAACCAGATCTTAGAGGATATGTTGCGAGCTTGCGCATTGGACTTCAAGGACAGTTGGGATGATTGTCTTGCATATGCGGAGTTCACGTACAACAACAGTTTTCAGGCGAGTATCGGTATGGCACCTTACAAGGCGTTGTATGGGCGACCTTGTCGCGCACCACATTACTGGGCAGAGGTCAGTGAGCGTAGCTTGATTGGCCCAGAGTTAGTGCAGGCGACGTCGGAGAAGATTGATATTATTAGACGTCGGCTTCTCACAGCACAGAGCAGACAGAAGAGTTATGCTGATACGAGACGGCGGCCGCTAGAGTTCACAGTTGGGGATCATATATTTTTACGAGTTTCCCCTATGAAGGGAGTCCTTCGGTTAGGAAAGAAGGGGAAACTGGCACCACGATTCATTGGTCCATTCCAGATCCTCGATCGTGTGGGAGCAGTGGCATACCGTTTGGCTTTACCCACGCCTCTTGTGAGCGTTCACAACGTATTTCATGTTTCTATGCTGAAGAAGTACGTTTCTGATCCTTCCCATATCATCAGATGGGAGCAGGTGCAATTAGGAGAGGATGTTACATATATCCTGCAATCGACGCGTATCCTAGACAGGAAGGAGCAGGTACTGCGTAGCAAGGTGATTCCCCTTGTGAAGGTATTGTGGACGCATCACTCTGAGGAAGAGGCTACCTGGGAGACAGAAGCCGAGATCAGAAAGAACTACTCACAGCTTCTCGAGGAGTACGAAAAGGTACAAATTTCGAGGATAAAATTTTTTATTAAGGGGGGTAGATTGTAATGCCCTGGAAAAATCAGTACTTGGGCTCGAGTACCAACTCGACCAGAAATCACGTAGGATTAATTCCTTTAGAAAATAAGTGTCAGTTAGCTAGCGCAACGCTAGTGTAGCTGGGACATAGTCCCTGATCACTTTAAATATGTTTTACAAGACCCAAAGTGAGTAGAACCAATGACGCTATAATAATCTAAAACCTCGGATCAAACTCTAAACCGGTTTGTTCTCAGGACCTCTTTGAAACTTTGTATTGGATCTATACCGCGCGTCGAAAGTCCGATACCTACAATCTTAGACCGTTATAACCGCCTAGCTGGACTTGACAATCATTTCGAAAATCAAGTCCAACCGACATTCACAGGCTATTTCATTGAGCCTGGAGTGAAGAGAGTGAGAATAGGGTTAGATTTGAAATTTGAAATTCAAATCTGTCACACGACTTGACGCGTCAGTATTAAGCGTTCTGACCGTCAGAATTCAGCCAAATTACACCCTTAGATCAGGAAAAATTTCTATTTCATATCATGAGACTTGTAGACCTGATCTACGTGCGGTGACCGCTGAACTGAAATTGGACCGCCACGTGCGATCTACGAACACTACTGGTCTGAAAATGGGATGTGAGTGACATCTGACGTGCATGAACTTAAGTCCGATCGCGTTCGGCTAGGGGACCACCAGAAATGTCTTTTTGGACCGAAACAAACCCGATTTGGTTAGGCATCAAGTAAACATTGTTCCCAAGCCTGTTATGGGCAAGTTTTAGGTTATAAAAGGGGCTTAAACCCTCACTTCTCTCACCCATCCAAATTTTCTAGAAACCCTAGCTGGTGTGAGAGAAAAGGTGAGAGATTGTGAGAGAGAGTGGGAGAGAATTTCCTGCTGCTTGCACTACGTGTTGCACGTGCTTATGCAACGCGCCTCAATCACTTTCCCGGCGATTACACCGCATTTCTAGGTAAGAAAAGACCCTAAATACTTGCTGATTTGAGGTTCCGTCATTTCCATAGCGAAGTAGCTTACAGATCTTGTATGTTAGGTTGCCTGTTCGCCGTAGACGAAGCGTATACGCTCCGTTCAAATTGATACGCTTCTAGGATAAAAGGTGCAGATTTTAGATGCTTTGATTGACTGTTTCCAATGCTTTCAATGTCGTTTAATAGTAGATTATCGACGGCAACGCCGTTTGACATGTACAGCATGCCGTCCGTTTCCTGTTTTGTAAGCAGACGAAAAATATGAGATTTAGGGCATTTTAGTCATTTGTAGGAAATACTATTTTCATCCATATTTTGCTGATGTGATTGACATGGCTTCTTGTCGCATTAGGATATTAGGAATGCGTGCATAATTAGTTTGGCGAAGAGATTCGCCTAAATGCGCACTTTGAGTCGACATACTATATGTAGACTTAAGTGTGTAGTTTAAGTATTTGTATAAATGCTTGTATTAGTATGTATTGAATTAAATGGTGTTATGAATTAGTTTGAGATTGAATTCTCAAATAATATGCTGATGTAAATGATTTCTTACATATTGGCTATATGCATGATTTCATTATATGTATGAAATGCATGTGTTAGATGATTTACTTAGTTGTATGTTATAACATGTGTTAACATGCTCACATTGTTATATTTCATTTCCATTACTCTTATATGATTGCTGATGTGGATTCATAATTGTTTGGGACTATACCTAGTCCAGGCAGTCGGCAACCGAGTAAAGTCGCGGTTGACTCATCTTTGCCACGAACGACGCGTCGATGAACGCGAGCCGTGTTTTGGAGTTGGCGGCAGTGGTTAGGCCACACGAGGTGTTTTATGCACTTCATGTCGTTCGACTTGAGATACGCTCGAGCGAGTCGAGCCCGTTAAGTAACCCGATTGACCATTGTTTGTTCACCCTGTATGAGTCATAACTGCTTGAACCTAGGGTACTGAACTTACCATTGTAAACCTTGTCAACCATGGTACCTTAATCCACAAAGACTCATGAGCCGAGCATGGTGGTATGGGAGACCGTGGTCGAGCTGTCGGCCTACGCTGGGGCCACAAACCTCTCCATAGTGACCAGTGAGCACCTATGACTCGTGAGCAGATTATGGTGGTATGGGATACTATATTCTTGCTGTCGGCCTACACTGATCAGGCGACGAGTCTTTTGTAGTGACCGCGAGTGTATTCTGAGTCTACGGGAGGCGACGATCCTTCCGTAGCAGTGAGAGTACAGTAGGCCTGTATTGATAAGGTGATGGGGGAGCGGTGCAACGAGTGCGAGCAACAGACCTGGCAGCCCTTGCAGCGACCTACAAAAATATACATCGTATGAGATTACTAGGAGTGACGACCCTAGACAGGATCTGATTGGGATTGATATAAGGGAAGTACCTTAGTTTCCCAATATTGCTGTATGAAAAGGACTAATAATAACTCGGTAATCATATCAACATTGCATTGCATGTGCCTGAAAGATGTGGATCACTGAGCGGTACGCAAGCATGCCGCGGACGCAGATGGTGCCGTATGAGGGAGAATGTCAGTGAGGGCATCCATCATGTCATGTCATATTGCATTAACAACAGTATTAGGATTGTTTGATTTACTGCTTTACTATTATCACATGATTGATTTGAGAACATGCTAATCCTTGCTCTATTATTCCACTGAGTTAGCTACTCACTCCCACGTTACGGGATGGTGTTTGCAACACCCACCAGACCCTGTCTTAGATGCAGGTGAGGCAGCGATTCAGGAGGCAGAGCCGGACTATAATGAGGACCAGGATGAGTTCTCATATATGCAGTACCACGACGGCTTTGCTTAGGTGGCCTGGATTGACGGGACTTCTCAGTGGGACTACTTTTGACATTTTAATTTTGCTTATTTACATGTATATGAGACTCAGAGATGTATTCATACTTTGGAGACAGTCGAGATCTACTTTGTTTTCCATACAGTGATATATATATTCTTTAGTCTTCCGTTTGCTTTTATCACTGGATCTGGAGTATGAATTGCAGTTTTGGTATACTTTTACTCATGTGAATGCTTTAACTCAGACAACATTAAATCATAATCATTTTTGTTGCATAAGTGACGTTTGGAACTCGGGAGTTGGGTTTATACACGACCCCCGATTTTCAGGGTGTTACACCCACACTGGAAGAACCCTGAAGGACTTTTGCAATCATTTAGCTCAAGAGTGAGAGAGAGAGATCAAGAATCAAAACAGAAAGAATTTGAAAGAAGAGAAAAAAAACTAGCAGGAGTGATGAATTCTCTAAACTTGACCCGCCGAGCTTTACTGAATCACGCTGAGTCTAACATCCTTTGGTGGATATTTTGAAAGAAGAACCAAGGGAGAAAGGATGTATAGAAGAAAAGAAGAGTAAAAGGAACAAGAAGGAAGAAAGAAATGAGAGAGAGAGAGAGAAAGAGAGAGAAAAGTTGGGTTTGAATCGTGACTCGCTTAATCATGTTAGAAAGTTTGGATTTCGGCCCTTGATGGACATGATTCAAAGGCTGAATCAGAGAAGCAAATAGAGGAGTAAAGGAGGAAATAAGAGGAAAAAAGGAATAATAAAGAAGAAGAAAGTTGTGTCAAGTCGACTTGGCAAGTTGATCTACTGCGTTTCCGCACCCGAGTCTATTATAGGGCTGAATCCAGTCATGTATGGTCCATGCTTCAAGTAATCTCTTTTCCAATTTTTATGATTCAAAATAATTGTATTCATTGAGTAAAATCCCCAGAGACTCAATGAGTCAACTTGTTGAATAGATGTATTTTGGGTCCAAGAGACCAACAACCCTAGTTTGATAGATGTATAATCAAATTATGTGATTCCATGTAGAGAACTCCACCAATTCGCATTAAAACACATACCAAGTCATATAAGGTCACTTACAGTATAACTAAGTCCAATTATGTGTAATTGGAACTGAACATTGATCATGCGCATGTATTTCTAGCAACATCTCAAACCTTGTACATCAATTTAGGTGGGTGATCCATCGATACTTATTATTTTTTATACACGCTACTTTACTGAATTCATCTCAAATTATATACCGTGTTGATGTGAATTACTTTTGATTTATACGTTGGCAAAGGATGTTTTATTTAAACTTTATGTACATCTTAAATTCCAGATATGATGATCTATTATTTTTAAGTTAAACTTATATTGAGGCACTTATGACACTTTAAAATAGTATAAGTTACACGAACAAAATGCTCTGCCTTGGGCTTCATAAAAGTATACACACAAGTGATCTGTCTGGAAGATCTAAAATGAACACGGTGCTCTGCCCAGGCTTATCTAAAAGTATGATACACATATATTACATTAGATGATGAATACCACATGCATTATGATATTATTTTAAGTGTTCATGTTTATACTATTGATATGCTAACTTCAAAATTTCAAGAATTGGAGGGATTTAATCAACTAGGCCATTGTGCTCACCCTGTTTCATTAACCATTTCAAGTACCAAGATGAAGTAGTTTGAGCATGCATATCTCTTCCATTAGCTCTTTGGATGTTTCAAGCTTAGTTAAATTTTCAATGTAATGAAAAAATTGTATTATTTCACCCAATGTAAACGAATAGTTCGATTTTCAGCTATGATTGTATTTAGAAAACTTTGGCCATTGAATAGTAAAATTACATTGGTTTGAGCTTTTTTCTCATTTATTTTAAAGGTTGGTTGTATTTGGAATTCAATAGTGATTGATGTTTTGTTAATAATTACATTATTATAGTTCAAGGCCTGAGATTCGGGTTTCAAGTAGCCTACTCGGGTACTCGAATTTTTGGGTGTGATAGGTACACCTTGATGTGTGTGTGAAATCCACAATGTCCCACCATTTTGTATGATTAATTTACAGCAAGAGCACAAAAATGAGGCAGATCCAAATGTTAAGTGGACAACACCATAGGATATAGTTGTAATTGAATGCCCACAATTAAAAACTTCTTAGGGGCTTATTTTAATTAAATGCCGATATTTATGTTTTCCCTTAGTCTAGGTCTATGTGACCTAATCAATGGGATGGATGAGAAATAAACATTATAGTTGGTGCTCAGAATTTTTATTTTTTTTTAATGGTGGGCATTCAATCACCATTTTTCTTATGGTGTGGTCCACTTGGGATTTGGATCAACCTCCTTTTAGGATTATGCCCTAAAATAATGATCCAAAATGGATGGATGGCATGGATAAATTACATACATCATTGTGAGGCCTATAGAGAAACATCAATATGCAATTTGTGGACACTACAGCCATATAGCATGCATAGACTGCTTATAGTTTCCTATGCCATGCTAAAAACAATGAGGTAGCCTACCTTAATGTATGTGTGAAATCCACCCGGACCACCGTGTGCATCACCCCATGTTAGGCCTAAGGTCCAAAATTTTTGCCCATCCATGATTCTACTGGACCACATGATTGAAAAAATTATATGGCAACACTAACCCTCGAAATAGTTTTCATTCGTGTGGCCCACCTGAATCATGATTCAACCTGATGTTTTTTCCCTAGGCATAAATTTTAGTGGGGCACCTCATGGTTGGATTAGATTTTATATAATCATTATAGTAGACCACCTAAAAATTAAGGATCTTAATTTCAAAGTGGAATTATTATAAATTTAAAAAATTATTAAGGATATTGTACTCCAAAGTGACAAGTGATTTAAGCCCAAATCACTTGTCGTATTCAGTGATAAGTGATAAGTGAAGGTCCAAAAATAAAAATAAAAAATTGTGAAAATAAAAATTAAACACTTAATTCTCGAGATTTGTTAAATGATCCGAATTTGAAAATCATTGAAAATTTCAATTTTCAGTGATAAGTGTTGAAAATAAATTTCATCAAACAAGCACTAATATGGTTAGTTCGAGGGAAGATAGAAAAGGAGCATGGGTTGTCACGCCCCAAACTCGAAAATGAGGCTCACAAAATTTTCGATCGCCAAATTCGGCGCCGTCAGCCTCTGTAGTACCCCATTTTCGGCTCCTGGCACCCATATACCATGTTCTGATCTTGGGATCATATAAGGAGGATTTTCAACATGGATTTGATATGCAATAAGCATAACTATAAGCATAACCCACGAACAATAACCAAGACACCATCACAAAATCCACTATGATCAAAAGCTTTAAGGTACAATGTACATAAAGGGAAATACAATATCGATAATCAAAAGCTCCAGAAGCTTTGCAGCATGCTTCTGCTCCTACTTAGCTACGGTCTAGCGTCACCTACACGCATCAATCATGCATAAGCTTATAGAGAGTTTAGAGGGTAGTGAAAGTGTGTACGCAATATAAGCGTGCTCAGAATGTAATATCAGAGTAATGTGAAATAAACTGGCGAATCCATGAATACTATCAGCTGTACCAAGGTTATGCGATGCAAGGCATGAATGCTATTGGCCATATTAAGGCCATGCGATGTAAGGCATGAATGACTTCAGCCATACCAAGGCCATGCGATGTGAGATGCAACTCAAGTATACCAATCCTCATCCGAATCCACATATCAATGCAGCTCATCATTAGAGCATCAAATATCAGTATAATTTTCACTCTGAATAATCACCGGGGTCTATTACACTCTACACCAGTTTGCTGCCCCTATCTGAGTGCACAACTGGATAAGTGAAAGAGACCTCACTATTCGCCTGCTAATATTGGGCCTAACTCATTGATAGCGGACTCATTCCTCGATCTGATCAAACTCGATATTGCCCCCTCACTTAGGTGGGTAAGGTCACACCCCTTTCCAACTGACCATGATACAGTGGGAGACGTGGCTTACTAGTATACAACACTCATGCACTCATGTATTCACTCAGTCTCGATGTTAGAGTCATCCTCTGGTATCATTGGGTTTAAGCATTTTCACCCAGGGACATTTATGGTGCCCTGATGTTTGTAACATCATTTTCGGTGTCTGAACGTGCCATCCACGATATGCTTGTGAAGGCCACAGCCCTGATGTCGCTAGGGCATAGAGTAATCATGTCACACAAATGCGAGATGCATGAATCACAGTCTAGTCATGCAACAATCCTACACGTATCGCGCTCTCATGTGGCAACTCCTATCAATGAGTCCCATAAACAATCTTCTCAACGGCATATGCCATGATTAGTCACTTCTCATATCAAGCATACATATGATGCATATGGGCATGAATCATGGAGTTATACTAAGCATGTTATATGGTGATGAACTATCTTCAAAACAAATATGGGCCTAGACTGCCTACACACAACAAGTATGGGCCTAACAATGAGCCCTAGGGAGAGTTACAATGCGAACATTTAACCATCATTACTCTTACAATGTGGAAGTTAAACCATCATTGCTTCCAAGGCATGGCCCACCATAAACATTATTACAAACATCATGGTGGAATCACACATCAAAAAGGACCTCATATACATCACATTCGACCCACACAAAGGCCTCACATGTGTCTCATTGGGCCTCACTCATGGTCCTAATATACATCACATTTGGCCTCAACCCATGGGTCTCAGATACACCATAATGGGCCTCATATACATTAAGTGGGTGACATCACATGGGCCGCACCAATGGGCCTCATATACATCAAGTGGGCCACATCACATGGGCCACACCAATGGGATTTATATACTTCAAGTGGGCCGCATCCACGGGCGACACCAATGGGCCTCATATACATCAAGAGGGATGCATCCACCCGCCACACCAATGGGCCTCATATACATCAAGTGGGATGTATCAATGGGCTGCACCATCTACACCATTCATCTATTTTTAGAGACCATTAGAGAGCATTACCCAAAGTGAATCATATTAGAAGATCATCTGGACCATACCACAAATAGCAACGGAGATAATGATGTCCACTGATTAAAATCCACAGGGTCCACCATAGCATTTATTTTTCATATAATTTATTCATGAGGTCACAAAGACCTGAATTAAGAGGAAAAACAAATATTATATTGATCTAGAACTTTTGTGATCCCTAAAGAATTTCAATGGTAGGCATTCAATCCTCCACTATTTTCTACAGTGTGGTCCACCTGATAGATCTGCCTTATTTTTAATCTCAGGCCTTAAGCCGAACTCACCATTTGGATGTAACATATACATCATACGTTGGGCCCCACACATTGATGGTGGATCAACGTATACATCATGGAGGGAACCACGTGGATCTTGCTAGTGTCTAGGGCAGCAGCTGCTGCCTACTGTGTGGGACCCACCGTCCAGATGGACGGTTTGAATAAAATACATACATTAAAGTGGCCCACTGTCCAAGCAATGGACGGTGGATATAACACCTACATCATGCAGGGGCCTCAGAAGTTGTTGGCATCATCACAAAAATCACATGCTGGTGGGACCCACAGAACTTGCTGGCGTCACCTCAGTAAATACATCTACTGGTGTGACCAGCAGATGGATAGTGAATAAAGCAAATATGTTATGGTGGGTCCCACATCCATGTATTGGACAGACGGTGGGGATTTAAACCCATACATCATGGAGGGCTTCACAAGCATCGTCCAGAGGGACAGTGCAGATGTAAAACAAATACACCAACGTGGGTCCCACCACACACATATAATATTATAGGTATTTATTATATTATTGTAATTTATAATTAAAAAAACGGCCAGCATCTAGCGTTCTAGGCTTAGATGACCTGGATGTAAAACACATAAATCATGGTGATCCCCACCATCCAGACCATTGGACGGTGTGGATATGCATTGCGTATGGGCCCCACACGGACGAATGGTTTGGGTATACAACATACCTTGTGATCAGGACCCATAGAACTTGTTGGTGTCACAGCAGTGGCCTGCTGCTGGTGATCCGCACCGTTCAGATGGATAGTGGGATAAAATACATATATCACAGTGGGTCCACATCAGCATGGCCCACTAATTTTGGATCAGATGATATTTGTGTTTTTCCTCCAATCAGGTCCGTCCAAACGGACTGTGAGGTGGGCCCACTTAGCAGGTAACATGGATAAAATACATTTATCATGGTGGGATCCATTAGGGTGGGCCACACGGCCACTTCACTATCAAGAAATGAAAGAAAGGGAGAGAAAGAGAGATAGAAAGAGAAAGACAGTGTAGTGGAGGGACCCACTGCTTTGGGCCCCTCCTAGATCACAACACATACATCAAAGTGGGTCCCATCATAAGTGAGCCCTTAAATGAAAATCAACGGTCGATCACCCACCAATTGGCCTTCTTCGTTAGCTCCTTGGAATGCTAATCTCCTAAGCTCCTTCTTTGAAGGAAGATGATGAAGTTAGGATGGTTGGATGGTAAGATGGGGAGGGGGGTAGAAAGTGTGTCACACTTGGCTCTTGGAATAGCTTGGACGTTAGTCTCTTGGTTGCTTGGGAGTGAAGAGAGAAATGAGAGAGAAAGAGAAGTGATGGGATGAAAAGGTGATGGATTGATGGGTGATAGGTGTTACACTCCAAACCCGAAAATCGGGCTTACAAAATTCCTGATTGACAAATCTGGTGCCGACAGCCTCCGTAGTACCCCATTCTTGGCTCTCAGTGCCCATACTCCAAGTTACGATCCTTGAATCCTACAAGGAAGATTTTTCAACGTACATTTGTCTTATAAGAAGCATAACCACAAGTATACCCAAGTCACAAAGGTAACATCATCATCAAAATATCCACTAATATAAATATTTGAATACAATGTTGAAAGGGAAATACATATATTAAAAATCAAAGCTCTAGAAGATGCTGTATACTCTAAGCACCACTCTGTTACAACCTAATGCCACTTGCACGCATCTGTTATACATAAGCTTATATAAAGCTTAGAGGGAGGTGAAAGTGTGTGCACAAGGTAAGTGCCAAATATTCAATATCATGACATAATTCTACAATGTCAGAAATGTTATCAAGATCATGAATCATACGATATCAAAGCAAGCGAAAATACTATAAGTCTATAAATCATTCAATATTAGAATATACAATGCAGATCGACTATACAATGCGGGGACATAGTAAACCAAATATCATATACTGATGGATGTAATCCAATATGTAAATCCTGATAAGTCCATCTAGGCCATATAAGTGCAGAAACATCGTAACCCAAAAATGTTATATGTCGCGAATGTAATGCAATATGCGGTGCGAAAGAAATAACCATGCTAGAGTGTGAAGTCGGGATGGTAGTACATAGCATCGCAGGCTACGGAGTCCACCATAAGGGACTTTTATCCAAACTAGTCCTATACCTAAATTTGGATAGTCAAACTCAATGTGGTAGACTCCTGATCTCAAGTTAGTCCTCACCCCAAAAGAACCTAGCTATTGCGAAGATATACAATAACTAGTTGCACACCACTAGCCCAAGTGAATAGTGAATGAATAAATAAATGAGTATGTAACTCCTGCTCAATAAGTCCACATATCAGTACTGTACATCTCTGATATCATCACCGAGATCTAGTACACTCTAAGCTAGCTACCGCCCCAACCGAATGCATAGCCCAATGAGTGGAAAAGACCTCACCACCCACCTGCCAGTAGTATACCGATTCCTACCCGTCTCGTCGATAGTAGACCCATTTAGGAACTGGTCAAACTCACCCTAGCTTACAGCCCCCTCACTTAGGAGGATAAGGCCACACCCCCTCCTAACCGACCACGACACAGTGGGAGACACGGCCTACTGGTATCCAGCATTCGGCCACTCATGTATCCAAGGCCCATTTTTTAGACATTGGGGCGTCTCCTAGCCTCAGAGGTTTAGGGACTTTCACTCACTAACATCCAAAGTACCCAGATGCTCGAACCAAACATTTCGATGTCCCATCGGGCCATCTACGATATGCATGTGGAGGTCACAACCCTAATGTCATTAGGGCGTACAGTAATCACGATCACGCAATGAAAGATGTATGAATCATGTAGCCTAATCATACATCAATCCTGCTCATACCGTGTGCTTATGTGTGATAACCTCCTCCTATCAAGGATTCTCATAACAACCTGCCCAATGACATATGCAAACCACATCTCATAATAAGCATGCAGATGATGCGTATGGGCATGTATCATGATGCTATGCAGTCACATACTCATAATCGGTATTAATAACCAGCATCCACAATCGACTTCGACAATGTGAACGTTTAACCAACATTGTCCCCCAAGGAATGACCCAGATAGAGCCTAACATATAATGGACCCATGACCTTACACAAGGGTAAAAAATACAACACCAAGGGCCTCACTCAAGAGATAAATGCACATCATGATGTGCCTTTCTCATGAGCGTAACATACATCACAATGGGCTTCATCACCTGGTCCTCAAATGCATCACAATGGGCCTCATCACATAGGCCTCATATACATCACATTTGGCCTTAAACATAGGCTGAATACAGATCACAACGAGCCTAAAAAATGGGGCGCATATACATCATATTAGGCCTCAAATATGGGCTAAATGCACATCACAATGGGCCTCAAATATGGGTCGCATATACATCACATTAGGCCTAAACAATCGGCCTCGATATCAGGCCTCAACAATTGAAATTAGCCTCAATAATTGACCTCAACAATCAGCTTATACAGTCGGCCTCAACAATCGGAATCGGCCTCGACAATCGGAATCGGTGTCGATAATTGGCCTCGACAATTAGAATCGGCCTCGACAATCAAAATTGGCCTCGATAATCAGCCTCAATAATTGAAATCGGAATCAGCATCGATAATTGAAATCGGCATCAATAATTGGCTTCGACAATCAGAATCAGAATTAGCCTCAACAATCAAAATGGAAATCGACCTCAATAATTGCCCTCAACAATCAGAATTGACGTAGATAATTGGCCTCAACAATCGAAAGCAGCCTCGACAATCAAAATTAAAATCGGCCACGATAATCGGAATCAGAATCGGCCTCAATAATCAGCCTTAACAATCGAAATCAGAATCGGCCTCAACAATTGGAATCAGCCTCGATAATCAGAATCGGCCTTAACAATCAGAATCAGCCTCGACAATTGGAATCGGCCTCGATAATCAGAATCAGCCTCAATAATCAGAATCGGCCTCGACAATCAGAATCGGTCTCAACAATCAAATCGACCTCAACAATCGTAATTGGCCTCGGTAATCAAAATCGGACTCGATAATCAGAATCGGTCTAGCAAATGGCCTAAGAGAAGGCCGCAATGTGGATATTTAACCATCATTACTCATCAACGTGGACGTTTAACTAACATTTCTCCAAGGAGTGGCCCACATAGAGCCAAATGTATCGTGGGCCCATGGCCTCACATAAGGGCCTGATAAACATCATTATGGGCCTCACTCATGGGCCGCATATACATCACAATGGGCCTCAGCACATGAGCCATAAATACATCACATCAGGCCTCACTCATGGGCCGCATATACATCACAATAGACCTCAGCACATCACATCAGGCCTCATCAAAGGTCAAGAACACATCATAGTGGGCCTCGCCAAATGGGTCACAAATATATCACATTGGGCTGCACATATAGGCCTCTTAAATGAGCCACAAATACATCAAGGTGGGCCTCATGGATGGGCCACAAATACATCAAGGTGGGCCTTATGGATGGGCCATAAATACATCAAGGTGAGCCACATCAACGAGTTGCTCCAATGGGCCTCATAAACATCAAGTGGGCCGCATTAACGGGTTGTAGCAATGGGCGTCATAAACATCAAGTGGGTCGTATCAACAGGTTGCACCAATGGGCCTTAAGTGAGAGCTTGGATTGCACTAAAAATTATTTCAATAGTTGCTGGTGTAACATGTGTATCACTGTACACTATCATTCTATGGGGCGCATGGCTCACTAATGATGATCAGCATTGTCTAAACATTTTCTATGTAAATCAGCACTATCCAAACATTAAACCTGTAAATCAGTACCATCCAAACATTGGACAGCACCGTCCAAACATTGTCCAGCACCGTCCAGCACAATCTGGATGGTGTGGATGAAATAAATACATCATGGTAGGCCCCACCGTCCATGTGGACGAGGAGGATATAATACTTACATCATGGTGACCCAACACCTGGATGGTGTGGATACAATGCATGTAGTGAGGTGGATCCCACGTGGGGCCCACCACATAATATATATTATATTAATATATTGTATTCGATATAAACTAGGTGGGTCACACCATCCAGGAGATTGGACAGTGTGGAGTGAGGGACGCTAGCCAATCAGCTTCCATCACACGTCATGTATTGGACGGGTTGGATGATTACATATCAATGTGGGCTCCACCATTATATTTATTATAATATTATATATTATATTATATATACATCTCACACCGTTCAGGAAGCTGGACGGTGTGGATCAATCACACATCACATGAATCATCCAGATGGACGGCTAAAGAAACAATACATCATGGTGGCCTCTCACACAGTCATCCAGATGGACGGCGTGGAGATAGGATACATACATCATCATGGGCCCCACCGCCACATGTGCAACAAGTGTGGGGTGGGTCCCACCCCTGCCAAAAAGGATAGACGGTGTGGATCATGCCACACACTTGGAGATGGGGCCACAGAGCTGACGTCTTCAGCAATTATAGCTGCTGATGGATGGTTGGATCTCACTCAGTGGCAAGTGGGGCCCACGGCTGGATAGAGTGGATGAAACATATATGTCAAGTGGGTCCACATGTGTGAACGGTGGATAAAACACCTATACCAGGTGGTCCCACGTGTGGACCGTGAGTTCCACTTGAGATTTGGATTTGCTACATCTCCCAGCCCATGGCCTGGGAGCCTGGATGGACGGTGTGAATCCACTCATTCATCAATGGGTCCACGTCCCATATACGAACGGTGTGGGTATAACCCATACAACATGTGGGCCCCAAACGAGTGGTTAAAACAAATACATCAGGTGGGTGTGGCCCACTAGCTTCACAACAAGCTGATATTTATGGTTTCTCTTCATCTGGGCCTGTTCAGACAAACAAGACAACAAGCCTGCCGCTGGACGATCCAGTAAGGTGGGCACCATATGGATGGCATGGATAAGATCATGGTGGGCCACATATCAAAAAGGGAGAGGGAGAGAGAGAGATGGAGATCGGAGTAGCGGAGGGACCCCAACACTATGGGTCCCTCATTACAATGCATACATCAAGATGGGTCCCACTAAACATGGGCCCTTAAATCATAATAAAATAAAATAAAGATCACCCACCTCAAGATCTCTTCTTCATTCCTTTACTAACGGGTTCTAGAGCTCCAAGGAAACAAGGTTCAACGGTTAAGATTGATTTTAGATGGTGGAAATGGGAGGTAGGGAGTGGGCCACACAAACTCTATCCATGGAGCTTGGATGATTGCTCTCATGAGGTTTTCTTGAAAAAAGGAGAGAGAGAATGAGAGAGAGAGATGATGGGAGAGAAGTGATGGGAGAGAGGGGTGGTGAGTGATGGATGGGTGTACTTGACATGTAAGAGAGAATTGACTTTGGGGATGGTGTTGTACTTGACATTTGATTGATAGATTGATGTAATGTGTCATAGAGATTCCCTCGGCATTTGCAACACGCGGCGTTTTCCTCAAACTGAATGTGGGCCCACATATCCTGGCCTAGGTATCACCATGGCGCGCAAGACGCAGCGTTGGAACCGGGACGATGGCGTAGTCGCAAGGGTACAAGTTTCAAGTCGAGCTAACTCTGATATATGGGACACGACTCAGGATCACGCACAAACATCGATAAAAGATTGTGGGTCATTGAAATTTAACTAGGAGGACTGCAGAGGCCTACGGAAAGGTACAGGCTAAGACATGGGTTTTACAATGGGTGTAAGGAAGGGATGGGAGGAGAGAGAGAGTTAACTTTGGGAATGGGAGAGGTGTGGGTATTGTAAGGGGACTGATAGGATGTATACTTGACTTGAGGTGATTGATTGATGTGATGGGTTATAGAGATTCCCTCAGAATTCGCAACATGCGGCATTGTCCTCAAAATAAACGTATGCCCACAACTCTTGGCTTGCGTATCGCATTGGCGCGTGAGATGCGGCGACGACACAGTTGTTAAGGTACAAGTTTCGAGTCGAGCTGACTCAAATCTTCGAGATGCAACTTAGGGTCACGTGCAAACGCTGATTATAGGTCGCGGGTTACTGAAATTCGATAATAAGGATCGCAGGAGCCTACAGAACGATACGGACTAGGATATGAGCCTTACATGAGTTGATTATCTTCCACTCTCCATAAAATGTATGGTTGGTTTCACTCCATGTTAATTCATGCATGTCTAAAAGTAAATCTGATTTGATTTATTTCACTTCCCACATGTGCAAAACTCTCAAATCTCAAACACATTTGTTATGTTAGCAAGCAAGAATCATCAACAATGAACGTGTAACTTTAAATTGAGGCCTACCTTAGCTCCTAAGCCAAGGAATTGAGCTCCAGTTGGGTGGGCCCACCATTGGAAAGGTCGAGCTAAGAGTCCTGGGGGGTGAATAGGACTATGCGAAATTCAAAAATTAAATGTGGAATTAAATAAATATAAATAAAGATAGCATTAAACAATCTCACAAAGCAGAAACAAATAACAACCTCAAATGTACAAGTATTGAGAGGTTGATACAGATGTTGTTCCAAGGACAACCTTACACCAAAAACCAATGGCTTATGGTAGGACAACTTGATTCCTAGAATGGTCTATGTATCAAAAACTTAAACTGATATAGAGGAATAAAGAAATAAATAGTAAAGAAGATAACTAAGTTATTACAAAATTCCCACACTTGCATAAAAGAACTTACAACATTCGCCACAAATGCTTAAAAAAGGAAATTACATCATCCACATAATGTTATAATCAATCATTCATCACAAGGCCAGAAATTATAGTGGTTTTCTTGTGTGTACACCAACTATTTAGAAAAACATCCGCACAACTACTCCCACTCCCAATATCCTCACACAGTGGATATCAGCGTTCACTATGAAATAGGTTTTTTAAGGTTCAACTAAAACCTTCACAATTGTGTCTTTCAAGTGGGCTTACACAATTAAAAAGCCCCACACTCTAAGTTTTCTGGATCACCTCAGAAAAACCAAAATAGAAAGAGATTTTTCCTAACACAATCTCAAAGAAACCAAAAGAAAAGATTTACAGAAATGTAAAATACTTATTTGGATATTCTCCTTTGATGAAGCCCGGTAGAACCAATTTGGAGTAGAAGTTTAACGTTGATGTTTAATGTCCACACTCACTTATGAAAAGGTTTCAAGTTCTAAATGATTTTTACATTAAATCATATGGCTTGCTTGATCTGATTTTGATTCCAAGAAATAGGAAAACTTCAATCCCTTCTTCAAATAAGATTGGAATGAAGAATACAAAATCAAATACAAAAAGCAATTAAAGAGAATATTAAATGAGTACTAAATAGCTTAAAAATATCACAAACTTATCTCTCAGAGTGGTGTCGCAATTTTGCTTGAATTGAATGAAAAACTCTGAAAATCGTGTTCTATTTATAAGTGAAAAAACTACTCACTTGACTAGCCCAGAGGTCAGCTCGACTGGTCAAAGGACTAATAAACTTTTAAAAATTCAGGCACGATAAGATACGATCATTCCACAACTGGTCGATTGGGAGGTTTGACTCATCATGTGGCCTACACAACCGGTCGAGCCCTGCTCTCGACTGGTCGTGTGGGACTCAATTTAGTTGCTAGACTTTGAGTCGAGCCTGCTCGACTAGTTGAGCACTGTTCACTCAAATGGTCGAGTAGTCTTTAGGACTGGTCGAGTCTATAACAAAAAATCTTGATAATTAGTAACAAACTTTAGACTGGTCGAGCTAGTACTATGACTAGTCGAACATAGGCTAAGACTAGTCGAGAAATAGCCTATACACTTATAAAGTGACCCAATTAAAGTATGTAATCAATATGGCCTAACCTATGGT
Organism: Magnolia kwangsiensis; assembly: GCA_037074715.1. Taxonomy (NCBI): domain Eukaryota; kingdom Viridiplantae; phylum Streptophyta; class Magnoliopsida; order Magnoliales; family Magnoliaceae; genus Magnolia; species Magnolia kwangsiensis. The sequence goes on from CM073571.1 coordinate 166,866,708, forward strand.
CAATTTAGGGTCATTCATACCTTATAAGCGATGTTTGAACTTTAAAAGATCTTTTGCTTCAGTTGATAGTTGATCTTGATGTACATGAAGATTGACATCTTGAAGTATGTTGAAGCTTGAACTTATAATACTTTGAAGCTTGAATTTGAAGCACTTTGAAGCTTGAATTTGAGGTACTTGAGTTGTATTTGACCTTAAGCTTTGAGTACCAAAGTAAAGTATATTGTCTTGACTTAGATGAAGATTTGAAAGCTTGAACTAACACTTAATGTTGCAGTTGAACTCTTATACTTGTGATGCTTGAATCTTAAAATGGATCATCTTGAACTTGTACTTGAATTAAAATGGAACATCTTGAACTTGAAGATGAGCTAAAAAAAAGATACAAATTCCAAGATTTTTTGGCACTACAAAATTTGACAATAATAGGATCTAGAAAACATAGCACTTACAATCTCCCTCCAATGTCAAATTTGTGACACAACACACGTCATTAAAAATAAGCATAATATGCACAATAATGAATCATCCACCAATTACAACCTGTTAAAGAATCATGCATCAGTTACATACTGGTTAAACTATTACACATCATCAATCAATACTCATCAATACTCCCCCTTACTTACTCTCCCTTGCTTACAAAAAATATGCCTACCTATCCACAATCTCCCATTCATTGTAATGAAATAACTGAAATAATCATGATAGAATAAATTCTCCCCCTTTTTTTCACAATATGACAAAGGAAAGATCTAATAAATGATAGTGGAAGTAGATAAATAAGGAAGTAAATAGAAGAGTAATGAGAAATAAGTTACTATATGATCAAGATTATCAAGTTAACCAACTCCATAAGCAAGTATGTCCAAGAACATAAAACAAGAGAAGTTCAAGTAGTTTAAAAGTTATTACAAAACAGATATTCAAATACTAATCCTAACCCGAAGAAGGAGCAGGTATGGAAGGATCAATTTAGTGAAGGCCCTTGTTAATGCACCTAAGATATTTGCACATATATTTAAATTGCATATCATGAGACACATTTATACTTTCAACCTTCTCCTTAAGTGATCGTAAACGCGCATCAAAGTCAAATGGCTGATAATCAGGATCAGCAGCAGAGTCGGATTCAATTTCATTAAAAAAGTCATCCATATTCACATCATCTGGAGGCAAATCACCCTCCTCTTCATTTATAATTGCAGCTCGACCAGCACCCACATCAACTTGGCCTAGGACCAACTTCAAATTCATCTTGTTAATTTTAGAGCTGTTGAAGGACAAATGGTGAATGGGAGCTTCTCCAATAGGCATAGCCACTAAACTATGGGTGGCTAACATATTCATAAGATAAGCAAAGGGTATGTCACTGTGACCTGGGTGGAGATAGAACTGAATGATGCTATGACAAATCAAAGAAGGAAGACATACAGAGACTCCAAAAATGATAGAATGAAGAATATGAACCATGAATGTTGTAAGTTCGGTTGTGTTGCCAGATCGAAGATAGACATTTGAAATGAAGATCCTGTGAAGAATTCTGTATCTGAAGGCAAGCGCATTCCCAATACTCCATTTTGCATCCATGTTACATAATTCTTTAGTGAGCATTCACTTCTCAGTTTCAAATGGTTTTGCCACTAGAGTACTAATGGTAATACCTTCGTCATTCACAGGTATATCCATTAATCCAAAAATAAGATGATGGTCCACATCAACTAGACCTTCTCTGGTTGAGATAGTAAATGTCAGATTCTCAATAAAAAAATAAGAAATGCTAGCATACATAGCCTGCGCAATAAAGCGGTATGCCAGTCCACCCCAATGTAGCATGTTATCTCATCCTATAAACTGAAGGAGAAGAAGGATATCGAAAGGAGCTAATTGGTCAATGTTAACCAGGCGTTCTACTATCACATTGCGGAAAAAAATATCCTACACATAACTGGGATCATCCTTGAGTGACTAAAGGTGACGCACTGTGATAGGAGCCGAACGAGATGTAGAGGGACCACGAGATCCTTTCTTCTCGGTTCTACCCTCCATTTGCAATAAAGAACTCAAGAAATAAAAAAAATTCAAAAGAGGTCAAATGGGTTTCGAGTAGATTAGATTCTTGGATAGAAAACCCCTAAAACAACCATAAAGTATGAAATAAACCACATAATGAAGAAAATGAAGTGCAAAGGACTTGAATCTACAAGAAAATCGAAAATAACACATTAACCATTGAGGAATTGAACATGGGTTTGACCGGTCAAGGTAGGGCTCGTTGGAGAAAATCCAAATGAAGAAAAAGTAATTTTTTTCCCAAATAAAAGGTCAAACTCGAGTTTCATGACGGGTCGAGTACATGCTCGACTGGTCATGCCACGACTGGTCGAGTATGCACTCAACTAGTAGTGCACCTCACAAATTTTACAAATTTTAATAAAATTTTAAATTTTAAAAATTTTAAAATAACAAATATATACATTATGATATAGAAAGATACAAAGCATCAGTTCATATTGCACACCAAGATCAAATTTCAATTTTTCAAACATACTTTTGTTGAGCGGTTTTGTGAATATGTCTGCAAGTTGAGCCTTGGTCAGAATATAATCTAAGGAAATTGTCTTATCTTCCACTAATTCATGAATGCAGTGATATCTAATGTCAATATGCTTGGTTCGTGAATGCTGAATTGAATTTTTTGATATATTAATTGTGCTTGAATTATCACAATATAAAACCATGGATTCTTGCGTAATTCCGTAATCACTCAGCATTCTTTTCATCCACACAAGCTGAGTGCATGCATTACCAGCAGCAATATATTCAGCCTTACCTGTTAAGAGTGATACGGAACTTTATTTCTTACTTAGCCAAGAAACTAAACAATTCTCTATATAAAAATAACCACCACTAGTTGATCTACGATCATGAATGTTACTAACCCAATCAGCATCCGTGTAACCAGCTAATTGCACACTAGTATCATGTGGATACTAGAGACCAAGATTTGCTGAATTAGTGACATATCGCAGAATGCACTTAACAACAATTAAATGTGACTCTTTAGGGTCAAATTGATATCTAACACAAATTCCTATGCTAAATGCAATATTAGGTCGGCTCGTAATTAAATAATGCAAACTACCTATCATACTGCTATACAACTTAAGAACCACACTTTTACCTGTTGAATCCTTAAAGAGTTTTAGAGTAGTACTCATTGGAGTATCAAAATTTTTTTCACTCTCAAATCTGAACTTTTTAACTAAGTTCAGAGAATATTTGGTTTAAGAGATAAAGAAATCATCAGGTAGTTGTTTGACTTGCAACCCTAGGAAATAGTTTAATTCTCTAACCATGCTCATTTTAATTTTAGACTTCAGAAGATCTACAAACTCAATAGTCATGCTAACACAGGTAGATCCATAGATAATATCATCAACGTAGATTTGTACTATTAAAATATGATCATTATGTTTCTTTATAAATAATATTTTATTAACACTTCCCATTATAAAGTTATGACCGAGTAGAAACTTAGTCAACTTTTCATACCTTGCCCTGAGAGCTTTTTTCAAACCGTAGAGTGCCTTTTTTAGGTGATAGACATGATTAGCATGCTTAGGGTCTTCAAAACCCGAAGAAAATTCAACATACACATCTTCAAGCAAATCGTCATTCAAAAATTCTCTCTTTACATCCATTTGGTAAATCTTGAACTTTCTAAAGCACGCAATGGATATAAATAATCTAATTGATTCAAGATGAGCTACTGGGGCAAAGGTATCATCATAATCGATGCCTTCAATTTGAGTGTACCCTTGTACAACCAGCCTAGCATTATTTTTAATAATATTACCAAGTTTATTAGACTTATTTTTAAAAATTCATTTTGTTTTGATAATGTGTTTATCTTCCGGTCTTGGAACTAAATACCAAATATCATTTTTAACAAATTCATTGAGTTCTTCTTGCATTGCTACAATCTAGTTTCCATCAGCAAGAGCTTCTTTTATGTTAGTTGATTCTATCTGAGATGTAAAGCACACATAGTTACACATATCTTCAAGTTGCTTACGAGTGCACACACCAGTGAGAGGATTTCTAAGAATTTAATTAGAAGGATGATCTTTAACTGTCCTTAGTTCAGTGTTATTTTGACTTGATGAAGAGTCTAGTTTATTAATTAAAAGAACTTTATCATTTTCTAAACTTGAGACAAGTGTATTCAAATGATCATCTATAACCACATTAATGGACTCTTGAATTACACTAGTCCTTTTGTTAAGAACTCGATACGATCGACTATTCAGAGCATACCCTAAAAAAATCCCTTCATCACTTTTAATGTAAAATTTACTCATATTTTCTCGGTCACGTAAAATATAACACTTGCTGCCAAAAAACTCGAAAGCATTTGATAGTAGGCTTCTTATTAAACCACATTTCATAAGTCATTTTACCATTTGATTTTCTAGTATAAAGGAGGTTAATTATATAACAAGCAGTATTTATGGCTTCGACCCAAAGATTTTTTGAAAGCTTCATATTATTTAGCATTACATTGGCCATTTCTTGAAGCACTCTATTTTTTCTTTCCACTATACCATTTTATTGTGGTGTTTTGGGTGCAGAATATTCATGTGATATTCCCTGATCACTATAAAATTTCTCAAAACTGCTATTTTTAAATTTTGAACCATGATCACTACGAATCTTAGAGACTTGTGATGCTTTTTCCATTTGGATACGTTTAAGTACCCTTTTTAATTCATCAAGAGTTTCTGATTTTTCTCTCAAGAAGACTACCCAAGTGTACCTAGTAAAGTCATCAACAATTACCAGAATGTACTTCTTGCCACCTTGACTCTCCATTCTAGTTGGTACAATGAGATGCATGTAGAGAAGTTCGAGCGGTATAAATGTGGCATTGGAGTTCACCTTTTTGTGAGTACTCCTAGTTTGTTTTCCAATCTAACATTCACAAATTTTATCGACTTTCTGTATTTTGGGTAAACCTCTTACCAACTCTCTTTTGCTCAATTTTTACAAGTTGTGGTAGTGTACATGTTTGAGGCGCTTATGTCATAATTCAGTCTTATCGGTTTGGACCATGTAACACAATAGATTAGATGAGCTTGAATCACAAATAATATAGCAGTTTTCAGAAGTTCTGTGACTAGTTAATATTACAGAACCATTTTTATTTAAAATTTCACACCCTTGGTTAGTAAATTTTACACTATGATTACTATCTCATATTTGAGAGACACTTAATAATTATATTTTAACCATTCTACATATAAAACATTCTCAAATAGAGGGAGGTTAAAGAGCTGAACCGTACCTTGGCCAACAATTCTACAGTTACAACCATCACTGAATGTGACTGAACCATCAGTCATGTCTTTTAAGATTAGTGAACAGACCTTTATCACCTATCAGTCTAGAGCATCTACTGTCTAGGTACCACTTTGAATGGCTCGAAGCTTTGAAAGCGGTGTAGGTAACCAAATAAGTAACCTTAGGGACCCATTTCATTATAGTTTTAGGTTTAGGAGTATAGTTGGTCTTCTTATGTTTATAGTTGTTATAAGACTGACCTACTAAGTTAAATTTTAAGAGCTCCTTAAGTAAATCAACAATTTTCTCAGCTAAAGGATTACGATCCTAATTTTTATAGTTGATTCGATTGCTTTTAGGTTTTAAGGTTTGAAAAGTCTTAGCATTTTTAGAGTAGTTTTGATTCAGACTTTTTTCTTTTGAGTTAGAAGACTCTCCTTTAAAAAGCTTAGGTGGAGTATTCTTTTGTTTGGGAGGAATACTTTTGTTGTAGCCCAATTCAGATCGATCGCCATATTTTCTAAATCCGGATAAGAGTTTTTCTAACTTAGGATCACCTTGGGTATACCTCCATGTGTCTTTTAAACTTAAAAGTGAAGAGACTTCTAGTTTTAACTTTTCATTTTCAGATTTTAGGTTTTCAACTAGGGAGATTTTGAAATCTAAGTCACACTTAGTTTTTTTAAAGCAATTTGAAACGTGTGATTTTTCTAAGACTAGATTATCAAAATTTTCTTTTAGTTTTGAAAACTTTTCTTTCTGAAGTTTTAGCTTTACAACAATTTTACAACTTTCCTTGTATAGGGAAGCATCTTGAAGATCTTCTTTATCTTCGTGATTAGTATTTAGATTTTCTTCATTGGTTGAATCATCATTATTTAAAAAAGTAAACTTGGCAAGAGTCATTAAGGATTTAACATCATTACTCGAATCGATTTCAAAATCTTTTGACTTAGAAGAAGCTTTAGAGCAGGAAGATTCATCCCATGTAGCCAACATACCTTTCTTTTTCGGTTTGTTCGTTTTAGGAAATTTGTTTGCTAGATGCCCATATTCATGGTAGTTGTAACATTGGCTATTTTTTAAAGATTTCTAAATTTTAGATCTAGATCTTTTCTTTTCATTAGGTTTTTACAAATCTACCCTCTTTTACTTTTGAAAATCTTATAAAACTTTTTAGCTAAAAGGGCCATATCATCTTCAGAATTTTTTAAATCAGAATTGTTATTTTCTTGAGAAATATTTTTAGAAGACTTAAGGATGATGAATTTACCTTTAGGAGCTTTAAAGTTTAACTCATAAGTTTATAAAGAACCAACCAATTCTTCTACCCTCATATTATCCGTATCACAAAGTTCTTGAATTGTAATCACCTTTGAATTGACCTGTTCAAGCAATAAGCATAGTATCTTTACATAGACTTTACTTTCTGGGATTCTATCACCAAGATCCCACATAGAGTTGACAATGTCATTCAATCTTGTATAGAAGTCCATGAAAGTTTCACTTTCATCCATACGTATTTTCTCAATTTTGGTTGTAAGGATTTAGACTTTAGATTTCTTGACAATTGTTGTTCCCTCGTGTGTCATTTTCAAAATATCCTAGGCTTGCTTTGCAGTATCATAAGATATAATTCTCTTGAATTCATCCGGTGATAGTGAGTAAGTGATTGCATTTAAAGCCTTTGCATTGACACTACTCACACTTTTCTGAAGATCGGTCCAAGAAAAGTAAAGCGTGACTTTTACAGTTTTAGATCCATTAGTGTCAGTTACTTTAGTGGTAGGAGGGGTCCAATTAGTCACTATGGCTTGCCACACGCTCTCATTCATGGATTTTTTTATAAAAAAAATCTTTATTTTGGCTTTCTAATGGCATAATTGGAGCCATCAAAAGGTAGAGGCCTAGTAACTGAAAGGCTATCAAAATTTGACATCTTAAAAAAGCTTAGATCGATTAGCTCAAGAAATTAATCTAAAAAATAAAACAAGCGATTATGCTTTGATACCACTTGAAAAGGCCAAGCTAAGAGTCCTTGGGGGGGGGGGGGGGGGGGGGGGGGGGGTGAATAGGACTATGCCAAATTAAAAAATTAAATGCGGAATTAAACAAATATAAATATAGATATCATTAAATAATTCCATAAAGCAGAAATGAATAACAACCTCAAATGTACAAGTATTGATATGATGATTGTAAGCCCCGTATCCTAGACCGTACCATTCTATACACTTCCGCGGTCTTACCGGTCGAATTCCGGCAACCTTCGACCCTTAACTAATATTTGCGTGTGACCCTGATTCGTATGCCGTCAACCCGTATCGACTTAACCCAAGACCTTTACCATAGCGACCGCGCCGTCGCTGCAGTTCCGATGCCGCGACTTGCTCACCGAGGCGATACCCTGGTCAAGAGATGTGGGCCAACGTTCGGTGCGAAGAAAACACCGCACGTTGCGAAATTCAAGAGAATCTCTACAAGGTGTCACATCAATTGCATCAATCCATCAGTCCATCAATCCATCACATGTCAAGTACATGTCAAGTACATGTCAAGTATACATCACCTTTCACCCATTCCCAAGCAACTACAAAAGTCAAGAATCTCTTACAAGCCCATACCTCTCTTACACCAAAAGCCCTCAAAGTCAAGAAGTTCTTACACCACCCATGCTTTTCTTACACAAATGGCCATAAAAGTCAATATTTTCTTACACCCATCACTCACCACATCCATCACCCATCTCTCTCTCCCTTTACAACTCTCTCTCTCTCTCTCTCTCTCTCTCTCTCTCTCTCTCTCTCTCTCTCTCTTCACATTTTCAAACTCAAAAAAATCTAAGGAGAGAAATCCCATACGTATGAGAATTCTCTAAGCCTCTCCTTCTCTTTCAAAACTTCAAGTATGACCCACTTTCCAACCCCATGATCTCCCATCCTAACCATCCATTCCCCATCTCCTCCATTGGAATCAAAACTAAGGTGGTAAGGAACTCATAGGAGTAAGAAGATTGAACGGTGGGTGCTCCTCTAGATGTAAAAAATCTAATTCTATAGCCTAGATATTTTCTTTCTTTCATGAGGGAAGTGTAGGACCCACCAATCAATGGTGGAGATCCCACACAATCCCATGGTTATGGCCTAATGGCCTACCTTATGCATGCATGATCCATGCATGGGGCTTTTCTCTATGGGCCCCATCATGGTAGTTTTATTTCATATAATATTATATTTGGGTCATCTAGACCTTATAACCATGGTGGGGATGGCATCCTCACCATACATTTTAATTATAGGCCATGCATGTGCAAGATCCATGTTGTAAATGTAGATCTAGGTATGATGTGCGGGTGTGATTGATCTTGGGAGGGCTCAATAGTGGCGGAGCCCCTTTCCCTATGGCCGGATTGTCATTATATCTCTCTTTTTCCTCATTTTATTTCCTGATGTGTGTGGCCCATTAATGTATTTCTTTTTTTATTTAACTTATATAATAAATTTTATCTAAGTACATGATGCTGTCCAGAATTTTCTGGACAGTTTCTGGTTGTTTTTGGATCAGATTTTGGGACTGTTTGGAGGACTATTCATACCTATTAAATATACTTTTCTGAAAGGTGAGGATCTCATCTTGATGTCTCCCAAATTTCATCCCCAACTGACCTTCATTGGGGTCCCAAAGGTGTGGTCCAAGTGAGGTGGGCAGTCTACATTTTATGCACTGTTCCAGCAACATTCCACCATGGACAGTTGGATTTTTAAAATTTATTAAAATACCTATGGGTGTTTAAAAATTATAAAAATTTTCTGGGGGGTGACCTACTTATGGTAGGACCCACCTACAAAATTTTCGGGCCAATGGACGCCTGTACACACCATGGTGATGCGGGACCGGCCCATTATAATATGGTGTCCAGATTAGTCCGATTTTCAGGACAGATTGATTTATGTAAATGAATTAAAATATTTATAGATGTTTAAAAATTCAAAAATTTTTTAGAAGTGTGGTCCACTTATTTTAGAATCCACCTACCAAATTTCAGGGCCAATGGACCCCTGTACACACCGTGGTAAGGGCCGGACTGGCCCACCACGTTGGGACGTCCAGGTCTGTCCAATTTTTCTTGACAGATTGTTTTATTTAAATTAATTAAAATACTTAGAGATATCTAAAAATTATGAAATTTTTTGGGAGTGTGGCCCACCTATGGAAGTATCACTCTATGAAATTTCAACCTTAAGTGACCCCGTTTGGGTATCCAAAAGAATGGGCCAAGATGGTTGGACTCCCAGATTTTTTTTGTTGTGCAGTCCAGCAATATGCCTTGATAAAAAACCATAATTCAAAAATATTTCTTCTGATGGTAGGCCACCTTTTTGAGTTTCCTCTCATTGTATGCATGATGAGAGACCTTAGCCCTCAATTTTTAAAGTTTTAGAGGCCTTGGACCCACTCCAATAGAGTGCCAAAATTTTGGACAACAACATATTATAATTATGCTGCCCTTGGGCTGAAATTTTGAGGAGTGGGGCCCACCATATTATAAAGATCTTAGAGGAAATGATTTATACCTTTAGTTCCTTAAATGTTGGGCTTAATGAATGCACTTTTGAGCCCACCACAGTTGAATTTAATTGGGTCCATGAATATAGCTAGTTGTTAAACTATTTAAGGCCCATAGAGTGGACCCATTTGATGTGTTCCAAGGCCCATGGGATTAGGCCCATTTGATGTAATTTAAGGCCCATAGAGTGGACCCATTTGATGTGTTCCAAGGTCCATGAGATTAGACCCATTTGATGTATTTTAAAGCCCATGGGATTTAGCCCATTTGATATGTATAAGGCCCATGGGTCGAGAACCATTTGATGCAATCTAAGGCCCACGGGTTATGACCCATTGCAATGCACATAAGGCCCATTGGTGCAGCCCATTGATGTGGCCCATTTGATGAGTAAAAGGCCCATATGACATGACACATTTGATGTATTTAAGGCCCAATGGGGTGTACCTAAGGTCCATTGCAATGTGTGATCTCAACCTGGTTTATGTAATGTCATCACTACGGGCTACACCTTGGGAACAATGTTGGTTTGACGTCCACATTGCGAGTATAATGTTGGTTAAATGTCCGTATTGCGACTCTTCCTGGGGCCCATCGGTGGGCCCGTACTTGTTGTATGCAATCCGTCTAGGCCAGCTGCATTGTAAGGATAGGGCATTACTTTATAACATGCTTAGTATAACTCCATGACGCACAACCCATTTATATCTATCCATTTGATTAGCCTGCTCGTATCGGCCATTTGATTGATTTATCCCATATGATTGATTAGGCCCATCTTGATATATTTGTGGCCTGTTGCTAAGGCCATATATGAGGCCCGTTGTTGAGGCCCACCTTGATGTGTATGAGGCCCATTGTTGAGGCCCACCTTGATGTGTATGAGGCCCGTTGTTGAGGGTCACCTTGATGTGTATGAGGCCCGTTGTTGAGGCCCACCTTGATGTGTATGAGGCCCGTTGTTGAGGGCCACCTTGATGTGTATGAGGCCCGTTGTTGAGACCCACCTTAAATATATATGAAGCCCATGTTGCAAGGCCCATTGTGATGTATGCAAGGCCCATGGGTCATGGCCCATTGCAATGTATGTAAGGCCCAATTGGTGCGGCCTATTCGATATATTTATGGGGTCCATATCCTTAAGCCCATCCTATTGTATTGGTGACCCGTCCATTGAGGCTCACCCATGGTATATATTTGAGGCCCATGTGTAGGGCCCACCTATTGTGTATTTAAAGCCCATGGGTTGTGGCCATAGTGATGTATATTAGGCCTATTAGATGTAGCCCATATTGATGTGTATTAGACCCAGGTATGTGACTCACCTGCGAAATATATTTGAGGCCCATTGTGATATATCTAAGGCCCATGGGTGCGACCCATCCAGATGTATTTGAGGCCTATGGGCAAGGCCCATTGTGATATGTGTTAGGCCCATGACTAGGGCTCACCTGTTTCGTATATTTAGCCCTTGTGTGAGGCCATGTGCCCATTATATATTTGATTCTATGTGGGCCATTCCTTGGGGGCAATGTTGGTTAAAAGTCCACATTGTCGACGTCGGTTATTGATACCGTTTATGAGTATGTGACATCATAACATCATGATACATGCCCATTCGCATCATCTGCATGTTTGTTATGAGATGTGATTGACCATTGCATATTTCATTGGGTAAGATGATGTGAGACTCCCTGATAGGTGGAGATTATCTCACATGAGCGCATGACATGCGCAGGATTGATGCATGATTAGATTGTATGACTCATGCATCTTGCATTGTATTGTGATTACTATACGCCCTAGTGACATCAGGATCGTAGCCTCTACAGGCATATCGTGGATGACTAGATGGGACACCGGAAATCTGTTCGAGCATCGGGCCACCATAGATGGCCCTGGGTGAAAATCTCTAAACACACTCTTGGTTCCAGAAGATACTCCAACGTCTAGACCGAGTGGGTAGATGAGTGTTGAGTGCCGATTTCCAGATAGCTGCACTCTCCACTATGTCGTGGTTGGTTGGAAGGGGGTGTGGCCTTACCCGCCCGAGGGAGTAGGCATGGCTAGGCTGAGTTTGACCAGCTCGAGGAATGGGTCTGCTATCGGCGAGCCGGGTAGGTATTGGCAGACTATTGACAGGCGGATAGTGAGGTCTTTTCCACTTACCCAGTTGTGCGCTTATTGTGGCGGCAGGTGGTGTGAAGTGTAATAGACCCTGGTGATTTTTTTAGAGAGGAACCGTACTGATATGAGGACTGACATGATATTATGACACCCCGTCACTGTTGTGCATGTGGGCGGGCGCACGTGGGCGGACGCTGATGTGGGCAGGTGTGATGTGGGCGGGGCTGAGGCCTAGGCTAGCTACCACACTGGGCGAGCTACCAGTAGTTGGCAGGCTACTATGCTGACAGGATACTGAGTAGGAGTTGCATACTCATTCATTCATCCATTCACTATCCACTCGGGCTGGTGGTGGGCAACTAATTGTTGTGTATCTTCGTTATGGAAAGGAATTCGGTTGGGCGCGCGACTAACCTGAGATCAGGAGTTTACCACGTTGAGTTAGACTATCCAAATTTAGGTCTGGGACTGGTTTGGATAGAGGTTCCTTGTGGTGGAACCCATAGCCTGCGATACTACGTACTATCATCCCGACATCACACTCCAGCATGGTCATTCCATTAGCACCATACACTGTATATTCCATTACATCTTCGGCGTGTGGCATTGTGGGTTGTTATATTTTTGTATTCCTGTGACTTAGATGAGAGTGATGATATTTGTTAGCTCTTTCGAATTGTGTATTACATTATATCCTTGTCATTCGATATTTGATTATCTATGACTCATCATTTGCATAGCTGTCTTATATTTCGTATTCTGATATTGATTAACTTATGGACTTGTTCATACTTCCGCTTATTCTATTATCGCATGATTATAATCTTGTCAGTATTTCTGTTTACGCTGATAATTCCTGCTCTTATCAGTGTTTCTGCTTATTCAGTCATTGTATGGTTTATGGATTAATAACTTTTCGGTATTGTATGATTATGATATTGTATTGAATACTTGACACTTATCTCGTGCACACACTTACACCACCCTCTAAGCTTTCTATAAGCTTATGCACGATAGATGCGTGCAGGTGATGTTAGGTTGCAGCAGCATTGAGCTTGGAGCATGCAGCTGTTTTCTGGAGCTTTGATTTTGAGATATATATTTCCCTTTCAGCATTGTATTTAAATGATTATATTAGTAGATATGTGATGATGATGTTGCCTTTATGATTTGGGTAAATTTGTGGTTATGCTTATTACTAGTTAAATGTACAAAAAAAAATCCTCCTTGTAGGTTCCCAGAATAAAAAATCTGGCATATGAATGCTAGGAGCTGAGAATGGGGTACTACGGAGGCTGTCGGCACTGGATTCGGTGATCGGGATTCCTGTGAATCCGATTTTCAGATTTGGGGCGTGACAATGATACAAATGTTGTTCCAAGGACAACCTTACACCAAAAACCAATGGCTTATGGTAGGATAATCTGATTCCTAGAACGTCTGTGTATCAAAAACTCAAACCGATACAGAGGAATAAAGAAATAAATAGCAAAGAAAAGAACTAAGTTATTATAATATTCCCGCACTTATATAAAAGAAATTACAACATTCTCCATAAATTCTTAAAAAAGAAAATTATAACATCCACATAATGTCACAATCAATCATTCACCACAAGGCCAGAAATTATAGTGGTTTGCTTATGTGTACACCAACTATTTAGAAAAATAGCTACACAACTACTCCACCCCCAATATCCTCACATAGTGGATATTGGCATTCACTATGAAATAGGTTTTTCAAGGTTCACCTAAAACCTTCACAATTGTGTCTTTCAAGTGAGTTTATACAATTCAAAAATCCCACACTCTAAGTTTTTTGGATTACCTTAGACAATCCAAAATAGAAAGAAATTTTTCCTGGCACAATCTCAAAGAAACCAAAAGAAAAGATTTACAGAAATGTAAAATACTTATCTTGATATTTTCCTTTAATGAAGCCTGGTAGAACTAATTTAGAGTAGTAGTTCAATGCAGATGTTCAATGTCTACACTCACTTATAAAAAGGTTCTAAGTTTTAAATGATTTTTAGATTAAATCACTATGCGCTTGCTTGATTTGATTTTGATTTAAAAAAATGAAAAAACTTCAATCCCTTCTCCAAATAAGATTGGAATGTAGAATACAAAATCAAATGTAAAAAGTAATTAAAGAGAATATTAAATGATCACTAAATAGCTTGAGAATATTACAAACTTATCTCTTAGAGTGGTGTCTTGATTTTTCTTGAATTAAATGAAAACTCTGAAAATCGTACTCTATTTATAAGTAAAAAAATTGCTAACTCGATTGGTCGAAGGACCAACAAACTTTTAAAAATTTGAGCACGATAAGATAAGATCATTCCACGACTGGTCGATTGGGAGGTTCGACTCATCGTGTGGCCTGCACGACCGGTTGAGCCTTGCTCTCAACTGGTCATGTGGGACCCAATTTAGTTGCTGGACTTTGAGTCAAACCTACTCGAATAGTCAAGCACTGTTCACTCGACTGGTCGAGCAATCTCCAAGACTGGTTGAGGCTATAACAAAAAGTCTTAAAAATTAGTAACAAATCTTAGACTGGTTAAGGAATTTCTTGGACTGGCTAAGCCAGTAGTACTATGACTAGTCGAACATTGGCTAAGACTAGTCGAGAAAAAGCCTATACACTTATAAAGTGACCCAATTAAAGTATGCAATCAATATGACCTAACCTATGGTCAATCTAGGGTCATTCATACCTTATAAGCGATGTTTGAACTTTAGAACATCTTTTGGTTGATAGTTGATGTTGATGTACATGAAGCTTGACATCTTGAAGTACATTGAAGCTTGAACTTGTAACACATTGAAGCTTGAATTTGAAACACTTTGAAGCTTGAATTTGAGGTACTTGAGTTGCATTTCACCTTGAGCTTTGAGTACCAAAGTAAAGTATATTGTCTTGACTTAGATAAAGCTTTGAAAGCTTGAACTAACACTTGATGTTGTACTTGAAATCTTATACTTGTGATGCTTGAATCTTGGAATGGATCATCTTGAAATTATACTTGAATTAAAATGGAACATCTTGAACTTGAAGACGAGATAAACAAGAAACAGATTCCAAGAGGTTTTGGCACTACAAAATTTGACAATCATAGGAGCTAGAAAACATAGCACTTATAACCACCCAAATAATCAATGTTTATACTAAAATCTAGCAGATCAGGTCGACAACATAGATTGTGCCATGTAGCATATAAAGTATGCCTAGCTGGCACACCACATATAATAATAATAAATAAATAAATAATATCTTTAGTTGCCACATTAGTAAAACAATCTGTAGATAAGGATGAATAACTATTATGGATGTGTTAGCGTTGAAGCACGTTTGACCAAGGCAAGCCATGATTGAGAGAATGGTAACTGTTCTTTCCCAGCTGGATATAGGCAGAGGATCCACATGGGCCATTAGTTATCTTCAACCTTCAACAAGATAGGCTATAAATAGCAGGAGCAAACACAAAATTGGTGCGATCAATCCAATCCTTTGATCCAAACACAAACCCTTTACTAAGGAAATGTTGATGATTATCTTATCATAACATCTTAGCTTAGTTCATCCACTGCTCATCACCCATGGATCATTATGATAGAAGTAACATTAGTTCGTCCTCGTGACCATGCCGGACTAACTCATGGGTTTTAATCCAGTACTTGTAATTCCCTTCCATATGTGCTTGCGTGCCAGATCTGAAGGAGGACTGAGTCTATGCTCATGGGCCAACATTAGCTTTTGTAATCTATGGAATTGCCAATGCCATGCTCACTAGCATGTTGTTATTTCTACTCTCAGACAAGGCCGATGATCTTGCCTTAGTGGTAAAAAATATTGACCGATCATGTTTGGAATCCACGTCCATCTCTATCTAGTTTCACCTGTTCAATCATATAACTGTTGCATCTTTGAAAGTCCTTAATTGATAAGGCAAAAAGATCTCATTAGAGGAGGAGCCCCAATCTCCACAAATCATCTGGTTTAACATGAGTATAAAATTGTTTACTAAATAGACGGTGGTTGATCAACTCCACTCCACTCTATCTCTACACCAAGGATCAATTGTGATCACAGTTTAGATTGGACCCACAATGATCTTGGCACACCCACACATGGTAAGATAAGCACACATGTGTGGTCGTGAAAATCATACCAACACCATTTGTGGCACGCCTGGTGGGACATGTGTGCAATTGTTTATTGAATATTATGACAACATGACTAAGTGATCGACTCAAGGTAGTGAGAACATTAAAGAACAAGACCTCAATTAGGCATCCAATGCATCTCATATGTGGGCCGATCAAGATGTCTCAGATCCTCCACTTTTGTTCATCTAAGAAATAGGATCATTGTCCCAAAACGGGCACAACGATTTGACTCTTGTGGTATTCATTGAGATGGAGAGAACCAGAACCAAACCAAATAAAATGGGGTTGTGCATAGATTCTTTATTAATGACAAATCACATTCCCAAATCAAATGATGTTTAGAAGATGTTTAATGAACTCAACATGGAATTGGTTTCATCAAGCTATGGAAAAATCATAGCTGGAAGTTCTTTTACTTCATTCATTCCTATTTTTCTGATTGCAAATTAAATTTCTTTCTTATTCTTTTTGTTCAGAAGACTCCTATAGTGTTGAAGCCCTTAGTCACTTATGTGTCTTAACAGCCTACACCACAATATCCCTCCCTGGAGACCAGGGAGTCCATAACACCTCAAGTAGGTGACCTTAGAAAGTCTCTTTGGGCTAAATTATTAAATCAGAGAATCAAGCCTCATCTTTAAGCTCAATAGATAAACCTAAGGATTTTAACCTTAATTATGAGCCTAATTGGAAAATTTGTGGATTTCAACCTCATTAGTGAGCATATAAGAAAATTTGAGGATTCTAGCCTCATATTATGCTTAGTTGGTAAATTTGAATATGAAGCCTTATTCATTTTGATGGTTTAAGCTTTAAAGTAGCTGAATTTTAGTATCACATGTTTTTATCTTAGACTATCAATGGTCATTCCTAATTTGATTAATATATCATTTAAATGATCATAAATAGCATGCTCCATGTCTTTAATGATTATATACACCCTTTAAACCCATATTAATATGTGCCTTATAATTGATAAATCTATGACTTATGGAGTTGTTCCATATTATATTTTTATTAGTATATTTATTGGAATTAACTCTTTGTCAAATATTGATAAAAAGGAGGAGAAAGATTAAGTCCCACCAAAATAACTTTAATTTTATTTTGCAGGATTGGTTAGTTGTTTGTAGGAATAAATGAGATAAGGGGAGAAATTTTGGGGGAGCATTGTTAATGTTACATGTTTCGAGTTTTGTATTTAAATTTGTATATCATTGTAGTATTAGACATGTGATATTTTGTGTTATTTTGGTATGTCATTGGTATAGAACATGACATTTTTAGGTTAGGTTTTTATCACGTAATTGAAAAATGATGATATTGTTAGTGCATTGATTTGTACGTCCTGTTTATCAATCATGTGAGTACATGTGTCACATAATCGGTTGAGCCCTTAGAAGATGAAAACTGAAGACATAAGTGAACATGAGCATCAAAAAGCAAAGAACAGGTAAATATGGTGAATTGGTGACACTAACCATTGACCCAAAACAACTCATTGAACCTCTAAATAATCCTTAGCCTTAGAGGTAAACCTTGTTGATCATCCCTTAGCCTTAAAAACTTAATTTGAACATGATAAGTAAGGCTATTAGAGGTACAAATTTTTTGTGAAATTATATGCCCAAAATAACAGACTTTCACGTGGTGCTCGATCTCATCGAGCAGTCCTCGGGGTCTTCAATGACATCAACGATCACTCAGTGAAATCGAATATGTAACTCAGATCTGCATAGCTGAGTGATCTTTTATCTGAGCTACTCAATGGCATCAGATAGTAGTGTCAAAACTGTTAAGAAATAATTGAGCTGGAAATTTAATTTTCTTAATCCCAACGAAGGAACACTTGATGCCATAGATAGAGTCGTTATCTGCCCATATTTTCCAGTTGGAGCTCAAACTCCTTATAAAGGGCATTCAGTTCTCAGGTATTTTTATGAATTTTTAGTGTAATGGAAGTTTAGGTAATTGCATGATCATCTCTCATCTCAAGCCTCTTAGTCCATAAGATTTAATTTATCTTCCTTGTGATTTATCACAAGAAATAGCATTTTATCCTCAGTTATGAAGATGAAATTGTTCTCCACCTTATTCTAGAGATTAGTCTTGAACCAATAGTTAAATCCTTATCTAAACCCTCTACAACACCCATCTAAGTGAATCTTCTAGGCATTACAACTTCCCATTAGTTGTAGGAGATTATACCCAACCTCTCATCACCTTAAACACTACATTAGAGCATCGTATGCAATGTGTTTAATTTTGTAGCTGAAGCATTAGAAACACATTAGCATCGTGATCGGGAGAACACATAAGGAGTAAATTCAAGCATGGGAGAGCTTTTAAGAACCAACTTAAGAACAACATAACAAAAGTGTCTCAATTTGACGAGTAAGTTATCAATTATATGAGTTCAGGAACACTCCTTGTGTAGGATTGAGTATAAAGTTTGAATTGCCAAACTCAACTAGGTTCTTGTATAGGACCTTGGTTCTTATGTAGGACCTAAATCAAAGTTATTTTGTAGGCTACCAAACATGAGTGCGGATGTGTTAGTCTTTGTGGGAGCCTCCGATAGGAGTAAATAAAAGTCCTTGGATTAGTACCAATGTTATTAGTTAGCTTATAGAAAACTAATTGAAGTTTCATATGGGAGCCTCCGACTAGAGTGTATGTCAGTAGGTTCTTGTGCAAGACCGAGGTTTATGGCAAGTCTATAAAAAATCATGTAGAGTCTCTTACAGGAACTTGTCCTTGTGTAGGGTCATAACAGTTAGAGGTGAACTTGATTTAAAACCTCTGATAGTGAAATATGGTACACTCATAGGTTGAGTGCATCCATCAGGAGTGGAATAGGGAAACCAAACCACTATACATGCTTATGTTTAGGATTGAATTTGAGCACTTGTTAATTATGCTTATGTGATTGAATATTTAATTATATGTATATATGGTTACATGAATGTTAGGAGTTTATATGTAGCACATCCCCCACGCACATGTACATTATCATATTTATAAAATAACTTTTTTATTAACATATCATTTTATAGTCTATGTGATTAGACCCACTAACAGCTTATAAGCCTTAGTGTTAAATTTTTTATACTTATTTATAATTTGTACATTAGTTTAAGTTGGGAAATTATGTTCTAGAAGGCATAAATTTTATTAGATCCTAATGACCCCACTTCTAGGACAGTCATCATTCCTTAGCTCTGCTAAGCTTCCACCAATAGCCTGTGGCCCCACCACGTTCAATTTCAGGACGCTCTTGTGTCACTTATATAAGGTGTTATGGTCTCCCAATTCTCTAGGGAGGGAAACAGTGGTGAAGGCCCTTAAGATACGTAAGTGGCTAAGGTCTTCATCACTAGAGAAGGTCCCTAAATCGGATTCAGACTCATCTGTATCATCTCATATTGTTTCCATATTCTTACCTTTAGATCTTACTTTTCTAGCACAACCGGTGGCAATATATCCATAACCCTCACAGTTGTAGCATTAGACTTTCTTAAGCTATTTAACGGTTTTACCTTTACACTTCTCAACCAATCGATCCTTCATGTCACAATTCTTTCCTCTTCTAAGATTGAGAAATTTCTTAAATTTTCTTTTAAATTTCTCATCTTCATCCTCATCATCACTACAACTTTCAGATGTGACAATCTTAAGCCTACATGAATACCTATGAGATGTTTTAAGGATGACTAGTTTTTTCATGCTAGAGGAGACATTAAAGTGTAGTTCATAAGCTTTTATGGAACATAAGAGTTCTTTTACTTTCATGTAGTCTATGTTCCTACACTCTTCAATAGAGGTGACTTTGCAGATAAATCTTTTCAAGAGAAACCTAAGTATTTTCCTACATATCATTCGAGATTTTTCTCCTAAGCTCCACATGAATTTATAAATATCATTCAACTTAGAGTGGAACTCCATGAAAGTTTCATACTCTTCTATTCTTAAGTTTTTGAGTTAGGTCATTAAGAGTTGAAGTTTCGATCTATTTACTTGAGCTATGCGTGTGAAAACTTGGAGTTCTACTTCATCTTCAAAGTAGAGGTTGGAATCCTCATCATAGTATTAATCTCAAGGAAGATGACCCAGAACTTATTGGTTTAAAGGCTTAGAATGAGGGATACGAACACGGAATCACCTAAACTACTATTGCACCAAAATCCATTCAAATGCCTAAAGTTCGTATGCCCTTTATAAAAGAACTAAGTTCCAATGATAAAAAAAAATAGATAGAAAATAACTAGTTCGATTGATCAATCTAAGCCTTTAATCGATTGATCGATCGATGCATCTATGGGGTCCTAGTACTTTGAAACCCGACCTAAGCATACATGTATCCTGATATGCACTGTTGATTGATTGTATCCAATACCCTAGTATATCCAATGACCTTAACCAAGTGATTCATATCAAATTCCTTCAAAACTCTTGTTATGTTGACTGCGTCATCCCTGCGGTCGGAATAGTGAAAATTGTGCATCAATTTGACACTCCGTTAGTGAGATATGGCCTGTTGAATCTACAACCCAAATTGCATATCTTATAACACATGTAACCTTTATTGCGCTAAGCCCATTGTAATTAGGCTCATGCGGGCCTAAAGCCTACTTTCTAGAATATAGAAATCATCACAAGATAGGACAAGCACTACATGAAAATGAAGAGCTAGAGCATATGAGATAATGCACTATGAGACAAAAATGAGTTTTACCCCAAAATCCATCATTAGGCGTCTCCCCATACCTTAGAAATTAATCATGACTCATGGCTACCTCATCCTACACATGTATCTAATGCATGCTTTGTTTTGTGTCACATCACTTCAAACAACTAATTGAAACACTCCACTTCAACATCAACTATACATCACTTACAACCCACAATTCTTATCCATCTAGCCAATGCATGCCTAGATTTCATCCACTTTAGTCAATGCAAGCTTAGCACCATCCACCTCATTCATCCATTACCTGCAACATATACCACCTTCCACCTCACTTTTAGCACCAATAAGAGCCCCCCTCCTTAAAAACATTTGCCACATTATCTTACTATCTTAACTCCCATTCTCTATAAAAGAGTAGGGGCTCTCATACACTCATACTTTTGCTAATTAAACTTAGAAAATTTTTAAAATTTTGAGAGAGAGAGTGGGGCCAATGTGTGGCCCACCATCAAACTTAGATGGAGTGGACTACTCATCATCATCTAACCGTCCATCAATTTGAGGTGAGTTTACACCCCATCCTTCCATCCTCATTTAACTCCTTTTTCTTTACTCCTTTTGTATTTTCTTGATGGGCCTTGAAAGGTTTAAACAACAAGCATTAATTCATGTGATGCAGCCCACTTAAGACTCAGATCTTCCTCACTTTTTGGCCCATGACCTAAAATAATATGGAGAAATAGATGGATGATGTGGATCAAACAAATACATAATGGGGGTCACACGAATGGGGACCCCACTTACCACGTCCTTACATACATGCAAGTGACACTAGGTGGTTTCCCAACCACACAATTTTTGTGGTGTGGTCCACCTTATATTCGGATAAGCTTCATTATAAGAGAATATGGTGCATATAAACATTAAAAAAAGTAGCATACTTATTATGGTCATTCAAAAGATATACCAACCGAATTAGGAATGACCAATGATAATATAGCCAATAAACATATGATATTAAAATCAAATAACTTAAAAACTAAACTATCATAAAGAAATGAGACCAACAATCCTCGAATAAACCTATTAAGCACAACTTGAGCCTAAATCCTTAGATTTTTCCAATTAAGCTCACATATAAGGTTGGAATCCTTAAAATTTTTCAATGGTGCTCAACAATAAGGCTCGAATCCTCAGATTTAACTATAGAGTAAAAGATTGAGACTAAAATATTTAGATTCAACAATTAAGCACATAGGGACACGTTATTGCACGTATTTGTGCATCTTATTTATTAATCGTGTGAGTCCATGTGTCATGTAGTTAGTTGAATCCTTAGAAGCTGAAGACCAAAGACATGAAAGGACATAAGCATTCAAGAGTAAAGAATAGGTAAATGCAGTGCCTTAGTGACCCAAACCATTGACCCAAAATAATCCCTTGAACCTCTAAATGATCCTTAACATTGTAGGTAAACATTATTGAACATCATTTAGCCTTAGAAGCTTAATTAAAACATAATAAGTAAGGCTACGAGATGTACAAAGCTTCCATGAAATCATATACCCAAAACAACATACTTTCGAGTGGTGCTCGATCTCATCGAGTAGTCCTCGAGGGGTCTGTTGGCACATTGCGTAAACTCCAGCTTGTGGAGTTTGAAGAAATTAGGAAATACGCGTATGATAACACGAGAATATATAAGGAGAGAATGAAAGTGTTCCATGACATGAACATTTTCAGGAAAACATTTGAGTTAAATCAGAAAGCCCTCATTTATAATTCTCATTTCAATCTCTTTCTTGAAAAATTATGATCCAGATGGACCGACCCACTCATAGTAGAGATCATTTATCCTTATGGAGTCATGGATGTTGTGAATCATAAAAATGGTAATATGTTCAAAGTAAATAGTCAGAGACTAAAACTGTTTGTTGAAAAATTAGTTCCAGAAGAAGTGTTCATATCTTTGGAAGATCCCGTGTACCAAGATTGTTCTCTTAGTCTAATGGATATCATTTCTCTTGCTTTCTTAGGATTTAGTTTCTTTTGGTAGAACTGGATATTTTGTTTTGTAATTTTTAGTTGTTGAAGCACCAACCTTTGAAGTTCACTATCATATGTTGTACTTCAAGTACTTATTCCACCTACTCCTCTTTATTTTGTTGCTATTAAGTTATATTTATTGCATATATTTTATACATCAAGGACAATGTAGAATGGATGTTGAGAGTGGGTTTCTATAGGAAAATTTTGAATTTTAAAATTAAAAAAAGTATATATATGTAATTTTATATAGTTTTAGGAGATCAATTCAAGAGTTAGTATTAAATACTTTTAACGCCTATATTCTAGTTACTTATTGGATTTTAAGATTAAGTTTATTTTAATGATATTTAGTTGATTTTTTTACATTGATTGAATCATGATTTCATGTGTCACAACTAACTTACACATTAAACCTTAGTTTAATACTAAATTGTTGAAGTGATGATTATTAAAAATGCTAGGAACCAAGTTTGGAGAATTTGTCCATTATGTTTTTTGAGAAAAGTGAAAAATAAATAGTATTACCTAACTAAAATAATTGTCATCGAAAAAGGCTACCTATTGAAGTTCACACACACACACACACACACACACACACACACACACACACACACACACACACACACATATAAAGAGAGAGAGAAGAGGTATTAGTGTGAAAGTTGTTGATGAAAAAATCAAGAGCTGGAAGAATGAATTGTTGAACTGTAAGACAATTTTTGATTTAAGTTTTAGTTGATTCATTCATTTCTTTGATTATCATTATAGACAAGAAAGTGAAAAAATTAAGTTTTTGGTGTTGTTAAGTCTGGATTACATGATACATTCATGGAACTCAATGCTGGGAATTATTCAATTATATGATTATTACTTGAGTTTAATCAAAATAATTATTAAGTACTAGAATTTATATGAATAATATGCTTGATTTGGTTCTCTCTGGATTGATTTAGGTTGAAATTATTTGAGATTGCAGAATTGTTTTCTCTCTAGAATTGTTTTTTAATTCAGAATTTCTTGCATGTTTTGCTCAAGCCTTGTAAAATGCTAGTTGGGGATGTGATAACATGTAAATATTATATACTTATCTTCTCAATTGCACTAGTTTACTTCTCAATTGCACTAGTTTACATGTATTCAAAGTATGTAATTGATTGACTAACATATATTTTGTACATGCGAAGTAATCTAAGAAATAAAGATGAAATCATGCTTAAAATGATGATTAAAGGTTAAAAGATTAATCACGAGAAGGCTTAGTGAGTTGGAAGGCATTAATGAAGAATTCACATGCCAAATATTTAAGAAAATCAAATATAAAAGATGGAAAAGGGACATGAAAATCACACAATTCAATAACGTAAATAACAGACTATTCGATCCCACCTAAGGTTGGTTTGGTTTGATTAAATATGTACAGAATAGTCCAGCAACAAATTATGATTTTCAGAGATAATTCGACTTGAGACTTAGGTCCAACCGAAGTCAAGTTCGGTGCCACCAAAGGGACATAGAAACTTCATAAGAAAATTGAAGAAATTTGGCTACAATCGAGAAACAAATTTGGTGCTAGGAAAGTGATATTCAGTGCAACCAAAGGTTATAGTCGATTGTAACCAAAGCGTAACAAAAGTGAGAAAATTGAAATCGGTTGCAAGTCAATGCGAACTCTTTCTATTTAAAGGGGTGTTCTAAGCCTTCCTAAGGATGAATTAGGGTTGAGGAGAGAGACCTATGAGTTGATGAGCTTCTTCAGAATCATCATTCATTCTCAATCATTCGGTTTTAGTTGTTTTTTTAAAAAAAATTAAAAAAAAATAAATCTTATATTTTGTTTAAGATGTTAGTCATGCTTGACTAATCACTTAGCTAAGACTAATAGATGATCTTTTCAATGGATATTTGATATTTAATTCATTTCCTTAATGAAGGTTAAGGATGTGATTTAATTCCCATATTGGGGAAGGAATCAATCTATACAATTGTTTGATCTATTGTCACATTTGGGTACATTAGATGCTTTTAATTCTCTCTAATGTGATTACTTATATCTTTATGAGTGATCAAGCCTACTATGATTCTAATCTATGTTAGATGTTTTTAATTGATATTATTGTGTTATCTTCCAATTAGAATGGATTGGAATCCAGTTCTAGTTAAGATATCAACTCAAGAAGACAAATTGAATTTAAAGTCTATTAATTGAGGATTCCTTGATCCTTATTCCTTTTTATAATTATTTTTACAATTCTTCTATTCCATTGGATTAAAAACCTAGACCAACTATTTTCTTAGATTAAAATCTTATTATTTTCTCACCAATTTCCATGTGGATCGACCTCAGTCTTACCGAATTATTCATTACTACATTGCAACCTTATAGTTGGGATTGTCAACCCTTGGGTTTGATCATGGTCTACTTGGGATTTGGATCGAACACTTTTTTAGGATCATTCCCTAAAATAATGATCCAAAATGGATCAATGATGTGGATAAAATGCACAAAACATGGTGGGACCTATAGAGCACCATCAATATGCATTTTTTGTCCCTTGATGATGGACATTACAGTCTTAATATACGTGAGGACTACTTACAGTGTCATATACCATTCTAAAAAAAAGTAGGTAGCCCACCTTGATGTATGTGCTAAAACACCAAGTGTGTCACCCCATGTTAGGCCTAGTGTAACACCCTGAAAATCGGGGGTCGTGTATAAACCCAACTCCCGAGTTCCAGACCGTCACTTATGCAACAAAAATGATTATGATTCAATGTTGTCAGAGTTAAAGCATTCACATGAGTAAAAGTATACCAAAACTACAATTCATACTCTAGATCCAATGATAAAAGCAAGCGAAAGACTAAAGAATATATATATCACTATAGGGAAAACAAAGTAGATCTCGACTGTCTCCAACGTATGAATACATCTCTGAGTCTCATATACATGTAAATAAACAGAAATCAAATGTCAAAATAGTCCCACTGAGTAGTCCCGCCAATCCAGGCCACCTAAGTAAAGCCGTCGTGGTACTGCATATATGAGAACTCGTCCTGGTCCTCATCATAGTCCGGCTCTGCTTCCTGAATCGCTGTCTCACCTGCATCTAAGACAGGGTCTGGTGGGTGTTGCAAACACCATCCCGTAACGTGGGAGTGAGTAGCTAACTCAGTGGAATAATAGAGCAAGGATTAGCATGTTCTCAAATCAATCATGCGATAATAGTAAAGCAGTAAATCAAACATTCCTAATACTGTTGTTAATGCAATATGACATGACATGATGGATGCCCTCACCGACATTCTTCCTCATACGGTACCATCTTACGCCCGCGGCATGCTTGCATACCGCTCAGTGCTCCACATCTTCCAGGCACATGCAATGTGATGGTGATATGATTATCGAGTTATTATTAGTCCATTCAAACAGCAGAATTGGGAAACTAAGGTACTTCCCTTATATCAATCCCAACACAGATCCTGTCTAGGGTCGTCACTCCTAGTAATCTCATATGATGTATATTTCGTAGGTTGCTGCAAGGGCTGCCAGGGCTGTTGCTCGCACTCGTTGCACCGCTCCCGCATCACCTTATCAATACAGGCTTACTGTACTCTCACTGCTACGGAAGGGTCGTCGCCTCTCGTAGACTCAGAATACGCTCGCGGTCACTACAAAGGACTCGTCGCCTGATCAGTGTAGGCCGACAGCAAGAATAAAGTGTCCCATACCACCATAATATGCTCACGAGTCATAGGTGCTCAATGGTCACTACGGGGAGGTTTGTGGCCCCAGCGTAGGCCGACAGCTCGACCACGGTGTCCCATACCACCATACCCGGCTCATGAGTCTTTATGGATCAAGGTACCATGGTTGACAGGGTTTAGAATGGTAAGTTTAGTACCCTAGGTTCAAGCAGTTATGACTCATACAAGGTGAACATACAATGCCAGTCGGGTTACTTGACGGGCTCGACTAGCACGAGCGCATCTCAAGTCGAACGACATGAAGTGCGTAAAACACCTCGTGTGGCCTAACCACTGCCGCCAACTCCAAAACACGGCTCGCGTTCATCGACGCATCGTTCGTGACAAAGATAAGCCAACCACGAACTTGCTCGGTTGCCGACTGTCTGGACTAGGTATAGTCCCAAACAATTATGAATCCACATCAGCAATCATATAAGAGTATTGGAGATGCAATACAATAATGTGAGCATGTTAACACATGTTATAACATACAACTTAAGTAAATCATCTAACACTTGCATTTCATACATATAATGAAATCATGCATATAGCCAACATGTAGGAAATCATTTACATCAATATATTAATTGAGAATTCAATCTCAAAATAATTTATAACACCATTTAATTCAATACATACTAATACAAACATTTATACAAACACTTAGTCTACACACTTAAGTCTACATATAGTATGTCGACTCAAATTGTGCATTTGGGCGAATCTCTTCGCCAAACTAATTATGCACGTATTCCTAATATCCTAATGCGACAAGAAGCCATGTCAATCACCTCAGCAAAATATGGATGAAAACAGTAATTCCTACAAATGACTAAAATGCCCTAAATCTCATATTTTTCATCTGCTTACGAAACAGGAAACGGAAGGCATGTTGTACATGTCAAACGGCGTTGCCGTCAATAATCTACTATTAAACGACATTGAAAACGTTGGAAACAGTCAATCAAAGCGTCTAAAATCTGCACCTTTTCTCCTATAGGTGTATTGATTCGAACGGAGAGTGTACGCTTCGTCTAAGGCGAACTGGGAACCTAATACGCAAGATCCATAAGCTACTTCGCTATGGAAATACGGAACCTCAAATCAGCAAGTATTTAGGGTATTTTCTTGCCTAGAATCACGGCGAAATCGCCGAAAAAGTGATTGAGGCGCGTTACTTAAGCACGTGCAGCAGGTAGCACAAGCAGTAGGAAATTCTCTCCCACTCTCTCTCATAAACTCTCACCTTTTCTCTCACACCAGCTAGGGTTTCTAACAAATTCGGATGGGTGAGAGAAGTGAGGGTTTAAACCCCTTTTATAACCTAAAACTCGCCCAAAACAGGCTTGAGAACAATGTTCACTTGATGCCTAACCAAATCGGGGCTGTTTCGGTCCAAAAAGACATTTCTGGTGGTCCCCTGGCTGAACGCGATCGGACTTAAGTTCACGCATGTCGGATGTCGCTCACATCCCATTTTTAGACCAGCAGTGTTCGTAAATCTCACGTGGCGGTCTAGTTTCAGTTCAGCGGTTACCGCACGTAGATCAGGCCTACAAGTCTCATGATATGAAATAGAAATTTTTTCTGATCCAAGGGTGTAATTTGGCTGAATTCTGACGGTCAGAACGCTTAATACTGATGCGTCAAGTCGTGTGCCAGATTTGAATTTCAAATTCTAAATCTAACCCTATTCTCACTCTCTTCACTCCAGGCTCAATGAAATAGCCTGTGAATGTCGGTTGGACTTGATTTTCGAAATGATTGTCAAGTCCAGCTAGGCGGTTATAACGGTCTAAGATTGTAGGTATCGGACTTTCGACGCGCGGTCTAGATCCAATACAAAGTTTCTAAGAGATCCAGAGAACAAACCAGTTTATAGTTTGATCCGAGGTTTTAGAGTATTATAGCGTCATTGGTTCTACTCGCTTTGGGTCTTGTAGAACGTATTTAAAGTGATTAGGGACTATTTCCCAGCTACTCTAGCGTTGCGCTAGCTAACTTACGTATATTTTCCAAAGGAATTAATCCTACGTAATTTCTAGTCGAGTTGGTACTCGAGTCCAAGTATGGATTTTTTCCAGGGCGTTACAATCTACCCCCCTTAACAAATAATTTCATCCTCGAAATTTGTACCTTTTCGTACTCCTCGAGAAGCTGTGGGTAGTTCTTTCTATTCTCAGCTTCTGTCTCCCAGGTAGCCTCTTCCTCAGAGTGATGCGTCCACAATACCTTCACAAGGGGAATCACCTTGCTATACAGTACCTGCTCCTTCCTGTCTAGGATACGTGTCGGTCGTAGGATATATGTAACATCCTCTCCTAACTGCACCTGCTCCCATCTGATGATATGGGAAGGATCAGAAATGTACTTCTTCAGCATAAAAACATGAAATATGTTGTGAACGCTCGCGAGATGAGTGGGTAAAGCCAAACGGTATGCCACTGCTCCCACACGATCGAGGATCTGGAATGGACCAATGAATCACAGTGCCAGCTTCCCCTTCCCGAACCGAAGGACTTCCTTCATAGGGGAAACTTGTAAAAATACATAATCCCCAACTGTGAACTCTAGCGGCCGACGTCTCGTATCGGCATAACTCTTCTATCTGCTCTGCGCTGTGAGAAGTCGACGTCTAATAATATTAATCTTCTCCGACGTCGCCTGCACTAACTCTAGGTAAATCAAGCTACACTCAGCGACCCCTGCCCAGCAATGCGGTGCACGACAAGGTTGCCCATACAACGCCTCGTAAGGTGCCATACCGATACTTGCCTGAAAACTTTTGTTGTACGTGAATTCCGCATATGCAAGACAGTCATCCCAACTGTCCTTGAAGTCCAATGCGTAAGCTCGCAACATATCCTCTAAGATCTGGTTCACCCTCTCTATCTGTCCGTCTATCTGTGGGTGGAAGGCAGTACTGAACTTCAACTTCACACCCATAGCCTCCTGAATGCGAGTCCAGAAAATAGAAGTGAACCACGTGTCTCTGTCCGACACGATCTCCAATGGAACTCCATGCAGACGCATGATCTCTCTGATGTATAGTCTAGCCAGCTCGTCTGCAGAGTTCGTGACTCTGATCGGTAGGAAGTGCGCCGACTTCGTCAGACGGTCGACGATCACCCATATGGAATCATGTCCCTTCCTCGTCTTCGGAAGGACACAACCCAGACCAACGCTAGACGCGTCAGTGTATATAGTGTATCTAACCCCTTGTTCTGGCAATACTAGCACAGGGGCAGACGTAAGTCTATCCTTCAGCTCCTAAAAAGCTGACTCCGCCTTGTCATTTCAGGCGAACTTCACATCCTTCCGTGTCAAATAAGATAGAGGTCTCGCGATCTTCGAGAAATCCCGAATGAAGCGTCGATAATAGCCAGCGAGACCCAAGAAACTCCTCACCTCAGTGACAGAAGCAGGCTGCTCCTAGTCCTGAACTGCAGCTACCTTAGACAGGTTAACTGCCATGCCATCCTTGGACACCACGTGTCCTAGAAACTTCACTTCCTGCTTCCAGAAGTCGCACTTCTTGTACTGTGCGAACAACTGATGCTGTCTGAGTGTATCCAGGACTAAGCGCAAGTGCTCCTCATGCTCCTCTCGACTCCTGGAGTATACCAAAATGTCGTCAATGAACACAACGACGAATCAATAGAGAAAAGGCCAAAATACCCGATTCATCAGATCCATGAACACGGCTGGTGCGTTCGTGAGACCGAACGACATCACAAGGAACTCGTAGTGACCAAAGCTGGTCCTGAATGCTGTCTTCTGCACGTCCTCATCCCTGACGCGCAACTGATGATATCCTGACTGAAGATCAATCTTTGAGAAGTACTGCGCTCCTTTCAACTGATCAAACAAGTCATCGATCCTAGGTAAAGGGTACTTGTTCTTCACCGTGATCTGGTTCAGCCTGCGATAATCAATACACAATCGCATCGAACCATCCTTCTTCCTTACGAACAGGACTGGTGCTCCCCAAGGAGACACACTAGGTCAAATAAGGGCAAGCTCCAACAGACCATCAATTTGCATCCTCAACTCCTCCATCTCACATGGTGTCATGCGATACATCGGCAGTGAGACAGGCATGGAACCAGGCACCAAATCGATAGTGAAATCAATCTCTCGTAGAGGCGGTAAACCATGGATCTTCCTGAACAGATCCCCAAAATCACAAATGACTGGCGTATGCTCACGCATCTGGGCACCAGCGTCCCATAACAAAGTAGCGTAGGTAAATATGCGGAAGGGGAGATTTACCCGCACTGGGAATGTAAAGGATGCGCCCTCTGGCGCGTAAGCAGTCACTATACGAGTCTCGCAGTCAATCTCGGCCCTCGCTGCAGTCAACCAGTCCATGCCAAGAATGACGTCGAGATAAACAAGAGAGGGGTCGACGACAAGATCAAGAGCCATCGTCTTGCCCCCCAGATCCACCAAACAGCCCTCACACATCAGGGTGGCATCTGTAAAAGACCCGTGAGCTGTATAAACTCGCACCCCATCCATCCTAATAGTCGGTAGCCCAATGCGCCTGACTATGGCATGTGATATCAATGAAATCGTGGATCCTGTGTCCACCATCATAAGAATAGGAATACCTCCGATGTGGGCAGTGACCTCAAAGGCCGAATGCTGAGAAGTCTCTGTCGCAGCTGCCTCAGCTGTCAAGGCATGCACCTGTGCCTGCTGTGGCCGGTTCGGCCGCTGTGTCGTGGGCCGTAGAGGCAGCCTGAACTGAGATACCAGAGGTCTGAAGGAAGGGTGCACAGAAGCCAACCGTAAAGGCGGTGCTGATATAGCCTGTGAGCATGTACGGTCGATCTTCTGCGGCGGTAAGAACCCACTGTCCCGCATCCGAGCGAAACAACTCTGTGCCAAATGGCCCAATTTCCCACAAAAGGTACACGATAAATTGGGACGCTGCAACGGTCGTACTGGCGCTGTGGCCCTATAAGGAGGGTCAGCGCGAGGCCTCTTGCCCGTAAAGGGCCTGTCCTGCAACTCTGGTCGTAGCCTAGGAGCAATAGGGCCGCGAGATCGTGTAAGTCGATCCACATCCTGCTCTGCCCGCATGGACATGTGAATCAGCTCTGCATAGGAGGAAATGCTCACGCAGCACATCTTCGACTGAATATTCGATCGCAAACCCTCAGAAAAGCGTCGTATGCGCATCTGCTCATCTGCCAGTATAGTCGGGATGTATCTGCCCAACTCAGTGAACCGATGCTCATACTTAGTCACCGTCATGCCTCCCTGTTTGAGGCGCAGAAACTCATTCTCCCAGTCATGCCTATACGTCTAGGGATAGTATTTCTCGTGGAAGCGGAACTCGAACACTGCCCATGTCCATATGTAATTAACACCAACGGTCTGCAACACACTATCCCACCATAAGCTGGCCTCCCGCTCGAACAAGAACGTAGCCAACTCGACCTGCTCAGCCTCTGAACAATGCAGCATCCGTAGTATCTTCGACACACGGTCGAGCCAATACTCGGCCTCCTCGGGTCTATGAGAACCCGTAAAACTAGGAGGCTGTAAGCGTTAGAATCGCTCTAGCAAGCCCCGTGTGTCTGTGGCATTCTCCGCAGGGTAAGCATGTGGTACAGGATGAACCATACCCTCATCCTGAGCATATGTATCAGCATCCTCAGCTGGATGCGCAGGTGGTGCAGGTGGAGGCACACTCCCACCCGGGGCTAGAGCCCCCACTATAATAGTCAGGAGCTGTTGCTGCTGAATCATAGCTATCATCTGCTCAAATCTATCTGGAGGTGGAGCAGGCTGTGGCATGTACTGCGTCGAAGAAGATGCGTGGTACTGCTCTCTGACGGGCGGTGTGAAAGGCGGTGGTCCAACTGCAGGACCAGTAGTAGGCTGAGACGCACGTGCTGTCTCAGGAATCGGGCCCACAGCAGGGTCCGCATAAGCATCAGATTGAGAAGGAGCCTGATCCATAGGTTCACCCAATATAATCCGAGCTGTGCTCCGTGTAGCCTTCGGCGATATTCCCTATATTCAAAATAGGGCACAACCTTGTCAGTCTCAATAGCACAAACGCACCGCAATCATTCACATAAAGAGTCAAAGGCATTCCATGCATTTCATTTAATCAAAATTGTCATAATACAAGGGATATCTCCTTATAGGCATCATGACAGGAAGTACATGGAAACTAAGACAGTTAAAGCCACAACAGCAACACAAGTAAACTACTAGCCTTAACAGGCTTACACAACTTAAAGCAGGAAACGACAACTGCTACCAAACAATATCTAAAATCTTATCGCTAGTCTGAGTCGGGTGACGGAGGAGGAGGACCCTTATCTTGCAAGCAGCACAGGATCGCCTTCAAGGTACGAGTCATCTTGCCTAATTTCTTCTTCATAACGGCCTTGGTATCCTCGACCTTAGCCTGAAGTTCCTGAACTTCCCTTTGCAAGGCGACCTGGCTCTCCTCAATTCGGGCATGCGATCATCACCAGTAGCTTGAGCAGAAGGAGGAGAGCTCTCATCAGTATCCTGAGCCTCCTCTTCTACCTCTTCCTAGACTTCTTCCTCAACTTCTGTTCCAGGTTCTCCCTCACTTGGATCCTCTTCATCATCAAAATCGTCATCGCTATCCTCCTTAAGCTGAGTCTCACGGTACTGAGACCCAATCTTCATCTTGACCATGGTAGACTCATCAATGCAGTGAATCAGAACTGGCAACTCCGGCCTAAGTTTGTAAGCAAACTCAAGCACGATCTTGCATATGAGTCGGCCAAAAGGAAGCGACTCAGACGTTCTTCTTGATTTCACTATGAGGATAATCTGTCGCAACACGAAAGTGGCCATACACACATTTTCTCCCTGGGCCACTTGATATAAGAAATCAACCATAAGGCGCGTACACTCAACGCGATTTGTCGACCTAGGATACACGTTGAACGTGCAAATGTGGTGCAACAGGCACAAATCATCAGACATATAAGACGCCTTGAGGCTATTGTTAGGCTGCCATGGAACCAGACTACCGCATAGGAACCTAGTACGGCGATCTCGCTCACGCCTACTCCTCAAATTCTTCGCACTGGGATGAACATCACCAAGGGGTACGTTCATAAGTCGCGCTATCAACCGAACATCGATCGTAGCCATCCGGTATCTACCAAAAGAAATCTTGAACTGCAATGGCTCCAGTGTAGAATTCTGGATACGAGCGTAGAAGGCACGAACGGTGCTCACATTAGCACGAGAACGAGCTTCAAATAGTGGATCCCAATGTGCAGCTTCAATGCGCTCGAATAACAGGAATTTGCCGAAGAGTCATCCTTCCACTCTACCTCAAACAACACGTTACGGTCAGTATATTCGTCATGAGGCATCTCTGCTAATATCACTCGCCCAAGTTGAGTATGGGGATCCAAATCTCACTTTGTATGGAACTCTCAGGCTGTGCTTGGACTTGCGGCGGCGCTTGAGCAAGCGGCGCCACCCCTCAGTCTTCTTGATTGCGCAGGGCAACTAGGCCCAGCCTCATCCGCTGCGGTCTTTCTCTTCCCATCAAAGAGAGGATGGTGGTGAGAGAGAAAAAACCCAAAATGGCTTCAAAAAAAGCTATGGAAAACGTGAGAAATGTAGAGAAATGGCTGCCCAAACAGAAAAAGAAAATCTAAGGGTTGTAGAGGGATGCTTCAAGCTCCCCTAGGATGGATTTTTAAAAAGAAATGAGAAGGAAAAAGGAGAATGGAGCTCCACACGATTTTAACACATTTTTGGGGGTTGTAGGAGCTTCAACGGACGAGATCGGAGAGGGAGAGGATTTCTAATCACATTGGAGGTATGGGATAGAGTCGTTTTTAGCAATGAGAGGATTTGAGAGTGATTTGGGGTCACGGTTTGAGATAGGGCAACAAGAAAACGAGCAAGGGAGGCTTGGGAAGGGCTGTTTGTGAAGGAAGTACCCCATTTAGGGGTTTTATATGGTCGGCCCACATGTGGGAGGGGTGCCCTACCCAAAATAACCCATGCACCCGAGTTTCATTGCAAATGGGCCCCACCCATCGGCGATGGCATCACTGATCGGTGGTGCATCCGGTCGGTCTGGCCTGATGGGCTGGGTCCCCCTGCCCTGGAGGTCCCAGATATACATGGGCCCCACCTTCATTCATTGTAAATTGGCCTAGGGAGGCCAAAACATCCATTCGGGGCTTTCCGGGGCCAATCTGCAAACCTGAATGCAATGCCCTATCATGCAGCATATGGTTTTGGGATAGAAGGATCTAATACATCCATCTAGCCCATTAGTTGCTAAATATTACAAACTTAGAATGACCTAATGGCCAGTTTTCATGAAATTTTACTATTCACTGTAAAATTTTGTTGAAGTATGATTTTATATCATTTTCACACTAGGATCAATGCCTAACATAAAAATTCAGAGAAATAATTGAAGAATGGAGCGGGGAGAGGAAGAATTTTGAAGAAATTAGGTGAAACGGGGTTTTTAAGCCCTAGCGATTGAATGTAAGGGTTGTGGTTGTCCCACGGCCCAAGGATTCATATTTACGGGTTTAGAACTATTCAAAGAACATCTCAACCTGCCTACCTACAACCTAGGAGCTACTTAGGTCACTTCACGAAACCCTAGATGCGTTACGGACTCGATCGCACGATCGATACGAATAGACCTCGCCTATTGGCGAATCAGTGATCCTATAAGTGTTTGTAGACCTTTCTCGCACCCACCTAAGTCAAAGGAAGCGACAGCGTACATCGTGTGACCATAACCCAGGCCCGATATAATCTCATTCATGCTCTGATACCAACTTGTAACACCCTGAAAATCGGGGGTCGTGTATAAACCCAACTCCCGATTCCAGACCGTCACTTATGCAACAAAAATGATTATGATTCAATGTTGTCTGAGTTAAAGCATTCACATGAGTAAAAGTATACCAAAACCTCAATTCATACTCTAGATCCAGTGATAAAAGCAAGCGGAAGACTAAAGAATATATATATCACTATAGGGAAAATAAAGTAGATCTCGACTGTCTCCAACGTATGAATACATCTCTGAGTCTAATATACATGTAAATAAACAGAAATCAAATGTCAAAATAGTCCCACTGAGTAGTCCCACCAATCCAGGCCACCTAAGCAAAGCCATCGTGGTACTGCATATATGAGAACTCGTCCTGTTCCTCATCATAGTCCGGCTCTGCCTCCTGAATAGTAGCCTCACCTGCATCTAAGACAGGGTCTGATGGGTGTTGCAAACACCATCCCGTAACGTGGGAGTGAGTAGCTAACTCAGTGGAATAATAGAGCAAGGATTAGCATGTTTTCAAATCAATCATGCGATAATAGTAAAGCAGTAAATCAAACATTCCTAATACTGTTGTTAATGCAATATGACATTACATGATGGATGCCCTCACCGACATTCTCCCTCATACGACACCATCTTACGCCCGCAGCATGCTTGCGTACCGCTCAGTGCTCCACATCTTCCAGGCACATGTAACGTGATGGTGATATGATTATCGAGTTATTATTAGTCCATTCAAACAGCAGAATTGGGAAACTAAGGTACTTCCCTTATATTAATCCCAACACAGATCCTGTTTAGGGTCGTCACTCTTAGTAATCTCATACGATGTATATTTTGTAGGTCGCTGCAAGGGTTGTTAGGGTTGTTGCTCGCACTCATTGCACCGCTCTCCATCACCTTATCAATACAGGCCTACTATACTCTCACTGCTACGGAAGGGTCGTCGCCTCCCGTAAACTCAGAATACGCTCGCGGTCACTACAAAGGACTTGTCGCCTGATCAGTTGTAACACCCTGAAAATCGGGGGTCGTGTATAAACTCAACTCCCGAGTTCCAGATCGTCACTTATGCAACAAAAATGATTATGATTCAATGTTGTCTGATTTAAAGCATTCACATGAGTAAAAGTATACCAAAACTGCATTTCATACTTCAGATCAGTGATAAAAGCAAGCGGAAGACTAAACAATATATATATCACTGTATGGAAAAACAAAGTAGATCTCATCTGTCTCTAAGGTATGAATACATCTCTGAGTCTCATATACATATACATGAACAAAATGTAATGTTCAAAATAGTCCCACTGAAGTCCCATCAACCCAGGTCAGCTATGCAAAGCCATCATGATACTGCATGTACGAGAACTCGTCCTGGTCCTCGTCGAAGTCTGGCTCTGCCTCCTGGATCTCAGCCTCGCCTGCATCTACAACAGGGTCTGGTGGGAGTTGCAAACACCATCCCGTAACGTGGGAGTGAGTGATCAACTCAGTGGAATCATACAACAAGGATTAGCATGTTCAAAAATCAATCATGCGATAATAGTAAAGCAGTAAATCAGACAATCCTAATACTGTTGTTAATGCAAGATGACATGACGTGATGTATGCCCTCACCGACGATCTCCCTCATACGGCACGATCTTATGACCGCGGCATGCAATCGACCCTCAAGTGCTACACATCTTCCAGGCATATGCAATGGCATAGTGACATGATTTTCGAGTTGTTATTAGTCCATTCAAACAGCAGGATTGGGAAACTAAGGTACTTCCCTTGTATCAATCCCAACACAGATCCTGTCTAGGGTCGTCACTCCTAGTAATCTCATAAGATGTATATTTCGTAGGTCGCTGCAAGGGCTGTCAGGGCTGTTGCTCGCACTCGTTGCACCGCTCCCACATCACCTTATCAATACAGGCCTACTGTACTCTACTGCTACTGAAGGGTCGTCGCCTCCCGTAGACTCAGAATACACTCGCGGTCACTACAAAGGACTCGTCGCCTGATCAGTGTAGGCCGACAGCTAGAATATAGTGTCCCATACCACCATAATCTGCTCACGAGACTAGGTGCTCACTGGTCACTACGGGGAAGTTTGTGGCCTCAGCGTAGGCCAACAGCTCGACCACGGTGTCCCATACCACCATGCTCGGCTCATGAGTCTTCGTGGATCAAGGTACCATGGTTAACAGGGTTAACAATGGTAAGTTCAGTACCCTAGGTTTAAGCAGTTATGACTCATATAGCTGAACATACATCGGCCAGTCGGGTTACTTGACGGGCTCGACTAGCGCGATCGCATCTCAAGTAGAACGACATGAAGTGCGTAAAACACTTTGCGTGGCTTAACCACTGCCGCCAACTCCAAACACGACTTGCGTTCATCGACGCGTCGTTCGTGGCTAAGACCAGCCAGCCACGAATTCGCTCAGTTACCGACTGCCTGGACTAAGTATAGTCCCATACAATTATGGAATCACATCAGCAATTTATATAGGAATATTGGAATTGAAATACAATCATGTGAGCATGTTAACACATGTTATAACATTCAACTTAGGCAAATCTTCAAGCACATATATTTCATGCATGTAAGGAAATCATGCATATAGTCAACATGTAGGAAATCATTTAGGTCAGCATATTAATTAAGAAATCAATCTCAAACTATCTCCTAACATCATTTAATTCAATACATACTAATACAAGCATTTATACAAACACATACACTACACACTTAAGTCTACATATAGTATGTCGACCCGAAGTGCGCAATTAGGCGAATCTCTTCGCCAAACTAATTATGCACATATTCCTAACTTCCTAATGCGACAACAAACCATGTCAATCACATCAGCAAAATATGAATGTAAACTGTACTTCCTACAAATGACTAAAATGCCCTAAATCTCATATTCTTCGTTAATTTACGAAACAGGAAACGGAGAGCATGTTGTACATGTCAAACGGCGATGCCGTCAATAATCTACTATTAAACGACATTGAAAGCATTGGAAACTGTCAATCAAAGCGTCTAAAATCCTCACCTAGTCTCTTGTAGACGTGTTGTTTCGAACGGAGCGTATACGCTTCGTCTACGGCAGTAAGAGAACCTGTTTTACAAGATCTATTGGTTAAAAAGCTATGGATCTTAGTGATCCCCAAATCAGCAACTTCTAGGGTTGTTTCATACCTGAAAAAGCAGAAGAATCACCGGCTTGGTGATCAGGAAGGGTTGTTTAGGCACTAGCAACAGGTGGCTCGAAGACTGGAAAAATCTATCCCACTCTCTCTCACAAACTCTCACCTTTTCTCTCTCCCAATCTAGGGTTTCTTGCAATTTCGGATGGGAGAGAGGAGTGAGGGTTTCAACCCCTTTTATAAGCTTAAAAACGCTGAAAACAGGCTCCGGTACAAAGTTTACTTAGTGCATATCCAATTCGGGGCTGTTTCGGTCCAAAAGATGCTTTCTGGTGGTCCCCTGGTCGAATGCGATCGGACTTAAGCTCTTGCGTACCAGATTTAGCACATATTAAGTTTTCAGTCCGGCAGGGTTCGTAGATCGCACGTAGCGGACCAGTTTCAGTTTAGCGATCACCGCACGTAGATCAGGGCTGAAAGTCTCATGATAAAAAATAGAAATTTCTCCTGATCCGAGGGTGTAATCTGGATGAATTCTGACGGTCAGAACGCTCAATACTGACGCATCAAGTCGTGTGCCAGATTTGAATTTGAAATTCCAATTCTATCCCCATTCGCACTCTCTTCGGTCCGGGCTCAATGAAATAGCCTGTGATTATCGGTTTGACTTGATTTTTGAAATGAGTGTCAAGTCCAGCTAGGCGGTTCTAACGGTCTAAGATAGGAGGTATCAGACTTTCGACGCGCGGTCTAGATCCAATATAAAGATTCAAAGCGGTCCAGAGAACAAACCTGCTTAGAGTTTGGTCCGAGGTTATAGAGTATTATAGAGTCGTTGGTTCTACTCGATTTGGGTCTTGTAAAACATATTTAAAGTGATCAGGGACTATTTCTTAGCTACTCCAGTGTTGCGCTATCTAAGTTAGTCATATTTTCTAAAAGAATTAATTCTACGCAATTTCGGGTCGAGTTGGTACTCGAGCCCAAGTATGGATTTTTCACGGGCATTATAATATACCCCCCTTAACAAATAATTTTATCCTCAAAATTTGTACCTTTTCGTACTCCTCGAGAAGCTGTGGGTAGTTCTTTCTGATCTCGGCTTCTGTCTCCTAGGTAGCCTCCTCCTCAGAGTGATGCGTCCACAATACCTTCACAAGGGGAATCACCTTGCTACGCAGTACCTGCTCCTTCCGGTCTATGATACGTGTCGGTCGCAGGATATAAGTAACATTCTCTCCTAACTGCACCTGCTCCCATCTGATGATATGGGAAGGATCAGCAACGTACTTCTTCAGCATAGAAACATGAACTACGTTGTGAATACTCGCGAGAGGCGTGGGTAAAGCCAATCGATAAGCCACTGCTCCCACACGATCGAGGATCAGGAATGGACCAATGAATCGCGGTGCTAGCTTCCCCTTCTTCCTGAATCGAAGGACTCCCTTCATAGGGGAAACTCGCAAAAACACATGATCCCCAACTGTGAACTCTAGTGGCCTCCATCTCGTATCGGCATAACTCTTCTGTCTGCTCTGCGCTGTAAGAAGACGACGTCGAATAATATCGATCTTCTCTGACGTCGCCTGCACTAACTCTGGGCCAATCAAGCTACGCTCACCGACCTCTATCCAGCAATGCGGTGCGCGACAAGGTCGCCCATACAGCGCCTCATAAGGTGCCATACCGATACTCGCCTGAAAATTATTGTTGTACGCGAACTCCGCATATGCAAGACAATCATCCCAACTGTCCTTGAAGTCCAATGCGCAAGCTCGCAACATGTCCTCTAAGATCTGGTTCACCCGCTCTGTCTGTCCGTCTGTCTGTGGGTGGAAGGCAGTACTGAACTTCAACTTCACACCCATAGCCTCCTGAATGCGAGTCCTGAAAATAGAAGTGAACTGCGTGTCTCTGTCCGACACGATCTCAAGCGAAACTCCATGCAGATGCACAATCTCTCTGATGTACAATCTAGCCAGCTCGTCTGCAGAGTTCGTAACTCTAATCGGTAGGAAGTGCACCGACTTCGTCAGACGGTCGACGATCACCCAAATGGAATCATGTCCCTTCCTCGTCTTCGGCAACCTAGAAATGAAGTCCATGGAAATGAAATCCCACTTCCACTCTGCGATCGGCATAGGCTGCAAAAGTCCAGGTGGTCGGCGATGCTCTGCCTTCACCTGCTGACAAGTGAGACAATGGGACATGAACTCTGCTGTGTGGGTCTTCATACCTTCCCACCAATACGTCCTCTTCACGTCACGATACATCTTCGTACTGCCTGGATGCATCGCGAGTCTAGTACAATGCGCAGCCTCGAGAATCTCTCGTCTCAAGTCAGGGATATCTGGGACGCATAGGCGGCCACGATAACGTAAGCCCCCATCCATACCAACTCGCCAGTCGACGTCTGCATCATCACTGGCCTGCTCTCGAAGCTCAGTCAGATGCGCATCATCCCTCTGCGCCTCGATGACTCTGTCATCGATTTGGGATCGCACCTGTACATGTGCGATGAACTCAAACGGTTCCTCTATGGTGAGTTTCTGCTCAAAGTCTCACAAAAACTCAACCATATCCCACTCAGCAACCATCAGCGGAGCTACAAACTCTATCGCCTTCTTGCAGCTCAACGCATCAGCCACAAGGTTTGCCTTCCCAGGATGGTAAGAGACTTCAAACTTGAAGTCCTTCAACGTCTCCGTCCATCGCCGCTGCCTCATATTCAAGTCTCGCTGCTTGAATATGTACTTGAGGCTCTTGTGGTCGCAAAAGAGCTCAAACTCCTCTCCGTAGAGGTAATGTCTCCAGAGTCTCAGTGCGAATATAACGGCTGCCAACTCTAGGTCGTGTGTAGGGTAATTCTCCTAGTGCTTCCTTAATTGTCTCGAGGCATACGAAATTACCCTGTCCCTCTGCAAAAGGACACAACCCAAACCAACGCTAGACGCGTCAGTGTATATAGTGTATCTAACCCCTTGCTATGGCAATACTAGCACAGGGGCGGATGTAAGTCTGTCCTTCAGCTCCTGAAAAGCTGACTCCGCCTTGTCATTTCAGGCGAACTTCACATCCTTCCGTGTCAACTGAGATAAGGGTCTCGCGATCTTCGAGAAGTCCTGAATGAAGCGCCGATAGTAGCCAGCGAGACCCAAGAAACTCCTCACCTCAGTGACAGAACCAGGCTGCTCCCAGTCCTGCACCGCAGCTACCTTAGACAGGTCAACTGTCATGCCATCCTTGGACACCACGTGTCCCAGGAACTTCACTTCCTGCTTCCAGAAGTCGCACTTCTTGTACTGTGCGAACAACTAATGCTGTCTGAGCGTATCCAGAACCAAACGCAAGTGCTCCTCATGCTCCTCTCGACTCCTAGAGTACACCAAAATGTCGTCAATGAAAACAATGACGAATCGATAGAGGAAAGGCCGAAATACCCGGTTCATCAGATCCATGAACACGGCTGGTGCGTTCGTGAGATCGAACGACATCACGAGGAACTCGTAGTGGCCAAAACTGGTCCTGAATGCTGTCTTCTGCACGTCCTCATCCCTGACGCACAACTGATGATATCCTGACTGAAGATCAATCTTCGAGAAGTACTGCGCTCCTCTCAACTGATCAAACAAGTCGTCGATCCTGGGTAAAGGGTACTTGTTCTTCACCGTGACTTGGTTCAGCTTGCGATAATCAATACACAATCGCATCGAACCGTCCTTCTGTTCACTCCCCAAGTACAGGGTTGTGATGTAGTAATAACTCGGTAAGACCGAGGTCGAATCCCAAGGGACTGAAACTTGTACGTTATCTAAAATTAAATAGAACTAGAACTAGGCTAAGATGAATTCTAAATCAATTAGCAATGGTGAAATACTTGTAGAATAATTAATCTAAATCTTAGGAAAAAAAAATCAGAGATAGAAAACTAGGGATTCAGAGGATCCACTTGTAGAGATCAAGGAGAACTTATGCTTGTATCAGAAATCATGAAAATTACTGAACTGCCGTTGATCTAGTTTTCAAAGAGATGAAAGGTACATAAATTAGAATGGGTTTCATCACCAAACCATGTCCAAAGACTATGGCAAACAACAGAATTAAACTAATTACCACCCAATCACATGTATGCAAGTTAGGAAGGGTACCGACATCCAACCATGCCCAGGAGACTATGGTGAACAACGGGACGTCCTAACGTCATAAACATAAAAGGGATAAGAAAATATTCAAAGCATTGCAGACCCATTGTAATTTCAGTCACAACAGACCATTAAAGGCCAAAAATATTTCCATTAAAATCAAACTAAAACCAACTTCAATTCAAAAATTAAAATTAAATTAAAAGCATATAATCTCTCATCTCACTACAAGCTTCACCTCCTAGCCCTAGCTAGGAGGATTTAGCCTGCCATGGATGGGCTCAATCCAAATAAATAAAGAGAAAAAGAAAAGGAAGAGAAAAGGGAAAAAAAAAAAACCAAGCTCCTCTCTCTCTCCTCTGCCCACGTTGAAACCCAAGCTTGAGCCCTCTGTTCTTCCTCCCCAGACCCTGAATGAATGCTCCCCACGTCCAAAAACCTCCTTTTATAGCTGCTGGAAGGCTGGAGTCAGTGACAGAGTTATAGCAGGACACGGAGTGCAATTTTCGCAGCCAAGTTCGGTACCATGAAACACGCCACTTTCCTCGCTCAAATTCTAAAGAAACACCGTCCCTTAGTACTTTCTTGGGTCCTCTACATGATAGACGGTTCAGATCTGCCATATGATCAAAGATGGTGGGCCAAAACTGTCCGAAAAAGTCGGTTTTCGCGGATGTGCGAAACCTTTCACACCATTTCGCTGTTGTGGTCGGTGGGCCCCACAGAAGCATTTTCTGGAAAATCCACCTGGTCCATTGGATTCAGAACGAAATTTCAGTCAAGAATGGGTAGTTTTGAACGTCCATTGACGTGGCCCAGAGAAGAAATCACAAAAGAATAAGTTTTGAACGCTACCGAGCAGCCCTTTTGTGGCCTCTGTATCTCACACGTGTGCACGCGATAACATGGTTTTATAGTTCTCGCGGCTATCTACACGGTGGACGGATCGGATTGAGCTTATGGGGCAGGTGTGGGGCCCACAACTGATCGCAAAAACGGCCAGCGGCCGTGCGTCCGCTGCACGTTTTTTTTTTTTTTTTTTGAGTTGTAGACGGAAACGTCGGTCAGCTGCGTTGACTGACTTTTGGAAAATTTGGTGCACGGCGAGTGCACATGTGCACTGTACACACTCATCTTATATGGGGTCCATTGCACTGTTTTGGAGAAATCTGCACCGTCCATCTATTTTGACTCCTCATTTAAGGCGTCAATAATAATTTTGAGGCAGTTCCAGATATCAGGTGGGCCCAGAATCAACGGTTTATGGGCTGATCTGTTAGTTGGGGCACTTCCCGAGATCTTCAATGGCTGAAATTTTATATGTACGGTTAATTTATGGTCCTCAGGGAACCTCGTGATCTTGCATTCTGGACGTCCTTCAGGCCACTTGAGCTTTAATTTCTAACTTTTCTTGGATTTTTGACCGTGTATATTTGTCAATCTTGGTCCCCTGGAGTGTGTCCCTTGACTTTGGCGTCATCAGATCGTTAAATCTCAACTTTTAACGTCTTTTTTCCATCCATGCTCATAAAATCACTTTGCCACACAAGAATGAGAAAACAAGCCATTAGACAGCATTATATTCGTAAATCCAGACAATATCTGGGGTCTAACATGCAATATTTGACCCTCAACACAACCCTCAACCAGCATTTTGCTTGTCCCGAGCAAAGTATGCGAAAAATAAGTTGAGAATTATAGGAGAACTTTCTATGAAATCAAGTGAGATTTTGAACAAAATACGAGAAATTTAATATTCATGAATGTTAGAAATTGTATTCTCCTGAGCTCAAGCGCACCGTAGACTTCATAATCAAGTGTAAAGCATTAATTCTTCAATTAGAAAAATTTTAAACATTAAGATCCATGGATGTATAGTGTAATCTCAGCTAATCATATTAAGATTGAATTTGTTATTTCAGGATCTCATTGGTAACCAGCAAGAGAATTCATGATAACCAAACTTGCCTCATAAATTTCATCTTTTGATCTTTTCAACTTTTTATCTTTCCATTAATAGTCATGCCAAAAAGAGGAATCAAATCCTTACCAATAGGGAGCAAACCTATGGCAAAAGACCAATTACCTAAAAAATATTTATTTTTTTTTTGAATGTTTAACCTTAGGGAATCAAACCTTCACCTGTAGGGAGCAAACCCATGGTAAA
Organism: Magnolia kwangsiensis; assembly: GCA_037074715.1. Classification (NCBI taxonomy): domain Eukaryota; kingdom Viridiplantae; phylum Streptophyta; class Magnoliopsida; order Magnoliales; family Magnoliaceae; genus Magnolia; species Magnolia kwangsiensis. The sequence continues at coordinate 166,911,695 of CM073571.1, forward strand.
GATTAATTGCCCAACCTGTTCAATTTTTATACCCTGATGGCAAGATATTTCAGACTGGTTCCCTTCGTGCTTAGTGATTACCAAGTTAATCCTTCGATATGGAACTAAAATCTTAATGTGTAAGCAAGACGTGTCCTGAAATCATGATTCAATCAATGTTTACAACTTCTAATCATGGATTAATAATTCACTTAACTATGAAATCTAACAGATACGGAATCCAAGAGTCATAAATCCACCATTATGTACCTTGAAAATTTAAGTTAGGGATATCTGTCAAAATCACTTCGAATTCATAAAAATTTTCAGAAAAATTCAAAATTTTTTCACAATTGTTGCTCAAGACCAAGAAAATACTGATTAGGTTACCTAATTTCCCACCCCCAACCTAAAATCTACATTGTCCTCAATGTAAAAGATATGAGCATGCAATGCACATGGGACAATGAAAGTAAATGAGAAGTGATGGGAAGATAGTACCTGAATAACGAATCAAGAGAGTTTCCAATAGATCACGGCATGGAAGCTTGTCAGCATGAGAGAGAAGCATAACAAAAATAACAAAAATAAAATCCTACCTATACCACTTTCGCAGATGCTCTCGATTGCATTTAGCGTATGCAACAAGCCTTTAAACCCCTAGGTTACCCCTAGTGGACGAGTTGTAGTCTCGTGAGGGTTTGCAGTAATGTTACCCACAAACATTGAACTAACTAACCTATGAAAGCGACTATCCTAAACCTATGAAAGCGATAAACCTACCTATACCTCCATCAGACTAGGAGATCAGTCCTGGTAAACAGGAGTAATCAGAGGCATGGACATGTCCTCTGAATCAAATGTCTCAACAAATGGCTTTAATCGATGTCCATTAACTTTAAACTCCTTGCCATTGTCAGGATCTCTTATCTCGACGGCCCCATGAGGATAAGCAGTAACAACAATGTAAGGGCCAGTCCAACGAGATCGAATCTTACCCGGAAAGAGATGTAGTCGAGAGTCATACAAGAGGACTTTCTGACCTGGCGTGAATGATTTTCGTAGAATATGTTGATCATGAAACGCCTTCATCCTGTCCTTGTAAATTCTCGAGTTTTCGTACGCATCATTCCGGATTTCTTCAAGTTCGTTTAACTGAAGTTTGCGTAGCGAGCCAGCGTTGTCCAGATTGAAATTCAGATTTTTGATCGCCCAGTATGCTTTATGTTCCAATTCCACAGGCAAGTGACAGGCTTTCCCATAGACAAGTCTAAAGGGAGATGTTCCAATAGGAGTTTTGAAAGCAGTACGGTACGCCCATAAGGCATCGGTCAATCGGATTGACCAGTCCTTACGATCAGGGTTAACTGTTTTCTCTAGGATATGTTTGATCTCTCTATTGGAAATCTCAGCTTGTCCACTTGTTTGTGGATGGTATGGGGTGCTCACCTTATGCGAGATACCGTATTTCTTCATTAAACTCTCGAATGGTCTATTACAGAAGTGTGAGCCCCCGTCACTAATGATGGCTCGAGGTGTTCCGAACCGCGATAGGATATTTTCTTTCAAAAATTTAATGACCGTGCGATGGTCATTTTTACGGCACGGAATTGCTTCGACCCATTTAGTGACATAGTCTATGGCGAGCAAAATATACAGATTTCCAAATGATCGGGGGAATGGTCCCATGAAATCAATGCCCCAACAATCAAATGCTTCTATAATAAGGATGGGATTCAAAGGCATCATATTTCGACGGGACAATGCTCCCAATTTCTGACAACGCTCACAAGTTTTACAAAACTCATGAGTGTCCCTGAACATAGTGGGCCAGTAAAAGCCACACTGTAGAATCTTGGCCGTGGTCTTTTTAGCAGAAAAGTGACCACCACAGGCTTGTGAGTGACAGAAGGAGATGACACTCTGATGCTCATCGTCTGGTACACATATCCTTAAGATTTGGTCTGGGCAATATTTAAACAAATATGGATCGTCCCAGAAAAAGTTACGCACCTTGGTAAAGAATTTCTTCTTATCTTGTGACGTCCAGTGTGTCGGTATGGCACCTGTAGCAAGATAATTAGCAATATCAGCGAACCAAGGTGAATGGGAGACTCTAAACAGTTGTTCATCAGGGAACATGTCATTGATATGGGTTGCCTCAAGGGAATCAGAGGTATTAAGGCGAGAAAGATGATTGGCCACTACGTTCTCTACTCCCTTTTTATCTTTAATTTCTAAATCAAATTCTTGGAGTAGAAGGATCCATCGTATCAGGCGGGGCTTAGAATCATTCTTAGAAAGAAGATACTTAAGTGCCGCGTGATCTGTGTAAATGATGATCTTGGATCCGATCAGGTAGGACCTAAATTTGTCCAAAGCGAACACTACGGCTAAGAGTTCCTTTTCCGTAGTCGAGTAGTTCACTTGGGCAGGATTTAGAGTCCTACTTACGTAGTGAATAACGTAAGGCCGCTTATCTTTTCTCTGGCCTAGAACCGCTCCAAGAGCATAATCAGAGGCGTCGCACATAAGTTCAAAAGGAAGACTCCAGTCAGGTGGCTGCATGATAGGTGCAGTGGTTAGCATGCCCTTAAGCTTAGTGAAAACTTCTTGGCACTGCTCAGTCCACTCGTATGGTGTATCCTTTTGAAGAAGATTACATAAAGGACGAGAGAGGAGACTAAAATCCTTTATGAATCGTCTGTAAAAGCCTGCGTGTCCTAAGAAGGATCGCACATCTCTGATGTTCTTGGGTGGAGGTAGGTTAGAGATAAAATCGATTTTTGCCTTATCTACCTCGATTCCTTTGGACGAGATGATATGCCCAAGGACAATTCCCTTTTGAACCATAAAATGGCACTTCTCCCAGTTAAGTACCAAATTTTTTTCTTCACATCTTTTCAGCACACATTTGAGACTTGCTAAGCATTCGCTGAAAGATGAACCAAAAATAGAGAAATCGTCCATGAAGACCTCTAGATATTTCCCCACCATGTCAGAAAAGATACTCGTCATGCATCGCTGAAAGGTGGCAGGGGCATTACATAGCCCGAATGGCATCCTTCTATAAGCAAAGGTGCCATAGGGACATGTAAATGTGGTCTTTTCCTGATCTTCAGGGGCGATTTCAATCTGATTATAACCTGAATACCCGTCAAGGAAACAATAATAGGAATGACCAGCTAGCCTTTCTAGGATTTGATCAATGAAGGGCAAAGGAAAGTGGTCTTTCCTTGTGACGGTATTCAGCTTTCTGTAGTCAATGCACATTCTCCAACCAATAGTAACTCTGGTCGGCACGAGTTCATTATTAGCATTGGCTACGATGGTGATCCCGGACTTCTTAGGAACTACCTGAGTTGGACTCACCCATTGACTATCGGATATGGGATAAATGATCCCCACTTCCAATAGTTTGAGAACCTCGGCCTTAACCACTTCCTTCATGTTTGGATTTAGTCTACGTTGTGATTGCCGAACAGCCTTTGCATTGTCCTCAAGATATATACGGTGAGTACAAATCGATGGGTTAATTCCCTTGAGGTCCGCTATCGTCCATCCAAGAGCTCCCTTATGCTCAATGAGAGTAGATATCAGCATACTCTCCTGTTCTTTCTCCAGGTGGGCAGAGATCACCACTGGGTATGTCTCATCTTGACCTAAATAGACATATTTTAAATCAGAGGGCAAAGGTTTTAGGTCAAGCTTCGGTGGCTTGAGGTTAGACGGTAGAGGCACTACATAAGTTTGGGGCAATTCTTCAATGTGTGGCCTCCACCGGTTAACTTCAAGTACCGGTGCAGTATCAAGCATGACACACGTCTCCCTAATTATATCATCATCAAGATTATGGGAGTGGGCCAGGCACGTCTCTAGAGGATCAGAGGATAAGGTGAGAGATGTTCTATCTTCCACAAAAGAATCAATCATGTTAACATCGTGAAAATCGTCATCATCCTCTGAGTTGCTGCCGTTATTGAAAAAGATATTCGATTCCAATGTCAAATTTCCAAAGGACATAGTCATGACACCATTCCTGCAATTGATAATTGCATTTGAAGTGGACAGGAATGGGCGACCAAGAATGACGGGAATCTGAGTGCTCGTGTCATTGATGGGTTCGGTGTCCAAGATGATAAAATCAACAGGGTAGTAGAATCTATCCACCTGGACCAACACATCCTCGATGATCCCTCTTGGTATACGAACAGAACGATCAGCAAGTTGTAGTGTGGTTTGAGTGAGTTTTAATTCACCCAAACCTAACTGTTGGTATACCGAATAGGGAATCAGATTGACGCTCGCTCCTAAGTCAAGAAGTGCGTGATCAATTCGATAGTTCCCGATTACACATGATATGGTTGGGCAACCGGGATCTTTGAATTTTTGCGGCACATCTTGTTTCAGGATGGCACTCACTTTCTCAGTCAAGGAGATCTTCTTTTGAACATTTTTTCGTCGTTTGGTAGTACATAAATCCTTTAGAAATTTAGCATATGAAGGAATCTGTTTTACAACATCAAGCAGAGGAATATTGACTTTTACTTGTTTCAACACCTCTAGGATATCCTGAGAGTTAGATAGACGTTTTGGTTCAACCAACCGTTGGAGAAACGGAGCAACTGGCTTTTCTAGAGGTTCCCGTTCAAATTTTTGTGGGGCGCCACTAGATCCATCATTGTTGTCATCTTCTGGTTCTTGAGGCTTTTCAGGCCTAACCGGAAGGGTTTTATCAATAACCTTCCCACTCCTAAGAGTGGTGATGGATTTAGCGTGCCCCATTTGATTTGAAGAGCTGGGATCACCTGTCTCGTATTGCGGTTTCGGTTAGGGAGTGATTGTGCAGGGAGCATCCCTTTTTCCATAGCCGTCATACGTGAATCTATTTTTTGCATAAAATCTGAAATTCCTTGCATTGTCCGAGCCAGCTCTTGTATGGAGAATTGAACCGATTCTTCTTGAGGTTTCCCCTGATTTAGATTTTGATTGAAGAAACCTTGAGGGGTAGCAGTTTGTCCGTTCCTCCAACTAAAATTCGGATGATTTTTCCAGCCAGGATTGTATGTATTAGAGGGTGGTCCATTGAAAGGTCTTTGATAGTTATTTACGGCATTAGATTGTTCATTCAATACATCTCGAAAGACAGGTATTGAAGGACAATTTTCAGTAGTATGAATGTTGCAATCACAGATGCCGCAAACACTTTCATTAACCTTTTCCTTCCTTCCTTCCATGGCCTCAAATTTTCTGGTGAGATTGGCCACCTTAGCGTTAAGATCATTATCCTCTTTCAGGAGATATATTCCTCCTTTTCCCCTTGAATGAGTCGGCCTAGACGTGGTGTTCGTTCTTGGGTAATAGTCCCATGATTGTGTTTTTTCCGCGAGACTATCGAGGTAATCCCATACCTCGTCGACATTTTTATTAATAAAATCTCCATTACACATTGTCTCGACCATTTGGCGCATGGAAGATGTTAGCCCATCATAGAAAAAATTCGTAATGCGCCCTATTTCAAAGCCATGTTGTGGGCATGCATTAACCAGATCCTTGAACCTTTCCCAACATTGGAAGAATGTTTCATCTTCCTTTTGGGCAAAGTTCATGATTGCTCTCCTGAGGGTAATTGTCTTATGATGTGGGAAAATTTTCTTTATAAATTCCCTCTGCAAATCATTCCATGTGCCAATGGACCTAGGACGCAGTGAATGTAACCACGTCTTGGCTTTTTCTTTCAAGGAAAATGGAAGCCTAATAGTATCCTCGGATACATTAGGAAAGTATAAGGTGCCTATGATTTCATCGAACTCTTTCAGATGCAAATATGGTTCTTCAGAATCAAGCCCATGGAACTTAGGAAGGAGTTGGATAACCCCTGGCTTGATGTCCATATGTCCTGTATTCTCAGGAAAAATCATGCATGAGGGCGTACTCACCCCCGCCGGTTGTAAATAATCTCGTAAAGTACGAGGCGGGGGTGCCTGATGCACCTCATTCTCATCATGTACTTCCTCAACCCCTGGTTGGGGTAGTGCTTGAGGTTGATTTTCAGCCATAACGTCTTCTAAATCAGGAGAATTCAAGTGGTGTCTAGTCCTGCGATGGACAGTCAACCCCTCAACTAATCCTCCTTCAGTCACGAGACGTCGAGTGTTGTCGCGTGCCCAATGGGGCATAAAACACACTCAGCCCTCAAATTCTAATTTAAACCTAAAAAAGAAAATAAAAATCTAGGAAAAGGGCGGGTTGGAGAGAAGTTACCAAATCGGAGTTCCTAAGTTAAAAACCTGCAAAACAAACCAAAATAAGTTAGTTTCTAAGAATAGGAAGTCCTAATTAAAAGTAAACTAATTTCTAGAGAAAATAAGAATTTCCAAAGAAAGGGAAATTAGAAAGAGCTTACTAGATTAGAAGTTTCCTACAAAATAGAAAAATTAAGTTAGTTCTAAAAATCAGATAGAAGGAAGAATAGCAAATTTCTAAAGTTAGGAAAAATTTCTAATAAGGAAAATAACTAAGCTTCTAAACCTAGAATTAAAAATTTCTAAAAAGAAAATCTAATCCTAAAACTAACTAATTTCAGAAAAACGTAGCCGACAGTCCCCGGCAACGGCGCCAAAAACTTGTTCACTCCCCAAGTGCAGGGTTGTGATGTAGTAATAACTCGGTAAGACCGAGGTCGAATCCCAAGGGACTGAAACTTGTACGTTATCTAAAATTAAATAGAACTAGAACTAGGCTAAGATGAATTCTAAATCAATTAGCAATGGTGAAATACTTGTAGAATAATTAATCTAAATCTTAGGAAAAAAAATCAGAGATAGGAAACTAGGGATTCAGAGGATCCACTTGTAGAGATCAAGGAGAACTTATGCTTGCATCAGAAATCATGGAAATTACTGAACTGCCGTTGATCTAGTTTTCAAAGAGATGAAAGGTAGATAAATTAGAATGGGTTCCATCACCAAACCATGCCCAAAGACTATGGCAAACAACAGAATTAAACTAATTACCACCCAATCACATGTATGCAAGTTAGGAAGGGTACCGACATCCAACCATGCCCAGGAGACTATGGTGAACAACGGGACGTCCTAACGTCATAAACATAAAAGGGATAAGAAAATATTTAAAGCATTGCAGACCCATTGTAATTTCAGTCACAATAGACCATTAAAGGCCAAAAATATTTCCATTAAAATCAAACTAAAACCAACTTCAATTCAAAAATTAAAATTAAATTAAAAGCATATAATCTCTCATCTCACTACAAGCTTCACCTCCTAGCCCTAGCTAGGAGGATTTAGCCTGCCATGGATGGGCTCAATCCAAATAAATAAAGAGAAAAAGAAAAGGAAGAGAAAAGGGAAAGAAAAAAAACCAAGCTCCTCTCTCTCTCCTCTGCCCACGTTGAAACCCAAGCTTGAGCCCTCTGTTCTTCCTCTCCAGACACTGAATGAATGCTCCCCACGTCCAAAAACCTCCTTTTATAGCTGCTGGAAGGCTGGAGTCAGTGACAGAGTTGTAGCAGGACACGGAGTGCAATTTTCGCAGCCAAGTTCGGTACCATGAAACACGCCACTTTCCTCGCTCAAATTCTAAAGAAACACCGTCCCTTAGTGCTTTCTTGAGTCCTCTACATGATAGATGGTTCAGATCTGCCATATGATCAAAGATGGTGGGCCAAAACTGTCCGAAAAAGTCAGTTTTCGCGAATGTGCGAAACCTTTCGCACCATTTCGCTGTTGTGGTCGGTGGGCCCCACAGAAGCATTTTCTGGAAAATCCACCCGGTCCATTGGATTCAGAACGAAATTTCAGTCAAGAATGGGTAGTTTTGAACGTCCATTGACGTGGCCTAGAGAAGAAATCACAAAAGAATAAGTTTTGAACGCTACCGAGTAGCCCTTTTGTGGCCTCTGTATCTCACACGTGTGCACGCATGGGTGAAAAGTGATAACATGGTTTTGTAGTTCTCGCGGCTGTCTACACGGTGGACGGATCGGATTGAGCTTATGGGGCACGTGTGGGGCCCACAACTGATCGCAAAAACGGCCAGCGGCCGTGCGTCCGCTGCACGTTTTTTTTTTTTTTTTTTGAGTTGTAGACGGCAGCTGACCAACTTTTGGAAAATTTGGTGCACGGCGAGTGCACATGTGCACTGTACACACTCATCTCATATGGGGTCCATTGCACTGTTTTGGAGAAATCTGCACCGTCCATCTGTTTTGACTCCTCATTTAAGGCGTCAATAATAATTTTGAGGCAGTTCCAGATATCAGGTGGGCCCAGAATCAACGGTTTATAGGCTGATCTGTCAGTTGGGGCACTTCCCGAGATCTTCAATGGCTGAAATTTTATATGTACGGTTAATTTATGGTCCTCAGGGAACCTCGTGATCTTGCATTCTGGACGTCCTTCAGGCCACTTGAGCTTTAATTTCTAACTTTTCTTGGATTTCTGACTGTGTATATTTGTCAATCTTGGTCCCCTGGAGTGTGTCCCTTGACTTTGGCGTCATCAGATCGTTAAATCTCAACTTTTAACGTCTTTTTTCCATCCATGCTCATAAAATCACTTTGCCACACAAGAATGAGAAAACGAGCCATTAGACAGCATTATATTCGTAAATTCAGACAATATCTGGGGTCTAACATGCAATATTTGACCCTCAACACCTTCTTCCTCACGAATAGGACCGGTGCTCCCCAAGGAGACACACTAGGCCGTATAAGGCCAAGCTCTAGTAGACCATCAATCTGCGTCCTCAACTCCTCCATCTCACATGGTGCCATGCGAAACGTCGGCATGAGACGGGCATAGAACTAGGAAGCAGATCGATAGTGAAATCGATCTCTCGTCGGGGCGGCAAACCAGGGATCTTCCTGAACAGATCCCTGAACTCAAAAATGACTGGCACATGCTCAAGTATCTGGGCACCAGCGTCGCGCAATAAAGTGACGTAACTAAGTATGCGGAAAGAGAGATTTACCCGCACTGAAAATGTGAAAGGCGTGCCATCAGGCTCATACACCGTCACCATACGAGCCTCGCAGTCAATCTCGGCCCTCCCAGCAGTCAACCAGTCCATGCCAAGAATGACGTCGAGATAAACGAGAGAGGGATCGATGACAAGATCAAGAGCCATCGTCCTGCCTCCCAGATCAACTAAACAACCCTCACACATCTGAGTAATATCTGAATAATCTCCATGAGCTGCAAGTACTCGCACCCTATCCATGGTAATAGTTTGTAACCCAAGACGCCTGACTACAACACGTGATATCAAAGAAATCGTGGAACCAGTGTCCACCATCACAAGAATAGGAGTACCTCCAATATGGGCTATGACCTCGAAGGCCGAATGCTGAAAAGTCGGAGTCGTAGCAGCCTCAGCTGTCAATGCATGAACCCGAGCCTGCTGTGGCCGGTTCGGCCGCTGTGTCAAGGGTCGTAGAGGCTATCTGATCTGTGATACCGGAGCTCTGAAAGAAGGGTGCACAGGAGCTAACCGTATAGGCGGTGCTGATATCGCCTGTGAACGAGCACGGTCAATCTTCTGCGGCGGCGAGAACCCAGTGTCCAGCATCCGAGAAAAGAAGCTCTGCGCCAAGTGGCCTGTCCTCTCACAATATGTGCACGATAACTCGGGGCACCGAAACGATGGTGCTGGCGCTATGGCCAGAGTAGGAGGGTCGACGCGAGGCCTCTTGCCCGCGAAGGGCCTGTCCTGCATGTCTGGTCGCAGCCTAGAAGCAACAGGGCCACGAGATCGCGCAAGTCAATCCATATCCTACTCTGCCCACATAGACATGTGAATCAACTCCGCATATGAGGGTATGCTCACACAGCACATCTTCGACCGAATATCCGGTCGTAAACCCTCCAAAAAGCGCCATATGCGCATCTGCGCATCAGCCAAAATAGTCGGGACGTACCTGTCCAACTCCGTAAACCGATGCTCATACTCCGTGACTGTCATGGCTGCCTGTCTGAGGCGGAGAAACTCATTCTCCCTGTCATGCCTGTAAGTCTAGGGATAATACTTCTCATGGAACGAAACTCAAACGCTGCCCATATCCATACAAAGTCAGCGGCAACGATCCGCAATATGCTATCCCACCACAGGCTAGCCTCTCGCTCAAACAGGAATGTAGCCAGCTCTACCTGCTCAGCCTCTGTGCAATGAAGCATCTGTAAAATCTTCAACACACGGTCGAGCCAGTACTCAGCCTCCTCGGGTCTGTGAGAACCCGTGAAAGTGGGAGGCCGTAAGCGCTGAAATCGCTTTAATAGGCCCCGTGTATCTGCGGCATTCCCCGCAGGGTAAGCATGCGGTACAGGATGAGTCGCGCCCTCATCCTGGGCGTAAGTATAAGCATCCTCAGCTGGATGCGCAGGTGGTGCAGGTGGAGCCACACCCCCACCCTGGGCTAATGTCCCCACAATGGTGGTCAGAAGCTGCTGCTGCTGCTGCATCATAGCCAACATCTGCTCAAATCTGTCAGGAGGTGGAGCAGGCTGTGGCGGGTGCTATATCGAAGTAGATGCACGATGAGGCTCTCTGACTGACGGTGTGAACGGCGGTGGTCCAACTGTAGGACTAGCAGTAGGCTGAGACGCTCGAACTGTCTCAGGAATCGGGCCCACAGCAGGGTCCGCATGAGTGTTAGACTGCGAAGGAGTCTGATCCATATGCTCACTTAATGTAAGCCGAACCGTGCTCCGCGTAGCCTTAGGCGGCATTCCCTATATTCAAAATAGGCCGCAACCTTGTCAGTCTCAATAGCACAAATACACCGCAATCATTCACACAAGGAGTCAAAGGCATTCCATGCATTTTATTTAATCAAAATTGTCACAATATAAGGGATATATCCTTACAAGCATCATGACGAGAAATACATGGGAACTAAGACAGTTAAACTTACAACAGCAACATAAGCAAAGCACTAGCCCTAACAAGCTTACACAACAAAAGCAGGAAATGACTAACTACTAACAACAACATCAAAGTCGCATTGCTAGTCTGAGTCGGGTGATGGAGGAGGAGCACCCTTATCCTGCAAGCAACACAGGATCGCCTTCAAGGTGCGAGTCACCTTGCCGAATTTCCTCTTTGTAACTGCCTAAGCATCCTCGACTTCAGCGCGAAGTTTTTAAACTTCCCTTTGCAAGGCGATCTGACTCTCCTCGATCCGAGCAATGCGATCGTCGCTAGTAGCCTGCACAAAAGGAGGAGGGCTCTCATCTGTATCCTGAGCCTCCTCTTCTGCCTCTTCCTGAACTTCTTCCTGAACTTCTGCTCCAGGTTTTTCTTCGCTTTGTTCTTCCTCATCATCAAAGTCATCCTCGCTATCCTCCTCAAGCTGATTTTCACGGTACTGAGACCCAATCTTCATCTTGACCATAGTCGACTCATCAATGCTATGAATCGAAACTGGCAATTTCAGCCCAAGTCTGTAAGTAAACTCAAGCGCGATCTTGCATATCAGTCGGCCAAAAGGAAGCGATTCGGATATTCTTCTTGACTTGGCTATAAGGATTATCTGTCGCAAGATGAAAGTGGCCATACAAACGTTCTCTCCCTGGGCCACCAGATACAAGAAATCGACCATAAGGCGTGTACATTCAATGCGATTCGTAGACCTGGGATAAACATTGTACGTGCAGATATGGTGCAGCAGGCGCAAATCATCAGACATATACGTCGCCTTGAGGCTATTATTAGGTTGTCATGGAACCAACTTACCGCACAGAAATCTGGTGCGGCGATCTCGTTCACGCCTGCTCCTTAGATTCTTCTCACTAGGATGAACATCACCAAGAGGCACGTTCAAAAGTCACGCAATCAGTTGCACATCAATCGTAGCCATCCGATCTCTACCAAAAGGGATTTTAAACTACAGTGGCTCCAAGGTAGGATTCTGGATACAAGCGTAGAAGGCACGAATGGTGCTCACATTAGCACGAGCACGAGCTTCAAAGATCGGACCCCAATGCACAGCTTCAATGCGCTCGAACAACAAAAATTCACCGAACAGTCGCCCTTCTACGTCCACCTCAAACAACACTTTGCGATCAGTGTATTGGCCGTGAGGCATCTCTGATAGAATTACTCGCCCAAGGTGAGTATGGGGATCCAAATCCCGCTTTGTACGGCACTCTAGGGCTGTAGCTGGACCTGTGGCAGCACTAGAACTTGCGACACCACCCCGCGGTCTTCTCGATTGAGCAGGGCGACTCGGCCCAGCCTCGTCTGTTGCAGTCTTCCTTTTACCCATCAAAGATAAGATGGTGGAGAGTGATAAAAGGCCTAAAATGACTTCCACGAAAGCCATGAAAAATGGAGAAAATGCGAAGAAGTAGCTGTCCAAACTGGAAAAAGGAGATCTAGGCGTCGTAGAGGGATACTTCAAGCTTTCTAAGGATGTATTTTCAAGGAGAAATGAAAATGAAAAAGTGGAATGGATCACCTCTCGATTTGGGGGTTTTTGGAGCTCCAAATGACGAAATCTTCAAGAGGAAGGGCTACCAACTCCAAAGGAATGATGGATGGTGGTCATTTTTGGACAAGGATAGATCTAGGGGTGATTTGAAACCACGAATTTTGGAGATGGTTGCTGGAAAATGAAAATAGGGCTATGGGGAGGGCTGTTTGTGAAGGAGAGGCATGTTTTAGGGGTTTTCTTTGGACGGGACACCTATGGGGAGGGTGTACATGGTATTTAAGGGTGTGCGCCTGAATCCCACTTCAAATGGGCCCACCTGTACGGCGATGCATCGCCGGATCGGCGATGGCATCACCGGATCGGGGATGGCATCGCCGACCGGTGATGCATCTGGCTGGTGGGGCTAGATGGGTTTGGTCCCCCATGGTCCAAGGACCCCAGATATGTACGGTTTGACCCTTGGTTCATAGTATTTTGACCTACATAGGCCCAAACATGTGTTCGGGGCTTTTCGGGACCAATCCACAATTTCAAATACAAAACCCTATCATGCAGCATATGATTTTGGGGTAGAAGGATCTAGTACATCCATCTAGACTCTTATTTTCTAAAGAAAGTAAATTTATAATGGTCTTATGGAAATTTTTCATGAAATTTTACTATTCACTGTAAAATTTTGTGAAAGTATTATTTTGTATTATTTTCATATTATGTTTGATGCCTAATATGAAATGGATAAGAAAGAAATGAAGATTGGAGTGGTGAAAGAAAGAATTTTGAAGATTTTTGGTGAAACGGGGTTTTTAAGCCCTGGCGATTGAATACAGGAGTCGTGGTCATCCCACGGCCCAAGGATTTACTTCTACGGGTTTAAAATCATTCAAAGAATGTCTAAACCCGACTTCCTACGAACTAGGAGCTATTCGGGCTGCTTTACGCGACCCGAGTTGCGTTACAGACTCGATCATGCGATCGATTCAAATAGACTTCGCCTATCGACGAATCTGCGATCCTAGAAGTGTTTCTAGACCCTTCTCACACCCACCTAAGTCAAAAGAAGTGACAGCGTACGTTGCGAGACCATAACCCAAGCCCAGTATACTCTTATTCATGCTCTGATCCAACTTGTAACACCCTAAAAATCGGGGGTCGTGTATAAACTCAACTCCCGAGTTCCAGACCGTCACTTATGCAACAAAAATGATTATGATTCAATGTTGTCTGATTTAAAGCATTCACATGAGTAAAAGTATACCAAAACTACAATTCATACTTCAGATCCAGTGATAAAAGCAAGCGGAAGACTAAACAATATATATATCACTGTATGGAAAAATAAAGTAGATCTCATCTGTCTCTAAGGTATGAATACATCTCTGAGTCTCATATACATACACATGAACAAAATGTAATGTTCAAAATAATCCCACTGAAGTCCCATCAACCCAGGTCGCCTACGCAAAGCCATCATGATACTGCATGTACGAGAACTCGTCCTGGTCCTCGTCGAAGTCTGGCTCTGCCTCCTGGATCTCAGCCTCGCCTGCATCTACAACAGGGTCTAGTGGGTGTTGCAAACACCATCCCGTAACGTGGGAGTGAGTGATCAACTCAGTGGAATCATAGAGCAAGGATTAGCATGTTCAAAAATCAATCATGCAATAATAGTAAAGCAGTAAATCAGACAATCCTAATACTGTTGTTAATGCAAGATGACATGACGTGATGTATGCCCTCACCGACGATCTCCCTCATACGGCACCATCTTACGACAGCGGCATGCAATCGACCCTCAAGTGCTCCACATCTTCCAGGCACATGCAATGGCATGGTGACATGATTTCTGAGTTGTTATTAGTCCATTCAAACTGCAGGATTGGGAAACTAAGGTACTTCCCTTGTATCAATCCTAACACAGATCCTGTCTAGGGTCGTCACTCCTAGTAATCTCATACGATGTATATTTCGTAGGTCACTGCAAGGGCTGCCAGGGCTGTTGCTCGCACTCGTTACACTGCTCCCCCATCACCTTATCAATACAGACCTACTGTACTCTACTGCTACTGAAAGGTCGTCGCCTCCCGTAGACTCAGAATACGCTCGCGGTCACTACAAAGGACTCGTTGCCTGATCAGTGTAGGCCGACAGCTAGAATATAGTGTCACATACCACCATAATCTGTTCACGAGACTAGGTGCTCACTGGTCACTACGGGGAGGTTTGTGGCCCCAGCGTAGGCCGACAGCTCGACCACGGTGTCCCATACCACTATGCCCGGCTCATGAGTCTTCGTGGATCAAGGTACCATGGTTAACAGGGTTTACAATGGTAAGTTCAGTACCCTAGGTTCAAGCAGTTATGACTCATACAGGGTGAACATACATCGGCTAGTCGGGTTACTTGACGGGCTCGACTAGCACGATCGCATCTCAAGTCGAACGACATGAAGTGCGTAAAACACTTCGCGTGGCCTAACCACTGCCGCCAACTCCAAACACGACTCACGTTCATCGACGCGTCATTCGTGGCTAAGACCAGCCAGCCACGAATTCGCTCAGTTACCGACTGCCTGGACTAAGTATAGTCTCATACAATTATGGAATCACATCAGCAATTTATATAGGAATATTGGAATTGAAATACAATCATGTGAGCATGTTAACACATGTTATAACATTCAACTTAGGCAATTCTTCAAGCACATATATTTCATGCATGTAAGGAAATCATGCATATAGTCAGCATGTAGGAAATCATTTAGGTCAGCATATTAATTGAGAAATCAATCTCAAACTATCTCCTAACATCATTTAATTCAATACATACTAATACAAGCATTTATACAAACACATACACTACACACTTAAGTCTACATATAGTATGTCGACCCGAAGTGCGCAATTAGGCGAATCTCTTCGCCAAACTAATTATGCTCGTATTCCTAACTTCCTAATGCGACAACAAACCATGTCAATCACATCAGCAAAATATGAATGTAAACTGTACTTCTTACAAATGACTAAAATGCCCTAAATCTCATATTCTTCGTTAATTTACGAAACAGGAAACGGAGAGCATATTGTACATGTCAAACTGCGATGCCGTCAATAATCTACTATTAAACGACATTGAAAGTGTTGGAAACCGTCAATCAAAGCGTCTAAAATCCTCACCTAGTCTCTTGTAAACGTGTTGTTTCGAACGGAGCGTATACGCTTCGTCTACGGCAGTAAGAGAACCTGTTTTACAAGATCTATTGGTTAAAAAGCTATGGATCTTAGTGATCCCCAAATCAGCAACTTCTAGGGTTGTTTCATACCTGAAAAAGTGGAAGAATCACCGGCTTGGTGATCAGGAAGGGTTGCTTAGGCACTAGCAACAGGTGGCTCGAAGACTGGAAAAATCTATCCCACTCTCTCTCACAAACTCTCACCTTTTCTCTCTCCCAATCTAGGGTTTCTTGCAATTTCGGATGGGAGAGAGGAGTGAGGGTTTCAACCCCTTTTATAAGCTTAAAAATGCCGAAAACAAGCTCCGGTACAAAGTTTACTTAGTGCATATCCAATTCAAGGCTGTTTCGGTCCAAAAGATGCTTTCTGGTGGTCCCCTGGTCGAATGTGATCGGACTTAAGCTCTTGCATACCAGATTTAGCACATATTAAGTTTTCAGTCCGGTAGGGTTCGCAGATCGCACGTAGTGGACCAGTTTCAGTTCAGCGGTCACCGCACGTAGATCAGGGCTGAAAGTCTCATGATAAAAAATAAAAATTTCTCCTGATCTGAGGGTGTAATCTGGATGAATTCTGACGGTCAGAACGCTCAATACTAACGCGTCAAGTCGTGTGCCAGATTTGAATTTGAAATTCCAATTCTGTCCCTATTCGCACTCTCTTCGGTCCGGGCTCAATGAAATAGCCTGTGATTATCAGTTTGACTTGATTTTTGAAATGAGTGTCAAGTCCAGCTAGGCAGTTCTAACGGTCTAAGATAGGAGGTATCGGACTTTCGACGCGAGGTATAGATCCAATACAAAGATTCAAAGCGGTCTAGAGAACAAACCTGCTTAGAGTTTGGTCCGAGGTTATAGAGTATTATAGAGTCGTTGGTTCTACTCGATTTGGGTCTTGTAGAACGTATTTAAAGTGATTAGGGACTATTTTCCAGCTACTCCAGCATTGCGCTATCTAACTTAGTCATATTTTCTAAAAGAATTAATTCTACGCAATTTTGGGTCGAGTTGGTACTCGAGCCCAAGTATGAATTTTTCACGGGCGTTACATCAGTGTAGGCCGACAGCAAGAATATAGTATCCTATACCACCATAATCTGCTCACGAGTCATAGGTGCTCACTGGTCACTACGGAGAGGTTTGTGGCCCCAGCGTAGGCCGACAGCTCGACCATGGTGTCCCATACCACCATGCCCAGCTCATGAGTCTTTATGGATCAAGGTACCATGATTGACAGGGTTTACAATGGTAAGTTCAGTATCTTAGGTTCAAGCAGTTATGACTCATATAAGGTGAACATACAAGGCCAGTCGGGTTACTTGACGGGCTCGACTAGTACGAGCGCATCTCAAGTCGAACGATATGAAGTGTGTAAAATACCTCGTGTGGCCTAACCACTGCCGCCAACTCCAAAACACGGCTCGCGTTCATCGACGCGTCGTTCGTGGCAAAGATAAGCCAACCACGAACTTGCTCGGTTGCCGACTGCCTGGACTAGGTATAGTCCCAAACAATTATGAATCCACATCAGCAATCATATAAGAGTATTGGAGATGCAATACAATAATGTGAGCATGTTAACACATGTTATAACATACAACTTAAGTAAATCATCTAACTCTTGCATTTCATACATATAATGAAATCATACATATAGCCAACATGTAGGAAATCATTTACATTAGCATATTAATTGAGAATTCAATCTCAAACTAATTTATAACACCATTTAATTCAATACATACTAAAACAAACATTTATACAAACACTTAGTCTACACACTTAAGTCTTCATATAGTATGTCGACTCAAAGTGAGCATTTGGGCAAATCTCTTCGCCAAACTAATTATGCACGTATTCCTAATATCCTAATGTGACAAGAAGCCATGTCAATCACCTCAGTAAAATATGGATCAAAACAGTAATTCCTACAAATGACTAAAATGTCCTAAATCTCATATTTTTCATCTGCTTACGAAACAGGAAACGGAAGGCATGTTGTACATGTCAAAAGGTGTTGCCGTCGATAATCTACTATTAAACGACATTGAAAGCGTTGGAAACAGTCAATCAAAGCGTCTAAAATCTGCACCTTTTCTCCTATAGGTGTATTGATTCGAACGGAGCGTGTATGCTTCGTCTACGGCGAACTGGGAACCTAATACGCAAGATCCATAAGCTACTTCGCTATGAAAATGACGGAACCTCAAATCAGCAAGTATTTAGGGTATTTTCTTACCTAGAATCGCGGTGAAATCGCCGGGAAAGTGATTGAGGCGCGTTACTTAAGCATGTGCAGCAGGTAGCACAAGCAGTAGGAAATTCTCTCCCACTCTCTCTCACAAACTCTCACCTTTTCTCTCACACCAGCTAGGGTTTCTAGCAAATTCGGATGGGTGAGAGAAGTGAGGGTTTAAGCCCCTTTTATAACCTAAAACTAGCCTAAAACAGGCTTGGGAACAATGTTCACTTGATGCCTAACCAAATTGGGGCTGTTTCGGTCTAAAAAGACATTTCTGGTGGTCCCCTGGCCGAACGCGATCGGACTTAAGTTCATGCATGTCGGATGTCGCTCACATCCCATTTTCAGACCAGTGATGTTCGTAGATCGCACGTGGCGGTCCAGTTCCAGTTCAGTGGTTACCACACGTAGATCAAGCCTACAAGTCTTATGATATGAAATAAAAAATTTTCCTGATCCAAGGGTGTAATTTGGCTGAATTCTGATGGTCAGAATGCTTAATACTGACACGTCAAGTCGTGTGCCAGATTTGAATTTCAAATTCCAAATCTAACCCTATTCTCACTCTCTTCACTCCAGGCTCAATGAAATAGCCTGTGAATGTCGGTTGGACTTGATTTTCGAAATGATTGTCAAGTCCAGCTAGGCGGTTATAACGGTCTAAGATTGTAGGTATCGGACTTTCGACGCGCGGTCTAGATCCAATACAAAGAGGTCCAGAGAACAAACCGGTTTAGAGTTTGATTCGAGGTTTTAGAGTATTATAGCGTCATTGGTTCTACTCGCTTTGGGTCTTGTATAATGTATTTAAAGTGATCAGGGACTATTTCCCAGCTACTCTAGCGTTGCACTAGCTAACTTACACATATTTTCCAAAGGAATTAATCCTACGCAATTTCTAGTCGAGTTGGTACTCGAGTCCAAGTATGAATTTTTTTCAGGGCGTTACACCTAGGGCCCAAATTTTCTGCCCATCCATGATTATAGTGGACCACATGATTGAAAGGAGTATAGGGCAACACACCCTTGAAACTATTTTCATTCATGTGACACCTGAATCACAATTCGGCCTAATGGTTTGTCCCTAGGCATAAATTTTAATGGGCTAACTATGGTTGAATTAAATTTTGTATAATTTGAAATTGCACGTGAAGGACCATGGGTAATGTGCGGAAGATTGATAAAGCTAAGGAATAATGATTATGTTATAGAGGGGGGTGATTAGGATCAATTAAAATTATTCCTTTTAAAACACAATTTCTTAACTTAAACTAAGGTGCAAATTAAACTAAGTAAAGCAATTTAACACTAAGGCTTTCAGGCCAATAGTGGGTCCAATCACATCGATTACTAAACATGCGACAATTAAGCAACTAGTCTATGAGCATATTCAGTGATCAAATACAATCCCAAAC
Source organism: Magnolia kwangsiensis (assembly GCA_037074715.1). NCBI lineage: Eukaryota > Viridiplantae > Streptophyta > Magnoliopsida > Magnoliales > Magnoliaceae > Magnolia > Magnolia kwangsiensis. The sequence goes on from CM073571.1 coordinate 166,931,014, forward strand.
ACATGTATAGTATTCCAGTTTCCTTACTCCACTCCCAATGGATGCACTCTTTCATAAAGTGTACTGATATTCACTATCTTAGAAGTTTTTAATTAGGTTCACCTCTAACCTTTATAATCTTACACAAAGTCCGACTCTCTTGGACACTTATGTGTTTTTCTATAGGCTAGCCATGAACCCCAGTCCTACCCACGAACCTATATGTATATACCCGTATTGGTGGCATACACAAGTACTTAATTTAGGTCTTACACAAGAACCAAGGTCTAACACAATTGAACCTAATTGAGTTTGGCAATCAAACTCTTACACTCAATCCTATATAAGGAAAGAGTGTATATGAACTTTACAATTGACAACCTTACTTCTTGGATTGAGTTTCTTTGATTTATAGTTTTAGATTACTTTATTGATACTCTCTTGTACTTCAATGTAACACCTCGTACTTTTTAGTACTTGAGTGTTACCATGTAATCTAATACAAGTCTAGCATAAGAAAACATTCATGTACATTCTAGCCTAAATCCAACTGTTGAATTATTCGGATCATGAGGATATTGAAAGTAATAAGTGGACGTTCACTTGGTGTGGCTCATTTACCAGTTAAAAATTAATCGAAGGATGAGGTACATAAATCAGGAATAGTTCTAACTAGAGGTAGGCCCTACAAATTTAATTTATAATAATAATAATTATTATTATTATAATAGTAAATGATATTATTAAGTGTAGTATAACATAATATTTAGTGTTATAAAATTAGAACAGGCCATATATCCATAACCTAACCATTGGGTCTTATCTTAAATAGTCCCTTGGACTATTTTAACCGTTGATGTTTAATTTCGGGCTGATCCGACCAACAAATCAACGGAAAATCCATAAACAAGACCCGAATCAAGTCGTGGGACCCACCTTGGCCTCACATGTGCCCCAAAATTGGCCAGGGTCCCTATGAAGGATCCCCCAATGCAAATGAATGAAGCAGATTATGGAAATGACGTTACAGTGGGCCCCTGCTTAATGCATGTGCACTGAGAGTACTCGTGCACGAGGTGCACTAGAAGCAGGGACTCGGTCGGACCAGCTCTGACAGAGCACCTTTCAAAAACCAGGTTCTTGTAATCCTCCCGCCTTCCCTCTGTTTGAAACTGACCTACTTCAACCCTATAAGTGGCCCACCAAGACCACTTTCTGGGCCATCCAAGCCGTCCAATCTCTTCATGGGGCCCTCACGAACTAAACGGTATAGCCGTTTGATCATTTGTAAGCGGACGGAGGAGATTGATTGCCACCGTCCAATCCGTGCCAAAAATAACCCGACCCAAGCCTGTGAAAACGAAATCACCTTCCTCTTTGGGAAGGATAAATCCCAGCCGTCCGCTGTGAGAGCAATCTCAACCGTCCCTCGTCTCTCACTTTCTCTATAAAAATGGGCCTTATAGCCCTAGGAAAGTTGTATCGAGAGAAGAAGGACGAGATTATAAGTGAAAGAGAGAAACAGGAGGTCGTCTCTCCAATTGTAGCTTGAGTGCACGGCTGACGTCCAGCCACCTCAGGTGATGATTCTTCCCCCTCCTTAGGAGTTTTAGCTAAGATAATCATAGCATTGTCTGGGCCAACATCATGCCAAACAATGGCTTAGAGTCGACCCAGCAATGGCAACGTTTGGAGGGTTGAAGCTAAGACCAAATGATGACCATGTAAAGCTCTGTTTTGGAGCTCTCATAATAGTTTTGAAATAGACTCAGGGGAACAAGCCAAATAATGGCTGTTTCAGACCACAGTCAGGCCCCAGTTGAGGTATATTTTGAGCTCTCTGTAGAGTTTTGAAACAGATCAAGGAGTGTGCCAAACACGATAGCAGCAGGCTAGGAGAAAGACTCCATTTTAGTCTGGAACCTGAGCCAATCAATGGTTGCACGGTGGACTGAGAACACCGTTGAAATGAGTCCTTATGTTCAGCCTGAAGCTGAGTCAATCAATGACTCTGTTTCGGTCTGGGATCGGACCCAAGTGCAGCTCATACTTTGGGCCGGGACCCGACCAAACAATGGTCGTGCGTCAGGCCACGAGCAAGTAGAAATGAGGCTCTGTTTGAACTATAAATAGACTAAGAACGGAGTCATTCTCGAAGCCAGAAATTAGTTGGAACAGGGCCTATTCTCATGTTAAATTACAGGTGGGACCTGTACGGATGCTGTGGGCCACGATTTGGATGTGGGATCGGGCCTCGAGCAGTCCCTGGTTCCAATCCATGCACGAGTCCGGTCGGTGCCAGAAATTGAGACCGACGGTGGCTTCTAACAGAGGCCTTTTCTTCTTCTTTTCCTTTCTTTTACATTACAGTTAGTGGGCTATCTACCCGCCTGGGCCCTACAAATTACAGGTGGGCTTCACTTAAAACACCAAGGTGGGCTACATGGTTAGGCCATCTCACATAGCAGCTGAGTCCTTGGCCCCGTGTGGAACCCACGTGTGGATAAGATCCACCTTGTTCTGCATATGTGAGGCCTACTAATCACATGAGACCCACTTGTGTAGAAAATACACGGTGCATGTTAGGGACGCTCGCTTGTTAATCAGTCCACGTGAACTAATCGCAAAATGTTGTGATCTCATCATGACTGATGAGTCTGGAAGATCTGAACGGTTCACATGGAGCAGGACCTTATAAAACACCCTGGTGCCAATTTTTACCTTGAACCAAAACTTCGGTGGGCCATGATTAATGCAAACAGTTTCTGCCCTTGAAATTACATTTTTCTTTGCTATGGCCCACCGGAATCTTATATCAGGGTGAAAATTTAACCCCTAAGGTTTCTCGAGATTCCACATCTCATGAACCGTTCAGATTCGGTACTCATGTCACATGTGTAAAGTTACACACATGCATAGTAGCTCTGCCTTATATATTCATGCATGGCAAGTCCTGCATGAGTGAAACCCACCTCGTACATATGTTCAATGTGTGTTGTCCAAGGTCTGGACGTAGACCACCTTAGGCATATCGAGACCGTCCATCCATTTGGTTGGTGGACCACACGCATGGGTCCCACCTGATGATTGATCTGACCCTCATAGAGCTGTCAATTGGTTCTCATAAGAATCATCTTAGACCTCATTCCCGAAACACAATTAGTTATGGGGTGCAATTATTCAGGGATATGCCGAATTTATCTGTTTGCTCAAATAACCAACTTATTGGTACGACTCTTGCTTGACATGATCTTAGGTTGTCCCTTGAGCGACCTTGGGTCATCCGCTAACCTTAGGAAGAAAACTCAGGGAAGGAGCTATTATAACCTACCTAGTGATGATTCTTTCCCCTTAAGCTTTCCACCCTTAACTTGACCAGAAATAACAGCTTTATTAGTGTAAATGACTAAGCTAGAATAATGGTAACTGTGTCTAGAAATAAACTGTATTCACTCGATTTATCTGTTTAACATGATAATTCTCATGTTTACTATGGTTTAGATTCTTGATCTCTTTAAACTGTCTAAGTGAATAATCTAGTCATTTACGTCATGTAAATTCAGTTGTTGTATATTGATAGAAATACACATGTCATTCCTTATTTCCCTTTCATATCGTAATATATGTTGCTATGACACACATACTGCTAAAATCTCTCCATGGGAATTCTAGCAAAGGAGAGTTCATGCTTGGGGTGTAATTAGATTGGTTGTGACATAAGTAGGCCCCTGACATGGAGGTTTTGGTAGTGGCACTTGATCATAGGGTTTACCTTCCATATGTGGTTTCACTTGACTGACTTGGGGTGGACTTCTTACAACTTCCAAATACCATTGTTTACTCGTTCTTTTTGAATCATTCACGCCGACATGTTTAAATCGCCACTTTTGGTAGTTTCAACATTCCACCCCTAGTCGGCATTGGTGGTAGCTCCTTTATGTTGATTTGATTGACCACATGTTAGTGGGTGCTACACACACCCTAAGACGGTAGTCTCATGGGCCGGGGATGGTGGTAACGGGATACTATGCCTGAGCCGTCGGCCTACGCTGGGCCACAAGCTCCCTGTAGTGATTGTGAGCTTATTTAAAATGGCTGAGTGTAATTGGATTAATAATGGACTAGCTAATCATGCATACATCGGATAAACCAACATCTATTGTTATTGTACGTAATGTACGTATCATTCCGACTGGATGATGTGTCTTGGGTTCGATGTTTCGACTTGATGATGTTTTTCAGGTGCGATGATTTCATGGGTAGTGGCCCTGTCCACATGGATGAGCATCCCTGGGGCATGAACGCATTTGCATGGGCGGCGGCCCTGTCCTCACAGATAAGCATCCCCGAGGCGTGAACGCATTCTATACATCCATGTACTTAATAAGACTACATCTACTGTGTTTTGGACTATCTGTATGCTTTTATGTTATTCCTTGTTTAGGGCGGCGGTGTGTAATCTTAGCGGGAGATCATACTGAGTTAGCCACTTATCCATTAAATATATAACCGTACAGGTAGCACAGGTGGCCCTGATGGTGTTCACATTCATATTGGTGAGGAGCAGGTTATGGTTGATAAGGGTACATGATTATATTTGTTAAGAGCTGCTACAGGATTTCACAACTCAAGATTGTTGCAAAATTTACCTTGTTTCACATGTAATGTTATTTTATTTTGTATTCGTAAGAATGGAGACATTGGTTTGTATAAGTCATTATGGGCATTCTCTTGTCTACTCTAAATGAAGTTTGAAATTTTCTTTTATGCTAATTTATCCACTCTATGCTCATCTGCTTACTCTGATAAAAGAAAATTATTATATCTGACTATCCTTTAAGGGTAACACTTGGGTTTTTGGGACACGGGTCATGTACTCGGGTCCTAAAAAGTCAGGGCGTTACATTCAATTAGCTCCCCTTTTGCTCTGTCAATCATAATGTTGATGCTTTTTTAAGGCTTCAGTTCCAAGATCGACTACCTTGCATGTAGTGCTCCTTTGAGGTGCCAAGGTGATGGGAGGATGGGTAGAATCTTCTACAACCAATGAGAAGTTATAATACCTAAGAGATTCACCTATATGGATACTCAAGAAATTAATAGACACCAGAATTTTCCAATAAAGATGGAATCTAAACTCCAGAGAAGGCTTGAGATCATGATCTTCTTGTAGGGGAGCTTGGAATGCTCACTAGAGTGAAGAATCACTAAGAAGAGAGCATGGATCTTATAGGGATTAGGCCTAGAATATTTTGTAGAGCTTGCGATGCACTAGGGTATTTAAAATATCAAAATCCATCATTACCACAAGGATCCAATTGCTAGATTTGTAAGGGAAAAAAAAACATCCAATGGATTTATAGCGGCTACTCTTTGGTCTGACTAAAGTTGTCTTCGATTTCACCGAATTAGCCTGTGGAAAAACTACAACTATTGCTAGACAATTTTTAGTGCCTTCGGTCGGACCGAACTTGACCTTGTTCACACCAAATCCAGCCAAATGTTTGTTCGACCGAAGCCAAATTACACTATTTTTCAAGGAGGCTTGCTGACTAGTTTTGGTCACTTCACTCGGACCGAAGTCATGGTTCAGTGGCACCAAGTCTAGCCGAAGGTCTGTCCAGCTGCAGCCAAATTAGCATGAAATTCATAGCTAAGCTTGTTGTCCTATTGTGGCCAATTTCGATGGGATTGAAAGAGTGTTCGGTGAGACCGAAGGTTGCTGAAATTTTCTAGTTATTTTAGCTAGGAACTTTTAAACCCAATCTAAGGATGGTCAATTTAGGCTCATATTTCTTAAGGGATTATTAAGAAAAGTTTTACTTATTACATTTAAGATCATCTAGAGTTAGGTTGTTTTAGGTTAAGGGTTAGGGTCACCAAGTTATTTCGTTCATTCATTCTTTTACTCCTTGATGCTCTAATGTCACTTGTGTCTTCGGTCTTCAGCTTCTGAAGGCTCAACCAATTATATGACATATGGACTCATATGATTGATAAATAATTTGCATAAAACAGTGCACTAACAATCTCCCCCTTTGTCAATTACATGATAAAAACATAACCTAAACCATGTCATGATCCATAAAAGTGACATACCAAAACAACACAAATATTATATGACAAATATAACTTTTGCCGACATTTTTTTAACTTTTGTCAGTGCTTCTTCAGAAATACCAACGTCCAACAGAAGAGTCGATGAAGTGAGAATGGGCGGCGGAAAAGTGTACCCAATTACTGGCGATCAAACAAGTGCCGGTAAAAGTTGGTTAACACCGGCAAAGATTTTGCCAATGCGCCCTTATACCAGTGCTTGTCTGAGGGCTGATAAAAAGGTATGTCGACGCTTTTTTGGTCTTTTACCAGTGCTTTTGACCGCCAGTAAAAGCCTCTTTTCTTGTAGTGAGAGTTGATTGCATACTTGAGTAAATTCTGTGTAGCCTAATATGATGTATGTGTCTTGTCCACGCTGCCCGTACATTTTTCCAACTCATTTTAGGGCATGATTTGAAGCATATCCAAAGCTCAAGAGCACCATGCCACACGAAGTAGTGGGAATTGAACCCTTTCTATTGAAAACTTCTTCAAACCATTGAAGTTTTGGATCAAGCTGATATTTATGTTTCCCTTCATCCATGTCCATGTGACTGCTTTTTTCTTTTTTCTTTTTTTTTTTTGGGGGGGGGGGGGGGGGGGGGGGCACACCCATGTCAATACACACACTCCATGTTAGCCACCCCACTAGGGATCGATACCAAGACCTCAAGTGTTGAAATGAGGTGTCCATGTGGCCTTATTAATTAGATTGGATGACAAATAAACATCACCGAGGTTTTAACGGTGGAGGTCAGTATCCTCATTTTTTTATGGTGTGGTCCATTAGAGCTTTAGATATGTTTCATTTTTGGGCTCATGCCTAAAAATAAGATTGAAAATGGATGGATGGCATGTGTAAGACACATCACTGTTGGACTTGATATTAAGTTACTCAGTACATAATCCACTCTCTGCAGATGAGCCCAACCCCAAGTACCTTGACTGTATGTAATTTTTCTTAGAAATACACCCAGTTCATTCGTTTTAGTAGATTATGTTTGGAGGTGGGCACAAAAATGAGGTAGATACAGATCTTAAGAGGGCCATATAAAAGATATTGAAGGAAACAAAGGAGATTGAACTCCCACCATTAAATATTCCTGAGGCCCACCGTGCTGATTCTATATATATATATATATATATATATATATATATATATATATATATATATATATATATATATATATATATATATATATAGGGAAAAGGTACTATACGCTCGACTGTATTATACCTTCCATAAGGTCGAGTGCTGGCTACACATTATTCGTCGGATGGTAAAAGTTTTAAACAACGGAGAGATTTTATAGGAAACAGAAGAAACAAGGCGTGGATTAGATGCTAGAATAGCTAGAAGCATTATTGAAGTGATGTATGTTTTATATGTTTTATTGAAAACCAAAGAAACATGGCATGGATGGTCAAGTTCCGTGGGCCCCACCATGATGTATGTTTTATATCCATGACTTCCATCCATTTGGAGAGATCATTTTCGAGCAATATGCAAAGAATGAGTTAAATCCAAAGCTCCAGTGGACCCAACATAGAAAACAGTGGGGATAGTGAGGCCCACCATTGAAAACTTCTAAAGGCCATGAAAGTTTTAGATCAAGCTGATATTTGTGTTTTCTCTTATTTCATGTCTTTTTTAACTTTTGAACAGGTTGGATTTCAAATAAACATTATGGTGGGCCTTGGGATAGTTTTAATGGTGGGAATCACTCTCCCCATTGTTTTCTATGGTGGGTCCACTACAAATTTTTATCTGCTTCATTCTTTGAATCATGCCCTAAAATCATATTTCAAAATGGATGAATGGTGTGGATACAACACATACATCATAGTGGGGCTCACAAAACTTGGTGACGTAGCTTCAGTAGCTAACTCGCTACTCAACTATGCATACATCTACTTCCAGATTAAAAGGGGAAGCGGATTGGCAAGTGTACCTCACCTTGTATTTACGTTAGCAAGTTTTTTTTGGTCTAATCATGAGGTATGTGTTATATATATATCCAAACCGTCCATCTATTTGGTGAGCTCATTTTAAGGCTTTGGATGAAAAATAAGATAGATCTAACTATCAATTGGACCGCACTGCAAAAAGCAGTGTGAGATTGAACGGCTACCATTGAAACCCTTTTAGGGACACAGAAGTTTTGGATCAGTATAAAATTTATTTTTTCCTCTTCATTAGGTCTTTTTGACCTTATGACCAGATTGGATGACATCACCAAGTTTCGTGGGCGTATATTTTCTATCCATGCCGTACATCCATTTTGAAATATAATTTAAGGTTTTACACTAAAAATAAGTTCTATCTAAATCTCAGATGGACCACACCATGGGAAAATAATTGTTATTGAATTTCTACCGTTACAAACTCTTATGACACACTGTAATGGTTATGTAGGGAAAAATAAATTGTTATTGAATTTTTACCATCCAACCTATTTATAAGGTCATGTAGACGTGGATGAAGTGAAAACACAAATATCAGCTTGATCCCAAACTTCTCCAGCTCGTAAGAAGTTTTTACTGGTGGACGTTCAATCCCTACCTTGTGGTCCACTTAATCTTTGGACTTACCTCATTTTTTTGGTTCATATATTAAAATGATCTGAGAAAATTGTTGAACGGGGTGGATATAAAACACTTACATCACGTTGGGCCCCACAGAGCCCTGCCCGAACGGATTACCGTCCGGAGGTGGTAGGACTCAATCCGCATTCTAATGGAAGCGGATTGGGATTGGCTAGTGCACCTCACACCAGCCATATAGTTGTTGTAGGTACGTGTCGTGTGAGATGAGCATTGACGCTCCTCCAGCTCTGAGTTGTACGAACGGTTTAAAGGAGATCAAAGTTACATGGTCCACACTGATGTATTTATTATATCTACACGGTTCATCTATTTTTAAAGATCATTTTAGAGCATTATTCAAAAAATGAAACATATCCAAAGATCATCTGGACCACACCATAAAAAGTAGCGGAGATAATGATTTTCACCGTTGAAAATTTTGTAGGGCCTACCATAACGTTTATTTTCTATCCAATCTGTTCATAAGGTCAAAAGGAACTGATGAAGAGGAAAAAATAAATTTCATATTGAACCAAAACTTCTATGACCCAAAAAGGGTTTCAATGGTAGACGTTCAATCTCACACTACTTTTTGCAGTGCGGTCCAATTGATAGTTAGATCTGTCTTATTTTTCGTCCAAAGCCTTAAAATGAGCTCACCAAATGGATGAACGGTTTGGATATATATAACACATACCTCATGATTAGACCAAAAAACTTGCTAACATCAATACAGGGTGAGGTACACCAGCTAATCCACTTTCCCATTTAATATGGAAGTAGATGTACGCACAGTTGACTAGCGAGTCGGCTACTGAAGCTACCTCACCAAGTTCTGTGAGCCCCACTATGATGTATGTGTTGTATCCACACCATCCATCCATTTTGAAATATCATTTTAGAGCATGATTCAAAGAATGAGGCAAATAAAAATCTATAGTGGACCCACGAGAGAAAATAGTGGGAAGAGTGATTCCCACCATTGAAACTATCCCAAGGCTCACCATAATGTTTATTTGAAATCCAACCTGTTCAAAAGTTAAAAAAGACATGAAATGAGAGAAAACACAAATATCAGCTTGATCTAAAACTTTCATGGCCTTTTGAAGTTTTCAATGGTGGGCCTCACTATCCCCACTGTTTTCTATCTTAGGTCCACTGGAGCTTTGGATTTAACTCATTCTTTGCATATTGCCCCGAAATGATCTCTCCAAATGGATGGAAGGTGTGGATATAAAACATACATCATGGTGGGGCCCACGGAACTTGACCATCCACGCCGTGTTTCTTCGGTTTCTGATAAAACATATAAAACATACATCACTTTAAAAACATTTCTAGCTATTTAAGTATATAATCCATGTCGTGTTTTTTCGGTTTCCTATAAAATCTCCCCGTTGTTTAAAACTTTTACCATCAGACTAATAATGTGCTGCTAGCACTCGACCTTATGGAAGGTATAATACGGTCGAGCATATAGTACCTTTTCCCTATATAATATATATATATATATATATATATATATATATATATATATATATATATATATAGAGAGAGAGAGAGAGAGAGAGAGAGAGAGAGGCTGACCTAATGGGAACTTCCCATGAGGTCAAGCTGCGTGGGCCCCACCGTGATGCGTGTCAAACATCAACACCGTGCATTTCATGGGTACCTTTTAGTTTATGGGGTATCCCAAAAATCAGCTGTACAAGGCACTCAGGGGGGGCCATATCATCTAAAACCCTGTGAAGACATGCCTAAAATATATAAAAGCACTTTGTAGGGCCCATCTGAGTTTTGGATGTGGCTGAAACTTGGTCTGACCCTTCATCCAAGTGGGACACACACAATGGATGGGCTGGATTTGTGAAATACATCTCAGTGGACCCAATAAATTATTATGAATATTTTAATGGGAGGGCAATCCCTCTCAACTATTGTATGTGGTGTGGCCCACCCAAGTCATAGATTGACTTTATTTTTAAGCCCATGGCCCACCATGAAATGGTGCATCTGGCTGACGGGGTAGATTTTCAACAGGCATATCGGTGGGCCCACATAGATCGACCTCGACCTCAAAGTACCATTTCCCATATATATATATATATATATATATATATGTGTGTGTGTGTACATGTACCATCTTACTATGTTAGCACGGACCCGTATAGTAGCTGTGGTGCGCAACACAGCAGAACAATACTGTTTTTTTATTACTGAATTACGCTTCCAAATTTTGAAGAGAAAAAGGAAAATCTGTCGAGGCTTCCATATCATCTGCACGTGTGCCATCCAACCAGTAGAGCAGGTCGCTGTATGATGGCCGTGATGATGAGGACAACAGTTTATCAATACCTTTTTTCACTGGGCAATGCGTGCTGAATAACAGTAGGAGTTTCGACGATCAAAAGGAATTTTTCTGTCAGAGTACGCTGTGAATCTTCCCTTCCTCTCATATCAATCACATACAAGGCCTTTCATTCATGTAGTTGCAATGATACCCCACGGGTTATCAATGCCCGTTTCTCACTAGGCCACATCGAGTATTGAATTACATTTGGAATTTCAAAGATGGAAAGGTAGCTGCCATCAAGAGTACCGCAACATATCTTGTGGTGCTCTCATATCAATCACAGGCATGCCATATAACAATAGGGAACAAGGCCTTGCATGGTAGCTGTGATGATGGCCCAACAATTCATCAGTACCTATGCTCTCATGTCAATCACACGCATGCCATCTAACCACAGGGAACAAGTCCCTGCATTGTAGCTGTGATGATTGCCCAGCAATTCATCAATGTTTTCATTCCACTGTAAATAGTCCAAAACAAATCAGCATTACTTACATCTGTATTTCCAGCAACAGCAACCCCAAGTTCGATGTTGACGACTGGCGTTCGGTACAAAACCAGTTCTAAAACGGAGGCAAAAAAACAGAATGTGCTAAAAACTGTGGGGCTCACTGCTATGTATCTACCTAATCCACGCCCTCCATCAGTTTTACCTGATCATATTAGGGCATTAACCAAAAAAATGAGGCAGATTTAAAGCAGAAGTGGACCACACCATAAGGGAACAGGCGGAGTTGAACGCCTACAGTTGAAAACTCCTTTGGGGGCATCGAAGCTTTGCATCAGGCTGAAATTTGTGTTTTCCCTTCATACATGTCTGTGAGGCCTTACGAGTAGGTTTGATGACAAATAAACATCTCCGTGGGCTTTATAAAGGTTTCATCTTTCAATGGTGTACGTCATTGCCTCTCATTTCATGTTGTGTGGTCCACTTGGGCTTTGGATGTCGCACCCCGAAATCCATCACCCAAGTATAGTAACTCCGGTCTCAAGTTCTAGAGTGTGATGGAATACAAATTTTAAACACATTCACATTTATCCATTACTTGAGACTGCAATTAATCTATACTAAATCATCATCCACGGTTATAATATCCAGGTTTAAATAATTTGTCACAACTCTCTAAAGTAAATCCACTCCTCAACTAATTATTTAAATGGTCAACTATTGAGACCTTATTACAATGACTCTCAAACTATGAAAGGAAATAAACCATGATCATATATAAGTCTATTATAATTCCTCCTTCGGAAAGCTCTTCCCTAATTCTAAACTTGAAATTGGATAATCTTACCGAGTGAGCTATAAAACTATCATATCCTAGAACCCGGCACCCAAGTACAAAGGAACCTGGCACCCAAGTACAAAGACCTGAATACCAAATTTGGGGGTGTGAACTAAATGATAGACAAATATTCCGATGCCAATCCTTGAAATGCCCCAATTTTCACCGTGCGAGTATAATACTCAGACAACATAAACTGGAGTGTTTCACTAGGGAACCATCACGCATGGGTGAGCTTTCATGTGTCCACGTAATTAATCAGAGTCACGGTCATTTAACAACAGCATCAAAGATAAATAAAGATGACCATGCAATGAGAAATTGTTCTGATTATCTATACTGAGAGTCTGAAAATGGACCCATGATGATTATACCAACCAGAAGTAAATCAAATTTATAGGATACGACTTATCAAAGGAAAGGAAAGAAGTGGTAATCTACTAGTCTAGACCAAAGCTCCTCCGTGCTCCTGCAGTGCTACTCATGTCTATACTAACAACAATTATGTATGTATATATATATATATATATATATATATATATATATATATATATATATATAGCATCAATTGTTGTTGCAGTGAGGAACACCCTTCAAGATTATTATCAAAAAATCGAGCAAGGGCACGGACTTTGAAAGTTTTTAGCAACAGATTAAATCTGTAGCAATATAGCTACAAATTTAATCCGTAGCTAAAGCCTAATTGATCTGTAGTTAAAACGTACCTCCTGATAAAAAATTTGATGGTGCTTAAGGGGCTCCATGGGACTCATTAGAATATACGTGTTTGATCTAAGCCGCCCATCAATTCTGAAATATAATTTCAGTGGATGAGCCCAAAAATTATATAGATTACAGGTCCAAGTGGACCACACCATAAAAAATAATAAAAATTAAATTTCTATTGTTAATATGTTGTGTGGTATTCTTACAGCTTCAATCTAAAACATTTTTTGAATCAACACTTAAAATAATGTTTTAAAATTAATAGACAGAGTGGATAAATAAAATACATTACGGTGGGCCCCACGGTCATAAAACACAAAGTTCAAATGGGTCGTCCGTCAACACCCCTCCCAAATCTTCTGCCCTTTTCTCCCGCGCGCAGCAGGCCTCCCAAAACCTATCTCTCGGCCTCTCTCTCCATCTCTCTTTTCCTCGCCCTCTTTCGATCTCCTGCTCTCCCTCTGTCATGCCTCAAACTCAGAAACCGGGCTCACAAAATTTTCAATCGTCGAATCCGGCGCCGACAGCCTCCTTAGAACCCCATTCTCGACTCCTAGCGCCCATTCACCAGGTTCCGATCCTGGGATGCTACGAGGAGGATTTTTAACGTCAGTTTGATTTGTAATAAGCATAACCAAAGGCATAACACACAAACAACAACCAAGAACTCCATTACATTTCTACTATGATCAAAAACTTTACAAGTACAATGAGCATAAAGGGAAATACAATGGTAAGGAATAAAAACTCCAAAATAATCTACAAGTGCTCATGTCTCAACGTTGCTGCGCCCCAACGTCACCTGCACGCAACGGTCATGCATAAGCTTATAAAAAGCTTAGAGGGTGGTGAAAGTGTGTGTGCAAAGTAGTAATATGATCACATAATATCAGAGTAATGCGAAATATGCAGATGGCTCCATAAATATCATGAGCCGTACCAAGGCTATACGATGCATGATGCAAGTCAAGCATACAATCCTCATCTAAGTCCACATGTCAATACAGATCAAATCTGGGATATCACCGGGGTCTAGTACACTCTAAACCAGATCGCCGCCTCATCGCGGGCAATAAGGTAAGTGGAAGAGACTTCACTATCCATCCGCCAATATCGGGCTCGACTAGTCGATAGCGGACCCATTCCTCGAGCTATTCAGACTCAGCCTAGCATTGCCCCCTACACTCGGGCGGGTAAGATCGCACCCCCTTCCAACCGACCACGACACAGTGAAGAGTACAACCGTCTGGTAATCGGCACTCAACGCTCATCTACCCACTCGGTCTAGACGTTGGAGCAACCTCTTAGTACCATAAGGGTTTAGGGACTTTCACCTAGGGATATCTATACCACCCCATGTAGAACGAAATTTCTGGTATCCAATCCTGCCAACCACGATGCATCTATGGAGGCTACGACCCCGATGTCACTAGGGCGTATAGTAATCATGTCATACAATGCATGAATCACACTATCCAATCATGCAACAATCCTGCACTTATCGTGCGCTTATGTAGGGCAACACCTTGTAATTGGGGTCCCATAAACAGTCTGCCTGAAGGCATATGCTATGATCATTCACTTACCATATCAGGCATACATATGATGTGTATGATCATAAGTCATGGAGCTATAGTAAACATGTTATAAAATAATGCACTATCCTTACAAAGCAGATGGGCCTAGACGGCCTATATAAAACAAGTATGGGCCTAACAATGGGCCCTAAGGAGAGTCGTAATGTGGACATCCAACCAACATTATACTCGCAATATGGACGTCAAACCAACATTGCTCCCAAGGCACGATCATCGTAAACATCGTTACATAATCCATGTTGGGTTTACACATTGCAATGGACCTTAGGTTCATCCCATTGGGCCTTACATATATATCAAATGGGTCATATCATATGGGCCTTTTATTCATCAAATGGGCCACATAAATGTGCCGCACCAATGGGCCTTATGTGCATTGCAATGGGTCATAACCTGTGGGCCTTAGATTACATTAAATGGGCCTAATCTCATGGGTCTTATGTGTAACAAATGGGCCACACCAATTGGGCCTCATATGCGCATTAAATGGGCCTCAACCCATAGACCCTAGTACATCTTAATGGGCCTTAACCCATGGGCTTTATAGTACATCAAATGGGCCTAACCCCATAGGCCTTGGAATACATCAAAGTGGGTCCAATCCCATGGGCCTTAAGATACGTCCAATGGGCCTAATCCCATGGGCCTAGAGGCCCATTGAAATGTTTATTTTCCATCCAAAATGGCAAAGGGCCCACTGCAATGTTTATTTGCCATCCATCGAGTGGGTCAGGGGCCCACTATAATATTTATTTGCCACCCGACCAGGGGGAGACCCACCGTAATGTTTATTTACCATTCAACCTATTTATAAAGTTAGGTGGGCCAAAGGGGTGGGGCCGGTCCCACCGTCCAGGGTGGACGGTGCAGATATAACACATACTCATGGTGGGTCCACCGTCCAGGGGTGGACGGTGCGGACAGAACACAGACAGGGTGGGCTCCACCGTCCCATGTTAGATGATGGATGCAAGACAAATACATCACAGTGGGTACCACCGTCCGCCTGGACGGTGGATGTAAAACACATGCATCAGTGTGGGTTCCCATGTGGGGCCCACTGTTATGTTTAATTTCCTTCCAAACCGTTCATAAGGTCATGTGGACCTGAGTGGAAGGAAAGCACAAATTTCATCTTTATCCAAAACTTCTGTGGACCCCAGAACAGGTTTCAATGGTAGATGTTCATTCACACTGTTTCCTATGATGTGGGCCACCTGAGCGTTGGATCAGGCTGATTTTTGGAGTGGGCCCACATCACGTAGGGGCCCACCTAAGGAACTAGTTGAATGACAAATGAGCATCATGGTGGGGCCCACAGCAGCGGCCGTGGGACGCTGGTCGCCAGCCCGCTGCACACAGCAGCGCTGACAGAGAGGCAAAGGCTTTGCCTCTTGCATTTAAAAAAAAACTAAAAACCCATTTTCTTAGGGTTTTTCGTATCTGGGGCCCACAATGAGTAGATCCGCTCCACCCATTGTGTTCAGTGGCTCGAGGTCGTCGCAATGAGTCTAAAGTTTGAAATTTTCTTGGTGCATAGGAACTTCAGGTTATGTTTCAACGGTAACCACCGCAGTCTTCAATGCTATGGCCCACCAGCTGTTCAAATCAGCCTCACCCTTCTACTTAATGGCTAAAATGAAGTTGGTAAGAGGATGGACGGCTTGGATTGTACCCATACATCAAGGTGGGGCCTAGGTGAGTGAGTCACCCAAAAGCTTGGAAACAAGCTTATATTTTTATTTTTCCCAACCCACGTCCAGCGTCCCTGGACGCTGGACATTGCTCATGAATGCATTGGAGGTGGGCCCTGCTTATGGTGGGCCACCTCATGGAGGATTGTGTGGGTACAATACATTCAAGGTGGGCCCCACGTGAGAATAGCCTGGACAAAATAAATACTTCAAGGTGGGGTCCATTCAAGTGGGCCACACAAACACATCATGATCTTTAAAAATAGAAAATGAAATAGAGGGAGAGAGAGAGAGAGAGAGGGTGGGACACGCTTGCGATGGAGGGACCCCGACATTATGGGCCCTCCCTTGTAATGAATCATACATCAAGTGGGCCCTAAAGCATGTGGGACCATCAAAATCTACAATCAACGGTGGAGATCTTTTCCCCACCAATATGGACGGTCTAGATGACCTTCCTATTGCAATGAAATAAACATCATGATGGGGTCCATGGAGAATGGCCCCCCATGGATGATCGTGATGATCAAAGTGGGCCATCAGCCACAACTTAGGGTCCCAAGTGAGGCCAACCGAAGTGAGATCCAAACCATTGATCGGTTGGCCTCACTTGGCCCATCTCAAAAATATGAAAAAAAAACTAACATTATTAAGCACCCACCGTCCGATCTTCTTGCTCCTATGGGTTCCTTAGCACCTTAGCTTTGATTTCAATGGGTGAGATGAGGAATGGATGGCTAGGATGAGAGATGATGAGGTAGGAAAGTGGGCCACCTTGGAGTTTTTGGAAGAGAGGGAGAGGCTTATACGTTTGAAGCTTTGTTGCTTGGAATTGAGGCTTTGAGAAATGAGAGAGAGAGAGTTGTAAAGGGATAGAGAGAGAGTGATGGGTGATGGAGTGATGGATGGGAGAGAGATGGGTGTAAGAACTTTTTGACTTTAGTGACCTTTTGTGTAAGAAAGCCATGGGAGTATAAGAGAATTTTTGACTTTTGAGGCTTGCTTGGGAAAAGGTGAAAGGTGATGTGTACTTGACATGTACTTGACATGTGATGGATTGATGGATTGATTGATTGATGTGACACCTCATAAAGATTCTTTTGGGTTTTGCAACGCGTGGCATTTTCCTCGCACGAACGTTGGGCCACATCTCTTGACCAGGGTATCGCCTCTGCGCGCAAGTCGCGGCATCGAAAACGCAGCGATGGTACGGTCGCTCTGGTAATGGTCTTGGGTTGAGTCGATATGGGTTGACGGCGTATGAATCAGGGTCATGCGTTAATATCGGTTAAGGGTCGAAGGTTGCCGGAATTCAACCGGTAAGACCGCGGAAGTCTACGAAACGGTACGGACTAATATACGAGTCTTACACCCTCACCCTCTCCCTGTCTGTTTGTCGCATTTCCCTCTCTCTATTTCCCAACCTCTCTCTCTCTCTCTCTCGCTAGGGTTTTCAAAAACCCCTTTCGCTGCAAGAAGAAAAAGAAGAAGGAGAAGGAGAAGAAAGAGAAGGAGAAATCTGTTTCTGAAATCTGAAATCCCCTTTCACCGCAAACGATTAGTCTCTCTCTCTCTCTCTCTCTCTCTGTGTGTGTGTGTGTGTGTGTGTGTTTCTAAAATCTGTTGCGTGGAGAAGGAGAAATCTCTATCCATCATATCGTTTCGACGACTCCACATGTTTTCACAATAGGTATACCAGTGGCTATTGAGTTGAGTTCCGCCCTTTCTTCTAAAAATCACTTTTGGTTTCTTTGCTAAACATTTAAATTGATAAAACATGTTGGTGTGGAAGTTGCAGTTCTGGGTTGACAGAATACTCATGAAAGTGGAGATGACATATCGGCAACATTGGTAACCATTACCACTGAGTTGGATGTTGGGGTCCTGTATCGTGGCCTAGACCAGGGAAATAAACATTGCCTAGTTTCAGTGGTATGTTCAGATGAAACTTATAATTAACAAAGACTTTTGTTTTTGTTTTTTGTTAATTTGTATTTGGGTAATAATTATCGGCCCCATGCTAAGCTGAACTAAAACATGTTTCTCTGCGTCAATCCTGTTCTCAACAATCTTGTGCAGAACACCTATGTTAGGATGGCAAGCATCACCTCTTTTGCTCCTTGGGTGAATGTTAATTATGCTAAACACTAGTGCCCTACATGTAACAGTGTGGCATGTCTGAGAGATGTTGTGCATTCATCAGGGTTGACTCCTGCTTGAGTGTAATTCTAGCCTAAAAGAAGGTTGGTGATGAATTGATCCACTCATCAAGTGTGCCTAATGTCAGTGAATGTGGACTTAGATGCCTATTTCTTACCCGTTTGGCCTACTGAATGAGAGTGACTGGACTCATTTTTGGGCCAAGGATCTTGCCTAATGAACAGAGTAGTTCTTAACATGCAATGCATTATCACATTTTAGAATTCTTATGTTTGATGTTTAAATTTGTGCTTTTGTGACTATTATAATTCGTCATCTTCACCATCGTCATCATTAGATCTTGTCCCAATCCTTCAATCCCTATGACTATTATAATTCGTCATAATGCTTCTGTGACTATTATGATGCGCAATCCTTCAATCCCTATGAATGGCAACTGATCATGTTGCCTTTAATCCTTCAATCCGCATTCCCCTCTCTCTGTTTCTGAAATCTAAAAGTTTGGACTCATATTTAACAGTTACATCTTGGTTGGTGCTAAAAATGCTTTGTGGGGTCCACCATAATGTATGTGTATGCGGGCCATTAATTTTTCCAGCTCATTTTAGGGCATGAGCTCAAAAGTCAAGAAGAGCCAAATCTCAGGTGGACCACACCATAGGAAACTGTGGTGATTGAACGGCCACCATCAAATACTTCCTAAGGTCTAGTGCAATGTTTATTTGCTATCCAACATGTTGATTTATGTTAGATTGATCTGGGTGAAGCAAAAACATAAATATCATCTTAATCCAAAATTTTATTGCCCTAATCAGTTCTTAACGGTGGGTGTTCAATTACCATCTTTCCTTTGGTGTGGTCTACTTGAGATTTGAATTTACGTCATTTTTTGACAATTAGCTGGAAAAATGGATCGATAGTATGAAAAAAACACACATCGTGGTGGGGCCATAGGGCACCGACCAGTATCGGTAATGGCAGGGTCACTACAAAATCTAGATGGTTGATGCGAATGCTAACAGGTTCAAATCTAACCATGTGTCGCATGCAAAGGTTCCCCTACATTTATCCAGTTAAATCCGGGTTAATTACATCACATGTATAATTTACAAGTGCATGCTTGAGTTGAATATGCGGTACTAGTAAAAGGGAATTAATTTTGGTGCCCACAATAACATTTGTGTAACACCCAAATAAAAAATCCACTGAAGCCCATGAAGATGAAACGTGCTAATCCAAAACTCACATGGGCCACTCCATATGCAACAATGTGAAAGTATGTTCCAACATTTAAATTCTAGTGGTTCGGCCCACTTATGTTTTGATAGGCATTATTTATGGATATTCCTTTATATCAGTTAGGAACATTTTACTGATGGGTTAGATGTCATATACACACTATAGTGGGTCACTGTTAAGAACTTAGCCAATACACCAAAAGCCTTTGGAATGATGAAATGCATAAGCTAGGCTATTAAATCAAGGACCCTTTCTCCGTAACAAAATCAGGTGGAATGTAGCTATCAGCAAGATTTCTTTGTAACAACATTGAGTGAGATGTCACGCCCCAAATCCGGCACTCGACTTCCAAACACCAAGTGCCGAGTACGGCGCACCACAAGGAAGATTTTTGATTGATTTTTTTTTATATATATAATACCTGAGCATAAAGATCCATGAACAAAATACCAAGAAACACTCTTCATTATAAATCATTATGGTTACAAGTACAATGCTTCCCAAAAGGCACACGACATCAACATTGCCAAATTAAAAAATAGATACAATGCATTGAGAACGCTAAGTCTTACAAGCTTCTCCTGCCCTGAAAAAAATGGGAAATAGGAAGCTTAGGCAAAAACCCTAGTGAGTACACACGTGTGTGCAGTGTGTCCTACATGCAAGTAAAAAAAATCTGTTATAAGGAAATCATACATGTGAAAGGCCTGTAGCAAGTAAAGTATGATGTCAATGCCAATGCGATGCATAATACTCCAAGTCAATGCTACCAGCATCACCAAGTCATATTTTCATTTCTCTTATACCACAGTTACAACTGTATTACACGCATTCGTAATCACATCATCATCATCATCATCATATTGTCATGCCATAATTATACAATATCTGAAATACTAACAAGTCCATGAGTCAAACAATATCAGAATACGCAATACAGATCAACTATACAAATGAGAAGTCATAAAGAGTCAAATATCAGATGTCGTATCTAAACCATATAAATGCAGAAACATAGGTAACTCAAAATGTCATATGTCACGGATGTAATGCAATATGTGGTGCGAATGGAATGACCATGCTGGAGTGTGAAGTCAGGATGATAGTACGTAGTATCGCAGGCTATGGGGTTCATCACAAGGGACTTCTATACGAACCAGTCTCATATCTAAATTTGGATAGTCAGACTCAATGTAGTAAACTCCTGATCTCAGGTTAGTCGCGCGCCCCAACCGAAATCTTGACCATTGCGAAGGTACAGTAATAAATAGTTATGCACCACCAGCCCGAGTGGATAGTGAATGAATGAATGAATGAGTATGCAACTCCTGCTCAATAAGTCCACATATCAGTACAGTTCCTCTTTGAGATCATCACCGAGGTTTAGTATACTTCAAATGGCACTACCCCTCTCCCAGCAGCATAGTCCAAATGAGCGTAAGAAATCTCACTATCTTCCTGGCTAATAGTCTGTCAATACCTATCAGGCACGTCGATAGCGGACCCATTCACGAGCTGGTCAAACTCAGCCTAGCTATGCCCCTACCCTCGAGCGGCTAAGGATACACCCCCTCCCAACCGACTACGACATAGTGGGAGACGTGGCCTCCTGATATTCGACACTCGGGCGCTCATGTATCTACTGGGTCTCGACGTTGGGGCATCTTCTAGCCACGGAGGCTTAGGGATTTTCATTCAGGGACCTCTATGGCGCCCGTATGCTAAAACTAAACATTTTCAGTGTCTCATCTGGCCATCCACGATATGCCTGTGGAGGCTACGACCCTGATGTCGCTAAGGCGTACAGTAATCATAATGCTGGATGCATGAGTCACACAATCTAGACATGCATCAATCTTGCTCATACAGTGCGCTCATATGAGATAACCTCCACTTATCAGGGAGTCTCATAACAACTTACTCAAGAACATATGCAATGATCAAACACATTTCATAACAAACATGCAGATGATGCGTATGGACATATATCATGATGTTATACTGTCATATACTCATAATCAGTATCAATAACTGACATCGACAATCGGCTTCGATATTGTGGACATTTAACCAGCATTGCCCCCAAAAAATGGCCCACATAGAGCCTAATATATAGTGGACCCATGGCCTCACACAAGGACCAAATATACGACACCATGGGCCCACTCAAGAGCTTAATACACACTACGATGGGTCTTTCACATGGGCCTAGCATACATCACAATGGGCTCCATTGCCTGGCCCTTAAATGCATCAAAATGAGCCTCGTCACATAGGCCTCATATACATCACATTGGGCCTTAAACACGGGTTGAATACACATCACAGCGGGCCTCGAATATGGGCCGCATATATATCACATTGGGTCGTATCATATGGCCTCACACATCACAATGGGCCTTGACACATGGGCCATGAATACACCACATCAGGCTTCACAACCCATGGGCTTCAAATACACAACAGGTGGGCCCTACACATGGGCCTTAAATACATCACAATGAGTCACAACCCATGGGCCTAAAATACATCGTAATGAGCCACACTCGTGGGTCTTAAATACATCAAATTGGGCCTCTCCCATGGGTCTCGAATACATTACAAGTGGCCTCAAATATATCTCATAGGTAGGCCGCATACCCGGGCCTAATACACATCACTATGGGTCAGAAATACATCACAATGAGCCTCACCATATGGGCTGAAAACATATCTCAATGGGCCTTACCCATAGGCCACAAATACATGGCTACACCAATTATGATAAGTCTTATACTACAACCACTTCACACATCACATAGTTAATGGCTCATATTTGGTGTCACATGGTTAAGGCCGAAGAGCCACATTTTATCGTACCATTTAGGTTTAGAGATCACAGTGTATAGAATCCAGGACCTTAATAGCATTATCTTGGGTAACATAACCCTATATCACATTCGGTTTAGTGTACAACTTAGTTATATATGATTCAAGTGGCAGTATCTATATCGATAATCACAAACCTACATTATTGAATGGTCATCAATGCCACTAGATTTCATATGGTTAGGTGGCCTTGTACGTATTTCACATTCATATAATTAGATGACTACATAAACTCCACCATTACCTATGATTAGGTGGTGATACATACATCAAATACCCACATGATTAATGGGCCAAACAAGTATATCACACCCTCACACCACTAGAGTCTACATATTTATTATAATTAAACATGTTTAAGGGTTTAAACACAACTCATGTGATCATATTACTTAGGGCCGCACTCTAACCAAAGTGCCAAGTGGTCAAGGGTTGTCCACAATCATCCCATTTAAGGGATTAATTATCATTACTTCAAAATTTACAATACCAGTTTGTCATACATTGAAAAAATGGAAATTACAAACTCTTGTCGAAGAGGCCCAACCAAGGCTACCACTGATGGGCCCACATGGCATTCACTCAAAATGGGCCTTGACATTTTTGGGCCCACACATCGATGGAACTTACATGGGGTTCTATGTGGTGGAACTCATGGGGATTTTCCATGAGGTTGAGTTGTGTGTGACCCACTTAAGACTTAGGTCTGTTTTGATTTTAGTCCACATCCGAAAGTGATATGAGGAAGTGGATGGTCCACATGGATAAAATAGATACACCATGGTGGTCTTAGGTTGGATTCAATAGTTAGGTACTTATTCTCACAACATTGTATTATATGTCCATTTTAGGTTGGATTGACTGATCTTTGGGACAATGCCCTAAAGGGGACCCAGTATATGGGCTAGATGGGTTAAATGTCTGATACATCATCAAGATGTCTTATAATAAATTTTTAGTGATGAGAATTCGATTTACATTATATTATAATGTACGACTATCTAATCATTGGATGGGCCTGATTCATGGTAACATACCATCAAAAGGGTTGATAAAATAGATAAACAGTGAGGATCTTAAATATATATCATGTCATAGCCATGGTGGACTAAGTGGCATAACAATTACATCAAAGTCGGTCTTACCACACACAAGTTGAGAGATTTACCCTCCATTAAATATTCATAATCATTTGTTGGGCCCACCGAGATGTGGTTTATAAATCTTACCCATCCATTATGTGCGTCCCACTTGGTTGAGGGTTCAATCCAAGTTTCAGATGCATCCAAATTTCAAGTGAACCCCGGAAAGTGCTTTTATATGCTTGAGCTCCAAGTTGTATGAATGGTTCAAGGAGATCAAAGTTACATGGGTCCAAAGTGATGTATTTATTACATATACACAGTTCATCTATTATTATTATTATTATTATTATTATTATTATTATTATTATATTCTATTTTTTTTTTTAGAGATCATTTTATAGCATCATCCAAAAATGAATCATATCCAAAGATTATCTAGATCTCACCTCAATTAGCAGTTAGGATAATGATTTCACCGTTAAACCATTCATCGGGCCCACCATGACGTTTATTTTCCACCCAGTCTGTTCATAAGGTCACAAAGACCTGAATTAAGGGGAAAAAAAATTTTCATATTGGTCCAAAACTTCTGACCCAAAAAGGGTTCCAATGGTAGATGTTCAATCCTTGCTCCTTTTGTAGTGTGGCCCACTTGATAGTTAGATCTATCTTATTTTTCTTCTCAAGCCTTAGAACAAGCTCACCAAATGGATGGATGGTTTAGATATAACATATACCACATGATCAGACCTATAAAATTATTGATTTATTCAGCTTCATAAAAAAAAATTTATTTTTATTTTATTTATGGTGTGGGCCACCTAAGTTCTGTGTATGGCTGAAATTTGCGGGTGGTCCATTTTTAAACGGGACCCATCAAATGCATGGTGCTGATGTTCGACATGCATTAAGGTGGGGCCTGTGGTGGGGCCCACTATTCTCCAACGGCAGCAGCAGACGCTGCTTACTGCAGCATTTTATATATATATATATATATATATATATATATATATATATATATATATATATATATATATATATATATATTGTTTTCAAATATGTGGCCCACAACAGGACGATCCAGTCCGACTGTTGTGTGTGTCCCACGTGGTGGACGGGTCAGTCCAAGTTTCAGATGCATCCAAATTTCAGGTGGGCCCCAACGAGTGCTTTTATATGTTTAAGCATGTCTTCACATAATTTTTTAATGGTGTGGCCTACCAGAGAACTGGATTGGCTTCATTTTTTGGCCAACGCCTGAAAGGATCTGAAAAATTGAATGGATGGTGTGGATTTAATACATACATCGTGGGTGGGGCCCGTTGTGGGCCCACAGCCCCCTGCCCCTTTTACATTGCAGCTGGGACGCTGCTTGTTGCAGCGTCCGCTGGACGCTGGCAGTAGTGTCTCAATCCCCTTTTTTTTATTCATTCATTTATTTATTTTCTTATATATATATATATATATATATATTGTGCACATGTGTGCATGGGGGTGTGTGTGTGTGAGAGTGTGCGTTGCCAGCCTAATGGGCCACACTTGGATGATTTGAATGTCATACAAACATTTTTGTGGGGCCCACTATCAATGGGTCCCACATGAACTCTATAATAAATTAATTTTTTTTTATTTTTATATATTTTCTCCTATCCATTCACACCATCAATAACATTATCATCATTATTACAATTTTCTTTACCATCAATCATACTATTTTCATCATCCACATCATTCCTAACATTTATTGCAATTATCATCACCATCAATCATACTATCTTCATCATCCACACCATTAATCACATCATTATGATCAACATCATCTCCACCATACAAAAACACAAAAAAAAAAAAATGAGAATGAGTAGGGTGGGTGTACTCACCTTGATGAATCATATGGACTATTGGGATGGATGGAAGGGATGGAATTGATGGAGTTGATGGCCCACCAAGATCACTCATGTCTCTCTCTCTCTCTCTCATGTGTAGAAAAATGGTGAAATGCTAAGGGATAGAGGGGTATTTGTAGAGAAATTGATAAAATTTTGGTTAAGTTAGGCTAATATAATCAATATTAGCTTATGTTAGGATTATGACATTTAATTCATGATTTGTATTTAATAGTGGATTAAAGGAGCATGAGATAGCATGGTGTGATGAGGTCATGCTTAAGGTGTGGCATGGAAAAGAGTTGACTTTGGGAAGCACATGAGACATGAGAGGTATGGGTGTGTGACATCACACACATGGGTAGAGATTCTCTCACCCATGTGTGGCATGTGCATGTTGTATCACATGTGTTGTGCACATGTGTGGAGTGGAGTACATGGTGCCTTGTGCACATGATACACTAATTATTCTTCACGGTATATCTCATAAATGGATTATTGTATAGACGCACGGGTGATTCCTACGTGATTGCAGTGACGGGGCAGTCGATATGAGATAGGTTTCGAGGTCTTGAGATCCCTGTTAGTTGGGTGTGTACTATGAACGACCAATCCAGGTCTAGATAAGAGCATCAATCATCGCATACATATGCATAGGAAATGGTATGGAATGGACGGGGTCTTACAGCACACCACTTAAGACTTTATTGCTATAAAAAACTCACATATAAACTTCATTAATTCATTAAAGGAGGAATTCAAATCTATATATTCTTTTCGATGAACTTATTTTTTCCCCAAGTCTTGTTCATCTGTAATTGTTTGATGCTCTTCAAAAAAAAGAAAAAGAAAAAAAAAAAGACCGTGTTATAGAAATCAAGTGATGTTCTATCTGTCTATTATATATTTCTTAAAGTTAGATTTTTGAACATTGTTATAGAAATCAAGTGATGTTCTATCTTTCTATTTTTGTAAAATAAAATTTTTTCTTTCTTTCTTTCTTTCTTGAATTTATTAAGAGAGTGCTGAACAAGGGCCTGTTTTCCTATTTGGATGTATTGTTGAGAAATGGAGCCACATTTGGGGTCGCGCACTACCGGTCGTGGCCCCTACTCAACCGGTCGTGGAGCCCACTCGACCAGTCGTGGATTGGCTCGACTCAAAGTCCAGGGAGCATTAGATTTTGGGACTCGCGGTGCTCGACCGGTCGTGGGGTCCTCTCGACCGGTTGTATAGGCTGCACGACCAATTGTGGTTACGCAGATTCATTTTCGGATTTGATGGGGACTATAAAAATTTGAGTCAGTTTACGCAAGGGTGCGAAAGGGAAGTTGCCTAAACTATAAATAGGTGTCCCTAGGGCTTTTCTAGGGGATGGAAAAGTAATTCTAAGGTGTGGATAAGGGATTTTCTCTATTCTTCCAAGGGAGATGTTAGTATTTTGCCTTGTAATATTTGTTTTTCTTTATAGTGGAAGTTTGCATCCGTGATTTTTTACCCTAGTTTAGTGTTTTTCCATGTATATCTTGCCTTGTGGTTTGTTTAGATTGCTTTGATCTGTTTTAGTTTATATTTCTTATTATTTATCATTTATGGGTGAGACCGGAGATTGGATCTCGGTTCACTGCGCTTGTTGACGTGCTATGCAATAACCGGTATTAGAGCTTTGGTTTAGTTCTATTGGGAGCGATGACGAAAGAAGAAAAAACTAGAATTGAGAAGTTAGATGGTTCAAACTTTACCTTCTAGAAGATGCAGATGGAGGATTATCTGTATCAGAAAGACCTCTATATTCCTCTAGGAGGAAAAGAGAAGAAACCAAAAAAGATGACAGATGATGAATGGTTATTATTGGATAGGAAGGCTTTAGGAACGATCCAACTCTCTTTGTCTAAGAGCGTCGCCTTCAACATATCCAAGATGAAAACTATAAAAAAAATTAATGGAAGCCCTAGCCACCATATATGAAAAACCCTCTGTGTTCAACAAGGTTCATCTTATGAAACAGCTATTCAATATAAAGATGTCAGCTAGTGGGAGTGTGGCTGAACATCTAAACGAGTTTAATACAGTCACAAGGCAATTAGAATCTGTTGGCATTATTTTTTAAGATGAGGTCAGGGCGTTATTGATCTTGTCCAATCTACCAGACAGTTGGGATGGTTTGGTGATTACTGTGAGAAATTCTTCAAGGTCGACAAAGCTGAAATTTAATGATGTGGCCGGTCTAATTCTCAGTGAAGAATCCAGAAGAAAGGCATTAGGAGTTTCAGGGGATTCAAAGAATGCTCTAAACATTGAAGGAAGAGGAAGATCTCTGAATAAAGGAGGCAATAAACATGGGCGTTCTAAGTCAAGGAAGAAGTCTAAGGGACTGAAAGACAAAGATGGGTGTTGGCATTGTAGCAAGAAGGGGCACATGAAACATGAATGACGGAAGCTCAAGAAATAAGAAGGAAGCTCTCAAGGTGGGAAGGATTTAGTGAATCTATCTGAGGAGAGTGATACAAAGGCGTTAATCTTGTCTCTTGATACGAGAAATGAGTTTTGGGTTATAGACTCGGGTGCTTTGTTTCATACCACTTCATGTAAGAAAGTTCTGCATAACTATGTATCAGGTGACTTTGGGAGAGTCTACCTGGGTGATGATGAGTCGTGCAGTATTGTTGGAAAGGGAGACGTTCAAATAAATCAAAAAGATAAAACAACATTGAAATTGAAGGATTTCAGACATGTAATGAGTTTGAGAAGGAATCTGATCTCAGTAGGGCAGTTGGCTGGAACCGGTTATGTGACGACATTCACCAGTGATTCCTAAAAGATCACAAAAGGTGTCATAGTGATATCTCGAGGTAAAAAGAAAGATGCTTTGTACGTAACTTCAGGATCGTATAGTTCACTCTCAGTCGCATCAACTGGAGTGAATAGGCAGTTATGGCATTAGAGGTTGGGACATATGAGTGAGAAAGGGATGAAAGTACTATTGTCAAAAGGAAAGTTACCAGGGCTGAAGTCTATTGACTTGGAATTCTTTAATGACTATGTGTATGGTAGGTAGAAGAGGGTAAGCTTCAAGACACGACGTGCTTTAAAGATACATCTATTGGAGTTTTACACACTGACATGTGGGGACCGGCACAGGTATTATCTCTTGGTGGCTCACGTTATTTTGTTTCCTTTATTGATGATGCTAGTAGAAACATGTAGCTTTATTTCTTAAAGTACAAGTCTGATGTATTTGATGTATTTAAAAAGTGAAAAATTATGTAGAAAATGAGATAGTTAAAATAGTAAAGTCTCTCAGATTAGATAATGGGGGAGAGTACTGTGATAAGAGGTTTGAGTAGTATTGTGCAGCCAGTAGAATTAAATATCAGAAAATGATTCTAGGGATGCTACAATAAAACGATGTGGTTGAGCGCATTAACAGGACCATCCTTGAGCATGCCAGGAGCATGAGATTATATACAGGGTTGTCCATGACCTTTTGGATAGATGTTGTGAATACTATCGCATATCTCATCAATAGAAGTCCCTCAACACCATTGGATGATGGGCTACCAGAAGAAATATGGACTAGGAAAGAAGTGAACCTTACACATCTCAGAGTGTTCAGTTTCACTTTATATGTTCATATTGATGCAAAGCACAGAAATAATCTGGATGCGAAGTCCAGGAGGTGCATGTTTATAGGCTACGAGCAACATGATTTTGGCTATAAGTTTTTAGATGCAGAAAATAAGAAAATCATCAGAAGCAAGGACGCAATATTCAATAAAAAAGTAATGCATAAGGACAGTATGTAAGAAAATATGGCCGAAAAAAATGAATTCGTAGAGTTGGAAGAGTTACTGGACATGGGTGTTACAGCGTCACAAGATGTTCATGCACAAGAGCATTATGAGTCAGAGCCACAAATACTAGTTGTGAGGAGGTCTACTCGGGAGAGAAGACCCACTGTCCGATACTCACCCTCCTTACATTATCTACTACTAACAGATATTGGTGAGCCAGAGTATTTTGAAGAGGTGCTACAGTCAAATACACTGGTTAAGTGGGAGCAGGCCATGGACGATGAGATGAACTCTCTTGAGTCTAATCGTACATGGGAGCTAGTCACTCTACCTAAGGATAAGAAAGCTCTTCATAACAAGTGGGTTTATAGACTGAAGGAGGAGCACGATGGTTCGAAATGATACAATGTGAGACTGGTTGTAAAAGGATTTCAACAGAAGGCAGGTATCAATTTCACCAAAATATTTTCACTTGTGGTGAAAATGTCTACGATTCGTATGGTCTTGAGTATAATGGCTATAGAAGACTTATATCTAGAGTAGCTAGATGTTAAGACATTCTTTCTTGATGAGGACCTTGAAGAAGATATATACATGCAATAGCTGACATGGCATCAGGAAAGGAGAACAAGGTGTGCAGACTGAAGAAGAGTTTATATGGCCTGAAACAGGCCCTGAGGCAGTGGTATAAGAAGTTTCACAGTTTCATGTCAGGAAATGGTTTTAGAAGATGTCATGCAGACCACTATTGTTATTTAAAGAAGTTTGATATATCATACATTATCCTTTTTCTGTACGTTGATGATATGCTTATGGCCGGTTCAAACATGAAGGACATCTCAGATCTCAAAAGAGAACTGTCTAGAGAATTTTTCATGAAGGATTTAGAAGCCACAAAATAAATCCTAGGTATGAGGATAAAGAGTCACAGGGAAAATAAGAAATTAGTTTTGTCACAGGCAGAGTACATAGCTAAGGTACTTAATCGATTCAATATGGGAGGTGTTAAGTTGGTTATCACTCCATTAACCAACCACTTTAAGCTATCTAAGTAGAAAGGTGTAAAGAAAAAGGAGGAACGAGACTACTTGGTTAAAGTCCCATACGTGTCAGCTATTAGGAGTCTCATGTATGCTATAGTGAGCATGAGGCCAGACATTGCTCAAGCAGTGGGAGTTGTTAGCAAGTTCATGAACAACTCCAGGAAGGAACTTTGGGAAGTTGCGAAGTGGATTCTTAGATACCTGATAGGTATTAAGGATGTAGGGTTGTGCTATAGTGGGTCGAAAATCAAGTTATAAGGCTACGTAGATTTTGATTTAGCAAGAGATATCAACACCAGAAGAAGCACTGTGGGTTATATCTTTACTCTGGGTAATGTTGTAGTCAGTTGGATCTCTCAATTATAAAAGATAGTATCTATTAGTATAACAAAAGTAGAATATTTTACGACTACAGAAGTGTGCAACGAGATGGTGTGGATGCAAGGTTTCATGGAAGAGTTGGGTAAGAAGCAATCAGAGAGCAAGTTACACAGTGACAATTAAAGTGTAATACACTTGGCTAAGAATTCATCCTTTCATTCAAGGACCAAGCATATTACCATCAGATATTGATGGATCGATTGCTCTAGAGAAGATTCATATAAGTAAGATCCTGTAGATATGCTGACCAAGGTGGTCACATATGAGAAGTTGAAGCTCTATTCAGCTTTGATTGGTCTTTAAGCTTGAAGACAGGGAGATGGTGTAATCCGAATGAAGAAGACAAAGGTTTATGGTAATGTGTCTCCAAGTAGGATATTGTTGAGAAGTGGAGCCATATCTAGGACTAGAGCCCACTCGATTTCCCGTGACCAATCATGGACTGACTCGACTCAAAGTCCAACGAGCATTAGATTTTGTGACTCGAGGTGCTCGACCAGTTGTGGCCTATGCTCAACTAGTTGTGGGGTCCTCTCGACCGGTCATGCTTGTGCAGATTCATTTCCGGATTTGATGCGGATCGCAGAAATTTGATTCTGTTTTCGCAAGGGTGCGAAAGGGAAGTTGCCTAAACTATAAATAGATGTCCCTAGGGCTTTTCTAGGGGATGAGAAAGTAATTCTAAGGTGTGGGCATGGGATTTTCTCTATTCTTCTAAGGGAGAGGTTAGTATTTTTTCCTTGTAATATTTATTTTTCTTTATAGTGAAAGTTTGCATATGTGGTTTTTTATCCTAGTTTGAGGTTTTTCCACGTATATTTTGTCTTGTAGTTTGTTTAGATTGCTTTGATCTATTTTAGTTTACATTTCTTCTTATTTATCATTTATAGGTGAGATTGGAGATTGGATCTCAGTTCACTGCGTTGTTGGCGTGCTGCGCAACACATATAAGGGCCTGTTTGGATGTATAGGGGCAGAAAAGAGCACTGAGAGGGTGAAAAGAGTAGGGGCCTATTTTTTTTATTATTATTGAATGAATTTTGTACTCTATATTTGAACTTATTTATAGTTTTAATGTCACGCCCCAAACTCGAAAATCGGATTCACATGAATCCCGATTGCCGGATCCGATGCCGACAGCCTCCGCAGTGCCCTATTCTCGGCTCCTGACAATCAAATGCCAAATTTCGATCCTGGGATCCTATAAGGAGGATTTTCAGAATGAATTTTTTTTAATGGAGCATAACCACAAGCATAATTAAGTCACAAAACAACATCACCACATATCCACTATATCAGAAACTTTAAGTACAATGAGGAAAGGGAAATACAAGGTAATCAAAAACCTCCAAAAGGTCCTGATACGCACTCCTGCCTCAGCGCTGCTGCTGTCCAACGCTACCTGAACGCAACTGAAGTGCATAAACTTACAAAAGTTTAGAGGGTGGTGTAAGTGTGTGCGTAAGGCAAACGTCAAGTGTACAGTATCAGAGCAATGCTGAAGTATGTGGTAAGTCCATAAAATCAACCATGTCAAGGCTATGTAATACAAGACATGAATGCTATCGGCCATACCAAGGCCATGCGATGCGAGATATGAATGTCATCAGCCACACCGATGCAATGCAAGGCCTACATAGTCGAAAGTCATATGCGAAATGTAATCCAAGCAAGTCGGTACTCAAGTACACATATTAGTACAGTTACTCTCTAGATATCACTGGGGTCTAATACACTTCACAGTGACTGCCACCTCCCTAGCTGCACAGTCAAGAAAGTGAAATAGACCTCACTATCCGCCTGATCAGTAGTCTTCCAATACCTATCCGGCTCGTCAATAGCGAACTCATTTGTGAGCTGGTCAAACTCATCCTAGCTTATAACCCCCTCACTCAGACAGATAAGGCCACACCCCCTTCCAACTGACCACGACATAGTGGGAGACACCGCCTACTGGTATTCGACACTCGGGCGCTTGTGTATCCACTTGGTCTAGATGTTGGAGCATCTCCTGGTACCAAAAAGGCTCTGGGACTTTCACCCGAGGACATCCTAAGTGCCCACAGTGCTAGAACCAAGTATTTTCGGTATCTAATATGACCATCCATGATGTACCTGTGAAGCCACGACCCTAATGTCGCTAAGGCGTGCAGTGATCAGGTTACACATATGCGACATGCATGAATCACACCGTCAAATCATGCAGCAATCCAATGCGTACTGCGCGATCATGTGGGGCACTCTGTCTCGTAACGAGTCCTGAAAATGGTCTGTCCAATGGCGTATGTTATGATCAGTCACTACTCATATCAAGCATACATATGATACGTATGGGCATGAGTCATGGGATTATACTAAGCATGTTATAAAGTGATGAATATTAACGAGTATGGGCCTATCAATGGGCCCTAAGGAGAGTTACAATGTGGACATTTAACCAATATTGTACATACAATGTGGACATCAAACCATCATTGATTCCTAGGCACGACCCGCCATATATATCATTACATGAACCATGGGAAAACGCACCTTGCAATGGACCCTAAGGACATCCCATTGGGCCTCGACCCATGGGCCGTATCACACGGGCCTTACATTCATCAAATGGGCTATATTAATGCGCCTCACCAATGAGCCTTAGGTACATTGCAATTGTCCATGACTCGTGGGCCTTATATATGCCAAATGGGCTTAATCCCATAGGCCTTATATATATCAAATGGGCTTGAATCCCGTGGGCCTTATATAGATTAAATGGGCCGGATCCCATGGGCATTGCATATGTCAAATGGGCCCAAACCCATGGGCCTTATATATGCCAAATGGGCTTAATCCCATAGGCCTTATATGTGTCAAATGGGCCTAATCATTTGGGCCTTAAATATATACTAAGGTAGGCCTCAATGAATGGCCAAAGTTAAATCAATAAAGGGCCCTATACACATGCCATGGTGGGCTTATTTGAACCATAGATCTGGCTTATTTTTAGCTCAAGCCATAAAAGTAAATTTACAAAAAATAAATGGACGGTTTAGATGCAACACATGCATCGTGGTGGTTTCCACATAAAAATGGATGGATTTGACTCATTCTTTAGCTCATGCCCGAAAAAAAAGAGCTTTCAAGGTGGTTGAACGGTCTGGATGCAACCTATGCATCATGGTGGGTTTTACACATACGGCCCACCAATGGAATGGATGGTTTGGATATGATACAAACATCAAGGGTGGGGGCCCACTGACCGTCCAACAGCCAAAGAAATGGTTGGATGGTATGGGAACACATACATTGCAGTGGGCTCCACCGTCCGGGCGGACTGTGGAACTAAGGCACACACATCATTGTGGGTCCCACGTGGGGTGCCCACTATAATGTTTACTTACCATCCAACCCATTGATAAGGTCACAGAGACCTGGGTGAGGATGAAAAATAAATTTCAGCTTGATCAAAAACTTCTGTGGACCCCAAAGAGGTTTCAATGGTAGAATTCAATCGCCGTTGTTTCTTGTGGTGTGGGCCACCTGAGATCTGGATGGGTCTGATTTTTGGAGGGTGGCCCACTGAGATGAAGGCCCACCGTATAACTGAGTTGGATGACAAATAAACATCAAGGTGGGGCCCACGGCTGGAGCCGTGGGTCCTGCTCGTCCTCCCGCCAGCCGCTGGCGCGGCCAGGTTCTGACACGGCAGTAGTTGCTGCTCTGTAGTTTTTTTTTTAAATTTTTGAAAACCCATTTTCTGAGGTTTTTCTGAGGTAGGGCCCACATTGGAAAAATCCATCCCAACCATTGGACTCCATGATTCGAGACTGTCCAAAAGAGTCCAATATCCAGTATATTTTGGTGAATAAATAAGATTAAAATGTGTCCTAACTAATTTCAATGGTAAAAATCGTAGTTTTCTATGGTATGGCCCGCTTGATTATCGGATTAGCATCATATTTTGTTTCAACGCCTAAAATGATCTGAGGAACGAAATAGACGGCATGGATTGGCTCAATGCATCAAGGTGGGGCCTATATGGGTGGCCCACCCCATGAGCTTATGAATCCAAGCTCATATTTGTGTTTTCTCCCAACAACGTCCAGACGCTGGACGTTTTTGGGTGTCACAATGTATTCAAGGTGGGCCACCATATGATGGATGGTGTGAGTACAATGCTTATAAGATGGGCCCCACTTTTAGATGGCTTGGATCAATACATACCTAGTGGTGGGGTCCATCCAAGTGGGCCACACGGCCATTACATCACACATACACAACAAAATAAATAATGAATCAAAGAGAGGGAGAGAGAGATAGAGTGGGACACACGTGATGGAAGGACCCCGGCACTATGGGCCCTCCGTTTCAACCATCCAATCATACATCAATGGGTCCCATTGCATATGGGCCATCCAAACCAAAGATCAACAGTGGAGATCCCTCTTCATCCAAAATGAACGGTCTATATGACCTCTTAATGCAAGAAAAGTAAACATTATGATGGGGTCCATGGAGAATGGCCCCATCATGGAATGATTTGATGATCAAGATGGGTCATTGGCTACATCATAGGGTCCCAAGTGAGATCCAAACCATTGATCGGTTGGCCTCACTTGGCCCATCTTAAAAATATGAAAAACTAGGCTATGGAAGCACCCACCACTTGATCTTCTTGGTCCGTTGGAAAGCTACTCTCCTAGAGCTTCACTTTGATGGTGGAGATGGGAAATGGATGGCTAGGATTAGAGCTTTTAGGATGGGAAGGTGGGCCACCAAAATTACATATTTTCTCTCATGGGAAGAGCTTGGACGTGGGATGCTCTCTTTTGCTTGGAAATGGTGTTGGAAAATGAGGGAGAGAGAGAGAGTTGTAAGAGAGATGAGGGATGGGTATGATAGGTGAAAGGGTGAGGTGAGTGATGGATGTGGTACTTGACATGTAAGGTGGTGTAAGAGAGAGGGTGAAAGGTGTTGACTTTAGTAGTTGCTTGAGGATGGGGTGAAAGGTGATGTGTACTTGACATAAAGTGATTGATGGGTGATTGATTGATGGGATTAATTTAATACTTTGTAGAGATTCTCTTGGGAATATAAACACGTGGTATTTTCTCGAAATAAACGTCGACCCACATCTCTTAGTTAGGGTATCGGATCGGTACATGAGTCACGACGTTGGAACCGCGGTGACGGTGCGGTCGCAATGATACAAGTATCAAATTAAGCTGACTCAAATGTGTAGGATACGACTTACGGTCATACACAACGTAGACTATAGGTCACGGATTGCCAAAATTTGACGAGAAGGATCGCAGGAAGCAACGAAACAGTACGGATTAGGATACGAGCCTTACACTTAAGCTCCATTTGGTCATCACACTAGTATTTATGAATACATTTTTTTTTTCAAACCAAATGGAGCCTAAGCCCTTTTTTAACTCTGCTAATGTAACTCCTTGCATTGCCGGTCCCAAGCCCAGGTAAAGGAGGAGGGAGAAGGGATTTAGAATGAGATCGTTAATTATGGAGGAGATCTTGAAAGTGCAGTGAGTATCTCTTGTTTTATAGTTTTACTTGTACATTCCTGTATTGATTGCTCATGCATGACGGTTATGTGCATTCTTTCAGGTGGATGTTGCATGTGAGAGGATTGGAGCTGCATATTTCAAATTCAAGCATATGTTGTTGTCATACATTCAGATAAATTCTTCTATATTTAGGTGCATGGCGATTGAATCTAAAATTTGGGATTTTCATTCATTTATTTCATGGCTTTCGGTAAGATCTTCTTTAATTATTAATTATTTAATTTGAATGGAAGAAGAAACTTTCCTTTTAACAATGAGGTCTTGGGTTTGAGCCCAACTTCAATTTACCCTCCCAAAAAAAGAAAAAAAAGAATTACTATGAAATGTCGAGTCAAAATTATTTACATCTAGGTAGATTTGTTTAATTGATCCAAACCAATGATGTTATGACTCCATTGTGGCTGATTTATGCACCAAAACCTCCCAGGTAGGGAAATCCTAAACCTACAATTGATATTTTTGGCTAGTAAAATATACAGCTAGTAAAGAAAATATAACAAAGATCCACATTCAGGATACATGGATCTTCCAACATGGTGGGTTTTTGGTGCATGTGTAACCCATGGTTGAGACCATCATGTCAATGGTTTGGATTGCTGAACCATCAATCTCACTTGTATTGATAGGGGTAAGATCACTTCATATAAATGCTCCATGTAGGATCTTAATATAAAACATTCACATTACAACTATAGATAGCACTAAACCATCCCTGTAGTTCCATCTTTAATATCAATCACCGTGGGAGACCATATATTGATTTTTCTGTATTGCTTGTTAAAACCAGTTTTGAAACAATCATTATAATTCATAAGGAGGTGGCATCGGAGGACAATCTGAAACAACACGTGGAAGCTCTGGAGAAGGTGAGTCTTTCTTGCATGGCTGTTTGATTTTCCTGTTATTGGTGCATATATATATATATACATATATATATATATATATATATATATATATATATATATATATATATATATATATATATATATATATATTTCAATTTCCACTCTATATTTGAAGATATATTGTTGGTAAAACTGCTTTTTTGTTTTTGTTTCTCTATTTCTTTGAATCCCATGCAATTGTATTGCCTATATTAGGAGTCTGTTTCGAATTTCTTGATTTGTAGTTGACTAGATGCACTCCTCCATAATTGCAAGTGGAATAATAATAGCTTTCAGTGTTATTCCTATCCCACTTGCTATATGGAGTTAAAAAATCAGAAAATAGGATCCTGCCTAATGCAGTTCTTGCTTCACACTCTCACCCCAATTGCAAGGCAAATTGGTTCTTCATTTTGAGTATCTTGGACTCAGGGAACCAAATTGCAATATATTACTTTCAAGTTGGACTTGTGTGAAACTTAACTGCAACTTGATGGATACTCATGCATCATGAGTCATGACTATTAGGAAACATCTTAAAACTTTTTATATTCTCTTGATTAAACTGAACTTGTCAATATTCTCTTTTGTAATGATCTCCAATTAACCAGTCTGTAAATAACTTCCGTGAGAACTCATCCCATGTATTGTGTGCATGACATCCAACCCATTCATCAGATGCGTTACCTCATGAAACCTCTAGGCCCAAAAATTTGCCTAATTCAAAATTTAGGTGAGCCACAACAAAGGGAACCAAAGCAAGAGGGCACCCTGCCCTTGATTTTCATGGGGGCCCAAATAAGTTGCAAAACAGCCTGATTTTTTGCATGACCCTTCATCCAAGCCAAATGAAAGGTACACATGGGATTAGTTATTGAAGGGTTCTCACATTTTCTCATGAAAACTAGTTTGTAGGAGAAATTTTTCCTCCAAACATAGTGTAAAATATGAACTCTCATCTTTCTACGTCTTTCCCCACCCTAACTTCTGTTGTAGAACTAAGTGTTATTTGTTGATGGAAATTTGATTTTCATACCTGGAATCATGAAACTTAGAATAAACTAATTCAGGTCTCTTCCTTATACCTGCAAGGCCACATTCTTCTGGGTTCCTATAGGTGGCAGCCAATCATGGTTTACTTCTAATCCTAGACAAATTTTGTCATGAATGTTTTTAGCATTTTCATTTTCTAATTTTCCTATGGTTGAATAATGCACCTAAGCAATTTCTACATTATGGAAGCTGAAGTTTTGATCAAGTTGTCAAACTTGCTAGAATACTTAATTTCTCAGAGGAATGCCAAGAAGATAGGAAGATGTATTCATTTTAGAAGATTGTAATGTGTTTCATCAAGATTCTTGAAACACATTGTAAAAACCCATTTTGTGGAATAGTGAAAAGGAAAAAAGAAAATTGACTGGTAATTATGACCGATTTGCTTGACACAATTTGGTGGTTTAACAATGGATCCTCTCTTGGAGATTAGCCAATCTGTTTGATGAGAGGTTTGATATTCATGCTAGAGTTTGGGTTAGAATGTTGTCGAATATACAATTAAAGGCTATCATTAGGTTAGAATGTTGTCGGATAGATAGCAGTAAACAACAATTCAATGCCTTGTAGCCATTTCAGGGCTGCCCCATGTGACAATTTATCCCATGAGACTGTAGGTTGGTTTCCCTTTACATTTGTAAACTCAACGACATGAATTCCCCTATATGCATTTTGTTGGACGGTTTATGATAGTCGATGCCTTTTCATGTCAGCTGATTGCAAAAGCTTCTTATGTAATATATATTTGAAAAACTCTTTTGCAGGTACTATAGGCTATATTAAAGGCTCTCGATGATCCAAAGAGGCCCGTTCGCTAGGAAGCTGCTAGATGCCGTCAAGCATGGTTTGATTTCATTTATAAGCACATCAATCATCTAATATTTCTCTCTTTAAGTTGTGGGTATGACACATTATGATCTTTCACAACAGGGCGTCAACTACATCAAGAAGCCTTCATTTTTTAGGGGCACAACATCATTACTTGTTCGTTTAAGGAAAAAAAGGTCAGTTCTGCCAGAAGAAATATCGAAGACTAGCCCATACGTGCCTTTTTCAGACTACAAATGAGCGGGTAAGCTTTTGTATTCTCAGAAGACATCCATCATATATGGGATATCCCAATATTGGAGATGATCAATATTATCTTACCAATGACAGCTATGTGAAACCACTAATAAGTAAAACACCAAAAGGTATGTGAATTTGAGAGCCTAAAATGCCCTATTTCCCCTCTATTATTTGCCAGACTTTTTATGGGCTTGTTGAGCATGAGAGAAACAAATCACATGTTTTTTTTTTTTTTTCCATGGGTAGTTGCAAAAGAAACTACAATTTCAAATGGGTAGTTACCTATTCAGGAAGGAAAGGCCTTTATAAGTTAGATGCAACTCTCAGAATGTTCGTATGTTTGGTATCTTCTTCTATTTCAACCTTTTTTTGTAGAGTTACAGATAATACAAGTTTTTTCACCTTTGATTGTAGAAAAGAAGCTATAAATCTATGGATAATGGTTTCTAGATCTCTTGAAGATTCAAAAAGGCTACAAATTTTAACATTTTCACTAGAGCTGTTGGAGGTACTCATTTTCTTACATGCATATCTGATTTCCCTCCTATTTTCTTGCGGTTAAGATGAAAATCTTGTTGAAACTTCATTTGAAATTTGGTATATGGAATTACAGTTTGCAGTTTTGGTTTATCCCAAGAATTAAAACATAACAGTAGAAGTGATGTGAAAGAGTAAGGAAGCTAAGTTGCCAATCGTATTCATATAGGTGAGTCATGACTTGACTCAGAGTGAACAAGTTGATCATAGCTGGATCTTCTAACAATGTTCTGGGCATTCCCCGTCAGAGCTTTGCTAAGCTGACATGCATGTGCAAGTCAGCTAATGCATGCACCTCCATATATGCCAACTTGGCACACAGGTAAAATATCCAAGCCCCGCTCATCATGTGGATCTCACTGCATAGATGGTACTAGTGAAAGATAAAGGCGGTCTACTCAGTAGTGGTGCCATGATATTAGAAATAAGTGGATGTGTTAAAAAATATCAGACAGGTCTTTCATAGCTATAGATTCATTCAATTGATTGTGGCCCGACTAGAGGACTGACCTGATTCTTAGGATACGGAATCTACAGTTTACCCTTCTGATGGATGGCTTAGATATTACACTTGTCTGCCATGCTGGCATGTGGTAGTGTGTGCATTAGCTCACTTGTACATGCATGTGAGCTTAGAAAACCTCTTTCCCTTCCTCAGGTGGGCTCTACCAAGAAGGTGCACATTTCTAGCAGGTGGTGAACCTACTTCTGAACATCATTAGATTATTTTCTGATGGTGATCTTTTATCTATATAATGTGATGCACTGTATACCTTAGATTCTATCTAAAACTCAAGGCATTGCCACTAATCACTGGCATGTCCTACTTGTAATTGACAAGAAAATTCATATTTTCTTTTCATGATGATCAGCTCTGCTTGCACATTTTTTAGGTCATAGATACTCGTGGTCAATATCTATTCCACTTGGGAAGTGGGCACTTGTGGCTACTGATGGTCCTTGCGGAAATCGTCCAGATGTTTATTTTGGCCCTACAAACCATATGGTGAGACCATTCCTTTTGTGTCAATTTCATTTCTCTTTAAGTTTTTATTAATTCATTAAGGAAAAAAAAGAAGAGAAAATGGTCATACATGATTCACTTCTTTCACTTTATCTTTTTTCAGGGTGAAGTCGAGCAAATTTCTCTAATGAAGCCAAAGGTCGGGATGAAGGATGTACCTGGCCAGATGCCAGTGCACACAAACTCACCAAGTTTTGTATTTTCAGCATTATTTAAATGAAGGATTATAATTGATTGTAATTGATTAAATGAAGGATTATAATTGAATGAATGAAGGATTATAATTGAATGTAATTAAATGAATGAATGAATGATTATATATATATATATATATATATATATATATATATATTTAATGTAGCCAATAACTACGGATATTAACCATAGGTTTTAATCTGACAACCGTAGTTGGTATAAAATTCAGCATACTGTTACGGATCCAACACTACTTTTAACTACCAATAATATCTGTAGCTGTAGGTGCTTTTGGCTATAGAAATATTTTCTACAGATTATATCCGTAGCTTTTTTAAGATATGGCTATGAATTAAATCCGTAGCCATAGGTTTTAGACCTATTGGCTCGGCACCTACGATGACGGTCGTGCTACGGATTTAATCCGTTGTCATAGGTCTATGGCTACAGATTAAATCCGTAGCCTTTACCCATTTTTCTGGTAGTGGATTTAACCAGCTGACACAATAAACAAGCATAGTTTATGGCAGAGGCAAAATTTATAGCTTATAAATTATACATGGTATTATAGAATGCAATGCTACATAACAAACTAGAAAAGTAATTTTACAAGTTAAATAATATCTAATGTGCAACGATGCAAGAAATATACTCAAAGTTGGGTTAGGGCATTCAGCTGAAAATTAGATGGCTCATAGTGAGCTAACCATCCAGTAAAAATTTTTAAAAATAAATAAATAAAAAGAGGCACACCCATACTGACTAGCTACCAAGTAAAATCCATAAAAGAAAATGGATACCTACAGTAAACTATCAAGTTGGTAAAATGCTCAAAAGTACACCCATACTAGTTAGGCACCCAGTAAAATTTTCATGCCTCGGATGTGTATCAGCCCAACCATTATTAGTCATACTTCCTAACACTATTTACAAGCAATGCAACATGATAAATCCACACTTCACCAATATTACGCAACAAGTTACGGCTCTTAGTCCACAATTAACCTAGATTAATGCATGGATATATGAATGCAAGAGACACAAGGATGTAGAATCAGAAGAACTCAAAATCACAAGGGACTATCGTCAGCGTAACCCAAAATCTCATAAAGGACTGTCATCGATATTAACCAGAATCCCCGGTGATAGTCAAGAATCACAACAGAGTCATCGACATAACATAGAATCTCACAAGACACAGTCGTCGGTATTATTCGGAATCTCAAGTGACCCAGAAACACAAGCAATACAAATAACAACTCAAAATCATAAGTGTTATGCATGAATGATTACCAAGCCTTTATTAATCTAGTTTATAAGTAATCAATTTATATTAAGCCCCTTCGACTAGTAGCCCTTCCAAATAGACGACAACATAATAATCCAAAAAATCTTTTATATCAAAAGTTTGATTATGGACTCACAAAAGGGTTCAACCCAAGAAAAGCCATTATGGCAAAAGAAAAAAAAGTCCAGTTAAAGGACATAAATAAAGGGTTCATCCCAAAAACCTCAAGGGCTTAATTAAATATGTCAAATATAGAATTTATCAAATAAGGTAGGCCACTAATCCAAGGTGCACTTCCGCTAAATTCATAAAAATGGTAATCCCAAGCCACAAGAAATTATAAAAGTTGCAATCCAATCCATCCAGATAATTCATAAAAGTGATAGTTAAAACCATATAAAAATTCATAACCTTCCACAATTTCATAATTATAAGTATAGTAATTAGACTAGCACATGAAGAATACGAAGTAGCATACTAAGGCTCAAATTGAAGGGAATTACTCTAATCTTCACATGTAAATATGATTTCAAAGATACATATAGTTCCAAAGCAACAACACGAAGCATATAAGAAAACTAATACTGAATTAAAATGTCGGTGGAGAGCTTAATGGGTAGATCCACACCTTTCTGCGTTGTATTCCAATATAGAGTTGTTATGGTGTAATTCTGTGCCCTAGACACAAGGCCTATCATGATTTACCTCAAAATGTATGGTTAGGACCATCATTAGGGTCTTGATTACAATATCTAAATGCATTGGATCTAGGGTTTGAGCTTCCCACTCAGTCTAAATCCAACTATCTTTAATCAAATTAGGATTCCCACACTAGAATCATAAAGATTACTAACCTCTCGACTTGGATTTGCAAGGGCCGACTTGGATAAGCCCTATTAGGATGCATGCAATTAGAGAAAAATAGAAAAAAAAAATCCATTTTTCTACATTCCAACAAGAAGTTAAACATCAATTGAGCTAAATAATCCCCTAATTAGAGTCCCAATAAAAAGAATTAAGGAAACAACTCACCTCAAGGTCCGATTCGCCTCGGTGTGTTTACAAGAAAGCCAATCCTTACTCTTCTCCTTCTTTCCCTACCTCTTCTTCTTCTTCTTCTTCTTCTTCTTCTTCTTCTTCTTCTTTTTCTTCTTCTTCTCCTTCTTCTTCTTCGAGTAATGTACTGAACTCAGCCCTGAGCTGAACCTAAATTAACTTAGTATGTGTAACGCCCTAAATTTTTGCCACCCAAGTATGAGGTTTGTGTGGTGCAAATCCCATGAGTTACTGTGTGGAGGTAGTATACGTGGAGGAGTTTCCATATGTCTACACGATTAGATTCTCCCCCGAACATATCAATAATCAGAGTCGAATGCATAAGCAAAGTGGGTATCAAGAAATAAGTAAAAATAATTATGGTATATATACACCATATCAGGGCATCATCCAGGATATCATGTTCAAAATATATTAACCCCATCAAGGTATGTGTAAACCAAAATATCTCGAAAAACACAATGTAGCTAATCCCAACGAGATGTTAGTGGCTACTAATGGGTTTTATGCGTAAGCTACTGATATGTTAGAGTAAGCTAGTGATGGTTTAGAGTGTAAGCTAACAATGGGTTTTATGCACCCCATCCATTCGTATTGCCATTTGATATTTGGCATAAGCCTAAAAATGACGCAGATTGAAGCACAGGTTGAGCATGGTAAAGATTAAATGCAAATCGTTAAACTTCTTGGGCCACTCAAGTTTAGGATGAAGTTGATATTTCTATTTTCCCTTCATCTGGATCGCTGTGAACTTATGAACTAGTCGGATGGCTCCAAAAGAGGTCCATAGGAGGGTTTCAACAGCGGATATTATACATCACTTGCATGCACAAGGCCACATAGCTTCTACTACACCTCAAGCAACCCTGCAAGTAGAGCTGGGCATTTCATACCTGAACCAGTGGATCCAACCTGATTCGAATAGAACCGATGGTCAGGATTGGTCAGGATCGAGTAGCGTAATCTAGATCCGAATTATTTTTGGGTCGAATTCGGATAGGCCTTGTTCCGAACCGACCTGATCCGATTGGATCCAATTCGGACCGACACAATCCGGACCACATATATTAGTCTGTATATATATATTTTTTACTTTTTTCCTTTACCGCCTAGGCTTTACGTTCTGCGCCAAAAAATCCCGCCCAATGTACACTCGAGCTCATCCCTATCTCTCTATCTCTCTCCATCTTTCTATATCTGTGATTCGCTCTCCATATCTGCTTCTATATTTTTGTTGAAGAAGAAGGTGAGAAGAAGGTTTTGGAGCTTGGATTTATCTGCTAGAGAGAGATATACTGAAAAATGAT
Organism: Magnolia kwangsiensis; assembly: GCA_037074715.1. NCBI lineage: Eukaryota > Viridiplantae > Streptophyta > Magnoliopsida > Magnoliales > Magnoliaceae > Magnolia > Magnolia kwangsiensis. The sequence continues at coordinate 166,975,773 of CM073571.1, forward strand.
TTATACTTGTGTACGGAAGAGAGAAAGAGGGAAAAGAGAGTCGCAGCTTGATCGGTGTATGAAGCGGATGGATTCAGGTAACGTTAGCAAGTTTTGTGGGTCTGATCACGAGGTATGTGTTATATCCAAACTGTCCATCCAGTTGGTGAGCTCATTTTAAGGCTTGAGACAAAAAATAAGACAAACCTAACCATCAACTGGACCACACTGTAAAAACTAGAGGGAGATTGAACGTCTACCATTGAAACCCTTTTTAGGGTCACAGAAGTTTTGGATCAATATGAAATTTATTTTTCCTCTTCAATCATGTACTTGTGACCTTACGAAATATGTATTTTCGAGTACTTGTGACCTTATGAATAGATTGGATGTAAAATAAATGTTATGGTGGGCCTTACAATTTTTTTAACGATGAAAATCATTATCTCCGTTGCTATTTATGGTGTGGTCCAGATGATCTTTGGATACGATTCATTTTTTGGATAATGCTCTAAAATGATCTCTAAAAATAGATGAACGGTGTAGATATAGTAAATATGTCACTGTGGGGCCATGTAATGTGGATCTCCTTTGAACCTTTCATACAACTCGGAGCTTGAGGAGCGTCAATGCTCATCTTCGCATGACACATACCTACATTAGCTATACAGACGGTGCTAGCTACAGACAGCAAGAGTACTTAGAGGGAGACGGATCGGCTACTCTCCCTGACACCAGCCCTGTGGCTGATGGTAGGTGCTTTGAGGGCCCCACCATGATGTACGTGTTTCATCCATTTTTACAGATCATTTTAGGGCTTGATAAAAAAATTATAGCGATATAAATCTTAGGTGGGCCACACTACAAAAAAACAATAATGAATGGATATTCACCATTAAAATCCTCCGAAGGCCCATTGTACTGTTTATTTGAAATCCAATCGGTTGATTTGGTCAAAAAGACCCAAATGAAGGGAAATAATAAATATAAGCTTGATCCAAAACTTTTATTGCCCCCAAAACATTTTTAATGGTCAAAATTCATTCAACAGTGTTTCCTGTAATGTGGTCCACTTAAGATTGAGATATACTTCATTTTTTTTTCATATCATAAAATGATATATAAAAATAGATGGACAACATGGATGACACACATACATTATGGTGGGCCCCACAGAACACCGACCACTAGCCACTTGGGAGTTACAAAGCTTCTTTAAGAAGCTATCTGTCTGTGGTGTAAAGTTTCTTCAAGAAGTTAACTGTCCATTTTTTTCCTACTTAGTAAATTATGTGGGGGCCATCTTCAACTTTTTTTTTGTTTATCCACACCGTCCATCAGTTTTTTATCTGAACCTTACTCAATCCAATTCGACTCAGTTTTCCTGACCGAGTCGGACTCGGATCGATTCAGGCCAGCAAGAGTTCAGATCTGTTCGAGTTAAATGACTCGAATCCGGTCCCAAATCGGATTGAGTTCAGGTCGGGACCTATAAATTTCGAACCTGGTCGAGTTGGAAAAAATTCGATCCGACTCGGTCAGATGCCTAGCTCTACCTGCAAGCATAGGGCTCAAAGCAAGGCGCAATTTTGTCAAACAAAAAAAAGTGTTAAAGATGTAGAAAGATAAGGATTTAAAAAATGATGTTATCTTCGTATTCCAGTGAACCCTTGGGTATATTTACATAATTTTTTAAAAAATACAATAAATTAAAAACTATTATTATTATTATTATTATTATTATTATGATTATTATTGTTTTGCCTCTTTTAAATCTCTTCTTCTAAAATATTCCTATATAGATTGATTCACCTCTATTAAAAACCTTCCACCATTTGTTCAATTACGCCTCCTAAGTCTTTTAGTTAATTATATAAGCTTCTTTTAATAATAAAAAAGGATTATAAATCAGAGTTTTGCTAACAAGTGCCCAACAACCTTTCAGTCCCTTTTTTACCAGGGAACACCGAGAAGGAAATAAAGTATCCGACCCTTAGGGGTAGGGGTGCCACAATAAATCTTGCAAGGATAAACATGAATCACACGTGTGCCACATGACCATGGCAACAAAGCCGTGTATAATAGGTCTGATGATGGCCCCATCATCTATCCACAGCCTCTTTTTTTTTCATAGGATTTTTACTGGAATAGCCCCAAGGTATTGCCAGTGCAAGAGAATAACCTCCATTTCCATTTCGCTTTTTCTCAATTGGATGTTTTTTAGTTTTTACGGGATCAAAATGCCCTTGCCTTTTACAGCTACTCCAGTACCTACTTTTGCTTGTGGGAGAAGTCTTGCAACCCTAATCCCACTATATAATATGGACATCAATTGGTGATTAGGCCCACTTGAAGGCACATTCAATCCATTTATTCCCTTTATGGTCCACCACTTCAAAGGGAATGCACTAATTTCAGTAGAATGCGAGCAATCCGTGGCCCACGACAACAGATAGTGGTCGTTCACTCTCAATTGTTTCCTTATTTCGTGGCCCACCTTATCTATAGATGTAACTCATTCTTTGGCCCACAACCTTTTATGAAATTTCAACTCTGATGGGTGGAGTTTATTCGACACATACCCCATGGTGAGCCCACAAGACGGTGTCTGAAGATCCATAACTAGTGCCAAGTTGGTTGAAGGACCCATTTGAGTTTTTTTACGGTACATTTTCTTTTGGAACCGTCCTCCATGAGATGTAACACCACCATTAATGGAGTTTTGTTTCTCAAATATGGCTACTAACGATCATGTTCTCTAACATACTGCATTTTTGCTCGTTTCAAAAAAAAAAAACCATTTTGTACATGAAAGCTATGACCCATAAGAACCACTACCACGCTTCCACTCTCTATTCTCCAATAGGCCATTCTCTTGCATTTCATTCTATAGCATAGGAATCAAGTCAAGTGCACAGCAACAATTTTTACTATGCCAATGGGATCACATAACATGTGCCAATATGAAAGTAATGAGAAAGAGAGATGGACTACAGATCTTTCTAATATAATGGTGGCTTGGGTTCGTGATATGCAAATGGTGAATCAGCATATAGAAGAGCAATTACGAGCTCAGGCCAAGCAATTATGAATTCAGGTTGAGACATTCAACAGATGGATGGCCAACCAGGCCGGAAGTTTGATTATAATGTTTTATGAAGGAACACCTACTGTGCTACAGTAAAATAGGCCTCAGCCAATTGTTAATAATAGTTTTGTTTAAAAATTGAAGTCAGTACAACAAGCACCCCATCTACCTCTTCTATCACAATGAAATATTCATCCGTCTCCAATCTAGGAGATACAAAACACTCTATTTTCCACTAAGTTCAGAAGACCAGATCGGGAGGTCAGGAATTTTATTCCTAAAGACGGAAACTAAGATATACCTGGTGAGCAACCATTCTGTGCGAATCCACTGTGTCATGGAAGATAAAACCAAGTAGACCATGAACCACCTCTAATGGCTTAATCATGCCATTTGAATTGTGACCAAGTTATTCAAATAGTTCAGGAAATATAAGCCCAAGTCAGTAGTTGTATTATTACCTTGATCAATCATAAGCCTTATTCGAAATAGACTGATTAAAATTCTCCGTTGTCAGGGTTGAATTGGTTTTCTCTCGATCAGAATGATAGAGTTCAACCAAGATGGCCGAATTTACCATTTTATGCTCAGGATGGCGAATTTACCATTTCATGCTCACGATGGCCAAGTTCGACCAAGACGTCCAAATTTGTTGTGTGTCGATCAAGATGGCCGAGTTCGACCAGGATGACTAAATTTACTATTTTTTGATCACGATTGAAAAGTTTGACTAAGATTGCTGAATTTATTGTCCCTCAACCAAGATGACCGATTTTGCCATTTTTTGATCAAGTTCGGTCAAGTCGGCTAACTTCGATGTTTTTTGATTAAGATGGCTGAGTTCGACCAGGATGGCTAATTTTGCCATTTTTTTTTCTTAAGATAGTCGAGTTCAGCTAAGTCGTCTGACTTTAATATTTTCCAATCAAGATGGTCAAGTTTAAACAAGATGGGAAAAATTGATATGTTTAAACGGCCAAGCAATCCTATTCATTGCGCTAAATAATGAATTACATTGCATTCACATTTTACAAAAGGTGAAGCGATGTGCGGGGTAATGTTGTATCATATTCTTAACTGTTCTTGGGAAACCCAATTGGAAAAGACACGTGTTATAGCATGGGAAAGATATTGTAGGCTAAAGATCTTTAAGGATGCTTGGAGTACTTTTTACGGAATCACAACTGACAGGATGGCAAGACAGAGCAGTTGGAAAGAATTTAAAAGTAAACCAAGTAGTCGACCAAGCAATCGATAGTCATCTAAGAGGTCAAGTAAGTAGTCGATAGTCATCTGGGAGCTCGACCAAGTAGCCAATATTCATTCAGGAGGTCAATCAAGCAGCCAATGATCATTCATGAAATCGATTAAGTGGCTAATAGTCATCAAGGAATTTGATCAAGCGGTTAGGTGGAATGCAGTCGAGTAAGCAAGGAGGCTTAGAGCGGTTACTAGGACAGGCGGCAAGGAAGTCTCCAAAAGATCGTGTAGTATTAAATAGTTATAACAACCATTAGAACGTGGGAAGCATCCAGAAGACCAAGTAGTGCCGAACGGTGATACTAACCATTAGAATGTGTGAATTATCTAGATGGACGGGTTAAACCTATAAATAGCAGAAGAATTAAACAAGAAAAATGTCTCATACCAACCCAATCAAAACCAAATACTATCTTTTAATTACCATTTAATTACATTTCTTAGTGTAATCAATTTACTTTTCTACTAAGTTAATTACATTTCTTAGTGTAATCCTTTACTTTCAACTTGTTTACATTTCGTAGTGTAATCTGTAGCATTAATTAAATAGTTGATAATCTTAGTTATAATTTGAGTCTATGCTCACACGCTGGATTCAGTTCTTCTTTAGGAGAGATGTTTTGCAGTTATTTTTCATGACTGACTGTGAGAATCCCTTTCCGATTTCCCGTTATCTGTATTGAAAAATCCTTTTATATAGAAGAAAAATGTGTAACCCATCATCAGAGGATGAACCCTACCCTCAGTATATCACCTGATCCTATTTATACATTGAGTGAGTGCCTAAATGGGCGACCGATCTCATCAAATCTTAGTCATACACTGTGTATCTGCCTATCTTAGTGCTTTGGGTCATAATTGTTTGGTTTGAATTAAGCCACAAATTCAATTCTAGCATGCCTGCATTCTAACTGCCAAAAACCAAGGAGCAATAGTTTTTGGCAATTGGAATGAGGGCATGCCAGAATTTAATTTGCAGCTCAATTCAAACCGAACAATAATGACCCCAAGTAGCAAGATAGGCAAACACGTAGTGTATGTCGGAGATCTGATGAGATCGATCGCCTATTCATCCACTCGCTCAATATGTAAACAGGATCACGCGATATTTAGAGGGTAGGGCTCGTCCTCTAATGATGGGTTACATATTTTCCTTCCCTACAAAAAGACTTTTCAATACAGATAAAGAGAAATGAGAAAGGGATTCTTATAATTATTCATGAAGAATAACTACAAAATAGCTCTCCTAAAGCAGAATTGAATCTAGCGCGTGAGCATGGACTCAAATTATAGCTAAGATTATCAGTTACTTGATTAATGCTATAGATTACAATATGGAATGTAAACAATAAGTTGAAAGTAAAGGATTACACTAAGAAATGTAATGAACTGGATAAAAAACTAAAGTGATTGCATTAAGAAATGTAATTGATTGGAAATTGAAAGATAATGATTAGTTTTGATTAGTTTGGTATGAGATAAAATTTTCTTGTTGAATTCCTCTGCTATTTATAGCCTTAATTCGGCCATCTGGATCCTTTCCACATTCTGATAGTTGGTATAACTGTTCAGCACTACTTGACCTTATGGATGCTTCCCACATTCTAACAGTTATTATAACTATTCTTCTAGAGACTACCTTGCCACATGTCCTAGTAACCACTCTAGCCACCCTTGCTTACTCGACTGCATTCCACTCAGCCTCTTGATTGAGCTCCTAGTGACTATCAACCACTTGATTAAGCTCCTAGATGACTATCGGCTGCTTGATTGACTTCCTAGATGAATAAGAGATTCTTAGTTGAGCTCCTGGATGACTACTGACCGCTTACTCGAACTCATGGATGACTATCGGTCGCATGGTCAACTACTTGGTTTTCTTTTGAATTCCTCCCAACTACTTCCTGTCTTATCATCATATTAACTATGATTCCATAAAAAGCACTTCAAACATTCTTGAAGATCTTTAGCTAAATATCTTTAGCTTATAATATCTTTCCCTTGTTATAATACGTGTCCTTTCCAATTGGGTTTCCTAAGAATAGTCAAGAATATGATACAACATTGCCCCCCACATAGCTTTGTCTTTGGTAAAAGGTGAATGTGATGTTAATTCGTCATTTAGCCCAAGAAATATGATTACTTGGCCATGTAAAAATATCAATTTTGGCCATCTTGATCAAAAATGGCAAAATCAATCATCCCAGTCGAACTCATTTATCTTCATCGAGAGACAACAAATTTGGTCATCTTAGTCGAACTAAACCATCGTGATCGAAAAATAGAAAATTTGGTTGTCCTGATCGAACAAGGTCATCCTGATCGAGAGACAACAAATTCGAATATCTTGGTCGAACTAAGACATCGCGATCAAAAAACAACAAATTAAGTTGTTATTTTTGAACTCAGTCATCCTAATCGAGAGATTAAAAAAATTTGACCATGATAATGGAGATTATTGGTCAATCTATTTCGAATAAGGCTTATGATTAATGGAGGTAATAATATGGCTGTGAACTTGGCCTTCTATTCCCTTTAGCATTTGAATAACTTGGTCACAATTCAAATGGCATGATTTAACCATTGGGGGTAGTTAAGGATCTACCTAGTTTTGTCTTCCATGATACGTTGGATTCGTATGGAATGGCTGCCGGCCAGATATATCCTGGTTTCTTTCTTCAGTAATAAAATTCATGACCTTTCGCTCTGATCGCCTGAACTTGGCAGAAAGTGGAGCATTTTGTATCTCCTGGATTGGAGTCAGATGAATATTTGTTGTGATAGAAGACATAGCTGCAGTACTGGCAGTATTGACGCCAAATTTATGATAGAACTATTATCAATGATTGGCTGAGGCACATTTTGCAGCAGCACGGTAAGTGTACTTTCATAAAACATCATATTTAGGCTTCCGATCTAGTTGTCCATCCATCTATTGCAGGTCTCGGGTTGAATTCATAAATACTTGACTTGAGCTCATAACTGCTCTTTTATATGTTGATTCATCATTTACATATCACATACCCAAGCCACCATTATCTCAGAAAGATTTTCGGCCATCTCACTTTCTCATTACTTTCATACTAGCTCATGTTGTGGCGTTCCACACGATGTGCCAAAAATTGTTGCTCGTGGTTCGGTACGCCGGTGCACAATGAATATTTGTTACAACCAAGTAGTTTTTTCTATCCCACCAAGCGTGTCAAAAACTTGTTGTTGCTTGGTATGGTTGGTGTACAATGTATATTTCTGACAGCCAAGTAGTTTTTTCTTTAGGGTCGCACTGAGCGTGATAAAAACTTGTTGCTTCTTGGTACTGCTGATGCACAATGTATATATTTCTGATAGCCAAGTAGTTTTTATGTCTCATCGAGTGTGCCAAAAACTTGTTGCTGCTCGGTACGGCTAGTGCACATTTTATATTTCTAACAGCTAGGTAGTTTTTTCTTTAGGGTCCCACCGAGCATGTGAAAAACTGTTGTTGCTTAGTTTTCGACAGTTGGAATGAGGTGTGCCGAAATTAAATTTGTGGCTCAATTCAAACCAAAAAACTATGACTCAAAGCTCGAAGATGAGCATAAACGTAGTTTATGACTGAGATCTAATGAGATCGGTTGCCTATTCAGCCACTCGCTCAATGTATAAACAAGATCAGGCGATATTCAGATGGTAGCATTTGTCCTCTAATGATGGGTTAGACCTTTGCCTTCTATATGAAAGGACCTTTCAATAGAGATAAAGAGAAATGAGAAATGGATTCTTACAATCGGTCGTGAAGAATAACTGCAAAACACCTCTCCTGAAGAAAAATTGAATCGAACACATGAGCATAAACTCAAATTATAGTTGAGATTATTAGGTACTTGATTAATGCTACGGATTATTCTAAGGAATGTAAATAGCAAGCTGAAAGTAAAGGATTACACTTTGAAATGTCATTAACTTAAGCAAAAAAGTAAAGTGATTATACTAAAAAATGTAATTGACTGATAATTGAAAAGATAATTGAAAGACAATGTTTGTTTTGATTGGGTTGGTATGAGATGAAATTTTCTCGCTGAATTCCTCTACTATTTATAGCCTTAATCCGACCATCTAGATCATTCTCACGTTCTGATAGTTGCTATTACCGTTCAACACTACTTAGCCTCTGGATGCTTCCTATATTCTAACAATTGATGTAACTATTTAGCACTACATGATCTTTCAGAGACTTCCTTACCACTTGTCCCAGTAATCGCTCCAAGCTTCCTTACTTACTCGACTGGATTCCACTGAGAAAATTGATCGAGCTACTAAATGACTATCAGTTATTTGATTAAGCTCCTGAATGAACGTCGGCCGCTTGATCGATCTCCTAGATGAATTCAGCCACTTGGTTGAGCTCCTAGATGACTATCGTCTGCTTGCTCGACCTCCTAGATATCCATCAACGGCTTGGTCAACTGCTTGGTTTGTTTTTGAATTCCTCTCAAATTCTCCATGTCTTGTCATCTGTTAGATGTGATTCCATAAAAAACACTTCAAGTATCCTTTAAGATCTTTACTGTAACACCCTGTACGTTCTAGTACTCGAGTGTTACCATTTTATTTAATTTAATATAAATAAAAAGAAATAATACAACCTAAATATATATACTATGAAATACTATTGACATAGTTTATAAATATTTAAAGTTTCACATTAAAATGATATGTAACTATAATCCATATCATATGCATATACTTACAACATCATTAGTATAAATTACAAACTATAGATTTTGTAATACATAAAAATAACATATACTGGAAAAATTTATAATGAATAACATGTTTTAAAAGATTTAATGATTTATATAACTTTTAAAAATCTAACACATATGACCATACAAATAATATACAAATAACATATATTAATCTATGCTCTCTGACATTTATATAATTTATGCATATTAACAATTCGTGATAATATAAATTATACATGACAAAATATATAAGGAAAATAATTTCTAATAATAAAATGATAGTGAAAACAATAATAATAATGGTAATAAAATAATAATAATAATAATTACAGTAAATAATATTATTAAATGTAGTATAACATAATATTTAGCGTCATAAAATCAGAACAGGCCATATATCCATAACCTGACCATTGGGACTTAGCTTAAATAGTCCCTTGGACCATTTTAACCGTTGACGTTCAATTTCGAGTTGATCCGACCAACAAATCAGTGGGAAATCTATAAATAACACACAAATCAAGTAGTGGGGCCCACCTGGACCTCACATGTGCCCCAAACTGGGACAGGGCCCATATATAAGGGTCCCAAAACAAATTAACGGTGTAGATTTATCATAAACATCACAGAAGACCTAACATATGGTGCGTGTAAACTTTTGACTATAAGAACAAGACGTGCACTGAATGTTATTGCTCGGTCAAACGGCCTTTGACCGAGCAAAAATGCCAAAAGGCTGGAATCTCTCCCGCCATTCAAAAATTCGAATCTGTTAAAATTCAAACCCCAAGTTGAGCCTCACCAAGCACTTTACGGACGATCCACACCGTTCATTTCACTTGGGGTGGCCCACTGAACAAAACGGTATAGTTTCTTTGACCCATGCATTAAAACAGCATAGATCAGCCCCAACCATCCATTTCCTTCATGTGGGGCTGAGATTCTGTGAGATGGACCATCAGGTGGCTTGTCGGGCAAGACAACACCCTATGGACTAGAGGCTTTCAGCCTTACTCCTTGCCAGCTGAGAGGAGTCCTCTCACAGTCCAAAAATGGTATGGCAATTAAGAGAGAAGAAAAAGAAGAATTTCTTCTTTTGGATAGGGGTAGCTGTCACGTCTGGGACCGTCCGATAGGGCCACGTGGCACCATCCCAGCCTCCTGAGAAGGAGGTACGAGTTGAGATGATGAACACTCTCATCTCATGAGAAAGAGAGGAGAAATCGAGACATTCTCATGAGATGGAGACAAATACCACCTGGGGTCCGAGAAGTGGACCCCACACTGCTTATGGCCCCATCTAGACCGATCAAACGGTCCAGATCGCCCGAATATCCCTTGAAGGAGAATCCACCATTAAAAGGTGGGTCATCTTCCCCGATGACCCACCTAACCATGATCGCAAGGTGGGTCCCACTAGGTCTGGAAAATGTGGCATTAGAAAACCCTGAGCTCTAGTAATGCATCCCCACGAACGGATGGGACCCATGCAAGCTCCCTCTTCAATCCCAACCGTTGGCTGTAGAGAGCCCTTGTCAACCATCAATTTCCCCCTCTCCCTGCCTACAAATAGAACCCCACTGGCCATAGATTCCACACAGAAAGAGAGGAAAAGAAAGGAGAGAAGGAAAGAAAAGAAGAGAGAAAAGAGAGAGAGGAGTGGACGTGAGTGCACCAGCCGGTCAGGTAAACAGCCCAGCCTCTGTCTTCTTCTTCTTCCTTTTCCTTCTTCATTTTTTTTTGTGTAAATAACATTCATGTTGATGGCCACGTTTTGGGCCAGAAAGCTGGCCGTAGGGGTGCTTTGACAGGACTAAAAACAAGCTCCACTTGAGACTCTGTCATGAGCTGGGAACTATTCTTCATCAGGCCTCGGAATGGGCCCAGATTTGGGTTAGATTTCAAGGCTCAAATGGACTGTCCAAGAAGATGGAACTAAGACCCAACTGGACCAAGAAAATAACATCCAGCTGTTGCATATAAGCAACTAAAAGATTTCTTGAAAAATAACCTGTTAAGTGGCTGATCTTCAGCTTGAAAATGGCTGAAAATGCAATCCGACGTTAGCCGATCTAAGCAGCCTTATAACAGCTGATTATGCTGCTTGCAAATGGCTAAGATTTCCAGCTTGAAAGCAGGAGAAAATCAGCTTGAAAACAGCTGAAATCAACTCGAAAGTGGCCTCCAATCAGTGATCATTTCAAGCGACAAAACGCCTTTGGTTGGACATGTCGCCAACCTGCAAAACTGCTCCAAAATGGTGGGCTGCACTGACTGTGGGCCTCACCAATCACAGGTGGGCTGCACTGATGAGGAGCCTCACTTGACGCGTGTGGGTTTCATCCACACCGTCCGTCCATCTGGACGGGGCCCACCTAGTGCGTGGGTGGAAATCCAGACCGCTCATGGGACGGCGGGTCCTAGCAGCCATAGCTGCTGTGACGTCAGCAAGATTTGTGGAGCCCACCGATTCATGCGTTCCATCCAGTCGTCCAACAATCTGGACTGGTGGGCCCACCTTGATATGTATATGTTGATCCACACCACCTACCAGGCGGACCACACTACAGGGAACAGTGGGAGATGGAACGGCTACCCTTGAAACCCTTTGGGTGAGCAGAAGTTTGGGTCAATGTGATATTTGTTTTTTTTCACATAATCCAAGTCTTTGTGACCTTACAATAAGGTTGAACGGAAAATAACGGTTATGGTGGGCCTGTCCCCTCTAACGCAAACCAAAAATGCCTTGTAATTATCCATTCGGACCCTCACGATAGTTGGACAAAGCCATAGTAACACCTGACAGATATAAACTGTGATTTTAGGAGATTCCTTGAGTGACCTTGGGCTGTAAGAGAACTTGGACTAAGTATGCGAACACGACCCTACAGGTGATGATTCTTCCCCTTGAGCTTTCCATCTTCTCATTAGCTTAAGTTATAGTTTTTATTTAAATTCATAATTAATATCTCTCTTTATAATCACATATCTTAGCTGGTGGAAATTGAATTGTTGTATTATATGTTTTATGATCATCCTGTATAATTGCTCATGTTATGGATTTCTTTTTGTGGATTGCTTATGGAACTTAAACTGGTACATTGGTGAGAAATTTCCATATATGAATGTACACCCATACTTGGGATGTAACTTGACTAGTTGCACTCGTAATGGACCTTCGACTTAGTGGTTATTGAGTGATGCCCTAGATGGATCATTGGTGTGGGCCTACCATCCAGGGTTATTGTGTCCAATGGTTTTCAAGGATGTTCTTTTATCGCACGGTTATGATACTCGCCCTATGTGGCCTACTTTGATATCGCCCTATGTGGCTTTGTTCCAGTATTTTTCCTGTATGGGTTGTGTGTTTTTATACTGTACAACCATGCAATGGTAAGCCTCATATATTGTAACATGATTGGCCACTAGTCGACATGGACCATTAAACATCATAAGGTGGTAGTCTCATGAGCCAGGGATGGTGGTATGGGACCTATGCCCCAGCTGTCGGCCTACGCTGGGCTATACGCTCCCCGTAGTGACCTTTGAGCTTATTTAAATTGGCTGTTGCAATTGGACTAATAACGGGTTGGCTAATCATGCATGCATAGCACAGACCAGCATCTATTGTTGTTATACGTAACATACAGATTCGCCTATCTAGATGTCTTACCCGAGGCACCAACCATCATTTGTTGTTATCGTACATTGTTGTCATACGTAACATACAAATTCGCCTGTCTGGATGTCTTACCGGAGGCACCAACCACCATCTGTTGTTATCGTACATATTTGCCTGTATGGATGTTTTACCCGAGGCACAGACCATCTGGATGTCTTACCCAGGTCGATGATTGCATGGGTGACAGCCTCTATGTCCGTCTGGATGTCTTACCCGGGACTGATTGCATTCATGCATCCATGCATCTAATAAGACTGCATTTACTCTGTTTTAGTTGTCTGGATGTTTTATACTATTTCTTACCTAATGCGGCGGTGTGTAATCTTGAGGAGAATTCACACTGAGCTGGCCACTCATCCATCAAATATACAACCGTACAGGTAATACAGGTGGCTTTAGTAGTATGTATGTTCAGACTTGACGAGGAACAGGGTACGATCGCCAGGGATGCACGGCTGTACCTGCCTGGAGAAGCTGCATAATATTGCGGCTTATATCTATATGCTTTCTATTATTCTTCATGTATTAAATTCTTATAAATTTTGTACTTGTTAAATTCAGAGACATTGGTTTGTATAAGTCATTATGGGCAGCTTCTTGTATACTTGAATGATAATGAAAATTTTCTTTTATGTCGATTTGTCTACACTACGCTCATTTGCTTACTCTGATGAAAGGAAGGAAGAAAAAAAAAATATATATATATATATATATATATATATATATATAGTCGAATTTGACCATCTTTTAAGGTTAACACTCGACTTTTTGAGGCACGAGTCATATACTCGGGTCTTAAAAAGTCGGGGCATTACATTTACCCTGCAATATCTTTCCCTTGTTATAACACATACCCTTTCTAATTGGATTTCTCAAGAATAGTCAGGAATATAGTACAATAGTATGGAATGAAAATATCATATTAACAAGGTAGTATTTTTACAAATTCACTTTATTTTTTCTATCTATTTTACACTACAAGTAAAAATACAAGCTCATTGGCGCCACCATGTTGTTTATGTTAAATATCCTCCAAACTCCATGGGCTAATCATCCAAACTCCACTATTCAGGTGGTCCACAACACATGGATCGATGGGGATGGACACCGTCTAAAAATTAAAAACTAAAAGTTAAAAACTTATACAAAACTCAGGTGGGCCAGAAGATATTAACCTAGAGATTGTTATGGCATTGTTCCCATTGTTGTGTGCAATAAGGTGTGAACTTAGAGGTTGTTATGGCATTATTTTTTGCAACACACCGCAAGGGCGCTCGAACCATGACCTCGATGCTGAAATGCAGTCTATCTATCACTCAGCCATGGGTTGGAAGCATCACAACTACCCGTGCCTATATTTCCACATTACAGGACTGTCACGCACAACCGAGCTATCCAAATTTTTAGGCAGATCATGCATGGAGTGTGCCTCAAAAGTCATACTAATCGACAATCCAAACCATTCAATCGATTCATATCAAATTGATTTTTAGAGTAAAATAGTGGAGTAGTCTAAACTAAATGTGCAAAGTGAGATGACTTAATATCATCTGGGAAGCATGACTTTTGACGGTGGTAATAATAGATTCTCCTAAACATGAAGCTAAGTGATGTTAGTCATGCAAATCTGAGACACTCAACACCTGTGGGTGAGATGAGTCTTTCAGCTTTACATTACCAACACCATTTACTTCACCCATTCACGTGACCGTCAAATGGTAATCGTCTGTGTTTTCATTACCATACGCAGGAAAATGTGAATGCAACTATATGCAATCCTTCTTATCCCAATGTTACAAGTCTATACTTGTGAAATTTTATCGATTAAAGTCACTATGGTGGCTAACACAATTGAATCCAACTCTACAAATATAGACTTAGGATCGCGATTATAATCCCACCTCTCAATGGATTATATCTTAATGAGTTGATGTGGCCCACAAGATGGTCGGTATTAATCATTGGAACATATGTGAACTTTAAAAGAAACATACATATAGGTTTTACATTACATGTTCTAATGGTCTATATCAACTTCCAAGATGGGTAATGGGCTATAACGGGGCCGAATCAATACTCCGTATGATAAATGAACATCACAAGTCTAACCCATGACATTCACATGATAGGTGGAATTATTTAACTAGATGGGCAGACCCATGCATAGGTGTCCATATGATAGACAAATCAGGTCATATTAGACAGATCCGTATCCTGAAATTTTATATCTGTATGGATATCTAGTGAATGAGTTATAATTGAGAATGTTTAATATCACACACTATAAATCAAGATCTTTATATGTACAATCACCTAGCCTTAATGGGGCCCAAATATAACTGGAGTGTGTCCACAAATTTGGACTAAAATATGATGGTTCTTAAAATTATGCCCAGTCAAGGGCTCATGCCATAAGGTGATCAGCTCTAAGGCCCGATACAGACCCAAGTTTCAGGCCCATTCCAGATCTGGAAAAGCGGAATAGACCCAAGGGTTAGGCCCATTCCAGATCTGAAAATCTAGTATGGGCCCACGGATCAGGTTCTAAACTGGCCCTCAGATCCGAATGGACCTAAGGTGGGTCCACATTGTCTGAGCGAACCCAAATCGGGTCTGGATAATAAAGAAAGAAACCTGTGTTTCACAGACTACTTATAACAGAGAGAGAGAGAGAGCTTCTCTCACTGCGCGTGACTGCATATAAGAGAGAGAGATAGCTTCTCTCAATGTGCGCCTGATAAACTGAGAAGAGACCAATCTTCTCTCTCCTGCCTGGATCTCCAGCAGTCTCGACACCAAAAGATCAGACTGAGAAAATATGGAAACAGCTTCTACGGTCGCTAGTAATGAAGGTGGGACCTATAGATGCCATCAATGGCTCCTAAAGCAGGGAAGATTCCATAATGGCGAGCCACAGCCCTCGTCTGTTGATCCAAGGGTCAGCAATGGCTGCCGGCCTAGACGATCGAGGTAAGAAACAAGAACAACATGATTGTTAAGCCCTAATCGGATTGAAAACCACAATTTATGCCAGATTTGGGGTTTTAAATCCCTGACATTAATGCAGTTGGATTCAGGGATTCGAAGATCCCTAATTATCCAATATGGGATTCGAATCCAAAATCCCTAATTACACAATTTGGGGATTCAGATCTAAAATCTTAAATTAACTGGATTTAGGGTTCGAATAATCCCTAATTAACTAGATTTAGGGTTTTAGTTTTGAAATTCTCAATTTAGGATTTGGGATTCGAAATCCCTAATCTATACGGTTTCTGGATTCAGGGATTTGAAAATCCCTGATAGTGATCTGATATGGAATTCAAATTCGAAAGCCCTAATTGATATATGGGATCAACCATACCTATGCACAGATGGCTCTGATACCAATTGTAATTTTTATCTGGATGCAGAAATTTAAGGATCTGTTTATGCATGGGACACCACCATTGAAGCCGGATAAGAATACCAAAATACCAAAATTCCTATAGAGCTTAGGATCTGAATTCCTGTAGAGCTTTGGATCTTCCTCTCCTTCACACCCTTTCTGTAATTCACAAGATGAGACTCGAATTCTGTCGTGGTGTAGGATTGGGGACCGAGTTCTCTTATATAGAGTCTGTGGAGAGAGAGTTTGAAACCCATCACAACTCTCTCTCCCACGCTCCACATTGTAGCATCCTAGTTCAACTCAAATTGTTGTCTGTGTTAGACAGCTATAGCATTTCCAGCCCTAGTACGTAAAGCTACGCAGATAGACTGCGCAGCGCATCATCTGAAGTGGGGCCCACGGTTAACTCAATCCCACGGTCCAACTGAATGACAATCTAGACCGTTGATCAGTAAGGCCCACTAGATAGAGTTCTTACATTCTCCCACTTAGGCTTTGAAAATAAGTTTTGATCTTTTAAGAAAATATCCAAATGGTTAACAAATGAAACAATCAGACTTTATGAGTAATGCTATTCAATCTGGTCCATCAAGACAGTCAATATCGAAACGCGGTAATCATCACAACATTTAATTTAGGCAAAGTGAGTCTAAGCGTGATCACAAATACTTTCAATCTTAACGACGTAGATCAGGAACTAGGCAATGTGGTATAAGGATTACACACTTTAGTGTGATAATATGTGTCTATCCTTAAGAGGTCCTAAAGCTTTTACATGTCTCTAACGAGACATGACTGGAGTTCTACTTACTCAAAATTTGTGCATATATATAGAGAAGTAGAAATAAATCTTTATATAAAAATCATCCAAATAAACTGTATAAAATGAGATATCTTAGTGTCTGTGAAAATCAAAGTATGCTCAACTCTCTCCAATTGAAAACATCTATGGGATCAATGACTCCCATGAATGTTACATGCCCTTGAAATGGTATGATAGGGAGCCCTTTAGTGAGTGCATCTGCAATCATCTACTTAGTGCCGATGAATTTCATAGACACCTGATGATTCTGAACCCTTTCCTTTATAAAAAGGTACTTGATATCGATATGCCTCGACCTTGATGAATGCTTGTTGTTACTAGAGAAGGAAATAGCAACCGAATTATCATAAAATATTCTCAATAGTTTCGGAATATGCTCCAGTACCCACAAACTTGAGAAGAAACTCTGTAACTATAGTGCCTGATTAGATGTCTCATGGCAGGCAATAAATTCAGTTTTCATAGGGGATGAGGCTGTGGTAGATTGTTTCATACTTTTCCATGACACAGCTCCTTCCACCATCATGAAGATATCCTAAAGTAGACTTCTTAGTATCAACGCAGCCTGTGAAGTCTACATCTAAATATCTGATCAACTCTAACTGATCAGATCTTCTGTATGTGAGTTCAAAGTCTTTCATTCTCTGAAGATACCGTAATACTTTCTTCGCAACTATCCAATGTTGCATTCCTAAATTAGATAGATTTCTTCCTAACATTCCAACAACAAAGGCAATGTCCGGTCGCATACAAACTTAAGCATACATGATGCTCCCTACTACCAATGCGTACGAAAATTCTTTCATTCGATTCTTCTCCAAATCATCCTTTAGACACTGAAATAGATCAAATTTGTCACCCTTCATAATGGACGACTTTCCTGATGCACAATTTTGCATGTCATACCTTTTGAGTACCTTAATAATATAGGCCCTCTGTGACAGGCTGAGTAGTCCAAGTGTTCTGTCACGACGTATCTCAATGCCGATGACGTAAGAAGCTTTACCAGGGTCTTTCATTTCAAACCTTTGAGATAAGAATTTCTTGGTGTCGCTCAGCATCTTGGTATCACTGCTAGCCAAATGAAAATCATCAACATACAAAATCATCATAATGAACTTATCAACATACAAAATCATGATAATGAACTTACTCCCACTAGTTTTAATGTAGATGCATTCATCTGAAGTGTTTTCTATAAAGCCATATGAGAAAATTACTTCATGAAACTTAAGGTACCACTGTCGCGATGCCTGTTTCAACTCATAGATGGATTTCTTTAGTTTACAAACCAAATGTTCTGAACCACTAAGTACAAAACCTTCAGGCTGCAACATATATACATTCTCATTTAGTTCCCCATTGAGAAATGTAGTCTTTACAACCATCTGAAGTAACTCTAAATCCATATGAGCTACAAAAGCCATTATGATCCTGAATAAGTCTTTCTTTGATATTATTAAGAAAGACTCCTTAAAGTTAATGCCCTCACATTGGTTGAAACCCTTGGCAATAAATCTAGCTTTATAACATTCGACATTACTTTTGGAGTCCCGTTTGGTTTTAAATATCCACTTACAACCAATCGGTCTTATTCTAGTGGGTACTTCTACAAGATCTCATACTTTATTGTCCTTCATGGATTTTAACTCATCTTTCATGACATTAAACCAACGAGAAGGATCAGCACTTTGTTTAACTTGTATAAAGGATTCAGGATCCTTTTCCACCTCTATGTCAAAGTTATGCTCTTGTAAGTATACGATGTACTCGTCTAGATTTACAGGCCTTCTCTCTCTTTCAGATCTTCTCAATGGTTCAACTTGTTGGGTCTGATCTTGACTTTTCTCATTAATGATTTGTATATGAGGTTCTACGTGGTGTTCTACAGTGACTACAGAATCGATTGCATCATTAATATCCACGTGATCTGGATTGACTCTGACTAGAGTCACAGTCCTTTGTTCCTCAAATATAAAATTTCTTATGTTCGTCCTCCCACTATTTTTAGTGTCCTCAATGAATCTGGCATTCTCAGTCTCAACAATCCTGATAGAGTGGGAAGGACAGTAGAATCGATAGGCTTTTGATCTTTCTGGATATCAAATAAAGAAATAACTTACGGTTCTAGGATCAAGTTTCTTTTCATGCGGGTTATAAATTTTGGCCTCAATAGGAGAACCCCAAACATGTAGATATCAGAGACTTAGTTTTCTCCCATTCCACAAATCAAAAGAAGTTTTGCTTACTGCTTTGCTGGAAACCTTATTTAGTATATGAATTACGGTTTTGATCGCACCACCCCACAGAGATTCTGGCAATGTTGAATTGCTAACCATTCTTTGCACCATATCCATAAGGGTGCTATTGTGTCTCTCAGCTACTCCATTCTGCTCTGGAGTACCAGGTATAGTGTACTGAGCAACAATGTCACAATCCTACAGGTATTTAGCGAATGGCCCTGGATTGCGTCCCAATTCATCATATCTTCCATAGTATTCATCACCACGGTCAGATCTGACAACTTTAATTCTCATATCGAGTTGATTTTTAACCTTGGCCTTATAGATTTTAAAAGTATCCAGGGCATCTGATTTCTCATTGATAAGGTATAGGTACCCGAAGCGAGAGTAGTCATCTATAAAGGTAATAAAATATTTTTGGCCACTCTATGAGGCTGTAGGGAATGGTCCACAGATATCTGTATTTATAACCTCTAATAGACCTATATTTCTAGTTGCACCTTTCTTTCTCATTCTAGTCTATTTTCCTTTTATGCAATTAATACATACTTTATAGTCAGAGAAGTCTAGAGAATGTAAAATTTCTTCTCGCACAAGCCTATTTAATCTCTCATGAGATATATGGCATAACCGCCTATCCCATAACATGGAGAAATTTGCATAGTCTAGTCTTCGCTTGGATCCCACTTTATTTCCATGGAAGGTATTAATATTATAGACGTGAGAGGCAATCGAGTCTAACTGGTATAAGTTGTTTACTATATAACCAATTCAAACTTTAATCGAATAAAGTAAATACTAAAACTTTTATCTCGAAAGTGGAATGAATAACCCAACTTATCCAAATAGGAGACGACACACAGATTGTATCTACTAAATCCAAAAAATGACTAGACTTCAACTTAAGCCTATAGACTCATATTGCCTCCACGTCAACCTTGACACCATTGCCTACACATACTGAGCGCTCCGCATTAGTTGGTGGACTGGCCTGTGGTAATTCCTGCATAGAAGTGTATAAGTGAATAGTAGTTCCTGAATCCATCCACCAGGAATCTGTTGATGCATCGGTCAGATTTGATTCAAAACAAATAAGAACAAAATGATTATCTTTCTTTATGAACCAATTCTTAAATCCTTCGCAGTCTTTCTTTAGATGTCCCACCTTTTTGCAAAAGAAGCATGATTTTCCTTTAACCCATTTGCATTTAGATCCATTTCCAAATTGATTCTCATGGTTTCCAAATGGAGGACTAGAGAATCTATTATTAGAACCTTGTTTTCTTTTTCTTTTACCTTTATTCTCATGCCCTTGACCACTACCTGAGGTCACCATATTAACATTTTGAACTTTGACCATCTGCCTAATCCTGTCTTCTTCTTAGACGCACTGAGTGATAAGTTCATCCAATGACCATGTCCTTCAGAGTGTTATAGTTTACCAGGACTGTGTCGAATTGGGGAGGTAGGTTATTCATGATCAAATGAACTAGCTGATCATCAGTGAATACAAGACCTAAAGCACGGATCTTAGAAACAACTTCGATCTGTTCTACAACGTATTCCCGGATATTATCTTTTCCATCGTAGGATGAGTGAGTCAATTTATTCAGAATGATGCCCACTTCAGATTTATCAAATTTCTTGAATCATTTTTCCATTTCAGTTAGAAAAGTTTTAACATTGTCTGTTTCAGGCATGACACCTGTAAGGCTTGTATCTTAATCCATACTGTTCCGTCAACTCTTGCGATCCTTCCCGATAAATTCCGGCGACCCACGACCTATAATCAACGTTTGCGCATGACCTTAAGTTGTATTCCATAGATTTGAGTCAGCTTAATCCGAGACTTGTACCATTAAGGCTGTACCATTACTGCGGTTCCAACGCTGCATCTTGCATACCTATCCGATACCCAGGCCAGGAGATGTGGGCCCGCATTCCATTCGAGAAAACATCGTGTGTTTGTAATCCCAAGAAAATCTCTATAACATGTCCCATCAATCAATCAATCAATCACCTCATGTCAAGTACAAGAGAAACCCATGTTTTCTTTCTCCACAAGTCAAGCACTCTACTCCAAAAGTCAACAAGTCTCTCACCTCTCCCATCTCTCACCTCACATCCATCACCCATCACACTCTCTCCTTACAACCACCTATTCTCTCTCTTTCTCTTCACATTTTCCAAGCAACAAAGAGCAAAAGAGAGGTGCACGTCCAAGGAATTTCCAAGAGAGAAAAGTGAGTTGCCTGGCTCACTTCTCATCCCAAAATCCTTCATCCTAGCCATTCATTTCTCATCACCCTCCATCAAAGTAGGACACAAGGAGATCGATGTTCCATTGGACCAAGAAGATCAAACGATGGATGTACTTTATTATTTGATTTGTGTGATCTTGATATTTGAGGGCCCACATATGGTGGGACCCATCTTGATGTATACCTTGTATCAAAGAGGGACCCATAGTGGCGGGGTCCCTCCCATCTCCACCATTCTCTCCTTCTCTCTCTCTCCTTCTTTTATTTTGTGGCCCACTTAATAAGTGTATGTGATGTCCAAACCATCCATCAAATGGACCCCATGGTTGTCCAAGCCATGTGGGCCCTACCCTCCGAATGATGGGAAAACACAAAATATCATCTCTGATACAAATCAAGTGGGTCACGTCTGTGTGGGACCCACTAGCCGTGGTCCCCACACGTGGGACCCACCTTGATAAATATGTACACGTAGATGAAGAGTGAACAGACAGTGAGGTGTACTCGCTGCCAAAAAGGTAGTTTGATTTTAAACTTTTTGGGTGGGCCACTCATACAAGCCCCACCTTAATGTACGAATTCAATCCACACCGTCCATCCTATTTCCCAACTCATTTTAGGCATTAGACTGTGGTATAGAAAATAATATTTTCTACCGTTAAAATTCACCCTGATGTTTCTATACCCCAAAATATGTCAAATATTGGTCTTAATGGGGTTTTTCTTGGGCCATAAAAATCAATGGCTGAGTCAGATTCCCTTGATGCGGGCCCTACCTACGAAAAATCCTAAGAAAACCCAAAAATAAAAAAAATAGAAAAAATAAATAGACAAGGAAACAGGCGTTGCCGCTGACGCTAGAGGATGCGCAGCAGTGTCCTGCTGCTGCGTTGTGATGATGAAAGGGCAGGGACATGGGTCCCATATGTGGGCCCCACTGTGATGTGTGTTGAACATCACACCGTGCATTTGGTGGGCCCCTTTTCAATGTTAGCCCCACTCCATAGATCAGCCGTTTGTTGAACTCAGGTGGCCCATGTCACAGGAAAAGTGGGATTGAACGCTTGCCATTAAAACCCTTTTGGGTGTCACAGATCCCTATGAAATTTTTTTTTTCTCCTCATCTGGATCTGTGTGACCTTATTAACAGATTGGATGGCTGATAAACGTTATGGTGGGCCCCACGTGGGACCCACCAATGATGTATGTGTTTATTTCACACCGTCCACGGCATTGGATGGTGGAACTCACCATGGTGTATGTGTTTTGTCCTTACCGTCCACAACACTAGACAGTGGGACCCACCTAATGATATATGTGTTTTATCCACACCATCCACTATTTGGACGGGGGGGCCCACCATGATACGATGTGTTGTATTTATACTGTCCAAACATTTTGAAATATTATTTTATGGTATGAACTAAAGGATGAGTCAGATTTAAAGTTCAAGTTGACCCCACCGTCGAAATGGTGGGCCGCTCAAAATTTCTAAGGGCCATAGTAGTTTCCTATTAAGCTGATATTTCTTTTCAGTTCATCTATCACTATCACTATGTTAATTTATGAATAGGTTGGATCTCAAAATACATCACGGTGGGCTACACCATCCAGTTGTTGATCAGGTGGACCACGTTACAGGAAATAGTGGGTTTAAATGTCCACCATTAAAACCTTTTGTCTATAGGGTCTGAACCTATATGATATTTGTCTTCCCCTCTTAATCTAGGTATTTATGACCTTATGATTAGGTTGGTTGGAAAGTAAATTTTATCGTGGGCCTTATGATTTATTTAACCATGAAAATTATTATCTCCATTGAAATTTGTGGTATGGCCTAAATGATCCTCCAATATGATTTTTGGGGATGTATGAGGCCCATCTTGATTTATTTGTGGCCGTCTGTTGAGGCCTACCTTGATATATATGAGACCCATGTTATGAGGCCCATTAGATGTATTTGAGGCCCATGGGATGTTAAACCATCATTGCTCCTAAGACACGGCCTGTCATAAACATCGTTACACAAACCAAGGTGGAATCACACACTGCAATAGGCCTTATGTACATCTCAGGCCCATGTGTAACGATGTATTTGAGGCCCATGGGATGTACATAAGGCCTATTGCAGTGTGTGATTCCACCATGGTTTGTGTAACAATGTTTATGGCAGGCCATGTCTTAGGAGCAATGATGGTTTAATGTCCACATTATAAGAATAATCTTAATTAAATGTCTACATTATAACTCTCCCTAAGGCCCACTGATAGGCCCATACTTGTTGTGTGTAGGCCATCTAGGCCCATCTTCGTTGTGAGGATAGTTCATCACCTTATAACATGCTTAGTGCAACTCCATGATTCATGCCCATACACATCATATGTATGCTTGATATGAGTAGTGACTGATCATAGCATATGTCATTGGGCAGACTATTTATGAGACTCACATCCAGGGCCGTCCAAACTCCAAAGATGGGAGTTCTAACCATTCCCAACTAATAACAGAGATCTGACTCCACCCAAAGCACCAGGAGATTGAAAGGATCCCCATGATACTAGGATTTACAAAACTACGAAACCAACCCGTATTCAACGCGAGGTTAAAAAAAAAAGTAGCTACACGTTGTCACTAAACCCATCAAGGAAATGATCTAGACCCTCCATCTAATGATTCCCAAACCTCCCTATAACAAATCCAATTCCTCTGGGAGTACCAACTTAAAGAAATCTGGGCTGAAGAAGTATCCACCATAGGAGCAGAAACTGTCTTCCCTAAGAAGATGCTGATATATAATCATTAAAGTTGTCAAAATTTGTAGATCACCACCGTAACGCAGATAGCCCACCCGAATGTCTTCCACTCTTTAAAACACTAAGAGGAAATCTAATAGGAATCAGATGAGGGAACCGAAGACAATGCAGATCATTCGCAAAACCACAAACAACTCTTACATAGCTTGGTTTATGCATGACACGTTTCACGTGAAAGCTACGCAGGAATAATCTAGAGGCCTCACGTTGATATAAACCTCCACCCTCTGCCATGAGAGAATGTACACAGAAGAGAGAGAGGGAGGAGGAAATGAAGCACCGGAGATAACACCAATCCCAACAGAAGTAAGGGCCTGTCAGAGTGAATCCGGCAAACCGCAACAAAGGAGAGAGAAAGAGGAAGAGACTGAATAGTAGGTGCATTGAGTCATGATTCACCGAGTAAGGGGGTGACAGCTAGTTTGAAATCCAAGTTTGGGAAAGACTTTCCAACATGAAAGGCTATTCAGACCCAAGTCAAGACGGGTTGACTCAACACCGAGTGTTGCTAAAGTCCAAGCTATTATGCTAGGAATTTTCTAAACAGGGTAAGTTATTCTAACTTAATTTAAGTTCCTAGTTAAATCACTATTTAGTATTAACCCAGATATGCAAACTTTAGTATTTAATCTTAACAACATAATATTAAAATCTAACCATAGGAATCAAGCTAAAATTTGACCCTACGCCGTATACAACAAGGATTGACAACCTTAGAAAATAATCCCCTTCTAAAGGTGAGGGATTCCTTTAAGCTTAACTTAATTTAAATTGATATGATTTATCTTGTCCTTTTTACATGCTTCCATATTACTATGAATCCTCCCTGTGTTTGTTTGATTTATCATCATCAATTATTTATTCTTTGGAAATTATGGTTCAGGTATGATTTTAATTATATGTGATCTTTATCAATTTATGAGAGACTATGGATACAAGCCTTGCCCTTGCCCTTTACCAAATTTGTTGAGTTAGCCATTTCTACTCTTCTCTTTCGTTGAGTTAGCCATTGCTACTCTTCCCTTTTGTTGAGTTAGCCATTATTACTGTCACGCCCTAAATTCGGGGACGGATAGCTTCCGTGATGCCCCGAATCTGGCACTCGACCAAGTCCCGAGTTTGGCGCACCACAAGGAAGATTTTGGATAGAATTTTTTTTAATTTATATACATAATAATACCTGAGCATGAAGATCCATGATCAAAATACCAAGAAACACATTCCATTATAAATTCTGATGATTACAAGTACAATGCTTTCTAAAAGGTACACAACGTCAACATTGCCAAATCAAAAAATAGATACAATGCATCAAGAAAGCTAAGTCTTCCAAGCTACTCCTAACTTGAAAAAATGGGAAATAGGAAGCTTAGGCAAAAAGCCTAGTGATTACACACATGTATGCAATGTGTCCTACATGCAAGTAAAATAAATATGCCACAAGAAAATCATGTATGATGAAAGGCATGTAATACGTAAGATATGATGTTAATGTCAATGCAATGCATATGCATCATAGTAATACTCCTAGTCAATGTTATTAGCATCACCAAGTCATATTTTCATTTCTCATATACCACAGCCATAACCGTATTACACGCATCAGTAATCACATCATCATCATATTGTCATGCCACATCATAACTGTATATCTTGAGAAAATACCGTGGTCGACACTCATGCACCAGACACCAGTAATTGATCTCGCATACTCGCCCTGCGGTGGACTCCTACCTGGCATGCTAGTAGCGGACCTCATTCGCACTTCTCCTCTCCAGCGAGTTAAACCAATCCCTTTTTGCACATTAACTCTTAAGCAGGTTAGACCCACCTCTTCTCAACCCGACCTTATTAGTGGAAGTCAAATCCATTACCCACGTATCCACTCGGCCCAATGGTGAGGTATCCCTATCTAGCATCGGGGTTTAGGGACTTTCAACCCAAGAGGCACATCATACCCTACTATTTCTATACTTCCGGTGCGCTATTCATTTTCAGGGATAACCTTAGTCATCATCATAGATGTACATTTCATCATCAAAATCTAACTCATCTTATACGGCACGACCGTGGTATTTTGATCATCATGTATGTCATGATTATGAATAAATTCAAGCAATTATGATAAGGCATACATTAAAAAGCATGTGGTATGCATATAATGTCATGAGTTTAGGGTCTGTTTAACCTTTAAGCCAAAAATGACATATAATCATCATGTTCCACTATCAACTATATTAATCCATGGTTAGGTGACTAGAATAAAGTGGACATATCTTATACATGAACAAATGTATTGAAGTACACTTTCACATACCATCATTCCATGGTGCATGAGTATGATCAATATCAATATGGTTAAGTAGATAAATTTAGAA
Source organism: Magnolia kwangsiensis (assembly GCA_037074715.1). NCBI lineage: Eukaryota > Viridiplantae > Streptophyta > Magnoliopsida > Magnoliales > Magnoliaceae > Magnolia > Magnolia kwangsiensis. The sequence continues at coordinate 167,002,418 of CM073571.1, forward strand.
TGCTAGTAAATGGAACAATATTAATCAAGATATTAAATCACATACTTCGATTAACCGTAATCACTAACATCACTAATATCATCCATAGCTATCATAATCACGAACATTAAATGCATTCAGAATTACACCATATGTCATGCCCCAAACCCGAAAATCAGATTCACAGGAATCTCGATTGTCAAATCCGGTATCGACAGCCTCCGTAGTACCCCATTCTCGGCTCCCAGCGCAGCATATGCCAGATTTCGATCCTGGGATCCTACAAGGAGGATTTTTTAACATACATTTGTCTTATAATAAGCATAACCACAAGTTTATCCAAATCATAAAGGCAACATCATCATCACATATCTACTAATATAATCACTTGAATACAATGCTGAAAGGAAAATACATATATCAAAATCAGAGCTCCTGAAAATCGCTACACGCTCCAAGCTCAACGTTGCAGCAACCTAACGCCACCTGCACGCATCTATCGTGCATAAGCTTACAAAAGCTTAGAGGGTGGTGTAAGTGTGTGTAAGGTACGTGTCGAGTATACAATAGAGTCCATAAATCATACATCATCGAGATAAGCAGGAAAAATGGCAAGGTCATGAATCATACGATATCAGAGTAAGCAGAAATATACCGGTAAGCCCATGAGTCACATAATATCAGGATATGCAATATACAACAACTACACAAATGAGGAGTAATAAAGTGCGATGCAATATGTGATGAGAATGGAATGACCATGCTGGAGTGTGAAGTCGGGATGATAGTATGTAGTATCACAGGCTACGGGGTCCATCACAAGGGGATTCTATCCAAACCAGTCCCATACCTAAATTTGGATAGTCAAACACAATGTGATAAACACCTGATCTCAAGTTAGTCGCGTGCCCCAAACAAAATCCTGGCCATTGTGAAGGTACAAGTAACAAATAGTCACGCACCGCTAGCCTGAGTGGATAGTGAATGGATGAATGAATGAGTATGCAACTCCTACTCAGTAGCCTGTCAGTACAGTAGCCTGCCAACAGCTAGTAGCTCGCCCAGTGTGGTAGCTTGCCTAACCTCAGCCCTGCCCACATCAGCGTCAGCCCACGTGCGCCTGCCCACATGTGCTACAGTGACGAGGTGTCATAATATCATGTCAGTCCTCATATCAAGTCCACATATCAGTACGGTTCCTCTCTAGGAAATTACCGGGGTCTATTACACTCCACACCGACTGCCTCCTCCCTAACTGCATAGCCCTGTGAGTGGAAGAGACCACACAATCCACCTAGCCAACAGACTGTCAATACTAACTTGGCTCATTGATAGCGGACTCATTTACGAGCTGGTCATACTCAGCCTAGCTTATAGCCTCCTCCCTCGGGCGGGTAAGGCCATAGTCCCTCCCAACTGACCATGACACAGTGAGAGACGCGGCCTACTGGTATTCAGTACTCAGGCGCTCATGTTCCACTCGGTCTAGACGTTGGGACTACTCTTGGCCTCGGAGGTTCTGGGATTTTCACCCAAGGACATCCTACGTGCTCCATAGTGCTAGAACCAATTATTTCTAGTGTCCCATCTAGCCATCCACGATGTGTTTGTGGAGGTCATAGCCCTGATGTCACTAGGGCATGCAGTGATCGTGATACACAAATGCGAGATGCATGAATCACACCATCAAATCTGCAGCAATCCAGCGCGTACAACGCGATGATGTGGAGCACTCCGTCTCATAACGAGTCCAACAAATGGTCTGCCCAATGCCATATGCTATGATCAGTCACAACTCATATCAACCATACATATGATGCGTATGGTCATGAATCATGAAGTTATACCAGGCATGTTATAAAGTGATGAACTATCCTTACAATGCAGATGGGCTAGGACGATCTACACACAACTAGTACGGGCCTATCAATGAGCCTTAGGGAGAGTCGTAATGCGGACATTTAACCAACATTATACTTGTAATGTGGACGTCAAACCAACATTGCTCCCAAGGCATGACCCGCTATAGAACATATTACACAACCATGGAAGAATCACACATTGCAATAAATCCTAAGAACATCCCATTAGGCCTCGACCCATGGGCCTTCATAAATGGGCCAGAAATATATCTCAATGAGTCTCATCCACGGGCCTCGGATACATCACATTGGGCCTTGCCCACGGGCCTCAAATACATCACATTGGGCCTTGTCCATGGGCCTCGAATACATCACATTGGGCCTTGCCCATGGGCCTTAAGTACATCATATTGGGCCTTGCTCACGGGCCATGAATACATCACATTAGGCCTTGTCCTTGGGCCTCGAATACATCACATTGGGCCTTGCTCACAAGCCTTAAACACATTAAATGGGCCACATCACATGGGCCTCCTATATATCAATGTGGGTCTCAATGGATGGGCCACAAATACATTAAGATGGGCCTCAATAATGGGCCTTATATAAGTATTCCAAGTGGGCATCAACAATGGGCCTCATGCATACACTAAGGTAGTCCTCAATAATGAGCCACAAATACATCGAGATGAGCCTCAACCAATAGGCCCTATACACATCACAGTGGGTCTCAACCCACGGGCCTTAATACATCACAATGGGCCTCAACCCATCGGCCCTAAATATATTACAATGGGCTTCGACCCATGGGCCCTAATACATCACAGTGGGCCTCAACCCATGGGCCCTAAATACATTACAATGGGCCTCAACCCAGGGGCCTTAGAATAAATCAAAATGGGTCTAATTTCATGGACCATACATCTATCAAATGGGTTATACCAATATAAGTGGTGATAATGACTTCCACCATTAAAATTTATAAGGCCCACCATATCATTTATTTCCATCCAACCTGCTGGATGGCGTGAAAGCGAATATCAGTTTATAGGAAGATACTATGGCTCCTTTAGAATTTTGAACGGTGGATGTCATTGGCCACTACTTTAGGTGGTGGGGTCCATTTGAACTTTAAATTTGTCCACTTCTTTAACTCATGCACTAAAATGATCTATCAAAATGGTTGGAGGGAATATGATGTAGCAGGTGCATCATGGTGGGTCCCACCAGTTGTCCAGCAGCCAAACGAAATGGCTGGACAGCATGGAAATACATACATCACTATGGCCTCCATTGTCCGTAGGGACGGTGGTGATAAAACACATATATCATTGTGGTTCCCACGTGGGACCCATCATAATGTTTATACGCCATCCAAACTGTTGATAGGATCACACAGACCTGGGTGAGGAGGAAAAAAAAATCATATTAATCTGAAACTTCTATGGCCCAGAAAGAGGTTTCAATGGTAGAGTTCAATCACCGCTATTTCTTGTGGTGTGGGCCACCTCAGATCTAAATCAAGCTGATTTTTGGGTGGGGCCTACTTAAGGTAGGGACCCACTGAATGAATGGCCTACATAGCACATATACATCATGATGGGGCCCACGTACAGGGTCGTAGTGCCCTGGTGTCCGCCGCCCGTCGAGTGCAGGTGCTGCCTGTGCCTCTGGCCAGTAGCAGTCATGCTGCTTCTTTTGGTTTTTTTTTTTAAAGGAAACCTATTTTTCCAAGGTTTTTTGGGTGTGGGGCCCACATCTGATGAATCCACTCCAGCCATTGGATTTCACATCCCAAAACAATTCTATGAAGACCAATATTGGGCCTTTTTCAGCATGTAAGAAAATTATGGGTAGATTTCGACGGTAATGATACTGTTTTTAAAACTATGGCCCACCAGATACTCGAATCATCATCATTTTTCAGCTCAATGCCTAAAATGAGTTGGGGAAGAGGATGGATGGCTTGGATTGAATACAAACATCAATGTGGGGCCTATGTAAGTGGCCCTTTCCAAAGGCTTTGAAACAAGCCAATATTTGTGTTTTCCCGGTCCACGTCCAGCGTCCAGGGATGCTGGACAGTGGTCCATTCCAAATGGGTTGTCCACGTGGGCCACCAAATGATGGCTAGTGTGGATACAACAGATATGAAAAGTGGGCCCCCACCTATAGATGTCTTGGATGAACTACATACTCCATGGTGGGGTCCATCTGAGTGGACCTCACAACTACATCACCACCACATAAAAAAAATAAAGAGAGAGAGAGGGAAAAAAGTGGGATGGAAGACCTCGACACTATGGGTCCTCCCTTGCAATCATTCCAAAAATAAGTGGGTCCCAATTCATATGGGCCCATTAAATCGGAATCTAACGGTGGAGATCCCTTCTCCACTAGAATAGACGGTCTAGATGACCCTATGTATGTAAGGAAAATAAACATCATGATGGGGTCCATGGAGAATGGCCCCATCATGGAATGATCATGAGTATTAAGGTGGGCCATCGGCCACACCTAGGGTCCATAGTGAGATCCATACCATTGATCGGTAGGCCTCACTTAGTCCTTCTTCAAAGAAAGGAATTCTAGGCCTAATAGAGCACCCATCGTTCGATCTTCTCGGTTCGTTGGAATGCCAACCTCCTTGTGCTTCACTTTGATGGTGGAAGATGAGGTTTGAATGGCTAGGATAGAGGTTTTGGGATGGGAAAGTGGGCCACCAAAAATCACATTTTTCTCTCACTTGGAAAAGCCATAGACATCCACCTCTCTTTCTCTCCTTTGTTGCTTGAAAAATGCTGTAGAGAAGAGAGAGAGAGAGAGAGAGAGAGAGAGAGAGAGAGAGAGAGAGAGAGAGAGATGGGATGTAAGGAGAGAGAGTGATGGATATGAGTGATGGGTGAGGTGATGGATGTGAGGTGAGTGATGGGTGAGGTGAGAGATGGATTGACTTGGTGGTTGCTTAACTTGTGGAGAAAGGAAGCATGGATGCTTTGTACTTGACATGATAGGTGATTGATGGGATTGATTGATGAGATTGATTTGACATGTTGTAGAGATTCCCTTGGGATTACAAAAAGCATGGTGTTTTTCATTGAACTGAACATGAGTCCACATCTCCCTGTCAGGGTATCAGATCGGTGCACGAGTCGCGGCGTTAGAATGAAGGCGACAGTGCGGTCGCAATAGTACAAGTCTCGGATTAAGTAGACTCAAATCTACGGGATATGACTTAGGGTCACGCACAAACATCGATTACTGGTCGCGGGTTGCCAAAATTAGACGGGAAGGATTGCGACAGTTGACGGAATAGTACGGACTAAGATACGGGTCATGCAGCTCTCCCCACCTTATAAAAATTTCATCCTCAAAATTTAAATCAAAACACGACCAATACAGAGATTACCAAGGGAGGAAAATCCTATCAGAACACAACATATCATCATAATCAAACACTTAAGAGATGGGGACAACGCCTGTGAATCTCAGCCTCCTACTCCCAAAACGCCTCATCAGCACTACGATGATCCAACTAGACCTCAGATCCTGATAAAAAATGATCGAAACTCACAATCTCAACGGTAGGGAGCTATATCAGAAAATCTCTAAGTCATTCGAACTCGGGGATCGAACCATTCTAAGTTCTCAACAATCATAGAGTGAAAGGGTAGCTATCAGCAGATATGTGATGTTATCTTCAGGTATTTCCATGTTATGCTCTGATACTAACTTCTGTCACGCCCCAAACCCAGAAATCAGATCACAGGAATCCTGATCGCTGAATCTGATACCGACAGCCTCCGTAGTACCCCATTCTCGGCTCTCAGCACAGCATACGCCAGATTCCGATCCTGGGATCCTACAAGGAGGATTTTTCAACGTACATTTGTCTTATAATAAGCATAACTACAAGTTTACCCAAATCATAAAGGCAACATCATCATCACATATCCACTAATATAATCACTTGAATATAATGCTGAAAGGAAAATACATATATCAAAATCATAGTTCCTGAAAACCGCTGCACACTCCAAGATCAACTCTGCTGCAACCTAACGCCACCTGCACGCATATATCGTGCATAAGCTTATAAAAGCTTAGAGGATGGTGTAAGTGTGTGTAAGGTAAGTGCCGAGTATACAATAGATTCCATAAATCATACATCATTGAGATAAGCAGGAAAAATGACAAGTTCATGAATCATACGATATCAGAGTAAGCAGAAATACACCGGTAAGCCCATGAGTCACATAATATCAGGATATGCAGTATAGAACAACTATGTAAAAGAGGAGTAATAAAGAGCCAAATATCAGATGTCGAGGATCCGATGCAATATGTGGTGAGAATGGAATGACCATGCTGGAGTGTAAAGTTGGGATGATAGTACGTAGTATCGTAGGCTACGGGGTCCATCACAAGGAGATTTTATCCAAACTAGTCCCATACCTAAATTTGGATAGTCAAACACAATGTGATAAACTCCTGATCTCAGGTTAGTCGCTCGCCCTAACTGAAATCCTGGCCATTGTGAAGGTACAAGTAACAAATAGTTGTGCACCGCTAGCCCGAGTGGATAGTGAATGGATAAATGAATGAGTATGCAACTCCTACTCAGTAGCGTGTCAGCACAGTATCCTACCAACCGTTGGTAGCTCGTCCAGTGTGGTAGCTCGCCCAGGCCTCAGCCCCGCCCACATCAGCGTCCACCCACATGCGCCCGCCCACATGTGCTATAGTGATGAGGTGTCATAATATCATGTCAGTCCTCATATCAAGTCCACATATCAGAATTATTCCTCTCTAGAAAATCACTGGGGTCTATTACACTCCACACTGCCTGCCTCCTCCCTAGCTGCACAGCCCTGCGAGTGGAAGAGACCTCACTATCCGCCTAGCCAGCAGTCTTCTAATACCTACCCGGCTCATCGATAGCGGATCCATTTACGATCTGGTCATACTCAACCTAGCTTATAGCCTCCTCCCTCAGGCGGGTAAGGCCACACCTCCTCCCAACAGACCACGACACAGTGGGAGACACGGCCTACTGGTATTTGGCACTCGGGCTCTCATGTTCCACTCGGTCTAGACGTTGGGGCTACTCCTGGCCTCGGAGGTTCTGAGATTTTCACCCAAGGACATCCTACGTCCTCTATAGTGCTAGAACTAATTATTTCTGGTGTCCCATCTAGCCATCCACGATGTGCCTGTGGAGGTCATAGCCCTGATGTCGTTAGGGCATGGAGTGATTATGATACACAAATATGAGATGCATGAATCACACTGTCAAATCATGCAGCAATCCAGCGCGTACAATGCGATGATGTGCGACACTCCGTCTCATAACGAGTCCCGTAAATGGTCTGCCCAATGGCATATGCTATGATCAGTCACTACTCATATCAAGCATACATATGATGCGTATGGTCATGAATCATGGAGTTATACTAGGCATGTTATAAAGCGATGAACTATCCTTACAAAGCAGATGGGCTTGGACGATCTACACACAATTAGTATGGGCCTATCAATGGGCCCTAGGGAGAGTCGTGATGCGGACATTTAACCAAGATTATACTAGCAATGTGGACGTCAAACCAACATTGCTCCCAAGGCATGACCCGCCATAGAACATCATTACACAACCATGAAAGAATCACACATTACAATAGAACCTAAGAACATCTCATTAGGCCTCGACCCATGGGCCTTGATAAATGGGCCGGAAATATATCTCAATCAGTCTCGCCCATGAGCCTCGGATACATCACATTGGGCCTTGCTCATGGGCCTCAAATAAATCACATTGGGCCTTGTCCATGGGCCTTGAATACATCACATTGGGCCTTGCCCATGGGCCTTGAGTACATCACATTAGGCCTTGCCCATGGGCCTCGAATACATCACATTGAGCCTTGTCCATAGGTCTCGAATACATCACATTGGGCCTTGCTCACAGGCCCCAAAAAAATTAAATGGGCCACATCACATGGGCCTCCTATATATCAAGGTGGGTCTCAATGGACAAGCTATAAATACATAAAGATGGGCCTCAACAATGGGCCCTATATATGTATTCCAAGTGGGCCTCAACAATGGGCCTCATGCATATACCAAGGTGGTCCTCAATAACGGGCCACAAGTACGTCGAGATGAGCCTCAACCCATAGGCCCTATACACATCACAGTAGGTCTCAACCCACAGGCCTTAATACATCACAATGGGCCTCAACCTATGGGCCCTAAATATATTACAATGGGCTTCGACCCATGGGCCCTAATACATCACAATGGGCCTCAACCCATGGGCCCTAAATACATTACAATGGGCCTTAACCCATGGGCCTTAGAATAAATCAAAATGGGTCTAATTTCATAGGTCATACATCTATCAAATGGGTTATACCAATATAAGTGGTGATAATGACTTCCACCATTAAAATTTACAAGGCCCACCATATCATTTATTTCCATCCAACTTGTTAGATGGCATGGAGGAGAATATCAGTTTATAGGAAGATACTATCGCCCCTTTGGAATTTTGAATGGTGGACATCATTCGCCACTACTTTAGGTGGTGGGATCCATTTGAACTTTAAATCTGTCCCCTTCTTTAACTCATGCACTAAAATGATCTATTAAAAAGGTTGGGGGGAATAGGATGTAGCATGTGCATCATGGTCAGTCCCACTCGTCATCCAGCAGCTAAAGGAAATGGCTGGACGACATGGAAATACATAAATCACTGTGGCCTCCACCATCCGTACAAACGGTGGTGATAAAACACATATATCATTGTGGGTCCCACGTGGGACCCACCATAATGTTCATACGCCATCCAAACTGTTGATAGGGTCACACAGACCTGGGTGAGGAGGAAAAATAAATTTCATATTAATCTGAAACTTTTGTGGCCCAGAAAGAGGTTTCAATGGTAGAGTTCAATCACCGTTGTTTCTTGTGGTGTGGGCCACCTAAGATCTAGATCAAGCTGATTTTTGGGTGGGGCCTACTTAAGGTAGGGACCCACCTAATGAACGGCCTCGATAACACATATACATCATGGTGGGGCCCACCTACAGGGCCGTGGCGCCCTAGCGTCCGCCGTCCGTCGAGCCCATGTGCTGCCTGTGCCTCTGGCCAGTAGCAGCCATGCTGCTTCTTTTATTTTTTTTTTAAATGAAACCTATTTTTTAAAGGTTTTTTGGGTGTGGGGTTCGCATCTGATGAATCCACTCCAGTCATTGGATTTCACAACTCATAACAATTCTATGAAGACCAATATTGGGCCTTTCTCATCGTGTAAGAAAAATCTGGGTAGATTTCGACGGTAATGATACTGTTTTTAAAACTATGGCCCACCAGATACTCGGATCATCCTCATTTTTCGGCTCAGCACCTAAAATGAGTTGGGGAAGAGGATGGACGGCTTGGATTGAATACATACATCAATGTGGGGCCTATGCAAGTGGCCCTTTCCAAAGGCTTTGAAACAAGCCAATATTTGTGTTTTCCTAGTCCACGTCCAGCGTCCAGGGACGCTAGATGGTGGTGCATTCCAAATGGGTTGTCCACGTGGGCCACCAAATGATGGCTAGTGTGGATACAACAGATATGAAAAGTGGGCCCCCACCTATAGATGTCTTGGATGAACTACATACTCCATGGTGGGGTCCATCCGAGTGGACCTCACAACTACATCACCACCACATAAAAAAAATAAAGAGAGAGAGAGAGGGAAAAACAGTGGGACACGTGGGATGGAGAGACCCCGACACTATGGGTCCTCCCTTGCAATCAATCCTACAATAAGTGGGTCCCAATTCATGTGGGCCCATTAAATCAGAATCCAATTGTGGAGATCCCTTCTCCACTAGAATAGATGGTCTAGATGACCCTATGTATGCAAGGAAAATAAACATCATGATGGGGTCCATGGAGAATGGCCCTATCATGGAATGATCATGAGCATTAAGGTGGGCCATCAGTCATACCTAGGGTCCATAGTGAAATCTATACCATTGATTGGTACGCCTCACTTAGCCCTTCATCAAAGAAAGGAATTCTAGGCCTAATAGAGCACCCACCGTTCGATCTTCTCGGTCCGTTGGAATGCCAACCTCCTTGTGCTTCACTTTGATGGTGGAAGATGAGGTTTAAATGGCTAGGATGGAGGTTTTGGGATGGGAAAGTGGGCCACCAAAAATCACATTTTTCTCCCACTTGGGAAAGCCATGGACGTCCACCTCTCTTTCTCTCCTTTGTTGCTTGAAAAATGGTGTAGAGAAAGAGAGATAGAGAGAGAGAGAGAGATGGGATGTAAGGAGAGAGAGTGATGGATGTGAGTGATGGGTGAGGTGAGAGATGGGTTGACTTGGTGGCTGCTTAACTTGTGGAGAAAGGAAGCATGGATGCTTTATACTTGACATGAGAGGTGATTGATGGGATTGATTGATGAGATTGATTTGACATGTTGTACAGATTCCCTTGGGATTACAAAATGCACGGTATTTTTTTTCGAACTGAACGCGGGTCCACATCTCCCTGCCAGGGTATCGGATCGGTGCACGAGTCGCGGCGTTGGAACGACGGCGACGGTGCGGTCGCAATGGTACAAGTCTTGGATTAAGCCGACTCAAATCTACGGGTACAACTTAGGGTCACGTGTAAACATCGATTACTAGTCACGGGTTGCCGGAATTTGACTAGAAGGATCGCAGCAGTCGACGGAACAGTACAGACTAGGATACGGGTTTTACACCATATCCTTCACAAGATAGATATTCCATTCGTGGCTTTGGTCCGACATGATTTTCTTCTATTGGGACCACATGGTTATACCTTAATTGGGCCTTATGGTTAATAAGTGGTGGTAACGCAAAGTACATGCACCAAGTGGTTATGAGATGAAAGGCATAGATATAACATATAGTAAATGAGCCAAAGGATAGATGGTGTCGGTGAAACTCATATAATGTAGTGGGCTTCACCTTCAAGTGGGTTGTTAGTAGGTTGTATTTGTAAAAAATTATCATATTAGTTCTACAATTGTTTGGAAGGCACAAGTAAGCCTCATAAGATACAATGAGCCCTAAGTTGAACGACTTAGGTATATAATATACAGATAAGAGTTAGTCCTAGTTGGATGGCATGAGTTTATCTCATACAACATGGTGGGTCCCACTTCCAAGTGGTACTGCAATCAGATGTGTCCACACACAAACATTACGGTGGGTCCCAACAAGTAGATAGTATAGGTAACTTACTTACAGTAAGGTAGTACAAGGAAGAACAGTTCAGATGCACAAGGCACACGTCAGCGGACTCCATGATCCAACTGTTTGGTTAGCAAAACAATTGAACAGTGTAGATAAAATACGTATATTGAGTGGGTTCACAAGTGTTCAAAAGTTATATGTTCAATTAACACTATTTCATATCGTCTGACTTATTTAGGAATTGGATCTAGGTCATTTTGGAACCATGTTCTAAAATTAGTTAGCCTAAATGGTGAAATATGCAATACTTACATCAAGGTAGGGTCCATAATCAATATGACACACGTCCTAAGTTCACATACCCAAGAGTTCACCTAAGCACCACATGATCATATGGTTGGGCCACACATTCCCCACATTCCCACATGATTCATGGCTATCCACGTCATGAATGATCATAAGATTTATGAGCTACCTATTCAATACTATTTTGCCAAATCTAGTTGTCATTCTTCCCGTCAGTGATTATATGGTTAAGGGCCACAACAATCATAAATCCACTTAGACAAGTAGTCACACAATTGCCCCAATTTCATACAGTTAGGTGGGCTATAAAAATCACCCACTCACATGGTGTGGTGGACCACACAACTTCCACCAATTCACATGATTAGTTGGGCCACCCAAAATCCCAAATTCCTATAGTGTAGTGATCCACATAATTCCTACCAACTGACTGTCTAAATAAGGACTAACCATTATAATGGGTACCAGGAAATTGACTTAGATTGCAGTAAATATATAAGCAGCCCCACACTCTAAAATGATGTGATCAAAATAGATGAATGGTTGGTAAAACATGTGTATTAGGTGGTCTATGATCGGTTAAAAAAGAATAGATGGATAGATTTCTCACAAACATTACTGCAACTCTAGAAAATATTTAACGGTGGACAAGTGATTAGTATTGCTCCCGTGGCATGAGATTTGGATTTGACTAGTCTATGGGACCATACCCTAAATTGATAAGGATAAACCGATGAATGGCATGGATCTACATCATACTACAAGTTGGAGTCCATAGTCAAGGAAGCATCTTAGCATATAGGGGGCACATTAGAGACAAAGAATTTCCAATGGTTACTAATATTGTTTCTACTTGCAGCGTGGCCCACCTAAAATTGAGTTCTACTTCATCTTGTGTCCATGGGCAGGAGGTGGGCCCCACTTCCCCAATGACTAGAAAATATAGGCAGTGTGGGTATACAACACATGCACCTAGGTGGGCTACACATGTATCACGTTATGTCCAAGGAAGTTTTCATTGGTAAGTATGTAATTCCCTTTCCTTATTATTATTATTATTATTATATTTTGTTTAATTATGGGTCCCATTCACATGGTGGGGTCCACCCCATGAACAGTTTGTACAACAAACAACATCATAGTTAATACCACCCACTAGATGAACGACATGGCAATAAGGTACATACGTGGGGTGGGGCCCTCAACACATGCATGGTCTAAATGATGGATGAACTGGATATAAAATACATGTAACGAGATGGTTCCGCTGTCCAATGACCGACCCAACTTTGGTGGCAGCTACACATCACAGTAAAACTCAAGGGATTTAATGGTAGGGATTTTTATTCCCACTGTTTCTTATAGTGTGGTCCGCCTAAAGCGTTGATCTACCTTGTTCTTTTACTCGTGACATAAAATGGTCTGAAGGAGTGGATGAATGGCCCAGATATACTTTTCATCACCAAGGTGGGGCCCAGAAAAATCTGAGCACTTTGAGTACAATTTCCACTGTCCAAGTGGCATGGCCTGCATGAGCTTCTAATGGGCCTGATTTTTTATATTGTGCAATGGATGGGGCTGGTAAGATGGATGAATGGTGTGGATTTAGCACATACATCATGGTGTGGCCATGATCAGTCCCACAAAACTTTACCCCAAAGGTGGGCAGGGACCACCCTCTCTGGACGTCCAGGGATGATGTCACCTCCTCCATGCCCTTTCTTCTTCTTTTTTCTTTATTATTTTATTTATAATATTTTTTTTTGTATATTTCTCATCAAGGTGGGTCACTTGAGAGATCCAGTCCATCCATTGTGTGTGTCCCATTTAGTGGAGGGATTAGTCCGAGTTTCAGATGCATCAAATTTTCAAGTGGGCCCTAACAAGTACTTTTATCTGTTTTACATGTCTTCCCATGATATTTGATGGTGTGGGCCCACCTGAGCTCAGTATATGGCTGATTTTTGGAGGATCCCATTATTTAAAGGGGACCCATCAAATGCACATTGCTGATGTTCTACATACATCATGGTGGGGCCTATGGCTGGGACCCACGATCCTTGCCCTCTTACAAAGTAACAGTTGGCAGCTACAGCATCTAGCCATTGTGTTATATTTATTTATTTCTATTTTTCAATGATTTTTCATAGGTGGGGCCCATATCCTGATGATCCACTCCATCTGTTGGATTTTATGGCCTGAGACAGATCTAACAAGCCCAATATTCAGTATTTTTTGACGTATAGAAACATCAAAGTGTGCCCTAATAGATTATTACTATTAAAACAATCTTTTTGATGGTGTGGCCTACCAGAGATTTGGATTGGCTTCTTTTTTTGGCTCAATGCCTAAAATGAGCTGCAAAATTGTATGGATAGTGTGGATTAAATATGTACATCATGGATGGGGCCCGTTGTGGACCCATAGCGCCAACCCCTATTGTGAAGCAATTGGGGCGCTGCTTGCTGCAGCGTCCTTTGGACGCTGGTAGCAATAGCATCCACCCCTCTCTTTTTTTTATTTTTTTTGTTTTTTATTATTATTATTATGGTGTGGTGTGCACATGTATGCATGGGTGTGTGTGTGTGTGTGTGTGTGTGTGTGTGTGTGTGTGTGTGTGTGTGTGTGTGTGTGTGTGTGTGTGTTTGGCTAGCCTAATGGGCAACACTTTGGACAGTTTGGATGGCCTACAAAATTCTGGTGGGGCCCACCATCATTGTGTCCCACATAAAGTCTATTATAGGTTATTATTACTATTATTTTGTATGAATCCTCCTATGCATCCACACCATTAATCACATCATTATCATCATATAATAACAACTATTAATCATCTTTTTATATGTATTCTCCTATACATCCACACTATTGACCACATCATTATCATCAAATCATCACCACTACTAATAATCCAAATAATCAAAAGAAAATAAACCATAAGAGTGGAGGGGTACTCACCTTGATGGATTAGATGGATGGTTGAGATGGATGGAAGGGATAGGATCGATGGAGTTGATGGCCCACCAAGATCTCTCTCTCTCTCTCTCTCTCTCTCTCTCTCTCTCTCTCTCTCTTGTAAGAAATGGTGAAAATGCTAAGCGATGGAGGGGTATTTGTAAAGAAATTGTTAAAATGTGGTTAAATTTAATTAATGTGATCTTGGTTAGCTTAGACTAGGATTATGGAAATTAATTCATGAGTTGTAATAAATGGTGGATTAAATAGACATGGGATGGAATGGTTTGATGATGTCATGCATAGGATATGGTATAGAGAAGAGTTGACCTAGCACGCACATGAGAGAGGGGAGGTATGGGTGTGTGACATCACACACATGGGTAGAGATTCTCTCACCCATGTGTGGCATGTACATGTGTGCATGGCATGTGTTGTGCACATGTGTGGAATGAAATATATGGCACCATGCACACATGATACAACAACAATTCTTCGCGGCGTATCACACTAATGGAGCTTCATATAGACGCACGGGTAATACCTATGAGATCGCAGCGATGGGGCGGTCGATATGAAATTAGTTTCAAAGCCTTAGGGATCCAATTAGTCGGGTGTGCACTATGCATGGATAGTCTAGGTCTGGCCAAGGGCATCGATCATCTTGCACATAGGCATAGAAAGTGGTACCTAATGGACGGGGTGTTACAGCTACTCTCCTCTTTTATTGAGTTAGCCTATCGCTACTCTTCTCACTTATTCTTATAACCTTGTGCTACCTCCCTTTATAGCTTGGGCATGTGTCTTAGAATTCCAAAGCTCTCATGATTTAATTATTTCCTCTTTGGTGCAAGTGATGTGTTAAAGGTATCATAACCAATGATTCAAATATTTTATCATAGACGTAATGCACTTTGGGTAGAGATCCATTTCGTCGACGCAAATTCCATGGGTTTGGGTAGTGGTGCACAAATCAATATAAATAATTCACAATGCGTGTTACATTACTTTCAAGATTGGATGTCACAAATAGTCACACCATGAACAAATTGTGTCACATAATTCATCCAACTCATGCGTTGTACCGCCTGGAGGTATTCACATAAATCCACAGTAGCATTGGACATGCTGGCAAATCTTTGTAGTTATCGGATGCGGGGCGAGTCAGGTTTTATATTAATTATATTTCACATTGTGATGATCACTACGTATGATGAGCCGCATACAATTTTCTAGGCATGCATTCATATATATATTAGTTGCGCATAATGATACCACTCGTAGTGGTGGAGTACAGAACATATCAGAACCCTTACAGTACTTTCATGAATCTCTTGAATTATTATTAATCTTAAAGCATAACCATCACTATGAGTAAGGCATTGACCCAGAGGACCATCTCCACATGAAAGATTATACTGAATGAATAAGAAGATAGTTTTATGATTTAGTTTTATTCATTTTTTTGTTGCAGACTCGTTAATGTAATAAGCTCTCATTGAGAGAGCATTAGAAGTTTTGAATATACACTTTACTTTTATGGAATAATAAATACGGTTGATTTTACTCTCATGAACGGTTACCTTTTTGAATGTAACTGGATGTGATCTAAATGAAAAAAAAAAAACAACAACAACAAAATATGGTGCGATTTTGAATCATTCAATTATTAACACTTAATTTTCTCGGGCACGAGTATAAACTTTGGCCGTGAAAATTCGAGGCGTTACAAATAAAGACGGTCGAACCTTCTTCTTTTGCGTTAATAAGAATGGTCGAGCCAACTCAACCTGAATTGAAGCATCAAAAGACCATAATTACAGGTCCAGGTAAAGTGGTTCTGGTAACTATTTCAATCCCAACACTTACACCTCCAACCATTTTAAAGATTTCTGAGTTGATGCCTCTTTTATCTCCTTTTCCTATATTTCTTGTTACTTCTAGTCTATCTGCTTCCGATATTTCTTCTTCAGTCAAGGCTGTTGTAGCCTTTGAAAAATATTACAAAACCAAGTTTTGGCTAAATATTCTTCACAATATTCTTAGGAGATGGAAGAGGCGTATACAAGACAGAATGATGCTCACTTTAATAGACCTTTTAATAAGTGATAAAGAGAAAATGAAAATTAAATCATCAAAATCTTCCATTTGATTAATTTCTTAAGCCATATCATCCCAATCCTCCCCATTTTCCTCGTACCAACCGAACTATGGCTTTGGTCATCGATCCCACCAAAACTTCACCAACAGTCGGCTGATTTACCATCGTCGTTGTTCAGTCAATTTTATGTGGATGTTGTTCATAGTTTTTTTTCTTTAAAATTATTTTACAATCCACCACTATTTTTTACTTTCTCTCTTCCTTTTCACAGTAACCAAAGAGCTCTCCACCTCTAAAAGGCTAGTCTCTATGCCACCTCCTCAAGCCATGACATTTATTCTAGGTACTTCAGTTAATGTTGCTCAATCTCCTGCATAAAGACTTGAAGTTTTTTATTCGAAAGAGACTAAGAGCAACAATCATCGACCAAAAAATTAGACTGAAGGACAAACTCAAGATGAGGTAATAATATATCAGCCCGTGGAGTATTCCACTCTCCTTGTACACTCTATGACTTCATCGCTCACACCTGATCAGGATCTGGGAGTTATGGAATCAATCGATCCTGCCGATAACATCTTTTCTAGCAATTCGTGTATCTTCCATGCAACCTACTCCATCCTTAGAACTAACCGATCAAGTAGACCCTACCCTTGTCGACGAACATAGGGTGGCTCTTTATATGAAACATCTCGACCAATTGAAGCCTCTCCAAATTGAGCTGCACCTACAGAGATTCATTTAGTTGACATCACTACTTCCTCAGCCACTGTGATTAATACTTATCGTACCACATCTTCTTATTCTTAGGACCTTCCAATAAAAGACATTTTGTCCTCATTTGATCAAGCCTTCCCCCGTGATATTCTAGTGGTTGAATCTCATGCGTCTTCATCAAATATTCAGCAACTTTGAGTGGAATTATGAGTCCTCATTCACTTTGGTGGTACTGATATTATTCCATATGGATCAATCAAGAGACTCAACCTTCTCATTCATCAGTACAAAATTCTCGGTCATACTGATGAGTCTCCGTCAGCCAAAATGCATGCACTCTATGAATTTTTTTAATCTGATTCATGAGCATCAAGACACAATTTTTACGGTCGATAAACTACAATCTGAGCATTCAGTCGTCTCCCTTAGAATGACCGAAATTACAACATCTAGAGAACAGTTCTATGTTGTACATAGAAACTTGAACGAGTTAGATGCAACTCTGATTATCTGAAGGATCAAATATCACTAATTGAGGACAAACTAAAAGCCTTGAAAGAGGAAGAGACATCTTTGACCTAGCACAGACATATTCAAAAGGCTAAGATCAATAACTTGGGCACATTTATGCAAGAGAACACTCCACTGATTGATTAAAAGCATGCTCAAAAGCCAAGACTAGAACCGCTCTTCATCAACAGAAATTTAGGCAATCAAAGTTCTAAGGAGAAATTGCCTCTTTTTCTTCCTTTGAATTTTAATTTCTTTATATTTGTTTGTTGTTGGTCTGTACTTCCTCTTATATTTAATACAATCAACAAGAGTATTTTCTTGCTTTTTAGTCTTACATTATTTCTAGTACTTAGCTTTTTCTTCAATTTTTCTCTTCTATGTACATGACATATATACATTGATGACATAGCACATATATGAAAAGACGTGAGCCTGTTTGTCCCCTGTTCTTAGGGAACGTTTCATGCCATTAATGCGGTGCTACAACCATCACGATGGCTCATCTTCTAGCATGCTTATCCACTCTAAGTGCCTAAACAAAAGACTCCTTAGGGCTTCTTCCCCTATACACTCACGCTCCTTTACTTCCGATCTTCAAAAGTTCTTTCTTTCCCTTATCAATGGGTATTGTACCCCTCCTATCGATCGGGCTAAACCTTCTTAAGGGAAATCATTTCCCTTGACATCAATGCTTTTTCTTAGTCCATCCATCAATACAACATCTACCATTTCATTCGTGACCTCTGGATGATTGCGATGGATGATATTCCTTTGAACAAACTGTTAGATGCTTTAACCAAACTCCAACATATCGGCGATGCATACTTCCTTGTCGAAAAGGATTTGAAAACTCTTGATGCTCATACAAATGAGCACATTATCATTCACAGGGAAATAAACATACTTTCCAATAATACGATTAGGCCTGGTATAATCGCATGCACTGGACTCGACAACATCATTTTAACAAAGTAATGTTTAGAACCTACAGGTTCAATGTAAAGAAGTTGATGATGACCTCCAGGAGATCGAGCACATTTACCCTGGAATGTGCTCAACTTACATTGAGATTCTTCTGAACTTAATCAAATCACATATTGACCTTTATCAAGCTTGGTCACACGAGAGCAGTGAATGAAACAGAGAAGCCGAGCACAAAGCTGATGTCATCGATCACCACATCAATCAGGTTATGCGCTTCCTTGGCCGTGTTCGAAAAAGTAGAGAATCCTCTAAGGCTCAAAGGCAAACGACTGAACTCCTCAGGGAACATGTTGATAAGGAATTTAATGAGATGAAGGTTTCTTGCGCCTAAATTGCATTCCAGTTGGGCCCTTTTTTTCTCTTTGTTTCCCCTTTATATAAATATATGTGTGTGTGTGTGTGTGCGCGCGTGTGTGTGTGTGTAATCAGCCTTGGTTGTAATTTTGTTATTATTCTTAGCCTTATAATAAAATATATATTTCTTCTTACTTCTATCTCTTGGCCGATTTCAGTCTTTGTGCATTATTTATGATTATTTTAACTATTAATTGGCCTGATCCTTCCATATCTCTCATAGGCTGGGATAATGTACTTTTAAAAATAAACTGTTTATTAGAATTTTTTTTAATATCTTTCCATCAATATTGTGAAGGATATAATCTCCTCATGGAGAACATTTGTCACTGTAAATGGTACATCCCATGTAAGTAACCACTTACGAAACTCAACATCCTTAATTCTAAGAGGTAATATCACTTTCTAAACTATATTTCCTTCTTCGAAAGCCTTCTTTTTCACTCTCTTGTTGTATGCTCGAGCAACTCTGGCCTCGTTTGACATAATGGAATTTAAGGCCTTTAGTCGTATTTCATCTAAGTCCTTGAGTTCAACAAGCATAGCTTTTATGAATTCAACCAGGGTCAAGTTAGCCTAATAGACTACCCATAATGATAGCATAGTCACTTCCAAAGGAAACGCAACATTATGTCCATAGGCATGTCTGAATGGACTCATCCATGTTCTTATTTGAAACAAGTTGCAATAAGCCCAAAGAGCTTTAAATAGCTTAATATGTTGCTCTCTTGAATTTCCATTGATCATCTTGCTTAAAATATTTTTATTAACCTTATTAATAGCATTGACCTGACCACTAGCCCAAGCATAGTAAGGCAATGAATGTAATGGTTTAATTTTATATTGATCGGCCATCGTTTTGACTGCCTTGGACAAAACAGTTGCACCCTAGTCCATAGTGATCAACTTAAGAATCCTAAATCGATGAATTATATGAGTCTCGATGAACTCAATAATCTCTTGATAATTGGTTCCTGACATAGGTTTTGATTCTACCCAATTGGTGAAGTAATCGGTGGCCACAACAATAAATCTCATCCTTTGGACGAATAAGGATAAGGATAAATTTTCCCTATCAAATCAATGGCCCATCCTCAAAATCACCAAGGTCTAATAATAGGATGCAATTCGGTCACATACACATATTGCATCAACCCATATTTTTTACATGTTTCACACCCTTTAACATAATGCTTACAATTGACTGACATGCACTGTAACACCCCGATTTTTTAAACCCGAGTATACAACTCATTTTCCAAAAACTCAAGTGTTAGCCTTTTAAATTCAGTCAAAATTTAATCCGCTTTGTCATTAATCAGAGTTAGCAGCAAACGTAGCTAGAGTAAACCATGCATTGTATGAAAACATTTCAAACAACAAAAAAGTCTAAATGTAGTGCCCATACAAGACTTATACAGTCCCAAATAACAAAGTTCATTAAACAAAAATAAAATTCTAGCATCTAATGATGGAGCTCAATATGGGCCGTAGGGACCCCGTCTAGCTCCTCAACTACTGAATATGCTCTAGCAATAAAGTGCACAATATCGGCTTATTCGACTCTTGCATCAACTGATATGGTTTGATAGCGTCAATGGCTATAGCAGTGAGGAGCACCCTCTAAGATTACACGTGCATCATTCATAATCCAGGATAGATCGCAGGTCATGAGAAAAGGCATATTAAACAATGCAATTTAAAATCATGATCATATATTCAAAAATTAAGTCAATCAACATGATCTCGACATTAAGGAAATGTAATAGCAATCGCAATGCAAGTAAATATGTCCAGATAGTCAAGTACTCAGTTATACAACCTTCTATTGCACTCAAAAATCACATTGTACATGAACACCACAAAATGACTAGAAAATAGATATGCGAACTTCAATTTCACCCAAAAATCATGGTACAAGTGAACTCCACAAGGTGAATAGAAAATCAAGCTTTAAACCTCTACTTCACATGAAAATCATATTGTATGTGAACACCACAAGATGGCTAGAAAATTAATAAACGAACTTCACCTCCACCCAGAAATCACAATACAACTGAACACCGTAAGATGAAGAGAGAATTAATATACAAACATCTACTTCACTCAAAAATCATGTCGTACATGAACACTGTAAGATGAATAGAAAATTGATAAGTGAACTCCTACTCCACCCAGAAATCACAGTACAACTGAACACTGCAAGATGAAGAGAGAACAATGTACAAACATCTACTTCACCCAAAAATCATATCATATGTGAACACCGCAAGATGGCTAGAAAATTGATAAGTAAATTTTCGCTCCATTCGGAATTCACAGTACGATTGAACACTGCAAGATGAAGAAACAATTAGTATACAAACTCTATACCACCTAAAAATCAAATCATACGTGAACAACGCAAGATGGTTAGAAAATTAATAAACGAATTTCAGCTCCACCCAAAAATCATGGTATGACTGAACACCGCAAGATGGCTAGTAAACCAACATATAACCCTCTACTTCACCCAGAAATCATATCATATGTGAACACCACAAGATGGCTAGAAAGTCGATAAGCGAACTTTAGCTCCACCTAAAAATCACCATATGACTAAACACCGTAAGATGAAGAGAGAATCAACATAGGAACTTCGGCGTCATTCAAAAATTATATGAAATCCACAAGATGACTAGAAAATCGATAAATGAACTTCAGCTCCACCCGAAAATCATAACGAATTCCGCATAATGACCCAAAAATCAACAAGTATGCAAGTATAACCAACAAGCCACAAAAGGCACCAATATCTATCAAAGCCACAAAGGGCATTAAGAAATCTAAGCCAAGTAGGGAAAATGTATGGTCCAAACCATATAAGGAAAATATACGATGAAAACCATGGAGGTCAAATATGAACTACGAGATGGTAAGTCCATGACAAGTCTCATTCGATCCATCAAATGATCGCAAGTAGCAAAATCTAATCAACTAGCAGGTTATACAAATGGAAATAACATGTGAACATCAAATCATTTATACTTGATAAAATTAAATAGACATGTCCCTTATCTAACATAGGAATCAATTTCATAACAAATTAGCATATTCATATACTAAGATAACTCAATAAGAGAAATCAAAGCATCATATATGTCAAGATTGATGGATTTAAGTGGGAAGCTCAAAGGGTGAGTCCTCACCTTGGTCGTGCATCCTAGTTGTGTGTCCTGTTAGATAACACGAATGCAGCCTGATAGAATCAATCAAATTTAGTTGATGATATGTGACCACAACCCAAACAAAACATCAAGAGAAATATTTAGTACTTAGCTTCTAGGGCTAATGCACTCAATGGAAAATCACTAAGTCAACTCAGTCACAAATAAAGAAAATAGGTTTTGATTTACCTTGACTTGATAGTTGAATTTGGTGATTCAACGCGAACTCGACTGAACTTAGCTGAACTCAACTAGAACCAACCGAGTCAACTTAATCAAGACTCTGTATGCAAGGAACAACTCTCCTTCTTTCTCCTTCCTTACTCTCCCTCTTTCTCCTCACCCCACCTTTTGCTAAAATGTCCAGTTAGGCCTAGACCAGGCCCAAACCCAAGTTGACTTGGATGGACTTAGTTTTAGCCGAGTCAACTCGGCAGCAATCATAACTAGCTCCACTCTTCTCATTCATCTTCCTCTTACCTTCTTCTCTCTCCTTTCTCTCTCTTCTCCTTCTATTTCCCTTTTTCTTTCTTTCCAGCTGGAGCTCCAGCAAGTCTCCAGCCCAGACCAGATCTAAGCCCATCTCGAACTCAGACTCGGCCCAAACCAGGCAGCCGCAACCTGACAACAAGCTGATTTGATTCTCAAACTCACTCTCTCCCTCTTTCATGTCTGTTCTTCTTCTTGGAACATCTAGTAGTGGGTATGGACTTAGGAAGAGTTTGGTCAGACTTGGGGCAACAACTTAGCCTGAGTCACTCCCACTCAATGTGGAAGCCACTTGGTCATTAGTGATACTTAGGGTTCTTAAGGGAATCTTAGGTGGGATTAGATGATTTTCTAAGTGTTTATTAGCTGGATTGCATGGTTTTAGGTGTAGATTGATCATTGGATTATCAAGGATGTAGTGGACGATAGATCTTGAATCTCGTAGTTGCTCTATAATCTCGACAGTTGGATCTTATGAATTATCAATGTAATTGTTTCAGCTTCCTTCCTCAATAGTTCTAGATGTCCTAAAGACAGTATAAGTAGAGATTTGACCATTGATCCTATGCTTAGAGGGTCAGATGGCTCAATCTATGGATGAGGATCCTCCTAATGGTCGGGTTTAGGTTAGATCGAAAGTGAATGTCTAAATGAGTTGGCTTTGTGTTTGTATTAAGCTTAATTCTCATGGTAACACCTAAGTACTGAAAATATGGGATATTACATGCTCAGCCAGAAATACCCATAACATCGAAGTGTAATCTTCATTTTCCTTCCAACATGGTGTGCTCCATAAATTTCTTCAAGCGCGCACTTCACCTATAGCCAATACATATTCCTTTTTATTCAAACATCACAAAAATACTCCATTTGTCCTTTTTTATTAATTCATTATCGATCAATACATAAGTTACAACTATCCTCCTAATGTCTTGGTAGACCTTTGTCTATGGTGATCGTAAGTAATTTATGATTGGAGTTCTCCAGTCATCATTTCTTATGTCAACCTAACAAATTTCCTCAGTTGATTCTCGTTGGAATCATAAAGTTGACCTGTAACACCCAGGCCAAATAGTAAAGCATCCGAGGGCATCCACTAACGAAACCGCCATGGTACCACATTAGACAGTCACACTATGCGAATGAACGAGACCCACCATCGATAAGTTAGGATAAATTAAGTCGCTAGTAAGAACAAGCCTGAACGTGTTTGGGTCGAGCATGGGCCCTAGTGTTGGTCTACCTAGTAATACATTACAACAGACCGTAATGATCATGTAACGCCTATAAAAAGTCCAATAAGTTCAAAATTATAGGAAATATGGTCCTCACTGGGCTTGAGGTCCAACGCGGATGGTAGACCCAAACGACGCCTTAAACCGCACAACTTAGAGCATCAAGTCGGCACTTGAAAGGTGCGACTCTCCAAAGTCTAAAACCTGAAAACCTGAAATTTGAATAATTGGCCCTGCCACTAATGGTTGTGAATTATGACTTTCAGACTGTTAAATTTCATTCAAACTTAAACCACAGGATATTTCTATGCTCTTGTCCACCAAGTTAGACCCCTGATCGAATAATAATGACCATTAATCACAAATTGGACCCTTGCGATCAATTAACTCATCCGTTTGCCACCAAACTTGGGACAACCCTTCATCTGACTATTGGACACAATTTCATGGCACAGATGGGCTACGGGGCCACTGGGATAGCAGCAGGGACCAAAAATACACCCACTAAGGGTATATGCATTATGACTAGCCCCCCTAAGACAATTGGATTAACTTCCAGACTATATAAGCTCTAAAAATTCTCTCCCTCACTCTTATATGAATTTTCTAGCAAAAGAACAGAGTAGAGAGAGTAGAGAGGGAAAGAGCTCCATGGAGCTGGGAATTGAGGAAATTCCCTTTCCTACCACAACCCCACGCCGAGAATTATGACTCCGCTGCCATAGAAGTGGTTTGCCGGCAATCGAAAGGTATCCACCCTATCTTTTCCCAGATTTTAGTATGTTGAACCACTTGCATGTGTCCTAACATGAAAATCCATTTGCACAGGGCTCCGAAGCATCAATTGACGGGACCGGCACCCTAAGAGCGTCTCCATAAGCCATCAGCCATCCCTATGTGCGGACCATTATCTATAGGTGGTCGTTTATCAAACCTAGGCTAAATTTAGTGATTGTGGTTGTAGAATTTTCTTTGGATGTAAATTGCATGTGTTGCAATGGTAGATTTAGAGTGTCATCTCAGATAAATTCCAAATAGGGAAGAAATGTTAGATTTTCAACCATCCTAATACTTGCTTTTCTTGATTTCCTATTTATAATGAAAATCAAAGCATGATATATCCCCAATTTTTTTAAACAAATAGGGAAAATCCTGTTGCATGTCCCTCATACACATGACTTGAGGAGATTAACTACTAATTTTTTTCCATACATGTTTAATTTCTCTGTAATTGGGCTTGTTTACATGCTTATCTAGAATTCCCTTGCAATTGAGAATTCATGACGATTTATGATGACAATGACTATAACTTATTACTATGTATGCCTAAATCCTTCACAACTAGAAGTAAATTGACATCTACTTTAATATGTTTCATTTATACACTACCCATTTTGTTGAATTGGCCAACAAATTTCAAAACCCCTATGGGCAACCCCTCTGGTAGGGCCGCCTAAGGACTAATTTGACCTAGCTAGTTGAAATACGGATAGTCGGAAGTAGTTGGACTACGCAGGACGCTTGTTCCCAATGTTGTACGTTTCATAATTTGTCTAAAGGGGACAAATTGACTCATCAGCTGGCCGACCATGTTCGTTAACAATGTATGCACATGCCTGCGTGAACCTAAGCCACCCTACATCCTTTTGTGCCCATTGATAACAAGCTTGTTGCAATCCATAAGTCTCGAGAGCCGGGCATGGTGGAATGGGACACTATGCCCAAGCTGTCAGCCTATGCTGGGGCGAGGAGCCTTCCCGCAGTGACTGCGAGAAAGATCTCTATCTTAAAACTATCCTTCATATGTTTTATTTGGGAGTGAAGAACCCAACTAGGTCAAGGATCGCGAGCGCAAGACCTCCACGACCACCTGAGCCCTGCGATCAAGATGGGGCATTGATCTGTTAGGGTGTCTCAATTTCCCCAAATGGTTGGATGAATGAATGTAACTAATCCATATGGCTAACATGCTCACCATTACATCGCATTAGTTAGGATGGTGACTCGACAATTGAGGTCACATTGAGGGAGTGTTAAGCATTGCAAACATTAGATGGTGTCGCTCAAGGGAGTGTTGGATGGTGAGGGCATGCATCATATATAATACCATGCATATGCATTAATAAGAGTAATTAGGAACTTGTGCTTGAATGCTTTTCACTAACTTCGTCTATGGAATTAATGATATGTGTAACTTATTGCTAATGGAACCCACTAAGTTGATCACTCACTCCCACTCTGGGATGGTATTTTAAAGCACCAACCAGAACTTGTCTTAGATACAGGGATTACGGAGCTTGATGCGCTTAATGGAGAAAGCATGGACAATGAGGAGGAGCTGTCATATTTCCAAATCTTTGGTGGATCCTCATAGGTTTCCTTAAGATTAACGATGGGACTCAGGGCAGGGATTTGTTCATTTTTGGATTATATATTTTGTGGGATACAGTCCCTTACATTTATTTACAATATTTCTTTTATCGGATATAGATTTCATATTAGGTGTACATGAGCTCATTATATTGGTCTTGATTTATGCTGCATGGTCCACTACACTTCCCCATTGCTTATGAAACGATCAAGCTATGCAGACCTAAAGGAACCCATAATGCATAAGTGGCACCCGGGAAGTCGGGAGCCGAGTATTTACTTAATCCACAAAATCCAGGGCATTACATGATCTTTTTTTAACAATCATCATTCTTCCTTCAAATACTTGGATGATCTAAAATTCCGATAGTAATTGTAACATTTCATTTGCATCAATATTATTTTCTTAAATTATATGCTTTAACTCGACCTCATCGAATTTACATAGAAATTCCATTGCCAAAGCTTGATATGACTATAGGAAAGTACTTATACAATTAAACAAACCAACTAATTAATTTATTACTGATAAGGAATCACCCATTCCTAGTACATTTTTTTTCTCTTAAATCAGTCAACAATTCTAAATTGATTATCAAAGCTTCATATTCAACTTGATTGTTGGTGTAATTTAACTCAAGTTGGAATGTAAATTCTTATTTTCTTCCTGTTTGATCGATTAGGACAATCATTACTCCTTATCCTTTGTCGATCCTGAAATCATCAAATATCAGTTTCAAGGGTGATCGATAGACCACATATAAATCTAATGCTTTTAAAACCAAGTTAACTTTCTATGTCATAAGGGTAATCGGTTAGGAAATTTGTTGTGGCCTACCCTTTCATACCCCTTTGTGGCACATATACTAAGTCAAACTTAGATAATGCGAGAACTCATTTGGCAATTTGGCCATTTAAAATTGATTGATTTAACATATATTTTATTAAAACAGTTACTTCAATTACATTAACTATTTCGGCCAATAAATGATGTCGTAATTTTATTGCTGCAAAGTACAATGATAAACATAACTTTTCTATGCTGGAATAAAATCTCTTAGTATCTAACAATGTCATACTAAGATAGTAGACCACACATTCTTTTTAGTCATCATCGTCTTTTACTAACAAATCGCTAACCAATTCTGCAGAAGCTGTAACATACAGCTTGAGCGGTCAACCCTTCACTAATGGCATCAACACTTATAACACTATCAAATACTTTTTAATCTTATGAAAAATCAACCAATGGTCTACCTCCCATCTGAACTTATCTCCTAATTTCAGCTTCAGCAAAGGAGAAAACACCTTAGTTTTCCTGCACAGTTAGAAATAAATCATTGCATAAAGTTAACCTTACCAAGAAACCTTTGTAATTTAGTTTTATTTCCTAATGGCTGAGCTTCTATTATTGCATGTGCCTTATGCTTGTCAATTTTTATTCCTCTTTGATGTACCACGAATCCCAAAAAAATTTTAACCAATACACCAAAAGCACATTTAAGGGGGTTCATTTTGAGCTTATGAATCATCATCCTTTCAAATGACTTGTGTAAGTGGTCGAAATGTTCCATTGAACTGATGAATTTGAATACTACATCATCGATATAAATTTTCATAATATCATGGAAAATTTCATTCATAGATCTTTAATAAGTGGCCCCTACATTTTAAAGCCCAAATGGCAATACCACCCAACAATACATACCCAAAGTACTAGGACATCTTAAAGTTGTCTTTCAAACATCTTCCACTACAATATTTATATCTTAGATGGCCATTTATAAAGGACACCATAAGATGTCCAGTAGCCCAATCGATTGATTGATCGATCATATGCATAGGATACTCATCATTTGGTGTGGCTTGATTTAAATTTAGAAAGTTAATGCATGCTATGAGCTTACCACTTTTCTTGATAGTGAGCACTATGTTTGAAATCTATTCAGTGTATTTGATGGGTTTAATGAAACCTACTTTCAAAATTTATTTAATTTCTTCCTTTAACTTTTTTGATACTTTAGTCATCGTCCACTTCGGCAGTTGTTTATCTGGTCGATAGCCTTATTTTATAGGTAACCTGTGCTCGATCAGATTTTCATCTAGTCCTGGTAACTCATGATAGTCCCACACAAAAAAAATCAGTGAACTCCTCGAGCAAATTAGTGAGTTCAACATGAATCCGTGAATTGAATAATCCAGTGATAAAAGTAGGCTTAAGATGTTTTCTGTTCCCAAATTTAAATCAACTAAAGGATTTTAAACCTAAGCTTGAGAATCATCCAATTTCTCTGGTGCTTGCTTCAAATTCGTTAACTCTATACCATCTTAAGTTACTTAATTGGCTGGTATTGTTATTTCGGCCATATCAACAAAGCATCTATTATCATATTTTTGTAAACTCTCCTTGAGTTGTCTTATTCTGGCCATGAGATCGGTCTTGCCAAATGTCGATCAGTTATGGCATTTCTTCTATCGTGCAGCTTCTAGTTTCATGGAAGGAAATTATAGCCTTTGTCAATTCTTCATTCAATCATATCATTATTTTGATATCATATACAATATTATTTGGGTTGAGATTATCAACCATGAAGAAAGCAGCCAACACTTTCTTAGTTCCCACCATTACCCAACCGGTAAAACACCTTACATTTGTATTATTCCTCTAGCAAAATTACTCATTGTAACTTGGCTGGAATAAGGTCATCTTGAGTCTTTTTTAATTTAGCAATTATTCTGTCTAGAAAAATGTTAACATCAGCTCCATTATTGACCAAAACTCGAGTGATCAAACACCCTTCCAAGTGTATGAAGATATACAATGGCTTCAAGTATTGTGTCGTTGTAAGAGTTGATCTTTCGATAATTATATTTTTAGAAGGGGGTCTTGGTTCCACTATAATGGTCGACACCTTTTTAGCTTCATCCTCGGAGTCATAAGAACCATGTTGTATGGTTATAGGAGATGTAATTCTTCTACATCTCATTCCATCATGCTTGGTCGAAATGGTTTAACTTGTAAACTCAATGGCAATATCAGCACCATATTGCAATCCAATGTATTCAGTGGGAATGAGCCAAACTATAGCACCTTATTTAGACATTCTTACCGAAGTGTTTCCAAATTAAACTATTTATTAACTTCATTTACAGCTTCATTCTCCATTCCCTCAATCTGTTTAGATGATCTTGTTCAAGTAATTTTATTTTTGTCAATAATTCTTCAATCAGAAGATTGTCCGAGAAACACTCATCACTGAAGTATCTGGTCAATCCTTCAATATCCATACCTTTATTTTCAGGATTTTAGTCATTTTTGGCTGACTCTACATGAAGTCCGGCCATATTAATCGATATGTGTTCCTCTTCAAGTTTTGGAATTATTAATGCATTCATGGAAACTTCATATGAGGTTCTCCCATACAATAGTTGATTGTGTTCATTTTGCAGCTTGCTTCCTTTGCCAACATCATTTTTTAGTATGCGTTATCCCTTCTAGTACTACTGAAAACTTTGGATGACTCAGCCTTTTTCAAGCTCCTTCCCGAGTAAGTCGTGGTTTAACCATCCTTTTCCTTAAGACGTGCCCAGGCTAATAGCTGACATGTTTAACTCTTTATAGATGAAAGGAATTTCTTTCTTCAAGGTTTCAATTGACCAATTAGCCTGCTTGATAGTTCGCTCAGTAAAACTGTTTGTTTAGTTGAATTGACATTGCACATTGTTCACATAAATGTCGACCATTGGAAATTATTGCCTTAAGATGTGCTTTGGTCCGTTCAACCATATGATTAGGCCTCATACTCCTCTTGCCAACATCCCGTTCCTTGGCTTGATCCATTTGAGTTCGAAGATTAATTTTTTTCACGACCGAACCAACCTTTAAGGATTAGTAGTGGTCATATTGATCTTCAAATGGGATGGAAATAGATCAATATTGATCAACATCACTTCCTTTTCCTCTTTGGAAAACATCAACAATCCTTATTCGATGTTGTCTTAGATAACATTTCTAAAAACAACACATTTGTTAAAAGAAAGCGATTGAGTTCCATTCCATTTATAGTAATTAATTTTCTCCAATTCCTGAGCTATCAATAGCTTAT
Organism: Magnolia kwangsiensis; assembly: GCA_037074715.1. Lineage (NCBI taxonomy): Eukaryota > Viridiplantae > Streptophyta > Magnoliopsida > Magnoliales > Magnoliaceae > Magnolia > Magnolia kwangsiensis. The sequence continues at coordinate 167,032,819 of CM073571.1, forward strand.
GGCTGATAAGAAATTTAATAAATTTCTCTGCTCGCATAATATCAAACATTTTGTAAGCCCGAATAATGTCAAATGTGTACGTCCACTAAACTTTCTGATTGGATGGTGCATTTTCCTCCATTTTAATTAAATCCAAGCAAAAAAATGGTTATTTACTCACAAATTCAACCACTACAACATCATAATTAGGATTATAATAATATGTCCTTGCTTATGCATTCTTTTGTCTCTTCGACTCCTTAAGCAAAGCTTCATACCAAAATAACTTTTTAGTTCGATCATAGAGATATTTGAATTATGTCCTGATGAACTTCTTTCAAAGCTTAAACTCTAGAATATCTTGGGCTAACTGGACAAATTTTGCCTCGGTCGTAACTACCTTACATCGGATTTTTGCCCTTTTAAACCAAGAAATATAATTTTCGACCGATTCTCCTAACAATTGTTGAAAATGGGCAAGATTAGCCATAGAAATTTCTATCCTTATAGAAGAACTGAGCATGAAACTTTTCTTCCATCTCCTATTAGGTTTGTATGGAATTTGACAATAGATTAGAATACCAAGTAAAAGCTACCCCAATTAGAGAATGGTTAAATAATTACAATTTATAATGATCATTGTTAGCTAATTCCCCACACTATATGGTAAAACGATCTATATGGTTTATGGTCGGTTGACCAGTATCACCTGTAAATAAGGTAAATTCTAGTCGATAATTCATCGATAATGGATATTTTCAATCAATATAATCAGGATAAGGCTTGTGATAAAATAAAGTAGTAGTTCGACTAAGAACTTAGCCTGCTACTTCTTGAACCAGTTAAACAAGTTGATTACGATCTTAATATTCTTGTGCAACAATTGGAAGTGGTTCAAGACCAACCTAATATGGCTCCTTATCATAAGGTTGATTCATGGGCAAAGGTTGCCCCCCAAGTATCCATTGATTCCTGGCTTCAAGGATTAAGTTCTTATTCTCACGTTCAAGATGCATGAAATCTATTGGTGTAACACTCCGAAAATTAGGGGTCGAGTAAAAACTCCACTCCCGAGTTCCAGAACATCATTTATGCAACATTTTCAATGATGGATGAATGTTTTTCATATTAGTACAGAAAACATGAGTGGGATTAGACCAAAACAGCATATCATACTCCAGAGACAGTTAAATTAGCAAGCGAAAGAATGTAATAGATATATAAAGTATATGAACTGTTGTGGGTCTCCAGAGTGTGAACATGTTATCAGGTTAAACATATACATGTATACTCTAAAATGATAAAAAGAATATATATGGGTGTGTAAGAAAAAGATAAAATACCCAGTATATTGGCATCTAATCAGTAACCCTATAACCCCGTCAATTAGAACTTGCATATAGGAGGGATCCTCCTCATCATCATCAAGTCCGGCTCCACTTCACAAGCAGCGCCATCATCTGCAACTAAAACAAGGACTGGTTGGTGTGCGCGACACCGTCCCGTATCGTGGGAGTGAGTAGCTAACTCAGTGAAATAATAGAGCAAAGATTAGCATGTTCTCAAATTAATCACGCGATAATAGTAAAGCAATGAAACAAACATTCCTAGATTCTGTTGTTAATGTGTGCATGAAATGACATGATGGATGCCCTCACCGACATACTCCCTCATACGGCACCATATGCGTCCGTGGCATGCTCTCTTACCGCAGTGTTCCACATCTTCCGGCACATGCAATGCGATATGGATAATGATTACCAAGTTATTATTAATCCTTTTCATGCAGCAGGATTGGAAAACTAGGGCACCTTGCTTATATCAATCCCAACACAGATCCTGTCTAGGGTCGTCACTCCTAGTAATCTCATACGATGTTATATTTGTAGGTCGCTACAAGGGCTGTCAGGGCTGTTGCTCACACTCGTTGCACCTCTCTCCCATCACCTTATCAATACAGGCCTAATTATCCTTAAGACTGCATCAGGACTCATTGCCCCCATGCGGTGTCAGGATAAACTCAAGGTCACTACAAAGGGCTCGTCACCTGATCAGTGTAGGCCGACAGCGAGAATATAGTGTCTCATACCACCATAATCTGCTCAAAGTAAGGTGCTCACTGGTCACTACGGGGAGGTTTGTGGCCCCAGCGTAGGCCGACAGCACGACCATGGTGTCCCATATCACCATGCCCGGCTCATGAGTCTTTATGGATCAAGGTACCATGGTTAATAGGGTTTCCAATGGTAAGTTCAGTACCCTAGGTTCAAGCAGTTATGACTCATACAGGGTGAACATACAATGGCCAGTCGGGTTACTTAACAGGCTCGACTAGCACGAGCTCATCTCAAGTTGAACGACATGAAGTGTATAAAACACTTCGTGTGGCCTAACCACTGCCGCCAACTCAAAACACGACTCGCGTTCATCGACGCATCCTTCGTGGCAAATAGAAACCAACCACAAATTCGATTCATTACCGACTGCGTGGACTAGGTCATAGCCCCAAGCATTTGTGCATCAACATCAGTAAGCATATGTGAGTAACAAAAATGAAATACAACATTGTAAGCATGTTGGCACATGTTATAACATACAACTTAAGCAAATCATCTCACACATGCATTTCATGTATACAATGAAATCAATACATATAGCCAACGTGATGGAAATCGTTTACATCAGCATATTACTTGAGAATTCAATCTCAAACTCATACACAACAACATTTACTCAATACATACTAATACAAACATTTATACAAACACTTAGACTACACACTTTAGTCTACATAGTGTATGTCGACTTAAAGTGCGCTTAAGGGCAAATCTCTTCGCCAAACCAATCATGCACGCATTCCTAATATTCTAACATGATAAATAGCCATGGCAAACATTTTATCAAAATATGGACGTAAGCAGTATTTCCTACAAATGACTAAAATACCCTAAATCTCATATTTACCGTACGTTTACGAAACGGAAAACGAACAGCATATTATACATGTCAAACGGAGTTACCGTCGATAATCTAACTATTAAACGACATTGAAAGCTTTGAAATCAGTCAATCAAAGCGTCTAAAATCCTCACCTTTTGCCCTAGATGTGTATCGATTCGAATCGAACGCATACGCTTCGTCAACGGTGAACCGGTGACCTAATACACAAGATGTATAAGCTACTTCGCTATTGGAATCAACGGAACCTTAAATCAGCAAGTGTTGAGGGTTTTTCTTACCTAGAAATGCGTTGGAATCACCGGCAAAGTGATTGAGATACGTTGCTTAAGCACGTGCAACAGCTAGTGCAGGTGGCAGGAAGATCACTCCCACACTCTCTCACAAACTATCACTTTCTCTCTCTCTCTAGCTAGGGTTTCTAGCAAATTTGGATGGATGAGATATGTGAGGGTTTAAAGCCCTTTTATAAGCTAAAAACTTCCCAAATTAGGCTTGGAAACAAAGTTCACTTGAGGTATAACCAAATCGGGGTTGTTCTGGTCCAAAAGAGCATTTCGGGAGGTCCCCTGGTCGAACGCGATCGGACTTAAGATCATGGTCACTGGATGTTTCTCACACCCATTTTTCAGTCCGGTAGAGTTCATAGATCGCACGTGGTGGTCCGGTTTCAGTTCAGCGGTCATCGCACCTAGATCAGGTCTACAAGTCTCATGATATGAAAGAGAAATTTTTCCTAATCCGAGGGTGTAATTTGGCTGAATTCTGACGGTCAGAACGCTTAATAATAACGCGCCAAGTCACGTGCCATATTTGAATTAAAATTTCCAAATCTAACCCTTTTCCCACTCTCTTCACTCCAGGCTCAATGAATAGCCTCTAAACGTCGGTTGGCCTTGATTTTCGAAACGATTGTCAAGTCCAGCCAAGCGGTCATAACGGTCTAAGATGGTAGATATCGGACTTTCAACGCGCGGTCTAGATCTAATACAAAGTTTCAAAGGGTTCCCGAGAACAAACCGGTTTAGAGTTTGATCCCGAATTTTAGGGTAACGTAGCATCAACGATTCTACAAGTTTTGAGTCTTGCAGAACGTATTTAAAGCGATCAGGGACAATTTCATAGCTACTCCAGCGTAGCGCTAGCTAACTTACGCTTAATTTCTAAAGGAATTAATCCTAAGTGATTTATTTGGCTTTGGAATTGGGTTCTGAGAGGTTACCAATGTGTTTTGGTTGACCCATTACCTAAGGACGTCTAATCCCAGGTTGGAAAAAATCTGGGGTGTTACAATTGGAGGTGGTGAATTTTTTACGTCCTAGATAGGAGCACGTTTAGGACATCTGAAATCTACGGCTGGTGGTGACTTTCATACATCCTACACTAGAATAAGGACAGGAACAGGTTGTGTATTTCACTGTAAAGAAAATGTGTGAATGCTAGGATGTTGAGCACACATAGGTTGTCAAATTTCATGAGACAAAAGTACTTCAAGGAAAAACTCGAAGATCAAGTTCAAGGTCGGATTATGGTCATGAAAAGATCAAGCTCAAGTCAGCTAATGTTCACAAAAAGATCAACTCAAGATTGGCTTATGTTCAGGAAAAGATTGGCATAGATTCTCAAAGAAATCGTTGCGAAACTGTCACCCATATTCAAGATGAAGTCCGAGACAAAGTTCAAGCCAAAGTGACTCAGATATTTGATATATCTCAGGTGGTATAAACCCTAGAAAGACCTTAGGACTAGGTTCTTTTAAAATTATTTTATCATAGGTTTTTACAAATATTTTTTCCTAGAATTCAACCAGCCCAACTTCAAGCCTAAGCAAAATAACAACTTTTGTTAAAAATTCGAATAGCCTAAGTTTTGGATCGGCTAGCCCATGCTTGAAATTTGGCCAACCCAAGAAATTTCAAGTGAAATTCCGGCATGAGAAATTTTGAAATTCACGAGAATTCGACCAGCCGAAGGGCAATTTCGGTTAGCTAAATTGTGATGTTCAGCCATTCGAACTTGACCTTGGGTGAGCCGAATTTAGGATAATTCTTATGTAACACCCCGAAAATCAGGGGTCGGGTAGAAACCCAACTCCCGAGTTCCAGAACATCACTTATGCAACATTTTTAATGATGGATAAATGTTGTCCATAATAGTGCATAAAACATGAAGTGGATTAAGCCAAAACAACATATCATACTCCATAGACAGTTAAATTAGCAAGCGGAAGAATGTGATAGATATATAAAATATATGAACTGTTGTAAGTCTCTAGAGTGTGAACATGTTACCAGGTTAACTAAATACATGTATACTCCAAAATAGAAAGAAGAGAATATACATGGATGTGAAGATAAAAGGTAAAATACCAAGTGTACTGGCATCTAATCAGTAACCCTGTAACCCCGTCAATCAGAACCTGCATATAGGAGGGAGCCTCCTCATCATCATCAAGTCCGGCTCTGCTTTGCAAGCATCGCCATCATCTGAAACTAAAATAGAGACTGGTGGGTGTTCCAAACACCATCCCGTAATGTGGGAGTGAGTGATTAACTTAGTGAAATCATAGAGCAAAGATTAGCATGTTATCAAATCAATCACGTGATAATAGTAAAGCAGGAAATCAAACATTTCTAGATACTATTGTTAATGCAAGCATGAAATGACATGATGGATGCCCTCACCGACATACTCCCTCATGCGGCACCATCTTACGCCCGCAGCATGCTTGCATTCCTCAGTGCTCCACATCTTCCAGGCACATGCAGTGCGGTATGGATAATGATTATCGAGTTGTTATTAGACCATTCATACAGTAGTATTGGGAAACTAAGGTACCTTCCTTATATCAATCCCAACACAGATCCTGTCTAGGGTCATCACTCCTAGTAATCTCATACGATGTTATATTTGTAGGTCACTGCAAGGGCTGTCAGGGCTGTTGCTCGCACTCGTTGCACCGCTCCCCCATCACCTTATCAATACAGGCCTAATGTACTCTTGTTGCTACGGAAGGGTCGTCGCCTCCCGTAGACTCAGAATACGCTCGAGGTCACTACAAAGGGCTCGTCACCAATCAGTGTAGGCGGACAGCTCGAATGTAGTGTCCCATACCACTACAATCGGCTCACGAGTCAAAGGTCCTCACTGATCACTACGGGGAGGTTTGTAGCCCCAGCGTAGGCCGACAGCTCGACCACGGTGTCCCATACCACCATGTCCGGCTCATGAGTCTTTATAGATCAAGGTACTATGGTTATCAGGGTTTTCAATGGTAAGTTCAGTATCCTAGGTTCAAGCAGATATGACTCATACAGGGTGAACATACAATGGCCAGTCAGGTTACTTGACGGGCTCGACTAGTACGAGCGCATCTCAAGCTGAGCGACATGAAGTGCATGAAACACTTCGTGTGGCCTAACCACTACCGCTAACCCAAAACACGACTCGCGTTCATCGACGCATGCTTCGTGGTAAATAGAAGCAAATCACAAATTCAATCCATTACCGACTGCCTGGACTAAGTTATAGCCCCAAGCATTTGTAAATCAACATCAGTAATCATATGAGAGTAACAGGAATGAATATTAACAATACAAGCATGTTGATACATGTTATAACGTAAGCAAATCAACCAACACATGCATTCTATATATATAAAGAAATCAATTCATATAGCCAACATGGTGGAAATCATATACATCAGCATATTAATTGAGAATTCAATCTCAAAACTAATTCACAACACCATTTACTCAATACATACTAATACAAACATTTATACAAACACTTAGTCTACACACTTTAGTCCACATAGCGTATGTCGACTCAAAGTGTGCATTAGGGCGAATCTCTTCGCCAAACAAATCATGCACGCATTTCTAAATCCCATTTAATTTTAAACGAATTTCACTCTTTCTCACACTCCCTGCTCCAGGCTCAATGAAATAGCCTCAGAGCATCGGTTGGGCTTGATTTTCGAAATGATTGTCAAGTCCAGCTAAGTGGTCATAACGGTCTGAGATTGTGGATATCGGACTTTCGACACGTGGTCTAGATCCAATACAAAGTTTCAAAGGGTTCCTAAGAAAAAACCGGTTTAGCGCTTGATCCTGGATTTTAGGGTAATGTAGCGTCAACGATTTTAGAAGTTTTGGGTCTTACAGATCGTATTTAAAGTGGTTGGCACTTATTTCACAGGTAATCTAGTGTAGCGCTGGCTAATTCACATTAAATTCTAAAGAATTAGGTTCTAAATGATTTCTTTGGCTTTGGAATTGGGTTCTGAGAGGTTACCAAGGTGTTATGGTCGACCCATTGCCTAAGGACGCCTAACTCCAGGTTGGCAAAAATTCAGGGTGTTACATCTTATCCCACACAATCCAAAATCCGTTAAATAGAATCCGGTGAGCTGGGGCTAGTTGAAGCCTATCTTGGTCTAGCCGAAGTTTTAACTTATTTGCCTATAAATTGATCTTCCTCTCATTCCGAATTAGACAAAATTATTATCATAATTCTTTTACAAGAGAGAGAGAAGCTCAAGTCTTCGACAAGCTATTTGTTGGTATTTATAATTTATTTTAATAGCTTATTCAATACCTTTTATTCTCATATGTTTTAAGTCTTAATCTAAGAGAGTAAACTATACTCCTTGAGATATAAGAGAGTTGAATTAAGTAGCATTTAGGTTTTTCATAATTAAAATCTATAGAACCCTAGGCTCCTTTTGTCTGATTGAACACTGCACCATCTATGTTCAAGAAAGAGGTCCCTTTGTGACAAGCTTCTGCTACGTCTTCTAAAATACCTTCTAAAACTCTGTTTAGGTTTTTCTGAGATATCCTGTGAAAATTTTAGTTGAGATTTTGTTTGAGATAAGTTGTGAAAATCTCAGTTGGGTTTTTATTATGATAGCTTGTGATTATCACAATGAACTATATCAGGTTATTAAGGTGATCATGTGAAAACCTTTTTATAGTGAAAGCCAATATCATGAGGGAAGTAATTTTGGGAGCGGAACCACGATATCATTATTTTTAAGCACCAAATCACTATCTCTTTTTTTTCATGTGGTGAATCTTTTATTATTTTTGGTGATTAGATGTATTTTATTATTTCAGTTTTGTGGTGAATGTTGTAATTCTTTATGTACTCTTGCTAATTTAAAGGTTTGATTTTAAAGACATTCATGAAATAAGGTTGTCCTACCTAATATTTTAGGTGAAGGTTAACCTATGAATTATTTAAAATCTAGGTTTCAATACTCAAGCAATGGAGATCATTATATTATTTACATATTTTGCATTTATTTCAATTATTTAGCATTGTCCTATTCACACACCCTCCCCCTCTAGGACATTGCTAGCTTTCCATTTCTAGTGGTATTAGAGCAGGTTGCTCTTTTTATTTTTTTGGATTTACCTCCTTGAGCTAGATCCAAAGTTACAATATGTCAAATTTTGAAAGCCTATCCATTTCAGGCCACCTCCCTTTGATGGCTCTAATTATTATTCATATTGGAAAGCCAAGATGAGAATTTTTCTCAAATCTATAGATGAAAGTGCGTGGAAAGCCACTGTAACTAAATGGATCCCTCCTATGATGGAAGTAGTAGCCGATGATGGAACCATATCAATGAAAGAAACCGTATTTACTTTTTGGACTACGGTTCAAAAAAGTGAAAGCAATACATACAAAAGCCATAAATGTAATAACTTGCGCTCTATCGCCGGATGATTTTAAAAGAATCATTTCTTGTGATACAGCTAAATAAGCATTAGATATTTTCGAAATGACATATGAACGAACAATTATTTTTAAAAAATCTAAAATCCAAATCCTCACAACCAAATTTGAAAAAATTCGAATGAAAGAAAGTAAGTCTTTTATGGACTTCTATACGAAACTAAATGACATAGTAAATTCCATGTGGGGTCTTGAAGATAGAATTCCAAAATACATGGTTTCTGTAAAAATACCGCGATCACTTCTTGATAGGTATAATTCAAAGGTTACTGCTATATAGGAATTAAGGGATACAGATACTATGAAGGTTTAGGAGTTAATTGGTTCTCTTCGAACTTATGAGCTTAATTTCAAAGCTCCTAAAATCACGTCCATTGCTCTTAAATAATCTAAATCTAATTCAAAAGAATCTAATGTAAATTCTAATTTTAAAGATAATGAAGATGATATGGTTTTGTTAGCGAAGAACTTTTATACAATTTTCAAAAATAAGAAAAGAACATATTTTTAAAAACCATTTGATAAAAGAAAAGAAAATTCATTTTTTTAGAAATCTAAAAATAAAGACATTCAATGTTTTAACTGTTCTGAATATAGGCATTTGGCTTCTAAATATCCTAAAAAGGATATATCTAGAAGAAAAGACATGATAACTATTTGGGATGAATCATCAGAGTCTGAAAATAATTCTGAAACTGATGTATTAGACCAAGAAAATGTTAATGATTTGAAAGCCTTTATAACTATAGCCAGAATCACTTCTTCAAATAACTGTGATATATATGATTATGAAACTCGAAGAAGTGATCTTGAAAATGAAGATGATCTTTAAGATGCATATAATGCCCTATACAGAGAAAGTTTTAAAATTGTAGTCAAATTAAAAATTCAGAAAGAAAATTATGCTAAATTATAATTAGAACTTGAAAAAGTTATTTTAGAAAAATCTCATTTTTCCAATTGTTTTGACAAAATTAAATTAGATTTGAGTTTTAAGTCTTTTGAATTGCAAAAAATTAAATTCGAAAATGAGAAACTAAAACTTGAAGTTTCCTCCCTTAAGAGTTCAAAGGATACTTGGAAATACAACCTTGATGACCAAAAACTTGAAAAATTGCTAACCTCATTGACGCGATGTGGTGACAAGTCTGAACTGGGTTACACTAAAAATAACTCTATAATATCTAAGGATTTTGCTCCCACCTTTGTAAAAGGAGAATCCTCGAACTCTAGAGTAGAGACTCTAAAAGATTCAAACTATAAAAGGAATGACTTCAAAAATCAAAACCTTTTCAAGTCTCTAATGTAAAAATAATGCCAACTACTATAAACATCAAAGGAATAATAACAAAAATTCTCTTTTAACTGAAAAAATTGTGGACTTGCTTAAAGAGCTATTGAAATCCAACTCGAATAAGACTAGAGTATTTAGAAAAAGGAGAAATCCTAACTCTCAAACACAACATAAAGAAAGAGATCCTCTTAAACCTAAAACTCTAATGAAATGAGTTTCAAAGGTTAAGTGTCTTGTAATCCACACAAATTTTAAAGCTAGTAGTCATTCAAGATGTGTAACACCCTGGTTCTCATAACCCGTGGACGATCACTCGAGTATGAGAACCTGAGTGTTACACTATGAAGTAACAACTTTACATCTAATCAATAGAAAATTTCATGACATAAAGCAAGGCAACTATTACATAATCTGAGAAGATTATAAGTAACAGTAAAGCAGTTCAATACAAGTAAGTGACAACAAAATGAAATCCCTTAGCAGAGAATTTTTTTCCATTACACTCCAAGTAAAACGTAAAGTATGAAACATGAAAATATGTAAATCCAAAAATATCAATTGAGCTCCAACGGCTTAACTACATTCACATAGAGTACTTCCTCACCAAACACCACCTCAACCGTCCCTGGGATCCCTTCATAGGGGTCTCCACCTATCATCAAACCTACGTCTATTTTGTGCAACCGCACAATTAGGTGAGTGAAAACTCAGTGGAAATTTCTCGCAAGGATTCATGCATACCATGTCATTCCATAACAATTTAAACCAAACATAATCAATCATAATGAGGATAATGGGAATTAAATGTAAATGTATGGATGTATGAATGTATGGTCAAGTCACAGATCTAGGGATGCACATCGAGCTGTCAAAATAAAGGGTCACCCAAGAAGAACTAATCACCCAGAAAATACTCATAGGTACACCCAAGTAGAACTAGTCACCCATAAAAGACCATGTAAGTGAGTGCGCCCAAGAATATCTCCTGAAAAAATACACAGGGTACGCATGAGGAGTGTCCAATCCCAGAAAAGCCTCATGTAAAGAAAAGCGCCCAAAGTGACCTAAATGCATAGGTTCTGTGAGTTTAAATTAAAGTATTGGAACTTCCAGTAAATTGAACAGGGTGTGGCTTACATTGAGAACTCGAAAAAGCTCATATGTAATGCATGAATGTCATGTACCTTGATGCTCATGCACATTCCATGGGATTAATAAGATTACTCTCATAAGCATGATCAAGACTTGTAGTCCTTTAATAAGACATCTAGCATTCAAATATGAGCTCAGTATAAATCATTTACTTTCTCAAGGTCCAAAGGAGGGTCCAAATATGACTTTTCAAACACATTAGGATAGTAACAAGATTACTACACCTCTTAAGAAAAGAGATATTCATTGTACATCTCATGAGATAAAAGGAATATGGGCATCATGATTATTTTCTCCACTAATAAAACTATGTACAAATTGATAAATTCTTAGGATAGCATAATGAATGCAATTCTAAATCCTAGTTACATGATTAGTAATCATAGGACTTAAGTGATAGAAGTTAATGAGATAACTCATGTTCACCACATCCAAATGAGAAACTAAAGAATAAAGTTAGTATTTGTAATATTCTAATACTTCATTAAATTCAATTTAAAACTAATTTAGCATATATAAGGAGCTAATATAGCAAACTTATCATGGAAACAAGATCTGTTGCCTATTAGTGCAACCAGTAGAAATATCCATGTACATAAGCAATTCCAAATATAACATAATGATTGTAATTTGATTCTTATAAGATAGGTTAGAGTAATACAATTTAAGACATTCCTACATGATTAGCAATGTCGATTTAAGACTAAAAGAACCACAATCAATATTTTCACAATTTCAATGGCTTTATACACTTAAGCTTAAACTATATTGGAATTCAATAAAATGAGGAAGCCATGTGGAATGTCCCTCACCTTGAATGAAAGTTCCTCTTAATTTGATCCTCCTTATAAGGTGGTTTTATGAGTTCCTAAATCAAAGCAATGAATCAAATGCTAGTCTAGTTCGTGCATGGATTATGGGAGATTTGAGATTTTCTCCACTTACTTGATTTGAAACCAATAGAAGGTAAGTATCCTTTCAGGATTTTAGTTGTAAACAGCCCTGAATAAGATGCTACAAGAACTCCAGTGAGTCATGACCGAGTTGACTTGGTTGGACTTCTCAACTCTCAACTAGTTAGGTACAGCCTTAGGTAGTTGACCAGATTCAAAACCTAGTTGAAGGAACAGTTGTTCCTCACGAAGGGCTGCTGTAAGTGGTACCTGAAAAAGTCATTTTAGGGGTTTAGTGAGTCATTTATTGAGTCAAATCAGTTGGGTGTTTACAGAACCCACTCACCAATGAGTTAAGCGTAAAATCATGGCAGAGATGAGTGTGATCCCATTACCTGTCTTGGAGTTAGTCTCACTTGATGGCAGAACGAAGGTCAGAATCTGACCGATCCAAGTTGAACCCAAGAGTTGTAACTCGGCATTTGACTGAGTCATACGAAGAGGTTGATCCCTGAATCTCTTCCAAGCACAGATGAATCGAAAATCTGATGGTGTAGAGAGTTATAAATGAACCATTTTCCAAATTAGATCTAAGTCAAGGATTTATTTTGAAATGTAGATTTGGCTGAGTTGAGAAACTATTTACCAGCTAACGACTCGATACTCATGAACTCAGTTGAGTAACGGACTATTACCTGCGATCGTTTATTGTTTGAGGGCTCTACTGCTGGTTGGATTTCTTTCCAACCTTCAATGGACAGAAGCTGCTGGAGCTATTCGACAAGTGAACAAAGGATGGTTGGATCGCCCTTATGTAAAATCACTGAGTTGAGCAGCTAGAAACTCATTCCAGCAGTTGGTTCTCACTCTATCTCTCTCTCTCTCTCTCTCTCTCTCTCTCTCTCTCTCTCTCTCTCTCTCTCTCTCTCTCTCACTCAATCTTCTCTGCTTCTTATTTTTCTTCATCTCTCTCTGTTGGAAGAAACTGGTTGAAGCTCCAGACTTAGCAAGGAATGGATGGGCTGACTCGTGACTCGGTTCGAGTCAACAAAAGTGGAAAGGAGGAGCAGTGCATCATTCCTCTCTTTAAGGCTTTCCATCCTTCGAAAGGGAAGCCCTAAAAGAGGCTTTATAGACTCTCCAAAAATACCTAGAAAGATTGGCTCCTAATCAACCGATTAGTTCCAAGCTTGTCCCCTAATCTCAATTAACAAGGAAGATTGTTGATGATCTGTTTGGAAGTTGTTTGTATAGACATAATCCAATGCTGCAGTTGGATTTCTGACACCATGGCCCATCGAATGGATGGTCCTAATCAGAGAATGGGCCCCGTTACCTGGTGATGGGTTTCCCTGATGAACGAAGGAGATAACTCCTCCAATCATGGTGAAATCCAGATTAATGGTAAATCCAATGATCTATAACATTTGGTTGGTGTGGATAGGTCCTCTAAACCCCATGAGGTCCACATTTTGGGACGGATGCAAGACATTCTTAGGTTTCCTGAGATTTTCGAGTGCGGCGCTCTTTGGTTGTTAAGGGAGCCCTAAAGTGTGGCTTGGTTAAAGGGCTGAGATTTCTCAAATTTGATGGCTAAGATGAAGAGAGATACATTGCTTTCAGATTGCCAGCTACTGCAAGAAGACAAGAATTCTATTTTTGGCAAAAACAGCCGTATGTAGCGCTCTTTGTTCCCTCATTTGTGAGTACACTCGTGTATATGGGTTCGCATGAACACTGTGGGTTTGGATGGTTTTACCAGCCAAGCATGATAGACGGTTCAGATCAATGATCTGACCTCCAATGGGACCCACTTCATTGAAATTCACAGACACAGCACACTCGTTGTCTGATTTAAATGCTACAAAAAAGGGGCAAAGGATACAGACCACATTAGTTTTTTACTATGGATATAAACCTTAGCTATAGTTACTACGGTTTTAATACATGGCTAAAAAGTTAACACACCATTAATAATTAATGGTGTTGTAAGGGGCTCTATGAGGCTTAGAAAAAACTATATGTTTTATCTAAGCCATCTAAATATTTGGAAATATTACTTTAGAGAATGAAAAAAAAAATGGCTAGATTGAAGGCTCAAGTGGACCACATGGTAGGAAACATGGATATTAAATTACAGTTGCTTCTTATGGTGTGGTCCACTTGGGCCTTCAATATACCAAAAATTTAGTATCATAAACTAAAATAATTTATTAAAATTATGTATCAGAATGGATAAACCAAATACATCACGGTGGGCCCCACGTACCCCCTGTCCGAACCATCTATGTCTGCCCATGAGAAAAAAGTCCAAATTTGGGAGCACGCTCAAAACAGAGCCTCACCCAAAGAGGGGTATTTCTCTCTCTCTCTCTCTCTCTCTCTCTCTCTCTCTCTCTCTCTCTCTCTCTCTCTCTCTCTCTCTCTCTCTCTCTCTCTCTCTCTCTCTCTCTTCGTTCCCTAATCAGAGCATTCCCTAAGCTCCTTTCTCTAATCCTCTCTCTCCCTCCCGATCTCTGCTCCATCTCTCTCACTCTCCTCCCTCTCTCTCCAATGCATCAGTCGTGAAGAAACATAGGCTATGAACGCCCTCTTCTCTCTCTCTCTATCTCTCTCCATTGCAACAGACGTGAATCTCCTTTCCGAAGAAACACACGTCGTGAAGCTCCTCTCCATAAGTTTGATATCTTCTTCTATTTGTATCTCTTTTCCTATCTTTTAGATTTCATATACACTAACTGTTTGATGAAATGGCATGCTATTTGTTTGTGGAAATGGCTGGATGAGATATTTTTAATCTTCTGTAATTTTAGATACATGTTAACGGCTTGTTCACGGATAGTTTCTCTTTAAAGAGGCAAAGAAATTCATGCTCGGTTGATCCGCATTGGGTCCTATCTTAATGTGTTTGTCGTGAATGCTTTGACTGACATGTATGTGAAATGTGGATGCTTGAACCTTGCAAGGAATGTTTTTGAGGTCTCAATGAGGGACCAAGTGTCCTACAACATACTATTCATGGGCTACTCCCAGACTCCAAATTGTGTGGAGTCTCTACATCTGAAAGGTTGACTCTTGAAAATCAGAAGAGAAGTGAAAGTTGATTTGAAATTGGGACCAAATCTAGCTTGAAAACCCAAATTGGATGCAAATGTTGGATAACATTAAGTAGACAGTGTGATACTAGAAATTTTGCTACAACTTGATCGTGCATCCTTCTCCTTGTGGGGCACACCTAGTGAATGTCTTGGATGGCATATACACATGATACGAAGCTCCATTGACACAATGATATGTTTTTAAGGTGGGGCATCCTCCCTCATTGTTCCCTATGTTGTGGCTCACTTGAGTTTGTGTTTGGTCTGATTTTTTATTTTTATTTTTTTGAAAATCAGTTTCTTTGTATTGAAATCCATAAGTGAAACACAAGAAATTGATTAGGCCATGACCAAATATATTTGGGTTTGGAAGATCCTAGCCTCCAATCAAAGTCTAATTCTAATAGGAAGATTTGAAGACATGGTACATTGTTTGTGAGGCTAAAAAGATGGACCACTGATAGTTGCATTATACCATATTGACATTTTATAAAATGCTTCTTTTTTTTTTGAAACATTGACATCCAAACAACATTAGGAGGTCATTTAAATAGGGGACATATAGATAATTTAGGCATTTTAATAACCATGCATTACAAATTGCTGAGAATTATCCTTATAATGTTTAGTTGGTCCCAACCCTCAATATGGGCAATCCATCAAATGGGTCCATCCTTGATTGCCCCTCTCTCTCAAAAAAAATCACTTTTGACTAGATGATCTTAACTATCCAATCAATTGCTAAGGAAATTGATGGTTTATATTGTTCATACTACAAAAAGTCCATTAATCTAGACATTCCATGATATGGGTCCTAAGCTTGATTGTCCATTCATTTTTCCATATCATTGTGGGTCATGAGCCTAAAAATGAATGGGCATTAAATAATCATTTTTTTCATCTTATGTAATCCACATAAGATTTGGATCTTCCTTTTTTCGGTCTCATGCCCTAACATGATGTAGAAAAATGAATGAATGGCATGGATGAAACACATACATCATGCGGTGACCCACACAACATCGTCATTAGGCAATTTAGGTCCCTCTTGATACGCCCAGGAAAAGTTAAAGCTATTCAAAGACTAAACTCCAATGATAGTCATACATGCATGTTTTTAAAATTAGATCTGTGAATGGGTGAAAATTAATTATTTTTTTTGGTAAGGTGCAGGCTCAAAATGAACCCCTTGGTTAATCAGGATCCGGCTATAATAGATAGGGAGTGGATGACACTAAGTTTTCCGAACCCTCATTTTATTTCTGGAATCAGAAGCTTTTTGAAGTTTGCACGAGAACACCTTCCTGGAAGAGAAACCACTCTTTGTCCATGCACCACTTGCAGATGTTTACAATTATCGGTTTCTTATGATGATTTGGAAATACATCTAATGAAAAATTGATTTGACCCAAGATATAGGGTTTGGGACATGCATGGTGAGCATGTATCATCTACGTGTACTAAATATGCATCAAGTTCCCAACAGTACCACAATGTCCTAAACTTAAATGAGGTTCACAACGCGATTGTTCAAGAACTCGGTGGTAAGAACCTATATGAAGTTGTACATGATGAGCCAAATATGACCCCTGTAGTCAAAGGCGTCTTTGGGGAAAATGAAATTAATGAGTTTGAAAAAAATCTATGAGACAATCTATGAGACGCAATGACTGAGCTATACCCAGGGGTCCAAGATTTCACCATGCTGACTTTTAATGTACAACTTTTCAAATTAAAGGTGAACCATGGATGGAGTGAAAAAAGCTTTACAGAGCTCCTTCAACTACTAAAGAAGGTTTTACCTTCCGGTAACAAGGCCCCTACTAATACTTACCAAGCGAAGAAGATCATTACAAAGTTGGGTCTTGATTATGTGAAGATCCATGCTTGTCCAAATGACTGTATCTTGTACTGGAAAGAGAACGAGATGAAAACCTATTATCCAACTTGTAAAGCTTCTAGGTACAAGATAGAAATGGATGTTGAGAAAAAATAATCTCAAGTACCTATCAAGGTATTAAGGTATTTTTCATTAACACCAAGGCTACAAAGAATGTTCAGTGTGTCATGGTTAGCGAAAGAAATGTCCTGGCACTCAACTAGAAAATTTCAACATGAAAAGATGGAGTATTCGGCTGATTCTATTGCATGAAAGAATCTCGATGAGAATTATATGGATTTTTCAGTTGAGCCTTACAATGTTCGATTAGGCCTAGCTACAGATGGGTTTAACCCATTCAGTGATTTGACTACAGCTTATAGTTCATGGCTTATAATGTGTGTGACATATAACCTTGCACCAAAGCTTTGCATGAAACCTCAGTTTACTATGTTGCTCATTAAGAGACCACAACAACTAGGAAAGGATATTAATGTTTATTTATGGCCATTGATTGATGAATTATAAGACTTATAGCAGAAAGGGGTCACGATGCTCGACGCATACCATGAAAACAAATTCAACATGTGTGTCGTTTTGCTCTGGACAATCCACGACTTTCCAGCATATGGTAATGTTTCTGATTGTAGGACCAAGGGTAAGTATGGTTGTCTTATATCTGGTCCCAACACAGATTCCTTGCGACTCCAATATGAAAAGAAACATGTTTAATTGGCCACAGCCGGTGATCTTTTTAGTTATTTTATATGATGTTTCACTCTTTTTTTCATTAATTTTGAACTAATTTGGCACTTTATAGTTCAAAATTTTGAGGGTCTGCATGTTTTCTCTAGTTACTCTATATGATTTTTGGTTTGGTTTTTGTAATTTTGAATGAATTTTGTACTCTATATTTAAACATATTAGAATCCATTCACAAACTAAATGGAGCTTAAGCCCCTTTTTAACTCCGCCAGTGCAACTCCTTGCATTGCCGGTCCCAAGCCCAAGTAAAGGAGGAGGGAGAATGGACATCAAGGTGAGTTGTGTACTTTTCATTCATTTTCTGAGAGGCATTTTTAAAATTCTTGATGGATGATCTAGAGTTTTCCAGATTCTTCTACTATCATTTGAGGACCTCAAAGGACCAACTAACTTGAGATTTTTATATGCAGCTAATGTATTTTTAGCCCTACAGATCAATTTTGTCACTACAAGGTTTAATATTGAAATGGTAAAGTTTTTAACTATTTATTTTATCTTTGTTTTTTCCTGTTCTTCATAAATAATTTGATGTCTTAGCCTCTTGTCATTACCAGCTAGTCTTGTCACTATTTGTACATATGTCATCTCATGAGTCTTACTTTTTGTAATTTTCTTACCCCAGTAGAAGATTACCCTTGTAATGAGTCCAATCAAGGTATGGATAATACATGGTTTTTGTTCATGGTAAATGGTACCTTTTATTGTGGATCACCCCTGGACCAAAGACCTGGTACCTTTTGTTATTGTAAGTTCCTAATTATTTTGTTTCTGTATTTACGTCGGAGCTATGCGGACGTTAAGCAGGCGTCCCTAAAAGATGAGAACCACTATTATGACCATGATGAAGCTGTCCATTTCCTATGGACAGCAATATGGGTGGCCTATCCATTAGGACAGGCCCGTGTTTATGTATGATCTCGAAATTAATGAAGCAAATCCGGATGTGCATCGGAGCTATCTGGATGTTGAGTGGGGGTCCCTGGAAGATAAGAACCGCTGATATTTATTTTTTCCCTTCACCACTATCTGTGTAACCTTGTGTATAGGTTTCTTTTAACCTTACAGCAAGTCAACACTTTCGGTATTATCCAACCTGCTCACAAGATCACACGGACAGTGATCCTAAGAGAATTCTCAATTTTTGAATATAGAGAAACGGTCCAAGAAAAAAAAAAGGCCTAAGAATTGAATGAATAGAAACAGCCACTTACTACTGTTTTAAGCTTTATCCCATCCATGAGCTCTCCCATCCATTGATGGGCTCATGTTAATTGGCACATTCATCAATTTTGTGAGAAACGATTGGAAAATGACATTGGGTGTACGTGTACCTAGATGTTGCTTTAATAGAAAATAATAATCTTACCTGCTAAACACATTTACATTTTGACATATTATCTGTGATATTTCTACATGTGTGTTTATCGTACATGTTTCATTCACTTGTCTGTATGCATATTCTAGAAATAGCTGAACGCATTAGTGAGATGACATTGTCCTCCAGAAACTGAAAGATGAAACTGTATGTTTGAACTGAGGACTAGATTAATCCTCTTTTCTCACTAACTAATTATCAAATATTTTGGACCATATGAACCTACCTTCGGTCCGAATCAAACTAGGTTCTACATTTTGGAGTTTCTTAGATACATTTTACATGCAACTTCTAGAGGGTCTAAAATAGAACTAAGGTTCTAGAAATATTTTACAGATATAAAATGCAACCAGTACATTAAGTACACTTTTGATCTAACCAGGATATAGAGAAGAGCGAACTAAGAAGCTAAGAAGAACCATTCTATTCTCTGTGGTACTAGGGTCTAGTTTTCTGAGGTTTTATTTAAATAGAATAAGTGAAACAGTACATTACTAAAATTGTATTTATTTCGAGGATGCCTGTTGGCACTTCATTTTTGCGCCAGAAATCATGAGTCCAATGCATCAATCAATATAAACTTCCCATTAGCAACTAAGTATGACTTTTGAAGTTCTTGAGTTGTGCATTTGATGTTTCAACAGGCCATGTATGCCTTCCTTGTCTTCTTCTAAATGCCCATTCAATTAGTAGAGGAATGTCAACAAACATAGAGTATCCATTTTCTCTTCATAAACAAGTTGAAAGAAGCTATTAATTCCTAATTTCTCCATCATTCTATTGTAGTAAGGAGCTCACGAACCTGAGACTCTTAGCATTGGAATGGCCTACTTAATCTTCCACTTTGCCATATAGTCTGTCTTGCCATTTATAAGTTAGTATGTTTGAACACAGCTACAATGCTATGGGATGAGGTTGAAGCTTCTAACATTCATCGTGTTTTTGTCCAGTTTCCATGTTCTAGGAACATAAGGTTTTTTTTATTGGCACCCATATAAATTCCTCTGTGCTATTAGTTTCCACTTTAATCGATTATGTTATTTTCTCCATGTACTAACTCTATACCAGTTTATACAGGACTCTCTCTCTCTCTCTCTCTCTCTCTCTCTCTCTCTCTCTCTCTCTCTCTCTCTCTCTCTCTCTCTCTCTCAAATCTTATATATTCCTGATGCATCTGTATGTGACTATAATTTTAGGTTTGAAATCTCTAAACAAAGAAGTTATAGGTTCTTGATGCATCTATATGTGACTAAAATTTTGGGTTTGAGAAGTTATAGGGTTCAGATGCATCTGTACATGACTAGCTTACTGATGATCCAAATGGTACATGTGGGGCCACAAGATTTCATACCATAGTTCTTTAACAATAATGTGTATGTAGGTCAAGTTCAAGTTCAAATCAGACCTGATTCAGTTATCTACAAAACTGGTATAAGTTGGTTTTATCATTGGATGGGATCCATTAACTTGATAAGTTGACCCAAATCATTTATGTGCTTAGTTCTTTAGGGGAAAGAAAGACGTTATAAAGATAAAACTCTAAAATGGGTGCTTAAGCCCCATTTGGGATTAGGAAATGAGAATATAAATTTGGTAAATCCATGAACTAATAAAACTCATGGATTTGCACTAGATTTGGATTTGGTAAAACTATTTCATAGTTTGGAAGCTAAGGTACAAATCCATGGATTTGGAGAGCAATTACGGCAATGATAAAGAATTTATAGTATTTGCTGAAGAGAATAAGTTGTATTGCTTTTAGGAGAGTATTATTTTGTGGATTTACCAAATCTGGCAAGTCCTTACAAATTTCAAATCTGTAGATTTCACAAATCCCCTAAACATCACCTTAGTGAATTTCAGCGCACATAGATTCCTGCCTAGGCGGGCGGTACGTAGAATGATGTGGAGGTTACTTTTAACCTTACCGCAAGTCAGCACTTGAGATATTTATTTTTTCCCTTCATCATTTGAGTATCTAGTGATCTTGTGAACATTTAAGGCCTTGTTTGGTTGCCACTTAAAAATGAAAAATATATTTTTCCTTGATTTGACATTTCTTGCTATTTGGATTGCAAAGAAAACTATGAATTCCATTAAGTAATCCATATTCACAGTGGTAGTTCTTGCAAGATACAATATACCCATTATGTAATGAAGCTGGAATTTTAGCTTGCTACCCAAAAAGATTTTTTTTTTTTTTTTGAAGTTATTCATTTCAATTATTCATGTCCATAGCCTAGATTCTTGATATTCAAACAGATAATAGATCAAATTAGTTTTGGAAGGGATTGTTAGATAAGTGATAATTTATGTAAACTATAATCTCTAAGGGGGTTTTTGTTTTTTTTTTTTTTCATTTTCCAGTGTAATTCAATGTAAATGAGTTACCAATGTATTTACAGCAACACCCCCAGGGTTGACATTGACAGAGAGCTTTGCAAAGCTTCCCACTTCCTTACTAAATTACATTAGTACAATTTCCATATATAATATATATATGTGTGTGTGTGTGTGTGTGTGTGTGTGTGTGTGTGTGTGTGTATATATATATATATATATAGGTTATGTCTAAACTCCATTGGGCCATAACCTATATATATGTATGTATAATCTATATGAGAAACATTTTGGCCTGATTTATTTTTCTTACTCATATCTTTCTCTCTTACTATGTAATGTTTCTACAACTATGTTCCAATTTTATTAGTTATATATGTAATAGCTTATTGAGGACATGCAGAAAGCAAAGGAAGAGATGGAAAAATTGAAAGGGGAGGCACAAGCCAACAAGGATCACATGCTACAGGTGGTTTGGATTTTTTACTTGGATTTATTATTTAATACTCTTAAGGATTTAAATATTTTATGATATTTTTTTTGACAATATAAAGAAATAGTACAAGTGAATGAAGTTGCATTCAAGAAAAATGAATCTGCTAATGAAAAATTCAAGGCTGAGGTACATCCCTGTATCCTGAACCTCAATTGTTTGAAAGTTACAATCCCTATTTTCAGTGTCTTTTTTTATCTTTCTTTCTTTTGAGATGTGTACAAAGGCATGGTTGTTTCATTGTGTCTACAAATGTTGTTTTATACAGGCTGACAAGCTGAAGAAGTCACTGGAGGATGAAAATCATTTTCTCAAGGGAAGGGTTTCAGAAATTGAAAGTAATCTTATATCAAAGTCTACAGAAGTTACATCTGCAGTTTCATGGAAAGAAGAAGCTCTATCTTCTGCATTTGTTAAAATTGACCGTCTGAAGAAAGAAAATTCTATAAAAACATGAGCATTATTGCATTATATGGAGGGTGTTTACTGTATTGGAGTGTTTTTGTTTCTTGCACATGAGGGCACACCTTAGTTGTATGCAACCACTCTTCTTGTTGTATGTCTCAGATAGTAGAATTGGAAATTGAGATCTCTTCTTTGAAGGAAGATCTTGAAAAGGAGCATCTACGCTGGCGTACTAGCCAGAGAAATTATGAAAGATAGGTTTACTCCTAATTTCTTGTGATAATTCTTATTTCCCATCTCATTCATGTGCAGTGGGATATGGAAGAACTTCGTAGAAAGTATTTGGAGATGGAGTCGAAGTTAAAGTTCAAACAGGTTCCTTTTTTGTAATTCTTATGATAGGTTGAGCAAAGTGAAGTATTGTTTATTTAGAAATGTGAATGTGGGATGCATTGTATGATTTGATTACTTTTTCTAATAAATGCATCATTTTTTTCCCTATTTGTATTTTCTATACTATTCCTATTAGCATTAAGCTTAGATGAGTTATCAATCACAGCAAGTTCTTGCAATGGAAACAGGCACCATTATTATAATTTTTTTAATTGTTTTAAAAATAGTTATGGATTTTAGTCGTAGCTCTTGTTCCAAAAATCATTGCAATTGCTAACTTAAGCATATTGCTACAAATTTCATTCCACTTTTAGCTACAGTATTATCCATAGCCATAGGTACATTTCGGTACAGAAATTATAGCCACTGCTTTTTTCCATAGCTAGTGATATCTATTGCTACAAATCTAATCTGTAGTCGTAGATATATTTCGCTACAAAAATTATAGATACAGCCGTTATCTGTAGCTACTGATATCTATTACTACAGATTTAATCTATAGGCAAAGGTACATTTCGCTACAGAAATTATAGCTACGGCTTTTATTTGTAGCTATTGATCTTTATTGCTATGGATATAACCATAGCCATTGGTTTTTTGGCCTTTAGCTACACCACCAATAGCAACGGACTAGATTAGTAGCAAAATTTCTTTAGCTACAGTTTTTATCCGTAGCCTTTGCCTGTTTTTCTGGTAGTGAAAAGAAAAGGGAGGGAAGTAGCTTCTCTTTTTCAAAAATCATTGAGTCAACACACGGTTGACCCAATTTTTTTGGTTTGGAGTATTGTGTGTGCACCTGCATAAGTGTACACTCGGATCATAAGTGGGGTCCACAGTGATGTGTGATCTAATCCACACCATCTGTCAGGTTCTAGTTGTCTCATTGGGGCATCTGACAAAGGATGAGGCAGATCCAAGGCTTGAGTGGTCCATCTTAAGTGATTTCATGATTTCCTCTAGTTTGTCATTCAGATGGATTTCTAAGTCTAATCCACTCTGACCAATGGGTTCCCCACATCAAGTCGAGTCCTTAACCAAGGGATGAAGTAGATCCATAGTTCAGGTGGGTCAGAATTTTCTGATTTGAACGCCTATGGATGCTTTTTGATAACCCAGTGGTCAGATCTATTTCAAATCCAATCTACCTTGAAACACAAGGTTTCTAAACTTGTTTGAGGTTAGTTAATGGTGGATTTAGCGATTAGATCGTTTAATTTAGATGGTCAATGTTGGATCTTTACAATGAGTGATGTTAGCCTAACCATAGGTGGAGGTTTTATCTGATTAGACGTCACTAACTAATGGATGGAGGATCTAGTAGATTGGGTCCTCAAATTTTAGAATAATTTATGGTTAAGGCCCTTCATAGTCCACATTAAATGGTTCTAATGATCCTTAGGGCTGTTAGATTTCAAACCAATAGTTGACTTTAAGGTTGAGAGTGTATCCACTAATCGAAAACCTTCAAGTGATGTTAGCAATCACCCTTTAACAATTGGTATGATATTTAAATGATTTTAGTTTCTGAACGACCCTCCAAAAGGAGTTTCAAGGTCTTATCCATTGACCCTAGATAATTTAATGGTCAGACTAATTTACCGTCAGTGATCAATGGTCTAGAGGTTAGCTAATGATTAGGTCTCATTGGAACCATAAGTCAGAAGGGTTTATAAAGTTCCTTGGCTTCTAGGGTTATTAAGGTGGAGATTAGCTACCCATTTCATTAATCTTGTGGCCTGATAGCTTGATTTACAATTGAAGAGTACAAATACGATTAAGTTTAGGTTAAAGTGTGGGCGAGCAGATAAACTAGGCTAACTTGACATCTTATACTTATATATACTAAGTAGTGTCCATGGTAACTCTAAAGTATTAAAAGCATGAGGTGTTATAAGATGGTACCTGAATAGTAGATTTTCGAGACACATGACAAGTGATAGGGCTATACTCTCAAACATTAATGAAGTGAATGGTAGTTCGATTACATTCGGAGATGGAAGCAGCTGCAAGATAATTGGCTAAGGTATTGTACAACTTCCTAACTTATGTCTCTTCCAAAATGTTCTATATGTTGAAGGATTAAAACATAATCTTCTAAGCATATCTCAAATCTGTGATAATAAACATGGCGTAAAATTTTCAGATCATGGATGTGAGATAGAAAATGAGAAAGAAAATGTAATATTAAATAGTCACAAAACGTCTAAAAATTGTTATATAATTGATAATTCTTACTCAACAAATCATTCGTATTACATGATCCAAACAGATGAGATCGACCTATGGCATCCACGTCTTGGACGTATAAACTATAAAGATTTATATAAATTGAGCAAAAGAGATCACTTACGTGGCCTACCCAAATTGAAAAAGATTAAAAAATTTTGTGATGCATGTCAAATAGGAAAGCAAATTAGGAGTAGTCACAAGAAAGTGAACTCCTTAGCCATGGCTCGACCTCTTGAACTTCTCTATATGTATTTAGTCAGACCAACTAGAATGGAGAGTAGAGACAGAAAGAAATATTTTTTGGTTGTAATTAATGACTACACTAGATACACTTGGGTAGCCTTTCTAAGAGAAAAATCAGATACTCTTTATGAAGTAAAAAAAAAACTCATAAAGAGCATTCAAACTGAAAAAGAGTTATTTATAACCAAAATTAGAAGTGATCGTGGTACAAATTTTGAAAATAGCAATTTTGAGAAATATTGTAATGATCATGGTATATCGCATGAATTTTCTGCTCCAAAAATAGCACAGCAAAATGGGGTTGCTGAAAGAAAAAATAGAATTCTATAAGAAGTGGCTAGTGTAATGCTAAATAGCATGAACCTACTTAAAAATTTATGTGCCGAAGCTTTTGGTATTGCATGCTATATAATTAATCGTGTTTATATTAGAAAAGCTAAAAATAAAACAGCTTATGAACTATGGTTTAATAAAAAGCTCACAGTTAAATATTTTCAAACTTTTTGAAACAAATGCTCTTTATTTTACGTAACCAAGAAAACTTGGAAAATTTTTAAGCCAAGAACAATGAGAGAATATTTCTAAGTTATGCTCTAAACAGTCGAGCATACTATGTTCTTAATAAAAGAACTGGAATTATACATGAATTTATAAATGTTGTGATAGATGATCGACAGATCACACCCAGCCTTAATCTAGATGATGATGATATCAATTTGGTTAATATTCCTAAGTCTTCATCTAAATCTGTCAATACTGAGTTAAGGTTAGTCAAAGACCATCCGAATAATCAAATACTTAGTAATCCTCACACTAACATTCAGACAAGAAGACAACTAGAAAATATATGTAATCATGTCCACTTTATTTCCCAAATTGAACCAGGTAATATAAATGAAGTACTCACTGCTGAAAGTTGGATAAATGCCATGAAAGAAGAATTAAATCAATTTATTAAAAATGATGTATGGTATTTGATTTTCAGACCAACTGATAAGCATGTGATTAGAACCAAGTGAATTTTTAAAAATAAAACTGATAAAATGGGAAACATTATCAGAAATAAGGCATGACTAGTTGTACAAGGTTGTACTCAGATTAAAGGTATTGATTACGATGAAACCTTGGCACCAGTTGTGCGCCTTGAATCAATCAGATTATTTATTTCGATTACATGACATAAAAAATTCAAAATTTATCAAATGGATGTAAAAAGTACTTTTTTAAACGGTGATCTAAATGAGGAAGTATATGTTAAGCAACCAAAGGATTTTGAAGATCCCAAACTTCTAAATCATGTTTACCATCTTAAAAAGGTTGTTTGCGTGGTATGAAAAGTCGACTAAATTCTTACTTAGTAATAATTTTGTTATGGGTAGTGTTGACAAAACCCTATTCGTCAAGAAATATAAAGATCACATCCTGATAGTTCATATCTATGTTGATGACATTATTTATGGATCTACGTGCGCTAACCTATCTACTAAGCTTACAGATCTAATGAAATCCTAGTTTAAAATTAGTATGGTCGGCGAACTAAACTATTTTCTTGGATTACAAGTCAAATAACTTGAAGATGGTATGTTCATCTCATGGACCAAATATGAGATAAACCTTGTAAAAAGGTTTGGCTTTGAAAATGGCAAGAATTTTGATACTCCAATGAGTACGACTCTTAAACTCTGAAAAGATGAATCAAGTAAAAGTATAAACTCTCGACTATATCATAGTATGATCGGTTGTCTTCTATACTTAATTTCTAGTAGACCTGATATTGCATTTAGTATTGGAATATGTGTTACATATCAATCTGATCCTAAGGAATTGCACTTAACTGCTGTTAAATGGATAATCATATATGTCGCAAGTTCTACAAACTTAGGCTTATGGTATCCCCATGATACATTTATACAAATTTATGGCTATACAGATGCAGACTGGGCAGAAAATATTGATAATAGAAAATATACCAGCAGTGGATGTTTCTATGTTGGAAACTACTTAGTATCTAGGCTCAGCAAGAAATAAAATTCAGTATCTCTTTCTACTATTGAAGTTAAATATATTACGGCAGGAAATGCTTGTACTTAACTAATGTGGATAAAAAGAATGCTAGCTGACAATGGGATTATGCAAGATACTGACATTATATTGCGATAATTCTAGTGTAATAAATATATTCCGACTACCATCCCTCTCAGTTTGATGAGAGAGTATCTGTATTGGAGGAGAAAGTGGAGGCTTCGCATGTATCGCAGGCTTCATTGGCCCAAACCCAATAGTCTACAATGAAGTACATGAAAAAGTACTTCCATCACATCAATTGGAGTTTACAGTTAAATGATCCCTCGATGCCTAGTCCATCTTCCTCTGGGTCAGATTAAGCTTGATTTATTTATCTTTATCACTTATGTTGGTAATGTACTTAAACTTATTTTGTGACTTGTCTTGATACTTTAGATTGCCTTGATGATGTGTTTGCAGACAGATGATTATTTTAGATAATATGGTTTAACTATTTCATATGATTACCCTGATCTTCCTACTATATGCTCATTCTATACTTTGATATTCATATATTTATGTTATTCTTCCTTTGTCAACTTGTGACAAAAAAGGGGAGAGAATCTATGGAATGTATGGAATGTTATATAGAATGTATGGAATGTTATGTGTATTTCTCAGGGGGAGTTTCAGTACCATTAGTTGTGAGTTGAATATTACAAGTTACAAAGACTTTAAGGGAAGCTTCAATATTATTAAAGATGTGTATGGTTGATCTTGTAACAAAATGTGTATTTATAATATTGTGTATTTAGTCACAAAATTGACAAAGGGGGAGATTATAAGTGCTAGGATGTTGAGCACACATAAGTTGTCAAATTTCGTGAGACAAAAGTGCTTCAAGGTAGAACCTGAAGATCAAGCTCAAGGTCGGCTTATGGTAAAGAAAAGATCAAGCTTAAGATCGGATGATGTTCAAGAAAAGATCAGCTCAAGATCGACTTATGTTCAAGAAAAGATCGGCACAATTTCTCAAAGAAATCATCATAAAATTGTCTCCCATATTCAAGACAAAGTCTGAGACAAATTTCAAGTCAAAGTGACTCAGATATTTGATATATGTCGAGTGGTAAAAACCGTAAAAAGACCTTAGGACTAGGTGCTTTCAAAACAGCTTTATAAGAGGTTTTTACAAATATTTTTGCCTGGAATTCGACCAGTCTTAGCTTCCTAGGCCAGCCCAACTTCAAGCTCAAGAAAAATAACAACTTTTGTTAAAAATTTGAATAGCCCGAGTTTTGGTTCGTTTAGCCCAAGCTTGAAATTTGGCAAGCCCAAGAAAGTTTGAGTGAAATTCCATTAACGCCAACTTTTGGAATTCGTGACAATTCAGCCAGCCAAATTATGATGTTCAATAGCCGAATTTGACCTCGGATCAACCAAGTTTTAGATAATTCTTATCCCGCACAATCTAAAATCCATTAAAGAGAATCCGGTGAACTTCGGCTAGTCGAAGTCTATCTCGGTCTAGCCGAAGTTCTAACTTATTTACCTATAAATTGAGTCTTTCTCTCATTCTGAATTATACAAAATTATTATCATAATTCTTCTAAAAGAGAGAAAGTGTAAGACCTGTGTCCTAGTCGGTACCATTCCTTAAGCTTTTATAGTCCTCCCGGTCGAATTTCAGCAACCCTCGATGTCATGCCCTAAACTCGGTAACTGGGTTCATAAAATTTTTGATCGCTGAATCTGGTGCTGACAGCCTCCATAGTACCCCATTCTCGGCTCCTAGTGCACATGCACCAGATTCTGATCCTGGGATCCTACAAGGAGGATTTTTCAACGTACATTTATCTCATAAGAAGCATAACCACAAATATACCCAAATCACAAGAGCAACATAATCATCACATATCCACTAATATAAAATTTTGAATACAGTACTGAAAGAGAAATACATATATCAAAAATCAAGGCTCCAAATGTCCGCTACATGCTCCAAGCTCCATGCCGCTGCAACCTAACATCACCTGCATGCATCTATCATGCATAAGCTTGTAGAAAGCTTAAAGAGTGGTGTAAGTGTGTGCACAAGATGAGTGTCAAGCACTCAACGCAATGCCATAATCATATAATGTCGAAATAGGCACAAGATAATGAATTATACGATATCAGAGTAAGCAAAAATACTGACAAGTCCATGAGTCAAACAATATCAGCATACGCCATACAGATCAACTATACAAATGATGAGTCGTACAGAGTCAAATATCAAATGTCAAGGATGGAATGCAATTTATAAATTCCTGATGAGTTCACAAATAACGTCAACCATACCTAGACCATATAAATACAGAAACATAGTGACCCAAAATGTCATATGCCGCAGATGTAATGCAATATACGGTGTGAATGGAGTGACCATGCTAGAGTGTGAAGTCAGGGTGATAATACATAGTATCGCAGGCTATGGGGCCCATCACAAGGGACTTCTATCCAAACTAATCTCATACCTAATTTGGATAGTCAGACTCAATGTGGTAAACTCCTGATCTCAGGTTTGTCACGTGCCCTAACCGAAATCCTGGCCATTGCGAATGTACACGTAACCAATAGTTGCATACCACCAACCCGAGTGGATAGTGAATGAATGGATGAATAAGTATGCAACTCCTACCCAATAAGTCCACATATCAATACAGTTCATCTCTGGGATCATCACCGGGGTCTAGTACACTCTACACTAACTTGCTGCCCCATCAAGCACACAACTGGATAAGTAGAAAAGACCTCACTATCTTCCTGGCCAGTAGTCGGCTAATATCTACCCGGCACATCGATAGCGAACCCATTCACGAGCTGGTCAAACTCAGCCTAGCTATGCCTACTCTCTCAGGCGAATAAGGCCACACCCCCTCCCAACCGACCATGACACAGTGGGAAACGTGGCCTACTGGTATAAGGCCCTCATGCGCTCAAACATATCCACTCGTCCTCTGGTACCAAGAGGGTTTAGGAATTTTTACCTAGGGCCATCTATGGCAGCCTGATGCTAGAATAAATTTTTAGTGTCCCATTTGGCCATCCATGATATGCCTGTGAAGGCTACGGTCCTGATGTCGTTAGGGCATACAACACATAATGCAAGATGCATGAGTCATACAATCCAATTATGCTTCAATCTTACGCATGTCGTGCGCTCATGTGAGATAACCTCCACCTATCAGGGAGTCTCATATCAACCTATCTAATGATATATGTAATGGTTAATCACATCTCATAACAAACATGCAGATGATGCGTATGGGCATATATCATGATATTATGCTGTCACATACTCATAATCGGTATCAATAACGGGTATTGACAATCAACCTCGACAATGTGGACATTTAACCAACATTGTCCCCAAGGAATGGCCCACATAGAGTCTAACATATAATGGGCCCATGACCTCACATAAGGGCCAAATATATAACATCATGGGCCTCACTCAAAATCTTAATACACATCACGATAAGCCTTTCACATGGTCCTAACATACATTACAATGATCTCTATTGCCTGCCCCTCAATGCATCACATTGGGCCTCTTCTCATAAGCCTCATATACATCACATTAGGCCTTAAACACGAGCTGAATGTACATCACAATGGGCCTCGAATACAGGCCGTATATACATCACATTGAGCCTCGACAATTGGCCTCGATATCTAGCCTCAATAATCGAAATCGGTAATTAAAATCAGCCACGATAATTAACCTCGACAATCGGCCTATATAATCGACCTTAACAGTCAGAATCGCCAATCGGTCAGCCTCGATCACTAATAGGCAATCGGCCACGATAATCGGAATTCATCAATAATCAGCCTCGGTGATTGGAATCGACAATCGGCCGATTAAGACCTAAGGGAAGGTCACAATGTGGACATTCAACCATCATCGCCCATCAATGTGGACATTTAACCAACATTGCTCCTAAGGAGTGGCCCACATAGAGGTGAACATAAAGTGGGCCCATGGCCTCGCACAAGGGCCTAATACACATCACTATGGGCCACATCAATGGGCCTCGTATATATCAAAGTGGGCCTCGACAACTGGCCATAGATACATCAAGATGGGTCTAATCACATGGGCCTAATGTATATCAAAGTGGGCCTCAACCACGGGCCACAAATACATCAAGATGAGCCTAATCACATGGGCCAATCAAATGAGCCGATACAAATGGGCCAAGTCAAATGGGCCTCCAAATACATCAAATCAGGCTTCATCAAGTGAACCCCAAATACATCAAATTAGCCTCATCAAGTGGGCCCCAAATACCTAAAACGGGCCATGCCAATGGGTTGATTCAAAATCATTTATCCATTGTTATAATTCATTAAAGGACTTATAAAAAAATGAACCATATCCAAAGGATCAATTGGACCATACCACAAATGGCGGTGGTGACCATGATTCACATTGTTAAAATTTAGATGGTCCACCATGGAATTTATTTCCCATCCAGACTATTCATAAGGTCACAATGACCTGAACAGTGAGGAGAAACAAATATCATATCGATTCAAAACTTCTTTAACTCAAAAGGGGTTTCGATGGTAGACTTTTAATCCCCACTTTACTGTAGTGTGGTCCACCTTATACTAAGATCTGCCTCATTTTTAGTCTCAAGCCATGAGACGGGCTTTCAAAATAGTTGGACAGTTTGGATGCAACACATGCATCATGGTGGGTCCCATAGGGATGGAAGGGATGGACGACATAGATGAAGTACATACCTCATGGTGGGGCCCACACTAATGGAGGGTGTGGATTACAATACATACATCAGTGGGTCCCATGTGGGACCCACCATAATGTTTATTTTTCATCCAGCCTATTGATAAGGTCACACATTCATGGGGTCCACCATAATGTTTGTTTTCCATCCAACCCAATGATAAGGTCACACGTGACCTGGGCCCACCATAATATTTATTTTCCACCCAACCTATTGATGAGGTCACATGGACCAGGGGGCCCACCATAATGTTTATTTTCCACCCATCCTGTTGACAGGGTCACACAGTCATGGGGCCCACCGTAATGTTTATTTGCCATCTAAATTCTTGATAAGGTCATAGGGACCTGGGTAAGAGTAAAAATAAATATCATACCTGATCAAAAAAATTTGCAACCCAAAAGGGTTTCAAGGGCAGACGTTCAATCCAACAGTGTCCTATGACGTGGGCACCTGAGATCCGAATGGGGCTGATTTTAGGGGTGGCCCACCGCCAAAAGGAGGCTCATCAAAATGCACAATGTGGATGGTAACACACATCATGGTGGGGCCCACGGCTAGAACCGTGGGTCCTTTTTCATCCGGCGTCCATGGCAGAGGACGTTGTTGCGTCCGCTGTTAGCATCTCCTGCTGCATAATGTTTTATTTTTTTAATCATAAATCTTGTGGTTTTTGGTAGGTGGGGCCCACCTCAGACAAATCCAACCCATCCATTGGTCCCTGTGGCTCAATATAAACCTATCAAGTCCAATATTGGATGGATTTTGATATACAGAAACATCAGGGAGTATTTCAATGGTAGGAACATTATTTTCTATACTATGGCCCACCAGGAAACCAGATCAGCCTCATTTTTTGGCTCAACGCCTAAAATGATCTGAAGAAAAGGATGGATGGCTTAGATTAAGTACATACATCAAGGTGAGGCCTGTAGGAGCGGCCCACCTCAAAATTTTAAAAGGGCTATATTATTTTTTTGTTAGTTGTTAGTTGTAACATCCTGAAAATCGGGGGTCGTGTATAAACTCAACTCCCGAGTTCCAGACCGTCACTTATGCAACAAAAATGATTATGATTCAATGTTATCTGATTTAAAGCATTCACATGAGTAAAAGTAGACCAAAACTGCAATTCATACTTCAGATCCAGTGATAAAAGCAAACGGAAGACTAAACAATGTATATATCACTGTATGGAAAAACAAAGTAAATCTCATCTGTCTCTAAAGTATGAATACATCTCTGAGTCTCATATACATATACATGAACAAAAGTAAATGTCCAAAATGGTCCCACTGAAGTCCCATCGATCCAGGTCGCCTACGCAAAGCCATCGTGATACTGCATGTACGAGAACTCGTCCTGGTCCTCGTCGAAGTCTGGCTCTGCCTCTTGGATCTCAGCCTCACCTGCATCTACAACAGGGTCTGGTGGGTGTTGCAAACACCATCCCGTAACGTGGGAGTGAGTGATCAACTCAGTGGAATCATAGAGCAAGGATTAGCATGTTCACAATTCAATCATGCGATAATAGTAAAGCAGTAAATCAGAAAATCCTAATACTGTTGTTAATGCAAGATGACATGACGTGATGTATGCCCTCACCGACGAACTCCCTCATACGGCAACATCTTACGACCGCGGCATGCCACACTCCCTAGAGTGCTCCACATCTTCCAGGCACATGCAATGCTATGGTAATATGATTTTTAAATTGTTATTAGCCCATTCAAACAGCAGGATTGGGAAACTAAGGTACTTCCCTTGTATCAATCCCAACACAGATCCTGTCTAGGGTCGTCACTCCTAGTAATCTCGTACGATGTATATTTCGTAGGTCACTGCAAGGGCTGTCAGGGCTATTGCTCGCACTCGTTGCACCGCTCCCCCATCACCTTATCAATACAGGCCTACCGTACTCTACTGCAACGGAAGGGTCGTCGCCTCCCATGGACTCAGAATACGCTCGCAGTCACTACAAAGGACTCGTCGCCTGATCAGTGTAGGCCGACAGCCAGAATATAGTGTCTCATACCACCATAATCTGCTCACGAGTCTAGGTGCTCACTGGTCACTACGGGGAGGTTTGTGGCCCCAGCGTAGGCCGACAGCTCGACCACGGTGTCCCATACCACCATGCCCGGCTCATGAGTCTTCGTCGATCAAGGTACCATGGTTAACTGGGTTTACAATGGTAAGTTCAGTACCCTAGGTTCAAGCAGTTATGACTCATACAAGGTGAACATACATCGGCCAGTCGGGTTGTTTGACAGGCTCGACTAGCGCGATCACATCTCAAGTCGAACGACATGAAGTGCGTAAAACACTTCGCGTGGCCAAACCACTGCCGCCAACTTCAAACACGACTCGCGTTCATCGACGCGTCGTTCGTGACTAAGACCAGTCAGCCACGAATTCGCTCGGTTACCGACTGCCTGGACTAAGTCTAGTCCCAAACACTTATGGAGTCACATCAGCAATTTATGTAAGAGTATTGGAATTGAAATACAATCATGTGAGCATGTTAACCCATGTTATAACATTCAACTTAAGCAAATCTTCAAGCACATATATTCCATGCATGTAATGAAATCATGCATATAGTCAACATGTAGGAAATCATTTAGGTCAGCATATTAATTGAGAAATCAATCTCAAACTATCTCGGAACATCATTTAATTCAATACATACTAGTACAAGCATTTATACAAACACATACACTACACACTTAAGTCTACATATAGTATGTTGACCCAAAGTGCGCAATTAGGCAAATCTCTTCGCCAAACTAATTATGCATACATTCCTAACTTCCTAATGCAATAACAAACCATGTCAATCACATCAGCAAAATATGAACGTAATCTGTACTTCCTACAAATGACTAAAATGCCCTAAATCTCATATTCTTCGTTAATTTATGAAACGGGAAACGGAGAGCATGTTGTACATGTCAAACGGCGATGCCGTCGATAATCTACTATTAAACGACATTAAAAGCGTTGTAAACCGTCAATCAAAGCGTCTAAAATCCTCACCTTATGTCTTGTAGACTCGTGAATTGAAACGGAGCGTATACGCTTCGTCTACGACAGTAGGAGAACCTGTTTTACAAGTTACGTTAGCTAACACGCTATGAATCTAAGTAATCCCTAAATCAGCAACTTTTAGGGTTGTTTCATACCTGAAAAAGTGGAGAAATCACCGGCCAGGTGATTGGAAAGAGTTGCTGAAGCACGTGCAACTAGCGGCACGAAGGCGAGAAAAATCCTTCCACTCTCTCTCTCAAACTCTCTCCTTTTCTCTCTCCCAAAACTAGGGTTTTGCAATTTTTGGATGGGAGGGAGGAATGAGGGTTTCAACCCCTTTTATAAGCTTAAAAATGCTGAAAACAGGCTCCGGAACGAAGTTTACTTAGTACATATCCAATTCGGGGCTGTTTCGGTCCAAAAGATGCTTTCTGGTGGTCCCCTGGTCGAATGCGATCGGACTTAAGCTCATGCGTACAAGATATAGCACATATTAAGTTTTCAGTCTGGCAGGGTTCGCAGATTGCACGTGGCGGACCAGTTTCAGTTCAGCGGTCACCGCAAGTAGATCAGGGCTGAAAGTCTCATGATATAAAATAGAAATTTTTCCTGATCCGAGGGTGTAATCTGGCTGAATTCTGATGGTCATAATGCTTAATACTGACACGTCAAGTCGTGTGCCAGATTTGAATTTGAAATTCCAATTTTGTCCCTATTCACACTCTCTTCAGTCCGGGCTCAATGAAATAGCCTGTGATTATCGATTTGACTTGATTTTCGAAATGAGCGTCAAGTCCAATAAGGCGGTTCTAACGGTCTAAGATAGGAAGTATCGGACTTTCGACGTGCGGTCTAGATCCAATACAAAAGTTCAAAGCGGTCCAGAGACCAAACCTGCTTAGAGTTCGATCCGAGGTTATAGAGTATTATAGAGTCGTTGGTTCTACTCGATTTGGGTCTTGTAAAACGTATTTAAAGTGATCAGGAACTATTTTCCAGCCACTCCAGCGTTGCGCTAGCTAACTTACGCTTAATTTCCATAGAAATTAATTCTACGCGATTTCGGGTCGAGTTGGTACTCGGGCCCAAGTATGGATTTTTCATGGGCGTTACATTAGTACCCGCACATGTCAGTACACGCACTCCATGTTATCCACCCCTATTTCGTCCAGCGTCCAGAGACGTTGGATGGCATAGACATCATGGTGGGTCCCACATGCACATGACCCACCTGATGAGTCTAATATTTGTATTTTTCCATCATCCAAGTCAGGCCGATAAAGCAGATGGACGACGTCGATAGAATACATCCATCATGGTGAGTCCACGATCGATGTGGATCTAGTGGACCACACCCATAACAAAAGAGAGAGAGAGAGAGAGAGAGAGAGAGAGAGAGAGAGGGAGAGAGATAGAGGGACCCCGCCACTATAGGACCCTCTTGATTAAATCACATGCATCAAAATGGGTCCCACAAACAAGTGGGCCCTAAAATAAGAAATAACGATGGATCACCCACCTCTAGACCTTCTCCTTGGTCCCTTAGACTCCTATGCTCTTTGCCTTCTCTTTGATGAAGGTTGATGGGGTTTTGATGGTGTGGATGAGAGATGAGAGGGTAGGGAAAGTGGGCCACACTTATTATTGTTGTTTGGGAGAGAAGAGAGGTTGGACGTGGGATGCTTAGGAGTGAAGAGATGGAATGAAAGAGAGAGAGAGAGAGAGAGAGAGAGAGAGAGAGAAGTTATGGTGGAAAGGGATGGGATAATGTGTGATGGGTGATGGGTGGAGTGAAGTGTTGTAAGAAAGGGATGGGTGAGAGTGAGAGAGAGAGAGAGAGAGTTGACTTTGGGAATTAGAAGGGATGGGTTGTTGTATTTTGGTATGACTTATACTTGACTTGTACTTAATATTGATTGATTGATGGATTGATAGGATATATTATAGAGATTCCCTCAAAATTCACAACGCGCAACATTTTCTTCAAATTAAACGCGGGCGCACATCTTCTGACCTGGATATCGGATAGGTGTGTGAGTCACGGTGTTAGAACTGCGGCGATGGCGCGGTCGCCAAGGTATAGGTTTCCGTTCGAGCTGACTTCGACATGCATGACTTGGCTTAAGATTGCACGCAAACGTCGGATAGGGTCGAGGGTTGCCGAAATTAGACCGGGAGGACCGCGGAAGTATACGGAACGATACAGACTAGGATACGGGTCTTACACTCGACCTGTATCCACCATTTATGCATGATCCTAAGCCGAATCCTGTAAACCAGAGTCAGCTCGACCAAATACTTGTACCCTAGCGACCGTCAGGTCGCTGCAGTTCTAATGCTGCGTCTTGCGCACCGCGCCGATACCCAGGCCAGGAGATGTAGGCCCACGTTCAATTCGAGGAAAACACCGTGCTTGCAAATTTTGAAAGAATCTTTACAACATGTCACATCAATCAATCAATCAATCCCATCAAGGGTCAAGTGCATGTTAAGTACACATCACCTCATACCCATCCCTAAGCAACCCCATAAGTCAACGATTCCTTACACAACCCATACCTCTCTTATACAATCTACCCCAAAAGTCAACAAATCTCTCACCTCACGCATTACTCACCTCACCCATCACTCCATCACCCATCCCTCTCTCTACTTACAACCCTATCTTTCTCATTCGCAAACCCATTTTTTCAAGCAACCCAAGGAGTCCCACGTCCAAGCTCTCCTAAATCTCCATGAGACAGTTTTGTGTGTGGCCCACCTCCTGCCCTCTCATCTCCTATCTCAACCATCAAAACTTCATCATCTTCC
Source organism: Magnolia kwangsiensis (assembly GCA_037074715.1). Classification (NCBI taxonomy): domain Eukaryota; kingdom Viridiplantae; phylum Streptophyta; class Magnoliopsida; order Magnoliales; family Magnoliaceae; genus Magnolia; species Magnolia kwangsiensis. The sequence goes on from CM073571.1 coordinate 167,070,701, forward strand.
ATTAAAATCAAAGCTAAGGAGTTCGGTGTTCCATCAGGCCAAGAAGGAGGCCATTAGGTGGGTGATCCACCATTAATTTTCTATTAGAAGGCCCACTTGTAATGGGACCCATTTTTATGTATGTATTGTGATCATGGAGGGCCCATAGTGGCAGGCTCCCTCCACCACCATCCGATCTCTCCTTTTTCTCTCTCTCTCTTTTTTATGGTGAATATGATGATAAGGTGTGTGGCCCACCATGATGTTTACATCCGAGCCATCTACCGGTGGACCCCATCCACGTGGGATACACCATGATGTTAATATATCATCCCAACTGTCCATATAGGACATAGCCCACCCTACACGTGTGGGTGGGGCCCTTTTTGATGTATTTATCCTAATCCACCTTGTCCATCCACCCTAATTGGTGTGGCCCACCATGATTTATGTATTTTATCGATGTCGTCCATCTATTTTATCCAAGCCATCCAGTGGGCTTGGATGATGAGAAAACACAAACATTAGACCGATCCCAAACAGGTGGGCCATGTGGGACCCACCTTGATGTGGTATATATCCACACCATCCGTCCAGCGTCCCTAGACGCTAGACGTACAGTGGAGAATGGACTAGCGGTGGAGATGGCTGACAGTGAAGTGTATAGTGAAAGTGCCCTTGCTCGTGCCCTGGTTTGTCAATTAGCATGTTTGTTAAGTTAGTCGAACTAAAGAGCCTCACAGGAGGATTTATTCAAGTGTCTGCCTCAACCGGATGTGTGGAAGTTCACCATAGGTAAATCTAAGCCTCACATCACATGTCCCAAAACACCAGGTAATTAAAACCGTTAAAAATAAGTTAGAATATATGAGGGTTTTTGGGTAAGAGAACTTTTCTAAACATCAGAAAATCTCTAAGTTCTCCTGCCCTATCGATTGTATCGATACACATCTTGATATAATCGAACTGCGCTGTCGATGTCCTCGGAAGACTAATCGATCAAATCGAATAAGGACTTAATATATCCAGCAATCAAATATATATATATGGACAGAATTATCGATGTATCAACACGCTTATTGATATCATCGATATTTGATTCTCGATCCCATCGAAGGTGACTCGATAATATTGACAGGCAGTTCCGGCGCCCCTATTTTTTAAGGAAAATCTTAAAATCCTTCGACATATCGATGCTCTTTCCGATAAGATTTTAAATTAAATCTCAATAATATTGGAAGTCCATCGATGATATCGATAGTGGGTGCGCATATCTTCCAGCAAATATTTTCGGTCACTTTTTATCTTTAATCGAGGGCCACTCGAGAAAATCGATATTCATATGTCGATGATATCGAGGCCGAGTCAATTTCATCGAGACTGGACACAAATTGTCCAGCGAGCTTACTGAAAAATCCATGACATTTTTCGATGCATCGACACTACCTCCGATATCATTGATATGCAAATTCCGATGACATCAGTTAACCCTCGATCATATCTTAAAACCTGAAATATTTCAAGGCTAGTCTCTCTCATTTATGAAATGTCGATAGATTAATCCATGTATTAATAGAATCGAAGTTTGAAATCCAATGATATCGACACCTGATTGATCTCATCGACCAGTAGGCAAGAGGTTTCAAAAGCATATGACATGTGAGTTTGTGTCATCGAGCAGACCGTCGATACCATCGAGAGTATACGCTCAATGATATCGACACTGCTCGATGATATCGAACTCTATCATAAATGAGATCGTTTTATATCCATTGGAACCTCTTGCTTATATAAAGAGAGACTTGTCCATATTGCTGGAAGAGAAAGAAGAGAGTACTTTTGTGTGTTTAAACTCAAATCATATACCCAAAGTCCTTTCTATCAAGGGAGTTCATCCTCTAATCCACCCTCATCATTGATATTTAATAGAGTGGATTGGAGAATGAACTTTCGCATTCAAGGATCCTTCAGCTACTACCTTAATGGTAAATCATTAAGCTGGGATGCCTTGAATGCTTAGATGATTGGAATCA